>JARHVA010000240.1:0-2400000 GCA_037957365.1 Torreya grandis | reverse complement strand
ACTACTAATCTATTAGCTAGACTATTCCAAAGCACTATCTTGAGAGCATTCCTTATCCTGATTGGTATAGGTAAAATGAATTTTATGATTACCATCGATTTAATAGAGATAATCTATGTTGTTTTGTGTAAATAAAACATTTTATTCAAAATATATTGGAAAATAGGGAGATAACATTGGTTAATGGAGCTTTTACATCCAATTAGAATATGGGTATTTATCAAAATCACACTCTATAAAATAACAACTAACTAAAACAATAATATCAACAATTGAGACAACAATAATAAAATCAGTAATAATAATAACAATTTCAACCAAATAGATGGAACCAAGGCCAAAATGAGGTCAAAAACCAACAAACCTACCACATAGTCACACATGACTACAACAAGGTTATAGGCCATATTGCAGGAGGTCACATTTACACCATTTTCATCAATCTAAGACCAAATATTAACTAAAGAATAATGTTTATAATCAATTATAACCAACCAAACTATGCCAGTGATCCTTCCTTTACATAGGACTACATACAAGTATCCTAGAAAATAAGGATTAATACTTTTGGACCTTATATCGATAACTCACCATTGCCCTGTGACTACATACAATTACACTAGAAACCAAGACTTATCCTATTTGGCCCTTCAATGCCACCATTTGATAGTATCAATGGTCTTATATCTAATATTGAATATGAAATCAAAACTTGATGGTCAAAGGTTACCATACTAGGCCCATAACCATCTGTCACTATACCCATCCAACCTACCATTTTGGCTAGGAACAAGCCTTTTTCCATTGTGTAAGACAAGACATTTGATATTATGGAATAACTTTATAAAATGCTTACATGAATCTCCATTTTGGATTTTTTACGTATGTCTACCATCTAAGAACATCTTAATAGAGTTCTTTGGCCAATCCTAAGTTCCAAATGACATAATCCCAGACAAATTCCAAGCTTTGGTTGGACATCTAGCCCTAAGCTATCAAATAATCATCAAAGTGATATGTCATCCCTTGTCCCTCTTCATAATAATCCATCATACATAGAATTTATCATAATGTGGTACAAAGTGAAATGTGTCCTCATAGATAATGGATTAGGTCTAAATATTATGTCTCTAAATCTCATCAAGCTTCCAAGGTTTATAACAATTGATCTCCAACAAGAAATGATCACTATCAAAGCCTATGATAATGAAGAATGGAAATCATACAACATCATCATCTTTCTAGTTATCATTGGTCCCTTGATCCATGATACATTATGCCATGTGTTAGAACTAGACTTGTCATATAATTTTCTCTTGGGTAGATATTGGATACATGAGATTCATGGAATCCCCTCAAAATTACACCCATGTATCAAGTTCTCCCATTTAGGTATGAATGTCACTATTTATGAATATTTACATCTATACAAATATTGTAAGCATTTGAAGGCCGAGTATAAAAGCTATAATTACCACTTTGAATTATATCCAATTGTTAAGATAGATAAGGGGAAATAAATACTTTTTGATTCAATAGAGGATAATTACATTCACCTAAATACCCTTGATTCACTTTTCCATATACTACCTGCAAAAATGTTTAATCATTATACCATTTTGGTTAATATGCCAAGAGAATATTTGACCGATGATACATTCCACATTGCCAAGATTCCATAGAACCCCAAGTCCTATGGAAGACTTAAAGCTAAACTACCCTACATGGGAGGGAAACAAAAGGGAAAGGACAACTTTCATAGTGCATCACCTATCATTTTCACACTAGTCACTAGCCAATATCTAGACCCACTTGTAGATGATGAGTCCTAGTTATATAATGACAAATTGGCTGATTGTTACCAAAATGCCAAATACCCTATACCTAACAGGATCATGGAAAAGTATGCCTATTAAGGAGGAGCTTATTAGAAGCACAATCACTGAGAGCGGGGAGGTGAATTAGTTTGAAAAATATTATTTCAATTCCATATATCATCAATTAACATTCAAATAGATATAGAGATATAGTAATGCATAATCAATCATTCATATGAGCATGAAGTAAGAATATAATACATAAACAAAAGGTCTATGTGGAAAAAAAACATAGAAAATAAAACCCATTGATACACTACTTAGACTCCAGTCCTATAAGATATTAATCAAACATTTAGTGAGGCACCAACCCCACAAGGATCACCAACCCTTCACTAATCAACCAATAACTAAACTAGTCCTTTATCAAGCACCAACTTAAAAAGAGGCACCAAACCCATAGGTAGCTCATCAACAACTCAAATACCTTGAATATCTGATCACCTATGGACACATGTTTCTCATTAAACTAAAATGACCTCTTTCTTTTGATCTTCTCACTTTTCTATCTCTCTCAAACAACTTATTAGGTTTTCTCGCTCAACAAGCCCTTTTTGTTAGTAGAATTAGGTCTTGTGACCTTTCTCATCACCTATAGAAGTAAAATTATAAATTCATGACATATTCAACACACTTCTCTAATGGTCTTCACACCTTTAACCTTGTTTTTTTAGACACCTAAAAATGGCCACCAATGACCTTCAACTAGGCTTTTGACCTTTTTCTAAAAAAATGCACAATTTGGCCTAAAAACACTAAAATGCATTAAAAAATTTAAAACTATCATATTAAAGTAAAGATTTGGTTTGAGTATCATTAAATGAGGTAATGAAATTTATGAGGTAACTAACTTTAATCGGATTATTTTGATTCAAAATGACATTTTTTCACTTGATGCTTGAGAGGACCCTCTTGCAACAATTAATAGAAATGCATAAAATAACAAGAATTAGCAGCATGAATTAAATCTGATAGAATGCTTGAAAAATATTGAATTGATTATAGGCCACTTTGAGGGGGTAACTTACTTTTATCAAGCTCAATATAATAATTTTGTGGATGCCTTCATTAGCCTCAACACTTATATAAAATTCTAATATAAACAACTAATTCCCATGAATGTAGGATAAAACAAGATTATCACGAGATGAATTACAAAGCACATGCATCCATATAAAATACTATACTAACAAAGTAAAGAGAAGAGATATCATGGGTTCATAACATCCCCTCCCTCTTAGAAAAATCTTTGTCCTCAAAGCTTCAAATGTGGGAATTGGTATTGAATCTAAAATAGTGGTTCCCATGTTACATCCTCTATTTGCATTCTATGCCAATAAATTAAAACCTCAATGGTGGGAAGGAATGAAGTTAGTGTGTGTACCTATCTAAAATTGCCTTCGACTCAATAAGAATGGATACTTTATTATCAAGGTCTAGTAAAATAGTCTACACTCTAATGTTTGTACCAATAACTTTCTTCAGATAAGAGACATGAAATACTAGGTGAACTTGGGAAGAAGGTGGGAGCTCCAACTTATAAGCAACTAAACCAATCTTCTAAAGAACCTTATAGGGCCCATAAAACTTGGGATCTAGTTTGCAATTCCCTTTGAGTTTTAGGGAAGATTGCTTGTAGGGATGTAGGCGAAGAAAAACCATATCACCTACTTGAAAATTTTGCTTGGAATGGTGCTAATCCACCTATTATTTCATTAAATTTTATGCCATATGAATATTTTACCATAGGGTACTGAGGATCTGATCCTAGGTTCAGAGAATCATGTTGTCTACTTAAACTAAAGAACTACTAGGGGTGTATAGAAGGAGCACTAGTGGTGCTTGACCATAGAATGCTTCATAGGGATTACTTTTAATTAAAGTGTGGTAGGAGGTATTGTACCACCATTCAATGAGAGGGATCCACTTTGCCCACTAATTTTATTATTCTTAGGTGAAGTAATGAAGGAAAGTTCCTAAGCATTTGTTGACAATTTTAGTCTGGACATATATTTATGGATAATACCTAGAACTCATCTTCAATTGGGTGTCGATGCATAAAAATAGTTCTATCCAAAAATGGCTGGTGAAGGTTGCATCATGATTTGAGACAATGGACAAAGGAATTCCATGAAGATGAAAAATCTAGTCTAAGAAAGTTTGTGTGACTGTGGAGGTGGTATAGGGATGGTTGAGGGAACAAAAATGACTATATTTAGAGAGGCTATCAACCACAAATAAGATCACTATTTTTCCTCTAGATTTAGGGAGCCCCTTAATGAAATTCATAGAAATATCTATCCAAATACTAATATGGATGGTTAAGGGTTTGAGTAACCCAAGGATGGGTGTTGATTCACCCTTGTTGTATTGACAGGTATCACATTTAGCCACTATCTATTGAATTACCTTTTTTATTCCCTTAAAAAATAAGTTACATCATGCTTGCTCATAAGTTTTGAGAAACCCTGAGTACCCTATGAATGGAAAATCATGGAGTTCATAGAATATAGCCTACTAAAGATCTATGCTTTGGGGAAACATCAGACTACCCTTGTATCATAAATAAGCACCATCAAAAGAATAATATGGTATAGATGAGGGGTTAGTGGCTAAATAATGAATGATTTGAGATAATGAGGAGTCATTGACATACCCCTACTATATAATGTCAAACCAATTTAGAATAGGCATGAAAATAACTGAAAGGGAAGTTTGGTCCACAAATGTGTGAAACAAAGCATTAGCCACAATATTATTTTTACCATTCTTGTAAGTGATCCCATAGTCATAAACCATGATTTTTTTAATCCATTTATATTATGATGGGGTAGATACCTATTATTCTAAGAAATATTTTAGAGTCTGGTAATTAATTTTGATGCAAAAATGATTCCCTAGTAGGTATGGTTGTCACTTCTATCCTACATGAAAAATGGCCATCATTTCCTTCTCATAAGTAAAAAAGAACTAAATTATCACAAGCTTCACTCTTGATAGTGAAAGTCTTAGAAAAATCTAGCATAGCTAGAATAGGTGTACTATACATAGATTGTTTCAATTCTTAAAATATATACTCAATATCTTGTGTCCAAGTAAAAACATCCTTTTTCAACATAGATATCAGTGGATCTACAATATTCTCATAATTATTGACAAACTTATGATAGTATCCAGTCAGCCCAAAAAACCATAGAGGCTCTTGAGTGTCTAAGGATGAGGCCAATTTATCATGGCAACTTTTTTTTTAAGATCCACCCAAACCCCTTGAGATGAAAAAATATGCTTGAGATACTTCACTTCATCCTAGCCAAAAGTAAATTTGGATATTTTTACACAAATATGATCATTAGAGAGAAGTTGTAGTGCAAGCTCCAGATTTTAGATATGTTCAAACCATGTTTTACTATAGATGAGGATATCATCGAGGAAGACTGGAATGCATTTCCACAAGTAGGGATGTAATATTTTATTAATAAATGCATAGAATGTTGAAGAAGAATTAGTGAGGCCAAATGGAATGACCATAAACTCATAGTGGCCATCATGTGTGCAAAAGGCTATATTAGGGATATCATCCTCATGAAGCTAGATTTGGTGATATTCATAGCAAATATCCAGCTTGGATAAAAAATGAGCACCATAAAGCTCATAAATAATAGGTATCAAGAACATATCCCTAATTGTGAGTTGATTAAGTACATGAAAATCAATGTAGAGGCACCATGACCCATCTTTTTTTTGGATAAGGAGAACTAGGGAAGAATATGGGCTGGTACTAGGGAGAATAATGCCTTGATTTAATAAGTCTTGAATAAACACATTAATCTTAGTATTTTGATGAAATCGGTAGTGATAAGGCCTAATTTTTGGAGGAATTCTTCCAAGAAAGAGATAAATATGATGGTATTTTGGCTATGAAGGTGGCAATCCGATTGGGTTGGTAAAGACACCTGCGTACCTCTATAGAATGATTTGTAGATGAGTAGTGGAGACTATTGATGGTTGCATTTGAATGGAATAGAGCTCGATAATGACACCATGTGAATTATTCTTATGAATATTTTCTATGTTATGTGAAATTTTGGTGCTAAGAGATCCTAGTTTTAAGCCTTTAAATATATGTTTCTACCCATTGTCTAAAAATTGCATCCAAAGTTTAGAAAAATCCCATAAAATGGGTCCAAATGTGTGTAACCACTGGGATCCTAGAACAAAATAACATATACCTAAGGCCAAGGCAAACATGTTGAGTACAAGGTGTAATCTCCAATAAAGATACACAAATTGTGACACTTCCCTTTGTAAGGTAATGTGCACCCATTAGCAATCATGACTTTAAATTTGGAGTAAGGATGGAAAAAATAATCAGCCTATTTGGTGATCCAAGGGTAAATGAAGTTATGAATGCTACGCAAATCAATGAGTATTGTGAAAGGGATATTTTTGAAGTAACCCCTAACCCACATAGTTTGTGGGGTAGTGACTCTTTCTAAGGCATGGAAAGACATCTCTAGTTGGTATTCCTGAGAAAAAGGTTTTGCAATCCATTGAGCTTATTTTAGATCATTTATTGTATCCTGAATGTCTTCCTAATTTTTAATTTTAGGTAGAGAGTCCACATACAATAGGTAGATCTTTAGCTCAACACATCGATGTCCCTAAGTTAATTTATCATCATAGTTATAACATAATCCTTTTTCTCTATGAGCTTGCATCTCTGCTTTAGTCAAATTCTTGATAGGAGTGATTTTGGGGATTGGAGTTATTTGAGATCATCATGGAGCTATCTTTTTGAATGAATAAAAATTATATTTTAATCACTACTGAGCTACAATATTTTCCTTTTCCAACATAGCCAACCCTAAGGCTTCCATCATCATGTTGGGTCAGAACATTTTGACCTTAGATAAAATTACATCCTTTAGTCCACTAACAAAACAACTCCTAAAGAACTCATTAGATAATCCATCTATGTGATTGGCTAGTTTTTCAACTTCTATTTGATATTTTCTCATGGGTCTTATTTGGTGAAGTTTAGTGAGTTTTCCAGTGAAGTCATCAAAAGTAATAGGGCCACACTGTTACAAAATGAGGGTGCAAAAATTGGTCCATATGGGTTTGTCATGAGCCTTGGTATACCAATGATTCTATTGAAGGGATTCAAGTTCCAAGTGAAAGGATGCAAGTAAGACCTTGTTCACATCAAAACTATTATGGAAACTAAAATATTTTTCTACTTGATATATCTATCTAGTTAGATCTGCACTATTGAATCAAGAAAAATTAAGCTTTGGCCTATGATAATTACTGGAAGAAAAAAGCCCAGTGTCTAAAGAAGACTTTGGATGTTGTCTATTGTTCATGGTGGTATGATGAAGATTGAGACCAAATTTTTTTCATCAAGATCTTTGATGTGGGTCTTTAGAGTGACAATTTCATCCTTCATGTTTTTTACTCTTATTCAAGTTACTATCATGACCCAAATAACAATTTTTTATTTATTTCTCATTTCTATTTTCTATCTGGTGGTAAGTCCTATAATATTCTACTAATACTCTATGGATGGTTTTTGGATTTTGGTTTCTATCAAATATCTACTTTCAAGTCCTTTGCTAGTCTGCAGATACTCTATCGATTAATTTTTTTGAGTCTGCTAGAAATATTTTGAAAATGATAGAAATGGGCCAAAAATCTCAATGGCTACCTAAGGGTTTTAAAAATATCACTCTGGCCACCAGTGACATCTAAGTGAGTACATCTCTCTAAAAAAGTTTTGGCCATAGATTTTCCTTTATGTGATAGCTATTGGTTTTCCCCACAGATAGGAACTACTCAATCAGGAAGGGGCCATTGCTTATTTCATTGGTAGGTCCTCTAAATAGGACAATTAATTTGGGGTTCTTATGGTATTCTTCATGAATGTGGGATAAAATAAAATGCTCACTAGATGACTTACAAAGCATATGTATCCATAACAACTACTATACTAATAAAGTAAAGAGGAGATATCACATGTTCATAATAGTGGTCTGGATTTCTCTTTTCTACCAATTTTATTTCATATGACATGTGCCTTTGTTATTTTGTGTTGGAAACATCCTAAATGAAATAAAAAATCCAATGCATCTAACATCACATCCTAATTCCAATCTTGTTAAATTTCAAGCCAATAATAGGACATTTTGATCAATTTGATTAATTTGTGCATAAATTTTAAAATTTTGCACCAAATTTGACTAATCATGCTTAAAGCTAACTAATTTGAATCATGAGCCTAATTAGGAATTCCATGAAACTTTTTGAATATTTATTTTTGGAAATTGATATTGAATAACTACATCATCAAGTGACATCATTTATTAGAAAGACATTCCTAGGCCATAAATGCATAAAATATCTGATTAAGCCCTCTTATGCCTCATTAATGCCTTCCATAACTCTTTAATTCCTCTTTATCCCATATATTTATGAGGGTATTTATTGAATTTGGTCTCAAAAATTAAATAGATTCTTATCCACACATATTCATCTTGAGACGGATGATTTAAGATCATTCTAGTCATTTTAAAAAATCTATAAATAGAAGGCCTTGGCTATTAAAGTTTAAGATCTTTTAATATAGATTTACCATGCCTAAATAACTTCAAACCATATCTTGATGTAGTGTTATTATTCATAAATATTGAGCCAAAATTCATCACAAGCCAATGGTTCCAAGAGGAGATGAAGGTAACCACACTCCATTGATGAAGATCTCTTGAAGCACAATCTAAGCAAGCCAATAAAGGAGCCTTTTGGAAAAATCAAGGATTTGGTAGGAAATTTGTGTTTTGTAATCATATTTCTCATTTATTTCCATTTCTAGTTGTGTTTTCAAATGGTTTTTCCTCACTAAACTCCCCATAGTGTTTAAGCCTATAGATGTATGCTAGTTAGTGTGTTATTTCTTAATTTTATTTCATTTTAGAACTAAAATGATACTAACCACCTCTTTTGATTTAAATTATTAGATCACATAATGGCATGTCTAGTGGGACCAACACATCCCACATAGCAAGAAGATCATTATGTAGCTTTTATATCTTCATTTGGATGCTTAAATCTCTTTAAATTTTATTTTCTAACTTTGTTTTGCCATTTTTAATTGTCACACATTTACACAATAGTGGGGCCAACACATCCCACATAGCAAGAAGATCATTATGTAGCTTTTAGATCTTCATTTGGAAGCTTAAATCTCTTTAAATTTTATTTTCTAAATTTGTTTTGCCATTTTTAATTATCACACATTTACACAATAGTGGGACCAACACATCCCACATAGCAAGAAGATCATTATGTAGCTTTTAGATCTTCATTTGGATGCTTAAAGCTCTTTAAATTTTATTTTCTAACTTTGTTTTGCCATTTTTAATTGTCACACATTTACACAATAACCATTGATGGTCATTAAAACTATTGATGATCATTTCTAACCATTTACGTTCAGGTAAAACCATTGATAGTCAAGTATAACAATCGACGGTCACTGTGTAGGGTAGCAAGCTAATAAGCCATCTTCTAGAGCTTGGTTTGGGGTCATACGAACTCCAATTTTGAAGATTTTTTTTAAAACCATGTGTTTTTTCCTAAATTTTTAGAATATGCAATCAATTTACCTTTAACTTCCATAGTTTTTAACAAAATAAAGATGCTAACCAAGTCTACTCTAATGCATTCATTTCTTGAGGTTTTGTTTTTGGGTCAACAGGTGTTTACACTTCAAAGTTATTTACCAATCCATAAAAGAGATTCTAAGTAGGCAGTCATAATATTATTTTTTCAAGTTAAAAGGCTATTTGGAAAACTAATTTGATTATTTTTAACTAATAAACATTTCAATCTGGGTTTAAAATGAACAAGTCCAATCTTGCACACTTCATTTTGGGCTTAAAACAAACATGATACAACATACACATTGGGACTTTTGGGTTTAAAATGAACATGGTTATGTTTTGTATTATTTTGTTTATCAATGATATTTCAAATTTACTAAGGGGCCATGAACATAATCCAATCATTTCAATTGGTGTCTAAACAATGAACCCAATCAAATCCTCACATGTTGTCAATCTTGTTCAAATTATCTATTTGGTGTCTAAAAAATAACCTAGTTCATATTTTATGCCATGGATGTTTATCAAGTTTTTACAAGTTCAATCAATGCCAAAGAGGCTAAAATTCACAACACATATTATTTGGTGTCTTAAAATAAACATAACATCATGTAGTTTCATTATTTTTTTAAACGTTCTTTTATCATGCCTTGTTTATTCATTGCTTGTTTTCATGGAAAGATAAATTCATGTATGCTCCCTTTCGGGAACTTGGGTGATAAAAATAAGATTTTCATCACATTTGAGCTTAGTATAAGGTATAAAAAAAAACATTACCTAAGCTCTCCCCTATCTTGCATAGTATTGGGTGATCTAAAAGTAACTATAAAGTCTGTTTACTTGTATTTTATTTTTCATGCATCTTGGTTTGTCAGGGGGAATTAATTACCTCCCATAATTTATTTAGGGAATCTTTGACTTAGGGTTTCATCTCCTAGAATTATCTTCAAACCCTCTCTACAGGGTGGTATATAAATTAGCATCACCCCATGGGGATGGTTGTTTCAATAGTTAAACCATTTCCTATCATTGGGGCTAAGTTTAGGATGTTTGAGCACATTAGACATCACACTACACTAAGTGAGAAATAGATGTAGTGGTTGTAAAAAGGGAAATACCTTTTTACAATAAGTCAAGTGCCACAAACCCAAATGATGTGATCTTATTTTGCATTTTGATGTGAAAGTCTTATGCATCTAATCCATCTAGAAACATTCATAAACTAATTAGTTTTAGTCAACCCCACTTTGACACACCTTTGAAAATAATTTGGATGATTTAATTATATTTTGTCATTATCTTGTTTGGTATTTTTAGACTAAAACTAATGTGTTTATTTATAAACCATGTCAAAACAAATTTGTTTATATTCCACTCTTTTGTTTAAAAAGGTGTTATGTTAGTCATTATACACCAAACTTGTGCCTTGGAATTTTTTCTAAACTTGTTTATGTGCGTATGTCAATTGACTGATATGAGTACTGTTATTCTTCCCAAATAAGATATTGAGTTTTTGCCTTTGAGTCTTTTAAATATAACATTGATCACATCATTAGATCATGTTTATGCCATTATATTTTTTGAATTATTTCAAAACTCATTTGTATTATGCCAAAAACCATTGTTTAAAACCATGTCATATATACCATTTGGACTTTGTTTATGCACCATCATGTTATCCAATCTTGTCTAGCTTGTTTAGTCCAATCATAGTTCTCAACCATTGAGTTTTCATTTAACGTTTCCAAGTTTGAATTCAAATATTGATTGATTTTTTTTAGGCCTCACTTCATAGGGGTTGATACATAAATATTTATCTTTTAGGTTGTGTAACTTAGGTTAATTGATTACCCAAATTTGGAAACTATCACTTGTTTATTCATCTAGCCTATCCTCATCATTGTTTGTGCCTTTACTTAGGAAAATAAAGTCTTTTATCTAGGTGAGTTTGGCATGCTAGTTTTTATTCATTGCTTAACCTTTTGTGTGTATGAAAATTGACATTAGAAATTTGAAGTTAGACTATTTAATGCCAAGTTTTAACACAAACCATTTTAGATACAACTCCATTTTTAGACCATGTTGGAGATATAACTCCACTTTTGACCAAGTTAGACCAATTTTAAACCTTTTATCCTTTAGATATTACCTTTTGGAGTTTCTAAAACTTTAAGCCTTTTTGTTTTCATAGATTTCATAATTTATGAAAATATGACTAGCTACACTTATGGTGGAGTCACATACAATCCAAGCTATGATAGAATGGCTGCATAGATTGACTATAACCAAATGCCTACTTATGATCCAAATCAAGAGCTTGATTAGTGTGAAGAGGATTGTGAGGAGGAATTTTAAGACCCAACTATAGATAATGTTGTTTGGGATATATATCCATACTCTCTTTATAATAATCAATACATGGAACATAGTAAAAAACTAGCTTGTGACCCAACTCGAGACTTTGATTGGAATGATATGGTTTATGGGGAAGACTTGGATGCCTTGGTTTTGGCAAGGAATCGCCCTCAAAAACATGATTTTTTTCCTTGACCCCCAGATACCCCTAAACCTCCTTCAAATTATACAAGCTATCAAGCTCCATAATATCTAAGGAATACCCTTACCATTCCAGGACCTAGTCCTTTTGCTTATGCAAGCAATCAAGCTCCACAATGCCCTACCATTTATATACAAATACCTTATGTTTTAGCTCATGTGAGAAATACATCTACACCATACCCTATAATTATCTAACCACAAGCCATTATTCATCTAGTACCATTCTAATCAAAATCCAAACCTCAACCAATCATTCAGCCATAACCCTAACTAGTCCAATCAATCCCTCGACCAAGCCAATCATTTGAAGACCTAAATATATTCAAAACTAGTATTTTAAAACTCATTAGAAACCAAGGCCAAAATAACCAACTAATGTAAGATGTTTTATTGAAACAAACATTTGTCATAAGTCAACCTATGATGAATCACCTTTCAATCCTATACCTGTTATCATGGAGTCTCACTTTGATGAGCTAGTCTTTGCTGAGTCACTTCTTAATGATTATAAATAACTTTGAGAAAATGATAACCTAAACCATATGCCTATTTTTCAAGATCCTCCCTATAACAATCTAGTCTTTGAGGAGTTATCTCTTGATCATTTTCCTATCATTGAGGAGTCTCACTTTGATAGACTAGTCTCTATGGAGTCCATTATGCCATCATAGGTCATCACTTTTATAATACCAAGAATTCACCAAGACATCATTATAAAATATTACCCATTAGATGATGAGTCAAAGATAAATTCAAGTTATATTCTTGAACTAGCATCAAATTTAACATCAAAAATGGAATCAATGTTTGTCTTTACATCAGATTCAAAATCAGAATATGTTCATGGTTGTTATAACATTGGTTATGCATGCCTTATAGATAAATTTGAATACATTTATGATCCTTATATTATTTTTGAGGATGATTGCTACCAACTCCCCTTCCATTACCACTAACCAATATAGCCATTACATTGACATCCCACCTCCCACAAGTGTCGATTGGGATTGATTGAATCACACCTTATTTAAATGAATCCAAGGGGACATAGTAATTTAAGAAGAAGAGGATAAGACCACATTCATGCAAAATAAGAAAAATCTCCTAGTGAAACCTTTTTAAAGGTGCTAGAGGACATCAAATTTCAAACTTAGCATCTTTTAATGAAACCTTTTCAGTGGAGTTAGAAGATACTCCAAATCCAAATTCAATTTTCTTTATTAAAACCTTCTTGGAGGTGCTATAAGACAATCAAGACAACTTCATTGGTGAAAACCTCTTTGAGGTGCCAATGGTTGAGCACAAACATTATTCGCTGCTTGATGAAGACAAAATCAAAGATAACATCAAAATAGCTTCCAATCTATAGCTTAATCAGATGGTAGATACTCTCAAGCCCAAAAAACAAAAATATATTGTGGTCTTAATTGAGAGAATATTGAAAATTATTTGGCCCTACCACATCTAATGTTATGTTGAATCTAGAATCAATAACATTGTATGTGCCTAAAATTTTTGATCTTATTTTATTTCCCTACCATTACACATTCCATTATTCTCTATCATTTTATTTCATAATCAAACCTATTATCCAACATTTATCCCTAGTTACTATCCATGGTCACACTTTCCTTTGAAAAAGATACAAATTCACCTTGTCTTGACATTTTAAGGAAACAAAATCAATGACCAATGAAGATCACAACAACATCATTGGCATCCAAATAGGCAACCAGTTATTGATAGAGAAGATATTTAGATGAGGTGTCAGGTAGAAATTAACATGATTGATTATTATATATATTTGTTTATTAGGATGTGCGTCTCCACTTCAACAAGAATAATATAATAATATGCCATTTTACCATACCCAAGCCAAACACATCAAAAACCAATAATCACCCAGGTCAAAAACATGTACCATACCATTTAATTTTCCATATCCATTTGCCATTGTCACATATCTTAGCCATTCACCTTATTACTTTGGGGAAAACCTCTTAACCTCTTATCCAATCTATCAAACCATCGTTATCCTAGAGCAAGACCATTCCATTTTACCATATCATTCCTATCTAGACCAAAGAATATTTATAGTCATCCTACACAATCCTATTTTGATCTTGGTTACTTTGATTCTTACCACACTTTTTGTGAGGGGATTCTAATCAAGTTTCTATAATCAATAAAATCCATTTTTATAATGATAGTCTATGAAATTAGTGTGATAGTTGATCTAACAAGATACATTTCATTTTCCATTTTGTATTAAGTTTATTTATATGAGCCTAATTATAACCACCTATGGGAAAATAAACATCTCTCTAGTATTGTTACTAATTATTACTACCTATGGGTAAATTAATATCATTGATCTGATCCATTGTATCCTAGTTATAACAACCTATGGGCAAACTAGGGGTAACATTTGTTTATCATGTATTGTCATATCACCTTGCCATTGCTATTTTAATTTGACTGGCCACTTGCCAGATTTGAGAACTTGTTGGGGCCTAATAGGGTTTTCCTCACCTTTTGTGTGGATAGAATTATTATCAGTTGAGGTCATTTTGAGACTATGTGGGCCATGCTCAATTCATGTTGAGGTCACCTTAGTCCTCATTTCCATGCATTCTCACCATTTTATGAGTAGGTATCTTGTCATTTTATAATGAGTTAAGATATTTCAAAATTCCAACATTCAAATGTTTCATCCAAAAACATTTGTCCTATCTAGGCCTAGTTAATTATCCTCAATTTGCCCTACCGGGGCAAAGTCATTGTTATGATCCTTTTTTTTACTTTTTTTTCAATCTTTCTATTTGTTTTTTTGTTTATTTCAAGTTGTTTATTTATTTGTGTACTTTCTATTTCGTTCTTTATTTGTTCATTTGATTTTAGCACTATTGCCTCAACTCAATTTATATACATTCATTGGGTGATTCCTTAAGAAAATTATTTTTGAGTCTATCCATATTCATACGTCGACATTGTCATCATGATTTTTATCATTGGTGCATTATTTTTGAGTGTCTATTTCATCAAGAGTCAGTCCTTATCCATATTTTGAGATAGTCTTCATGGTGTTTTATCATGATGCCTACCATCATGTGCTATAAAAAAAATTAGCTTCAAGAGGTCTATAATAAATGAGGATATTATCAATCAAACTTACACCCTTTGAATGTAGTTCTAGGCCTTCATAGTCTACTGTAACATGGAAACAATCCTAGGCTGTGGGTGGCCTAATCAATGGATTGAATCTCTAGATTCTAAGGGCTAGCTCCCTTTGGTGTATTACTTAGGATCTCTAGTCTATGCTACAAACTATCAAGGAAAAGGAAAGAGGGAAAAGGTAAGAAATAAAATTGAAGGGGAATCCTATCTAATGATGGTGATAAACCTAAAATATGACCTCCATCTACTTAACATGAACTAAGAAGATGAACAAAGATGTGAATCTAATTACACTACTCAAATAGTAGCCTTCGAGCATCAGTATTTCACATAAAGGCTTGAGCTTGTTGCATGATATAAGGCAATTGTTTGGTAGGTCTATAAAAGAAACTAGAGAGAGATTGTAATTACCATTTGAATCAATATGATATAGCATGCTACATGACCTATAAGGATGAGCTTAGCACCTGAAAAAAGGTATAATGGAAATGATAAAATGGGAGAAAGCTATATCTATCACTTTCATCTCCCAATAGACCATGAAAATAAACTAAAACACAAGCTATTAAGGAGGTACAAATTTTATCTTATTCATCAAAAGAGGCAAAATATAGATGTTCTCTAAGCATGGCCTGGCCACAATATAGGTTTGAGGATTTATTATCTCTTTTTTTTTACTATTTTGGATTAAAAATAAATCTTTTACAATGGATTGAAAGCTTGTATATATATAATAAAAGATAAAATAAAGAAAAGGAATCATGTGTTAGAGTTGGAAATTGAGAGAAGTCATCAATGACTATGGGTAACTCCTTATTGTTCTTGAGATCTTTTGCATTGAAAGCATGCAATTATTTTGATCACGAGATCAGCCATGAAAAATCACCACAAATCTCCTCAATCCCGTCATCCATTCAAGTCTCCCTTTTGAAACTGAGAGAGCTATGCTTGAAGGTAGCTACATGTCTTTGTTTTTTTCATGTTCATTCTCTACTTAGATGCATCTAATTAAGCTTGTTTCACTTTGCATATTTTGTATGTCAGTTGTGTTGATATGATTGAGCTAATTCCTTCACCTTTTGTTTTCTTTTAGGGTCATTATGTTTGGACATTTTTCCCCCTCATACACTTTCCCAAACTTATTTCCTTGGATTTGTATTGGGCAACTTTTTTACCCTTTTTTGCTTTGGCCAATTACTTTGGGATTTTTATTCAAGATCATTGTAAATTCCTCTTCCTTATGTAATTTTCCCATGGAAACTTTTCAAACTTATTTTCTCATGAACATCTTTCATTATGGGTATTTATTTGTGTTCATACTTTTTTCCTTTAGGCTTTTGTTTCTGTATGTATTCCTTCAAGCTATTGTTTAGTGTCTTCTTTTTGAACTTTTCTCTTGAATAATTTTTTTGGACTATTTCTTTGCGGCCTTTTATTTTCCTCTTTTTTTGTGGAATTATTTTCTCTGGAAGGAATTATTTTGGCATTTAAATAATGGACTTCTCCTTCAGATAATTTGTCCATGGCTTATTTCCTTGGATCCTTTTTTATCGTAACTACTTCAAACTTATTTTAAGTGCCTTTCAGAACTTTGTAGGTGTCCCTCAGCATTTGGAAAAGTGGACCTTTAGATTTTGAAATTAACCTTTCAAAATTGTGAAAAAGTCCTTTTGGATTTATCCCAAAAAAAGTGCCTTCATACTTCTTAAAAAGTTCCTTGTTTTCCACTAGAAATGCCCTTTTCGAAAGGAAGGAATCCTTTAATTTTTTTGAAATGCACCATTCAAAATTGTGAAAATGCCCTTCAAGTTTCTTGAAGATGGACCTTTCCAAAAGGAAATAACCCTTTGAACTTCCTAAAAATGACCCTAAGCCATTTTGGAAATGACCCCTTATTTAAGAAGTGCCCTGCAGAGTTTTTGCAATGGACCCTTCAAAATTGTGAAAAAGTCCTTTTGGCTTTCTAAAATGGCCCTTTGATTTTTTATTTTCCTTGGAATTTTTGTAAATTCATTTTTCTTAAAATAATTCCTTAAATTTTTTGCAAAGTCCTCTTGGCTTTTTTGAAATGTCCCTTTGAAGTTATTGTAAATGGTCCTTGTCATATATTATGCATTTGAAAATGAAAGCAAGTTGGCAAGTGACCTACCCAAACCATCCAATTGTGCATCTAATTTTTTTTTCATGTCTACCAACTGGATAAGTCCTAACCCTTTGACATCCATTCATATAGAGTTCAAACACCATTCTATAGACTGAGAATCTGATGATAATGCATAATGGAATACTCACAAGGTGTTGACTTTATGTATCCTATTATCAACCTGAGAAGGTACACACATTACCCATCACAAGGTTAATAAGTCATGAGAACAAAAAGATCACTCCATATACCATTGGATAAAACTTGAATCTTTTTATAGGTGATGTCATAAGATTTATATGGATTGAGGTAAAGCATGAAATTTACTCCAAGATGCCAAGATAAGGCTATTTTATGGAAATATATACACAAGATTAGGAATTAGAATATCATGTTTGGATATTGATATCAAATGGAATAATTCCATCACATTTAACTCATGAATAATTTGAAATTAATCTCAACAAATGGATTTGTACCTTATTTAAGAGATACATTAGCTTACATAATCTTAAAAGAGTCACACTCTAAATTGGAACCTATGAACTCTTTATTAGATTAAAAAGGTGTGTAATGATTTATAACCTTTGAAGATGACACAAACTGATGAACAACCCATAATCTTATTCAAAACTGAACCAAGAGAGCATTCTCAAAGATAGTGGAAGAAAAAAGGTTTTATGATATAAATTCCTTCCTAGAAGGAGTCATAAACTTAGACCAAGATGAAAAGGAGAATAATGACCCATAAAAATATTAATCAAAACAATTTATCTTCATTATTTACTGAGTTTGATAGATAGGCCCAAGAATATACCCATGTCAGATGTATAGGCTATAGTGACCTATAGTCACTCTTAGAAATTGTTCATAAAGATTTGGGAACTAATATAAAAACTGATTAAACTAATTTAAATCTTATTTAGACCCTAACAATGGCCAAAGTTTCATCTCCTAAATTTTTCTCCTATTCTCATACCTAGCATTTAAAAACTACCCTTCTAGGGTTAAAATTGGCTTTTGAAAAATTTTCACTTGAAAATTCTTCCAAACCACTGCTATGACCCTTTAAGGACCTAATGAATCCTCCATGATGATTTTCTTACAAAAATCCTCTGAAAACCAAAGTGAATGCCTCAAAAAGGCATATTTTTGTACCAAACATGCTATTTTCACCAAGAATCTCTAAATGGAATACCATAAAACATTTTATTGAGTATTTAACATGTTTTATGAGGTAAAACAAGATGGAATCAAGTTTTCTCCTAATTAGATACTATAAAAACCTTCTCCGAATGACACAAAATGGATAGATTTTGCATGGAAATGAGGCATAGAATTAGTCCAGAATGTGATTATGATGATTATTATTTTTTTAGGGATGTAGTGACCTTTAAACATGCTATTAAGTTAATCAATACACTTTAGGATCTTCTTAACAATAAAAAATGACTCAAAATGCCTAAAATTTGACTAGAAAGCACAAGACAAGTCAAAGAAAAGACCTAAAATCACCTAAACAAACTTAAGACCTATTAACCATGGATTATTAAAGGATTTTTTGAGACTAATAACTGACTCAAAAGAAAAATTGGCATGATATGCAAAGTTTTGAATGGTAGGGGTGACAATTTGACCTGCAAGGTCAAAATTGTCAAAATTTTGATGACTTAACTGGGAAGCATGACTTTATGATTGAGAAACAGACCATATACATGACATTTGGACTCATAATATAGTGAAAAATCTAATCCATGACTTTAAGTAGAACTTTTGGTATGAAATAAGACAGCTCCTTCCTCCAAAATAAGAAGGGAAACACACAAAATAAGAAAACTAACTAAACAAAGTAAATGTACAAACAAAACACTTATTTAGGAAAAAAAAAAAACTAGTGTGTTTGAACAACATTTGGAGGAAAACAAACAAACAAACTAACTATGTATAAGGAACTTAGCTCTTCAGTAACAATGTTTTAAATGTATCCCATTGATTGGGATTGGAAGCTCCTCACCATCCATCTTTGCAAGTTGGAAGGCATTGTGGGATTTGTAACTAGAAATTATGTATGGGCCACTCCAAAGAGAATAAAACTTTGTGTGACTTATTGGTTTAGCTCTATCCTCATCCCACTTGAGGACCAAATCTCTTTCTTTGAAACTTTGTGAAGAAGATCCTTTGTCAAAATCCCTCTTCACTTGTGCTTGATAAATTTCAATGGTAAGCATGGATTGATTTCTTATCTCTTCCAAATCCATAAGCTCAATAGACCTAATCTCTATAGGCTCATTCTCCAAAAACTCAAGTTGATGCATTAGTTTTAAAGTAGGAAACTCAAGAGAAATGGGTAACCTTGCTTCCTTACCATATACTGGCTTGTATGGAGAGTTGGCTATTGATATTTTGTAGATGATCCTATCATCCCATAGAGATGAATTCAACTTGAGATTCCATGACCTCTAATTATCTTCAATATTCCTTTTTATGATCTTAAATAGGTTCTTATTTATAGATTCAACAAGGCAATTGCCTTGTGGATAATAGTTTGATGAAGTGCTAAGATAAATCCCATGTTGGATATCCTATTGGCTGATCCTATTTCCCACAAAATTCATTGTATTATTATAAATAATAGTTTAAGAAACTCCAAATCTAGTAAGCAAACCTTCATGGAAATCTAGAACGTTGGTTTCATTTGCTTCTTTTAATGCCACTACTTCTCTCTAACATATGAAGTAATCTTTAGTAGTTAGAATCCATTTATGTCCTGAACTTGAAGGAGGATTTATGAGACCAAAAATTTCCAACCCCATTGGAAAAAAGGACTGATCCACTGCAAGTGGTTGAAGAGGTAAGGCTACAAGTTTCACTTTTCCTACAAACATAACACATTGTTTGCACTTCCTAACCCATGCATGGTAATCAAGAAATATACTAGGCTAATAGTACCCACCTCTTATGATCTTAAGGGATATAGTTCTTGTGTAAAAATTTCCTCCACCATGTCCATTATGGAATTATTTGAGCAATCTCTAAGTTTGGCTTGGCTCTATACACATTAACAACATACCATTGATATCTTTCTTGAACAAAACTCCATCAATAATCAAAACTAGAATTGATTACAACCTGAAATATATTATTTTTGAATCACTTAGATGAGGGGGATAAATACCATCTTGGAGATATCTTACCAAGTCATGAAACCAACTAGAAGGTGAGGTATGACCCGTTGCAACCTATTCATCATTTGACACCACAATAACCTCATTAGTCTTTTACAAGTCTTGAGCTAGATGATCACAAAGTCCTTTGCCTCTAATAAACTTTGTGACCTTAATTTCCACATCATATTCTGTTACTTTGGTTATCCAACCAGCTCTCTTCTCATATTTATCTTTATTCAAAAATAAATCCTTGATGCTTGGATGGGAAACCATTAGGTATATCTTATTAATAGACAACAAGTATCTAAAATTTTTGAGAGACCTTATAACTAAAATTACATGATTTTCAAAAAAATAGTACCTTCTTTCATACTCTTCCAAGACTTGACTAAAGAAGGCTATTGGCTTCTCCAAAGTTTCATGATTTTGTTGCATAAGAATGCTTGAAATAGTGTCCATGTTAGCATATGTATAAAAAATGAAATCCTTTATGAAATATGGATTTATAAGTGGAGAACTAGCTATGGCATTATTAATCTCATAAAAACTCTTTACTCCTTTGGACTAGCTGAAACTCTGATTCTTCTTAAGCATGGCTATAAGTGGTTTAACTAAATGGCAAAATCTGAAATATATCTCCTTATAAAATTGATTTTTCCTAAGAAGATTTGCAAAGCCTTTTTGTCCTTAGGAAAGGAGAGTGTAAGAATGGAGTCTAACCTTTCAAAATATATGTTAAAATGATACTTTTAAACCATATGTTCAAGAAGCTTACTTCATAAACTGAGAAGACACATTTTTTGGGATTTAGAGATACCCCAAATTGCCTACACCTTTCGAACACTTGCTTGATATGAACCATGTGATCACTTTCACTCTTTTAAAATGAGGTTATATAATCCAAATAAACAAGTAAAAAATTGTTAAGAAGGCCTTAAAATGTGATATCCATGGATCTCTGAAAGGTTGCTCTAGCATTTGATAAACTGAAGGGCATCTTTCTGTATGCAAATGTCCCCCACTTGGTTGTGAAGGATGATTAAATTTGTCCTATTCTTTGAAAAAAATATGATTTTAGCCACTATATCCATCCAACAAATAAAACCTCTCTGAACCTACAACCAATTTTAAAATTTGTTCCATTGATGGCAATGGATAGTGATCTTTATGTGAAGCTTTGTTAAAATCATGGAAGTCAACACACAATCTAATCTCACCATTATTCTTCCATACTAGAACAATATTTTCCACCCAAGTTGAGTGTTTCATTGGAAATATAATAGATTACTCTATGATATTATGAAGCTCAGCTCTCATCAAAGGCTCAAGCATAGGATTAATGGGCCTTTGTCTTTGTCTCACTATTTTTGTTTCAGCCTCTAACTAAATGGTGTGTTGAGCTAGACTTGGGTCAAATCCCTTGAGATCACTATATTTTTATGCAAATACATCAAAAAATATTGTTCATTACTTAATGAAAGCTTGTTTTTGTGAAGGAGTGCATACCTTACCCAACTTTAAATTCTTACTAGTTACAATCTCTACATTGGCATAGTGCTCTTCTTTTGTTGACAAAGATAACTTCTCTTTCCTTAACTCATCATTGCCACTAAAAATGTTATCAAGTGTGACCAATCCCTTGGGTAACTTATTTGTTTTTAGTTTCACAATCTGATCACCCTACTACTACAATTAATTTGAATGGTTTCTTGATGAAAACTTAGCCTCTTCTAGAAAGAATATCACCATTTGATTATCATCTTCAAACACTTGCCAATTTTCATGATTATCTATAATAGAAGGAATTATAACCACCTTTATCTGTGACTGATTTTTTTCACTTTTTTTACCAACTAGGACACTAAATTATGCCCTAATGGCAGCCAACCTATTTGCATGTTTATTCTCACCTCTTAGTATTGCCTGAATGTTAAACACTTAAAAATATTCAAGTAAGTTCCATATTATATTATTATAATATTTAATAAACAAAATTTTTCATACATTCAAACCTCTTACTTGGTGAAATATAATCTCACTATTACAAAAAGCTTTCAAAGTGTTGACTTTCATCTTCCTAGCCCACTACAAACTGTGAACTAGTGCCTCATACTCTATAATATTATTTGAAAAACTAAAATAGAAATTAATAGAAGAGAAATACCTTTGCTTTTTTGAAGAAAACAAAATAATTACAGATCTAGTACCATGTTTATTCCTTGATCCATCAAAGTAAAATTTCCATAAACCTTCATTGGACTCATCATCCTTAACCATGGCTGAAATTGGTGCATCATTCTCATGAAGGAAATACACACCAAATAATTATTAAATTAGATTATAAGGATAATGATAATTAAAATTATAATCCCACTCATCAAGAAACAAATCTGGAACTCCATCCAAATGTGAATCTTTTTCTACTCTTCTAGTTTCTTGAAACTTATCTAAGATGATACAATTAGTGTTCACAACTGGCATTTATGGATCCAAATGGAAAAATGAAATAGGTTCAGAATGAATTTTTACCTTGGTATCATAACTAATTATAAAAATCAAATAAGTCTAATTATCTGATAAATATCCCCCAATATTTTAGGTAAAGTCCCTTAAAAGGCACATAGCAAAGTAAGGAGATACGTCTACCATGACAACATCATCATGAATAGTAACATTGGGACAAGCATGTAATGTCAATTTTATATCTTTGATGATGATTAACATATTTTATGGTGAACCATATAATTGGAATACCCCCTTAGTATTTGGCTCATAAACAAGGCCAAGCTTATATGTAATTTGCTTAGGCATAATTGTGTTACTAGCTCCACTATCCACCATATAGTTATGAACCAAAGTATCACCCACTATAAAAGAAAGGTAGAAAGGAGGAGTTTTATTTGATTTTATCTCAGTTTTCCCCAATTTTTCCATCTTATTTACTTGACATAATTGTGTCTTATTTGGCTGATCTGAATTAGTTAAGACAATACCTTCTTTCTCAACTAGTTTTGGAGATAATTTGAGAGCTGAAAGATCTTGGATGAGAATATCTTTTTGTCCTAAAATGGAAAGATAATACCACATGATTATTATGATATTATACTTATTAATTTGATCCACTATATTGAAATAATACCCACCAAACTTTGGTTTCACTTTCTGAAGCACTAGCTGCTCACGAACTAGAGGTATTTGATGAACTTTACTAACCTCTATATTTTGATTTTTCTAAGTTGTAGGGGTAGCAAGTTGCATTTTTGTACTCTTAGAAACAAAATTATGAGTACTTGAAGAATTTTAACCTCTTGAACCTCACCAATGGATTTTATTTTAGCTATACTTATAACTACAGCTTGACCACTTACATTGTTAGTTTCAACACCTTGAATAAAAACAACATGATCATCTATGTGCTAATTCACATTAATGGCATTAGGATGTCCTTGAAATTGTTTAGTTTATCCTTGAGATGAAAAACTTGTATCTCGGTACTGACCTCCTTGAAAATAAAATTATTCTTATGTCATTTTTGGCATAGTGATGTTTTGTAATACCAAGGCCTAGTTTTGAGCATCATTGAGATTTTAGGGCTACCAACCTGAATCTTGTATCAAGTTGTTTTGAGGTGGGATGTGAAAAATGGATTTTTAAGTATGAGATTTAGGATAAAGGGTAGCATATGGCTTAGCTGGAGTTATGGTTCATTGTGCTTGGTAAGATGGTATATTCTCTCTAAAACCCTGATAAGGAGGCCTTTGATCTTTAAATGGATGATAGGTAGTCTAATTTTGTTGTTGATAAGGCCTATTAGCCTTAAATTGTTTCCTCTTGAGTTATACTATTTCATTCTTATAGGATTTTAGCAAGCCTTTAAACTCTCCTATCTTAATAGCTTGACTAGTAGGTGTTGAAATTTGAGATTAAGGGGATGGAATAAGAGATAAAAATGGAATTTGAGGAATTTGAGGGGTTTGTATATACTTCAATTCTAAGAATATAGGTATTAGAGGTCTTGGAGAAAGCTTACTAGCATGTATCAAAGTATTCTCTACCCTTATTACAACTTCATAAGCATTTGATAAATTATTACCACCCATTGACTATATTATCACACTAATGTTCGAGTTAAGGGCTTTTAAACAATATATGAATGCATATTCAGGGGATGGCCTAATCAACACAGGTAACTTGGTCCATGTTTTTTGGAATCAAAGGTTAAAATCAGACATGAAATCATGAGGAGCTATCTTTATGGTAGTTAACTGCTCAACCAAAGAGAGGTGATCAAATTTGTCCCCAGATTGATTGATTAATACTACACCCAATTCATCCTAGGTAGAAATGGAGTTAGTGGGAAGTTTTTATACCATTGCAATGCTTTTTATTTGAAAGATGCAACAAGTAATATAATAACAACATTATCCTGAACAACATTATGGACTAAACAAATATTAGCTACATCCTAGATGTGCTTGATAGGGGTTGTTTGATTTTATCCTAAGAAGAATGGGATACTCTTATGGGTAGACACAAGAATGTCATCAAACTAGGTTAGATTTAGTGGGCTATCTGTCATCAAGTCCAAAATTTAGATATGCCAAGGATTAAGTGTCCCATAGGGCATGCTAAAAACTATTGTCAATCAGACTCACACCCTTGTGAAGGTAGTTTTAGGCCATCATAGTCTACTAAAAAATGGAAACAATCTTAGGATATGGGTGGCCTAATCAATGGATTGAATATTTAGATTCTAAGGTCTATCTCCCTTTAGTGTCTTACTTAGGATCCCTAGTCTATGCTATAAACTATTGAGGAAAAGGGAAGAAAAAGGCAAGAAATAAAATTGAAGGGAAATCATATCTAATGATGGTGATACACTGAAAATATGACCTCCATTTTCTTGGCATGAACTAAGAATATGAACAAGGATGTGAATCTAATAATGCTACTCAAATGACAGCCTTTGAGCATCATTATTTTGCATAGAGGCTTGGGCTTGTTACACGATCTAAGGTAATTGTTTGGTAGGTTTGTAAAAGACACTAGAGAGAGCTTGTGCTTGTCATATGAATCAAGATGATAGAGCATGCTACATGACATACAAGGATGTGTTTAGCACTTGTAAATACATAAAATGGAAAGGATAAGATGAGAAGAAGTCATAGCTATCACTTTCATCTCCCAACAGACCACAAAAATACAATAAAACACAAGCTATTGAGGAGGTATGAATTTTATTTTATTCATCAAAAGAGGAAAAATAAAGATGTTCTTCAAGCATAGCCTAGCCACAACATAGGTTCAAGGATTTCTTATCTCTTTTTTTTACTATTTTGGACTGAAAATTGATATTTTACAATGGATTAAAAGATTATGTATATAGAAGAAAAGACAAAAGAAAGAAAAGGAATCGCACGTTAGAGTCAGGAATTGAAATAAGAATTCGTCAATGATTGTGGATCACTCATTGTTCTTGAGCTCTTATATATTTAAAACATGTAATTACTTTAATCATGAGATCAACCATCCAAAATCATTGTAAATATCCTCAAGCCCCTCATGCATTCAAGTTTCCCTTTTAGAACTGAGAGAGTTATGCTTGAAGGCAACTCCATGTCTTCATTTTTTGCATGTTCATGCTCCACCTAGATGCATCTAATCAAGCTTGTATTACTTTGCATGTAGGCTGTAGACCATATTGATCTACTCGAGATAATTCCTTTACCTTTTGTTTTCATTTAGGCTCATTATGTTTGGAGTTATTTGTCCTTCAGACACTTTTTTGAACTTATTTCCTTGGATTTGTACTAGGTAACATTTTTACCCATTTTTGATTTGGCTAATTACTTTGGGCTTTTTGTTCAAGCTCATTATAAAGTCCTCTTCCTTATGCAATTTTCACATGGACACTTTTTGAATTCATTTTCCCATGGACACCTTTCATCATGGGCATTTCTTTGTGTTCATACTTTTTTCCTTCAGGCTTTTATTTTTGTATGTATTCCTTCGAGCTATTGTTTAGGTTATTCTTTTCAAACTTTTCTCATGAAGGAGTTTTTTGGACTATTTATTTGAAGCCTTTTATTTTCATCTTTTTTTGTGGACTTGTTTTCTCCTGAAGCAATTTCTTCATCATTTTGAAAATAGACTTTTCCTTCAGATAATTTGTCCATGGCTTATTTCCTCATACCCTTTTTTCTCATAACTACTTCAAACTTATTTTAAGTGCCTTTAAAAAATTTGCAGGTGCCCCTCAACATTTGGAAAAGTGGACCTTCAGATTTTGAAATGAACCTTTTATAATTGTGAAAAATGTCCTTTAAGATTTATCCCCCAAAAAGTGCCTTATTTTCTAGTAGAAATGCCCTTTTCTGAAAGGAAGGAATCTTGTAGATTTTTTGAAATGCGCTATTTAAAATTGTTAAAATTCCCATTAGGTTTCTTGAAGATGGACCTTCCTAAAAGGAAATATCCCTTAAAACTTCTTGAAAATGACCCTTGGCCTTTTTGGAAATGACCCCTTTTTCTAAGAAGTGCCCTTCAGAGTTTTTGCAATGGACCCTTCAAAATTGTGAAAAAGTCATTTCAGCTTTTTGAAACAACCCTTTGAGTTTTTGTTTTCATCATAATTTTTGTAAAGTCCTTTTTACCAAAATAATTCCTTGTAATTTTTTTAAAGTCATCTTGACTTGTTTGAAATGTCCCTTTGGAGTTCTTACAAATGGTCCCTGTCATATGTTATGCATTTGAAAATGAAAGCAAGTTAGTAAGTGACTTGCCCAAACCATCCCATTTTCCATCTAGAAAATTTTTCATGTCTAAAAAATGTATAATCCTTGACCCTTTGAGATCCATTTGTATATAGTTCAAACACCATTGTACAGACTAAGAATCTGATGATAATGCACAATGGAATAGTTACGAGGTGTTGACTTTATGCATCCTATCATTAACTTGAGAAGGTACATACATTACCCATTTAAAGGTTAAAAATTCATGAGAATAAAAATATAACTCCATATAACCTTGGATAAATATTTTATTTGTCTATAGGTGATGTCAGAGGACTTGTACGAACTGAGGTAAAACATGAAATTTATTCCAAACTACCAAGATAAGGCTATTTGATGGCAATATATACATAAGAATAGGAATTAGACTATCATGTTGGGATATTTATATCAAATGGAATCATTAAATCACCTTTAAATCGTGAATAATTCTAAAATAATCTCAATAAATGGATTTGTACCTTGTTTAAGAGATACATTAGCTTACACAATCTCAAAAGAGTCACACTCTAAATTGGAACTTATGAAATCTTTATTGAATGAAAAATGTGTGTAATTATTTATAAAATTAATTTATAACCTTTTAAGATGACACAAACTAATGAAAAACTCATAATCTTCTTCAAAACTGAACTAGGAAAGTGTTCTCAAAGATAGTAGAAGAAACAATGTTTTATGCTATAAATTCTTTCCTAGAAGGAACCATAAACTAAGACTAAGATAAAAAAGAGAATAATGAACCCTAAAAATATTACCAAAAACCATTTCTCTGCATTTTTTATTTATTTTTATAAATAGGCCCAACAATATACCCCCCTCAAATGCATAAGTTATAGTGACTTGCTATCACTCTTAACAATTTTTTATAAATATGGGGGAACCAATATAAAAAACAATTAAAATAATTAAAATATTAATTATACCCATAAAAATGGCCAAAATTTCACCTCCCAAATCTCTCTCCTATTCTCATACCGAGTATTTGAAAATTTCCCTTCTAGGCATGCAAGAAAGGTCAAAATTGGAGCAAAGATGGATTTTGAAAAAATTTCACCTATAAATTCCTCTAAACCATTTATATGACCATTAAATGACACAATTAATCCTATATGAATATTTTATCACAAAAATACTCTAAAAACCAAAGTGACTACCTTAAAAAGACATATTTTTGTATTAAAAATGTTATTTTCACTAAGAAGATCTGAATGGAATGCCATAAAACATTTTATTAAGTATATAAATTTTTTAATGAGGTTAAAAAAGATGGAATAAATCTTCCTCTTGATCAAATACTATCAAAACCTTCTCTGAATGGCCCAAAATGGTTAGATTTTACATGGAAATGAGGCATAGAATTAGTTTAGAATGTGATCAACTTGATTATTCATTTTTAGAGATGTAATGACATTAAAACATGATATTAAGCTCAAAAATACACTCTAGGATATTCTTACCACTTAAAAATGACTCGAAAGACCCCAAAGATGACTAGAAAGCACAAGACAAGTCAAAGAAAAGACCTTAAATCACCTAAACAAACTTAATACCTATTAACCATGGATTTTTCAATGAATTTTATATGTACCTAGGGATATGATATATTAATGTATATGGGTTGATGGAGATGCTAACATGTGGCACACATTCCCTTAGTTAGTTATATGGGTACAATATATTAAGATAGTGGAGTAACTTGTGAAATTAGTACATTGGGTAATGGTCGACCTACATTGGGATTAGGAGGTTACCCATCCATTGGTTAGATAGATGTCTATATAAAGGAGATGATTATCATGGTAAAGATATCAAGTAAGCATTGAGTCTTCTATTGCAAGAGGATATTGGAGGTTATCCCCTCGAAGAGACATTGTGGAGTTATTCCTTCCTAAAGGAGTATTATATAGTGTTCCCCTACTTTAAGAGTATTTATGCATATATTGAATATTTGAATCATATCAAGATCATATGAAGTGGTATCAGAGCTTCGATTTGGGCAATTTTTGTGGAGCCAAACCCTAGTTTTTTTAATCATCAATATCTTTTGATTGGTTGTGAATTTTTTGACAATTTTTTAACTATATATGTAGAATATTTTAATAAGTCAACGTTAGAAAATCAAGATCTTTTGATTAGTTTTGAGGTAGTTATTGCTATTTTAGGGTTTAGAATAATTTGAATATATCTTCCAAAATATAAGGATTTTTTATTCAAAATTTTTATTGGAGATGTAAGATGATATAATAGAATCACAGTCAAAATTTTAGAATTTTGTGAGTTATTTTGAGTGATTTTTTGTGATTTTATGGTTTTTCATATATTCAATCTACAGGTCAAAATTTGTGACATTTATTCACAAAATTTTTATTGAGATTACAATATCATAAGAGGAAGATACATTAAAAATTTGGGACTTTTTGAATCAATTTTGTATGAGTGATTGATATTTTATTGTTTCATGAACCCTAATTTTTTTTATGGATCATGAAGTTGCAAAAAATTTTAGTGAAAGATGATGTTGATGCTAGAGAATGGTGGATTATTTTTAAGGAGGATAATAATAAAACAATTTTATGGAAAATATAATTATCTCTTTCTTTGTTTGGGCTTTCACAACATTGGTGGTTTAATCAATTGAGCTTTGTGCAAAAGTATTCTTCATGGGAAATAATGGAACAAATCTTCCTAGATCGATGGGATATAAAAGAAAAAGAGGATGTAGAAGAGGAAGAAAATAATGATGATAAATAAGAAGAAGAAGAAGAAGAAGAAGAAGAAGAAGAAGAAGAATAAGGGTTCAAATAATCTAGCTCCAAAGACATCTGAGTCAATTTTTTAGTTTCATGGATGCATTCAAAAGAAGAAAGTGGTTGTGTCCATAAACCCTACCAGCAAGTATAACTTCATTAACATGAATGTGGCCAAACATCTACATGTTCAATAAAATAATATCAAGGAGGTTCAATTAGATGGTAATAATATTTCAATGTTTGAAGATTTGAAGCTCATTATGGAAAAATATGTTTTGCATTCATATTTTTATGCTTTGGATATGGATGATGTGGATATAATTCTTGGATAACCATTGTTATAGACTTTGGGAATAATGAATATTAATGTTTAGAAAAAGTTCATGAATTTTTGGTATAGGAAAAAGAATATCACTTTACAAGATATCATAGTGAAAAAGGCAACAATAACAATCCAGATAGCTCATGAGGATGAGACTAAAATAGGTGATGAAGAGCATGATAAAGATTCAGATGATATAGATAAAAAAATAATAAAAATAAAAATGAACACTTCATATTATAAAGAGACAAAGAAGTAAAAGGTGGAATAAGTAGAAGCAAAGGTGGATAAGGTCAAAATATGGGAAAAAGTTTAGGTATATAGACACCCACATCATCATGAAAGGAAATAATCATGGAACTAGGTGAGAAAGTGTCATAACAACAATCATTTTGTCTATACAAGAAATAAAATTTCCAATCATTATGGATATGCATGGAATCCAAATAAAAAATACTATGGCACATGGAATAAATGGGGAAATCACTATGATTATGCATGGAAGAATACCTACTATGGTCATGGTTGGAATCAAAGTAGCACATCAAAATATGGTACATGGAATAAAAAGAGGAATAATTATGCTTAAACACCAAAGTAGTATAATTATGATCATGAATGAAATTAGAGGATCACAATGGAATTTGGAAACAAGATTGGAGAGATATCACCTACTAAGATCACATATGGATGGCTAGATGATTGAGATTGGAGATAGGTGTGTAATGATTTGAAGCACACTCAGTATTTGGTTTCTTCTTATGTTTTTGGGATAAAACATGTCAAAGAGGTAAGTAATGCTATGTACCTAGGGATATGATATATTAATGTATATGGGTTGATAGAGATGTTGACATGTGGAACACATCCCCTTAGTTAGTTATGGGTATAATATATTAGGATAATGGAGTAACTTGTGGAATTAGTACATTGGGTAATGGTCGGCCTACATTGGGATTAGGAGGTTACACATCCATTGGTTAGATATATGCCTATTTAAATGAGATTATTATCATGGTAAAGATATCAAGTAAGCATTGAGTCTTATATTGTAAGAGGATATTGGAGGTTGTCCCCTCGAAGAGGCATTCTGGAGTTATTCATTCTTAAAGGAGTATTATATGGTGTTTCCATACATTAAGGGAATTTATGCATATATTTAATATTTGAATCATATCAAGATCATATCATAATTTTTAGGACCAATAACTAACTCACAAGATAAACTAGCATGATATGCAAAGTTTTGAATGGTAGGGGTGATAATTTGACCTGTGGGGTCAAAATTGTCAACAGGAGCCACAAACATCTCTCCTTGGCACCTTGGTAAATCCTTCTACCCATCTTGATTAAATTAACCCATTGCCCATTATAGTTATATTATTGATAATAAGGATGAGAATATCCTCATTGGTAGGTACAATTATATCATTTCTAATGATCAATCTTATTCTTCAATGCATCCCTTTCATCACTTTATGCATCCTCATATGCTTGGTTTTTATGTCTTATTTATTCATTATAGCATCTCATCTACGTTTGCACTTGCTCATATTTAATATGTATTCTAGGTTATATCTTTGAGTTACACTTACTAAATATCCCTAACTAGGGCACAACCATATCAAACATCATCTTTATCCAATCAAGATCATTTTAATTCTTATAATCAGCTTTGGACAAACCATTATTTTGACCTTTTTTCTTGATTATAACCACCTTTGGTCAAATTAATATATTTTTAAAAATCAATGCATGCATGCATTTTCTCATTTGGATTAATCTCAACCATGGGTTAATTCTGCCTTTTTTCTTATTTCTTTTCAAGGGACCATCCATCCACATATGTGATGGCCAATCCTTAGAGGGGGCATCATCATAGGATTTTCAAGAATTATTTTGAGCTTTGTTCTTCAATCATCATCTTATTTTTAGCATACAATCCATTTCTCATTATTTGAAAATATTTTATTGTGCTTATGGTTTTCAAGATCTTCCCAAATAGGGGCAAACTGTAGACACCTAAAACTGGCCACCAATAACCTTCAACCAGGCTTTTGATCAATTTATTTTAAAATGAAAATTTTTTCCTAAAAACACTAAAATGAATTAAAAGCTTTAAAACTATCATATTCAAGTAAATATTTTGGTCAGAGTATCATTAAATGAGGTAATGCAATTTGTTAGGGTACTAACTTTGATCAGATCATTTTGAGTCAAAATGACATTTTTGCATTTGGGTGCTCTAGATTGGTCTTTTCTACCAATTTTATTACATGAGACATGTTCCTTTGTTATTTTATATTGGAAACATCCTAAATGGGATAATAGATCCAATACATGTAACATCACATCCTAATTCCAATCCAGTCAAATTTTGAGCCAATAATATGGCATTTTGATCAATTTGATTAATTTGTACACCAATTACCAAAATTTTCACCAAAGTTGACTAATGTTGCTTTGAAGCTAATTAATTTGAATCACAATTCTAATTAATAATTCCATGGAACTTGTTGAATATTTCTTTTTAGAAATTGATATTGAATAATTGCATCAAGTGACATCATTTCTTGGAAAGACATCCCTAGGCCATAAATGCATAAAATATCTAATCAATCCCTCCCATGCCTCATTAATACCTTCCATTCCTCTTTAATACCTCTCTATCCCAAATATTTATGAGGGCATTTATTGAATTTAGCCTCCAAAATTGAATGGATTCTTAGCCACACATCTTCATCTTGAGATGAACGGTTTAGGTTCATTCTAGTAATTTTGTAAAATCTATGAATATGAGGCCTTGCCTATTAAAGTTTAATATATTTTAAGACAAATTAACCATTGCCAAATAGCTTCAAACCAAATCTTGATGTAGTTTTATTATTCATAAATATTGAGTCAAAATCCATCACAAGCCAAAGGTGCTAAGAGGAGATGAAGGTAACCACACTCCATTGATGAAGATCTTTTGAAGCAAAATCCAAGAAATACAAAGAAGAATAATTTTAGAGAAATCAATGTTTTGGTAATAAATTTGTGTTTTGTGTTCATATTTCTCATTTCTTTCCATTTTGAGTTGTGTTTTCAAATAGTTTTTCCTTACTAAACTCCCCCTAGTGTCTAGGCCTAGAGATGTATGCTAGTTAGTGTGCTCTTTCTAAATTTGATTTAATTTTGGAACTAAAATTATACTAACCACCTATCTTGTGTCAAATTACTATATCATAGTTTCCAAAACTGTAAATCATTCGCTCAAAATCCTTATTATTCTAACTATTCAAATTAGGCCTATTAGACCTCTTTATACTTGACTCTTGCTCACACCCATCTTGGTTGGTGAAGAACATACTTATACTTGGATCATAATTTTAATATATAAAAAATAATGTTTCACAAGTGAAACAACCACCACATAGGCTGTTCATTACCCTTAAGGGCCAAAACCACCATTAGGCCTAATAGAGACCTAATGAAATTAGGCCTTCTCTAAGTATACGTTTCACTTTGGACTCATTGAAATACCTTGAGCCTAAAAAAATGGATGAAAAACTTCATACATGTTTAAATTATACCCATAATAAGCTCACTTTATGTCGCAAACAACATTTATCTCATTTCAATTCTTGAACCACATAATTAGGTCTACTCGCAATTAGGCCTTTTTACTACTAGAAGGTCCATCTTGAAAATATGATGCATACACTAAAATTTAACACATAAACCAAAAAAATCACATGGATATAATATAAATTACCTTAATTTTAACATAATTTTCATTATAATTCATCAAACAGGGCAAACTACCTCAAATTGGTCAACTTTATATGCTCATTCAGAACTTCACACATGCCTTAAGAACCCAATCAAAAGTCTTTGAATTTTCACACATTAAAATGAATTTATCATGAATAAAAATATATTAAAATTAACCTATGAGACCTATATAAAAAATTATGTGTATTTTATTCTTTAAATATATGCAAAAATACTTAGGAACATCATTCTCACTTACCCACATAAAACTACCTATAGCTCTAAAAACATAGTCATAAAAATCAAGATTTAGAACTCCTATGTGAGAACTTTTATGATCTTCCCAAGTGTTTTAATGATCCTTTATAATACTTAAAAAATATTTTAAAATATATATTACAAGTTTTAACATCAATATTGGTCTTATAGACCAATCTCATTTCTTTACCCTACAAAGACCTCACTATGTTAGATAGGTCACTTTGAGAATAAATTTTTGTTTTTTTATATACATTATAAAAACCTATATTCAAGTGGAAAATTTGATATATTTATTAAAAAATTAACCCATGAATTTGGATCCATCCCTAGTCCATTTCAACCAGTCCCTAATCTCATTCTCACTTCAACGTAGTTTTCGCACTATCTTCACTATTAGCCCAGTTTAGCAATAGGTCAACTTGAGTGACCAAAATAGTTGAAAATAATGATAAAAATTATCAAAATAGAACAATTTAAGACAAAAACAAGTATAATAATTAAACCTCCACCCATTTTCATGCTTTGACTTGGTCAACCTTACCTGTTATAATAAAAATATGAGAAACAAAGAGTTTCCTTTAGCTTCCACTCACTCTTCTATCAGACCAAAACCACATAGATAAAATTAGAAGAGTAATATAAATGTTATAAAAATAAAAATAGGTAAATAAAAATGTTATAACCCATAATTAATAAGATCTTTCATAGTGGGTTATAATGAGGGTTTTTGGAGGGTTTGACTAGTTTCTTTTCTTAGCAATCATGCATAAAGGATTACCCCTCAAATCCAAATAAAATGATTAAAAATTAAAGATATGACCCTTCCCAAACTTTCATTAACTACTAAATATCTCATTCAAAGGTTTCATTTTCCAATGAGCATACAAAAATCCTTCTTAGGTCTGCAACACCCCATTTTATGCACACATAAGATCCTAATACCAATTTTTATGCTTTATCCTTTATGATATGACCTAAAAATTGGTAAATAAAATTAAAAAAACATTTAAAACCTCTAAAAATGTTATTATTATCTTTCTCACATTGATAATTGAATTTGACCCTTCATTAGGTCACACTAGGTCTCTTTACATACTCGGCCTTGAACTATCAGTCATATGTAGACCTTAAACACACCTTTAAATATTATAAAAACCTCACCCTCATACCATATATCCTAATAATAAGATCACACAATACCACACATTATATTACAAGCCTTATACTACTCACCTCATCAAGCTACCAAGCCTAAGCCTTCTCACTAGGTCTCTTAAGTACATGGCTTATTAAATAAACTTTAAGAATAACAAAGACAGCTCAGAATGACATCAATGAGAATTTCATGACATCAATGATAACTTAATACATACCTTATAACACATTCTCATTAGAGGCTTTGGGCCCAATCAATAAGGAACACTTGAGCTAGTTTATGCTGCTTGGTACAAAGGAACCTATGGCCAATGACTAGTGATGATGATGACAATGTAGTATATTATAATCATAGTAGTTACAAAGACCTTTCTAGTATCAATATATTTGACACCAATTCCATTTGTGTCTTTGGAACAATTATTCATAATAATCCACTTCCTCTATATCACCCTCAACTTATAGACTGGGACCAACAAGAATCCATAGTGCATATATATGAGTTTGAAAATGATGAAGCCTTATATGATTTTCTAAGCCTAAGAGAAAATGTTCCATTAGGAGACAAAAAATAAGGGTTCTTAATTAGGCTTGATCGTATATCCTATTTTGAAGAATGGGTGAACACCCTTAACCAAAAACTACTAAATAAAACATTGATGTCAAAAAGTGAAAACCTCTTTGAGGTGATTTTAGATTAGGGTAAAAGTAAAGAGAAAGGCCAATCTAGTAGTGAAAATTTTTTTTAGGCACTATTAGATGGGGTATTCAACCTTCCTCAAACATATCTCAGGAGACCACCAATGATGAACTTGCCTGTGGGTCTATGTTTAGTTTTGAAGAATAGTATGCATTTGACCAAATCATTCAAGAGTTTCCAATAGTGGTTGTTACATGAAAATACCTACCATTTGGATATTTTGATTCATCTTGTCTAGGAGAATATGAAGAGCTAGTCCAAGCTGAGTACTCTGACACTACAAGCCAATTCAAATCTTTGCCAACCATTTTGGATGATGGTTTGAATATCCTAGTAGAATACATGAAAAAAGTTAGCATTGGGACTCTAGATGCCCAAAATGGATTAAATTAGGTTCATCCCTCATTGAGGAGGAATGTGAAGTCTTTACAACCCTCTAAAGGGAACTTGTTGACATATTTTCTTAGGCCTACTCAGACATGCCCAGTTTGGATCTTGCCTTAGTTGTGTACCATGTTATTGTACATATTGATGCCAAACCTATGAAATAATTGTTTTTCAAGATGCATCATTGCATTGATGTATTAGTAAATAAAGAGTGGAAAAACTCTTGGAAGTGAGATGTATTCAACTGATCGACTATTCAGAGTGGATCTCCAATGTTGTGCCCATTAGCAAGAAGCTATAAGGAATAAAAATATGGACTAATTTTATAGACATAAACAAGGGCTGCCCCAAGGATGACTTTCCTCTACTGAACATTAACATGATTTTTGATTCCATAGTTGGGTATGAAAAGCTTTCACTAATGGATGGATTTTTAGGATACAACCAAATTTGGATTACACCAAAATACCAACATAAAATAACATCCACCACTCCATGGGGAACATTTTTTATTAGGTTATGGCATTTGGTCTTAAAAATGTTGGGGCCACATACCAAAGATCCATGACCATCATATTTCATGATATGATGCATGACATTTTTGAATACCATGTTGATGACATATTATGTAAATCCAAGACTAGGGATGATCATCAAACAACATTACAAAGAATATTTAAGAGACTAAATGAATACAAGGTCAGACATATTCCTAATAAGTGTGTTTTTGGATTTATTTTTGGAAAATTTATAATATTTGTTGTCTTATAGGGGCATTAAATTTGATCTATCTAAAGTATAAGCCATTATTGAGATGCCACCACCATCCAATTGAATTATCTCTATAGTTTATAAGGTAAGATTCAATCTATCAGATGCTTCATCTCTCAGTTGGCTAATAATTACCATCATTTTACACACTTTTTTAAGAAGGTTGCCACATTTTATTAGGATGAAGAATGTTAGCAATCCTTCCAGTACCTTAAAGACTATCTTTCCAATTTGCCTATTTTGTTACCTCCTATGCTAGGAAAGTCATTCTTATTATATTTATCTACCATAGATAAATCCCTAGAGGCACTTCTCACTTAGCATGATGATAATGGAAAAGAACATGTCATGTAATATTTAAGTTTTACATTATTTGCATATGAACAAAATTATATGCCCATTGAAAAAGCCTATTTAGCTATAGTCTTTGTAGCTCAAAAACTATGGCATTACATGTTAAAAAATAAGACCATGGTAATATCTAAATTAGATCCACTCAAGTATCTACTATTTAAAATATCTTTACAATGTCACATGGCCAAATGGATCATGCTTCTTAGAGAGTTTGAGATAAAATATATCAACCAAAAATCCATCAAGGGTTAAATTCTTGTAGATCAGCTTATTGAAGTGCCACTTGTAAATACAAAACCTCTAACCTTTTAGTTCCCACATGAGTCCATTATTACCATAATTGAAACACCTCTTGAGGAGCAACACTATAATTTATATTTTGATGGATCATTCACAATATGGATCAGGGGCAAGCCTTTTATTTATAACACCATAGGGGGATCTTATCCCTAAATCATTCTAGATTAGATTTCCTTATACTAACAACATGGTTGAATAAAAATCACTCATTATAGGACTTCATTAGGTATTACAATGGAATATTCAACATCTAAATATTTATGATGATTCTTAGTTAATCATCAATCAGGTTACAAACCATTTTAAAACTAAATATGACAAATTGGTAACATATTAGGCCATAGTCAACACTCACAAATAGTAGATTATTATTGTACAATTTGAACATATACCAAGGGCCAGTAATAGAATAATAAATTTCATGGTCATCATTATATGTTTGATTCATCATACATACGTGGCAAAATAATACCAATTCCTCATTGAAAATCTATTAGTGTCAACTCATGAACCTTCAACTATCACAATGATCTATGATATTATTGGTCTTAGATATATATGGTATTTAGAAATTTTCTCCTTCCTTCACGACCACATTATGCCACTAGACCTATCCCACAAATAATCTAAGGCATTTATCCACCATGTCGCATGATATACCTTACTTGGACCAACCCTTTACCACCATAAATTTCATGGAAATATACTTCATTATTTAATTTCAAAAGAATCAACATTAACATTATGATATGTTCATGGAGTATGTGGAGCCCACACCAACAGGGCCATCCTAGCTAAAAATCTCCTACTTACTAGGTATTATTATCCCACTATAGATGCAGATGTAGTTGTATATGTTAAAAGGTGTGACCAAATTATAATAACATGCCAATCTAATTCATAACTTGAATAAGAATTTGAAACCAATGTTTACACCTTGGTCATTTGTAACATAGTGCATCAATCTCATTGGGAAGATAAACCCTACCTAATCTGATGGTGATAGACATATGCTCATTTCTATAGAATATTTCACTAAGTGGGTCAAAGTTACACCCCTCACTTATGTGATTGGAAAAAAAAAATTCAAATTCATATTTAACCATCTCATTTATAGTTATGGTATCCCCTTTGACATTATATTTGATAATGTCATATCATTAAAGAACATGGATGTTAAGTCGCTATATGCCAATTATATGATTACTCAACAATTTTCAATCGTATAGTACCCACAAGGTGATGGCTAGGCTAAATCATATAATGAAATCACTATCAACATCATTAAAAACATGATCAATGATGCTGACCATGATTGGCACCTCCAAATATTCTATGCCCTCTGGGAATATTACACCAATTATCATACCCCAATAGGTGCCACTCCATATTCCCTTATTTATAGTATTGAGGCCATTATTTCCATTAAGGATGAGTAACCTTCTTTGTGCATCTCATTGAAGCATGTCTTGAATGATGAAGATTATCATGTAGCTCACTTATAAGAGCTAGAGTTACTTGATGAGAAATGCATAGCCTCAGTCAATAACCTTTAATCATACTAGAATAGACTTCATGGCCACTACAACTAGTGCATCATCCTCAAATAATTTGAACTTGGTGATCTTATTCTCAAATAAAACTAATAAAATAGCACAATGGAGAAGAATCACAAGGGAAAGTTCAAACACAACTAGATAGGCCCTTACATCATTATTTTAAACTATGGCTCTGGAGCATACAAGCTTGCTACACTAGACAGGGATGAACTTGATGAGCTGATGAACATAATACATCTCAAGCATTACTTCACTTGAGAGACCTGATTCATTATCTATAAGGACCAATTTACATTGTATCATAATATCAAAATCATTGTTAGTACAATAAGCCCCATATTTTTTTACCATGCCTTTCCTATCGATCGAGTTATTTTCATCCTCCCTACCCAACCTGTTGACCTTGGTTTTGTTCAATTGGTTCCATGGCCACTTTCAACATGAAGATTATGATCAAGTTTCATTAGTTTATATAATATCCTAGATAGATTACATATTTTAAATTAGTATGATAGTGGTTTGGTAGTTATATCCTTCATTCTTTTTTTCATTTTATTTAAGTGTTCCTGATTATAATTGCCTTTGGGAAATTCATTACCTTTTTTGTCTTACCTATGTTAATGATTATAACTGCTTATGGGTAAATCATCCTATTTGTCTAGATACCTAGGGAAGCTCCATGTGCCACTAATTATGACTACTTATAGGAAAATTAGTCTTTTATAACTCATAATTTTATCTTTTTGGTCTCAGCATTTCCTTCTTTTGAGGGGCCGATCACTGGCCTCTTTTCTGACCATTCCCTCGAGGGAGCACCTATAGCTCATCCATTTCTATTGAAGTCTTAGTCATACATGAAATTTTAATTATCTTATAATATTTTAATATGCCTATAGCTTGTAATTACTTTCTAAATAGGGGCAAATTATAGACACCTAAAGCTAGCCACCACTAGCTTCTGATTGGACTTTAGATCAATTCCTACCAACCATTGAAAATTAAACCTAAGAATCATTAAACATCCCAAATTTAGATTGTAAATCATTTATCAAATTTAAGAATCACATTGAGACATCCTTAATTGAGGTATCCTATCATATACAATAATTAACTCTCATGGATTCATCCCTAATCACCTTAAGGCATCACAACATTTAATTTGGCCTATGGACCTATTCACTTAAATCAAATAATGAAAGAGATAAAAGGCTAATAAAAATTTATTATCTAATTAAATTAAATTAAATACCTAGTTTAATTATCCATTTTAAATTAATGAAAATCATAAAAAGGAAATTCAAAAAATCCTAGCCTTTTATCATTGCTTTTATGAGTTGTCAAGCTCTTTGAAAATATCCTAAAATATCTATTTTGGAGAGCCATGTGTTGACACAGAAAAATGCACCCTTTGACAAGAAGTCAAACTCCTATCTTCTCCTCACAACATGGAAACTCCCCTCTCACCTGTGGGACTAGCGAAGCTAGAGGGGAGAGTATCTAGATAAGGGCTAGCTCCCTTTGATGCATCGTGTTTGTTTCAGCAAGTGCAAAACACATATATATAGATAGATATAAACTAGGGGGGGGATGAAAATGGAGAGAGATTGCAAAAAAAAAACTACTCTTAAGAGGTGATACACCAAAATAAGTCAACCTTTCACACATCCACACTCAGAATCAGAAAAATACATACATAATCTACACATTTGGTAGAAGGACCAGGCTACAAGAAACTAGCAGGGAGGCTTTCATGAAAACATAGGAAATAGAAAATCACTGAGGCACTGTGAAATGCACACTGTAAGTAACTTACTCTATTCTAGTCTTCCAAATGTCAACTCTTCTCCTTTCAACTGCAGAAATGGTGCCTTGTAGACAACAGGTTCGCTGGTGTTGAACCTATGAGAGCATCAAGAAATAATGACTGGACACAGATAAAGACTCAAGACATACTCTGAAAATATCTATCCAAATGGAGGTAAAAACTATGTTTATTTGATTCAGGTGAAATTTTTCCAGGGCTGTGCCTTTACAAAAATGTGGAAGATCCTTTCTCAAAATGAGAAGTTACAATATATATCAGAAGAGAGAAAGGAACTTGGCGCTTCTTTGGCAAGTTGGCCTGTCACGTTCCCTCATTGGGAAGAGGAAAACACTGTTGCTGATGTCATCTTTCTAGAAGAAGCCTGCTAGAACCATGCTACATAATCACCAAATTTGACTTTGGCATTCAATCATTAATGTGGAAACACAGGCTATGCCTCTTTCTGAAAATAGATTGAAATTTGTCCCCTTTATAATGCACGGGCCATGTTACTTGCTATTTGCACCATTTAGGGATTAACAGGCAATAAATTGCCTTCCATTTGCCACTTGGACTACCTTGTCACTCTTCTGCACCTTGTCATTCTTGTCCCTTCTCAATTTTGTCTTATCTAGCTTCTTGGCCCTCAGGGGCAAACATTCGAGTAAGTCGCTACATTTTTGGCTCTTGGTTAATGCCTTCAAGTGGCCATTTCATTTGCTAAATTTGACATCTATATGGTCTTCATCACTTTGAACATCAATAGCTATTTGGCTTTGTCAAACTTGACATCCTCCAAGATGTCCTTGGGTCCTTCACTTTGTTAGTCGGGTCCATGCTGGCTTTCTTCTGTGGCTTTGCTTTCTCCTTAACACCTTGGTGGGTGCTTTGGTTGCTCCATGGACTGTTCTCAGGATCTCAAGGGTAAATTGTTTATGGGTCACTTTTGACTGTGGCTTGGCTTGTATTTCTATAGACAAAATATCTACGGCAATTTGTGTCCACCTGGCCACTTGGCTTTACTGTTGAGCACACCCAAATTCCTTCAAACAAAAGTCTAAAAGAATTAAGGGTTAAAAAAAAATTGAACTTTGCATAATGTTGGCGCCACCTGGTTCTTTTACATTAAAGTGCTTACCCTCCGAAAGGGCATTTAAACATTTAGACCACCCTTCGGCCAAGGGCATACCCTTGAACCAAATCTTTTGAACCAAAAAGGTTTAACAGTTCAAAGGTTCAACCAAGCGCGCTGATGAACCAATGCTGATGAACTTCCATGAACCGAACCCGTTGAACTTATGTCATTAAACCAAGTACATTGAACCTAGCCCGTAGAACCAAAAAATTTGTTCAACGATTCAACGATATGAAGGTTCAATGCTATTGAAATGAGATGCTTGAACTGAATGATGAACTAGGCCTGAACTGAACATGAACTTGCAAACTGAAATGACTGGTTCAAAAAGTTAGGGAAGAAGGTGACCATAATTTTGCCTACAGGCAAAAATTGGTCAACAGTTGGTGACTCACAGGGGAAGCATGCCTGCTATGCTTAGAATCTAGTTGCCTTGCAGTCCATTGGGCACAGAGTCAGATGCAACTATAATGAAAGTTAGCAATAGCCCCAAAAGATTCAAACATCAAACATGAAGCTTTTACCCCACATGCAAAGGGAAACACACAAGGCTAAAAAACACTACCTGTGCAAACTGCACTTAGGGAAAATAGGAAAGACAACTAAAAACAAACTATTATGTATAGCTAACCAAGAATGTTTGCCTCCCTCCTAGATCGAAAGGAAAATTTATCAAGTCCCCTTCCTGGTGAGAAGACTTATGGTGCCAGGTAAGTAGCTGAATGGAAAAGAGAGTTGGTGACTTGCTCCTCTTGCCTGTCATCTGAGTTGGCTGGTATCTGAGTGGATCAAAATCAAACATGCCTTTGACATATATGTATTCTACTTGTCCTTAGAAGCCTATTGAATGCTGGTTATTTCTATTTGTGCACCAAGAAATCAATGGCTATTGGCTCATCACCAAAATCCCTTTGATCTACACACTTCCTCTGCACTGTATCATGGTCTAATTTGTTTCCTTTTGCCTCACTAAAAACTCTGTCAAACTCGTCCTCTACTTATTTTTGGCATTCTTGAAGAAGGGTGATTGTGGCGATGTCTGAAATAGACTCACAAAATGATTGCTCATCCCACAGAACATCATCTCTCTATTTAAAGCTCTCTTCTTTAAGGCATTCCTCCTGGAAGACTGACCTCTCTTTTTCCTCTTCACTAATCAAAATTTCTAGATTTTCAAAAATATCCTCCTGATCCTCCTCTAACTTAGGCTCTTTAGTGTAGTTGACCTCATCATCAAAACAACAAGGAAGTTCATCAAATAGAGGGGAAGAGGACTTACCATGCATTTGTTCCTCCTTAAATTACCGAAACATCTGCATATATGCAAGACCTGCATCTTCTCCATTGCTGATAAGGTCTTCACAAGGAACATTAATGACAGTTTCTTCTTCGTTGTCACTCATGATGTCCTCTTGAAGAATTGTTGCTTGGATCTTATGCTCTTCAATCACCTCTTGCATAATAGGTTCTTCTTTGAGAAGAGGTGAAGTGGAGAAAACATGTGGAAGAGGAAGCAGTCCATTAGATAGAATCGAATGATTCTCCTCTCTCCACTTGGTTAGCACTTCAACAATATTAGGTACAGCCTGATAACTCTCTTAGAAATGTGTAGGTGGGGTGTGTTCAGACATAGAATGTGTTGTTTGGTTTGAACCATCCATTACACATTAGCTAAGGAATTTCTCTCTAAATTCCAACTCTGCTATTTTCTTGGATAGATCTTCTTGGAAACACCTTTCTTGGAGGTCTCTAGCATCATCATCAACAGGTGTAGATTCAACTTCTTCAAGGTTTTGAGAAAAATCTTGCTTCTCTTCCATTCTACCCCATGATTCTATTGTTTTCCCCTAGTTTAAGATCTCTGAATTAGAATTTTGCTCCTGTGAATAGGCAGCAGCTTTGTTTTCTCCAAGGTCCTGGGGCTCCTCCACAAGGTCTAGAAATTTTATTTCTCTTTCAAGAAGTAGTCACATCCTAGCTTCTAAATCTTCAATTTGCTTGGATAGGTTGTCCTAAAAGGGTCTTTATTAGAGGTCACCATCATGATCCTCTCCAAAGCTTAGAGCTAGTTCCTGGAATTCCTTCCTCCAGCTCAGAATCTACGCATTATGCTAAAGGATTTGGGGAGGCTAGGGAATGCAAGGAAAAGACTTTTGGTGCATTGGAGGAGTCTCTAGAAAAGGGATGTGCTAGCTGGTGGTTCTCTTCTCAATGGAGAATTCATGATTTAAGGATTTTAAAAGGTTTATCTCCATGGGAGCTTGTTCTGATGTCATTTGATGTTGGAAATCTAGGTGCACGCGATTGAGAGCAGGTGCATTTGATAAGCTAGAGTGAGTAAGTGCAATCTGATAAAAATGATTTGGCATAAAAGAGGGGGTTTTCTTCAAGATATGAGGGGGCGTACAAGGCTGGCTACCTTGAATAAATGGATTTCTCCATTTTGCTACCTCCTCCTCCATGGATTGCAAAGGTATGTGCTTGCCTAAACAAACACTCTTCTTTATACATCAGCTCCTGCTGATACCCATATTGCTCTTCTAGTCTATTGATTTCCATTATCTACCTCTCAAACTCCAGTGCCACCTCCCTTATCATTTTAGGGCAACTAGGAGAACCACTTGAGGGGATTGTATGAATATCTGGAGCCTGATCATAAATATACAAAGGAAAACAAGACCCATGATTTTGTGCAAAAGGATTATACATACAAAAAATGATTTCTAAATGGCACTAGGCTGCACTTAACTAGTAGATTTAACTTAGAGTCACCAGATGCTAAAAATACTTGATTTGTTGTAATAGGACCAACATCAATTCTGATACCTTACTACGTTGTCAAACTCTGTGTCCCACCGGGTGTGCCAAAACTGTTGATGCAGGAAAATACACCCTTTGACAGGAAGTCAAACTCCTATCTTCTCCTCACAACATGGAAACTCCCCTCTCACTTGTGGGGCTGGTGAAGTTGAAGGGGAGAGTCTCTAGATAAGGGTTAGCTCCCTTTGATGCATCGTGTTTGTTTCAACAAGTGCAAAACACATATATATAGATAGATATAAATTGGGGGGATGAAAAGGGAGAGAGAGTGAAAAAAAATAAACTACTCTAAAGAGGTGATGCACCAAAATAAGTTGACCTTTCACACATCCACACTCAGAATCAGACAAATACATACATACTCTACACATTTGGTTGAAGGACCAAACTGCAAGAAACTAGTAGGGAGGCTTTCATGAAAACACAGGAAACAAAAAATCACTAAGACACTGTGAAATACACACTGTAAGTAACTTCCTCTATTTTGGTCTTCCAAATGTCAGCTTTTCTCCTTTCAGCTGTAGAAATAGCACCTTATAGACAACATGTCTGTTGGTGTTGAACCTATGAGAGCATCAAGAAACAATGACTGGACATAGACAAACACTCAAGACATACTCTAAAAATATCTATCCAAATGGAGGTAAAAACTGCATTTATTTGATTCAGGTGAAATTTTGTGAGGGCTACACCTTTACCAAAATGTGGAAGATCCTTTCTCAAAATGAGAAGTTATAATATATATCAAAAGAGAGAAAGGAACTTGGCACTTCTTTGACAAGTTAGCCTATCGCATTCCCTCATTGGGAAGAGGAAAACACTATTGTCGATGTCATCTTTCTAGAAGAAGCCTATTGGAACCATGCTACATAATCACCAAATTTGACTTTGGCATTCGATCATTAATGTGGAAACACAGGCTATGCCTCTTTCTACAAATAGATTGAAATTTGTCCCCTTTATAATGCACAGGCCATGTTACTTGTTGTTTGCACCATTTAGGGATTAACAGGCAATAAATTGCCTTCCATTTGCCACTTGGACTGCCTTGTCACTCTTCTACACCTTGTCATTCTTGTCCCTTTGCAATTTTGTCTTATCTGGCTTCTTGGCCCTTAGGGGCAAACATTCGAGCAGGTCACTACATTTTTAGCTCTTGGTTAACGCCTTCAAGTGGCCATTTGCTAAATTTGACATCTATATGGCCGTCATCACTTTGAACATCAATGGCTATCTGGCTTTGTCAAATTTAATGTCCTCTAGGACATCCTCGGGTCCTTCACTTTGTCATTCAGGTCCATGCTGGCTTTCTTCTGCGGCTTTGCTTTCTCCTTAACACCTCGGCGGGCACTTTGGTTGCTTCGTGGACTGTTCTCGAGCTCCTGTGGGTAAATTATCTATGGGTTGCTTTTGATTGTGGCTTCACTTGTATTTCTATGGACAATATGTCTATGGCAATTTGTGTTCACCCGGCCACCCGGCTTTATTGTTGAGCACACCCGAATTCCTTTGGACAAAATTCTGAAGGAATTTGGGGTTAATTTTTTTTTTTTGAACTTTGCATAATGTTGGCACCAACCAGTTCTTTTACATTAAAGTGCTTGCCCTCTGAAAGGGCATTCAAACATTTAGACCACCCTTCAGCCAAGGGCATACCCTTGAACCAAGTTCGTTGAGCCAAAAAGGTTCAACGGTTTAAAGGTTCAACTAAGCATGCCAATGAACCAATGTCGATGAACTTCCATGAACCAAACCCATTTAACTTATGTCATTGAACCAAGTATGTTAAACCTAGACCGTTGAACCAAAAAAATGGTTCAACAGTTCAATGATATGAAAGTTCAATGCTATTGAAATGAGATTCTTGAACCGAATGATGAACCAAGCCCAAACTCAACATGAACTTGCAAACCAAAATGACTGGTTCGAAAAGCTAGGGAAGAAGATAACCACAATTTTGCCTGTGGGCAAAAATTGGTCAACACCATGCATAGTAAATGAAAATTATAATTACTTGACAACTATTAACTCTACTAAGTTTATATTTGACTCATCTAAGTTAGGTTTGAACCTATTCCAAGCAATAACTCAACCCTAATTCAACTTGGGTGAGAGTTAAATCCATTTGATATAAATACAATACCATGCCTATCCATTTTTAAAATCTTATAATCCAAAGTTATAATGAAAATTTGGAGAGAGATATAAGTTATTTTGGTGCAAAGTTATTATGCTCAAATATCTTCAACAAGCTCTTTGATGTAGTTTTTAATGCCTGAATTGTCTAGCAAGTAGTGTTATAATGTTAAAATATTAAGCCAATCCATAACACAAGCCATGGTGACAAGGAAAGAAGGAGCCAATAGGCTCCATTTGCCAAAGACTACTTGATGCACAAGTTGAGAAATCCACTCAAAAAAGAATTTGGAACTCCCAAGAAAGGTAAATGATTTTGTGTATTTTATGTTTTAGTTATGATTTTAATTGGTTTTTGTTAGTAATATCTCCTTAAGTTCTACGATTGGAGTGTAAGTGTTAATGTGTTTTTATTTGAGTTTTTGATACTTGAACTAACATATTAAGAACCTCCCTTCATAGATTCCTATGATCATATCCCTTAGTACAACAGACCTTATACATGATGTTAGAAGATAGGGGTGTGTTTGAAAGAAGTTTTGAGACCTAATTGAAGGCCTCAAACAAGTTTATGGACTATGGATTTGATCATGGGTATGAAGATGTGAGGTTATAATAATTTAATAACACAATCAAGATATCTAGATAAAAATATACATGATACAAAGCAATGACATAATGATTCAAATTTGAAGAAAAAGGAGTTGAGGTCTATGGAAGATCCTTGAGTTTATCTTCAAAAATATATTAAGTTTCAAATGAGTTATAAAGCATTGGGAGGTTAGCAAGATATTAGAGATTGATAAAACACATGAACATAATTGAAACCATATAAAAAACACTTATAGGTGACTTATGGAGCCATTAAACTTTAAGCCTAAAATGAAGAGGTAGAGCATGTTTTAAGGGTGGTTTGAAAATCAAATGGAATTTCATCCAAGTTTAAAATAAATTAGAATTCTATTGGTATGAAGGTGAGATTAAAAACTCCTATACTCAGTTAGTACCTTATAATCAAGATAAAGTCCTATTTGAGGGTAACTTAGTTGCATACCTAAAGAGAATGTAGGATGTGTTTGAAATTTTCTTTGAACTATATTAAAACTTCAAGTTAGTCATGGAGAATCATCAAGTACTATTTAAGAGGATTACTGAGGTAAGTGGTGAATTTATAATACAAAAGAATGTAGTCTTAATTCCCTCATGGACACCTATAGATGGATAATAATACAAGTTGGTTTTAAAACTTTGTTAAGAACCCGTGCTACCCTTTCTCTTTAATTTTTTAGTATATTAGTTACTATAGATGCATATGATTTGTAAGTCATCCCATGAACATTTTTTTATCTCACATTTGTGAGAAGTAGTAGTTGTTTATATTAGACTTAGTATACAAGTAAGTGTTGAGGCCAATGAATGCATCCAAAAATTTATTGTATTGATCTTGCTTAAAGGAGGTTTCCCCCACAAATTGGCCTATGATCAATATAATCCCTTCAATGTTTTTACTGATTATATCAATCTATAATTTCATGCATTTTCATTAAATAAATATATTATTTCATGCATTTTCATTAATTTGTTTCAAGAGGATCCTCTCATCTAGTATCAAAGTAATTTTTAGGGATATTTTTTCCTCTTAGAAGTGTTTTTCTATTTTGTTGCATAATTCATATAAGTATTTTTTTGTATCACAATAATCTATTTTAGATTTAGGTAAATAGCTATCCACATAACTGTGAGAAGTGCTTGGGCATAATACTAAAAAATCATTATGAGGATTACCATAGGAACCTAAAAGTAGCTGGTCCATTGAGAAGACCTTCTAGTGAAATGGGCAATGGCCCCATCTTGATTGACTAGTTCTCACCTATGAAGAAAACCAAGAGCTATCATTTAGGGGTAAATCCATGGCTAGAAATTTTCTAAAAAGTAGTACTCACTCATATGACATTGGTGGATAGAGAGATATATTTAAAACCTTAGGCAACTGTGGAAACTTGGGGCACATTTCTATCAATTTCAAAATATTACCAGTGGAGTATCAAAAAACTTAACATATCAGATCTTCACATATTACCACAAGAGTATCAATAGACTTTCCATACCAATTTAAGAATATTCCCAGAAGACTCTCAGAGGACTTGTATTTAGACATTTGATAGAAACCAAAAACTAGAAAATATTCATCCTATTAGTTTTAGAAAACTATTAGTAGAGTATCAAAAGACTCTCAGATGACTTGCAGCCAAACATTTGACAAAAACCAAAAACTAGAAAAAAAATCTTATCAATTTCATTTTTTTGCTATATCTATCAATCTATAACTTCATTGATATTTAAATGTTATCTAGACACATAAAGTTCCATTCTCCATGTTTTCTTCCTTGAGGTCCATATCTTGTTTCCACTCCTAATTCCCACAAATCTCAATTTTCTCTTTTTTTGGGTTTTGCCATAACTTCTATTTTTATCCATTTACCTCAATTTTTTCCATGACGTTCATCTCCATTTTATGCTCCTTTGTCCCTCTTTAATAAATTATCCAATTTTTTCATTTTCACTTTTAAAATTGACCTCACCTTCATCAATCATACTCTCACTATGCAAAAAAATAGTAAAAGTACCTTTACCCCCTCTGATTTCACCCAAATTAAAAAATGTCCTTACTAATGTGACTTAACTCTAGTTTTCCTACCCATTGAAAAAAAATTTATTCTAGCCATTGTAGTAACGTAAACAAGAGAAAAAAACATGGAGGATGAAATTATGACCCTCAATACCCAAATCAAAGATCTTGATGAAAAAATTATCAGCCTCAATCTTCAACATATCACCTTGAACAACTAATGTCATTTAGAGTGCTCTTTAGACATTGGATTTTATTCTTCTAGCAAGCTAAAGATTGATTTTCCTCAATTCAATGGTGTAAATCTAATTGAATGGATCTATCAAGAAGAATAATATTTTAGTTTACATAATACTTTTGATTCCAACAATGCCCCAGTTGTATCTTTTCACTTGAAACATGAAGCCCTTCAATGGTATCATTGATATATCAAGGTTCATGATGAGCCAATATAGACCAATTTTTTCACACTCATTTTGTAATGGTTTGGTATTAGTGATTTTTATGAATTAATGGGATCACTCACTACAATTTTCCAAATATGAACCATGAGAGAATATCAAACAAAATTTGAAAAAGTGGCCAATCATATAGACTGATTGTCTAATGAATTCTTTAGGAGTTGCTTTGTCAGTAGACTAAAGGATGTAATTTGATCTAAGGTCAAAATGATCTAGCCCAATATATAGATGGAAGCCTTAGGGTTGGATAATTTGGTAGAGGATAAGATCATAGCTCAGTAATGATTCAAATCTAATTTTGCTCCATTCATAAATACAACTGTACAATGTTCTCACATAATGCCAGTCTCTAGGACCACTCCTATCAAGCATTTGACTAAAACAGAGATGTAGTCATGAAGAGAAAAAGGACTATATTATAATTGTGATGAAAATTCACTTAGGGACATTGATGTGTTGATCAAAATCTCTACCTACTAGATGTGGAATCTCTACCTAAAACTTAAGTTTGGGAAGATGCTCAGGATAAAATAGATGATCTAAAAGAAGCTCAGCTAATTATGGAACCTAATTTTTAGGAAGACCAACTAGATATATCTCTCCATGCCTTAGAAGGAGTCACAACCCCAAAAACCATGTGTGTTAGGGGTTACTTCAAGAATATCCCTCTCATAATACTTATTGATTCTAGTAGCACTCATAAATTCATTAACCCTCAAATCACCAAATAGGCTGATTATTTTGTCCATCATTGCTCTAACTTTGAAGTCATAATTTCCAATGGGAGCACATTACCTTGTAAATGGAAGTGTCTCAATGTGCATATCTCTATTATAGATTAGAACTTGTACTCTAACATGTTTTCCTTGCCCTTATGTGGATGTGATATTATTTTGGGAGCTTAATGGTTATGCACACTTGGACCCATCTTATGGGATTTTTTAAAACTTTGGATGTAATTTTTAGATAATTGGCAAAAACACACATTGAAAGGCTTACACCTAGAGTATCTCAGCATCATAATCTCACATTACCTGAAAAATATTTATAATAATAATTCACATGATGTTATTATCTAGCTCCATTCCATTCAAATTCAACTATCAATGGTCTCCACTACTCCTTTTGATTTACAAACCATTCTGCATAGGTATGCATGTGTCTTTGCAAAATTAGTGAGATTACCACCTTCAAGACTAGAGAGCCACCATATTCAACTCATTTTTGGAAGCATTCTTCCCAATATAAATCCCTACTACTACCCCATTTATCAATAAAATGAGATCAAGGTGCTCATTCAAGATTTACTAAAGTAAGGCATTATTCACCCCAATACCAACCCATATTCTTTCCTAGTTCTCCTTATTCAAAAAAATATGGGTCATGGTACCTTTGCATTGAGTTTCAAACACTTAATCACATCAAAATCAAGGATAAGTTCATGATCCCTATTATTTATGAGATTCTTGATGAGCTTCATGGTGCTCATTTTTTCTCCAAGTTGTATTTCCGCTCTAGATATCACCAGATCCAACTTCATGAGGATGAAATTACTAAGACAATTTTTTATATGCATGATAGAAACTATGAGTTTCTAGTCATGCCATTTTGCCTCACTAATGATCCTTCAACATTATAGGTATTGATGAATAAAATATTCCTTCCCTACTTGTGGAACTTCATTATGGTCTTCTTTAATGATATCCTCATCTATAGTAAAACATGGTCTGAACATCTCCAATATCTAGAACTCACACTGCAACTTCTCTCTGATCATCATCTCTATGTAAACTAATCCAAAAGTTGTTTTTTCCAATACGAAGTGGAGTATCTCAAGCATATTGTTTTATTCCAATGGGTTTATGTGGATCCCAAAAAAATAACTATCATGACAAATTGCCCTCATCCTTAGACACCCAAAAGCCTGCATGGGTTTTTAGGGCTAACTAGATACTATTATAAGTTTGTCAAGGATTATGGGAATATTTTAGCTCCACTAGTAACTATGTTAAAAAGGATGCCTATACATGGACATAAGCTATTGAGTATGCATTTGAATAATTGAAACAAGCTATGCATACTACACCTATTCTATCTATGTCAGATTTTTCCAAGACTTTCACTATCAAGAATGATGATTGTAGCAATGGACTTAGCATTTTTATCCTCCAAGAAGGTTGTCCCATTGCATTCAATATAAAATCCCTTTCTGGCAAGAATTTAGTACTCTCTACTTATGATAAAAAAATGATGGTCATTTTGCATGTAGTAGAGAAATGGCAACCATACCTATAGGGGAATCATTTTTGCATCAAAACTGATCACCAAAGTTTGAAATATTTTTTGGAACAATGGGTCTCATCCCCATCACAATAAAAATGGGTCAGTAAACTCATGGGTTATGACTATGAGATCACTTACAATAATGGTAAGGATAATATTATTTCTAATGATCTATCATTTACATTTGTGGACCAAGCTTCCCTTTTAGATATTTCCATGCTTATTTTGAATTAGTTGGATGCTATACAACAAGGGTATATCAATGACTCCTCATTATCTCAAATCATCCAATAGTTATCCAATAACCCCTTTACCATATTGTATTATTCTTGGGATGGTGCTTCTTTTTGATAAAAGGGATATCAAGTGCTTCCCAAGAGCATAGATCTTCAATAGACTGTACTCTATGAACTCTATGCTTCTCCATCCATAGGTCACTCTGGGTTTCTAAAAACTTATGAGCGAGCATGATGTAACTTCTTTTGGAAGGTAATGAAAAAGGCAATTCAATAGATGGTGGTTGAATGTGATACCTACTAGGACAGTAAGGGTGAAACAACACTCATTCCTAGGTTATTCAAAACCCCAACCCTACCAAGATTTGTATAGATATTTCTATGGATTTCAATAAGGGGATCCCTAAATCTAGAGGGAAAATATTGATCTTGGTTGTGGTTGATTACCTCTCTACATATAGTCATTTTTGTTCCCTCAGCCATCCCTATACCACCTCTATAGTCACACAAATTTTCTTAGACTAGATTTTCCATATTCATGGCATTCCTACTTCCATTGTCTCAGATTTTGATGTAACCTTCACCAACCATTTTTGGATAGAACTATTTTGATGTACCAATACCTAACTGAAGATGAGTTCTAAGTATCATCCATAAATGGATGACTATACTTAAATTGGTAATAAATTCTTGTAAACTTTCCTTCATTACTTCACCTCAAAACAACAACATCAGTGGGTAAAGTGGCTCCCTCTTGCCGAATGGTGGTACAATACCTCTTACTACACTTCAACTAAAATGACTCCATATGAAGCAGTCTATGGTCAAGCATCACTAGTGATCCTTTTATACACCCCTAGTAATTCACTAGTTCAAGTAGTCAACATGATTATTTGAACCCAATATTATATTTTGAACACCTTGTGAGACAATATTCATATGGCACAAAATACAATGAAATAATAGGCTGATCAACACTATTTTAAGTGTACTTTTCAAGTAGGTGATATGGTTTTTCTTCATCTGCAAACATACAAGCAATCCTCCCTAAAAATAAAATGGCATCATAAGCTAGATCCCAAGTTATATGGGCTATATAAGGTTCTATATAAGATTGGGCCAGTTTCTTATAAGTTGGAGCTCCCACCTTCTTCCTAAGTTCACCCAATATTTTAGGTCTTTTGTCTAAAGAAAGTTCTTGGCACAAAAATCAAAGTGAAAACTATTTTACCAAAACATGATAATGAAGGATCCATCCTTCTTGAGCTATAGGAAATCTTGGACATGCACACATGCCAACTTCACTCTCACTCCATCACAATGGTATTAATTTAGTGGCTCAAAATGTAACCATAGGATGCAACATGGGAACCACTATTTTAGATTCAACATCAATTCCCACATCTAAAGCTTTAAGGACATATTTTTATGAGGGACAAGATGTTAGGAACCCATTATATCTATTATTTTTACTTTATTAGTGTATTAGTTTATATAGACACATATTATTTATAAGTCATCCCATGAGCATTTTGTTTTATCTCACATTTGTGAGAAGTTGTAGTTGCTTAGATTAGGCTTAATATATAAGTAAGTGTTGAGGCTAATGAAGGCATCCAAAAATTTATTGTATTGAGATTTATAAAAGGAGGTTTCACCCTCGAAGTGGTCTATGATAAATATAATCCCTTTGATGTTTCTACCAATTATATAAATCTATTCTTTCATGCATTTTCATTAAATAAATCTATTATTTCATGCATTTTCCTTAATTTAATGCAAGAGGATCCTCTCAAATCATGGGAAAGGAAGAGATGTTGCAAATATTATGAGGTATATCTTAGTTTAAAATAGGTCATATATTAATTGTGATACCAAAATTAAACATGAGGAAATCTTGACTAAGCTAAGTTCTAAGTCATTCATATCAAAACCCTACAATCATAGTTATCATCTATTAGCCAGTCATGAAGTAAAATGGTGTTTTGAGGCCTTCATAGGCATAATTATACTCTAAAAATTGGTATATAGGATTATAACGAGTATAAAAAAATGTTTATGGTCATTTTAAATTCATTAAAATAGGATATATACCCACTAATTTATCTTAGACTTTGCCCACTCTTTGGTAAGGGGAAGTGAAGAGACCAAGAGGCCTTTTTGAGGTCTAAGCATGAAACAAGTATATGAAGATTTATGAAGAGTATTTTAGGTCAATAAAAATCATATAATAGGTCTCTATACACTTCCAATTTTCATACACACTCAATTTTTAGTCCAAGATCCCTTAAGGGCTAGCAAGGAGGTAATAAGCCCATAGCCCCAAGTACCCTAACTAGTGTACCATGAACATACATAGGAGTGATTAATACTTATATAGAATGTATAATAATGTGGAGGGATTTACCATAAGTGTATGAACATATACAAATAGTGAGATATATTTTTGAGACCCAAAAACTCAGATTTGGCCTCTCTTGAGCCTTAAGAGAGTTAAACAAGCCATACTGAGAGAAACTTCAGATGATCATACCATCTCTCACACTTTTCATGAGGATATATTACATTAAATATATATAATGAGTTTATTCAATAAGGTTTTACAATTATAATTAGGTTAGTTATATATCACATCTTTATGAATAATTATTAAGACCCTAATAGGTCTTAAACTCTTCTTAAACCTTGATAGTGACCAATCAATGGAAATAGACTTAAAATGAATATAAAATGATATTTTTTGTTCCTAAAACCTATTTAATGTTTTTTATAGCTCTAAGGAGGTTATACATGTGTTTTTTTTCTAACATCATTTATATGGATTGCTCTAAATACCCTCTTTTTCATGGTTTTTGATGTTTTCTAGGTGTTCTGAGAAGGGGAAAACTTACCAATAATTAGATAAGTTAATTTGGGAGTTTTTATATCCATTAAAATAAAAAAATTACATAATAAATTCTATAAATTATCAAACCAAACTAATTTTACAAGGCAGTCCCAAATAAGCTCAAAATAAGCTTAGGAAACAAGGCGATTTTATGGTTTGCATACTTTCATAGGGTCTTAGGACCCCAAATTTTGCATGGAAGATAATATTATCCTAGGGAAATTTAATCACACACTTTTTTATGATTTCACATGTTTGAGATCTTTTAGTATCAATATTTCTCTTTCTAGGCCTAAGAGGTCTAATTAGGCCTAATAGGAGAAGACAATGAAGGAAAAGGAGTATTTCCACTTAGAGTTGGCTCATGAAAATTTGTGTGGATATATAAGGATGTATAAGGTCTGATTTAATTATAATAATCCATCGATGGTGAATGTTTTCCTGGTCCAATGAAAAAACTCTTCTTTCTCTCTCCTTTGCTTTTTGCTCATGTGGAAGGAATCAAGTGTTCACAAGTACTAAATGATGCAGAGAAGTTTTATAAGGATTTTATTGATGATTATCCTTCCATTATACAGATATTAAAGTGTTTAAAAATTTAATTAAAGTATGGAATATATTTTTAAAGGTATAAAAGGTATTGAGAACTCCTAACTTCACCTTCTCTCCTTCTAATGCCTAGTGTGTGGAAGAAGACAAAGGTTCACAAAGAGTCCTAAGAAATCTCTAATAATTATATATACCTCATAAATAAATGAAAGGAATAATTCAAATGAATACTTTAATGTGAATTAAATACCTACTTTCAAGGAAAGGACCATTTCTAGTCAAAGAGGCATTCAACCAAGAATATAGGGTTCTTGAGTAATGATTTAGGGACTATTATTGGTCAAACTCCACCAATCAAGGGTGATGAATTATTAAAGGCTCATTAAAATATTAAAAAAATGTCTCACCTTATCCCATATTCCACTTTTTATAAGGAATAAAATATATTAATCATTAAATGCTACATTATATTTTGAAAAGGACTAAGTAAAGGTTTTATATTTCCTAGTTTTGGGGGCTCTTATCTCTTTCTCTTTGCTCTCTCATATTCTCTATATGTAAGAAATTTTTTGGCATTTGAAAGGATCCTTAACCTGAGTTGTGTCAATTATTTTCTTAGAAAAACATTTTTACTTTCCCATTTGAAGGAATAAGACTAAATTCATACCTCCTCAAAGCTTGTTTTAAGTGTATTTTCATGGTTTATTGATGAATGACAGTGATAACATAGACTTCATTTCATTGTTTACTTTCCTCCTTACCTATTTTTAGGTTATATATCATCCTTATAGGTTTCATATTTTGATTTAATCATCTTTTTTGTATGGTAATTATAATATTTCTTTATTGTCTTTGAGAGACCTATTGAAGGGTGCCTTAGATCATGTATCAAGCCTTAGCCTCTATGTGAAACATTGATGTTTGGAGGATTTAATTTGTGTTGTTTAATCAGATTAATGTTCATATTCAACCTTATTAGTGCATAATACACAAGTGGAGGTCACATTTTTGGTGTATCACTCCAATTAGATAGGTTTTCCTTTTAGTTTACCTTCTTCCCTTTTCCCTTGCAAGCTAATAGTGTAGAGTAGGGATCCTAACTAATAAATCAAGGGGTGATATCCATTATAATCTAGATATTTAATACACCTATTAGGACACCCATATCATAGTATTTTCTCCATATTAATTCAAACTGTGAATGCCTAAAACTACATTCACAAGGGTGCAAGTCTAGTAGTCAACAATTTTTTGGCATGCCCAGTGGGACACATTGGAGCTGGTCTTGGTGAAATTATAGTTTTAGAATAATTATTAATGAATTATTTGGTTAATACAATCTAAATCAACTAATTATAATATTAAAATCATAATTTCAAAGTAAGTGTTTTTAATTGCACTATCTTGATATTATTTTTATGGCTGTGTGAGAGGAAAATTCCTATGCTATGTTTCCTTATCAACCTTATGATGAGTTATAACAACCTTTCATGATACATATGGACTATATTATTATCCTAATCAACCTTAAAAATATTATTATTAGTACTATGATCAATATTGTCAAGAGTATGATGACCCTTATTAGCCTCACTATGACCTTGACTATATGCCTCAACAACCTTATCAAGACTTGAAACAATCATATTCACCTCCTCCTAATCCATATAAAAATTATAATAATGATTCCCATACCATATAATTTTTTTAATTAAATCCAAATATGATAAATTCTGAAGGGGTGATGAGAGTATGGGATAGAGAGTTGGATGTGATACCTTTTCACCTCATAGAGAAGATGAGGAAAATAGTGCATATGTTGGAAAGTCAGTGGGTAGTAATTGGAGAGGAGAATAAACATGTCATAAAATAATAGTTGCATGAAATTATAAACATGATCCAATGGTGGGTAGATAATTTAGTGAGGTGGGAGAATCAAGAAATCCAAGTCAAGAAACCTCAGGCATCTCTTATTACCCTTAGTCAAACTTCTTGTATTTCAAATTTTCTTCTAGCTACACCTACCATTCCTTAATAAAAAAAGCTTATTACATCATGAAGGCATAATTGGAATATGAATCCTATTTTTCAAGTGCCAAGTCTTGTGGATGAATCCCCTCCTCCTATCACTCTTCAATAATCCTCTTGTTTACCATATCATCCCTCTTATGCTCCTTCTCCTCATGAAGTCATTGAATATTCTTAGATCGAACCTCCAAGAGAGTTAGTTAAACCTTCAAGTGAACCTAATACTTTAAAATTATTACCTTGGAACTAGGTAGTTCCTGGGAGAAGTAGGAGGAGGTGAGTATTATTGAGTTTGAGCCTATTGAAAACGTTGTGCCTATATTTGTTCCATCATAGAAGTCAATTCAGGAAAACATCCATAAGAAGGAAGAACTAGTTTTTAAAGAAGGAAAAATTTAGGTTACATTTTAAATTGATGAAGTGAGTCATAATGGTTAGGTGGAAAAACAATTACTCATAGGACAACTGAACTTACTCTCTCTCCAAGCATTCCTACAAGAATTTTCCATTCCCAATACATCAAATTGCAAAAGTGCTCCCTTAATCCCCAAGTAAACTCATGAGCTTATTGATTACCCTCCCACCATATCCATTCTTGAAGAGGATATTTTTATATGGAGGATAAATGAATAAGTTACAACTATAAGTGATCTTTAAGTAAAGTGTGATGAGGATGAGTAAACCATCCATGAAGAGGAAATCTTTATTGATACTCCCCTTGGTGAGATTAAAGGCTTTTTATCTTTCAAACTAGATGAATAGGTTGTATTAGTAGATTGAGATGTTAAATTTTTTCAAGAGATTCCTTTTGATGTTATTGAGCATGAATAAGAGAAGGTAAATCCTTGCTTTGATATCCTTTGTACCAGTCAAGAGCATAGTGAATATTTGTCTAAAGTTTTAGAATTAGGGTACTCACTTCTCCCACGTGATTATGAGTTAAGTAAGGAAATAGGAGTCAGTTTTTATGATTTAATTGATAATATAGAGAGTTTTAGTCTTGAAAATTTTCCTTTTCAAGAGGTATCCTCACTATATGGTGATTTGCTTGAGATAATTATCATGGGTTATCATCCTCTCACCTCATTTTTAGACCTTGATGTACTCTTGGAAGATAGTGAGGATCACTTTTGGCCACAACTTATCAAAGGAAAACAAACTCAATCTTGTAGAGACAATGATGTATAAGTTTAAATTAATCGAGAGGATACCAAGGTCTAAATATACTACTCTAATCATTCATATAAGGTTCATGATGTATCTGATCTTACAAGCCAATATCTGGCCATCTTGGAGACCGTTACCAAAGAAAAACAACTATAGAACGTAGAGAATGAAGAATATTAGTGTGTTTATTGGAAATATTTTGGATGATGTAGACCTATTAAAAGGTATGTTATATGTGTTTTTAGTCAAGAAGGCTCAACTAAGTAAGAAGTCAATTAAATGTGATTTCACATGCCATTGCATACCTCATGAAGTAAGTGATCCAAAAAAAAATCCTTTTGGACCTGGAGGAATATTATTTTAAGGTTAGTTGTAGTTAGTTTATATTTACTCCAAGTGATATCAACACATTAGTTTTCTTACATTTGGTTTCAATAAGTGCTTTCCTAGAATGTGTTTTGTTAGTTTGGTATCTTTGCTTTGTTATCTTTTCTTTCATGTCTTTGAGGAGCAAGAAGCTATCTTATCCTGAGTCAAGAGTTTTGGTAAATATTCAAAGTATAATCATAATTATTTTAGTGTAAAAGTGATATTATTATCTTTAAGGATATGTTAATGGTTTGGTTCTCAAGCATACCAGGCATGCTTCATAGTTTAGTTATCAAAATGTTGAGAATTTTGACCTCACAAGTCAAACTATCATCCCTATCATTTGAATATTTTTTATTAGGACATATTTTAATTATTCAATCCTGAAAAGACCCATTGGATACATTTTTTATCATTTTAAATAGATTTCTCAAGTGTTTGTAGCAGTTTTAGTCCCAACAAGGCTTATTTTGAAGCCATCCATTCAATTCTCAAGGTGAAATTGATATTCAATAATCTTAAGGACCTCATTTGTCCATTAAAATGTGAAAAATGCAATTTTAAATAGTTTTAAATTGTTAAAATTAATAAAACTAATTTATCTCTCACATCGACTTCCTTGGTAGCTCTAGAAGGGTAGTTTTCAAGTGCTCTATATGGATAGAGGAGAGAGAATTAAGAGAAAAAAATTTAGAAATTATTAGAGGTCATATTTATATTAAAATAAATGGCATTGGTTTATATATTTATGACTTCTTATTTATGAAAAATCACTAAGAGTGATGGCAGGTCACTATGGCCTATTCATCCGAGAGGGGTACGTTCTTACACCTATTTTTCAACTTCATAAATAAAATGAGAGAAATAGTTTCGAGGGTTATTTTCAGAGGTCATTTATATCCTTTTAATTTTTGTTTAATCAGCTAACTCATCTCTATGATGTGATTTCATTTGGAAGAAGAATATCTTGGTGTACAAGGTCTTTTAGGCTATTTTACTATAAGTTATTGTTTCATTTTCATGGTGGGAATTTTTAGTGGTTTTTAGTAATTTTTAACTCAATTTATATGACTAAATCTCATGTAATTCATTATTTGTGTTTGAGATGTGTTTTTTGTCTATCTTGTTCAAGTGTTTGCTCTTGGGAGACAAAGTTTGTGTTTGAACACTCCACTATGTGTTTAATTATCAAAATAGACTCAAATGTTAGTAATACATAATGATATTTGTTATTGAGATGATAATTAACTTTTTAAATCATGATAAAATGAGTATTGTAATCTAAATACAATCTCATTGAGAGTCAAGTATAGTTGTATGGAAAATAGATTGTTTGGGAGATGTCCATTACTCATAAAAGGATATAACACATTTTTAATGCATTAAAATATATATGAACATATATTTGCCATAATAAAGTTTAATTATCCATTATATATCCTAAGGTAACACACATAACATGTATACATATGCTCAATATAGGCAGTCCATACACATCATTTAGGTAGCTTGAAGGTGAGTTGAAGCTGATAGAAGGTATTGAACATTGTTATGAATATTTGTGGATAATTGAAGGGATATAAAGTAAGGTATATAGTGTTTAATAATGTTTAAATTTTTTCAAGAACTCAAGAGATATCCTTATGCAGCCTTGAATAATCAAAAGATGACCTACAGGCCCTAGACTTGTAGCTCCCCATTTAGACTAAGGTCAACCTCAAACAAACATTAGTAAAAGATAAAAATTGGAGACCTAACCTCATGGAAGATAACACAGGCCATAGACCATCAAATATAACTTATTTTATTATATAATCACATGAAGGATAGTGGATTGCATTGACATCCCTAACTAGACACCTTAATCTTTATAAACTACATAAAGACTCCACCTATATTCATATACTTATCATAATGCTCAATGAGATGAGTGAGTTCAAGGTGACTTTGTGCTTGACATATTCTATATGGATCATTGAAGTAGTGATAATATAATTATTATGGTTGATAGTGTCTAGAGATTCAAGGGTTTGATGAAGTGGCTTGGTAGCCTATATAGTCAAAAAGTGACTTATAGGCCCCAACGTATAGGTCCTCATTTTGATCAAAACAACATCAAATAAATATATAAACTAAGCTAAGATAGTGACATTTATCTAAGTATTTCTCATTTCATATAGATAGAACATAAAAAATATGAATATTACCTAAGTAAGATAATAGACAAGAGAGTCAAGGAAACTAAATACACAATCAAGGATGCACCTACATTCATCTAATGACAACACACAATTAAAGGTAAGTTATGAGGTATAGATAAAAAATGATAATATGTTTTAGGAGAGTTATTTTTAATGATAAGTTAATGAACCACTTGGAGAAGTTATTAATAACAAGGGTAAGGCCTCAAACCCTTAAATGATAGTCAAATGACTTTAAGATCACCTACAGGTCAATTGACAACATGTCAGTGCTAAGGCTAAACAAGAGAGTTAGGGTGTGGTATTTGAAAAGAATATTAAAGCCTAATTTAAAACCTTAAATAGTTTCATTAACTATTTAAAAATGTTTGTGAGTGAAGGAAAGTGATTAAATGCAAAACATAGTCAAAATACCTCATACCAAACACCTACAAGTTACTTTTAGTACAATAGACCTTAAGCTTGAAGTCAAAATATAGGGGTGTGTTTCAAAGAGGATTTGAAACATAATTAAAGGCCTTAAACAAGTTCATAGACCATGGATGTGTTTGGGGGTATGAAATTGTGAGGTTTTAAGCATTCAATAACACAGTCAAGATATCTTGATAAACACCTATAGGATGCAAAATAGTAACATAATGATTCAAATTTAAAGAAAAAGGAGTCGAGTTATGTGGAAGAGCCCTGAGTTTATCTTCAAACTTCAAACAAGTAACATTTGAGTTCTAAAGCATTAGGAGGTTAGCAGGATATTGGAGAGGGCTAAAACACATGAACATAATTGAAACCCTATAAAAGACACCTACAAGTGACTTGTGAAGCCAACATACCTTAAGCCTAAAATGAAGAGGAAAATCATGTTTTAAGGGTGGTTTTAAAATCAAATGGAATTGAATAAATTTTTAAAATAAATAATAATTATATTGGTATGAATTTGAGATTCAAAATTCCTATCCTTAATTAGTACCCTCGAAGTAAGCTAAAAGCCTATTTGAGGGACAACTCAACTTCATACCTAAAAATAATGTAGGGTGTGTTTGAAAGTTGATTTTACTATATTATAACTTCAATTAAGTACATGGATCATCACTAAGTACTATTTAAGAGGATCACTAAGGTGAGTGGTGAAGTTATAATACATAAGAATTCAATCTTGATGCCTTCATGGACACCTACAGATGGCTAATGATATAGGCTAGTTCTAAACCTCATGGGAAGGGAAGAGATGTTGGAAATGTTTTTAGGTATATCTTAGTTTAAAAGAGGTCATATATTTATTTTGAGACAAAAATTAAACATGATAAAATCTTGACTAAGTTCTAACTCATTCATATCAAAACCTTACAATCGCATTCATCATCTACCAGCCAGTCATGAAGTAAAATGGTGTTTTGAGGCCTCTATAAGCATAATTATACTATAAATATTAGTACAAAGAGGTTATAATGAGTATAAAAATATGTTTATGGTCATTTAAAATTCATTAAAATAGGGGATATACCCATTGTTTTGTTTCAAATCTTGCCCACTCTTTGGCAAGCGAAAATGAAGAGACCAAGAGGCATGCTTAAGGTCTAAGCATGAAACAAGTTTATCTAACTTCATGAAGAGTATTTGAGGTTAAAAAAACTAATATAATATGTCTATATACACTTATAAGATGAAAACACACTTAGTTTTCAATCCAAGATCCCTTGAGGGCTAGTAAGGAGGTAATAACCCATAATCACAAGTACCCTTAACTAGTGTACCATAAGCATATGAAGGAGTGATGAAGGATTACAAAGAATTTATAATCACCTGGATGGATGTCCTAGAATTTTATGAACCTATCAATATAATAATATAGAATTTTGAAACCCAAAACTCATATTTGACCTCACTTGAGCCTCAAGAGAGCTAAGCAAGCCACCCCATGAGCAACTTCAGATACTCATACTATCTCTCACAATTTTCATGGGGACATGAGCTATTTGGGATATTTTAAGAGGTTATTAGATAAGTTTTTCCAAGTGGATGGATTTTATTTGGATGTCACATATTTATGTATAATTGTTAAGACCCCAAACAGGTCTTAAACCCTTCTTAAACCTTGATAGTGATCAATATAGGGAAATGGACTTAAAATGCAAATAAAATGACACATTTTTATCCTAAAACCTATTGGATGGTTTTTGGGACTCCAAGTAGGTTATCCAAATATTTTTTTTATTGTTGACATCACTTGTACAAATTACTCCAATTACCCTATTTTTCATGTTTTTTAGATGTTCTAAAAAGGTGAGAATTTCCCAATCATTGGAAGAGGTAATTTGAGAGTTTTAATATCCATTAAAGTCAAAAAAATTTCATAGTAAATTCTATAAATGAATAAATCAGGCTTGTTTTCCAAGGTAATCCCAAACAAGCTCAAAATAAGCCTATGAAATAAGGTGATTTCATGGTTTAGATACTTTCACAGGGTTTGAAGACCCCAAATCTAGAATGGAAGATGATATTATCCTAGGGAAAGTGAATAAAGTTATTTTATATTATTTAAATGTGTGGGATCTCCCATTAGCAAGATTTATCTTTATAGGCCTATGAGGAATAATTAAGCCTATTTGGAGAAGAAAATAAAGGAAAATGATTGCTTCCACTTAGAGATGGCTCATGAAATTTTATGTGGAGATGTAAGGGGATATGTATGATTTCATGCAAAGAATACATCAATGGTGAAAGTTTTCCTAGTCTAATGTAAAAACTCTTTTTTCTCTCTCCTTTATTTTTTGCTCATGTGAATGAATCAAGTGTTCACAAGTACTAAATGATGTGATAAGATCTTGATATGATTCAAATATTCAATATATGTAGAAATGCACTTAAGGTAGGGAAACACCATATAATACTCCTTTAGGAAGGAATAACTACACAATGTCTCTTCGAGGGGACAACCTCCAATATCCTCTTACAATAGAAGACTCAATGCTTACTTGATATCTTTACCATGATAATAATCTCCTATATATAGACATATATCTAACCCATGGATGGGTAACCTCCTAATCCCAACGTAGGCTGACCATTACCCAATGTACTAATTCCACAAGTTGCTCGATTATCTTAATATATTATACCCATATAACTAACTAAGGGGATGTGTGCCACATGTAAGCATCTCCATTAACCCATATAAATTAATATATCATATTCCTAGGTACATAGCATTACTTCCATCCTTGACATGTTTCATCCCTGAAACATAGGAAGAAACCAAATAATGAGTGTACTTTAAATCATTGTACACTTGTATCTAATCTCGATCATCTAGCTATCCATATGTGATCTTGGTAGGTGATAGCTCTCCAAGCTTGTTTACAAATTCCATTTTTCTCCTCTGATTTTGTTCATGATCATAATTATACTGCTTTGGTGTCCAAGCATAATTATTCCTCTTTTTATTCCATGTACCATATTCTGTTGTGCTACTCTTATTCCAACCATGACCATAGTAGGTATTCTTCCATGCATAGTCATAGTGATTTCCCCATTCATTCCATTTTCCATAGTATTTTTTCTTTAGAATCCATGCATATCCATAATGATTAGAAATTTTATTTCCTATATAGACAAAATGATTGTTGTTATGACACTTCTTCACCTAGTTCTATGATTGTTTCCTCTCATGATGATATGGGTGTCTATATACCTCAACTTTTTCCAATATTTTGACCTTATCCTCCTTTGCTTCTACCTCTTCCACCTTTTCCTTCTTTGTCTCTTTAGTATATGAAGTGTTAATTTCTAGTTGTAGTGTGTCTTTATCTATATCATCTGAATCTTCATCATGCTCTTCATCACCTATTTCAATCTCATCCTAATGATCTACCTGGATTGTTATTGGTGCCTTTTTCACTATGATATATTATAAAGTGATCTTATTTTTCCTATACCAAAAATTCATGAAATTTTTCTAAACATTAATATTCATTTTTCCCAAAGTCTCTAACCATGGATATCTAATAACTATATCCATATCATCCATATCTAAAGCATAAAAATCTAAATACAAAACATATTTTTACATAATGAGCTTCAAATCTTCAAAAAATGAAATATTATTACCATATAATTGAACCTCCTTGATATTATTTTCTTGAACATGTATATTCTTGGCCACATTCATGTTAATGATGTTATACTTGTTGGTAGGGTTTATGGACACAACCACCTTATTCTTTTGATTGCATCCATGAAATTTAAAAATTGACTCAGATTTCTTTGGAGCCAAATTATTTGAACCCTTCTCATCTTCTTCTTCTTCTTCTTCTTCTTCTTATTTATCATGATTATTTTATTCCTCTTCTACATCCTCTTTTTCTTTTATATCCCATCAATCTAGGAAGGTTTGTTCCATTACTTCCCATGAAGAATAATTTTGTGCAAATCTCAATTGATTAAACCACCAATATTGTGTAGGACCAGACAAAGAAAGAGATAATTATATTTTCCATAAAATTTCCTTAGTATTATTATCCTTAAAAATGAGCCACCATTCTCTAGCATTAATATCATCTTCACCTGAATTTTTTTGCAACTTCATGATCCATTAAAAAAATTAGGGTTCATGAAACCCTAAAATGTCAATAAATCATACAAAACTGATCTAAAAAGTCCCAAATTTTTAATGTATCTTCCTCTTATTATACTGGAACCTCAGTCAAAATTTTGTGAAAAAATGTAACAAATTTTGACCTATAGATTGAATAGATGAAAAACCATAAAATCTCAAAAAATCACTCCAAACAACTCTAAATTTTTTGAAATTTTGACTATGATTATATTTTATCTTCTTACATATTTAGTAAACATTTATAATAAAAATTCCTTGTATTTATGATGATATATTAAAATTAGTATAAACCCTAAAATAACAATAACTCCCTCAAAATTAATCAAAAAATCTCTATTTTTTTATTGTGACTTATTTGAAATATTATCCATATAAAGTAAAAATATTGTGGAAAATTTACCAACCAATTAAAATTTATTGATGATTAAAAAAACTAGGGTTTCTCTCCACACAAATTGCCCAAATCGAAGCTTTGATACTGCTTGATATGATGTAGTTATGATTCAAATATTCAATTTATGCAAAAATAACCTTAAGGTAGGGAAACACTATATAATATTCCTTTATGAAGGAATAACTCCACAATGTCTCTTTGAGGGGATAGCCTCCAATATCCTCTTACAATAGAAGACTCAATGCTTACTTGATATCTTTACCATGAAAATCAACTCCTATATATAGACATCTATCTAACCCATGGATGGGTAACCTCCTAATTCCAATGTAGGTTGACCATTACCCAATGTACTAATTCCACAAGTTACTCCATTATCCTAATATATTGTACCCATATAACTAACTAAGGGGATGTGTGCCACATGTCAGCATCTCCATCAACCCATATACATTAATATATCATATGCCTAGGTACATAGAATGATGCATATAAGTTATCAAAGGACTTTATTGATTATCATCCTTCCATAATTCACTTATTAAAGTGTGGAAAAAGTCAATTCAAGTATGGAAGAGGTTTTCAAAGGTAGAAAAGGTCTTAAGAACTCTTAATTTCACCTTATCTCCTTCTAACACCTCATGTGTTGAAGAATTCAAAGGTGCACAAAGAGTCATAAATAGCCTCAAATAATTGGATATTTGTCATAAATAAATGAGATAAAATATTAAACTTAAGACTTGAATGTGAATTGAAGACCTACTTTTAAGGAAAGGACCCATTCTAGTCAAAGAGACATTCCATCAAGAATATAGGGCTCTTGAGCAAGTATTTAGGCACTTTTATTGGTCAAAATCCACCAAAAAAGGGTGGTTAAATATTAAATATTCCTTAAAATATTTGAAACATGTCTCACCTTAACCCCTACACCACTTTTGAGAAGGAATAAAAGATATTAATCATGAAATGCTACATTCGATTTTGAAAAGGACTAAGTGAAGGTTTTATATTTACTAGTTTTGGGGGATCTTGTCTATCTTTCTCCTCTCTCATATTCTCCATATGTTAGCCAATTTTTGGAATTTTAAAGGATCCTTAACCTGATTTGTGGAAAGTCCATGCTCATCAAAACATTTTTACTTTCCTATTTAAATGAATAACACTTAATTCATACCTCCTCAACACTTTATTTAATGACAATGATATCATAGACTTATTTTAATTTTGTCATTTCATCCTTACCTATTTACATGTGTTATATAATAATTATAAGTTTCATAGTGTGATTTAATCATCTTGTTTGTATGGCAAGTACAATATTTTTTTAGTGTCATTGAGAGACCTATTGAATGGGTACCTTAGATCATGTATCAAGCCTTAACCTTTGTGTGAAACATTGATGTTTGGAGGATTTTATTTGAGAATAGTAATCAGGTTTATGTTTTTATTAAACCTTATTAGTGCATAATGCACAAGTGGAGTTCAAATTTTGGTGTATCACCCTAGTTAGATAGGTTTTCCTTTCAGTTTACCTTCTTCCCTTTTCCCATTCAAGCTAATAGTGTAGAGTAGGGATCTTGACTGATACATGAAGGGTAGATAGACCTTATAACCTAAATATTCAATCCACCTATTAGGCCACCCACAACCTAGGATTTTTTCTATGTTACTTTAGATTATGAAGGCCTAAAACTACCTTCACAAAGATGCAAGTCTAGTAGGAAATAATTAATTATGTTTCACACTTGTTACTTATGGTGTCATTTTATTCTTCATATTCTTTTATGAATTTTTTTCATGATTAAATAATATTTTTATATGAGTTCCTTTTCAATGGATACATTGTTATTTTTCATGATTGTTTGTTACCTTATCTCTATAAACATGAATAATTATTTTTATGACTTGGTTATACAAACCTTGAACCCTATAGTCATTCCCTCTTTACTATGTGATCAGTTAGAAAAAAAACATCTCATTATAATATCATTTTATATTTCCACCTTGGATCTCCATTTCTTCACCTTATTTCCTTTCACAAACTGAGCATACACATGGTTGAGACTTGAAATAACATGCTAGTTCATATGTAAGCCTAAGTGTTTTAGTCAGTCATTTCTTTGGACATGTATCTTCCTTTAGCCAAAGCCTAATTATTATTAATGTGTATCACTTTATCTCTCATGATCTGACAATAAAATTATATATGAAGGAGGAATCCTAAAATCCATAAAAATTTAAAATCTAAATAATTTAACAAAAGGAAATGCTCTCAAAGGCAAAATTCAAAATTCTAAAAGTCAAATCACACTAAAAGGCGTTATTCTAGGCACATATCCTTTTTCTAATAAAAATAAAACTCTATAGTTGGCCTCATGATAGATTCAAGGTACATTGGGGTATGGTACACAAGTAGATTAGAAAAGGAGAATAAAAAAATATTTTGATGCTACCTACTTTCTCATGTAATTACCCAATCTTTTCAGTAGATTGATGGCTCTGTAAGAGGTTTTGAGCAATGGGGAACACATTGTGGGATGGTAGTTCCATTTTAATTTTCTTGTTAAAAACCACCAACATGAGTTGATCGTAATATCTCACTTATTTTTCTACATAGATTTTTATTTATAGTAAACATGTATCCTTTGTATATTGATGGTCACTAGTCATTTAGTGTATTTCTATGTCCTTAGTGTGCCTAATGTTTCCTAAGGTTTTCTCATAAGATTCCTACATTATGATTTTTACATTCCTTATTTCATTATCTACAATCCTAATATTTCCCCTTGAGAAATATTGTTTTGTTCACTAATAACTCCCTCTAGGGATCCCATTTATGAGTTGTAGTGTAAGACCTTATAGGACTAGACCTTTCTCACAAATTACTAAATTTTCACATAATATAATTCCAAACATCCCATTTAACATATTTTTAACATTGTTTCTACCTCATTGGTGTTCCCTTTGTGAGTTGCAATGTTAGATGATGGATAGGACCTAGCCTTCCTCACTAAATTTCTAATACCCAAGTCACAATGAAATTAAATGTGTCAAATTTGAGATAAGATGTGATTGCTTATGAGTTACATATCATTGCCATACTTCCCATATTGATATAGTATGTTTTATTTCTACTTAATTGATTCTTCACTTTTATCTTCTTATTTTTTGAATTTATGTAAGAGTAAAACCATTTTATTAAGTTTTTCATACTTCCCCACTTGAATTAGTGTGATCAATTTAAGTTCATTTTTTCAATTTTGTTTCTCTTTTATAATTCCCAATGTGATTTAGTATGATTAATTGACTTAATTGTTTTATTTTTATACCATTTATATTTCACGTGATTTTCATTTTATTACATTATTTTCATACTTCTCAACTTGATATAGTGTGATTTTATTTATTGTAATTTGGTGCCAATCTTTTTCATGGTTAAAAAAAATCTTGTCCTCTTGTTTACCACTTTTTGGTTTATTATACTTAATCATATTTTGTTATTACACATTTCCCATCGTGATATAGTTTGTAGTGAATTTTATGATTAATTATAATTTTCCAAGTATTTTTTTGCCTATTTCTTTGTAACCATGCATGTGTATCACATAATGATAGAAAAGAAAACACTCCACATATACTTCCCATAACATATACAAAAAATAAAAACACATGCTAGAAAGAATTATATCCATGCATCAATAACCACAACCAAAATATAACTCATGAGATCAAATCCAACTATCAAAATAACATATCTTTATATACCATGTGTTTTATATAATGGTACAAAATACAAAAAGACATAGTTCTAGCTCTACAATTTTGCTCCATCATGCCTACATCATGACCTAGACACCCTGCCCATAGATGCCTCAAACTATCCCCTCTACATGGTGTATTGTAATGAGGTTATATGGGATTTCAATGATACTACCTATCACTATAGTTTGGCCAACTAGTCTTTTACCTATCCCATTTAGATCATGGTATCCATGTGTGCAACTCTTTCTTGAGCTAGGGACTACTAATCTTGTGCCTCTCTTACTCCCACCCATATTGATGGATACAAGCTATTTACGTGTGTCTATATATGTGTTGAAACCTCCCACACTAGTCTATAAAAGCCATATTAATCTAGGGAAAATGGTACCATAGGATCATCCAGCATGGTGGGGTTATATGGTGTCATCACCCCATCCAAAATATCATGGTGCACTATTATGACTAGGGATCCCTGTCTGACCTCCTCTATCACATGATCTACAAAATCAAAACTAGATAGATATTATATCACATATATATCTCAAAATATATCTATCTACCTATAAATAATATAAAATCAGTATTCTATCTAAAAAATGAAAATTATAACATTTCTTACTAATCTCAATGTCACCAACCACCATCTCACCATATGCTTATCCATCAAACATAGTCTCTCTATCTGCCTATTCCCAAAGCACCTCATATGTGGGTTTCCTCCGTATCAATTAAAATCCATGAGTCATGAATCATACATGACATAGGCCTCTCTTCAGAGGTACCTTTATCAACCAGCTCTATTTTAAGATGATCATCAGATCACCTTGTGTGACCACCTTATCTATGCTTGATCTTGATGATGGTGTCTCTAATATGGTGCATATGATACAGTCACTAATCCTCATAATTTTGTGCCTATTATGATACCTACTATAACCCTTCATCCAAATCCATTCCCTCCCCTCCTCTTGTTACTATACGTCATGCTCGCCTGGTCCATGGTCTCACATGTTAGGGCCTGATCATCGATCTCTTGATTGGAATTTGTCCTCTTCCTCTCCCCTTTGATTATTTATCATGTCATTACCAAAAATTAAGAATTAATAAAAGATACATTGTGTGATAGAGTCTAAACTATCCCATCAATCATTCCATAGGATACGACTCTACCCATCAGGTATAGTGACACATGATTTGTACTCGAGCTAGTCTTGGCACCACAGTCACCTAATTGGGCCAAATAGTAGTAATATGTGTCTAAGGATACCAAAAAAATTCCTCTCATATGATAATATATAACATTTAAACATGGGGCATGAACCATAATACCTATTTATGTCTTCATCTAGTCTCCTGAGGTAACTATCATTGACCACATGGGGAAACCCAACTAGCCAATACATTAAAAACCTCTCATTTATCGTTGTACTAAATAACACCACTAGTCCTATGGTATTATTCCCTCTAGATAACATACCATACATATTATACATTATCTAGACCTAGATAATATACCCAAAATCATAGAGTGCACCCTACGCCAAAATAGTCTGCCATAGGGCTATTGCATACATTGGTACCTTACCATTTGACTTGTGACACAACACTCATGTTATCACAAGTCTAATCATGGCCTTAATAATGTTTTAAATATGCATAATATACACATTTAATAAACTAATCCTCAACCTTGGGTTGATCCTATCTGAGCACATCTCCTATATGGGTAGTGCTCATCTCTCCTTCATATCATTCAATGCCCCTATGATCAATGGTGTCCCTCCTATATATAGTGCAATCAATGCATGGACATCCTCCAATATGATACTTATCTCTATGGTATCCCCATCCACTACCTATTGAAATGTGTTTTTCAACCATTACCATGCTTTAAGGAACATGAAAATTAGATCAACACTTAGTAAGATGCACCTCATCTCCATGATACCTCCTAGACTCAATGCAACCAGTCTCGCTCTGTGCATGTCTATAAAAACTCTAGTAGATATGGTAATCACGATGTATTGATCAATCATTAATATCTATGGTGCCTCTAAAAAATATCAAATAATAAAAGGATGCATTAGATCACCATGTCATTTATAATCAAAATACATTCTTACAAATTTCACAAATCTTAGCTAGTTTGATTTAGTTTGTTCATTTTCTATCGAATTGACCTCTTAAAAACTAAATCAATCCTATAATTATTTAGGGATAATAAATTGGCCTTATTAAAGTTTTAATAGATCAACCTCTATAGTACTAAGTTAGCTACACTTTGGCCTACCAATACTAAGATGACCCTCTTTCTAATTTGTAGTACTATATCAACCACTTTAGAAACAACTAAGTTGGTGTACTAGTACTAAGTTGACCCTCTTCCTTAACCAACTAAGTCAACCCACTACTACTATGTTGGCCTATTGGTTTTATTAACCTCTACAAACTAAGCTAACCTAGTCAACTTTATTCATCCATAATGATGAATTTTTTACCAATTTGCATAAATGCCTTGATCATTTATTATTCCAACTCCTTCCTACCCAATACCTTTTTTGACTCCTAATGTCCCTAAAAATTTCCTAGGGTTAATTATCATGCCTATATTTTGCCTACAAGTCAATTTTATATAATTCACTCAATTTCAAATACAAATATTAAAAAAATGATTTTTTAAGTTGCTTACCTTTACTACACTCACTACAGCTATTATGTGTCCTCCCTATCCCAACTATTATCTCCACACCATCCTATCTCTTTGGTCTGTCACTAAGTCTATCAGAGCTCTATTTTCTCAGAATAGTAAAAATACCAAATGAATTAATTTTCACCCTATTTATATTTACATTGAAAAATATTTAAGCTTTAAATATTTACCACCAAATTTCTTATTTTGATAATAACTTTGTCTCTACTAGCTCTTTTTTCAAACCATAAAATGTTTTGGAATCCTGACATTGTAGAGAATCTTTTTAACTATGATAAGTCTATATTGAAAAAAAAATCAAATTTTAGCTCTTTTTTGCTAATCTCTATAGGTTAACCTAACGTTCCCTACATTGGACACCTTCACATTTATTAAATCTCATTCTTTACTTACAACACTAAGGTAAGTAAAGGTATTTATTTTTCAATTCTATCCTTTCATTTATATTATTTGCTCCTTATTGCACTTTATTCATCATTAGCATTATCTGTCACTATTTTCTTTTCCTGAAGCACCATCTTGTGTTCACCTACATGATACATGATGAGGTTTAAGTGGGGACTATGTATACACAATATTTTAAAACTTTATCAATTAATGATGTTATCTATCTTACAAAAATCCATTAAGTCTGAATCTATTTGAGTGCACACCTTAAGGGGTACACTGAGAAAGGGGTGGGTAGACGATTGGTGCTTCATAGGATTGTTGTCCTTTATTACCAATTACTATCTACACTCCTATATACTAAAAACATTCCCCTAATATTTTCCTCATATTTTTCACCATCCTCTAGTCATTTACCATATTCATTAGCCCTTCCATAACCTAAACCCCCTTTTTGATAGTTTACATTACACTATTACCCCCATCGACCTTATACTTGTTAGCTATCTAGATATCACCAAAATAGAGGTTAGATTTATTAAAGTCTAGCCCATACTTAGAATAACATGGGAATGATCTAAGGTTTTGGCATGCCTCTATCTAGACTAGACCTCTAGGGTTTTTAATGAGGCTAGTTCCTTAGATATGATAGTTTGGACCTCTCTTTCTAAGATCTAAACAAGTTGGAGTAAAAAGAGTCAAGAGATTTGCATAAAGTAAAACCTATTTTAATATGTGGTGATGCACCAAATTTTCAAATATCCACTCTCAATATTGAACTCATTAGCACACTAATAGACCATTAATAGAACTAATGTAGTGTCTACACTAGTTTCCAAGCAATAAATGTTCACCTAGAGGTCAAATTGCTAGACTTAAGCTGGAGGGTAATGAGGGTAAGGCTTCATTGAAAGCACTTCTAGTTAATAATCCACTCTATACCTAAGAAATCAACATTAAGACACACTATATGACCTGTAAGAAAAGTTTATTAGCATTTAGGTTGAATTGGGAACTGTAAAGGGAAGATGACAACCACTTTTTCATATCAAACAAATACAAAACACTAAGCAAAAATTAGTAAACAACTATAAAATGGTCTATTCATTACTAAAAAAGGTGTAGGATACAATTTTTGGTAGATTCTAGTCATACTAGCCTGAGGGATGATTAGTAATAACTCAAAGGCTGTATTTATAGAGAGAAGGAAAAATAAGAGAGAGATTTTGGTGATAAATAAATAATCAAATAAGCATAACTCCATTTGAACCACAATTACAACTACCTCTATATTTATGTTTGTTCAAGCTTCTTGATTAATCCAGGTCACTTTAGTCCATTGTACAATTATATTATTCCCTTGTTGATGTTCCCTAATAGTTACAACACTAGGATCAAGTTGTTTTAATTTGAGTTCCTAGAATCAATGCAGTTACAACCATAGAATCAAATTTTTAGAGTTTTTTCCTAGCAATAAACTACTCCTAACTAGTTTATCATGGCATGCAAAAGTGGAGAGAAGGGTCCTTTTCAGATAGTTGGTCCTAGAGATGAAACCATTAGGGTCTACATGTATGCCTTCATGGAATCCTTTAAAATGATATCTCTTATTGAAACTAAAATATGCTCCAACTTATCCCCATGTTCATAGGTCCACTATAGATAGAAAACCAATTTTAGACTATTGGATTTACTATAATCATTATGTCATTGTAGACCTATAGACTATATATCCCCCCTTCTTGTTTATAATAGGTCTAATAGATCTATTATATCTTTGCATGAACTGAGATTTCACCATATGCATGGATCTTTCTTTTAAAAATAGTGAACACAGTCATAGAATGAACCCTACATGACACAAACCCTCAAGCCAGAGGTCCATATTAAGCTTTAATGGTGGTCCTTTTATGTCATTAACTTGACTACATTAATGTGTCCTTTTAGTTGAGTTTAAACTATATCTAATGGTGATGGGATGAACCTATAAGACCTATTTGATTTGGTAAAAAGACTACCCTTTGGTTTGAATTTATCCATAAAAAATTGCTCAAACCAATCAAAATGCTCCAACCTATCTTTATTCTCATTGGCCTCATAGATACCCACTATCAAATCTTGAATTTTTGACCTTATACTTATGAATTTAGATCTTTTTGGTATGAAATAATGTGGTCCATTGATCTCTTTCTATATTAAATGTGCTTATGCAACTTTTCAATCATGCATTGATCTCAAGATCCTATTATCAGTTTACTACTTTATGCGCTTACACCATGTGGTGACCTCTTGAGATCCTTGAGCCTTTTGACTCATCTCTCACCATTGACCTCCCTTGGTATGAATTAATGTCAATTTCTAGATATATTTTCATTTAAAAACAAATTCTAGTTACCATGGTCTAAATTTGATATCTACATGACCATCATTTGATGTCAGTGGAATTGTCATTGGCGTTTGTGTGATCATCAAATTTAAGACCCTAATGGTTTTTTACATTGATTAAAGTCAACATATACAAGAATGTCTCCCATTTTTTGACCAAATTTGAAGGCTTATATTTGGAAGTGAAAATGTCTCAAAGGCACCAAATTATTAGGAGATGTTCTTGATACCAAAAATATTATGCCCACTTGATATGTTAGTTTTGATAGCTTTCTAAGTATGTTTACAAAAGAGTAAAGTGAGCTAACTTATATGCTTTATATGAAACCCATGTGATTGTCATTGATAATTTGAATTTGAATTTGAATAGATATTAACCAAGGATTGAATTCAATGCTCACATGAACAACTTGATCTACATGGCCAACTTTAAGGATGTAGATCTTGAGATAATAAGCTCATCAAGATGTGAAACTTGTAGAACATGATCCAAGAATGAATAAATTTGATCACACATGCTCTTTTGGTCATGTAAGGCCTCATAATGTTATTTATAACATGAATAAAAAATCTAACTAGTGTGTTTCTATGTGACGTACATGATGGCCTGGCCCCTTAGACTTGACAAGCTAAACTTTGAAGGCTTAGATATCAAGATAGAAGACTCACCAAGATTTAAAAATTTAGAATATTACCTTGGCATGAAAAAATCCATCATAATACAATATTTTGGCTCACAAAGCTTCCTATGGTGCATTTATAAAATGCATAAGTGAGTTGTCTACTCATTTTTGCATGATGTCCTAGTGATGGTCTAGTCCTTAAAATTGCCCAAGTCATTTTGATTCAATCTTTTAAGGTCGTGATGAGTTTCCAAGATTTTTTCAATCTAGTCCATGTCCCTGATAGCTTATGAACACTATTAGATCCTAATTAGATCAATTTTGAAGGCTTGGGAAAATAATTTCTCTAAAACCATTCAATTCTATTAGAGTTTTGCATCAAGCATATTATTACAGACATATTATTTGATGGAAATATCTTTAGGATTTTGACAAGGACCTTTTGTTTCAGACATTTGGTTTGACTAAAATGTGTCTTGTGAAATATTATCATAGACATTTTGTCCAAAATAAATATGTCCTTAGGTAAATTGTCTCAAACATTTTGTCTAAAAGAAATGTGTCCTTAGGGAAATTGTCTCAAAAAAATTTCTTAAAAGATTTGTCTTTGGAAAGATTGTCTCGAATATTTTTTTGAAATAAATATGTCCTTAGTTTTTTGCCTTTAAAACAATTTTTATTAAATAATTACAACACTTAGACAAATAAATTTTAACACATTTCCCAAGCGTAAACTAGGCTTTTAAGCCTATAGGCTCTTTTGGACTTGTTCTTGAAACTACTCAAACATCATGAAACTTGCTTGGGAAACCTTCATCTACCATTATAGACCTACCTCTAAGTTATTTTGTCTTTATTTAATTAGGACCTATGAGGATTATCTATAGGTTTAGGTCAATCTTGGTATGTGGGCTAAAATGATCAATATTTCTAGAGACTCAGTTGATTTGACTAATGTAATGGTCATGAAACCTAGTTATTGACCAATCTTGCTCATGATGACTTGAATAAATAAGGTACTACTTGAAAAAGGGACTCAAATTTATTATTAAAGCATTTTTAGAGTAATGAGGAACCCATAAACAACAATAAAATAAAAAAATAGGCTAAAACTAACTAAACAACAAATAAAACAATGTGCAAAAGCACTTGAAGGAAAAAATAGACCTATCTACCTATGTACAAAGAGCATGAGCTCAAAATAATAGTAGAACTTAAGATACCTCCCATTGATAGGGATGGGAAGGATTTATATATTAAATTTATAAAGCTCAAATTTATTTACTTCCTTGCAACTTGTGATGACATAAGGTCTACTCCAAAGGTTATCAAGCTTGGAGTGTTTTCCTAGCTTTGCATGGTCCTCATCCCATTCGAAGACTATGTCACCTTGCTAGAATATCTTTGATGAATCTCTTTTGTAAAAAAAATATTGACTTAATACTATTTAGACCACATGGTATGCATGGAATCATCTCTTATCTCCTCCAATTCTCTCAATTCATTCATCCTAGCCTTCATTTCATTAATTTCTAGAAGCTCTAGCTAGTGTAGAAGTTCTAAAGCTAGGAGATCCAATGAGATAGGCAACCTTGATTATCTTCCATAAATAAGAGATAAGGTGAATTAATAATTGCCTTCTTAGGGGTGATACTATCAACCCATAAAGTAGTCTTCATATTTATATTCTAAGATCTCTGATTATTTTCCAATGTTCTTTTGATGATCCGAATCATGTTCTTATTAGTAGACTTAGCTATTCCATTACCATATGGATAGTAGTTTGATGAAGATGTAAAATAAATAACATGATCAATATCCCATTCACATAATTTTTCACTATTTAATTCTAAAGCATTATCTGATATTATAGTGGAAGGTACTCCAAAATGGGTAACTAGACTCTCATATAACTCAAGCACAAAATTTTCATTTTCCTCCTTCAAAGGCACTGCTTCCACCCACCTAGTGAAATATTCTATAGATGTCAAGACCCATTTATGAACAAAACTATATGGAGGATGTACCATGCTTATGAAGTCCAAACCCATTACATGAAAGTTTGCTCAACCTGAATAGTCTTTAATGACATAACAACTAATCTTTGATTTCCTGAAAACATTGCACACTTTGCACACTTCATAACCCATGCATGTGAATACTTAAATAAATTAGGTCAAAATTAACCATCTCTAATTATTTTTTCATGTTTTGTCTTGGATAAAAAATTTCCTCTAGAAGGACTATCATGAAATTGTTCAAAAATCTTGTCAAATTGGTTAGCTTCAACACACCTTAAAAACATACCTCCAATGTCCTTTTTTAATAACACTCCATCAAATAAAATGTATGGTAATAATTTTATCCTAAAATTTCTTCTCCTTGATGATTCTAAGCCTATTGGACATTTTCCTATTTGAAGGAATCTAATAATGCCTTATGTCTAGGTAGATGGAAAAGTAGTTTCAGCTTCTTGTTGGGTGTCTTGAAGTGTCAAAACAATCTCCTTTTATTATTTCACATCTTATATATTATTTTAACACAATACTTTACCTCAAAATATATTTTTGACCTTCACTTAAATATAATATTCCATGCACTTAGTGACCCATCCAACCCTTTTTTCACTTAAGTCTTTGTTGAGAATGAAATCCTTCACACTAGGATGAGCTACCATTAGTATAATCTTGTTATTTCAAACCAAATGTTTGAATTTTTTAAAACCTATTATAAAAAATATATATATTATTTTAAAAAAAATAATACATCTTCTCATAGTCTTCCAAATCTTGACTGAAAAATCAATGGGTTTTTCTAAACCTTCACTATTCTGTTGTATAATCATGGCTAAAATTGTACTAAATGTAGAAAAAACATACATAAAGAAATATTTATTGAAATTTAGATTAAGTAAAGTGGGATCTTGGATAATTTATTATTTTATGGATTCAAATATTATCTTACCCTCATTACTCCAATTGAATTCTTGATGTTTCTTCAACATTTGAGTGAGTGGCCTTACCAATTCTACAAATCTAGCAATACAACTTCTATGAAATTGATCTTACCTAATAAACTTTTCAATCCTTTCTTATGTTTTGGAAATTATAATGAAATTACTACTTATATTCTCTCTATATCAATAGAAAGACCATCCTTATACACTATATGCCAAGCAGTCTCCCCTCATGCATTGAAAAGATATACTTATTTGGATTAAATGAAACTCCAAATTGTCTACATCTATAAAAAATAACTCTTAAGTATATTAAATGATCACTAGGATCCTTTGAAAATATAATAATTTCATCATGATAAACTAATACAATTTCACTCAAAAGACCTTGAAATGCAACATTTATTACCCTTTAGAAAGCGGCTCCAACATTAGAAAACCTAAAAGGCATCTTTTGGTGGGCATAAGTACCCCATTTGGTTGTGAAATTTGTTTTATACCGGTCTTAATATTTCACCAATATCTATTTATAACCTAATTAACCATATATTAATGAGAAACATTGAAAACCTTATACCCTCTACAATATTTTATCCATGAAAGGAAGAGGATAGTGGTCTTTCAATGACACTTTGTTCAAATCTCTAAAATCTACACATAGTCTTATCTCTCCATTTTTATTTCTAATTGATACATGGTTTGCTACCCATGTTGAGTTCTTGATAGGAAATATTATAATTGACTCAATCAAATTTTTAAGCTCTTTTCCATGAGAATTTCAATGTTGGGGTTGATGGGCCTTTGCTTTTATATTACTGGTTTTGCATCCTATTTAAGTTTGATAGCATGCTATGATAAATTGGGGTAAAACCATTTAAAATCATGGTATTCACAAGAAAATAAATCCATTTACTCATTAAATAAAGAAATTAAATTTACTCTCTTAGAATCAGTGTTCACTTTACCCCACTTGAGTTACTTACCTTCAGCTATGTGAACTTTCTCATAATGTTCTTCCTTGGAAGAGATGCTTACCTTGTAATTAATTAGTTGATAATATTCATTGAAAATTGTCTCCAAATTTAATAAAACTTTAGGCATCTTATTTGATCTCAATTGCACAATTTTATCCTCTTATTGGCATTGCAATTTACTTTGATTCATTGAGCAAAATTTTGCCTCATTCTGTAAGAAATATACTATCTATTTGTCACTATCAGAGACTTGCCAACTTACCTCATTGCTTAGAACTCAAGGCCTACATACAATCTTTATTTATGTCTGATAATTATTATCCTTAAGCTGGTACACTATATCACATTGTGCTCTTATGGCAACAAGTCTATATACATGTTGATTAGTTGTTTTAGGAATGGAACATATATCAAATGCTAGGAAATCCTCCATGAGGTCCCAAAATTTATGTTTATAGGCCTTTAGGAGGGGGTTATCTTCTTCACTTAAACCTCTAATTATTTTTACTACCAATTCACTATCATTTTTCACTTGAAAAGATTAATACCTCACTTTCTAGCCTATTGAAGGCCATGAATAAGAGCTTAATAATCCGTAGTATTTGATGTCAAATTGAAATAAAATATAAATGAAGAATAATAACTTTGATTTTGAGGTGAAAATAAAATTTTACTAGCCCCACTCCCATTATTTGATCTGGATCCATCAACGTATAAATTCTATACTCCCTCTTGATCTTGATTTGAGTTGGTGAGACAAGGTAATGAGTCACCTTCTTCATGCATGTAATAGACACCAAAACCATCTTCTTGAATACATTTGTATGGGTCATACCCATGGTTATCAACAACCCACTTATTCAATATTATATTTGGTATGCCTTTAAGTGGCTTATAAGGATCTTGATCAATAATATGCTCATCTTCTTCTGAAATACTACAATTCATATTTGGCATATTTGGCATATATGGTTCAAAGTGAAATATAGAAATAGGCTTAAATATTATAATGATTTTAGTTCCATATCTAGTTATAAAAACCATTTATGACCAATTTTAAGAATGATAACCTCTTATTTTAGCAGTAAAATATTTGGATAGGCATAATGCAAAGTATGGAGGTAAACCAACAACTATATCCTGTGCAATGTTGAAATTTGGGCAAGCAACAAGTAAAATATTAAGATATTTGAGGATGCCCATAATCTTATTAGGAGAACCATCTAACTATAGAACTCCTTTTTCATGAGGTTCATACTTGATGCCTAGTTTTTTAATTATGGATTTAGGCATGACAACAGTACTAGCTCTACTATCAATCATATAATTATGGACCAAACAATCTCCTATGATAACTGAAAGATATAATTTAGGAGGATTAGTCACCTCAAGATATTAAGGCTCAATAAATGGATTATAGTTGGTTATAATAACACTTACTCATTCCTTTTTAGGTGGTCAATTTTAATCTGGGATTGAATCATCATAGCTACATCTGAATTGAGAGCCTTTAAATAGTACATAAAATCATAGTTGGGTGTAGGCTTGATAACTGTAGTAATTTTGGCCCAAGTCTTTTGGAACCTATAGTTGAAATCCACCATGAATTCATTATTGACTCCCATCATGGACTGAAATCCGAACAGATTAATTTCTTTGAGAGAGACTGCCCAAGGGAAAAAGGAGGTGACTTCTGGATCGGGGATAATAGGTAGAATGGGAACCGGATGAGATCATATATCTAAATGACTCTTGATTATTTTAAGCTACTATACAAGTGAAAGATGATCAATTTTGTCCCCAAATTGATTATATAAAATCTCTCCAAATTCATCCTAATTATTGATTAATGAAAGAGCCAATCCTCCATACCATTGAAGTGTTTTCCTTTGAAAGAAGTTAATAACAACCTCATTGCTACATTTTCCTGAGTTACATGATGCACTTAATAAAATATATCAATATCTATAATATTTTCTTTAGGAGTGACTAGATTTTACCCTTTAAAATAAGGAAGAGCCTTCAGAGTTGAGACTAGATTATCATCCCATTGGGTAAGATTTAGAGGACTACCACCATTGAATGGCATAAAGGCTTATCTTTTGGGAACAACCATCTTAGGTATGATATTTAAAATAATTTTTATTTAAAAAATATTAGCTTGAACAGGGAGATTTTGTGAAACAATAAGGGAAAAAGAGGTGTAAGTGTATGATTTGATTGAGAGGCCTTTTTATTCTTTACTAATTGGCAAGATAGCTTAGAGAAATATTTCTCTTTCCCTTTTATAGAGGATGTGGTGATAGATCTTGGTGTCATGAAAAGTATGCAAAACTTAAAATGAGACTCTGGAGTTTCTTATCTACTCAAATATGTATATATATGATTCAAATTATATAAATAGGTAGTCCCACTGGGTGTGCTAGAAATGTTAGCTATCAAGATAACACCCAAATAGAGGTCAAATTTGTTCAAGTCTAACTCATACCTAGATTAACATGGGAATGATCTAAGGTTGTGGGATGCCTATATCTAGACCAGACCTCTAGGGTTTTTAATGAGGCTAGTTCCTCAAATATGATAGTATGAACCTCTATTTCTAAGATCAAAACAAGTTAGGGTGAAAATAGTCAATATATTTGCATAAAATAAAACCTATGTTAACATGTGGTGATGCACCAAATGTTCAAATATCCACTCTCAATATTGAACTAATTAACACACTAATAGACCATGAATAAAACTAATGTAGTGTCTATAATGGTTTCCAAGCAATAATGTTTCACCTAAAGGTCAAATTTATGGACTTAGGCTAGAGGGAAATGAGGGTAAGGATTGATTAAAATAACTTATAGTGAATAATCTAATTTATACTTGAGACATCAACATTAAGACATGTTAGATGACCTACAAGAAAATTTTATTATCACTTAGGTTAAACTTGGACCTACAAAGGGAGGATGACAACCATTTTTGCATATAAAACAAATACAAAACACTAAGCACATATTAGTAAACAACCAAAAAATGCTTTATTTATTACTCCAAGATGTGAAGAATACAATTTTTGGTAGAGACTAGTCATACCATCCTAAGGGATGCTTACATTAGCTCAAAGGCTATATTTATAGAGATAATGAAAAATAAGAAAGAGATTTTGGTGTTAAAAAATGAAACAAATGAACACAACCTATTTGAACCATAGTTACAAATACCTTTATGTTTATGTTCATTTAAGCTTTCTGATTGATCCAGGTCACTTCAGTCTAATGCATAATTACATTATTCCCTAATTGATACTCCCTAATAGTTATAATAATGAGATCAAGTTATTCCAAGATAGGTTCTCGACATCAATGCAGTTATGACCATTATATCAATCTGTTAAAGTTTTGTCCTAGTGCTAAAATGCTCCTAACTTGTTTGTCATGGTGTGTAAAAGTGGAGAGAAGGATCCTTTTCATGTAGTTAATCTTAAAGATGAAACCATTGGGATATACATGTATGCCTTTGTGTCATCTTTTGAAATGGTAGCTCTTTTTCAAATTAAAACTTGCTAAAACTCATCCCCATATTCATAGGTCTAATATAGATAGAAACTAATCTCAGACTATTGGTTTTCCTATAGTCATTATGTCAATGTAGACCTATAGAATATATAAACCCCCTTCTTAATTATAATAGGTCCAAATAAACCCATTCTATCTTTGCAAGAACTGAGATTTCACCATATGCATGAATCTTTCTTTTATAAATGGCAAACATATTCATAAAATGAACCCTACATGACACAAACCCTCAAGCCAGAGGTCCATATTAAACTTTAATGGTGGTCCCTTTATGTCCTTTAACCTAATTGCATTAATTTGTCCTTTAATGGTGTTTAACTAAGCTCTAATGGTGATGGGATGACCCTTTAAGACTTATATGATTAGGTCAAAAAACTACCCTTTGGTTTGATTTTGTCCATCAAAAATTGCTCATACCAATCAAAATGACCCAACCTATCTTTATTCCCATTATCCTCACAAATCCCCATTGTCATATGTTAACACTTTGACCTTACACTCACACCATCAGATCTTCTTGGTATGAATAAATGTGGTCCAACAATATCCTACCATCTTAAACATGCTTATGTCCCTTGTCAATCATGCATTGATCTTAGGATCATGTTGTTAGTTTTATACTTTATGTGCTTATGCCATGTGGTGGCCTCTTGAGCTCCTTGACCATTTTGACTCATCTAACACTGTTGATCTCCCTTGGAATGAATGAATTCCAACCACTAGAGCTATTTTCATTTGAAAACAAACATTCATTTACCATGGTTTAATATTGACATTTGTACGACTATCATTTGATGTCTATGGGACTATTATTAACATCTGTGAGACTCTCAAATTTAAGACCCCAATGTTTTTTTTCCATAGCTTAAAGTTGAAATCTATGAAAACATCTCCCATTTTTTGACCAACTTTGAAGGCTTGGATCTAGAATCAAAAATGTCTTGAAGGCACCAAATTTGTAGGAGATGTTCTTGATACTGAAAATATTGTGCCCACGTGATTTGCTAGCTCTAGGAGCTTTCCAATTGTGTTTATAAAATGTTCAAGTGATCTAACCTATGTGTTTTGCATGACATCTATGTTCCTATCATTTATCATTTGAATCTAAATGGTTATTTATTGAGGCTTGAATGCAATGCTCACATGAACATCTTGCTCTATGTGGCTAATATTGAGGACTTAGATCTTCAGATATCAAGCTCATCAAGACATAAAACTTATAGAGCATTCTCTAGGCATAAATAACTTTGATCATGCATCTCTTTTGATCATATGATGCCTCCTGAGCTCATTTATAAAATATAAAAACAAGTTAACCAATGTGTTTCTCTATGATGTGTAGGATGGCATAGCCCCTTAGACTCAACAAACTGAACTTTGAAGGATTAGATCTTGATATAAAAGAGTCATCGAGATATGAAACATAAAAATATGATCTTGGCATGAAAAAATCTATCACACTATGAAAGTTTGGATCATGAGGCTTCTTGAGGTGCATTTATGAAATACATAAGTTAACTAGTCTCCTCATTTCTAAATGATGTCCTAGTGATGGTTTGGTCCTTAAACTTGCCCAAGTCATTTTGATTCAGTCTTCCAAGGTCTTGCTGAGTTTTCAAGATTTTGTCAATCTGTCCATGTCTCTACAAGCTTCTAAAAATTGTGTTACCCTAGTTAGATAAAAATTTAAGGCTTGGATAAATAATTTCTCTAAAACCATTCAGTTCTATTAGAGTTTTACATTAGGCATATTTCTATGAACATTTTGTTTGATGGAAATATCTTTGAGATTTTGACAAGGACCTTTTGTTTTTGACATTTGGTCTAAATAAAATGTGTCTTCAAAAATATTGTCTTAGATATTTTTTTTGAAAAAAATATGTCCTTGGGGAAATTCTCTCAGACATTTTATTTGAAAGAAATATGTCCTCAAGGAAATTGTCTCGGATAATTTTTCTCAAAAGATTTGTGTCTTCGAAAAGATTGTCTCAAACATTTTTCCCAAACAAATATGTCCTTAGTCTTTTGCCTTTGGGATAATTTTCTCAAAATAATTCCAATATTTAGCTAATAAATTTTGACTAATTTCCCAAGTGTAAACTAGGATTTTAATCCTACAGGCTCTTTTGGACTTGTTCTTGAAACTACTTGGACACCATGAAACCTACTCAAGAACCTTCAATCTACCATTCTAGACCTATCTCTAAGCCATTTGATATTTCTTCAATTAGGACCCTACTAAGATTCTCTATTGGTCTAGGTGAATCTTGGTATGTGTGCCAAAATGGCCATTAGTACTCTTATTGATAGAACTTATTAGGGTTTAGGTCAGCCCCTAGCTGACCTAGTCTATGACCTAATTTTTGTTTTTTAATATTAATACTAGGTCAATTGGGTCGAACTTTTCAGCCTAAACTTTTAGAAAGGATTAGGGTTAGATCCACTTATTTAAAAACATCAATTTCACCATTTCTAAGAGAAGAGAAGAAGATTTAATATGCATTTACTTATCCATAATTTTACTTGAGGAGCAAGCTTATGGTTTTCACACTTTCTTTGAAGATACATATCTTGTCTTATGGAGAAGTCTTTTGGATGCATTGATAAGTTACGTAGCCTAGAGATGATTTATCTTTATCATACTTACATACCATAATAACCTCTTGTGAAAGACCTTGGCCAAGGGAGAGATTAAGCTTGGTGGGTTCATATTCAAAGGTAAGTATTCCTAACTTTTCTCCTCCTTTGTAAGATTAGAATGATATGCATTTATACCTATCTTTCATGCATTAGGATTCTATATACATTGATGTGAGTATATATCTTTTATGCATGTTTAATTTTCATGTTTATTACCCCCACTTTGTGCCATATTATTTAGTGAGCACTAGATTAAAATTATATTTTAGTTATTATTAGTGTAGTGAATATGAAAATATAGGACATAGTTAGAGTTATTGCATACTTTTGCTTGACTAGAGACTTTAGAACCCTCACTAGTGATATTATTATCTTAAGAGATCACTTGGCTAGGTCTAGAAGATCCATCTTGGTCATGACCTTAAATATATAGTGTATCCATAATTGGAAGTGTAAGTAGGATTTATCTTCTTCAAGCTAGGATTGATTTATAGATCTATTACATTTCTCATTACATATATTATGGTGAACCCTACATGAATCTAACCCTTGCAAGTTTTCTTTTATGCTTTCATTTTTATCATATAATATTTTTTATATTTGTAGTATTGTATCAAACCATTTAGTATACTGCTAAATTTTTGTACACATGTTTAATTCACAGTTGCATCAAAATGACTTTATTCTAGTTATGTAGGTCTTCATCAAATACAAGTTACTAGATCGAATAGGTTGACATAGTACTCCTTTTTAGTCTTAGATATGCATACAAGGATAAACAGGTTAAGTCTGTCATCTTATTCTCTTTAGTAGCATACATATCAACAAACTAGGTCAAATAGGTTGACTTTGTCATCTTATTCTTTTTTAGCACACAAGGTTTTACAAAATTGGGTCAAATCAGTCAACTTGGTTTGCAGAAATTTAAAGTAGAATTTAAGGAACTTCAACATAGAATTTGTAAATCTTAACCATATTCAAGCCTACCAAGATTACTCTCTTTAATTTTTATATCATTTTATTACTTTTTTTAGTTATATTTTTCATAAGTTAGTAGTCTTCAAAAATGCAACCCTACATCTAACTAAGTTGACCTGGTCGACTTAGTTCTATAGGTTGTATTCTATCTAAGAGATATAGTCAACCCATTCAACTCTATTCTTAAAGACTTTGCTTCTATAAAAAAGTAGTGACATGTTTAAATTTTTTCTATACTATTTGCATATAGTGTCAACTAAACTAATTTTGTACTATTCTTCATAAAAAAATTAACAACTATTTGCTAGTAATTAATTCAGACTTGATTTTTATCTATTTTCATGATTAAAGTAAATCACATAGTATAAATAAGTGTAATTTAAAATTATTATTTAGTTATACTATTTTAATATTTTGTACACACTACCAAATCACATAATATTCAAAACACATTTAAACTTTTGTCTTCCCAAGACCCACCTACTTGGATTTCATCACCAAGGGGGAAGCCAATTTTGTTTTTTGGCCAAGTATAAATACGTGGTTAATGGTATATATTGGAAAAGCACCCAACACCCTTATCATTAAGATATTGTGAAGTGAGGGGGTAGGCCCCAATACTAAGCCAATACCATTGCCAACATAGATCCATTTTAGCTCAAATGTCCTGAAATTATCCATAGATTGCTTTTTAGTTCCTTATTTTTAGTCAAATTTCTATCACAATTAAATAAACACTTTCTAATAATCTAATAACACTTATAAAGACCACTTAGTTAGAATTTACTTTTTATTTGATTGCTTGCTTTGTAATCACTGAGTGTTATACTGAAAAAAATGTCATTTGCCAATGTTGGTGTAAGGTTTTATACTATGTGCCGCAATTGGATCACTCACATTTATCCATTTGTTTGTGTGTTTGATTTCATTTTTTCTTCACTTATATTTATTTTTTTTGTTTTAGAACACTATCATTCTAATCAGTATAGTTTCTTATAGACTATGCTTCCCACTACTAACAATACATAGTTAATCTACATGACTGTGTATCCTTCTTAGCCTACTTTATCTCCCAGTCCACAATACAAATTTGACTTGTATGACTCTGTATCCTTCTCTACCAGTCAGATTATAGAACTAAGTCAACTTGTATGATTATGTATCCTTATTAACTTCTTTTATCCCCTATTTATAATATATAGTTGACCTATATGAATATATACTCTTCTCTACCTAATGGATTATAGAACACAATCAACCTATTTGACTTTATATCCATTTTCCCCTTTTTTTATTTCCATCATCTTAGTCTTCCTTAATATCTCTCCCTCATTATTAACTTCCTATTTGAATACAACACTAAGTTAAACTTAATAGATATGATGAGCTTTACCAACCCCAATAGGTTTTCCCATAAACATCTTGTGGATCCTACCCTAGATGAAATTCTTGTGCATGTAGCCAATCACACTACAAATTATGGGACCCCTCCCCATTCATCTTTAGTTCTTAACCATCGCTTCTCCTTAAAAGATCAACCTGAATTAAAATATACTCTAGAAATGCTTTTCTTCATTAATGAATTTCCTCAACATCAAAGAAAATATCCTTATAATATTTACCATCTTATGATAAGTGGTCAAACCAAGGATCCCCATTTACTTTCCCCCACATTCTCACATGGATTTGGGGACAATAACTTTTTTGCCTCTCAAATTGTTCCTTCTCTTTTGACCCCTTCTCATAATATGACCTCTTCCTCTTTCATTTCCTCAACCTCCATACTAAGTATCTCTACTAACATGGTAGGTTCTACATATAGTGGGCCTTTTCTAGGACTTGTTCTTATAAAATTTTCCACTAGTGCATCATTTTCTACCCATGGTAATCATGCCTTTAGTGTTGCTTATTCTCATCCCTCTACTAGTACATATTTTTCCATGTAAGAAAATCATGATTCTAGTGCCTCATTTACTAATAATTCCTCTCGAGATACTAATATCATGCACGCTACCACTCATAGTGGTACCCAAGCCACTAATATCAATGTTAATACTTCACACACTAAAAATACCACCACTCAAACCCATAAACTTTTGTTGCAAACTCTTAACCAAATTAATGCTTTTTAAGCTAATAATTCCAACCAAATGATGCAAATTCAAAATCATCTTATCCATCTCCAAAATCACCCTCAATAGGTTCCATGAGGAGTTCATAACCAAAATACCCCTACCTCCCCTTCAGAATTCACATGGTAATATTATCTCCTAATATCCTATTATTAAAAAAATAATCAAACATATTAAAGAATAACATCTAACACTTATAATTTATAACTTATACTCCTTCAAAACATTAGTTACATTAGGTCGATTAATCTTACCCTACACTTAAAAACATTTAGAAATCTATACAAAGACTAGGTCAATTTAAACACTTTTACTGCTACCAAGTTATTAGCCAAAAGTATCTCTAGAGATGATTTATATTGGTATAAATAATTCAAATCTCATTCCATCACTAATTTGGAATATTTAGTTAATTCTCTAGTGCAAGAGTTTCAAACTAGTGACCTCCCTAAAAATACCTTAGCCCATTTTATTAATTATAAGCAACTTGAGATAGAAATCACATAAGCTTTCATAAAATAGAGGAAGACATTGTATAAAAAGTGTGAAAATAATATGGCAGATAATAACCTCTTTCATTAATCACCAAAACTCTTTATCCTAAGTTATAATATCAGGTCTAGAGTTTCTCTCCATAAAATTTAGAAGATGCCATTGACCAAGACAAGCACCAAGATCTACTTATGCGTCAAATTTAACCATACCAACCTTATATCGGTACTTGTATGTTAATAAAAATAAATAACCATCATGATAATAAGGATGGTGTCATTGATTCTTATGATACCTTTCATAATATGCAAGTTATTATTCCCAACTATCCTCTAGAACAAGCTTCCCCTCCCAATCACATCCCTAATCTGCATTTATCTTCAACAAGTAACATCAATGTTCATAAAAATTTATCATTAGAGGAGTTATAAAAGTGTCTACCAAGGCCTCTTTTATGAGAGATTTATCCCACTCATCCCATGAAATCCTAGTACGATCCAAATAAGTTATATTGGTTTCATGCTAGTTGGGGTGATTCTCATGAGACTTGTACGCAATTATGTAATTTATCTAATGATTTCCTCTTTGGTCCCAATTTTGACCATGATTATATAATTAATAAATGTTAAAAATCCTAGTACATTGCCTTGAAATCCCATGAAACACAAACTAAAACTCAAGCATTGAACCAGGCTAATGCTCATTTGGCCACCTATAAATATCCTCTTCTGAATCACCAAGACAAAAATGATAAGCATACTCTTACCAATAATGTTGATAAAATTATAGACCCAACTCCTAAAGATAATGTGGTCAACATGACTAATATGTGAATGGTAGTTTGCTTCAATGATTCTCATCCCATCTACACTCATCAATCATCTCATACTTTTTGTGTTATCTAAGATTTTTCCCTAGCTCACTTAATAAGTTGGGGAAAGAAGACATAATGGTTTTTAGTGGAGAAATTATAAAACCTATATTATATAACACTTATCATACCATTTATATCACTCCTTAAAAATATATACCCATCACCAAAGATACTCAATCTTCTACTAAAACTTATTCAAACTTATCTCAAAATAAACCTACATCAACTATCCCATCCTCTCAAGACAATCAACACACTTGTCCTCCAATTAAACCTCCCACATCCTATCAACACAAATTCACATTAAATTCATCTCCTCCTTTTGAGGACATCCTTCAACACTATGTACCTCTTAAAAATAGTCCCTTTATGGGTTATGAGGAGTGGGTTCATATCATTGAACTTACTAATCTCCCATACCAAATTCCATTTCTCAAATTTATGTAGACCTCTCTACATAATTATAATCATCTTATATAGATCCTATTCAAAATAAACATCTCTCATCCTCCCCTATTAATACATGAAGCCACCTTATCTAGATCAGAATATGGCATTTTATAATATTGCAAAGAGATGTCTATATACATGATGAAAAAATGGACACTTCTCTCTCCCCTAAATTCCTCATTGCTTCAATGATTCCTAATGAGATTATTATTCATATAGATGATCCTCCCCTTTTTATTAGTGTCAAAATTAGCGATATACATGTCAATCATGACTTGATTGATGAGGGTTCTAGTACTTGTATTGATGTTCTCAATTTTATTAAAGCCCTTATATATTCTAAATGTAATCACAAGTCCATACATAACACATGTCAAGATTATGAGGGAGTGCGTTTGTGGATACGGCCGCATTGAAACCCTTACCTTTGCAGCCATGGTTTTTGGAGACCAGGTCCCAGAGTTAATGGGTTCCTTGGTGCTGAGTGCGGCACGGCAACGAGTTTATTTTATTACGTGAAAGGGGAATTTTTTTTTTCCTATTTGGACTATCAAACTAGCACGTGGCGTGGTGTTGGCCATTGTGTTACTCGACCAGAAAGCTTGGAGAGGGTTTGGACATGGGGAGGGCCTCGAATGGATCCCCATGGTGGTAGATGATGTGTTAATAGCGGATCTAGAGGGGCTTTGTTTCTGCTATAACCCCAGGGGCTAGATTGAAGATGAGTTTTTTGGGGGTGGTTGCCATATCTGGTTTTTCGCCATTGCCTTCCATCTGTGGGGTTGTAGCTCATGTAGAAGTGCTTCAAGATGTCTTTCAACAAAATTTTGATTGCCAAGGTGGTGTTGCCTCTGTGTTTTGTAGAGGGGGACAATGGGTTGACGATCAGATGGGCGTTTGGGGCGATGGCGGTGCTGGTTCTAGGGTTTGTTTGGTTGGGGATGGGGTCTGAAGGTGGACATTAATGTGGCTCCCAAATACCCCTCCTCATTTTAACATGGCTCTAAAATGTGTAGATCTATTATTGCATGGATTTTTTAAGGTTACAGGTCCTTGTAAAACCTGGGTTCCTATTTTAGGTCGTAAAGCCTGGTTTTATTGTTTAGGTTTTAAGTCCTTGAAAAACTTGGGGAGCTTTGTCTGGATTATCTTGGGGTTTTTAGGTCCATGTAAAACTTGGTTTTTTTACTGTTGTTCAATGGGTTTTCCTGTCCAGGCAGTTTTTATTGCTTTATTTTTTTTAATTTGTAAAGGGTTTCAGGGCCCCTTCAAAACCTATTTTTACCTTAATCTAAAACACATGTCAAGATTATGAATAAAGGAAAATGACTCCCATAGGTTGTGTGTGGCTCCTTATCACCATTCCACATATCAATATTCAAGTGATGGTAATGATCTTCAAATTTCCTCTATCTTATAACATTTTGATTTGCAAGCTATGGACACATTACATGAGATTAGTTACCTCTTCTACCTAGTAATGTGTCACATTTAATTACAATGGTGCAATCTATAGGATTCAGGATGAGATTAACCCTTATAATTTTGAAAAATTATAAGACCATGGTGTTTTTAAAATTCCAACCCTTGAACCCTTACCAGGTGTTCCATTTTGTGAATATCAACAATTTAACTTTCTTGTCAACTCCACATGAGGTTACAATAGTCACCCCAATTTTATCTAGAATATACCACCTATCCTCTTAAATTCAGATGATGATGATCTTGATGAGATCAATATGAAGATCAAAATATTGAATCTCTCTCTTCAAATCATTTCAAAACTTCCACTTCTCTAAAACTATATTTTTATCAACCACATACTGATGATATATCCATAGTCTTAACTAATAATCAACACTCTATTCATCACACCACATCTAATGACAAGGTCATCTTGACCTATGCCATTGATCTTCATACACCTAACTATGATGATGATAATAACTTAGATGACCCATTTTTAGAAGGTCTTATTTAGGCCTAAGATGCTAAAATAATTCATTATCATTCCTCTTTACTTTAGTCCTTTCATATAAATTATCAGATTCCATTCTATATAATTCCTAATTTTATAATTTATGCTCTTATTAATAGGGTAGATATGGTTTTCACACCTCTAATTTATAAATAAAATCATAAGATCATGCTTATGGATCATGTTATGACTGGTCCTTATCACTTTGCTAGATATTAGGATCCCTCTTACCAACTTATCCATGAGATGATAATGATTATCCTTTAGCTTTCTATGCATCTCACCCCTCCCTTAACTAATCCCAATTCAGATCCTATTCCCACTCCTCTAGCTGAGTCTCTTCCTATTTTTAATCCTATTTCTCCTCTATTCGAGCCTCATCTAGTTTTTCCACCAGTGCCACCTCCCCTTGGTGATATTTTTCTCCCTTTACCACATATTTATCCTTTGCCCACCCAATGGGTTGATCAGTCATATTGTTATATTCATAAAGTTACTAGTCATTATAATGGAGACTGTTCATTACATTAGCCTTCCCTGGCTTCTATTTCCACTCCCTCAATTAGTATACCCAAAAATTCTACTAATAAGCATATCTATTACTTTCATGACATAGATAATAATTACTCCATGCATTGTCATAAGCTATAAAAATATATTGAAACCATGCATCCCACTATTATTTATCCCATAGATAAGGATATACCTCCCCAAAAAGTATTACTTGAATATATTCCCAAATATGGAGAGGCATATTATCTATGCCACCAATCTAGTACTCATCAAACTAATCATTGCCACATCCTTAAGAAACATCTCAAGGACAACATCATGACCATGTTTGCACCTACAAGCCTTCTTCCCACATGTCACCCCCACAATAAGGCTCTCCCTTATTTCCCCATGGATCCTTCATCTATGGTCCCTTATCCAGCTATAGTTTCCCCACATGTGATTCCCTAACACCCATTCTCCTTCACCAATGACTCCTTTACCTATGATCCATTCTCCACAAGTGACCCTTTCATCCTATATGGATTCCATTCCCATTCCTTCTCTAGAGCATCCCATTCATGATAGTCCTCATGAGAATGATCCTTTTGGCATGCCTACATTTTCCATCGATGAGATTCAACATAAAGTATTTTTTCAACTTTCCTTGAATATTGATGTGACACTAGATGGAGTTTGAGTTCAACTTCATAGAGACTTATCAGATGTTATGGATAATGTATAGACAAATATTCTAGTATTTATAAACATATCATGGTGTTATTTCATTTCTTTCTTCATTTGGATTGGATGTGTGCTCCAAATTTACATTTATCTATCATATCTCATTTGACATTGTTATGTCAAGTTCTTATCTATCTTACATAATTACATATGTTTCAGACTTATTGATTATGGTGTCATTTTATTCTCTTATGGATTATTTTTCATGATTACATACTTTTTCTTTATGAGTTACTTTTCTATGGCTATCTTGTTTGATTATTTATTACCTTATCTCTATAAACATGGATAATTATTTTTGTGACTTGGTTATTCAAACCTTGCTCCTTTTATTCATTCCATCTTTATATTATGATAAATTAGAAAATAATTCATCTCATTATAATATCCTTTTATTGGTCCACCTTGGATCTCCCTTTATTACCTTTTTCAGACTAAACATACACATGGTGGAGACTTGAGATGACATGTTTGTTCATATGTAAGCTTAAGTTTTTTAGTTAGTCACGTATTTATACACTTAGCTTCCTTTAGCCAAATCCTAAAGCTTATTAATTTACATAAATTTATCTCTCATGATTGGTCATTCTAAGTTCATATGGAGGAATAATCTTAAAATCCATAAAAATTCAAAATATAAATCATTTAACAAAAGACAATGATCTAAAAGGAAATGTTTAAACTTATAAAAGTCAAACTACACTAAAATATGTGATTCTAAGCACATCTCCTTTCTCTAACCAAAGATCAAAATCCATATTTGACCTCATAACAGGGTCAAGGTCTATTGGGGTGTAGTAAGCCAATAGATTATAAAAGGAGAATAAAAATATCTTTTATTGCTTCCTACTTTCTCACACAAGTATCAAATATTTGTAGTAGATAGATAACATTTTAAGAGGTCATGAGGAATGGGAAACACATTGTGGGATGGTAGGTCCATTTTAATTTTCTTGTTCAAAAATGACAACATGTGTTGATCTTAGTATCTCACTTATTTGCCTACATAGCTTTTTTCTTATAGTGAATAGGTATTCTCTATATATTGTTTGTCACTAGTCACTTAGTGTCTTTCTATGTCCTTAGGATGCCTCATGTTTCCTAAAGTTTTCTCATAATATTAATACATTATGATTGTTGCATTACTTATTTCATTCCCTACAATCCTAATTTTTTATATTGAGATATATTGTTTTGTTCACTGATCACTCCCCATAGAGATCCCATTTGTGAGTTGTAGTGTAAGACCTTAGATAGGACCAGACCTTCCTCACAAACTACCAAATTTTCACATAATACAATTATAAACATCCCATTTAACATATTTTTACCCTTGTTTCAACTTCATTGGTGTTCCGTTTGTGAGTTTTAGTGTAAGACCATATATAAGACCTAGCCTTTCTCACAAAATTTTCCAATACCCAAGTCACAATGAAATTACATGTGTCAAATTGGAGATAATATGTGATTGATTATACTTAGTCATTTTTTTACCACTTTTTGGTTTGTTAGACTTATTCATATTTTGTTATTACACATTTCCCATTGTGACATATTATGTAGTGAATTTTGTGATTAATTATACTTTTCCAAGTCCTTTAGCCTATTTCATTTCAACCATGCATGTGTATCACATAATGCTATAAAATAAAACATTCCACATATATTTCCCATAGAATATACAATAAAACAAAAACACATTTGATATAAAGAAATATATCCATGCATCAAAAAACATAACCAAAATATAACTCATGAGATAAAATTCAAATGTTAAGATAATATATCTCATTATATCATGTGTTTTATACAATGGTATAAAATACAAAAATACATAGCTCCATCTCTATGACTGGGCTCTATCATGCCTATCTCATGTCCTAGTCATGCAACCCATAGATGCCTCAAACTATCCCCTCTACATGGTGGACTATAATAAGGCCAACTAGGATCTCAATCCTACTACCTACTCTTGTGGGTTGACCACTTAGGCTTGTACCTATCCCATTTGGATTATGGTAGCCATGTGTGTGGCTCTCTCCAAAGATAGGGCCTATAAAACTTATGTCTTTCCTACTCACACCCCTAATTATTGTTAAAATACATCCATGCATGTTTATAGCCTTTTCATTGCCTCCCCCACATATCTAAACTAGCCTAACTAAGATAGGGTAGATGGTACTTTATGATCATCCACCATGGTGGGATCGTATGGTGCTAAAACCCTATCTAAAATATCATGGTGCATTGCCATGACTATGGATCCCCATTTGACCTACTCTATCACAAGATCTAAAAAACTAAAACTAGATAGATATCAGATCACATATACATCTAAAAATATATCTAACTAACTACAAATCACATATAAGTAGTATTTTATCTAAAAAATAAAAATTACAATATTTCTTACTGATCTCAGTGTTGTCAACCACCATCTCCCCATCTATTCATCTACCAAGCATGGTCTCTCTATCTACCCATCTCCTAAGCACCTAATATATGGGTCACTTCCATATTAAGGAAAATCCATGAGTCACCACTCATGAATGCCATTACCTCTCTTCATATGTGCCTCTATCGACCAACTCTATCTTGGGCTAACTATTAGATCATCTTGCATGACCACCCTCATTTGTGTTGGATCTCACTAATGGCATATCCATCTATGGTGTGTCTGAGGTGGTCACTACTCTTCTTTCCATGGTGCCTATTATGGTACTATTTTCACCCTTGCATTGATATCCACTCCCTCTCCTCATTTAGTTATTGGCTATCATGCTTGAGTAGTCCATATTCTCACATGTTGTGGCCTGATCACTAGTCTCTAAATTGATTTTCCCCCTCCTCCTCTCCCCCTCAGCTCTCTAGTATGATATACCAAAAAATTAGGCACTACTAGAGGATCCATTATGTGTAGGACTCCAAACTACCCTAATAAGCATGTCACCAGCTATGACTATACCCACCAAGTATAGTGGCCCATGATCTACACTTGAGGTAGCCATGACACCACAGTCACCCAACTAAGCTAAATAGTATTAATATGTGTATAAGGATTCCACACAATATCACCTCATATTATTTTCTATAATCATCACAAATGGGGTAACCTGAGGTAACCTATGATCAACCATATGGGGAAACCTAGTTAGCTAATACATCAGGAGTATCTCATATATCCATACACAAAGCAACACCACTGGTCCCATGGTCATATTCCCTTTAGAAAACATCTTATACATATCATTCATAATCTAAACCTAGATGATAGACCCAAAATCATAGAGTACCCGCTCTTCTAAAATAGACTAGCACAAGGTTATTACATATAGTGGTACCTTTCCATCTGATTTATGACACAACACTTGTAATGTAATAGGTATGATCATGGATTTATAGATGTTTAAAATATAAATAATATACACATCAAATTAACCAACCCTCAACCCTAGGTAGATCTTATGTGAGCATGTCACCCACTTGGTTAGTGCTCATCTCTCCTCCAGATCATCTGATGTCCTTATGGTCACTAGTGTCCCTCTTATAGATAGTCCAAACAATGCATGGATGTCCTCCTATGTGACACCCACCTCTATGGTAACCCCATTTACCACCCATAAAAATGTGTTGGTGAACCATTCACATGATCTAAGGAACATGATAATGAGATCAAGAGTCAGTGGGATAAACCTTATCTCCATGATGCCTCCCAATCTTACTACAACCATTCTCTCTCTATCTACTTCTGTCAAACACTCTAGTAGATATGGTAGCCATGATGCATTGATCAATTACCAATATCTCTAGTGCCTCTATAAAATATCAAACAAAAAAATATGTATTATATCTCTATGTCATTTATAATCAAAATACATTCTTATAAATTTCATACAACTTAGATGGTTTTATTTATTTTATTCATTTTATATTGAATTGACCTCTTAAAAACTAAATCATCCCTATACATCATTAGGGATACTATATCTACCTTGTCAAATTTATACTAGATCGGTCTCTATAGTACTAAGTCAGCTACCCTTTGGCCTATGAGTATTAGGATGACCCTCTTTCTACCTTGCAGTAATATATCAACCACTTCAAAAACAATTAAGTTAGCCTACTAGTACTAAGTCAGCCACCTTCCTTAACCAACTAAGTCAGCCCACTACTACGTAGTTGGCATATTGGTTTTCTTTCCCTCTATAGACTAAGTCGACCTAGTCAACTCTATTCATCTATAGCAATGACTTTTTGACCAATTGTAATAATTTTTTTGAAAATTTATTGGTTTGACTCCTTCCTACCTAATACCCCATTTGACCTCTAGTATCCTTAAAAAAAATTTACAGTTCATTTCAGTGCCTATATTTTTCCTACCAATCAATTTTATATAATTCACTCAATTTTAAATAATAATATTAAAAAATTTGAAATTTTTAGTTGTTTACCTATGTTGTACTCACTATAGCTACTATGCATCCTCCCTCTCTCAACTATCATCTCCTCACCATCCTCATTCTCTAGTCTCTCACTAGGTCTATTAGAGCTCTATTTTCTTAGGATAGTAAAAATACCAAATTAATTATTTTTCACCCTATTTATATTTACTATTCAAAATTATTTGCCCTTCAAATATTTATCATTATATTTCTTATTTTGATCATATATTTGTCTTTACTAACTCTTTTTTAAACCATAAAATGTTCTGGAATCCTAACATCATAGAGAATATTTTCAATTATTGTATGTTTATATTTCAAAAAAATTAATTTTCACTCTTTTTTGCTAATCTCTACAGGTTCTCCTAATATTCCCTACATTAGACACCTTCACATTTATTGAATCTCCTTATTTATCTACAACACTAAGGTAAGTAAAGGTATGAATTTTTTAATTATATCATTTAATTTATCTTTTTTCCTCCTTACTATACTTTATTTAGCTTTAGTGTTATGTGTTGTTATGTTCTTTTGTCAAAGCACCATCCTGTGTTGCACTTTCATGACATGTTATGAGCTTTGAGTGGGGCATATGTATACATAATATTTTCAAGATTTATCAATTATTGATGCTCTCTATCTTGTAGGAATCTGTCAAGTCTCAATCTATTTGAGTGAATGCCTTAAGGGATGCACCAAGAAAGGGGTGGGTAGACCATTAGTGATTTGCAAGATTATTGTCCCTTATTACCATGTAATATCTACACACCCATATCATAAAAACATTCCCCTAAGTTTTGCCTCCTATTTTTGACCCTCCTCTAGTCATATACCATATTCATTAGCCCTTTCCTAATTGAAGACCCTTTTTGATGGTTTACATTACACTTTCAACCACATGAACCTTATTCTCTTATTGATAAAACATATTAGGGTTTAGGTTGGCCAGTCTGTGACCTAATTTATTTTTGTCAATAATGACACTTGGTTAATCAAGTTAACCTTGTCATCTTAAACTTTTGGAAAATATTTGGGCTAGATCCACCTAAATAAACACATCCATTTCACCATTTTTAAGAGAAAAGAAGAAGTAAGATATATTATGCATATTCTTATCCACCATTCTATTTGAGGATCAAGATTAAGGTTTCATATTATCTTTAGAGATATAGATCTTGTCTTATGGAGAAGTCTTTTGGATTAATTGATAGGATGTGTAGCTTAGATTTGATTTATCCTTGTCATCCTTGCATTTAACAAAAACCTCTTTTGAAGCACCTTGGTCAAGGGAGAGATTGAGGCTTGATGGGTTTATCTTCAAAGGTAAGTATTCCTAACTTTGTTTCTTATTTGTAAGAGTATATAGATATGAATTTTTACTTTTATTCCATGCTTTAGGATTCCATATGCATTGATGTGAGTATATGTCTTCTATGCATGTTTACTTTTCATGTTTATTACCCCCACTTTGTGCTACAAGATTTAGTGAGCACTAGATTAGACTTTTACTTTACTTGTTATTAGTTTAGTGAATGTGAAAACATAGGACCTAGTTAGGGTTATTGCATAGTTTTTCTTGACTAGAGGCTTTGGAACCCTTTCTAGTGATATTATTATAGTAATATATCCCTTGGATAGGTATAGTGGATCCATCTTGGTCACAACCCCAAAAATATAATGTATCCACAATCAAAAGTGTAAGATTTATCTTCTTTGAGGTAGGACTAATTTATAGATCTGATGCATTTCTCATTACATAGAAGACCCACTGACATCATCAAAGCCTTAAAGATTTTCTTGTTAATAGATGCCTCCACCTTTTAACTAGTTTAAATATAGGTTGGAGATTTTGAATTTTTTCTAATCATTTTTACTATAGGATGGATGACATTAAATTATAGAGCCAAGTTGGTTGAATACTTGTAAAGGGAAGACACCTAGTTTTACTAACCTATTGAAAACCCATAAGGGTTTTAGGTTAGCTTGTTACTTAGTTATAAACCTAAGAATTCAAATAATTAGTGCACAAAAGGTGAAAAATGGTGTATGTCACCTAAAGTGATTTGTAATTCATGTGACTCTAAACTATATTTTTTACATTAGGGCAACTACCTATGTGATGTTGTCTTAGGACGAGATAATAGTTTAAGTCTTGAAAAGTGTTGGTGAGGGAATGAAAGTAATAAATCATTCAAATAAATGTATTTGACACATAGAAGAAAACCATGTTTTCCTTTATGTTGATTAACTAATCCAAAGTTGTTTCATGGTTATTATATTTCGGTTTTATCCTAGGTATATGGAGTTCTAAAGAAATAGAGTACAAGTTGACATAATTGTGTACTAAAGATGGATTTGTAGGTTAGAGTGATAATAACCTTAAGGGTATATATATTTTTTGAGATGTAATAGAATGGGTTCAGAGGCTACATAATTATTATATATTGTATTGCATAGTTTCCTCAATCATGTTAAAAGGCATGTACTAAAGATCTATGATTGGAATAGATAAATATATATGGTCAATGTTTTATTGTTATAAATAATTGAAATGGAGATTCATTAGGGATACCTAATATGATTTTCATATGTTTTACCTTACATTTTATATAATTCTATGAACAAGAATGTATTTTAATTATATTTCTTTAGTTAAGAGTTATGTTTAGCATATAATAAGATATGATTATCATGAAAATACCTTTTCCTACATTAAATATCTATGATCTTGATTTAAATGTTGTAAATATGTATCTATCTATAAATTCCTATAAGTTATTCTCTATAACATAGGGTTATCCTTGTAATTAGCATTTTTTGGTGAAACCCCATGAATCTCTGCTAATAGACATATCAGTGGTAGAATTTATGGGGATCCAAGATAATGTTAAATCAAAATGAAAATCTCTTAGTGAAGCCTTTTTTGAGGTGCTAGGGGACAATCAAGGTCTAAACTTTGCATCTTCTAGTGAAACCTTGTTTTAGGTGCTAGATGATAATCAAAATAAAAAATTAGAGTTCTTTAGTGAAACCTTTCTTAATGTGATAAGGGAAAATTAAAATGAATTATCAATGTCCCATAGTTAAAACATATTCAAGACACTATTAGAGATATTTAAATCAAAATAATCAAGAAGACTTTGTTGGTGAAAACCTCCTCAAGGCCCTAATAGTTGAGCCAATTAATTTCTCATTACTTGATGATGACATTATTGAAATTCAATATCAACAAAACTAATAATTCATAACTTATTGCAACATCTCTCAGGCCTCAAAAATAAAATAATCTTGTGGTCCTATTAAGAAAATTTATAGAGGTCTTTGGCCCCTACAAAACCAAAATTTTATTAAATCTAGAATCATCAAAAATGTGTGTGACTAAAAATATCAATATTCATTTGTCCCCCAAAAATTATACATTCAATTATGATATTATTATTCATTTAAGACCTATATTCCATTATCCAATTGTATCCTTATTATAGTTTCTATCCTTCTTTACCCTTCCTAGAAACACTCCTTTTTATATAGGCTATGAAGACATCTTGTCTAGATGTTTAGAAGAAGTAGAATCAACAACTAATGATGATCATAACAACAACAATGCAGTTCACATTTTTAATAACACTGTATTAGAGAAACTATTCTAAGTAGGTATTGGTTAGATAAAAAAGTATCTAAATTATGCATATAATAATAATCCACTAAGTTGAGATATTAAAAATAATAAAAAATAAAAAATATTCAAATGAGAAAGTGAAACAATTCATCCAACGATGGCAACAATTTTTGTGGCATTTTGAGAAAATACCATGATGAAAACTAGGTTTTTCATGCCATGTATAAATAATTTCTTGTCTACATGTACCTTGACACTTGAGGAAAACCTCATCTATAATGATAATCATTCCATTTCATACATTTTGTCCATTAAATCCTATTCATCCTAACCCATCTTATTGTGACCATTATACTTCCCATCTTGACCTTATTATGGAAGTAAAAGGTATATTGAAACTTATTTTTTAAACATTTTGACATATTACCCACATAACACTTTGATGATTGGACACATTTAGATCTCATGTAAATGGTACTTGAAGAATCCAAGTCCCTTCCTTTATTGTCATCCATTATTATATAGCATTATCCATTTGTCCTCCATTCATTATTATCTCCCATTCTAGAGGAACTATAGTGGCTTGAGGTCCATTTTGAATATGTAAGTAGTGCTTAATTTTTGAGGTCAGCTTAACCACCCTTATTTTTCTCTCTCATCATTTTATGAGTTAATCCTATGTTCTTGCTATTTTACAAGCTACCACTCCCACACTATCATAGTTTTGTGAGTTAGCAATTCAACACTCTCGATGTTTTTCAAGTTAATCTTATGTTTTCATCATTTTTGGGCTACCACTCCCATAATATCACTATTTTATAAGCCAATTATGCATATATTAATCCTACATTGAATTGAGATGATAAAAATACCAAAAACATTTCAAAATATTTAGAAAATACTAAAAATAAAAAAGGGCTTAAAATCTCCATGAGAGATATAAATCCAAAAAATCCTAAACATTTGAGAAGTCTTAAAATATCCATGAGAGATATAAAGCCCCAAAATTCTAAAACATTTATCTTGTCATAAATATAGTAAAAAATCCTTAAATCCAATCAAGTCCTAAAACATTGTTGGTATGTGTCCTTCCCAAATCTACCTTGCTTGGGGCAAATTAGATCAATCCAATTCAATATCATAACTTTCACACTGTTTAGGGCAAGTCAAGTACACAAATTTTTTATATATGTTTTCTTCCCACTTTATCCCCTCTTAGATGTATCATTTCTTGGGGAAACCATATAATTATTAGTTTCATTGAGCCTATCAAGTTTATTATTTAACTTGGTTAAATGACAAGATGCTTTTACCCAGTTTATGTTTTCTTGCTTGTTTGTTTGATTTTTTATTTTTGCCTTTGTAGACACTTATTTTTTTTCCACTTCCATGTCTTAATGGACATAATACTAATTAATTGCAATCAAATGTAAATTTATCTATAAATTTATTAAATCAATCCAATTCCCCTAGAATTTTGATGTATGTATTTGGTGACAAATTAGTACATCTCGAATTGAGGTAATGCACTGTATCAGATCATTTAATTTTATAAAAAATACCTAAACTCAGTACCTTATTTTTAAATGAACCTTCAATCAATTAAACAAATTTTACTATCACATCCTATCTTATAAAATTCACATCACATTACATTTAGTTAATTAGGAGCAATTAATTAACTAATCTTCTTCTTAAAATGAGGTTACATAGATTCCACATATTATAAATATAGAAAAATAAACATTCATATTTATTCTCATTATCCAAGCAACTTGCCAATTTATATTTTAAATCATGTGTCAAGTCCCACCTCTTCTTATAGAGCTTACACCTTACAAAATTTGTCCCCATGTTCTTCATCATGAAGATGAAGGAGATATTTTAGAACCTTGATTCTCATCTCAAGATGGATGGTTCACATCCATTTCAAAAGTATATAAATTTCAGGCTCTTCTTCCAATTTAGACAAGATTTTCTAGTGCAATATTATTATGCCAAAATACCTCCAAAAAGTTTCATTTTAGTGTTACCATGCCCACATGCCAAGCCAAATCAAGTTAAGCCAAGGCAAATGAAGTGGATATGATGCAAGAGAACCATTGAAAAAGACTCCATTATCCAATAGATAAGCAAGCCAATAATATCAAAAAGTAAATTTGGAGCTACAAGGGGGCTTAAAGGGAGTTTTTATTTTGTGATTTTAGTTGTGTTTTCATTGTGTGCTTATTATATATGCTCACCCTAGTATGTAGGTAAGAATTGTTAGTTTAAATTAAAGTATTTTTGTTTGAATTTTATTCACTAACAAGAAAATAAATATATTTTTGTAATAATATTTTACATAATTCCATACCTAGTGGGACTCAATTATTTACCCCACATCTTCTTCTTCTTCTTCTTCTTCTTCTTCTTCTTCTAATATTTATTTTTATCTTTTCTTGTATTAAACAAAAAATAAAAATGACTGGTAAAATATATTTAATTTTAATTGGCTCATTATTTTTATCTAAATTTTGGTATGTGTATTTTAGTTTTGTGTTACTAAAATTCTCTTCAAATTTCATATCAATCTGATCATTATTTTAAGAGATATACTTAAATCAATTACTATCTATTTTTTTAACAAAAATGACTATTAAACAAGTCATATCTTCTAATTTGGAAATGATTTTTTTCTTAATTTTATACAAGTGTGTATTTTTATTATCTCAATGTTCTCCAAATTTAATAACAATTAGATTTTTATTTTATGAGAATTATCATTTTACTAACTACCTATTTTCATTTGTTTATTTCATTTGGTTATTTTCTAACTTGCAATTCTATTTTATACAAATCTATCCTAACTTGCAAGTATTTGGTATTTGGGATATTTCTAATATTTTAATTTTGTAAGTTTTGATTTTCCAATATTTCCCACAAAAAAATAAAAAAAAACACTATCATTTTTTTGCAGGACCTAAATGCCAAGGATAGACATTTTTAGCACTTCACAAAGATCAAATCACATTTAATTTTAGTGCTTAAAAATCATTTAATTGATTTATTTCATTTTTCAAAATTCAAAAAAAATGTTAAAGGTCTAAATTTCACATCATATTTGTCTTGTTTCTCTAAAAATGATTTCAAACTTATATTAAACGCTCTTAAGAGCTTGCTTGTTTATCATTTTTACTTCTTGTTTGTGGTTTTTTTTTGTAAAATTGGCTTAGCATTTGTACTCTCCCCCCATCCCCTTTAGTGAACTTGGGTGACCGGAAGTGATTTTTACCTTTATTTTTATTTATTAGTCCAAGCATGTAAATAATGTCACTAAGGCACTCTCCAAGATCCAAATGACTTGGGTGACCTCAAAATGACCTTAAAGTCCTTTTATCTTTAATTTTTTGCATCCTAGATTGTGGGTGGGAGCTTGATTCTCCCTCATAAGTTCTCTAAGGGTACATTGACATAAGTTTTCATCTCCAAACATCATGCCAACCCTAATATATGGTGTGGTATATAAATTAGGGCACAAATACTATGATTGTTATGGGGCTAAGTAGTTAGCCTCTTTGATCATAACACAAACCTAAGTTAGGTTTGGATAACCAGGGATTCTAATAGGAAGTACATGGATGGAATAACTATACAAGGGAATAGACCCTTTCATAATAAGTTGTCTAGTATGAACTCAATTGACATGATTGCATCTCTAGTGTTAACCATACTTGGGACCATTTAGATGTGTAAAACCTACAATTTTAGACAAATCTCACTTGTGGTAGAAATATTGTCAATGCAAGATGAGTAGCCCAAAGTTCCATGTCACCATACAAATTCTTGAGAGAATATGGAGCCTAAAAATCCTACTTTTCATGAAAATTTAATTTTTGTGTTAACAAATTATTTCCTCACAAAAAGGAGTATATAGACAAAATTTGATAATATGAAGCCACCTTGTCAGTTTTTAAGAATAAGATGATACACTTAGGTGTTTTTGTTGTTTTTACTTTTTAATTTCATTATTTTGAGTCAAAAATATATTTTTATTTAAAACATATCCAAAATAGATCATGTTTACATATCACTCTTAGCCTAAAAAGGTGTTATATTGTTCGTTTGATGTCATACTTTGTCTTAGTCATTTTGAAAACCTTGCATGTGTGTGTGTGTGTGTGTGTGTGTGTGTGTGTGTGTGTGTGTGTGTGTGTGTGTGTGTGTGTGTGTGTGTGTGTGTGTGTGTGTGTGTGTGTGTGTGTGTGTGTGTGTGTGTGTGTGTGTGTGTGTGTGTGTGTGTTTGTGTGTGTGTGTGAGTGATTTGTTTGAAAGGGGCATCATTATGTTGCTCATTTTATTCCAAGTCTTTGCCTTAATGTTTTTGAAACAAACCATTTGTTATACCTTTTGAGCTAGGTAACATCATTACACTACTCATATTATTTCAAAGACCTTTTCCCCTATGTCTAATAAATTTTGAAACCACGTATGCATTTTAGTTTATGTTTGGTATCATTATGCCACCCATTTTTTCCTAGGATTTTTTCCACTTAATAAACCAATTCTTTTTACCTAGGTTATAAATTAGTCTTGATAAGTTTAGATTCAAATGTTGATTGGCTTATGCCTATGTCTTGCACAATTTTGGCTTAGATGTTTACCTTTCACTTTTGGATTGTGTAACTTGGATTAATTCCTTACGTGATTTGAAAATTTTTTGTCCCTAGATTCCAGAAGTGATATTTTTGATGTCCTTCATGTCTCTTTTGATTGCTTAGAACTAAGGTCAAAACTCTCTCTCTAATTATAACCTTAAGTGTGATTAGTTTACATTTTAGTCTTTCTCATCACTTGGGCTTGAATTTTATACTTCTCATCCTTATTTTTTATTAATTGGAATTCATTTTCCCAATATGTTTTAAGCATATGAATAAAATCTAATGAATTTTACCAATGATCAAGTTTGTGTTTGAATTTGAATGCCTAATTTGAGTCCAAGTGTTTGAAATTGTTAGATCATTTTCCATTTTCCATTTTCCATTTATTTTTAGACCTAGTTTATTCTAAGTCTAGATTTTGTGTCATGTTTCCAAAAGACATAGCAATTTACCTCTTGTTTTAGACATATTTATTTCAATTCTAGCTTTGTGACATGTTTCCAAAGGCCTAACATTTTACTTCTTATTTTTAGACCTAGTCATTTTTAGCCTAACTTTGTGCATTGTTCCTAAATATCTAGCAATCTTTTCCATTTTTAGACCTATATTACAGTTATTTGAAACAATTTTACCAAGATTGGAATTAGGATTTGTATTTCACTTGAAAATTTATATGAAATACATTTGACATTAGACCTTGAGGACATTTTAGACCAAGTTTATCATTGATCAATTTTGAAGAAGAGATCCATTCTAGGCTAAGTTTAAACCATTTAAAATGATAGATCAAGTAATTTTTCCAAGTCTCATTATGTTTCAAGCCAATACCTATGCCTAGATCAATTCCACTTTCAAACCTATACAAATTCCAAGACCATTTCCATAGACCTAGAGTACACTCTTTGGGTTAATTTCCAAACCCAACCATATTAATTATCATATGTTATGATCTCCCTTCTTTAGGGTAATTAATGTATGATGTTTTCCCTTTAAATGATAATGGTACCTGATCCACTACCTATACCATTAATCCTCCTTTAGTCTATGCAATCAACCAATCTCCACATCATCTAAAGATTACCATCTCAAGATCTCATCTTTTGGCCTATGATAGTAACCAAGCTCCACAATGCCCTTCCAGTACCATACTAGGACCGCATCCTTTATATTATGCTAGTAACCAAGCTCCACAATATCCTTCCATTACCATACCAAGACCTCATCCTTTATCCTATGATAGTAATCAAGATTCAAAATTCCATTCCATTACCGTACTAAGACCTCATCCTTTGATGTACACTAGCAACCAAAGTCAATAGTACCTTTCCATTACCATATCAAGGCCTCATCCTTTAGACTACATTAAAAACTAAGCTCTATAGTTCCCTTTTATTACCATATCAGGACCTCATCCTTTGGATTGTTCTAGTAACCAAGCTTTGTAGTTCCCTTCCATCACCATACCAGGACATCATCCTTCCACTTGTGTTTGAAACCAAGATTCATAAAATTCATCCATTACCATTTCAAGCCCTCTTCCTTGGACTTATGTTCTAGAAAAAAGATTCACAATGCCCTTCCATTACCATTATAGGCCATTCCATTACCATTCTATGCCCTTCCAAGTATGTTAGCTCATTATCCAAATAAATTTGTGCAATCATGACTCAATGGGTCACAGTTATCATCCTAGATTGATAGCATGCCTTTATTAAGCCCATATTTGATGAGCCTATTTAAAAAGAGATCATTATCTAACTTTTGATCATTCTTCATTCAATGCAAACATTTCCACACTTTAGAAAATATAATATGTTCTTCAAACCACAATAGAGACAATCATTACCCCTTCAAGAGTCATCATTCAAAGACCAAAAAGTGTCTAAATTTGATATTTTGTAACCATGTACAAACCAAGGCCAAGAGAACCAACCAGTTCATGATGATTTAATTGAAACACCTATTTGTGATGAGCTAACTTGTGATGAATCACCTTTTGATCATTTCCCTATTTTTGAGGAATGTCACTCTGATAAGCTAGTCTTTTTTGAGTCATGTCTTAACAATTATAATCAACTTTGGGAAAATCATTATCTTAACCATTGTCATATTCTTAAATAACCTCCCTTTGACAAGATAGTCTCTATAGAGTTATATACTGACCTTTCCCCCTCATTGAGGAGTCTCAATTTGATAATCTAGTCTTTATGGAGTCACCCCTCGAGTTGTTCCCTCTCTTTAAGGGACTTCACCTAGATGAGCCAATCTATGTTGAATGATTCTTAGATGAATATATTTTTTAAGAGCCCATTATGACATCATATGCCATTTCTTATCCACTACTAAAAATTTAATAATACATCATTATAGTAGCATCCACAATCAAAGAAGAATTATAATTAAAGTTAGGTTTTATTTTTGAACTGGTATTAGATTTAGAATAAAAAGTAGAATCAACATTAGTCTCAACATTAGGTTCAAATTCCTTTAATTTAGACTCAAATTTAAAATTAGAATATATTTGTGGCTACTACAACATTGGCTACACATGCCTTGTAGATCAATTTTAATATATTTGCGATCCTTTCATGGTTTTTGGAATATGATTAATTTAGCATCAACACATGTTCTCCTAGTATCTTATATGAGGAATGTGTTACCTCTTCTCATTCCATTACCATTCCATCTTCCATTAAAACCAACCACTATATCCATTATATTGACATTATGCCTCCCACAAGTGTTGATTGGGACCAAATGAATCACACCTTATTAAAATGCATCCATAGTGACATATCAGCTGAATAATCTCAAGGGGACCAAGATGAAATTCATGCTAAAGAAGAATAATCTCCTAGAAAAACCTTTTTGGAGGCACTAGAGGGAAATACAAGTCCAAACTAGCATCTTATAGTGAAACCTTATTTGAGGTGCTAGAATACAATCAAAGTCAAAAGTAAATAATCCTTAGTGAAACATTATTGAAGGTGCTATGGTATAATTAAGACAAATTTATTTGTGAAAACTTCTTAAAGGTGCCAATGGTAGAGCATAATAATTTTTCAATGCTTGATGAAGACATTATCAAAAATAACACTAGTAGAGCTTCTAATCTACAACATAATTAGATGGAAATTAATCTTAGGCCCAAACAAAATAAAAATTTGGTGGTTTTCTCAAGAGCATATTTAGAATTATTCGACCCCGCTAATACCAAAATTATGTTGAATCCAAAATCTGCAACATTGTGTGTACCTAAAAATCCCAATCTTCATTTGTTACCCAACCATTATACATTCCATTATGATCCATTTCCTCATTACCAAATCAATAATTTTATCCATTATTTATCCTTATTTACCATCCCTAGCCACACTTTACATTATAGAGGTTGTGAAGACATCTTGTCTTGATGTTTGGAGGAAACATAATTAATGACCAAAGAATATCACAAGAAGTTTATTTGAGTTCAAATCGATAATATGTTCTTGATAGAGTAGTTATTCAAAAATGGTATGGGCTATTAATTTAAACATTTAATTATTCTACTTTTATCATATGTTTACTAGGATATGCATCCCCACATCAATAGGAAAAATAAAACTATTTACCATACCTTGCCATTCACCTTACCTTACTATGTGCATTACCTTTTCCATTTTCTATTTACCTCACCTTGTCATTATTTCATATCTTTCTATTTATCTTTCCTTGTTATTTTCCTCACCTTACCATCCTTTCATACCTTACCATACATTTTAACTACATTGACGTAAGGTCCTTTGGGAATATGTAGGTAGTGTTGGAGGTTCTAGGTTGCACACTAGCTGAGGATAGGAGTGTTCATGTCCAAACCTCAAACCTAGTTCAATATGGGAGTGAGCATAGACTATGGGTTGAATAGTATGCAGGTCACACCTTTATATTTTATGGGGATATCTCCCCTAATTTTATAATTCAATTCTCTATAAAATCTAAACTTATCACAAAGAAAAGGGAAAGAGATATGAAAACTAATGCAAGGACCTACTCTAAATGGTGATGCACTAATTGATGAAGGATCCACTCTTAATCATTCCCTTTGAAGTTTACTAATGAACCTAATGAAGAAGCTGATTCATTAGGATTATTGATGGTGTTCTATAGTTAATATTTTTTTATGGATGTTGAGAGGATCCTTCCTAAATAAGTTAGCAAATAATTGCAAATACACAAAATAAAATATGAGAATTAGTAATATATTAACTCAAATAAGCATAACTAAATTACAATGGCTAAATTGAAAAATCACTGGCCTCTTTGAGGGGGGGGCCTCCTTTATAAATCTAAATATAATAAATGCATGGATGCCTTCATTAGCCTCAACACTTACTTATATACTAAGTCTAATATAAGCAACTACTTCTTCCCATGAATGTGGGATAAAACAAAATGCCCATAAGATGACTTACAAAGCATATGCATCCATAATAACTATTATATTAAAAAAGTAAAGAGAAGGGGTAGCATGGGTTCTTAACATCCCCTCCCTCTTAGAAAAATCTTTGTCCTCAAAGCTTCAGATGTGAGAATCAATGATGAATCTAAAATAGTTGTTCCCATGTGACATCCTCTATCTATATTCTATGTCACTAAATTAAAACCTCTATGATGGAGTGGGAGAAAAGTTGGCATGTGAACTTATCTAGGATTCCTTCTAGCTCAAGAAGGATGGATCCTTCATTATCAATCTTTGGTAAAATAGTCTACACTCTGATGTTTATGCCAACTACTTTTTTTAGACAAGAGACATGAAATACTAGGTGAATTTAGGAAGAAGGTGGGAGATCTAACTTACAAGCAGCTGACCCATATTTTTAAAAACCTTATAGGGACCATATAAATTAGAAGCTAGCTTATTAATCCTATTGAGTTTTAGGGAGGATTGCTTGTATGGATATAGGTGAAAAAAAGCCATCACTTACTTGAAAAGTGAACTCAAAATGGTGTTGATCAACCTATTATTTCATTCAATTTTGTGCCTTATGAATATTGTCTCACAAGGTATTGAGGATCTGATCTCAAGTTTGGAGAATCATGTCAATCACTTAAACTAATGAACTATTGGGGGTATATGAAAGGATCACTATTGGTGTTTGACCATAGACTGATTCATATGGAGTCATTTTAGTTGAAGTGTGGTAGGAGGTATTATACCACTATTCAATGAGGGGGAATCAATTTTACCACTAATGTTTTTCTTCTAAGGTGAAGTAACTAAGGAAAGTTTTCAAGCATTTGTTGAAAATTTCAATCTATCCATCTGTTTGTGTATGATACTTAGAACTCATCTTCATTTGGGTATCAATGCATCAAAATAGTTCTATCCAAAAATGGCTAGTGAAGGTTATATCATGATCTAAGAAAATGGATGAAGGAATGCCATGAAGATGGAAAATATGGTCTAATAAAATTTGTGTGACTATGAAGGTAGTATAGGGATGGATGAGGGAAAAAAAATGACTATATTTGGAGAGATGATCAACCACAACCAAGATCACTATTTCCCCTCTATATTTAGGTATCCCCTTAGTGAAATCCATAGAAATATCTATCCAAATCCAAGTAAGTATGGGCAAGGGTTTGAGCAACCCAAAGATGAGTGTGGGTTCACCCTTATTACATTGGTAGGTATCACATTTAGCCACCATCTATTTAATTGAATTTTTCATTAACTTATAAAATAAGTAACGTCATTCCAAATCATAATTTTTAAGAAACCCTAGGTGACCTATAGATGGAGAAGCATGGAGTTTATAGAATACATCCCACTGAAGACTGTGCTTTAGAGAAGTACCATATGACCCTTATATTGTAAAGAAGTACTATCCCAAAAATAATGCAATACAACATAGGGGTTAATGGCCAACTGGTGAATGATTTGACATAATGAGGATTTATTGGCATATCCCTACTATATAACATCCAACCAATTTATAATAGGAATGGAAATAGTTGAAAGTGAAGCTTGGTTTGTAAATGTGTGAGATAGAGCATCAACCACAATAGTATCCTTACCCTTCTTATAAGTGATCTCATAGTCATAACCCATGAGTTTTCTAACCCATTTATATCGTGATGGGGTAGATACCCATTGTTCCAATAAATATTTTAGACTCTAGTGATTAGTTTTGATGCAAAAATGATTCCCTAATAGGTATGACCACCACTTCTATACTGCATGCAAAATGGCCATTATTTCCTTTTCATAAATAGAGAGTAATAAATTAATTCCAAAAAGAGATTTAATGGTGAACATAATGGGGCATACTTCTTGGAGGAGAATAACACCAAGTCCATTTTATAAGTATCATTATCGATAGTGAAGGTCTTGGAAAAATATGGCATAGCTAGAATAGGTGTAGTACATATAGCTTGTTTCAATTATTTGAATACACATTTAGAAGCTTGAGTCCATGTAAAAGCATACTTTTTTAGTATATCTATCAATGGATCTAAAATATTCCTATAATCCTTAAAAAACTTGTGATAGTATCCAGTCAACCCCAAAAAACCATAGAGGCTCTTGAGTGTCTAAGGATGAGGCCAATTTTTCATGACAACTATTTTTTTAGGATTCAATTGAATGCCTTGGGATGAAAAAATATGCTTTAAATACTCTAATTCATCCTATCCAAAATAAAATTTTGACTATTTTTCATAAAGATGATGTTTGGAGAGAAGTTATAGTGGAAGCTCTAGATGTTGGAGATGCTCAGATCATGTTTTACTATAGATGAGGATGTCATCAAAGAAGAATATAATTAATTTCCATAGGTAGGGATGGAATATTTTATTCATAAATGCCTATAATGTTAAAGGAGTATTAGTGAGCCCAAAGGGCATGACCAAAAACTCATAGTGGCCATCATGCATGCAAAAAGCTATCTTCAGGATATCATCCTCATGAAGTTGGATCTAGTGATATTTAGAGTGGATATCCAACATGGAGAAAAAATGAGTGCCATGAAGCTCATAAATAATAGGTATCAAGAACTTATCCTTTATTGTGATGTGATTAAGCGTGAGGAAGTCAATACAAGGGTACTATGACCCATATTTTTTCCAAATAAGGAGAATTAGGGAAGAATATGGGCTGGTATTAGGGTGAATAATGACTTGCTTTAGTAAGTCTCAAATGAACATCTTAATCTTAGTATTTTATTGAAATGGGTAGTGGTAGGGCCTAATGATAGGAGGAATGCTTCTAGGAAGGAGATAAATATAGTGGTCTTCTAGTCGTGAAGGTGGCAATCCCACTAGTTCAACAAAGACATGTGCATACCTATGTAGAATGGTTTGTAGATCATAAGGAAGAGTGGAGACCATTGATGGTTGAATTTGAATGGAATGTATTTGGGAAATGACACCATGTGAATTATTATTAAAAAGATTTTCCATGTGATATAAACTGATGATGCTAAGAGACCCTAGTTGTAAGCCTTTTAATGTGTATTTTTGCCTATTATCTAAAAACTACATCCAAAGTTTAGCAAAATCCCATAAGATGAGTTAAATTATGTTTAACCATTGGGATCTAAAAATAACATCACATACACCTAAGGGCAAGGCAAACATGTCAAAGTAAAAGTTATAATATCCAATATAGATATGCACATTGAAACACTTCCCTTTACAAGGTAATATTCCCCCATTAGCAATCATGACTTCAAAGTTTGAGCAAGGATAGACAAAACAATCAACCTATTTAGAAATCAGAGGGTTAATGAGGTTATGAGTGATACTAGAATTAATAAGTATTGTAAGAGGTAACTTCTTATAGTAACCCCTGACTCACAAGGTTTTTGGGGTGGTGACTCTTGCTAAGGCATGGAGAGAGATCTCTGGTTGGTCTTCCTAAGAAACAAGTTTCACAATATGCTGAGCTTCTTCTAGATCATCTATTGTATCATGAACATATTTAAAATCTTCATTTTCATGAAAAATGTCCAAATCTAATAGGTATAGTTTTTTCTCAACATAGTGATGTTCTCAAGTGAATTTGTCATCAAAATTATAACATATTCCTTTTTTTTTATGAGCTCACATCTTTACTTTAGTCTAATGTTTGATATGAGTGGTTTTGGGGGCTGGTGTTGTTTGAGATCATTGTGGATTTGTATTTATAAATGGAATAATATTGGATTTGAATTGATATTGAACTATGATCTTGTCCTCTACCAACTTATCTAACCCTAGGGCTTCCATCATCATGTTGGACTAGAACATTTTGACATCAAATCAAATTGCATCCTTTAATCCACTAACAAATCAACTCCTAAAGAATTCATTAGATAATCCCTTTATGGGATTGGCCAATTTTTCATATTCTATTTGATATTCTCTCATGTTTCATGTTTGGTGAAGTTTAGTGATTGCTCTTGTGAAGTCATCAAAAATATTAGGGCCAAACCATTGTAAAATGAGGGTGAAAAAATTGGTCCATATTGGCTCATCATGAGCCTTGGTATACCAATGATACCATTGAAGGGATTCAAGTTCTAAGTGAAAGGATGTAATTGAAACCTTGTTAGCATCAAAATTATTATGTAGACTAAAATATTGTTCTGCCTAACAGATCCATCTAGTTGAATTTTCACCATAGAATCAAGGAAAATCAAGATTTAGCCCTTGAAAATTATTGGAAGAAGAAAATTTGGAGTCAAAAGAGGTCTTTGGATGTTGTATGTTGTTCAAGGTGGTATATTGAAGATTGAGGCTGAGAATGTTTTCATCAATATCTTTGATGTGTATCTTAAGGACAAAAATTTCATCCTCCATGTTTTTTGCACCTATTTGGGTAACTACCATGACCCATCTAAGATATTTTTTTATAGATACTATTTTATATTTGGCTAAAATTCCTCTTAGTACTGTTTGATACTCTATAGATATATTTTTTAAATTGATAGGATGAAGATTTTTTAGTTTCTAGTTTTTATCAAATGTTTAGTTGTAAGTCCTCTAACAATCTTTGAATACTCTATTACTAGTTGATTTTTTTGATAGTTTAATGGAAATATTCTAAAACTGATAGAAATGGGCCCTAAGTTTCAATGGCTACCTAAGGGCTTAAATATACATCTCTAGCCACCAATGCCATTTGAGTGAGTACTACTCTCCAAAAAAATTCTAGCCATGAGTTTACTTCTAAACAATAGCTCTTGGTTTTCCTCACAGATAAGAACTAGTCAATCAGGATGGGGATATTGCCTATTTTGATGGACAGTTATCTTAATGGGCCAGATACTTTGGGGTTCCTATGGTACTCCTCATAATGAGTTTTAGGTATTTCACCCCAGCACTTCTCACAATTATGCAAACAAGTTTTTACCCTAGTCCAAAATAGATTATTATGATACATAAAAATATTTAAATAAATTATGCAGTAGAATAGAAAAAGATTTTAATAAAAAAAATTATCCTTGGAAATTGCTCTGATATCAGATGAGAGGATCCTTCCTAAATAAGTTAGCAAATAATTATAAATGCATGAAATAAATTATGAAAATTAGTAATATAATAACTCAAATAATCAAAACCAAATTAAAATGGATGAATTGTAGAATTTTTGGCCTCTTCAAGGGGCAACCTCCTTTGATAAATTTCAATACAATAAATTCATGGATGCCTTAATTAGCCTCAACACTTACTTATATACTAAGTCTAATATAAGGAACTACTACTTCCCATGAATGTGGGATAAAACAAAATACTCACAAGATGACTTATAAAGCATATGCCTCCATATCAACTATTAAACTAAAAAATTAAAGAGAATGGGTAGGATGGTTTTTTAATATAGGTTGGATAGGATTTTACAACTTGAAGGGCAAAAGGCATAGGTCTGATCAAGACATAATGGACTCATGGTACTTTAAGAAATGTCCTACTTGCTAACACTTCATACAACCTAAAATGAACTCAAACCTGAGGTTAGGTGAATGAAATGACCTATAGATGACCACAAAATGCATACTTTCTACAATTCAAACTCCAAAGTAAGCACACTATCCTTCAACAAGAATATAAAAATGTCTTTTATTAATTTAACATAATTATAAAGAAATTTTGGTAGATATTTTCTCTACCTAGCCAAGGGATGCCAAAGAAAGAGATCAATGCCTACTTAAATCGATAACTTGGAAGATAAGAGAGAGAGAAATCTATGCATGGGAAAGGCCATGAATGAGGCCAATGTGGTGTATGGTAGTTACACAAGATTATTTCCTTCCTCAAGTATTGACATATCATTAATGAGTCCATTTTGGAATTGTGAATGTTTTTGATAAAGTAAGGTGGCAGACTAGGGGCCGAACACTTACAGATCAAAAAAGATAAGAAGGCAAACAAAAAAAATATGCCTTCTGAGAAGAGATGGCACTAGCAAAGTACCAACAGACATAGAAACAAAATTAAAAAGAAACAAAAAGACAAGATTCAGAGAGGTCTCTCCGTACATAGCCATTGATTTGAGAAGATCATTCAGTTTCTTAGTATTCTCTGCATTGACAGTAGGCCCAGTATTACCCACTTCTTTCAGCATACACATGTTCAGGAGAATTGTATTCTGGAGCCCATTTGTGAAGTTCTGCTCCAAATTTTAAATATGATCCTTCAGGGCATCAATTTCAGATTTCCAACAAATCTCATTCTCAAGTTCCTCACCAGCTTCCTTGACATACATTTTCCTCACTTTGTCAGCAGTATCTATAATGTCAACACCATCCTCCTCAGTAACCTTAAATTCCCTAGTCTGTTGCTTCCCTTCAGTGTCCTCAAAAATTTCTTGTATTTGTAATTCCTTAGACTCTTCCTCCTATGTTGATTCCTTCAAAGTGATCTCTGAATAATGAATAAGTCTGGCTTTAGGGGTGGGTTTACTAGCAACCCACCTCGACCTATGGACTCTGGAGGAGGATCCCTCCTTATTAACCTTAGATGACTTATAAGACTTACCACCTTGACCCCTCATGGCCCTACCAAGATTTTTTTGGGTCATCTCAGTGGTCCCCCCAATATTCTCTTCCTCTGCATCAACCTTCCTCTTCTTGCCTTTCTTACTCGCAAAGGAGCCTGGGGTGGCAACAAGGGTCTCTTCTGGGGTGGAGAGAGATACATCTTTAGTTTTGGTAGGAGTAGGGGAAAAATAGGACTCATCGATAACATCACCAAACAATAGATTGGAAAGAATATATCCACTATCAATTCTAATAGTCTTGGATGGCTCTAGGGTGCGGTAAAAATTATACAAATAGAAAATGAGGCCCTAGTGTAGGGGAATAGGGTTCACAACTGGCTTAGAATTGTGAATGTTATAACTCCCTCAATTGAATTTACTAAATCATTAAACATTCCTAAAATAGCTTAATATTCCCTCTTTTGGTATTTATTTAATGTACATGAAGTGTGGATGGGCCTCCTAGAGGCATTATGCAACCTCATTTCAATGTGCATAGAGATTGGCCTTTGAAGCTTCCTTCAATATATCATAATGGCCTCCATTTTGGTGTGTGATTACCTAGATGATAGTTATCATGCTTTAATATGGTTAATCAATGATCTCATACCACCCTTTACTTACTAGACTCTTCTATTTGTAAGATAAGTAGGTATGGTTCCTTGTCCCTCTACCTTCTATTCATGTTCATTGCATGAATGGTCATATAATGGCATTAGGATCCTAATTAACCTAATATGGATTATATCATATTTGGATAACATGTAATGTATTTGCATTCATAACTTTCAAGTGTTCTTCACCTAGAACACACATTAGCCTTGCATGATTAGGCCAAATAGACTATCTCATAGACTAAAAATTTAGAAGGAGATATCAAAAACATCTTCAATTAGTTTTATGAATTTTATTAGCATTGAGTGGGTAAAAAGAGTCCTAGGATTACCCTCTCCATGATTTATAACTTCTCTTTAGGCTTTGAAACATAATTTATTTCTAAAACCTTACAAATTTACCTCTTTAAGAGATGTACATTTAGTTTCTATACCATCCAAAGCTATGGACATGATCCCCTCTATGTTTCCAACATGATCCAAGTGCTAAAAAAGTAAATTTTGTGAATATGAATTCATCTTCCCATAGACCTCTCTATATGGGTCACTATTAGGGTTTAAGGGAGGTTTAGGAGTGTTTGTGAGTCTTAGCAATGGTTAATAGAGATTAGAGCTTGGATCTCTAAACCAATTACACCAATTTCAAGCCAAGATGACCTCTCACCTTCCATGAATGGCTCGACTCCTGATGTATAAGATTCAAGCTATGATGAGCACTTGAAGTTACCTTTTGTATGAGGAATATGCATATTTAGTAACTTCTATGTGTCTATAGGTGGAATGTCCTACTATAGCGGCTTCCATAAAAGTCTAAACTAGCCACAGGGGTTTTAAACAATGTAATATACTTCCCCAAAAAGATTCAAAACATTTAATCTCCTCAAACTATACTATGATTCACCTTTTAATGACATAGTAATCATGGAGGTCATGGATTGGTCTAAATATAAACCTAAGCCATGAACCTTGGCTTAAACATGAATATTATAGGGCATTATTTCATTATAACAAACTTTAATATTACCTTAGGGACCTTATGAGGTAGTAACACTGACTTGATTAAGATTTTAAACCCTTTTTATGTATATAGCCATGGATTCTAACACTTACACCTTTTTACCTACTTAACCAGTCACGGAGGTCAACATGGAGGATACTAAAGGGCTTAATTGGATGCTTTAGGACTCATTATCCCTCTCTAACTTCATTATGCACATAAAAATTCTTAGTATCCTTACTTCTAAGCTCAAGCTGGCACTTTGAAGTCTATTCCATAAAATTTTACCCCTACACATGTTAATGGGTTACTGTGATTCCTAGAGGACCTAACGAGACCTTAAAAGTCATTTCATTATCAAATTATTTCATCTAGATGGATTTTGAGGTCAAATTCCACCATCAGGTCATTTTTGGGGTTTGTGTAGGGTTTGATATGTCCATCATCTTAATGATGGTTCATAGAGGATGGATGTCCAAACCTAGAACAAATGCCTTGGATGTTAATGGAACTAACCTACTCATCTGTCATGAATGGGATGGGTTCCCATGTAGAGGGTGATTAGAGATATGAGTGTTAGAATATGTGGTTAGGGTTGTTTGCTGTCAGTTCTAAGTGTCTATTTTCTTAACATTAATTCATAGAGCCTAGTCCCCAACTACCAATCAATATTTCATGGATATTTATTCCATAGGGAGACTTAAAACTCCTTAGGATATTTGTCTCTGAGAATTCATGTGGTAGAGTGAGTGAGAATCTAAAGATGGTGCTTAAACTAACTACATATAAGTTAATTGGCTCAAGCTGGGTTTGAGGACACTTGAACCAACGTTGTCACCTCTTAACACTTGGAATCTTCTTGTTTATGTTAGAACATTTAATCCTAAGTGGGCTTATTAAACCTTAGCCTTGGTAAAGTTATTAAATACTAATAATATATTATTTGTTATCATGAGGTGAAAACCTCATGAAAATAAATAATAAAGTTATAATTATTTAATGAGTTACCAACATTTAATTAAATGACTTTATCAGGATGAATGGTCCCATTATTTTTTACAACAATTACCTCCCTTGAAATTTCACTATAAAATAGGGTTTTACCCCATTTGTGAATACACATCTGAATATGAATTATTTTTATCATATTCAACCTATGAGTTTTGTGAAGGCCATTATGTGAAGTGAGAAGGTGGAAGAATTTGTATTAGGGTTATTATTTATCAATTATTGAATATCACTCATCGGTTTTTTACCTTATAGTTTTTTTTTACTTTAAAATCTATGTATTATTTGTCTCATATGATTTGCCTATTAATTTACACTTCTAGATCTCATCTTGTGTGTGTGTGTGTGTGTGCGCGCGCACGCGTGCGTGTGTATGTATGTATTTATGTATGTATACATGAAATCTTTCATAAAATTCGAACCTATGGAGCGTAGAAGCTTGGAAAGAAAATTATATTGAATTAAATATCAATATTTGATATATTCAAATAGTTTTATTCAAATATTTGGATGCCATTGGCTTGGTGTACGGCCCATGCTTGGAAAAACTAAAAAAATTGATTTTTTAGTCAAAATCATTTTTTAAAATTCCTTCATTATTAAAAAAATATGGAACATTGGAATATATTTAATGATTTTTGGGTGCTTGTACATGTTTCTAAGCTATTCCAAACATTTACAGGGGTGCCATACTACAGCCTAGACAATTCAAAATATTGAATTCTTCATCAAAAATTTTGTTTAGCAGGTTCAGTTGTGTTTATCAAAAACAAATAAGAGGGTTGCTAAATTTTCAAACAAATACAAGACTTGTACAAAGAGATCTGAGCTCTTGAAATTCTATAGGGTAGCTATGAATCAATAGGTATTTAAAAAAATATTCATATAGTTTTGAAAAAGTATTTAAAAAATAATTTATTTTTTCAAACCCTGGATCCCACCTTTGGAAAAAGAAAGAATTACTAAAAAGTTAATTTTTTTAATCTTTTTCACTTATGTTATTTACATGTACATAATATATTTATTTATGTTTTTTTATTTTTGAAAAATCACATAAAAAAGTATAAATTTAAATTATTGCATGTAAAATCTCAATTAAATTCTTAGAAGGGTTGATAGCTCTCATTTTGTTAAAATCTTGTCACAAGGGAGGTCTTGTGTTCAAATCCCCCCTAATTTTTTAATTTATTTTTTTAAATTAACTTTAAATTAAATTAATTTGAATTTCAAGTCTTGGTTTGCGTGTTATGTTTCATACATTCAAAACCTTAGGTAAACCTATCGACCTTTATGCAATATTTGATCTAATCAAAACCTACGTAAGCATAGCTATATAACCAATAAATCTTGAAGTTTTTTCATATTTCAAACACATTGGAGTGGTCCATTTTTTGTGTTTAAGCCTTTTATTTTTTTTACACCTTTTTTAATAATAGTGCCTAGGTGGTCATTTTGAGTGTGCCTCTTTCAACACTTAGATTTATACATTTTGAATTCAGTTTTTTTTATTTATTTAGCATCTAAATTGTGTAATTAAATATATTTGTTCTTGTGATTTAACTTATTTTAAAAACTTGAGTTAAATTCACATTAAAAAAGGTTTCAGTTTAAGCATTTTTTACTATCTTGTTTAAAGGGAAGCTATGGCTTCACCTCATTTTTTCTTAGATAAATCTCAAATGCTTAATGAAAATAATTAAAATATATGTAAAATTCATGTTAAATCTAAATTTATGGCCCGTAAATTATGGAATATTGTTGTTGGGGCTAAAAAATTCCCTTCAGGGATGATGTGTAACCCTTGAGCTTATCAATGCATTTCAACAAAAATATCAGGAAGCTATATCTATTATCTTTATGAGTGTTAAAGTTGAATTCCTTATCCACATTGGTAATCAAGAGTGTCCTATAAATTCTTGTAAACTACTTGAATCCATGCATGAAGGCACTCACCTTTTAAAGATCATTAAATTTATCCTTGAATTGCTAACTACACCTATATAAAGGTGATGAAAAAATAGTTAATTTTATTGCTAAAATTAAAAACATTAAAGCTCATTTAGATCATGTAATTATAATTTGATTCAAGATTATTTTTTTTATTTTATCATTCAATTAAATATTCATTCAAAGTTTATAAATTTCATTTCAATTTTGAATTCTAAATATCAAACTAAACAAGATATCCCTGATCTTACCACTTTATTTTCTCTCCTAATTCAAGAAGAGAAAGTTATGACAAATTTTACTTCTAAAAAAAGGCCACTCAAGAACTTCTCACATTAAATAATTTTTATGATAATACTAAAAACCATAAATCTGACCCTAATTATAGTAAAGGCAAATACGGAAATAAAATTTTTGGTAATAAGAATCATACACCTAAGTTTAATAAAAATTGTAATCTGTGTGGTAAATTTGGTTATAGAAGAAAAAATTGTTATAAATCAATCTTCTAAAAATAACAAAGAGAAGAAAACTAGTCAAAACAAGTAGAAGAATCAAAACCCTAATTAGAATAACAATCAAGATTCAAATTTTATTGCTTTATATGCTACTTTATGTGCTTCAAATGAGAATGAATGGATTTTATATAGTGGTGTATCCCACCATATTATATACTTATTTGATATTTTATGTGATTTTAGAGATATCTCTAAAATAATTTACTTAGGAGATAATTTTTTTAGAAGCAACTAAACAGGGATTTTTTTTTAAATATTGTTATTAATGGTGTTTGCTATGTACCTAAGCTTAAAAACAAATTCTATCTTGTTCTCAACTTAATAATGATAATTTAATTATAACATTGTTAAATATAGTTGGTCTATTAGAAATTAATTTGGTTCCTTGATTGTTGAAGGTATTCAAAAGAATGGTTTATATATCTTCTCTCCTTTTGCATGTTTAATTTCATCACATAATAAGAACGAATCTCAATTATGGTATGAAATATTAAGATATGTTAATTTTAGAAGTTTACATGATATATCTATGAATAATATTGTTGTTGTACTTCCTTCTATCCCCTATCATCATGAAACTTGTGAGGGTTGTTTACATGGTAAACAACATACTAACCCCTTTCACAATAATCATGATGTGAATTCCTCTCATCCTTTAGATTTAATTCATATTGATGTTGTAGGACCTATTGAAATTGTATCTCTTAATGGTTCATTATACTATTATATTTATTAATGATTACACTAGAATGATTTGGTCTTATTTCATTAAAAATAAATTTGATGTTTTGTCTACGTTTAAAGAATTTAAAGCTTATGTTTAAAATGCATCTATTTTTTAATTAAGAGGTTAATAATTGATAATATTGGATAATATGTTAGTAAATAATTTGATTTTTTTCATTAATTATAGTATTCAAAGGGAACTAACAAATCTCTATTCCCCTCAGCAAAATGGTATTACTGAAAGGAAAAACTGCACCATCATATAAATGGCTAGGACTATGTTGCAATCTACAAAAGTTCCTAAGTTGTTATGGCCAAAGCCATGAACATTGTTGTTTATGTTCTGAATATAGTCCTTACCAAAGCCTTGTATCTTTCTACCCCTTTAAAAAAGTGGACTAAGAAGAAAATCAATGTGGCTCATCTTAGGATTTTTGGCAGTCCTACTTCTATCTTTATCCCTAAAGTTAAGAGGAAGAAGCTTGACCCCACTTCCTATTCTTTAATTTTTATAGGATATGGAGGTAAGACAAAATATTTAAGAGTGTATGATCCATTTAAATGTTAGATCATTGAGAATAAGAATATTCTTATTATTGATAAATCTTTTTGTGAGTCCTATGTGGATTGTCCTCAGTGTTCTTCTATTGATGAACTTAACTCTCATGTTTCTCCTTGTGATGAAACATATACCCTTGGAAGTTGATCAAGTTATGGATAACCTAGAGCCTGAGGAACCTCTTAAGTTTGATGTTCAATATAAAAAACGTAAATGGAAAGAATCCTTAATTTAATCTTCTAATGTTGATAACCTTAATAAATTAACTAGAAGTCAATATTCTTATCATGCATTAATGACTATGTATGAATGTGAACCTCAATCCTTTGAGGAAGCTACTCAAGATGATAGATGGAATGTTTCTATGCAAGATGAATATAATGTCTTAATTAAAAATTAGACTTGGGACCTTGTACCTCCTCTACCTAAAAAGTATATTGTTAGTTGTAGGTAGATGCATAAGATCAAATATAATTCAATTGGTAAAATTGACAATTTTTAAAAAGCTAGATTAGTTGCTCGAGGCTTTACTCAAAAACTTAGGATTGACTATGTTGAAATATTTTCTCGTGTAACAAAAATGAGTATTGTTATACTTCTTATTATAACCTAAAATGGTTGGGTTATCCACCAAATGGATGTCAAGAATGCATTTCTAAATGGTGATTTAGAAGAAAAAATCTATATAACTCAGCCTAAATATTTCACTGATCTTAATAAAGAACATTATGTATGTAAGTTAAAAAAAAATCTTTGTATGGCTTAAAACAAACTCCTTGAGCTTGTTATTCTAATATTACTTCTTTTTTCATATAATATTATTTTTCTAATTGCTATTTAGATAATGATCTCTTTGTTAAAATTTAAAAAGGTCATTTGATTTTAATTGTATTATATGTTGATTATTGGTGATATAACTAGTTTAATTCATAAATATAAGGATAAACTAAGTCAAATGTTTGAAATGACTATTTCAACATTCTAAATATTTTTATATGAATGGCTGTATTTCAAGATAATAATTCAATTATTGTATCACAATCTCAGTATGCACATAACATTCTTTTTGAGTTTAACATGCTTGATTGTAAATCTTCTTCTACTCCTATTGAAGTTGGTATTAAACTTAATCCTAAACCTACATGTAAAAAAGATATCCCTACTTTGTATAGGTAGCTTATTATAAGTTTGATTTATCTAACCATTACTAGGCTAGATATTTCATATGTTGTTAGTGTTGCTTCTAAATTTATGTAGGATCCATATTTGGATAATTGGAAATTAGCTGAACAAATTCTTTGTTATATCAAAGGAACAATTAATTTTGGTTTATTTTATTCTTCCATTAATAATGATAATTTATATGTTTATTGTGATGCTAACCATGCTAGTGATAATTTATATCATAAATCTACTTCTGGATATGTGTTCAAGTTTGGTGCAGGTGTTATCCCTTGGAGTATCAAGAAGAAACCTATTGTCTCTCTTTTTTTTACAGAAGTTGAGTATAGAAGTGATATGGAAGCTTCTAAAGAAGGAATGTGGCTATGATAGTTGATGGGATAAATTTATTTGGATGCTTATCAAAGTACCATCGTTCATTGTGATAACCAAAGTTGTATAGCTCTAGCAAAAAAATATAGTGTAGCACCAAAGAACTAAATATATTGAAGTTCATGTGCATTTTATCTAAAAAAAAGTTCTCAATGGTGATATTAATCTATAGTTTTGTTCTATGAATGAAAAACTGACATATATCTTCACAAAAACACTTGGTGCTACCAAGTTTTATTAATTTCATGTAATGTTAGGCCTCTCAGAGTTTCCATTGAGGGTAAGTGTGCATGAAAATTCCACTTTTTGGTGGCCATATGTTTCTTCTCCTTCTCTATACTTCTTCTCATTGTAAAGAATTGTAAACTTCATGTAGAAGTTATGTGATTTAAGTAAACTTCATGTGGATGTTTTACTTGTGTACCCCAATATATTTAAAAGCATAATTTGTAATGGAGGTCCTTGTGTTATAAAAGGCTCCAAATATGATTAGTAATTATTCATAAAAAATAGTGAGATATAATCTCATAATCATGCTCGCCTAAACTTAATGTTGACCAAATTTGATCCCAAGTCAAATTTGGATCAACCCCTAATATTTTAAACTTTTGAATAATGTTTCACATGTCTTATGGGGTCTCTTATTATCCTATATGCCTCACTTACCCTTACCCTTGTCCCTATTGAATCTCACTTCCCTTATACTAACCTAGGTAATAAAAGTCAACATTGGTCAAACATGGTTAAACTTAGTCAAAGGCTCAAATTATTTTGAATGTCTTAAAAATATCTTTGATAGGTTTCAATGTGTTTATGAGTCATAAATTGGCCATTTGTTAGGTCTCATGTGCTAAAAGGATCATCTGGCCACCTTTTTAGCTCAATTAAATCACTTATACGGACTTACAAATATGAAAACTTGTCACAAAGGTGTATGAGAATGTGGAAAAGGTTAAATCATATCAAATCATGTCAGGTGGCAGTTACAAGTCATATATATGTAGGAAATGACAACTTCCCTTGAAAATAAGCCTATTTGTAGCACTTGTATGAACTTCTCAAGTGCACTTGTAGCTAAAATTTTTGTGGTGTGAATCTTCACCTCCCCATAGTTAATTTACACATTTGTATTGAAAATATTGCATAAAAATTTTCATTCCTAACTCATTTTCCTTCATTTTCACTTGGCAAGCTAAGGGTAGGTTCAAGCACTTGCTATGGGCCGTACAAGTGGATCCAAGAAGACTACTTCTACAATTGGTTATTAATCTAAGTGAAATTCACATCCATAACAATAAGTCTCATATTGGTGGCTCATCCTTCATGAACAATCAATTACACTCTAGGTAGTTTTTTTATGAAATTACATCCAAGAGGGGTATACGTTTGCATCTATTTATTGTTTTACATAATCCATGGAGACGTGTGAGATGTATGAAGTGTTTTTAGGTGGTAATAGTCCCTCTAAAATGGTGTTTCAATCATCCAATATCTTCTCTCTCAATTCCCTTGAAAGAAATTTCAAAATTGTGCTTATTTTCCAAATTGGCAGCCATAGATGGGTAACCTAAGTTTTGCAATGTGGAAAAGGATCCATGGTGTGTTAATGATATTGGAATAATTTTTAAAAGGTGTTTTCATTAAATTAAATTGTGAGAGATCATTCATACTCCTTCAAAGCCAAATTGCCAATTTTCCTTGTTCACTAACTTGTTGGTAGAGTGTGCTCATAGTCAACTTCTACAAGAACTCAAAGAGGTTTATACAGAGGTATTTATGGTGAATTTATGATGGGATTCATGTTTTAATATATATAATATATAATTATTCATGTATTTCATGCCATGGAGGTTAGAATTCTATGCCAAGTGGAATTTTCCTTCAAAACAATGATTGACTATATTGGGCTCACAGTCCCTACAAGTTGCAAATAGAGATCCTTAACCCTTTTTGGAATAATATATGCCATGATTGAAGTAATTTAAAATGAGATTAGTTGTTGGTATAATATCCATTTCCTCTTATAACAAATATGATAATTTTTAAAATCAAAGGGTAAGTAAGGGATGGAGTTTTCAAAGCCTAAAGATGGGCAAAAATCATTGAATCCAAATAGTGATATCTACATGGTATTAATGGCAAATTGACTTTGCAATTCAACTTGATGGAATTAGATCATGCCATCAAGTTGAAACCATTAAAAATTGTCTAAAATTTAATCTTGATCCAATATGAAGTATAAAAGGTATAACTTTATGTCTTGATCTCTAAATCACCTTCTCTTATCCATACACATGCCTATGAAGGGTCGTCTATAATAGGCTTGGTAAGTCTCTACCTCAATTAGGAAAATAATAACTAAAAATTAAAGTATTTATGTAAATTGGATACTTTAAGGACACTAAGAACTAAAATTAAGATAATTCCATTAACCACATGACCTAGGTGATCTCAAATTCACCTACAGGTAGCCTAAAACTCATAACACACAGTCATGAGGTATATCTTGGTAGTGAGGAGAAAATTTGAAGTTTAAACCTTGGATGGAGATTTTAAAGAGGGTATAAGTGAAATTAATGGACAGGTGACCTAAATATAATTATGGATAACCTATATACATTAAAAAATCCTAATTCCAAACCCTAAACACACCTGCCTGCATGTCTCATTCTAAACAGATAGAGGAGTACTAGTTAAGGACCTAAGAATGAAATGATGATAGTTTTAAGGATTTATAAGTAAATTAAGGAATTTAAATGGTATTATGACCTAATTATCATGTAAATAATTCTCAAAAGCATCAAACCAATGTCAAAAATCACCTACAAGGTTAAGAGCCATGACTGGGATAGTCAAAATAGAGATTTCCTTATGGGCAATCATAGACCTAGCTAGGTTTCCAAGAGCATGAGGAAGGGTTTAAGCAGAAATTAGGATAGGTATGGTTTTTATAGGTCATGTAATACATTTAGGGCCCATAAATATTAAAAACTAGATCAAATCAAACAATTTCTCTCCAAAGCACAGTTCATCCCCTGCCCACCCTCATAGTTTGCCTTCCTCATAAGTCTACCTTGGGAATTTGGAGAGTTGGATGGTATAATTAAGGATTTAGAAGATAAAATTTAGAAAATATTACCATTAGTGGTTTAATAATGTGATAAAATAATCAATTTTCCAATAATAATAGTGCAAACCCTCTCTATTTTGTCTCATAGTAGGGGTCGTTTTAGCTTACAAAGAGATGGTAATTTTGAGAAAAATGATGATATTGATGACCAAAGGGGAAGAAAGGACTAGATGAATGTTTAAAAATCTGTAGGGGACCTAAAAAAATCTAAAAAACCTTTATATAATCCTTGGAAGAAAACATGGTACCCTACACAAGAAGGGTTACAATCATGCATGAAGGAAACTATTAAACCTAGAAGCCAAACTAAGGATCATGTGCATTTTTGACTTTGTAGATGATTTAAACTTTAATAATTCATGTTTCAAGATTTAAATTAAATGTTTTTAATGCATAAATATGTAAAATAAGAAATTTTAGGGTCAATTGGAGTCTCAAATGGCAGGCAAACCTATTGGTAAGGTCTAAACCTAATGACAAATAGGGGTAAGTTATCATTTTTAGTTATTAAGGATATATTAAAGTGGATATTAAATGTTTGTGGAATGATTATACAAGTTTATGGACCATTTTTTGACAAATAAATCGATCAATAATATATTCTTGACTTAAAATGACTCAAACCCTCATAGAAGTGCACAAAATTGCTCTAATGGTCAAGATCAAATGCTCATAAATTTCATGAATTAATGCATGGGACCTAGTGGAATTTAAGAGAGTTGTAAAAGGTCCTTAAGGGGAATTTATTATAATTTATAGGGAATTTTAATGTGACATAATAATTATCAAATGCTAAGAGGGCTAGTCACTTTGAAACCCTCTCAAACCCTATTTTTTGACCCGATGGTGGAAATCAAGCCAAAAGTGAATCTAAATGGATTAATTTTACCATGAGTTATGAAGATAATTTGTTTCCAACTCAATGAGGGTAAAATACATAGAATTTAATTATATAAAATCCAAATAAGTGATGTATAAATCAAGTTTTCTTGACTTTTTCTTGTGTTTTACACATCCTAAAGATGGCCATGAGATGCCAATCACTTTGGGAAGTAGATTGGGACTTAACAAGACTTATCATTCCATTTTTAGAGCTTGGAAATTCTCACAAGTTATCCCACTAGGTCTCTCTCTTCAGCCATTCTAAAGTGGCATCTAAAATGACATAACAAACAACATGAAAACTAAAGTTTAGAGGATTTTTAAGATGTTTCTGATGAATCCAAGAATATGAGGTGTCCCAACATATGTAAAAAGACCCTTGGTATGGATCAGTTAGGAAGGATGCAAATATTATAGTGCCAAGTGTCAAGACAAGCCTATTAGAGAGTGATCATGGTTGCACGGTGATGATGAACTTGTGATAGGATCCTTCAATAATTATGCTAGGATCCTTCAATGCCTAGAGTTGGTTTTGGAAAGCTTTGTTGCTTAGTAGGATTGTGATAGTCATGTGGAGATGTGACTTGGTGTATCAAATCTTTAGTATAGTTTCCTTTTCATGCAAACTAATAACCCTTTTCCCATAAACAAGCATTAGATTAGGTGATAGACATTCAAAGAAGAATCTAGGGAGCTAGCCCTTATAATCTAGAGATTCATTTCTTTTACAAGTTCACCCATAAATTGAGAGATGATTCAATGTTGCATCAAATTATAGGAGCTTCATAGAGTTTCCTAGGGTGTAAAATTTTATGCCAATAGTTCTGTAACACCCAATGGGTTAGTTGTTCCAAATTGCTTCCATGTCAAGGTGAATGCTAGTCTTGACAAACTCAAGATTGCAAAAGTGTTTCTAATCTAGCATTTATCAACTCCAAATGGTTAAAATCTCTAGTTTTAAATCAAGTTCTTAAAATTATACTTCATGGTCCTCACTAGATCATGTTATAGTAGAGCATTCAATCAAGTCCCTCTCCTTAAAACTCCTCTTAAGGAACAAGATCCTGAACAAGAAGGTTTTGAAGAAGAAGAGGAAGAAGTTGAGGAAATAGGAGATTAAGAGGAGGAAGAAGAGATGGATAGGCTACATCATTTCCTAGCCTTCAATACTCAAAATATAATTAATCTTCCTATATATGACCCTATTCCTCGTAATGCTACCAAAATTCTCCCTATCTTCAATGGAGAAGGTCGTATTACCCTATCTGAGCACATTAGGGACATCAAAAGATTTTAAAACTTCCACAATACCACCCAAGTTAACATAACTATTAGACTACTTGTCATGTCTCTAAAGGGTAAAGCACTTGATTGGTATAGGACATTGGGATGTGGTTGCATCACTAGTTTGGATGGCTTTAGAGAGTTATTGGTGAATAGTTTTGAGAATAAAAGTGACCATACTTCACTAATCCATCAGAGGAATGTGATAAAGAGGAGTCCTAATGAATCCATGGGAGATTTCAATGAAAGGTTTCAAAATACATGGCATAGATTGCCACCTATCATGGGGCCTCCTCCAAGATTTGTATTCCCTACCTATCTCAAGGCTATTGGCACTGATGTGGTATTAATGTTGTAGGAAATGAGAGGATTCACTCTACTTGATTTATATGAGATATATATTGAAGTTGATAGTAGTTTGATACAAACTGGTAAGTTACCCCCAAGAGTCTCTATGCCTTTGTTTGAAAATCTAGGTGTAGCACAAGTTCCCAATACCAATTTCAAGCCTAAAATCACTCCCAAAAAGGTGGATAGTGCTAAAGACAAAGATGAGATGATTAGGTCACTATAAAACTAGATAAAACAAGATTTATTACATGTAATTACTCCACCTAATCCCCAATACTATCTTCCACAAACTTATAGACCTCTACCCCAATACAATTACCAAGGAAGAGGACCAGGTCAACAAGGTTTCAATAGGCAACCCAATGCCTATAATCCCAAATTTATTTCATCCACAAGGGCTATTGTTCTATTCCATACTAACCTAGTCTAAGGAGAAGAACATTTGGATCATTGGGGACAATCTCAAGGTCAGTTTGTGTATGATGGTGGAGGAGGTTGTCAAGTCTTAGTGGCATAAGAAAGAACTACTCCTTGTCTCACATCAGAAGAAGCAAATCTCATGCAAAGAGATACTCATAGATAAGGTATCAGCCAAATTACTATTTTTTTGAACTTTCAAAAGGAGGATAACTATGTGTTGAATCAAAGTCACTATGTGAACAATGTTGACAAAGTACCTAAAGGATTATCATTCAATACTTCTTCTCTATTGCTTTCACATTAATTGATTATTCCTAATACCCCTCAAGAGTTGAAGGATGATGCTATCATAGATGAGTTATTTGAACATATTAAAGGAGCTGATGATATGGAGCATCCAATAGAGATTTTGGGAGAATAACACACTTCAATGGTAAGACAAGAAGAAGTAGACCTTGAGTGGATTCATGAATTGCCATTCTTCATGGAAGATGGTGATGATCAACTTTCAAAAAAAGATGAATAAGAGGTGCTCATTATACAACATGATATTCCACAATAAATTGGTAAATATATTTATAAAATTCAAGCCCTTTATATTGACTATGAAGAGTTGGAATTTTGGGATGACCTTGAAAAGTTTTGCTTAAGCTTAGATGATGCATCCCCACTTCATGAAGAGCTTAAGAAAAATTATGAAGAAGAGGTTATAACTAAACCTATTAGAATTCATGGAGTACCTCAACAAGAGGAACAAGGAGAGATAGTAAGTTTTGAAGAACCTATCCCATGCACTCAACCACCAAAGTTTGATGGAGACCTCACCTTCCAAAATGAGCATAGCCTTGATGATGGAAAGCCACTTATAGTAGAAGTTGAGTTTGAGTGTGAGGGTCAAAATGAATCCAAGATCAATGAAAGATCACTTAAACTAAGGGCTATGGTCATCATTCAAACCAATTAAGAGGAGTATGTCTCCATTAAATACATGTTTTTGACTGCAAAACTAGATGAAATCAATGCAAGCACCATGGGAAGTGAACAAGGTGTTAAAAAAAGAACAAGTCCTAAGTGGAAGCTTGCACATTCTTCTAGTTCACTTCAAGAAGATGATATGAATAAATTTCATTTTGATCTAGGAGGATCAACTCTTTCTATTTATTTTGTATACATTAGAGTTTTTTAATTTGAGTTGTCTTCTATTTCTTAAGTGCTTCATAACACATGTGTGTTTCCTTTTATCTGGTGTGTGTCTTCATTTTTGTGTGTGTGTGAGTCAACCAGCTTGTTTCCCTTGTGTTAAAGGTCTATTTAATTTGATTTGAGTACCCATATGCATGAATCCATGCCCAATGCAAGGATAAGGAAACTGGTCTAAAGCATAGCTAGCATGCCACCCCCAAGAATCACCAAGAATGTTGACCAAACTTGACCCCAATTAAAATTTGGGTCAACCCCTACTATTTTAAATTTTTTAAGAAGGTTTCAAATGTTCTATAGGGTCTCTTATTATCTTATATGTCTCACTTACCCTTCCCTTAGTCCCTGTTGAATATCACTTCCCTTGTACTGACCTAGTCAATAAAAGTCAACATTGGTCGACCATGGTCAAACTTAGTCAAATGATCAATTTATTTTTTAAATGTCCTAAAATTGTCTTTGATAGGTTTCAATGTGTTTATAAGTCATAAATTGACCAATTTTTAGGTCTCATGTGCTAAAAGGGTTATTTGGGCACCTTTTTAGCTCAATTAAATCACTTGCATAGACTTCAAAAGAGGCAAACTTGTCACCAAGGTGTATGAGAATGTGGAGAAGGTAAAATCATGTCAGATCATGTTAGGTGGTAGTTACAAGCTAGATATATGCAAAAAATGATAGCTTTCCTTGAAAATAGTCCCATTTGTAGCACTTGTATAGAATTCTCAAGTGTACTTGTAGAGAAAAACGTGGTGGTGTGACTCTTCACCTCCCCATAGGTCATTTACATGTTTGGATTGAAAATATTGCATAAAAAATTTCATTCCTAACTCATTTGTTCCTTCATTTTCACTTGGTAAGCTAAGGAAGGGTAGGTTTAAGCACTTTATATGGGATGTACAAGTGGATTTAGGGAGATTTATTCTATGGGTGGATATTACTCTGAGTGCACTTCACATCCATAACAATAAGTCTAAGATTGGTGTCTACTCCATGAAAAATAAATTACACTCTAGGCAACTTTTTTATGAAATTGCATCCAAGAGGGGTATAAGTTTACATTTATTTATTATTTTCAAGAATCCATGGAGATGTGTGAGTTTGATGAAGTGTTTTTAGGTGGTAATAGGCCCTCTAAAATGGTTTTTCAATCATCCAATATCTTCTCTCTCAATTCCCTTGAAAGATATTTCAAAATTGTGTTTTTTTTCCAAGTTTGCAGCCATGGATGGGTAACCTAAGTTTTGCAACATGGAAAAGGATCCATGGTGATGTTAATGATCTTAGACTCATGTTTTCAAGGTGTTTTCATTAAATTCCACTGTGATATATTAGGCATACTCCTTCAAAGCCAAGTTTCAAAATTTTCTTGTTCACTGCCTTGTTGGCAGAGTGTGCTCACAATTAGCTTCTACTAGAACTCAAAGAGGTTTGTATAGAGGTGTTTGTGGTGTATATATGTTAGGATTCATGTTTGAATATTTATCATATCTAAGGATTAATTTATTTCATGATGTAGAGGTTAGAATTCTATGCCAAGTAGAATTTTCCTTTAAAACAATGATTGACTGTATTGGGCTCATAGTCCCTAAAAGTTGCAAATAGAGATCCTTGACCCTTTTTGGAATAACCTATGCCATGATTAAAGGACTTTAAAATGAGATTATTTTTTTGGTATAGTATTCATATCCTCATATAACAAATATTATAATTTTTAGAAGCAAAGGGTAAGTGAGAGATGGAGTTTTCAAAGAAAAAAAATGGCCAAAAATGATTGAATCCAAATAGTGATATCTACTAGGTATTAATAACAAATTAATTTAGCACTTAAATTTGATGGTATTAGATCATGAAATCAAGTTGAAACCATTAAAAATGGTCCAAAGGGTAATCATAATCCAATATGAAGTTTAAAAGGTATAACTTGATGTCTTGATCTCTAAATCACCTTATCCTATCCATACACAAGCCTATGAAGGGTCATCTACAACAGGCTTGGTAAGTCTCTGCCTCAAATTGGAAAATAATAACTAAAAATTGAAATATTGAGTTGAATGGGATAATTGAAGGAAACTAGGCACTAAAATTAAAAAAATTCCATTAACCAAATGACCTAGGAGATCTCAAATTCACCTACATGCAACCTAAAATCCATAACATAGTCATGAGGTATATCTTGGCAGTGAGGAGAAAATTTGAAGTTTAAACCTTGGATAAAGATTTAAAAGTGGGTATAAGTGAATTTAATGGAAATTTGACGTCAATTTAACTAGGGAAAACCTATAAAACATGAAAAAATCTTAATTCCAAACCCCAAACACACCTACAGGCCTGTCTCATTCCAAACAGATAGAGGAGTACTAGTTAAGGACCTAAGAATGAAATGATGCTACTTTGAATAATTTTTAAGGAAATTAAAGCATGGGAAGGGTATTATGACATAAATATAATGTAAATAATTATAAAAAACATCAAACCAAGCTCAAAATTCACCTATAAGGGCAAGATCCATGACTAGGACAATAAAAACAATAATCTCCTTATGGGCAGTCATAGGCCTAGCTAGGTTTCCAAGAGTAAGAAGGAGGGTTTAAAGGTGAAAATAAGATATGTATGGTTTTTATATGTCATTTAAGACATTTAGGATCCCTACATATTTCAAACTATCTCAAATCAAACCATTTCTCTCTAAAGCATAGTCCATCCCCTGCCCACCCTCATAGTTTTCCTTCCTCATAAGTCTGCTTTGGGAATTTGAAGAGTTGGATGTTATAATGGAGGAGTTAGAAGATAAAATTTGGTAAATAGTGCCCTTAAGTGTTTAATAAGGTTATTAAATCATAAATTTTCCAATTATAATAGTGAAAACCCTCTTTGTTTTGTCTCAGAGTAGGGGTAGTTTTAGCTTACATGAAGATGGTAATTTTGAGAAAAATGATGAAATTAATGACCATATGGAAATCAAGGACCAGATTAAGGTTGGATAATATAGAGGGGAAATTAAAAAAAATAAAACACCTTCCTAGAAGCCTTGGAAGCAAACAGGGTACCCTATATAAGAAGGGTTACGGTCATACATGAAGGAAACCCTTAAGCCTAGAAACCAAACTAAGGATCATGTGAATTTTTGAATTTGTACATGATTTCCACTTGACTAATTCATGTTTTAATAGGTAAATTTAAGTTTTTGAATCCATAAAGAGGCAAAGGAAGCCATTGGAGGGTCAATTGAAGTCTCAAATGGTAGGTAGACCTATTGGTAAGGTCTAAACCTATTGCCAAACGGGGGTAAGTTCTCATTTTTAGTTCTTGAGGAGTTATTAATGTGGTTGTGACATGTTCATGGAATGAATATAAAATTTTATTTACCATTTTTTGGTAATTAAATCCATAAATAAGCCATTCCTGGATTAAAATGACTCAAACCCTCACATAAGTACACAAAATGGCTCTAATGGTCAAGATCAAATGTTCATAACTTTCATGAAATAATGCATGGGACCTAGAGGCATTTAGGAGAGTTGGAGAATGTCCTTGTGGATAATTTAGTTGAATTTTTAGGGAATTATAAAGTTCCATATTCATGAACAAATGTTAAGAGGGCCAGTCACTTTGAAACCCTCTCGAACTTTGTTTTGTGACCTGGTGGTGGAAATCAAGCCAAAAGTGCATATAAATGGATGAATTTGACCATGAGTGATGAAGAGAAGTTATTTCCAACTACATGAAGGTTAAATCCATGGAATTAGATAGTACAAAATCCATACAATTTATGCATAAAGTAGGTTTTTCTAAATTTTTATTGTGTTTTATAGGTCTTGAAGATGACCATGAGATTTCAATCACCTTGGGAATATATTATAAATTAAAAAAACTCCTCGTACCATTTTTAGATCTTATAAATGGTCACAAGTGCTCCTATTATGTCTCTCTCTTAAACTAGTCTAAAGTGGCATCTAAAATGGCATAGAAAACAACATGGAAACTTAAGTTTGGAGGATTTTTAAGATGTTTATAATGAGTCCAAGCATATGAGGTGACCCAAAACGTGTCATAAGACCCTTTGGTATGGATCAGTTAGGAAGGATGCAAAGATTATAGTGCCAAATGTCAAGACAAGCCTATTGGAGAGTGATCATGGTTGCAAGGTGATGATGAGCTTGTGTAAGAGAATGTCATGATCAATAAAACTCCCAATTTAGGTAAAATCATATTTTTAACTCCCTCTCATCAGTAAAAATGAGACACTTATCCACCACTTGATTTGGAGTGCTCAAGAAAGCCCATGATTAAGGCAGTTTCTAAAACGAAGAATGATTGAGAGGATTGTTACACCACACTTGGAAGAGGAGGCTAATTTGGGATGTGATCAAGTGAAATTAAGTTTCATGACTCTTATTACACCTTATCCACATGTATTTCAACTAATTTACACCTTTGAAACTTGTCCTTGTGCCTCTTCAACTTATCTCTTCTCTCTCTTCTTCCAAATTCTATTAATGTAAGCCATTTTGGATTTTGAAAAGAGACCACATCTAGTATGAAAAATACATGATTGTATGTCATTGCATTTTGTCCTTGAACATTGAATACAAGTATACTTTTGGTTTGTGAACATCCTTGTCTATGTATGTGAGTGATGAATAGTGAATCTAAGTGATAACATCATCCTTACCCTCTTTATCCTTCATGTTTAAGTAAGAGTTTTGATTTTAGCAAGTCATGTGAAGTATGTTGATAGTATTAGGCTCTTCTCCAAGTAAGAAATTGACTCTATGGTGTGTAATATACCCATTGATCATTTAAATTATTGATTGTCCTATGTATGCTACCTTCACATTAAAATAATTATTCTAGGATCCTTTAATGCCTAGAGTTGGTCTTAAAAATCTTTGTTTCTTAATAGGAATGTGATAGCCATGTGAATATGTGTCTTGGTGTATCACATATTTAGTATAGTTTCCTTTGAATGCAAACTTATAACCCTTTTCCCATAAATAAGAATTAGACTAGGTGATAGACATTCAAATAAAAATCTAGAGAGATAGCCCTTATAATCTAGAGGTTCATCTCTCTTACAAGTTCACCCTCAACTTGAGAGATGATTCAATGTTGCATCAAATTACAAGATCTTCATAGAGTGTCATAGGGTGCACAATTTGATGCCAACACTTACTTTTGAGTAGTTTATGGATTATAATTTCTTTTATTTTTAAAGGTGACTTTTGGCATGATGAAGGTTTTTAAATCCTTTAAATTTTCTACATAGTATAATTCCTTGCTAAGGTGACTATGACATTTATCCCCACTTACCATTAAGGGGGAGTGTTAGAGCATTTAATCCTAAGTGGGATTATTGACTCTTAGCCTTGGTAAAGTTATTAAATAATAATAATAATACATTATTTATTAACACGAGGTGAAAACCTTGTGAAAATAAATAATAAATTTATAATTATATAATGAGTTACCAAAATTTAATTAAATGACTTTATCAGGATGGATGGACCTATTATTTTTACAACGGTCACCTCCTTTGAAATTTCACTATAAAATAGGGTTTTACCCCTATTGTGAATACACATCTGAATATGAATTATTTTTATCATATTCAACCTATGATTTTTGTGAAGGCCATTCTATGAAGAAGTGATAAGGTGGAAGAATTTCTATTGGGGTTATTGTTTCTCAATTATTGAATATCACTCATGGGGTTCTTACCTCCTAGAGGTTTTCCCACTTTAAAATATTTGTGTCATTTGTCTCATATGCTTTGCCTATTCATTTACACTTATAGATCTCATCCTATGTATTGCTATATATATGTATACATGAAATATTTAATTTTTATCTGAAACATCCTTAAACACCCTACCTTGGCCATTTAACTAGTTACAACATCTTGGAGGAGTCTCAATATGGTGTTAGGGTCTATATGCAAGCCTAAATACTTGACTGTGTTATCTCATAACCAAGGTTTTTGACTATTGGCCTAGCTATTATAAATTTGATGGAGGTATAAGAACCTTAAAACATCATTTCTTACTATAATAAAGCCTTCTAGGATCTCAAATAGCTTTTAGACCCTATTTGGCATAGGTGCACCTTCAATTCACCGAGTGATCATGATAGACAAAGCTAGTTTGAGACAAAATAGTGGGTATAAATAATATTTTTCTCAGCCAAGTAAACATATGAATCACTTTAAAATGTCATGATGACCATTCATACCAATTTTGGGGGCTTGTCTATTCTTGAAAGGGTAACAAAGCACCATTTTGGCCAAAACTAGATCCAAACTACCTACTGACTATATACTCACGCATGCATATTCTAAATATGGCCTGTAACATTGCATCTTGAGATGTTTGTGACCATGGGGGTTATTATAATGTGTTTAGGGTCATCATCATTCCCAGGTGATAGTTTTACAACACCACTTTCTTTGCATACACTATCTTCCACTCAGACCTAAGTCTCCTGTCTGCTTATGCTTGTGTGGTGTCATGATTGTGTACATGTTACTCTGCCTTCACAGAGGAGTGGTCATAAATTATTCATTATTAAAAATGTGAAAATTTCTCCCCCTTATATATATTTTTACTCTTATCTCAAATAATATGGAGATATTTATTTAGATTAGTGATGTCACATGTAATCATCTACCAAGATGATTGTCTACAGGGCTTTATTACCAGACCTATATAAGATGAATGTGAGATTCGTAGTTCTTGAAATTTATGGCATGAGAAGCCCATATTACCATTTACTACTTTAGGATGTACAATAATTAATATTCATACCAATCTTCATGCCTTGAATGGCTCACATAGTGTTTCTTGGGACCTTGCTATATGTGCACATTTGCATCTTCAAATCAATATATGAACCATATGATCCCAAAATTCTATAGTTTCATCATATTTGATGGTTTTGATGGTGGGTATAGGTCACTTTGGCATGATCTAACCTGGGAAGGAAGGTTAGATTAGTGGAGGAGGGTGTAAGTGGACACAAATGGAGTGTAGGACATGGAAACAGGGGTAATACAGTGTAAATGATAGTGGAAACATAGTGAAACTATAGGAGTATGAAATTTATGTGGAATGGAGCCCAAAAACCCTATATATACAAGAAAAATGGATATTAGAGGACCTCAAACATATAATTAAGACATCATGAAACTTTTGAGGAATAAAAATAGTATATACAACCCTAAATTCAAACCTCAAAAACTTAGAAAACCTTAATTTTTGCAAAAAGGACCTTAAACTTTTCTAAAAGGTGATTGAGCAAGTTTGAAAAAAACAAAGGTGGTTTGTAAACCTGTAAGGCTGTCATGAAAACTATAAAGGTTGTCTTAAGGCCATGGTGACATTCCACTATCATTTCAACACCATGTTACATGTTTTTAGCCACATTGGAGGTCTTGTAGATGCCTTTGATCCATGTACACATTATCTAACATACAATGTCTTCACATTTGCACAAGTCTTCTCTCCTTGAGGTATTCTAAGGTAACAAGGGGTTATTAAACTTTCCATCTAAGTAAGAAGGTATTAAAATCTTTGAAAACCCCTTGAAAACTCTTTAAAACTTTATATAACCTCTGATAAAGGCATCAAAACTTTATCCTTTATATAAAATCATTTGAAAGTCACACAGAGGAACTGGTATTGGATATTTTCAAGTTATATAAGCTCACATGTGTGATTCAAGTGTTAATAATTCCATGGAAGGACCACTTAAGACTTAAATAATTAGGATCCATGATTGGTTTGAGTAGACATGTTAAAAATATTTGAAAATCATTCAGTTCAAATGGGCCTATAGAGATGAGAAGGGCAAAGGGACTCCTTAACTTATTAAGGAATGTTCATGAAAGATAGGAGGAAAATCCCTAGACAAATACCAATGGGTGAAATCTTATTGATTATACTTTCCATGGCTAGGATTTTGGGCCCCCACTCTCTCCCTTTTGTATGACATGATCATAAACCTAAGGAGCTCTTTGAGTCTACAAATGAGATCGAAGGAGAGATGGAATGGTTTTTAGCTCCTAAGACACTAAAAAGAATTACTCTCTTCACCATATGATATATATGACCTCCCTCTATAAAATCATGCCTATGTCTGGGCTAATCCATATAGTATGAATCTATATTACTGAAGAAACTCTTGTAAATAAACATTTTTCTTGCAAATACTCCTTGTTTTAGACCTAAAACACTACTAGCAGGTGTTATGGAGGGAAAATAGGGGGCATACACCACTTTTAACTTGGTGGTATGAATTGAGGGAGTTTAAGAGTCATAAATTAGCATGTGTGGGCCCTTTTTGGGAAGAATTAGAATTAACTATGGTGTTAATAGATCTAAATGAGGCATGAAACTAGTTAATGATGGCTTGAGGAAGCTAATGGGGTCCAAATAGAGGCATGTGGGGTGGTTTAGTGGTCTATTGAGGCCAAAAATAAAATCTTAGTATGACCAAAACCATTCACCTTACTCACATATATGACCTTAAAAGGAGATATATCAATTAAATTTCCATGTTAATGCATATAAAATACCTTCATGATCAATGGGACCTCATTTGAACCTTGTGACTTATTCTATGATGTTTATTAAAATTTTGGAAAGAGCATACCTCTAATTATCATGACAATACCAAAGTGATTATATCCTCTATCACATTGCCTCAATTTATCTTTGCCATTGAATCTTTTGCTTGTTGAGGACATTTCAAAGTGATCAACGACCATATTTATACATGATTGACCATCATAATAACACTTAACTCAAGTTTAAAAGGATATACAAAGGTACATAAGGACTACCAAGGAAAAGTGGTGACATGAAAAAATAGTGAACTGACTAAAAACCCCTCATAATTCATGATATGGCTGACAACCATAGTACTAAATATGGATCATGACTCAAGGCATAATGTTGACTCATTTCTAGGTTTGGGAATAGAAAGTAGTCAATAGGTATCATTTGATTCATGTTTAGGTTATCTTAGTTTCTCCTTTTGCCACAACATACCATTATTTGCATCATATTATACCCTATACCATTTATACCATGCCATTAAGCCTTTGTCAGATAGTTTTTTTTACCTGACCTTGCCTATCATGTTTGGTCTTAGTTCTAACTCATTTGTACTTTAGTCATGTTTAGTGGTTAATGACAAATTTAGTTCTTGTAGTTGTTTTAGAATTACATGTTCAAATGGTAATATATGCAAGTAATATGATAGTGATCCTACCAATTGTATCTTTAATTTGTTATTACGGTTGACTGGTACCACTGATTATAAGTACCTTTAGGAATATCATTGTCCCACCCTGTGATACTAATTATAACCACCTATGGGAAAATTAGCACCACTAACTATTTGTTATTATTTCCTAATTATAACCCCCTATGGGAAAATTAGGGACACCACCTTTACCATGCATTTCCATATCACCTTGCCATTATTGTTAACATTTGCCTTGCCATTTGCCTCTACCTAAACTTGTTGGTACTTAGATACCTTTCATATAGGCAAAACTATAGTGAATTGAGGTCGCATTCAGGATTATGTAGGTAACACTTGATTCACATTGAGTTTGGCTTAGTCATCCTAAGCCATGCTCTTATCATTTTGTAAGTTAGACCATTCTGTATCTCATGATTCTTGATTGAGTTGAGATGTGTAAAAAAACTTAAAAACATGGAAATATGCTAGATAATTCCAAAAATAATTCAAAATATACCAAAAATGTTTAAAACAACCAAAACACTCTTTTATTTTATTTATCTTGTGAGACATCATATAGTTCATACACAGAGGGGTACACACCAAACACATGATAATAAAATTACATAAATATCACTTAGGCACATACAATTTTTTTACTACTTAAGCATTGTGCCTTCATCTGGTTGTTCTCCCAACATTATATTGATTATACAATGATTTCAAATTCAAATTGATCCATCCTCCATGCTGATTACTTACTAAACTGGCATCATCAACATTCTTCCTTAGACTCATTTAACATGTATGGCCAATTTCCCCATAATTTTTCACACTATTATAGGCTATGTTAATTGATCTATGTTCCTCCCTACATAGATGGCTATTGGTCGAACTATTTTGGTCCCATCTTCCACATGCATCACCCTAAGAATAAATTCATACTCCACTCTTGGTCTTGCACCATTCTCAGTGACACAACCATTACATCCCTCTTCTCATTATGTTGAGATTGTATGAGTAATGCCTATCATTGCCTCATCTTGCATCCCCTTCGATAGTGGGGAATCCCTATATGATAAACTAGTAACTGATCATTTTCTATTAGCTTTGGGTTACACTCTTGTTCTCTACATATTATGTAATGAAACTCAATTTCTATACATAATATATTTAACCTTTTATCAAATATGGTTTCTTTACATATTATAACAACCCATCGAGACTCAATCTCTCTAAGTGCATGCCTTAAGTGGTGAACTGGGAAAGGGGTAGACATACCTTTAGTGCTTCATAAGATTTTTGTCCATTATTACCACATTATTACCAATCCAACCAGCTCCTAAAACCATTCCTTAAGCTATTAATATTCCATTTCACACTTTTTTAGTCTTTTCTTCTTTTCATCCCTCTTTTCCTCACCTTGATCCCCTTTAGCTCGTTGACTGTACTAGGTCAATTGGGTCAACCCTGTATAGTTTTTAGCTTTTGATTATTGTACAAGGCTGAATAGGTTGACCCTATACTATTTATGTTATTTTTCACTTGAGATTTGTGTTAGCCCTTTGACCGACCTAGCTCAGGACCTAGTGATTTATCTCCTAAAAACATACAGGTTCAACTGGGTCAAACCCATACAACTGACATATTTATAAGGATTTAGGGTAAGATCCACCTATAAATATGAGATAATTTCATCATTATTTGAATATTAAATCATGATTAATTAATCACTTATGCTTTTTTTATGATATGCTCTTCCACCATTCTACTTGAGGAGTCTCGGCTAAGGGTTTCTACTTGGAAAATCTAGTTTCGTGGATAAGTCTTGGATGTTTTGGCCTTTATTAGTTATCCTTATAAACCATAATAACCTCTTGTGAATCCACTTTGTCCAAGGGAGAGATTGAGTCTTGACGGGTTCACATTTAGGTAATTATATTCTAACTTTGTTCTCCTCTCTTTAGTAGATAGAAGTAGCATAAGTATTGGCTCAAATAATATTACTCTTCATATTCCATGTATTAGGGTATTAGTCATACTTAACTTAATTTATATTCTCTTATACATGTTTTTATTGATTTACTAAACCCTCATATTATTACACAAGCTTTGGTGTGTATTATACTAGATTTACTTTCTTATTTGTTAGAATAGAGTGACCATTAAACTTAGGACTCTTTTAGGGTTGTTGCATAATTGTGTTATACTGTAGGATTTTTAACCTTTTCTAGAATGGTTTATTATGATAAGTGATCCACTAATAAGGTCTATAAGATCCCCATATTGGTCATGACCTTGCTTAACAAATGTATTCTCAATCAGATGTGTAGGTATGCTCTATCTTCTATAAGCTAGGATTGATTTATAAACATGATGTATTTTTGATTACATACATTTTGGTGAGCCTAACATGAACTAACCCTTGAAAAATATATTCATTTTATTTCATTATTTCATCATTATTTTTTTCATATATTTTCCATACTAGATCAACTTTATCGACCTAGTATCTATCTTCTATGCACAAGTTTTCAAGTACAAGCTACTAGATCGACCCTATCAACCCAGTACATTTTTTAAGATTTTTAGACATCTAGTCTAGACTACTAGGTTGAATTAGTCAACCTTTTAATTTTTTAGACATCAATTTCAGCATACTAGGTCAAACTAGTCAACCCTTTACATTTTAGGCACTCAAAAGCAAGTTTTTGTAAAGCTTGATCGACCCAGTTGACCTAGTAGTAGAATCTGCAATCATATATCAAGGTTATTGAAGAATAATGTTCATTATTTCTATATTTAATCTGTCAAGGTTACTTTATATCTCTCTATCTCTTTCTTTAAAGTCTTTCTTTTTATTGTTTGTAATCTTTAAAATAACCCTTGCATAGTCAGTTGGATCAACAATGTTGACCTAGTTATGTCTTCTATGTGCTACCTAGATAACTAGGTCAACTCTACTAAATTTGTTCATTTTAAGACCTTACTTCTGTAGTATAGGTTTGACCCTATCAAGCCTTTTCTATATTTTATGCATACATTGTTGACTATATCAACATTATACCTTGTTTCAAAGTTAGAATGAACCTTATATGCTAGTAATTAATTCACACTTTATTTTGTTTTTGCTTGCATGCTTAGAATATATCACTTAGCTTAATTAGGTGGTTTTCAATTAATCATTTATTTTTAATATTTTATATTTTATGCACATATGGCCAAATCACAAAATCTAAATAAGCATTTTTAACATTTGTCTACCCAAGGCCAACCTACTTGGATTTCATCACCAAAGGGGAAGTAGACTTGATACTCTGGTCAAGTATAAAACATTATTAATGGTATATTATGGCTAAGCACCAAACACCCTTATAACTATAATGTGTAAACTCAGGGGGTAGGCCCTAATACCAAGCCAATATCATTACCACTATAGTCACTTTTAGCCTAAACTACCTAAAACCATCCTTAGATTTCTATTCTAGTTCCTTACTTATAGCCAACTTCCCATCACATTTAAAGTCATATATTAATAATCTAATAAACATTTAGGTTGACCAATTAGTTAGCTCTTTACTTTCCAAGTTTATTGCTTTCTCTTTGCTCAATTATGTTTTATGTTTCAAAAACTTGCATTATCTAGTGTTGGTGAAAGGTTTTATGATGTGTGATTCAATTGGATTGGCTAGCATTAATCCAATTGATTGTTTCTTTCTTTTCATCTATTTATTTTCAAATTTATTACAAAATTTATTTTTTTTCATTTCACAGCCTATTATAATCTTCTTAAATTTCACTCTCAGTTGTACTGAGTCATCTCAATCAACCCTATATATTTTTAGTCATTGTTCACTATATTGTATCGACCAAATCAACCTTGTATATTTGGAAAAACCTATTTCCTCCTTTTCCAATCTCTATTTACTACACTAGATTGACCTAGTTGACCTTATACTATTTTAAAGCCCTATTTTCTATGCTAGGTCAACCCATTCAACCTTATACTACTTTCCACCTTCCTTATTTGTTAATCTATATCTCTATTTACCATTATTTACATTTTGTTCATCTCTCTTTATTCATAATGAAGTATCCTATAAGAATATTCTTAGATAGATTGAATCCATTTAGATACTATATGGGATGTTTATTTATCCCTCTCTTTTCCTCTAAGAGCACCATCACTCTTAGGGCACCTCTTTTCCCTCATCTATGAACTATAATATGGTATAAATAACACCTCAAGATGAAGTTTATGGATATAATCCTTTCTATACTTATCAATAAAATTCTCATCTTCACAATATTCACACTAATGCAGGAGTAATTGATACAAGTTTACTTAATAATCCCACTAGTAATCCTTATTTTAGTAATCCTCCCCCTAATACCAATTTGAGGAGTGTTCCTACTAACACCAACCCAGCTCCTGATACAACTCAAATTTTATTCCAAATTATCCAATAAATGAACATAATGCAAAATTCTAATACCAGCCAAATGATGAAACTTCAACAACATTTAACCAATGTGGCTAATCAACCTTCAACTATGCATCCTCAAGCTAATCCCAATTCCATTCTTCCACCTCTTTGGGTGCCTTAGGTAATGTTATTCCTCAACCCATAATGAATAACAAGATACTTAAACCATTAAGAATGAACTTTTATCTCCTTTCATAGTGTCCATTGATATTAATAACATATCTTCAACTATAAAGTATGATGAGACTAAAGACCTTTCCCCATTTCTCAAAACCTTTGGTAACCTTTACAAAGAGTGGATCCAAACTAATACCTTCACCACAACTAAAATCTTAGTGAAAACTTTCACTAATTATAATCAATTTACTTAACATTTTATTTGGAAACTTAAAGATTTGGTTAATCCTTTGGTTAAAGAATTTCAACACAATGATCTTCCCAAAAATTATCTTAGACATTTCATCAATGCTAATCAATCTCCCACTAAATCAGCTCATGAATTTATCAAAAGATGGAAATCTTTAGCTCATAAAGCTAACCATAACATGACTAATGATAAATTATTCAAACTCTTTGTTACCTCTTTAACTCCCACTCTTAAATATAAGGTTTAAACCTTTGCTCCCCAAACACTTAATGAAGCTTTTGATCAAGCTAAATGTCAAAACTTTCTTATAAAGAAATTCAATCCTAATCCTAAATTTCTTAAAGGTTCTTTCCAAAAATCTAATTCTATCACTAGTAATACTCCACAAACCAACCCAAGACTTGTCAAAATTGATTCTCCTTCACCTTCTCATACACCTCTTTCAGTTCAATAAATGAAACAATTTTTTCCACCCTCAAAACCTTTCATCTATCCTAATTCTCCTCATAAGTGGTATGACCCCAATTTATTTTGTTGGTTCCATGCTGATATTAATAATTCTTATGAATATTTTATAGGGATCACCAAATTTGATATATCCTATATTTTTGGTGATTCATTCAATCATGAATCTATGATAATTCTTCATCATCAATAATACATTGATGCTTTTAAAAAAAAACAAGCTTCTAAAGCTTATACTTCAAATAACCAAAAATATTCTTCCAATAATAAATAAAAAACCAATGATGTTTATTCCATTGACATTGATTATGATCAATATTTTAACAATTATCCTTATGTCAATACTTCTAAGGTCAATTATCATTGTAAACCAGCTCACAAAGATCCCATTACCAATCCTAAAATGCCATCTTTGGAGGAATAACTTCTTAAATATACTACCACTACTAATGTTGCTTTGAAAGCTCAAGAGGAACCATCTCGTCTTTTTTATCCTCCAACTACACCTATTCCTCCAAAATCTAATTTACCTTCTAAACCTCAAGCTAGTTCTTCTAAGTCTCATTGAAACTTTCTTGAAAAACTCAACTCTATGACTTATAAGATTTCACTTATGGAGTTAGTTTGTACTTCTCCCTAACATCTTAAATTCCTTCTGTAACAAATCCAAGAAATTGAAGATCCATCTTCCATAGATGAGTAAGCACCTTCTATTTATCTCAACCTACCAACATAAAAACCATTGAAACTATGTGTCCTTCTAAACCTTCTATTGAATTCCTTGAAGAGGACATGCTCAATGATGCAATTCTCTTTCATTTTGATGATCTACCACTTTTCATCAAATTATCCATTAATACCACTCTTATCCATAAAATTCTAGTTTATGAATGTTATGGTATTAATGTGACATCTTTATGGCTCATCCAACAACTTGGTTGTAATAAGGATCATATCAAGCAAACCCATATTACTTGTCATGGTTCTGATAAAACAAATAAAAAAACATTTGGTTACATTTGGCTTCCATTAACCATTCAACCTAAGAATTTTCGAACCAAGATTACAATCCTTGATATTCCTCTATCTTATAACATACTCCTTGGTCTTCTATGGATTCATTAAATACGGGCCATTGCTTCTTTTGGTAGTTAATTTATTAAATTATTACATAATGGAAAATGGTATAAGCATGAAGCTTATCCAAAACCATGAAGCATTAAACTTCCTAATCCTAAATCATAATATTTTATTCCTACCATTCATAAGATCAATAGTTCTCCTTTACCCAAGTTCATCAACATGAATCCTGATTTACAAGTTTCTCTTATAGATTTTGATGATGAAGAGTCTAATCATTTGAAACATACTTGCAATACTAAAAAGTTACCTCATTAAATTTTTCAATGGATTCTTTTTTCTCTCTTACCCAAGGATCATACTATTTCTCTTATTGATGAGCTTACTGATTTTCTCCCTCCATACAATGCTTAGGATCCTTCTTTACCTAAATATGCCTTCACTTGCAATTATTTTGGAGTGGCCAAATTATTTCAAGATCCTCTCATCATGTCTCCTCATACATTTGGTAATATAAGTATTTCACCCTCTAAAACTCCCCATGATTCTCAAGCATGTAAAATTTCTCCAACATATGATGATAACTATATAATGGCCCAAGCTAAATATAGAGACTTGGATGTCTACCATTATCAAAAAACATTAGCCCAAATTCATGATTTTAAGTGAGATGTTCATACCATTTATGTAGATCATACCTTATATTTTGAGGGTCACATACCTCCTACCAATCTTCCTTTTATCAATACTCCTTGGGTGGTAGAGCAAATTATGCCTTTTGAACCTCCAAAAAATTTTACATCTCCTTTGACACCTATTAGTCCAAGAATTATCTTTGATCCTTATACCATCATTGAACCCACTAATATCTAACCCCTTCTGATCCATCTACTTCTTCTACTCCTAAAATTACACTAGATGCTAAGGTAGCCAATGTTCATTAGATATATTTTGAGTATGATCACCATGGAAATCAAGTTCTAGATCCTGAAGTAAATGTTGAGTATTATGGTCCTCTTCCTACCTTGCCTAGTGAAAAATCTATCTTTGAGTTACTTTATGCCTAATAACCTCAACTTCCTTGCTAGAATCATAAAATTGGAAATTTTAAGACTAATACTCCTTGCTTCAACAACTTTATTGCTAACATTGATCCTAAAACTAATCCAATTTCTACCTTACCTAATGCATCATACCATTTCCAAGATGACAATGCAATGCTTATTAAAGAAACCACTTTCATCAAATTTGGTAATCCATCTTATCCTTGACCAATTACTATTTCTCATGAGATTTCACCTATTGAACATGATAATTTTAGCTTACTCTTTGATAAATATCATGAGGCTTTCTCTTGGTCTTTCAAGGACATGCCTATAATTAAACCTATCATTACGGTGCATAACATCATTAATTACCCTGATTCCAAGCTTGTATGTCAAAAGAAAATAAAATTTCCACCTAAAGTTTCCACTTTATGTCATAAAAAACCATCAAATTAATCAGTGCTAAATTTAAAAAACTAGTGGACTATTCTAAATGGGTTTCTAACATTTTTCTTATTCTATAGAAGGTCACTATGGTCATTCACATTTATATTGATTTTCTTAATCTTAATCTTTTTTGTCCTAAAGACAACCTCCATTTACATTCAATAAATGCCATTGTTGATTCCAAGGCTGGTTATGACATGTTATCACTTATGGAAGGATTCTCAAGATATAATCAGATTCATAGTGCCCATAAGGACCAACATAAGAAAAATTTCACCACATAATGGGGAACCTATTTCTATGTCAAATTTCCCTTTGACCTCAAAAATTCTAGAGCCACTTACCAATGAGTGATGACTCACATCTTTCATGATCTCATTCAAAAAATTATTGAAACCTATGTGGATAATCTTATTGCTAAATCCAAACATCATAAGAATCATATTTCTAATCTTGCTATCATCTTTGACCATCTTCTTAAATATAAAGTCAGGCTCAATCCTTACAAATGTGTTTTTGGAGTCACATCTATAAAATTGTTAGGATTCTTAGTCTCTCTCCATGGGATTGATGTTGACCCTACCAAATTATTGCTATCATTAAAATTCCTATTCCTCATTCTATTCATGACATTCATACTTATTTAGGAAAACTTGGGGTAATTAGATGATTCATCCCTGAAATGGCATATCAAATTAACTCTGTTAATTCACTTCTCAAAAAAGGTACTGCTCTAGAATGGATGGATCCATGTCAAAAAGCCTTTAATAATATGAAAGAGTCATTGATTTATGCACCCACACTTTTTCCTCCTTCCAATGATAAACCTTTGATTCTATATACTTCTTCTCACCTATTTCAGTTAGGGAAATTCTTTCCCAATAAGATGATATGGGAAGAGAGTATGATATCTACTAAATTAGCTAAGGCCTCATCGATTATGAAACATGTTATACCAAAATTGAGCATGATTACCTTGCTATCTATTTTATATATGAAAAGCTTCACCATTATATGATTTACCAAAATACTTATGTCATTATTCATTTCTACCCCCTTCATCATTTCTTCTCCAAATCATTTCTTCGTAGAGATATAATTGGTAAATGGATGGTCCTCCTTATGGAATTTGATCTCCACATCATCACTCAAAAAACTATCAAAGGGAAAATAATAGCTGATCAACTTGCTGAAACTCTCATACTAGCCACTTCTTCTCTTCATGATAATATTCTAGATGACAATATCCTTTACATCAAATGTCTTAATCAAGCTATTTCTCTCAAAGATTATTTTCATAGCTTTATCTCTGATCTTGAAGCAAATAATCCTGATGAATCCTTTAATCCCTCCAATATTACTAAACCAAAATTATTTATCAAGGAGATAACTAAAATTAATGTAGACTTACATGAGGATTATTGGACCCTTCACTTTGATGGTGCTAAATGCCTTCAAGGAGCTAGGGTAGGTTGCATTCTCACAAGTCTTCTTGGAAATATCTTTCCTTTAGATTTTATCTTCACCTTTGATGTCACCAATAATATATCTGAGTACCAAGATCTCATTTTAGTCATGAGAGCTACTCTTGATTTAGACATTCACTACTTTCATGATTTAGGTGATTCTCAACTCATTTACCACTAAGTCAGTGGTGATTATCAATGTAAAAGTGAGAACCTCATTACATATCATCAAATTGTAACCACTCTTACAAAGGATTTAATGTATTTCACTGTTGAGCCTATTCTTAGAGATCAAAATTCCATTGTTTATTCTTTTGCTTCTTTAACATCTCTCTTTCATCCACATCAAGTCCTTCCAATCCTAATTTTCTTATTCAAATAAGAAAATTTCCATCCTCTACTCAACCACTAGATTAAATTATCTATCACATCAAGGCTATTACCATTCAACATATCCCATGATACCAAAACATTATCCAATTCTTATAACATTAAACTTATCCTCCTAGTTTTGACTCTCATGAAAAAACATGTATTTGTAAACAAGATTTCAAGTATGTATTTTGACAAAACATCCTTTAATATCATAATGTTTAAGGTACCTTATTATATTATATTATGCAAGATGATATCCCTCTTCTTATTAAACAATAACATGGGGGAATTTGTTCTGGCCACTATAACATACATGCTACAACCCACAAATTCCTATATATTGGTTATTTTTAGCATACTCTTGAAAAGGATGAAATCGAATATGCTAAAAAGTGTAATCCTTGATAACTTAAAGATGATATAATCCATTAACCTCTTAATAAACATAAAATTATCAAATTTACTTAGCCATTTCTACATGGGGATTATATCTCATTGACTACCTGGCTCCCAAGATGGGCATGTCTTTATCATCACCACTATCGAATATTTTACCAAATGGGTATAAGCCATGCCTCTTGTTAACGTCACCATCTTACCATTTAAAAATTTATTATTAATCAAATAATTTACCATTTTGGTGTTCCCCATACAATCATTTTAGATAATGGTGGTAATTTCAAAAACATATATGTTAAACAAGTTTGCAACAAATTTAAGAGTAATCACAAATTTTCCATGCCTTATAAACTGTAATGAAATGACCAGGCTAAGGACACTAATAAAATTATCAAAAAAATTAACCAAAATAAAATTCATGAAACCTACATAGATTGGAATCTCCATCTTTACCCTTCACTTTGGGCCTATCAAACTAGCATACATATTACCACTGGGAAAATACCATTCTCTCTAGTCTATAGTTCTGGTTTTGTTCTTCCTTTATAAGTTGAGCTTCCCTTTCTTCATATATATCTTCATGGTATTATTCTTGATGAATAATTATATGAAGCTCATTTTGATGTCCTTGACCTACTTGATGAATGTCATCTTTTTGCCTTATAAAATAACTTCCAATTCAAGGCTCGCATTGCTCAACAACATAACAAATGTGTTAAAGTCTGCACATTTAATGTTGGTGATCTTGTCCTTAAATTAGACTATACTGATTATAAAGAAGTTAAATATACCCAAAAATGGTGGGGATCATATTTATCCAAAGATATTCTTCGTCCAAGAACCTACCTCCTTCAAACCAATGAAGACCATGTTTTCAAAGAGCCCACCAATGCACAATTCCTCAAAAATTACTTTTCTTAAAAATTTATTTATTTTAATTATTTTTATCTACATCTATATAACACTTTTTTCAAGTTACTTTCATAGGTCTCACCCTCTACAATAAATTCTTTCCTTTCACAAACCTTTAGTCCTCCATTTTGGTCTTTTGGTTTCTTAATGTACCATAGTCTTCTTTATCTTTTGGCATTTTCTCTGTTTGATACCCCTTGGGTTTTTATTTTGTAATTTTCTTTGTAAGACCATGGATAGGACACAACATTCCTAAAAAAATTACCATCTTTTACTTTTTTTCTCCCTTATGATTTTTCACTTGCTTGTTGGTACCCTCATGGGTTTCTCTTTTATGAAGTTGTAGTGTAAGAGCATGGATAAGACTTGGCCATCCTCATAAAATTACCATCTTTTTATGATCCTTGTTCTCAAATTTAGATTTTTCTTATTTTTTTAGATGGAATTTTCACAAATAATCTATGTTATCATATTTTCCTCCATTTCCCTCATTCTTATGATAAAGAATTACAATTTACTGTCATTGTATCCATTTTTTCATTGTATCATATCTTTTATGATTTGAAGTAATTCAAATTATTCCATGTGTCATTCCTCTTTATTTCCATTTAATTTCACTCCTCAATGGATAAACAAGGTCAAAGTCAAGATAACATTTTTATTTCACTTAGATTTACAAGACTCTTAGACCCCATGTTCTTTGAAGATCTCTCTCTTAGCAACCTTATACCAAGTATCAAATGAAAGTCATATTTAACACCCATGTTTGGTTTTTCAAATCCATATAGAGAAGGAATATAAAAATGCATTAGTAAAGTTAAAATCTAAATCATTTGAAACAAAAGGCAATGATATATAAAAGACAACATATAAAATCTAAAAAGTCAACATCACACCAAAGTATGTGATTATAAGCACATATCCTATCTCTAATTGAAGTTCAAACTCCATAGTTGGCCTCACATATAGTTGAGATCCTTTGGGGTGGGACAAGATAGTAGATTGGATTAGGGGAATTCAATAAACTCCATGGTGCTACCTACTTTCTCATGTAATTACCCAATCTTTGTAGTAGATTGATGGATCTGTAAGGGGTCCTAAGGAACAAGGAACATGTTGTGGGAATCTAGTTCCATTTTAATTTTCATGCATATAACCTTCATGGGATGATATAAACACTTCATTTGTTGACCTAAGACTTGTGTAGCTAAGAGAATTTCTTTAGAATCTTTAAGTTTGAAAGTCCTCTTATTTTGAAAAACATAATTTGAGTGTCTTGACTTTGATAAAGAGTTCCTCTACCTTTGTTTTTATTTCATTATCTCCTCTACCAATTTCATTTCCCACCTTGATAGACAAATTGTGATCCAAATGTATTTTCGTTCTTATTTAATTCCTTTTTCTTCATCTCTTAAAAACATATTAGCACTACTTTATTTCAGTTTTATCTATCCTTAAAGTAAAATAACATGTTTGAGCTACTATGGATTTATTATTTATTTACATCATGATTTACATTTATACACTTACTTATCTTTCATTTTACCTAGTATCATTAGTTTACTTTTTATATTACAGACACCTGAGTTTGTACCCTTTTTCCATTGTTGAGTGAGGTTTTCTTGTTACTTCTCACTTGGTAATGTTGTTTTCCCTTTTTATGCACCTTTTTCCATTATTGAGTGAGATAAGGATTGTTAATGCTCACTCATCAATGTTTTTTCCCCACTTTGTTTCTTTTCTAACCATTAATTTATTTTTATTACCATCTTATTTGACATGTATCCTTGGTTTGACCTGGTGAGTTTACCTTTCTTACATAAGGATAACATGTTTGAGTTTATCGATCTTTCATAGCCTTGGATTTTTGATTACCAGATTTACTCTTTTTGTTTGAATTGGTCATTTGGTCTAATATATAACTTATGACCCTAGCTTGTCAAATTTACAAAGTACATCCCATCTTCATATCATTGGCTATCTTGGCTTTTCTTGTGTTTGTTTGTTTTTACTGTTTAGTTTTGTATTCTTGGTTTTGTTGAAAGTAGTCTCTATGCCCTCCACAATAAAAACTAAAAACACAATAGATAACCATCGCATGATAAAAGGTAATTCAAGGTATTCATCACATTTAATTTTTAGTGATTTTTGCTTTAAAATACTATAATTTTTTTAACATTAATGCTATGTGTCCTTACAATATTTCTTGAAGCACCATCCCCTATTTCACCTTAGCGACACATGATGATATTTGAGTGGGGCATATGTATACACATAACATTTTCAACCTTTTATCAAATACTAACACTTTACATCTTACAAGAACCTATCGAGGCTCAATCTCTCTGAGTGCTTGCCTTAAAGGGTGTACCGAGAAAGGGGTGGGCAGACCTTTGGTGCTTCATAGGATTGTTGTCCCTTATTACCAAATTATTAATAATACAACTATATCTTAAAACCATTCCCTAATATATTAATCCTCCCTTTCACACTCCAATATTTTTCCTCTTTATATCCCTCTTTTCCTCACCTTGATCTCCTTTAGCCACTTGACTATACTAGGTTGACTGGGTCGAACCTATATAGTTTTTAACTTCTAATTACTATATATGGTTGAATGGGTCAACCCTATACTATTTAGGGTATTTTTATCTTGAGATTTGTGTTATCCCTTTGGCTGACCTAGTTTGGGACCTAGTGATTTATCTCCCAAAAATAAATAGGGTCGACTAGATCAACCTCGTCTAACTGGCATATTTGAAAGGATTTAGGGTAATATCCACCTATAAATACAAGATCATTTCATCATTATTTTAATATGCAATAAAGATTAATTATTCACTAATGCTTCTTTATAATATACTCTTCCACCATTTTACTTGAGGAGTGTTTGTTTAGGGTTTCTAATTGGGGAATCTAGTCTTGTGGATAAGTCTTAGATGTTTTGGCATTTATTAGTTATATTTAAAAACCACAACAACCTCTTATGAAGCCCATTTGGCCAAGGGAGAGATTGAGTATTGATGGGCTCACATTTAGGTAAGTATATTCTAACTTTGTTATCCTCTCTTTAGTAGATAGAAGTAGCATAAGTATTGGCTCAAATAATATTACTCTTGATATTCCATGTATTAGTGTCTTACTCATACTTAGATTAATTTATATTATCTTATAAATGTTTTTATTGCTTTACTAACCCATCATATTATGACATAAGCTTTTGTTTGTACTGGATTAGATTTACTTTCTTTTTTATTAGAATAGAGTGACCATTAAACCTAGGACTCTTTTAGGGTTGTTGTGAGATTGTGTTAGACTATAGGCCTTGGAACCCTTCCTAGCATGTTTTATTGTGACATGTGATCCCATAATTGGGTCTAGTGGATCCTCATATTGGTCATGCCACTACTTAACAAATGTATTCCCAATCAGAAGTGTAGGGGTGCTCTATCTTTTTTGAGCTAGGATTGATTTATAGACATGATTCATTTATTATTTCATACACACTCCTCATTCATCAAAACTAAGGTTGAGGCACATAATTAGGCTATAGATAAATATCCTTTAGTTTCTGTTAATTCAATAGTTCTTTTATAATTTTTATCACTCGGTGTAATGTTTGGAAAGTTTACATGTTCAAATCATAGATACTTTTAGGTCATGATGGCCATCGATCATACCCACCTCCATTTCCATTATTTACATTCTATGTCATTATCAACCTTCACACTTAATTTCTTAGTTGATAACCTACAAAACAAATATGTTTTTATTACAAATTTTTTCTTAGGTTGATGGATTATGTAGCCTATATGACCATTATTCCATGATGATGTGTTATCCACTTTGCTGACTAAATGGGTCTCATGATTTCATTGATTTTGTAAATATTTACACCACTTATAATAGTTACATCCACTCACCTTTTGGTGTTGACACATAACCCTTGGTTAAATGGTCATATTCCACTTTATTTACTATACCATGTGTTGACACATCATAAATGTCCATGTCATATGATCCACATATAATTTGTTATTTTATTTTCATATCTCAAGGTCTTATAATGGTTAGTGGTTTTATGAATGGATATAAAATATAACCCACCTTATCTAAATGTATATATAATATCTTGGGTCACTAAGATTTATGATGGAAAGGTCCCACTTAGTGAAAGCCATAGATTATTGGTACTAAGGTACTAAGACAAAAGATGCATACATTTCCACCTTTCTCCAAGACTGGATATGTATCTCTTCAATTAGGCATAATCCATCCTATATCACTCACAATGCTGATGATTTTTAACCAAATAAAATATGCAAGACCTTCAAATAAAATCTTTGTAGGTCTCTACTTAGTTATAACCCCTAAAACTTAGCTTGTAATGATGATGGTTTTTTCTAAAAAGGATTTACATATATTGATAGACACCCATCTTATAAAAATCATCTCATAATGATAGCTTCTACCATTTTCACTTAAGCCCTTGCATAATTTAAGAATCCTTAGCCTCCTCATGAAGGAAACCTTACTTTGGCTCAAATCCATCAAATGAAATTTGTGGTGTTTAGCATTGTGTTAAGATCTTATTTATTGTACCTTATCAATTATTAGTCTTTAAAATGAATGTGGGATTATTGTGTCAACTTATTACTATCTACTAATATTTTAAAACCATGCACTTTCCATTTTACGAGAAACCTAAGCCAACTATTTCACTATTTTTTGAATTGGACCATTATATATCTTGTAATTATTGCTTGAGTTGATATTCCTAAAAAAATTAAAAAAAATTAAAAAAATTTCAAAATCCTAAAAATTAGAAAAATTAGCTTACAATCTCCTAGAGAGATATAAATCCCCATAAAACCATAAACATTTTTCTGGTCAAAACCTAGTCCCCCATCCTCGATCTATCCTTGTATGCACTAAAATCCACTCACATTGATAATTATGATATTTTTTATAATTTGAAATATAAATACATTTATTAGATAATTCAACTAATATCCTATTGTCTCATATCCTATTTCCTACATCCTACAAACCTTATTCCATCCCATGACCAATTAATTCCTTCATTAATCCCCTAACAAAACCCATTTACCCTGTAACCTACTCCCTAAGCAACTTACCAATTGAAAAATATAATTCACTCTACCTATCCATTTACCACCCTATTCCCAGCTATTCCTAAAACACTAAACCATAATAGGATATTTCTATAATTTGAGGATTCTAGAAGTCTCCTCCATTTTATCTCCTTCTCTTCTATAATTTTCCATTCTAGAGATTTCCAAGGAATTTTAAATTCCTTAGAAATATCCTAGCCATTGATATCAATGGATCAAAATTAAATTTGAGCCATTTATTTCTTCCTTTATTTATTATATAACTAAACTACCCCTTTCCATGTAAACTTGAAATCTTAGAGCCTTCTTTCTATCTATCTACCATTAGCATCCTCTTGCATCCATCAAGAGCCATTATCAACTAACAAGAAAGCAATCTAAAAATCATCAATTTATCATCAAGAATCCATTTATAAGTATTTTAGAGGATATAAAAAGAGGTAAAATGATGTTAATAACCTAATTTTAGGTTTTTATTGCTAATAATAGTAATAAGAGTTGAATCTAAAATTTAGGATATATTTTGGTGACCACAGTGGGAGATTAATTTATAAAATAAACTTCTAAGATTTATGGAATTGATTTTGAATCTTTCAAGGACAACTGGATGTGAATTGAAGATTGAATTTATGAAAGCTATCACATATAGGCAATCTACGGTTTTACATTGGTATCCACAGTATTATAGTTGCAGTCTTGTAAGGGTAGTTATGATATTATCTAATGGCTAACCTTAACCACCAATGGTTTATGGATTTTGTAGGTTTTTTAATACAAAATTTCAACTTTAAAAATTATGGTTTTGCCCTAATAATCATGGTTTTGTAGGTCAAGTTGTGATTTTGTGAAATTTAGTAGTTAAGGTCATATCTTTATATTATACATTAGTTAATCCTTATCCAAGATTGTCAATATATTTTCTACTATATGGAAGTGTGTATATCTCATTTGTAAAAGGAAAATAAGGGAAATCCAACACCTTGATTGTTTGTGCCTTAGAAATAATATCTCAACTTTTAAAGTAGCGATTTTGACCTGATAATTATAGTTTTACATGAGTCATGATTTTGTCAAAATTTATAATTTGCTCTATATTATTATTCCTTATTTGTCATTGATCCCCCTATAATTTTTTATTCTATTTGTGTTTCCTATAGGGTATTTTGGGTTTTTAGTGTGTAGGATAAGAGGAAATAATCAATCCTTGACCATTTGTGACTAAACCTATAATATCATGACTTTCCTATCTATGATCTTGACTTGGTAACTACAGTATTACCTTCATGAATTGTGGTATTACATAAGATTGGTAAATTATTATGTCACCCTCTTCATACTTCCTAAGATTATTCTGGTTGGTCTCTATTTTGAAAATAATCATTCCAATATAGGGTATATTTGTATTCAGGTGATATCTTTTAGTAAAACTAGATTTGATTAATTATGAGCTATCTATCATAAAATTGGGGATATTCTAACACTAATTGACTAAATGTATTCTTGTACTTGTTTTGCTCAAGAGGAAATAGGGTGTAGAAGAGAGGACATAAATTAAACACCTTACCATTGACCTCTTTAACCCCTTATATCAAAACCATAACTCTCAAATTTGCATTATTGTTATGATATCTATAGTTTTCTAGATTACAATCATGGTTTTATGTTTAAACAAGAGATAGGATAGTTTTGGTCATCTTCTTGATTTTTTAATCTAAAAATTAGACTCAGTAGTTTCATCATTCTTTCTGTATATTAGCATATAACATTTAGGAAATTTTGTTGATAATTTTTTTTAAAAATCTATAAAGTATCATAAATTAGTGGCTAAAAAACCTTTTTAAGTTGATTTATTTATTTATTTATGATATAATATAAGCTAATTATCTCATTGATATCTTTTAATTACATCTACATCAGACAAACTATTAATAATTTTATAAATTTCCCATTCTGTACAAAATCGTAGATTATGAATTTTTGAAAATTACAATATTACATTTATAGTTACAATTTTTCTAAATATCATGATTTTGTAGGTTAATTATCATGATTAGTTGACTGTTCCAAGATTTCAACTTGTGATCTATGATTTTTTTTATAGTTGTGATTTTGTTGTTTCTAGTTGTAATATTACACTATATAATTGTGGTTTTGTAGGAAGTTGTGATTTTAAAAAAAAAAAAAAACTACTAACCCTTTTGGTGTAGGACCTCCCAAGGTATAGGCACCTATTTTTATTTTATAACCTTTGTGATTATAGGAGGGATGACAAAACAATTATATTTCAATTTTATTTTCTTTTTGTGTGTGATTTAATTGTATATACTTATGTTTTTCTCACATAGGTAATTAGTTAGGAGAATTAATTATGCTTGCCTATTTGTTACCCCTACCTGAGTCTAAGATAACATGTGACATGGAATTCATCCCCACACATGGGTTTAGTAATTAGGGGTTGGTGAAATGGATTTCATCACCATGCACTAGACCAAACTCCATGTTCTAGTGGAGTATAAAAATTAGGAGAGCTATCGTTAAGCACCTAAGCAGAATTCCCCATAAAGGGTTTCATGGAGTGAGGGGTGGTTAAGATAAAATATGTAGGGTGATTAGACATAATCATATATATAATTGGGACCCATTTTACCTTTCATGTATGTCAAGGATTCACCTATAAACCTTTTGTTAAAACCTATCATAAGATCTTTCAGTCATAACAGGTGTTTCATTGTAGGGGACATGATAAACCCCTAAGAAGTCATTAAGTACAAACTAGGTCAAGAGGGTTCAATTTATTTTGTAATTGGTCACCATCCTAAATCCTCACACACAAATACATTAGAAGGTATGAGAATTGGGTTACACACCCTTTACAATATACTAGCTAAGGGATTGTCACTGTGTGTGTTGTTTGAGTATTATGTTAGACATGTTTTGTTTATAAACTGAGTCGACTATACCCCAATTTTTTTGTGATACCTTAGACACCCTTAATACAATATCCATTCTTAGAAACCATCACCATATCAATCCCATCATCAAATACATCCCACACCACATCCACCCTACTCATCTCATATTTTCCACATCCTAATCTTTTACCTCCCATCTAATATACTATCCATCTTATAACCTCTAACCATCCCACTATATCCACCCTATATCATCTACTCATCTTATATTATCCACTCATCCCGTATTTCTTACTTCCTATCTTAGACATCGTCTAATATCTAGCTTATATTCACATACCCTTCCTATCGAACAACATCCATTACGCATCCTTATCTTAAGTAACTTCTATAGTCCTTATCTATTTTATATCTTCCATCACAACATCCCATATCTACCATATATTTTACATCCAACTAATACCCCATCCTATAGCCTCCCCTCCTCTCATATTCATCATATCTCTCCCATCTTCCATATCCCATCCATCCCATCCTTAAATATTATATTTAATGTTGGAATCAAGTTCTAGTGGTCACCCATCCTTTTAAATCCTCATTATCATTTCCTAAATCTCTAGACTAGATATTATCAATATACACATCCTTATCAATATTCTAATCTATCACCCATAACCCATCCCTATCATTCCCTATTCACCTAACACCCATCCAAATATAAAATTGTTTGTGAATAATGTATTTGATCCCATCACTCTCTTTTATTCTTACTAGATTTGAATCTTACAAGGATTTATCTTTTGGTAATTCTTAAGTCATCCCATCCCTTTCTAAAAATCATCACATCACTCTCTTTGATGAATAGTATATATAATTTCTAGATTGAGTTAGTGTTTAAACACTTCCACATCACCTATCACACCTAATCACATCTCTCTTTCCCTCATCTATAATGGTGATCCAAACTTGTTCCTAACTTAGGATAGGACAACCTTCTAACCAAGAAAATGATCCTTTGGGGTATCTACATGATCCAACTTGAGATCATACCAATACCCATAGTGAGATGCATAAACATAAAAGAGAAGATGAATGATTCAATTCCTTTCATAATGATAAGGTTAGGAATTAAATTGATTGATACCTCTGTGAAAATTAAGACCAATTTTTAGCTTGAGCCATTGAAATAGGGTGCACACTTCCCTCAAAATTTGAACATATCCTTTTATAACACATAGTCTATCCTCCCACCCATCCTAATACACCATGTCAAAATATACATACCAATAAAATATCCAAAGAATAGGAAGATATGGACCAATAATTTGAATAAGAACAATGCCCTACACACCTCTAAAATAATAATATTGAGGCTAATAGGAAGTAAGATATCTTAGAGGATCAACTATACCAAATTATAAAATAAATAAATCTTTTACATTGTGCAAAAAATCAATGGCCACCATCCCTTGACAAAAAATCATAATACCCATAGCACCCATAACAATCATAGACCTCATGGTAATCATAATAAAACCTCCAAACCTCTTGGGGACCCCACATTCACACAAGAATAGAAAGTGATGAAGGAGACTCTCCAATAAATAGAACCATGCTCAAAATCACTAAAATACAATTATGAATATTTTTGATCTTCTTCCTTGGACATGAGCATCTTGAAAATACCTTTCTAACCCTACTTCGAAGTGCCTAAATTTGAAAAATATAGAAGGAAAGGTGACCCCTTAGACCATGGAAAAGAGTTATATGTGTCTTGTCACGAAGTAGCATATGAAGATGCTTATCTATTGAGACTTTTCTTAAAAATCCTTACTAGACCAACCTTGGAATGGTTCATGCACCTACCAAAGGGGTCTATATCTAGCTTTAGGGAATTAACTAAATAATTTTTTAGACATTTTTCATTAAATATTTAGCATGACATATCTATTATAGACCTCTTTAATAATAAATAGAGAAGTGGGGAAAGCCTGACATCTTTCTTATAAAGATGGATAAGCTTAGAAAGCCACCTAAGATGTACAGTACCTAAAAAGGAATTAACTAAAATATTTTTTGATAACCTTAATAATGAGTTCAAATATTAGTTAAAACTCTAATGTTTTGAAACTTTTGATGAAATATTTGAAAAGAGGATATAAATAAAAGAGGCCCTTATTGAGAAAGGAACAATCAAACTATTCTTCCAAAATGAACACAATTAGAATCAAGATATCTCCTTTTTAGGTAAGTCCAAAATATTCAACAAAAATAAGAATATCGCAGGAGATGGGGTTATTGATTCTAAGAAATAACATGACCAAATAATAAAAAATAAGAAACCTATAAAATAATAAAATGTCTCCTCTATTTGAGTTAAATGAGGTAAACCAAAGCCTCATATTGGGAAAATACTATCTTGGGAGTACCCATTGAAATGGTCCTTGAATAATTAATTGATACTAACATGATCACCCTTCCTAAAATTAGACCTTTAGATAATCATCAGACTCATCCAAATTGGTACCATGATGATGAATTTTGAAAATATCACAAAGTCAAAGGTCATATATAGAAAGATGTATGTAATTAAAGCACTATATTCAAGACCTAATTGAATGGGGTGATATTGAAATATAAAGAGAAAGTTCTTAGAATAAATTTGAGAATGGGAAGCTAGGCATTTATCAAGACCCATTACCCAATCATGATCAAAGAAATAGGAAACCACCTAGAAACTAGGGTCATACCTCCTCTACCAATCTCACTGACTATCATGCCATGCCATACCATTAATTCAAAACCATTAAAATTATTAGCCCTTAAGATCCAATTTCATCATCACCCACCATATTAAAAACGACTGGGTCATTACTTACTATGTGGTTACCACCAGACACAAAAAGATTATGGTTCATAGGGCACCACCTAAGGACCCATCCACCTATGTAACTCCAGAGAGGAATACATATAAGAAAGTCTCATTATCTTTTGATAAGTCTTATGATATCATTCAACAAGTTGAGAAAATTCCAACTCAAATTTCATTAATGGATTTTCTCAAAACATATCCTTTACATTGAGAAATACTTAATCAATTTTTTAATGACCTTAAGGTATGTAGTGATCTAGATACCAATAAATTATAAGAATTAGTGGGATATTTATACCCTTCTCAAAAAATTACCTTTGGTACCTAGGACATACCTCCAATTGGCTCCCACCATAACTATCCATTATTAATTAAAGTCTCCATATCCCATCATCATATTACCTAGGTGATCATAGATGAAGGGTCAACATTAAATTTATGTAATTTGGATTTCTTAAATAAACTAGGGTATTTAGAAGCTTCTTTAGGACCTACTCTAATTATGATCAAAGCTTATGATGATAATGAATTGCCATTTAAAGGAAGTATCTACCTTCCCATTGTTGTGAGGCCCATGGTAAACTAAACTCTACTTCATGTTGTGGATGTTGGTTTACCTTATAACATGGTGCTAGGTCATCCTTAGACCCACGAGATGTAGGCTATCCCATCTACCCTAGATCAATGTTTAAAATTCCCCCACTCAAGTATGGAATTCACCATCCATGGATAAATTGATCATTTTCATAGCTATCAAATGGATCAATATTCATCTTTGTATCATTATCCTAGCACAAATAATTCAATTTTAAGTCCAACTAATGATAAGCATACATGCCCTAACTTTACCTAATTTAGATCTACTACTTTAGGTCACTCACTTAAAAATCACATCTATGGGTTATAGAGAGTACAAATATAAAACCTTTTGTGTAGGTGACTTACCACTCTCCCCACACAGTTATGGGTCCCCATATATGTGAAAGGCCAAACCTACCAAGTATCAATTTGGACCAAGGGCCTTCTCTAGTGCAAGTCTATTATTTGAAGAGTATATTGATGAATTAAATGACTCATGGCTTAATTTAGAAGAAGAGGCCCTAATATCTCCTATAATTTGATACCCGTACAACTAAAAAATGTTATCAAACATGTATTATCTAGGGAAATGACTAGGGAGACATGAACAAGGTAGGATTGAACCCATATCAGTTCAAGAACATCTAGTTTATCTTGTTTTAAGGTAAAAAATATTTGATGATGACTTAAACAATATTATTGTGGATACTACTTTGGTCCTTGAATAGTCTCTCTTTGATGAAGACATCAAGGCTGGTTCCATTTATAGTAACTTTGAGGAGCTTGCTACCACAAACCTTTTCCCTGACACCACCATATCCACTATCAAAATCTCCCTTTGTTACCCATCACTCATTGACTAGGATCAACATCATGAGCTATCTTTTGATAAATTTAAAAATGATGAGGTAATTTTAGAATTTTTGGGAGCTTAAGATTTTATGCCTTTTAGTGACCATAAGAAAGGGATTTTCCATTAATATTTGTGAATCAATTTATTTTTATGAATAATAAGATCCACTTGACCAATGTGAAGAAGAGTAATAAAAATAATAAGAAGAGACACTTCAAAATCAAGAAGTATTTCTATATGATTTAATTAAATTATAAGATTACACTAAAATAGATAAAGAAATCCCAGGTTTCACTTCAGATATCCATGATCAGTCAATACCCTCTTATCTCTAAGATCAGTCACCCTCTTTCATTGAGGAGGCGATTGAAGTTAACATTGGGACTGAAGAGAATCGCAAAATCATCAAACTTGGGGAAACTCTAACACTTGAAGAGCATCAAATTATTATTGAGCTTCTTAAGGAGTTCATAGATGTTTTTTCATGGTGTTATTCTAGAGTGATTGGCCTTGATCCCTCCTTAGTATTACATCATTAAGTTGTGCATCCTAAAAATAAACCAATCAATCAAAAATTATGAAAGATTCACCCAAAGTGGCCTTATTAGTTAAGTAGGAATTACAAAAATTCTTGGAAGCAAACATTATCTGACCTATTGATTCTTATGATTGGATCTCTAATATTGTTCTTGTGGTTAAGCTATAAGGAAGAATTCAAATTTACATGGACTTCCAATAAATTATCAAGGCATTTCCTAAAGATGACTTCCCTCTTTTGAATATTAGCATGATCATGGACTCAAAAATAGGCTATGAAATGTTATCTCTCATGGATGGCTTCTGGGGCTACAATCAAATCAAAATTACACCTGAAGATCAACATAAAATAGCTTTCATCACTCCATGGGGAAATTTTACTATCAGGTCATGACTTTTGAGCTCAAAATGCTAGGGCTACTTCTTAATGGGTCATGATAGTTATTTTCAAGACATGATGCATGATATAGTTTAATATTATGTGGATGATATCCTATGGAAGTCTTGACTTAGGTCATAAAACCATGTAGTCTTAAGAATAATCTTTGAGAGGTTGCAAGAGTATAAAGTCAAATTAAATATTAAGAAGTGTATATTTGACATTACGTCAATAAAGTTATTAGGATTTATAGTTTCCAAGGGAGGCATAAAAGTGGATACATATAAAGTCAAATTAATTATTGAAATTCCTCCTCCTCAAAATTTGAAGTAACTTCAAAGTCTTTAGGGAAAGTTTTAAGTCATTTGGTGATTTATCTCTCAGCTTGCAAACAAATGCCATCCTTTTACTCATCTCTTAAATAAGGGGACCACTTTTAATTGGAGCTCTAAATTACAACAAGATTTCAATAATATTAAATATTATTTAACAAATTCACCTATGTTATCACCCCTTTTTATGGGAAGGACATAGATTTTGTATATTTTCATAACTCTTTGTGCAATAGGTACCCTCCTGACACAACATAATGATCAAAGAAAGGAAAAAATAATTTTATTATCTCAATTTCACTCTAGTATCTTATGATCTAAATTATACTCCAATTGAGAAATCTTGTTTAGCTATAATTTTTGCCTCACAAAATCTCTAACATTATATGCTTAACAATCAATTCCATCTCATCACAAAGGTTGATCCTCTCAAATATTTATTATCAAAATCATACCTCATAAGATGAATGGAAAAATGGATTATTTTACTTAGTGAATTTGATATTGAATATGTTAATCAAAAGGCCATTAAAGGACAAGTGATAGTGGATCAACTAGTATAAGTACCTCTTGTTGTGACTAAGCCTATTATCACAACCTTCCTAGATGAGTTTATAATGAATACTTTGGAATCTAGTGGATAGAAGATATATTTTGATGGCTCATTTAATATTCATGGATCAGGGGTAGTCATTCTCCTCATCACCCCATAGGGTGACCTTATTCCAAAATTCTTTTGCTTCATTTTCCCATGCACCAATAATATTTTAGAGTATGAGGCCTTAATAACAGGCCTTTAACTAACCATCTAGTAGAATATCTAGCATTTAAAAGTATTTTATGATTCACAACTCATAATAAAATAGGTTAATGATGAGTTTTAGACCAAAGATGAGAATTTACTCCCTTATAAATAACTGGTAGATTAGTTGAAACACAAATTTCAAACTATCACATTTGAACAAGTACCAAGAGGGAGTAATAAAGAAACGAACTCCATGGCCACTATTGACTCTCTTATTTATCTCACTAAAGACATATTCGAATGTAAATTTCTAATAGAACATATGATTCTCCTAGTACATCAATCCATATCTCCTTTACAAATTTGTGAAATCTTTGATCCCAATCTTCCTTGGTACCATGACATCTATAGGTACCTCCATGATAACATCTTACCACCTACTATTAATAACCATCAATGTAAGGATTTCATCCACCATACCTATTATTACACAATATTTGGAAACATGATCTATCAAAGAGGATATGATGGGACTTTATTAGGATGCCTAACCGTGGAAGAAGCCTCTCTCATGATCAAGGAGGTTGATTATGATATTTGTGGTGGTCACATCAATGGAATGGACTTGGATAAGAAATTTATCTAGACTAGATATTACTGGCTCACCATGGAATAGGACTCCTATCAATACATGCAAAAATGTATAACTTTTCAAAAACATGGTAATATTATTCATGCACTCACACAAGAATTACAACCCATAATAAGTCCATGTCCATTCTCTATATGGGGGTATGATTTGATTGGTAAGATAAATCCAACATCATCTGATGGTCATAATTTTATTATCACAACCATAGATTATTTCACTAAATGGGTAGAATAAACTCTACTTACCTATACTATAGACCTCTAGATTTCTAAACTCATCCTCAATTAGATCATTTTCCATTTTGGCATCCTTTCCAACATCATATCTGATAATGATAAGTCATTCAAAAATAAAAAAGTGAAGGATTTGTGCCAATGATATCATATCAAGAATTTTTTTTATTCTCCTTAGTACCCCCAAGGGAATGGATAGGTTGAAGCAACAAATAAGACCCTCATCAAGATCTTCAAGAAAATAGTTAATCAGGTAGGTAGGAATTGGCACCTATAATTATGTCCAACACTTTGGTCTTATAAAACAAGTGTCCAAATGCTTATTGGTGCCACTCTATATGCCTTAGTATATGGGATAGAATCTATCCTACCTATGAAATTAGATCTCCCCTCCTTATTAATCTCATTAAGAGGCATTATCACTTATCACAATTATCAACAAGAAATGTTGTAGGGATTAGATCTTCTAGATGAAAAGCATCAAAATGCCCTTAACCACTTATGGGTATATCATAATAGACTAAAAGGATAATATCATAAGAAGATCCAATCCAAATAATTTGAGGTTAGTGATCTAGTCTTGAAAGAATAAAAAAAATACTAATGCTCATAGGGATAAGAAAGGTAACTTTGAAGCCAATTGGTTTCAACCTTATATAATAATTGTTAGGTTTGGATATGGAGCTTACAAATTAATAATATTAGATGGTGAAGATATTGATGATCTAATGAATTTAATTCATTTTAATCATTTTTACAATTGATAGGCTCCACTTTCCTATATTTATGGGTCCCCACTCTTGGGGGCACATCATATTCTATTCCATCCTCCTTCCATTCTTTTCCATTTTTTCATCCCTGACACTGGTCTTAATAGTTGGAATCCATTACAAGTTTTATGAATAATAGAAGATAGGTGTTTTCAAACTAGGAGGAAGTCATTTCTTGTTGAGTAATGGGGATGTTTGTTGGGGAAGTCTTATGGAGTCTCTTATCCATGGCTATCATGTATATGTCTTCAAATCCTATCACATTCTTACCTATCTTATCACTGCATTGTATCCTATTTGACAAGCGTGTTTCCTTTTAGCCTCAATATAAATCCCATCCCCATTTATCTCTTGATGTCACAAAACCATGGTTCACACCTTCCTACTAACATTGTCATTATGGAAGGGTCAAACATAGATTTTATATTATAGGGTTTTACATACACTATGATATCGAATCTCGAGGGATCATCTTAAACCTCACATATGGTTACTTTTTGGAATTGGTTGGAACCTTGTTCTAAAAATAATAAATTTTAGGCATTACATACCCCATGTACACAACCCCCTTATCATCACTAGACCTATTATCTATAATAATTTTATCATAACCTCATTATATCCTTGTTATTTCCCCTATCTTGAATCTATATTATCTTATGGTTGTCTTATTTGAATGTGTGTATATTTTTAGTATGTGTTATTATTTAGTTAATCATGTACATATTAATTACATTGTATTGATTATTTAACAAGTCTTGTTAGCATTTGGTATATATTTTATCTTGTTAACTTTTTGGGAATAAGGAAGGCATTGGTGACCCCCAAAAAATTTCTTGGGTAAGGCCACCTTCAAATAGAGTTCCCTTAAACACTGAATACTTAAAGTGTCTATGACTTTTCTAATGTTATATGACACAAATTTACTTACCAGTGTAATATTAATGGATTAAAGACATTATCAATAGATTCCAAGATCACCACCTATCTCATTCTCCCTAATCTCATAACTTATCCTATCAAGACTATATCCATCCCATCTAACCTATCACCATCTCATCTAAAACCTTATTATCTCCCATCCCATCATTATCCTACCTACCAAGTGTAGGAGGATTCCTACCCATTCCTACATTATGATACATAATGAATTAAAAGGGGATTTATCTTTTATTATAACATTAATTTATATTTCCATTACCATTATCTCATATATCTATCTAAATATCATACCATCACATCACACCATATGAAATTCATCTAAACACTCACATGCTATATCACATTATAATACATCATTTATCATGATCCTATAGTAATCACATCACATAACTATAAAAATATAAATCAATCCATATTTCACCCCACATCATAATAAATATATAACAATAAAAATTTATCAAAACATTACATCATAATCATCTCCCATCTATCTAAGTCATATACAACATCAATTCATCATCACGTAATCATACAAAAATCCATTTCTCAAGCTCATAAGCATATACATCCATCACATTGTTTCATCTAACATAATATAACATAAAATCATAAACATAATGCATCTAATAGCTAAAATCACATCTAACATCATACATATAATAACATCAAGACTAAATCATGTAAACATCATATCCATCTAATCACATGATAACAAGATCCATAAATAACAATATAACACATCACATCACATCATGTAAAATCTCATCATATATATATATATATAAATAATATAAATAGTCCACATGGAATCCATGCTAAAAAATAGATACAATATGTGGGCCCATGGGGCAAGAATGTGATACAATACAAACATCCTCTATATATTACATGTCTTGCCCATGGATGTGGTCCTGGTGGTCCTATGGCAGGATGACATATTGAATACAAAGAACTAGCCCAAAATGATGGTGCATACCACTCAAATAGCATTGATTCCTCATATAATGTCCTATAATACCAGGCCTTATAGGTCAATCTCATATTTCTCTTCATCACATTGGCCATCCCACTCTCACTCATCACTAATTCACTTCATCCTTGGCCTTCTCGACCATCTCTACCAATCCTATCAAGGCCTAAATATGTGCCTACATTTGAGTGATTTGGCCCTAATATCCAATAATCTATGCATAATGACTCTATATCTAGCCTTACAATGTCATTATCTACACCTATAATTATATAATATGTGTCTAAGCTTGGGATAGTTGTCCATCCCTTTGTGTCATATGGGCTTGTAGTTGTGCCTATATCTGATCCCTCTCCTATGTGATCCCAATAATCTCTACAAGATGAGCCTAAATCATCATCTATAGCTATGTAAGAAGAGACTACTCACTCTCTGATAAAGGCTACTATGAGGGTCATACACCATCTCCACTACCCTAAGTTGAAGCAATCTCAATAGAATCCTTGGGGTCCACCATGTTATATACAGTAGTGTGACTCCTAAATTAGGGGTAAGCATTTAAAAATCCCATGGGACTGGGGTAATGCACTCATAATCTATCCATGCCTAGGCCCTATCTACTGGCCTCCAACAGTGAGCCCACTTTTTTTCACTCTTATCAAGTAAGTGCTCCTCCCCTAACACATCCTAAATGAAACTAAACTACTTCTACACATGATCAATCATGTATCACTCTATCTCCAAATCTCACTGACTTATTAGATAGTACATAGTCAATATATATGACATCACCACAACCTTGTCATCCTAACTAAACTATAAAACCCTAAATGGAATCCAAGTGATATTCTTAGGAAATAAGCTATCAAAGGCATGCTGATAGAACTTTATCTCTCCAAGATGGTCCCTATGTACACCTAGTAAAACATACCACCCAAAAACCATGGGCTAAAGTGGCTATCATATTGCTAGAGTACCTAAAGGCCATGAGATCATAATGTGTTCCCATCTCTAGATATGTAAAAGCAAAGATGGTCATAGGCTCACTATTCCTATATATGCTCCTAATTTTATCTCTTAGTATAGGTGGGATAATACCATTGGACCCCAAACAAAAACTCTAAAATCCTAGACCATATCTATTACAACATCTCCTTGGTCTAGATGGAACCACTCCATCCTCTTGTTTAGTTGAAGTATGCTAGTAATAAGAGACATAAATACCAAGGTTAACTAATCAATAGTCTCCTCATAGGGACATCTGTAAATATCCACATACCTATCATGCACACCCACCTATAATCCTCCTACTAATCTTTGTAATGTCATAATGAGTGTGTGATCTCTAGTAAATACTATCACTTAGCATCAGTTGGTGAAAAATTAGGTAGACATCCTATAGAGTCATTGTCATCTCCCCCATCATGAAGTGAAATGTGTTTGTCTCTAAATGATATCAATCCACTAGTGTAGTGAATAGTGCATAGTCAATTTTCACTAACAGTATCATCACAACATCATTAAGCCTAATTAGCTCTAGTACTCCATGTTTAACCTCAGTCGGTAAGTGCATCTTGTATAGCACCACAAGATGTTGTGATCAAGATGCCATCACTCCTAAGTCCTCCTACACTAATCACCATACACTTGTTACTACATCTATCACAAATCACCTCTCTTATCGTAACTCCAATTAAAACCCTCCATCTATCATATAACTAATAGCTAATTATTTCTAATCTCCCAAACCTTAGTCTACTAACTCCATCCCTCATCCATATAATTTATTCTATCACCCTCATCTTTCTCAAAACCACCTAATACCTCCTTAACCATTTATCTAACTAACCTAATTTATTTCACCTATTCCCTATCCTACCTTATCTAACTATCTAACCCCCTTTTTCAATCACACTAACATCTAAAAAAAATTTCCCATCCTAATTTACTTAATTATATTCACCCCATCCATCCTAATCTCATACCTTAAATCAAAATAACTTACCCATTCATGCTTACCCTCCAACTTAACCATTTATCCAATAACCAAACCTTACCTAAACCTAATCACAATGACCACTAACTATAATATCCTAATCACCTCTAACTAATCTTTAAACCACTTCTGAACCTATCTAACCACCTACTTAGCTAACCTCATCCTAACTATATAACTAAAACCCCTCCTAAAACCTATTATTGATCACTTCATCCTCTATCCTTCTACACTTGGCCATTTTTCCTAGCCTCGACAAAATTGTAAAACATGACCCTGCCCTAAGTGGAAAATTTGAAAAAAATACCTTTGAAATCTATGGTTTTACCTAACCACATGGTTAGGAATAGGGTCTACTACTCGCTAGTGGTCCAACCTTTGCAGCTCTTTGTAAATCTTTCACTCATTCACCACGTGGGAAGTTTTGGGAAGACGATACATGGTTTTAGATTAGAGACAAATCTAACAAAAGAACAAAATCTCAAATGAACCTATTTTCATTATTTTTTCCTATTTGACCCCCTATATTTTATCCCCCTCCCCACCTTACACCCATAATAACCCTTTGCTAATGCATCCCACATCCATTATCCCATTAAATTATCCCACTACCCTAATTAATCATCTCTAATCATTTATCTTATCATTTGGGGCATAGATTTTCCATTTCCAAGCTATCTACTCTTGATACCAAATCATAACTACATCAGCGTAATGTCTCATAAGAATATTTAGGTAACACCTTGTCTCATTTTTGTACCTAGGAATAACTCAACCACCATTCATCCCTCATCACCATCCCATCCCTGGACTAGTCACTTGATAATCACCCATAATTTTTAAGCTACAAATATTACATAAAGTATCTCCCTATCATAAACGAACAACTCTTATCTCTACTATTAGTTTTCATTCCTTCCCTAGCATGCATATTTTTTATGGGAATTATCACAGGCTTGAACCCATCCCATCTCAATTAATTTCATCATATTAATCAAATCACTTTCTAGACATTGGTCATTTGTCTAGAACCCATCACAATGGAGCTAATTTATCCCCTTGTTTCAGAACACTGAGCATCTTAAATATAGATATGACTTGGAGCATCCCAATCCCATTTTATCATCTTGGTCTTATCCCACACCCAAGACTTCTATTCGAATGACCATCTAGGTTGGTTCTCCCTATATGCTCCCTTAAGGGGGAATCATATCCTAATAAATAATTTATAATACTGTCTAACATTGATTCCACATTATTATGGTTCATATTTTAAACACCATTACTTCTCTCATATTGTTTACTCATAATTCCCTTTCAAAGAGGGGCAAAATGTAAACACTAAAATCTGCTCACCCCGTTAATTATGCTAATTTCACTAATTTAACTGATAACTACATTTTATAGATAATTTAAATAATATCCTATTGTTCCATATCCAATTTATTACATCCTAAAAACATTATTCCATCCCATGACCAATTAATCCCTTCATTAATCTCCTAATAAAACCCATTTATCCACTAACCTACTCCTTAAGCCACTTTCCAATTTAAATATACAATTTACTCTAACTACCCATCTACCACCCTATTCCTAATGATTCCTAAACACTTAAACCCTAATAGGAGATTTATAGAATTGGAGGATTCTAAAAACATCCTCCATTTTATCCCCTTCTCCTCTATAATTTTCCATTCTAGATATTTCCAAGGAATTTTAAACTCCTTTGAAATATCCAAGCCATTGATCTCAATGGCTCAAAATTAAATCTGAGTCATTGATTTATCTCTCCATTTCCTATATAACTAAGCCACCCCTTTTCATGCAAACTTAACTTTAAAAATTGAAATATTATAGCCTTATTTCTATCTTATTTCCATGATCATACTCCTTTTATCCATCAAGATCCATTATCAAGCACAATTGTCTATTGGAAGCCATTATCAACTATCAAGCAAGCAATCCAATGATAATTAATTTAGCATCAAGCATCCATTTAGTAATCTTGGAGAAGATCTATAAAGAGGTAAAATTATGGTAATAACCTTCCTAAAAATTTGATTATCTCTTTAATCCCCTCCTATTAGTGTGTTTAGATTTTACATTTTTATTGCTAATAATATTAATAAAGTTGAATCTAAAATTTATGCTATATCCCTACTGAGGGAAATCCATCATTGGTTCCAAACCATTCCATATCCATTAGGGGTGTGGCCTTCCCTTTTCATATATCCTTACTTAGGGGTAATGTCTAATTCACACTTTTTAGGCCAAGTTCACAACTTTTACCTATTGGGGTGACAATCAAAGTGTGCAACTTATTCTAGGATATCTTATCCCCACATGTTATTGCCTTGAAAATAGCCTTACTTAGGGGAACTACCTATTTAACATTTCATTAAGCTTTCATGTGTATATATTGAATTGGTTAAAAATTATGATGCTTTCTATTGCTTTTATTTTTAATATTTTTGTGTGTATGTTTACTTAGTTGTTTATTTGTTTGTTTGTTTGTTTGTTTGTTTGTTTATTTATCTATTTATTTTCTTTAATTATTATGCCTTAACTCAATCTATATGCATTCATTGGGTGACTGCTTGCAAATTGAAATTGAGTCCATCCATATTAATATGCCAATATTATTATCATAATTTTTATCATTAGTGCATTATTTTCAATATTTTTTAGATCAAGAGTTGATCCCTATACACATTATGGATCAATCACCATAGTGTTTTATATCATGGTCTATACTATCATGTGCTAAAATAAAAATTAGGTCAAGGGATCATACAAGAAATGGTGTTGTAAAAACTTCTCCTTATTCACTTTGGCAAATCCTCCCACCCTCTTTTATCAAATTCACCCATTGACCATTCTAGTTGTATCAATACTAATAAAGAGGCACACATTTGTATTGGCAAGTACAATTGAATCATTCAAATCTATCACTTTTTATTTTTTATTTTATTTTATTCCTCATTCCAATTTATCCCATTTATGGGTGAAATACATTGGCCTGAGGTCTATTTAGACTATGTAGGCATCATTTAGATACATGACGTATCTCAAGTTAACTCAACCACCATTAATCTTCCAATAATCACTTTCATCACTTTATACATCCTTATGTGCCTATTTTTTATCTTCTTAGTAATTCAACCATCACATCTATGCTTGTACATACTCATCTTTAATATGTGTTTTAGGTTATATCCTTGATTTATGCTTTCCAATCTACCCTACAGGGGCATAATTAATTTATCATGATTAAATCTTCCTTAATAGGGCAAAATCATTATTCAATCTTAGACATCAAAATGATTATAACCACCTTTGGAAAAATCATTATTTTGACCCACCCACCCATGTGGAGCACATGTCTATGCCACTGATTATAATGAAGTTTGGGAAAATCAGTGTCTCAACCTTGATTACTGATTATAACCACCTTTGGGCAAATTAGTACTTTTAAATAAATGCATCCAAACATTAGATCAATTATATTATCATCATCCATGGGTTAATTTATTTATTCTTCTTGTTTATTTTCTAGGGATCATCCATCAATCATATGTATTGGCCACTCCCTCATAGGGGCATCATCATAGGCTTCCCAAACTTTGTTTGGAACATCTTTCATCAATCATTATCTTCTTTTTTTTCTTAATGCTTTTTTCATTATTTGAAAATATGTTACTTTTCCTTTGTCTTGCAATGCCCTCTCAAATAGGGAAAAAATGTGGACACTCATTTTTTACCACTTCCTTGTCTAAATGGACATTAGATTGATTTCTTGCAATCAAACACAAATTTATCTAAAAATTATTAAATCGACTAAATTCCCCCAAAATTTTGATGTTTGCATTATGTGACACACTAGTACATGCCTAATTGAGGTTATGCACAACATCATATTATTCCATTTACTAAAAGGTACCCAAACATGGTGCCTTATTTTCAAATGACCCTTCAATCAATCAACCAAATTCTTCTATTGTCACATCCTATCCCATAAAATTCACGTCACTTTACATTAAGTTAATTATGATAAATTAATTAGATAATCTTATTCAAATGAGGTTACATGGAATGCACATATTAAAAATATAAAAAAATAAATAATTCTATTTATCCTCATCATCCAAGAAACTTGCCAATTTAATATTCAAATACATGGCAAGGCCTACCTCTTCTTAAAAATGTTACAACTTACAAAGCTTTCCCCATGTTACTCATCATGAAGATGAAGGATACATTTTGGATGATCCTCATCTCAATATGGATAGTTCACATCCATTTCAAAAGTCTATAAATTGGAGGCTCTTACTCTAATTTAGACAAACTAATCTAGTGTAATATTATTATACCAAAATACCTCAAAAAGGTTTCAATGTAGTGTTACCAATCCCATATTCCAAGACAAATTTAATTAAGGGGAGATAATTTAAGAGCACCATTGAAAAATAATCCATTGTCCATAAGATGAGAAAGCCAATCATCTCAACAAGTAGATTTGGAACAACAAGGAGGTTCAAAGGGAGTTTTTTCTTTTGTGCTTAGTTATGATTTCATTATGTGCTTTTTATATATGATCTCCATACTGTGTATTAAATAATTTTTATCTTACATTGAATTTGTTTTTTTTTTATAAATTTTATTCACTAACAATAAACTATCTTATTCATAATCATATGTTATAGCCTTGGCTCAGTCCATTGTGCTAACAAGGTCATCATCATGCTACTTATTTTATCACACTTGTACTTGAGTCCATCCATTAACATAAATTATCATAATAATCATGGTTTTTATCATTGGTGTGTTATTTTCATTTTTCTATTGGATTAGGAGCAAGTCCTTATGAATAATGAATCCATGCAATCATGATGTTTTATATCATGATGTATATATTTTTATGTTATATCAAAATTCAAGTACTGGAGGTATGACTAGCAATGCCATATTGGTATTTGATCCCTTTGAAAAATCATATATTATCTAATTCCATCATCTCAATATTCTTTGACTATATCACATCATCAAATTTTCCATGATCAAATCAATAATTGAACAATCTAGCTATATATATGCTAATTAGGACATGTATCTCCAATTAAGCATATCAAAGGGAGTTGTAACATTTATCAACATTAGATTATCATCTATTCTATTATTTATCATATTCTCTCTCAATTTCTTGGGAGAGGTACATCAGTCTAAGGTCCCTATAGACTATGTGGGCAGTGCTTAGTAATGACTAGTTTTTGAGGTTAGCTTATCCATTCTTATTGTGTTATTATTAACATCCATGTTATTTCAATCCAATCACATCATTATTCATCATCATTGATTCATCACTTTGGGAATCCTTATGTGCTTTATTTTTTTATGTCTTCTTCATTATTTGAAAGGTTATTATATATACATTTGCATCAACTTTATCATGATGATCATATCATCATAAATCTATATAATAGGTTAAATACTTGAACTATGCTTTCCACACAATTGATAAATTAATTAATTGGACTGATAAATGATTGAATTTATACTAATAGGGAAAACTAATTATATTTTTTAATGATTAAATCTACCTTACTAAGAAAAATCATTTAATCCATGATCAAATTTGCCATACTAGGGCTAATCATTAGTTAAGAAATTATCCCCTCTTTGGGGTAATTTAATTATCCATTATTTATTTTAATTCCAATCCCCCAACTTATAAATTATTTGGGGTAAGTCAAAGTGTGCCACTTGTCTTGAGATGCAGCCTTCCCATCCCCCCTCTTAAGGGCAAATAATGTTTCTACTCTATAATCATTGGATATCAAAGTGTGAAAACATTAGCTCAAGTGGGTTAATTTTATGCATTAGTTAATTTGGCCCATTCTTGATTTTTCCTCTCTTTTTCAAGATCCCATATGTGTCTTTCATCCCCACATGACCTCTTGATGGGGTATCATGGATCACTAATTATTTATTTGTCTAATTTTTCATTCTTTGAAAATATGCTACTTCAACTATGTCTTGAAAAACCTTCTCAAATAGAGGAAAAATGTAGACACTTCATTTTAATCATTCTATGTCAAAATTAAAATTGGAATGACTTTCTGTAATAACACACAAATCTAGTTAAAAAGTGCCAATTAAGCCAATTATTTGCATAATTATTGATTTAATTCAAGATTAAAACAAATTCTTGATTAGAGAAATGCATTGTATCAAAAATTTAATTTGACATCAATGTCTTGAATGAAACCGATCATTTATAAGTGTTATTATAGGAAAATAAATGAATATTTAATTGGCAAGAGAATATTACAAAAGGCTACTATTCTTCTAATCATTGATTAATTATATTTAATCAATCTAATATAATTCTAATGAAAAATTTTGTGGATTTAGAATTATCTATTTCTTAAATGCACGAATTGAATTATTGACTCACTTAAGGTGATATATATAGACATCTAATTCCTAACACCATTTGTGTTGAAATTATCAATATTACTTAAATTACACTCAAATGCACATTTTAGGTCAAAATCCATAAAATACCCTAAATGGTTCAAACTTGTCACTTAAAAGTGTCATTTTAGGTAAAAGTATCCCTAAATAGGGAGATGCATTTTATGGGCCGACTAACTTTGATTAGATTGTTTTGTGTCAAAATGATAATTTTGCCATTTAGTGCTTTAGATCAGTCTTTTCTTCTAATGCATTAGTACACACCATGTGCCTTTGTTATGTGGTTTTGGAAACATCCTAAATGGGAATACAACTCCAACACATCTAACATCACCTTCCAATTCCTTTCCAGTCAAATTATGAACCAATAATATGGGTTTTTGACCATTTTGATTAATTATGCACCAACTTCCAAAGAATTACATTAAACTTGATTAAAATTACTTAAGATAATTAATCCAATTTAAGAGCTTAAGTAAGAATTTCATATATATTTTTAAATATCTCATTATTGGAAATTGATTTTGAATATCTACATCACCTAGTGACATCATCTATGGGATGGCATCCATCATGCCATAAGTGCATAAAATATCAGGATTATGGGTCACCCATGCCTAGTTAATGCCTCCCATGCCTCTTTAATTCTTATTTATTTTGAGGATATTTATGAGTTTAATTCCAAATATTAGGATTATCCATGGCCACACATCTTAATCATGATATATATGGTCATGGTTGATCCTGACCAATCTCAAAAATTTATAAATAGAGAGGCCATGGACATGAATTTTAAGCTTGATTTATGCAAATTTATTATGAAGAATTATCTCCACAATCCTTTGCAATAGACCATTAAAATTAGTTACAAAATTCATTGATAGGTTATTTTAGTGATTTGTAATCATGAGCCTAGGTTTTAGGGAGTGTTCTTTAGAAATTGGAGGAGTTTACCACCTTTTTTGACAAAGACAAGGATTATTGATCAAGGGAGAACATGATTTTGAGCCATGTGGGTATGGTGATTCCATTTAGGAAGGGAATATGATGTTTTATTTCATTTGTTTCTTTATATCCTTCATAATCCCATAGGAATAGATAGGCTTAGTTAGTTTTTTATGCATTATTCATGGTTTATGGACTAATGTTTGACTAAATTACTTTGTAATCCTCTCTACATCTTAGAATGCTTAGTGGGATACTTTGACCTAAACTATCACTTGTAAGTGAAAATTTCAAACCATTTAATGTGGTTTATTGATGTTGACCTAAAATGTACATTTGAGTATAATTCGAGTAAGATTGAAAATTTAAACACAAATGGTGTTAGGAATTGGATGTCTACATTTTGAGATAATCATTGCCCAAACCATAATAAGCCATTATATATTGAGATAATCATTACAGATCACAAGATCAAGTGGGTTCTTGTAGATAATGGTTCAAGGTGAAACATTATATCTATTAAATTAGTACAATGATTGGGATATATGGATAAAGATATTTAGCAAAAAATTATTAAAATCAAGGCTTACGACAATGTTGAGAGGGAGTCATCTGGTATAATTTGGTTGCCAGTCATGATTGGGTCTATTTCTCATCACACATTATTCTGTATTATGGATATTGAGCTTCTTTATAACATAATTCTTGGTCATATTTGGATCCATGAAGTACAGGTAGTTCCATCTACTCTTCACTAATGCCTTAAGTTTCCCCATGATGGGATCAAGGTTACTATTCTTGCTGATCAGTAGCCATATCAATACTACAAACATATTGAAGTAGAGTTTTGTAATTATAAATATTTCCTTTGTTTTAAATTCATTTCAAAAAAGAACAAAGCCATCATTTCTCATCCATCTCCATCTAATTATATAGACCCTAGTGATCTAGCCTCCACTTCAGCTGATCCATTTCCTGTAGCTCTAGCCAAGTAGGTTATTTTTAAAGACATAGGTATTTCCATGTACCATCTGAAGGATGTCCTCCATATTAAAAAATTGCTGAAATCCCCTCAAACATTTGGAAAGCCTAAAACTTACTAGACTCATAATAGACTTGATCAAATTTGGCAACCAAAGAAGAAATAACTAAAACCTCTTATGGTTTTTGCACCTAAAATTACACCAAAGAAATATCAAGAGGATTTTATTGAGGCAGATTGGTTATGTTCTAAAGGCCTTTATTATTATTTTTATAATCTAAAGTATCCTATCCCTAACAAGATAATAGATCATATTGACTATATAGGGAAAGGCCTTAACCCATAGGTGCAAGGCATTTTAGAACTCTTATCAGCTAGAGTTGTCAATTAGAGTCATGGTCTCATGTTTAAACCACTAGAGGATGACTTCATGACATTTTATAGTGAATCTTTTGAAGTGACTAGTAACGAGACTCATATCAGTGACACAACGTCCTATTATAGCCTTTTTGATGAGCTTGTTGACTCAGATTTATTTGATTCAAATGCCATATTAACCATAATTCCTATTAAAGCTTCTCATCCTAAATAAAAAACCTATCCTAGTAGTGTTTACATTCCTAAGGTAGGGAATTATATCTTTACCATCAGTACTTCCCATCCTAAAGAAAACCCTCACTATAACCTATGCCTTTGCCATCTTAAATTCATAGATTAAGACTAGAAAAATTTGGTTATATGCCTTGATGAGTTTCAAAATGAAGCATTGATTGAAGAATACATGGGCATACAAGATGCATTTCCCATTGGTGATCATAAGTAGGGTTTTGATTTTTCATTAGATCATTCTACCTACTTTGGGGAGTAGAAAAACTTTCTTGGTCATAATAAATTAAAAACATCGAGATCTTTAGGTGAAAACATCTTTGGGGCACTTATTGATTAGGGAAAAAGTAAAGAAAAAGATAAGCCTTTGAGTGAAAAATTATTTCAGATGCTCCCAAATGAGAAATTTTGTTCATCCCCTCAGGATGTAGAAATTCCATCTAGCCCAAGTTCCATAGTACAAACATCTCTTCAGAACAACATCAAATATTTGAGAAACTTGATCTTGAGTTTTTAGAGGTTTTTACTAATTGGCCTTTACCTGAGAAGGTAGATTTTGATTCTTCATATTATCTAGATCTTTGGGAGGAACAACAAGAAGATATAACAGAGGTAAATGATCATGACCATACATTGCTTACAATTCTAGAGGGTGGATCCACACTCCTCGTGGAGAATACAATAGAAGTGAATTTATGAACTTATGAGGATCCCAAATTTTTTTATCTTGGAGCTTCCCTTACTGAAGTAGAATGTGAACATATTATATCCATTCTTAAGGATTATATAGACATATTTTCATGAGCATACTCTGACATGCCAAACTTGGACCTAGATTTAGTTGTGCATCATCTTGTTGTTCACCCTGGTGCTAAACCAGTCAAGCAAAAATTAAGAAACACACACATCACCATTTTGGTTAAGGCTGAGTTGGAATATTTGTTAAGAGCCAATTTTATCACACCACTAGACTACTCTAAATGGGTTTCCAACATAATACCAGTGAGTAAAAATATCCCAGGCATATGTATTTGTATTGATCTCCATGATATCAATAAAGCATGCCCAAAAGATGATTTTCCTCTACCTAAAACCGACATGATCATCAACTCAACTATTAGGTATGATATGTTATCCTTAATGGATGGATTTTTTGGTTATAATCAGATCACAATAGCCCCTAAAGATCAGCATAAGACCACATTCACCACTCTACGGGGGACATTCTGCTACCAATTCATGCCATTTGGTTTGAAGAATGCTAGAGCCATATATCAACATGTAATGACTATCATTTTATATGACATGATGCATGACATTATCAAGGACTATGTTGATTATAAACTATCAAAATCAAGAATAAGATATGGACATCTTGACATTATATAGATAATATTTGAAAGGTTTTATGAATATAAAGTCTGCTTAAATCCTAAGAAATGTGTCTTTAGAGTCACATCAGGAAAATTACTAGGGTTTATTATATCATAATGAGGGATTGAAGTAGACCCTACAAAGGTCAATGCTATTATGGAAATGCCTCCACCAAATAATCTTAAATAGCTATGATGTCTACAAGGAAAGATGCAATCTATACATAGGTTAATTTCTCAATTGGTAGATAAGTGCCACCCATTTACCCATATCTTATAGAAAGGGGTAAAATTTTAGTGGGATGAAGATTGTTAGATATAATTTGAAAATCTTAAAACATACTTTGCCAATCCACCAGTATTACGACCTCCAACACAAGGAAATCCACTACTTTATATATTAGCCACAAAACATGCATTGGGGGCACTTTTGGCTCAGCATGATGATCATGGTAAGGAACTCGTTGTTTATTATTTAAGTTGAACATTGGTACCTTATGAACATAATTATATTCCTATTAAGAAGGCATGTTTAGCTATGGTATTTTCCACTAAAAAATTATGACATTATATGACAAATAACAAAATTATTGTTATTTCTAAGGTAGATCCTCTTAGGTTTCTCTTATCTAAAGTATCTCTTCAAAGATGAATGGCTAAATGGTTTATGCTCCTCATTTAATTTGATATTGAGTACCAGAATCAAAAGGTAATAAAAGGATAAGTTTTATTGACCAACTTTCACAAGATCCTATTAAGGCCACTCAACTTTGACCTTCTAGATGATTCTATCATGACGATAGAAAAAAATCATAAGAACTTAAATAGTGGATGATCTATTTTGATGGATCCTTCACATCTTAAGGATTTAGATCTAACATATTATTGATCATGCCATAGGGGGATCTTATCCCCAAATAATTCCATATACAATTTCATTGTACAAATAATATGGCCAAATATGAGGCATTGGTTGTAGGGCTCTATCTTTCTATATAGTGGGATATTCAAAGCTTAAAGGTCTATGGAGATTCACATCTAATCACAAATCAGACAACTAACCAATATCAAATAAAGGATGAAAAGCCTGTTCCTTACAAGGAAATTATTTATAACCTCAAAACACATTTAGAATCTCTATAGTTTGAGTAAGTTCCATGCATCAACAATAGATCTACTGATGCTATGACAATAATTGGTTATATGATTCAAATGCATGATAGTGCTAAAGAGTATCAGTTCTTGATTAAAAATATTGTTCAACCATCACATATTCTATTATATTTATAGAGGATATGCACCATCGTTGATCCTAATCCATCACCTGAGCTACCATGGTACCAAGATTGTTATAACTATTTCCATAGTCATGTATTCCCCATTGAACTTTCCAAAAACTAACAAAAATTATTCCTTTATCACTTAAAATGTTATATCCTCCTTATAAACATGCTTTATCATAAAGGCTATGATAGAACACTTCTTCATTATTTATCTTTGTGAGAATTTAAGCTATCAATAAAGGAGGTTCATGAAAGAATGTGTGGGGTCCATACCAATGGTGTAGTCCTAGCAAAGAAACTCCTTAGAACATGCTATTATTGGCCCAAAATGGAGATATATTCTTGTAATTATGTAAAGAGGTGTGTTCCTTGTTAGTATCATGGCAACTTGATACATGTACCTTCCTTATAATTGCAGTCGATCACAAAACCATGGCTATTCTCAACATGGGGTCTTGATCTCATTGAGAAAATTAACCTAACATCTTTAGATGGCCATAAACACATTTTGACTGCAACCAATTACTTTATCAAGTAGATTGAGGACATTCCTCTCACTTATGTTATTATGAAACAAATAGCCAAATTCATTCATTACCATATCATCTATCGATATGGCATCTTAGGCCATATTATATTTGATAATGGTGGATCCTTTGTGAACCAAGATGTGAAATTTCTTTGTGAAAAATTCAAGATCAAGCATAAGAAATCCACTCCGTATAAATTGCAACGCAATGAACAAGTTGAGGCATAAAATAAAACCATTTTATCCATCTTAAAGAAGATTGTTAATGATGTTGGCTATAATTGGCACTTGTAAATCTTTCCTACCCTTTAAGCCTATAGAACCAATCATCACACCCCAATTAGAGCTACTTCATACTCCCTTATTTTTTTCACTAAAGCTATCATCCCAATCGAGATTGAGATCCTATCATTAAGAATATCACTAGAGCACATTGAAGATGATGAAGACTATAGAGCATTATAACTACAAGAACTAGAGCTTCTTGATTGTAAGCATTTGGTTACCCTAGAAAAGTTGTAGGCCTATCTAAATAGATTACATATAAGCTACAACAAATGAATTCTCCCTTAAGAATTTGAGATTGGTGACTTAGTTTTGAAAGAGACCCAGAAGAAGACAAATGCTAAATTCAAAAATAAATTCAAGTTTTAACCTAATTGGTTAGGACCATATATTGTCATAGCAAACTATGGATCAAGAGCATATCAATTGGATAAACCTAATGGTGAAGAACGTTTAGAGCCCATGAACATCATACAACTTAAGAGTTTCTATGCATGAGTAGCTTTGAACCATTGTCTACAAGACCCCGAACTTGGGGGCAACTTGTGTTGATGTAATTTTATACCACCTTTTTAATCTTAGGTTGAATGCATTTTATACTACCTTAGTCCACTTTTCATGATTTTAGACAGTAAAGGCTTTGAATCCTTGGTACTTTGAACACATTCTTCATCCCATTTTAGATTGATTTATTAGAGAAGCATATTATTTGTTATGCATAGGGCATGTTATAAGCTTGAAAACTTTTTATCCCTTGACCAACTATGACATTGATTATGTCTCATGAACATTTTGAACATCCTTAGTAGTAGTTCTATAAAGTAGTTCAGCTATAGGATAGTATTGTGTAGCTTCAGATAAGTGAACAACAACATCTTAGTTCTAGACTATTGCTACACTATTATAAATAGGTGAATGTAGATAATTATTTTCTATTTTAGGTTGTACATTATTCTATATCACATTTGCTTCTCTTTATTGTTTTATTGACATCCTTTCTCTCACCAATTTATGAGCATGTCCTGGCCATTATAATCAATTTAACTATCTTATTGGAACCTCTACTCTTAAGATGTGCATTTCCTTGACTAGATGGTCCCACCTAATGCATATTTTAGCCCAAAAACACTAAAAACATTAGAAATACTTTGAAACTACTAAAAACATTAAACATGATTCACAAAAGAAAAAAAAACATTGTCTTCTACTTCTATACATTTGTACATTCCCATTCTACCATGTTACGCTCTTACCATTTTTCAAGAACATAAACACCAATTAATTTCACTTTGTCCCACGCACTTGCCAGTTTGCAAGATCATTATTTTGCATCTCATTAGCTTCTTGTTTACTATACCATTCTCATTTGTTTATCATATCTTCCCTTTCTTATATAACATTAATCAAGCTAGTTTAATCATCATTTTTCTTCTATCCCATTTCTTTGGAGAAGTACATTTGGCCTAAAGTTCATGTTGGAACATGAATCTATGGAACTATGTAGGTAGCATCCACTTTTTTTATACATCTAGATTCAGCTCAACCAACTCCTTTCTTTTCTTCTCTTCCTCCATTTCTTCTATAATTATTCCTTATTGATAAGGGAATAATTATCATGTCATTGTTCTTTGTTATTATGTGGTGGAAATTAATGCCTCTACCGTACATGCATGAACATTTGACTTTAAACCTCACTACCTTGGTTTTTGTTTGTGTGTGTTTATTTGATTTTTCTTAGTGTTTTGTTGTGCTTTCACACCTCTCCTTTTATTTATTCTATTGTTTTCTTTTCATTAATTCTTGTTTCATCTTGGTATTGTATTTCCTTGATTGGGTTTGCTTTTCTCTTTTGTGTTCAAGAATGCCTTGATGGTCCACATGGATCTTGATTATTCATATCTTGGTCTCATATCGTTAAGATGTTATTGCCTTTTATTTTTAAACATTTTGTTCCTACTTAAGATCATATCTTGATTTCAAGTTAGGTTCATTTATGTTTATCTTTTTATTTGTCTTTTCTTTTTTGTTTAAATGTAAATCATTGTAACTCTAGTTTTGGTCATTATTTTACCATTATACTTAGCTATAGGTATTCACATTTGAACTAGATTTGTGAAATTAGAATCTTATGTAATTATAAGTTATTCATACTTATAATGCCTAATTTATTTTTTTATAGAAATAAATTCATGCTCAGGTCTCAAAGTCTTATGTCAACATCAGCTCTGATGAATGATTCTCAAGAACACTTTGTAAAACCTAAGCTCATGATATGGAATTCAGCTTCTAGGTAACATATATTTCAATATTTTTTTGTCTATGCTTAGATATGAATATCTTTGCATACATTGTCATTATAATCAATTCTTGGTCATTTTTCATCATTCCTTATTTCATTCTCTTCCGAACTTGGGTGAACTACATTATCCTAAGGTTCATGTTGGAACATGATTCCATGGAACTATGTAGGCAATGCTTAATTTCTATTAAGGCCATCTTGACTATATCCATTCTTATTTTCATCTCTCTCATCACTTTTTGCATTCTCATATGCTTGGTTTTATATGGATTTCTAAGCCATTAAACCATCACACATACACTTGAACCTACTCGCTTTAACCTATCTTTTTGGTTATATCCTTGAGCTATTTTTCTTGCTAATTTCCCATGCTAGGGCACAACATCTAAACCACGTCTAAATAAAATCATATCTACAAGGGAAAAACCATTATTTATTCTTTATCAATGATCAAAATTCACCCTACTAGGGCAAAACTATTTTATCATGATCACATTTTCTCTACTAGAGTACTTAGTACCTTCTCTTTGGAGACCCTATTCTAGTGGTGATTCCCTTCTTGAAGTAGAATGCTCTCTATTTTAATCTAATTCCAATATCTCCACACTAATGCACATGATGGCAATATTTTAGTGTGTAACTTATCTCAAGATTGATCAATGCCGTAAGCATGCAGCTTGTACTCTCAAATTGGGTACATTTAAAGTGTGTCCCTTACATTTATGGATTGTATCTTTCCCATTCCCCCTATTTTTGGGGTCTATTATACTCCCAATTATATTTTGATCATTGATTTTAATCACATGTGCAAGCATTATACTGTCTATATGTGATATATTCCATGGGTTAATTTCTCACATTCTCTCTCTTTTTGAGATTCCATCCTTTTCTTCCATCTTAGTATGTCCTCTAGAGGGGCGATCATGGGTTGTTTCCAATTTATTATTGACAACTCTTTTCTTTGAAAAGACATTACTTCACTTTAATGTCTCGCTATGCCTTCTCAAATAGGTTTAAAATGTAGACATCCAATTCCTAACACCATTTGTGTTGAAATTGTCAATCTTACGTGAATTGCACTCAAATACACATTTTAGGTCAAAATCCATAAAACACCCTAAATGGTTCAAACTTGTAACTTACAAGTGCTAGTTTAGGTCAAAGTATCCCTAAATAGGCCATTACATTTTATGGGCTAGCTAACTTTGATAAGATCATTTTGAGTCAAAATGACAATTTCACTATTTAGTTCTCTAGATCACTCTTTTCTTCTAATTCATTGGTACATGTCACGTACCTTTGTTATTTGGTGTTGGTAATATCCTAAATGGGGATACAACTCAAACACATCTAACATCACCTTCTAGTTCTTCTCCATTCAAATTGTGATCCAATAATATGACTTTTTGACCATTTTGATTAATTATGCACCAAATTTCAAAGAATTGCACTAAATTTTATTAAAATTACTTAATCTAATTAATAAAATTTAAGAGATTAAGTTATAATTCCATAGATCTTTTTGAATATCTACATCACCTAGTGATATCATCTATGGGGTGGCATCCATCAATCCATAAGTGCATAAACTATTAGGATTATGGGTCACCCATTCCTAGTTAATGCCTCCCATGCCTCTTTAATGTTTATTTATCTTGAGGATATTTATGATTTTAATTCCAAATATTAGGATTATTTATGGTCACACATTTCTATCTTGAGATGGATGGTCATGGTTGATCTTGACCAATCTCAAAAATCTATAAATAGAGAGGCCATGGACATGAATTTTAAGCTTTATTTATGTAAAGTTATTATGTAGAATTTTCCCCATGATCCTTTGCAATAGACCATTAAAATTAGTTACAAGATTCATTTATAGGCTAGTTTAGTGATTTGGAATCATGAGCCTAGGTTTTATGGAGTGTTCTTGAGACATTAGAGGAGTTTTCCACCTTTGTTGACAAAGGCAATGATGCTTGATCAAGGGAGAACATGCTTTTGAGACACATGTGTATGGTGAATCCATTTTGGAAGGTAATATGATTTTGCTTTCTTTCATTTATTTCTTGCTATCCTTTGTAATTCCCATAGGAATGGATAGGCTTAATTAGTTAGTTATTTATGCATTCTTCATGATTTATGGACTAATGTTTGACTAACTTGATTTATAATCCTCTCTATAATATCATCATACTAAGTGTGAAAGTAATAGATCTTGCAATCTCTTACACCCATCTTACACACTCTTCTATTTACACTCCTCTTACACAGTCAAAGAGGGGTCATGATTTTAATCTCTTACATTTATATGACATACTTCATCCCTTTTATTCTATACTCCATATCTCTCATTTATAAGAGTGGAGGACTAATATTGGGCCCTAATATTCACCTCAAGATGGATGATCCACAACCATTTTACAACTCTATAAATGAAAGGGTCTTTAAACTCTTTCAGCATGACCAACCAATGCAATGAATTTATACAAAATATTAAGGTCATCACTCAACAATTATTCAACTTTTATAATTAAGAAACTACATGTAGGCATGGGGAGATGTTTCCTACATGGGGATTTGACATTTTTAAAGACCTCTAATTCTAAACGTTGAACACTTACCTCTTAAAAACTGAAAAGAAAATTAAATCTTTCAAGGAAGATATAAATGTTTATGTTTTATATTATAGTTAATTTATCATTTGATTAGTCTTACTCAAACTTATTGGATAGGCTTAGAATGTTATGATCTCTCAATTATTTTATTTTGCATCCACTAACAATGATCTAACCTCTTTTGGATTCCTATTTTACATAATGGCATGCCTAATGGGACCCTATGCACCCCATGAACTCTTATAGAACCTCTTAATTATTTTAGTTGTAAGAATTAACCTAGTAATTAACTTAATTCACCTTGTTTTACCCAAAAACTATAAAAGTCTGACCTAGGTGGAATTTTTAGTTTTGCCCTATGTTTTGGTAGTTTTGTCACTAAAATGGTGGAAACACTCTGTAAAATGGTGATTTAATATCTATTTTATAGTTTAATGTGTTTTTATAGGCTATAATAATAGATGAAAATGTCCTTAAAATAAACAAAAAAACATTAAGAATTGGTGAAAATGTCCCTAAAAATGGTAGAAATGCCCTATGATATATTTTCTATTTTTCCTACTTTTTGATAAAAACATCATTAAAATTGGTAAATGCCCTAATTGGAGAAGACACCCTACTAATTGGTAGAAATTACAAAGTCTATATTTCTATATGTTTTATATAATTTAATGAAAATATCCTTTGAAATTGGTGAAAATGACCAAAATGGTGGAAAAGTCATGTATTTCACTAGAAACACCATGTGTAAAAAACCTGAGACTTAAGCAAATGTTATCAAAAAAATTTACACCCTTTGGAAGATAGTTAAAGCCTTCCAAATTTGAAATAACATGGAAACAATCCTAGGTTATGGGTGGCCTAAAATTATATTGAATCTCTAGGTTAAATGGATAGCTCCCTTGATGTTTCACTTAGGCTCATAAAACTAATCTACCAACTTACTATGAAAAGAGAGAGAAACCTACTCTAATGGAGGTGTGCACCAAAGATATTTTACCACTACCAACTAGATATAAATAAACTTCAACCATATGGGTAACTTGTAATAAACACTACTCCAAAGCTACCTCTCTATATCAGTATTTCATGAGAAGGTTGTGAATAATGGTTGGGTTAAGAGGGTTAGTCAAGAGGTCATACCATGACACTAGTGAATATGTTACCTACTTAACCTTCCCACAGCACTTAGACACTTAACAATTGTTGGAGAGTTGTTAGTGATGTCATGGTTATGTCATGGATGTGTCCTAGTAGTGGATGAAGTTCTTTCATAGCCTAAGTAATAATGATAAAGTGTGCAATGTACTTGTCCTAGTGCACTTAAAGGAGGCTTAGTTGATCTTCGATATTGGCATGATTAGATATGTTTAAAGATGAGTATAATTATTTAAGTATGTGAAAATGGTCTTATAAATGGTCAAGAATGATTGGAAATATTGTGAGCATGAGTGTAATTCATATGGTAGTCCATAGTTTTCATCTAGATAGTATGGGTCTAGTGGAAAAAAATTTGAGTAGGTTATTTATTGATGTCACTATTTCCACGTGTCGATGAGTCAAGTGGAGTTAGTAATATGTTGTGATAAAATCAATACATAATTATTATGTATTAAATCTTAGTTCATACACATCAGCATAGTCAAAGCTATGTGGGTGCAAAGTTGGGTTCCAAGGTAGTTTGACATTTTTTTCCCATACTTTGCCAAATTTGCATGAGGTAAGAAAGATCTGAGTAAGCATTTTGGTGATGTAATATATCACATGTGTGGATGTTTAAAAACAATCTGATCATATGAGTTTGTTTATTTTTGAACCTAGTTTATTTTTTCTAAAATTTAGGTCATGCACTGAAGCACATCAAAAGATATGCATGTGCAAAGTCAACCTTCAAGGAAATTCTTAACATTGTTGGCTTTATGGTAGAAAAATTTGAGTAAGAATTTTAATCTTTTTAAAACTCACACATGTGAGGGTTTCAATATAAATTTATCACATGGTTGGATTTTTTTATGTGAGTAGATCATATGGTCCAAATTTGAGATCATACAAGTGAGCGGGATAAAAGTTATTGAGGTTTAAAGTTGGCTTCTCAAATAGATTGCAATGGTCCCTATACTTAGCTAATTTTGAAATATTTAAAGTTCAAGACCAAATGGAGATCCAAAAGTTCATGGGAGATCATATGGATTGATCTAATGGCACATGTTGAGTCAAAGATGTCAAAGTGACAGTTGTTTAATGTTAAGAAAAGGTAAAGGATAAGGATGTAATGGTTAGCAGGTATTCATATAGATTAATAGAATGATGATTGATATAAGATAAATAAAAAGATGATTAGTAGAGATATATAGAGTGTGTTGAGTCAATATTTCAATATTACATGAGATGAGGTCAACTATTCAAATTTTAACTATGATTGTTTGAATTTAAATATTTGAATTTATAAAAAGAAAAACCAATACTCTGTATTTTGTTCATATCTTTTGATTTATGCATAATTTTCTCATGGTATAAAAATAGAACCTATAGAGGATTACAAGGAACATATAAAAATATGAATTTTAAGGTATAATTATATATATAAATAAATATATTTATCTCTAAAGTTGATTGTGTGTTTGACTATGTTCTACAAGTAACTCAAGAAGGGTAATTGAGCTCATTTTGATATTGTTTTGATGTGTAATAATGAATTAACTATTTGGGAGTGTTTTAGATGCCATAAGGATTCTATATGTGAATTATGAAGGTTTTAACAATCATATGTCGTATGAACAGAGTTTTACAAGTTGATTATGTATTCATTCATGGTGACTATGTGCATAGGATATTGTTTAAGCAATTTATACTTAAGTAAAAGGGTACTATGGTGGATATGCAAACATAAGGAGGACCTATATATCATGTGACATGGTTTCATGAGTCTTAAAAGTGTTCCTATATTATTAGTTTTCTTGAATAAGTGTCAAAGAGCTGAATGGGTCTCCATAGGACCTAAAAGTGACTGAGGTCTATTTGAAAGTGGATTGTGCTTAAGTGTGACCTATGTAAGATGACTTAAGGGTTAAGGCATGTATTTTGGCCAAAAATTTTGTTTATAATTAATGATATCTCTATATATAGTTAAATCAAATATGATTCTATATATTGTGGTGAAGACTTGTGAGATAAGTGTAAGGTGTTTGTGAGAGTTATGGAGCAAAGGAGAGGTAGAGTACCAAATTGATGGGTTAATGAGTAGAGTAGATCAAGGAATATGTGTACAAATTATAAGTCATATTTTTTATGTCCAAATAGTGCTATTATAATTTTAGGATATGCAAAGATGTCTAAATGTGCATATGAGGATAGTTTGAGTGAAGGAGAGATATTATGGTATGCCTATGTGAGAGGTTTGTATGAGATAGAGAGATTTTGTGAAGGGGTTAGAAAACATAGATCCATCATGAGGTGTTGAAGACATTAGTTTTAAGGTGGAGGTGTTCAAAGGAGGGTCTAAAGAACTTGATCTTTCTTAAAGATAGTTTCTCCTTGTAAAATAGGTGTTTCACTAAAGGCCTTTAGTTAGGATGATATGATCAAGGTTTGATGGTCTAAAGGAGTTGATCAGTATCTTATTTGTAATTTATTATAGGATAATATTCCATGTGTTGTAGACTTGAGAGTGGGTTTTATCTCCCATGAGGGTCTCCCATAGGAACTTTATGTTATGTGTTTGATCTTGTGTATACATTGAATGAATGAGATCTTTTGTTAATGTTTCTTGATCAAGTTGATATATGTTGATTATTTAATAGTTTTGTAGACACCAAAATTATGTCACACACATGCATAACTCCTTGTGTTGAAACCCCCCTTAATCCCATTTTTCAATAATAAAAATTAGCCTCCCTAACCCATGCTTTTATCCCTCATACATTTAATTAATTTAAAATACTTAATTAAGTTAATTAAAATCCCCTTTTTCCCACCTTACCTAGCCACCTCACCCTATGACTAATTATCACTTGATGAGTCACCTCAAGACCTAGTCCCCTCATCCTAACTAACCAAGACTTATTCTCACATCAAAAGTAAATTCCTAATCAACTACCTCCTTCTTAACCTCTTATTTTTACCATTTTCTAATGGGTGCCACCATTGGAATGAAGAGCAATAGAAAATAGGCCAAAAATAGTAATCTTTACCTATTCTAGGGCCACTGACATTGGTCAACGCATGGCTAACATCGGTAGGATTATTGGAATTGATGATATAAGCCTAACTCCAACCTAAAGTTCGAGTCAATAAAAATCAAGAAAATTCATTCTTACTTGCATTCAAGCTCTTAGCATTCAAATTTAGACATCTTGGCTTACTATTATCTTATGTAAGTCAATCATGATCAAGAACCAAGATCTTGAAGACTAACAACACTTACTTGTCCTCTCTATTCAGGGCATCAATTTGAACTACTTGATAAGAGCCACCAATATGGTACTTATCATTCAGTCAATAATACAACTAAGTATAATAACTTATTCTATAGGTTTTTTAAGCATTTACTTTGCTACTATTTCATATCTACTATTCATTTATTTACAAATTCCTAACTGAACCCCCATGAGGGAGTTATCAAGCTTCTTTATTTGTTTCCCTTTGACTTGACACACCAAACCTCAGCCTAGATCTACCCAAACCATACTCTCTCTCTCATAACTCTCCCAGACCTCCCAGACCTGATCAAAATCATTTCCCAAACTTGGAAAAGCCTTCTACAAGCTCCTAACCAATTATTGTCCCTACTAACCTTGATAGCCTAACTGACATTAGTTACCTTCACCACCGACCTCAGTAGTATAACTGATATCAGTCACTCCCCTACTAACATTAGTGACTTAAATTCTCTAAACTTTCCAAAACCTACCTAAAAAACTTCCAAAACACAAACAAAATATACCACCTATAGTATGTTACTCTTTACTGCATTCAAGTTGCTAATAAAGGTAATATTATCTATCTTTTACTCTCTCTTTCACTCTCTTTTAATTATTTATTACTCTTTTATCTCTAAAAAGTGGACTGTCATCTCTAAAGAAGTTTCACACTTCCTAAAGCAAGTGCGTAGCTTGGCAGCCCACTCATTTATCTACTAACAAACATCTTGTGGTAGTGTTTTCTTACTTGTAGGTAATCCTCCCTATCCAAAGAGGAATGATCAAAACATCTAGATATGGTGTGCAAACCAATTTGGGTTTATTCTAATCACTTATCCCTATAATTCTTCTCTATTTTCCTTTAGGCTTAAATAGACAAAATTTAGTGAAACATTTTTGGCATGCCCAATGGGACCCTGGATTTTTCCTTGGGTTCATTTCTTGTTTTAAGAATTCATATAGGTGAATTATAGTGAAAATTTCATTTCTTGCACTTTCCTCTTCTCTTCTCTCTTAAAATGAAAAATTTAACATTTTGTTTTCTTTTTAAAAGCATTAACCTAAAATTTTCTTTCTTTTCTCTTTGCCTCTAAAATCAATTTATCATTGTTTCCTTAAAAATTAAAAAGAATATCTTATTTATTTCTTTCTTGCATGTACATTAGGATATTTATGTTCATTTTCTATTCCTATTTCATCTTTGATTCATTTGAATCTAAACATTTCAGATTTGGGTTTAAAATTTACTACATTTCATTGTTTGGTTACTGCATATTAACTCACCTAGTTAATGACAAGCATTATGAATAAATTATATTGCACCTATGTTACACAACTAGATCACATTAACATCAAAAAAAATCTAAACTCACATGAGAAAAGGCCCATTGAGATTTCATCACCTAGTGGATCACCTTACATTACCTAGCTATCTTACTTGGATTTCACCACGAAGCGAAGAACCCACTCCATTCTCTAATGGAGTATAAAATCTAGAAAGAAGGTATGTTTAAACTAACTTGACTTGGCTCCAGGTCCATGAAGTGAAGAAAGAAAGCTCCTATAGTAATCCACATACCTAGTCTAACATAGATTTACTCTTGATCACTAAAACTAACCTGGAACCATCTCTAGATTGCTTGTTAGTACCTTTGATAACCAAATTCTCTTTTTACTATTTGATTAAGGCATAAGCCAACATGATACTAAAAATTAATCTCTAAGACTTAATATTTTCTAGTTGTATGTTCTTTTTCTTCTTTTCTATTTCCTTATATATTTTAGAGTTGGTAAGGACCTTTTCTTATTAATTTAAAAAATCAATACTATTTATAATACTCAATTTGTATAACATGTTATCTCAGGCTTTCTGTGTGTTATTCCTTCTTACATACACCTCTTACATCTACCATTTTACCTAGTTTCAACTATAGGTTTTCTACAACATCATATTTTCCATCTCCCAAGATATCATAGTGACCAACATTAGTTAACTCTACTGGCATCGACAAAGTTACCTACTGACATCAGTTAATCCACCAATGTTAGAAAACTTTTTATATCGACATTGGTCAAGAAATTGATGTTGATGACTGTGTAATTTTCATTTTCTCAAAATAACAAGTTGAAATAAGCCACCTACCTACAATCAAAATTGGTTTTTCTTTATTCTATCTCTAATATAGGGTAGTAAGACTATTTATACTTCTTATTACATGGAATTGATGTGAGCTCAAGCCAAAATTCTTATCGATTACACAAGTTGACAACCACTTCCACCTTCCTCTCTCACTTTTTATTCTATCATAGAGCATACTTTAGATAGAGATCATACTCCCAACCCTAACCAAATTCCCATCGTGCTTGATGGAGATCAAGATTTGGCTATATTTCTTGATCACAATGTGGTATCCCTTAAGCATTACCTTGCTATGAGCTGAACCCATAATTATTTGGGTGACCCAATCTATGGTATGCCAACCTCTTTAATGGAGATAACATTAGTTTTAATTGCCTTCACTATTTTTCCCATGGTTACCCAAACCACCATTTTGACTAGTAACCCAAATATAAATAATGTTCAAATTTTAGCATCTCCAACTACCCAATCCCACCTAAACTTTGGTGTGACTTCCCTAATTTCACAACCATAACTAGTTCAATCAAGTCTTACCCCATTTTAGAATTTAGTGGTACCTATTCCATCTACCCTCACACCTATAATTACCAAAGTTATGACTCACCCTTCATCTAATCTAACCATGCCAATGACCCAACCTATAATAACAACAAGCAACCAAAGCTTAGTCTCTAACCCAATGGGACAAGCCCCTTTCCTTTCCACCCCCAGCCTATGACTCATTATCCTTATGTTGCCCCAAAATAACCTCAACAAGCTATGTTATATGCTCCCTCTACTTCCTATCAGGTTGCTCATAATTTAGGAGGTATCCCCCAAACTAATCCCCCTCCAAACCTCATTAAGATGTTGATGGACAAGATGTCTAATTTAGAGTCATCCTTTTTTGGTTCAAAGAATGTGTTATCTTATGATCAGATATGAAATAAACACACCCATCCTTCTATGCCTATTCACCCTTATCCAAACCAATGGGAACTCCCTAGATTTACTCATTTCCAAAGTAAAGAGGACTCACAATAACACTTGCAAGCATTTAGACATGCTTGTTATTTAATAGGGAATGATGATGCATTACTAATTCACACTTTACCTATGTCTCTTTTAGGTGCTACCTTAGATTGGTATATCTCTATACCTCAACACTCCCTTTTCTCATTTACCCAACTCACACAAATATTATTGGACCATTTCTCTATTAACATTTATAAAAATATTTCCATAATAGACCTTTATTCTATTAGACAATTTGATGATGAATTTATCATAGATTTTGTTGCTTGTTGGAGAGGCTTGATTAATAAACTCTCCTTATCCTTACCCCAACTTGAGCTTATTGATATCTTCTCAAGGGCATGTGCTAAGCACATCTCATCCAAACTCAGAGTACAAACTTTTTGCACATTTGATGAGGCTTTTATAATAGCATGAAAACTCAAGATTTGTGTTATACACGAAGTCAAATTCAAGTTGTGAAGTAAGAATCCTAATTATAAATCAAATGACTCATCCTCCTCTAAAAATTCTCCTTCTAACCAAAAAGCTAAAGGCTTTGCCAACATGGTGGTCATTAAGTCATCCTCTTCCACAACCACAAACCAATCAAATTCCTTGACTTCCCAAAATTTGACCAAGCAATTCTAGCAATGGTATGAAAAAAGATAATACACTCCCATTGGGGAGTCATACACATCCATTTTGGAAAAAATATTGCAACAAGGTGTCATAACCCTTCCTCAAATCGAACCTCTTATATAGTTTGACCCTTCTTGTCCTATTCTAGCTTGGTATAAGGAAGATGAGTTTTATGGTTACCATCTAGTCAAAGGTCATAATTCTAATAGATATAAGACACTCAAGAACATTATTCAAGACATGCTTGATAGAGGTGATATCATCTTGGATAATCCTAATACACCCATTAATCAAAGTATTGATGTGTTTAAACACCCTTTTATTAACCACTCAATGAATCAAAATATTGTTCAAACCACAACTAACTCAAGTGATCATAATATCCATATAGTTAATATGGTTTCTCCTTTACCTCTAGTTCAACCTCCCCTTCAACAGGAGACACCCATTTTATCAACTCCTATCCCATAGTCAGTAGCATTTTTTTTTCCATTCTTCCTCCTTAGGTAGAAGATCCTATTTCACCTATTCCACTCCCTCATGAGGAAGAGCCTCCTTTACCACTTCTTTTGCCACCAAAGGAGCCAATAATTCCAATTCCTTTTGCACCCATATTACCTATCCTCTTACCACTTAAAGACCACACCCTACCCATTACTCAACCACATGTTGAAGGGAACATCATTCCTATATTATACCCTCTTGAGGAACCTTCTTTGCCTACCTCTCCTCCACCCATAGAGAGTAGTGTCCCAACCACTCCACCTTTACACCTTGAAAAGTAAATTTTATCCATTCTTATATTAGATGAGAGACATAGTGTGCCTACTACAATTGTACCACTCTTACCCCTTATTTTACCTATGGAGGACCACACTTTACCTATGCCTCGCCCACATGTTGAGGGGGACATAATACCTATGCTTTACCCTCTTGAGGAACCTTCTTTGCCTACCTCTCCTCTACCCATGGCAGACCATGTCTCTTCTCTTGTCTCTGTCAAAGAGGAACCCATTGTAGTTCTTTCTCATCTTTGGCCCAAAGTAGTAGAAACCAACAATTTCCCTCTCTCCTAAACACCTTATCCTTCTAAATACACAATAATAAATCCTACATCAACATCATCTAAAACCTTCTCGTGTTTGGTGAAAACTCTAGAATTTCTTAACTCTATGAAGGTATATCATGTGATATTTTAGGAGTAGATTAAAACTCCTTTTCTAACACAAAAAATTTCAACCTTTACCACTAACCCTCTCTCTACCCTTTACCCCAATGTATTTGACAAAGATAGAGATTTTTCACCAAAAGCACCAAAAGTTTAGCCATTTATGTTAGAACCCTCACCCTCGTATAAATCTACCATATTAAAGTAGATTAGGCCTTTAGGCATATGCCCCATATCTAATATAATTCATCCACAAGTGAAATTAGATTTAAATCCTCAACTACATGCTGGAGTTTCATAACCTAAGCTAAAAAAAATGTTAAAGTCTCTAGATCCCTTCTTCAACCCTCAACTTTACCATCTATTTTGGGATAACACCCCTCTACTTTAGTTAGAGTATCATTGACCCTAGAAAAATAAAAGGATAAGTTAACTCTACTCCTACCTTTGCCATCTAGTAGGCCTTTCACATCAAACATTGAGAAAGTGTCAACAAAACACATAACTCTACCAAATAAGGCACCACATAAAATCACCCCTATAACTCCTAAATAAAAGGTGTCCACTCTTATTAGCACAATAAGTGTGAGCCCACCCATAGGCTCTCAGATATTTTTCTTACATCAGTTATTGCAATATTCCATCAGAACTCTTCCTGCCATTAAGCCTTATAGTCCTCTTGGAATGAATCCATCTTGGTTTGATGATACACAAGTGTGTTTATATCATCACTCACCTAGACATGATACTGAGAGTTGTAATACCCTCATAGCTATCATTCGAAAACACTTTGATGTTGAAAATCTCTTTGATGATACTCCCATTAGCTTTCTTATTATTCCACATTTGGAATACATAATTATTCCTTCTATTCCACCTAAATTCAAACCCAAAGATGTGGTCGTAACCCCTTTACTACCTCCACCTACATTTCAGATCAACATAGTCAATGTGGCCACACAGTCACAAAACCAAAAAAAATAAAGGTAAGGAGAAACCTATAGCTCCTTAGGCTCATCCCTTTTCTAAATACACTCCTCCTAATCCAAATATTTCCATCTTGGGCCTCCCTAAATAGACATGTTCGGATGTTATTCAAAGCTCAATGGTAAAATAACTTCACCAAACTCCTATGAAAATGACCTTGTATGAGTTAATACAAAACTCATCCCAAACCCATCAAGGTTTGATTAGTGCCTTGTAAACTATTGAAGTACAACTTTATGATCCCTAACCTCTCATATCTTTAGTCATCTCACTTAATTCCATCTCCTTGATTTCTTTTAGTGATTCAAAAATTCCACTTTAATACCCTAAAGATCAAAATTCTACCCTTTTTATTATCACATATATTGATCAAACTCATGTCAAGAGAGTCATGATCAATTGGGGAGCTAGTATTAATAGCATTTACACCCATGACTACAAAAAAATAGCCATTCTTGATAGTTTCATGTCTCAAAATGATGCGGTACTCCACTACTTTAATGATACTATAGCTACTATAGTGGGCACTATTATCTTACATATCTATGTAGGTCCTCACACTATTCCCAATCTATCCTATGTTGTGGAGGGAGAGTTATAATATAACATACTACTTGGGAAACCTTGGATACGTGCCATGGCATGTATACCCTCAACTTTACACCATTGTGTTAAGTTTGAACATGAAGGACAAGTGCATATTATACCCACTAACCCACCTCCATTTAAAACATGCAACATGAATTATAGTCCTAATGATGTTCTCATTCCTTTGAAGACATCATCTTCCCTACATGATACTTATAAAGCTTATAGAAGCTCCACTCTTATGGTTATACAAATACCGGTAACACAAATTCTTGACAAGGATCCCATGGAGGAAAATTTTCAATGTTTATCACTTAGTGAATGTCATTTATTGATGCTTGACATGTTATACACTCCACAAGAGTATGGACATATTCACATGTATCTAAATTATGATCCCCACATTGGGATGGTCATCCCTTATGGGCCCCCTAACCTTCAAACTAATTTAATATTTGGGGGAATTGATCAAGCTCCCACTATTGACAATCCATCTTCTTCACCACAACCATTTACCTGTGACTTTTATTTCATAAGGAACCCTAGTTTCACACACACCTATCTCTATTGATGTGCCTAGAAATGATTTGGTTTGGGTCATTATGAACAGGGTGTCCATATGCCTATTGAATATCCTACTAACAACACCATTGAAAATGCCAAAAAGAGGCATGGTGTGGGGTATGACAAACCAAATAAACTCACTAAAACTTCCCATGAACTAATTATCAAATAACTAGTCTCTCCTTCTCCACCTTCTCCACCATCACCTATCAAATAAGAGGTATCTATACCTCTAATTTTTTTCTCAATAAATGCCATCTATTTAGGGCCTCTCGTCTATCACTAGGGTAAGGAAACAACGTCCCTTCCTCTCATTCATCTTGAAATAATTAATGGAGATTCTCCCACTATTAACATTGTCCAATGTCAAGATGATGATGCAATTCTCAAATACATAGGTAAGAATTATTCTTATATCTAATGATCACTCCCATATGAAACATGAGCTATGTTAAATGAATCAACCATTGACATCAACCTACCCTCTCATGATAACCCCCACATCTTCAAGATTGACAAATCTTTAGATTCCTCTAAGTAAGATGATTATACCACATTTATTAATAACCATAGCAAAGCCTTTGCTTGGTCTTATAATGACATACTTGGTATTGACCCCTCTATTATCACCCATAACATTGTCATAGGTTGAGGATGATGTATTTTAGGGTTGGAAACCAGATCTAATTATTTGACTTTGCCTTCTGTCAAAGGGGTCATAACTCATGTAGAAGTTCTTTCAGACATCTTTGACTTAGTGTTGATTGCCATGGTGCTAAATCCTTTGAGTTTCACAGAGGAAGAGAATGGGGAGTCAATCGGGTGGATAGACTGGGCAAAGGTGGTGTTGGTTCTGGGGTATGTTTTTTTGAATGCTTGGTTGGGGCTGGGGACTGGGGGATGGCATCTACGTGGCTCCCTCAAACCCTTCCTCATGTATACATGGATTTGTAAGGTGAATCTATTATTGTGTGGCAAATTTACTAAGGTAACAGGTCCTGGTAAAACTTGGCTTCTTGTTTCAGGTCATAGAGCCTATTTTTTTGTTTAGGTTTCAGGTCCTTGTAAAACTTGGGGTGCTTTTACTGTTTTATTTTGTTGGTTTCAGGTCCACATAAAACCTAGTTTAGTTACTATTTTTTGGTGGGTTTCCCTTTCCTGGCGGTTTGTAATGCTTTATCTTTCTTGAACTGTATTGGGTTTTGGGGTCCCTTCAAAACCTGTTTTTACCTTAATCTAAAACATTGTCACCAATCAAGATGCCAAACCCATAAAGTAGAAGCTTTGTAAGATGTAACCTCATATTTCTCTTCTTGTTAAAGAAGAGCTCCAATTCCTCCTTTTTGTTAACTTTATCCAACCCATCAACTACCTGTAATGGATTTTCAATATCATTCCTATCACAAAAGTGACTGGGGGAATCTATATTTGCACTGACTATCATGACTTAAACCTCACTTGTCTAAAAGATGACTTCCCATTGCCAAGTATCGACCAACTTGTTGATCTAATATCTAGCCATGAGATGCTATCACTTATGGATGGATTCTATGGATATAATCAGATCTTGGTTGCTCTTGAGGATCAACACAAGATAGCCTTCATTACCCCATGGGGGACTTTATTTTATTAGGTCATGCCTTTTGGTTTGAAGAACACTGGTGCCACTTATCAATGTGCTATGAATTATATTTTCCACAATCTCTTACATAAAATTATGGAAGATTACATGGATGAATTACTCAATAAGTCTAAAATTTTCTAGGATCACTTGACAATTCTCAAAATTATATTTTCTCATCTTCTCTAATTTAACATTTGACTAAACCTAAAGAAATGTGTCTTTGGTGTCCTTTTTGATAAGCTCTTAGGTTTTATCATTTCTCGCCATGGTAACTAGGTCAATCTTGATAATGTTAGAGAAATCCTAGAGATACTTCCACCTACTAATATCAAATAACTCTATAGCCTATAAGGTAAAATTCAATCAATTCATCACTTCATCTCTCAATTATCAGATCATTGACAACCCTTTCACCATATCCTCAAAAAGGGTGTCTCCTTCCATTGGAATATAGATTACTAAGAAGACTTTTACACACTTAATAATATCTCCTTTCCCCACTAGTTCTTATTCCACTAAAGGAAAATCAACATTTCTACCCATACATCTCCATAAAAAACCATTCCCTAGGTGTTATGATTACACATCGAGATGACCGACATCAAGATCAGGTGGTTTAATACATAAGCCACACACTTATTGATTATGAGACTTGGTATACCCATAATGAAAAACTTTACCTTGCATTGGTCATTTCCACCTCCAAGCTTTGACATTATCTCCTAAACCACACAACCTATGTGGTCACCCATACTGATCCCCTCAAATACATGCATTCCAAGCCATATCACAACCAACATGTAGCTCAATGACTCATGTTTGTTGCTGAATTTTACTTAGAATTCATTCAAAAAAAGTCTATCAAGGGGAAAAAATCACTAACTAGTTAGCCACCATTGCTTTACCTAACAACCAACCTTCAAACCTCTAATTCCCTGATGAATCCATTGCAACACTGTCCACTAATGACATCTCATAACAAATGGTGATATTTTTCAATGGGTCTAAATTTCAACATGGTAGGGGTGTGGGGGTCATTATTATTCCTATCAATGGTGAGCCTATTCCTTTGTCATTTAAACTAGATTTTGATTGCACTAAAAATATGGCCGAATATGAGGCTTTGATCTTAGGACTTCAAACACCTCTCTTTTTGGGTATCAAATCCATAACCATTTTTGGTGATTCTCAGCTAGTGGTAACCAAGTAAATGGTTCCTACCTATGAAAAAAATGAAATTTTTCAATGGTATAAACATCATGTAGATATGCTCTTAGAATCATTTGACTTTTATCTCTTACAAACTATTCTCTAATCTACAAATAAGTTTGATGACATAATGGCTTCACTTACTTCACACATACCCTCTTCATCCTCTTCCTCAAGAATCTATGTCACCGTTCATCACTTAACATTACCTTCTTATGTATTAGCTAACATCCTCTTTATCAGAAATGTAACCTCCAACCCACATGACTTATGGTACAAGCAACTCATGGATTACCTTTCCTTTTCTATTACCCCCTATGATCTTTCTAATAATGGGAAGCGTGCCTTCATAAAATGTGTCACACATTACACTATGCTAGGGGACTTCTCTACAAGTGATGTTTTAATGGTATTCTCCTTAGATGCCTCACTAGTACTGAGACTCCCTTTGATATTAAAGAAGTCCATGATGGGATTTATGGTGGAAATTTTAATGGTCACACATTTTCCAAGCGTATCCTTTAACTTGGATATTATTGGCCAATGCTCCATCAAAATTATGTTGATTATGTTTAGCATTGGTTTAAATGTCAACAACATGATAACCTCCTTCATGTTCTGAGTTATACATTACAATTCACCATATACTTTTGGCCCTTATCCCAATGGGATTAGATCTTATCAGGGAGATTAACCCTCATTCCTCCCTCCATCATCATTCTATCATTACTACCACTAAATACTTCACCAAGTGGGTTGAGGCCATCCCTCTCATCTCCACTAAAGTTGACAAAATTGTTGACTTCATCAACCATCACATCATCTATCATTTTGGTGTCCCTCATAAAATTATAATAGATGATGGCAAATCTTTCAAAAACAAGACTATTCAAAGTCTTTGTGATACTTTTAGAATCAAATTAAGCTTCTCATCACCATACTATCCATAAGAAAATGGACATGTGAAAGCTTCTAACAAAACATTGACCAAAATTCTCATGAAGGTAGTCAACTATATAGGTAAGGATTGGCATACGCACATTCCCTTTGCTTTATGGGCTTACCACACTAGCATTAAAACTGCTATGGGTGCTACCCCTTTTTATTTGGTCTATGGGATAGAGTTTTTTTTGCCTCTTAAGGTTTATATTCCTTCTCTTCACATTTCTCTTAGAGACATTCTTACTAACTATGACTTTCACCAAGAATGTTTGGCTCAAGTTTAATTACTTGATGAGCTCTATCTTATATCCCTTAACCACTTCCAAATCTATTAAGAGAATATCAAACATGCTTATAAAAAAAACCTCAAAGAGCAAGATTTCAATATAGGAGATCTTATCTTAAAATAAACTCAACATGTGAAGAACATGGAGAAAAGCAAATGGGGTAAGTTTAATCCTAATTATCTTGGACCCTATATCATAACTCATAAGTATGGCTCAGGAACTTATCACTTACCTTCTCTCAAAGGAAGGCCAGAACCCAAGCCTTTAAATGGCTTACACCTATGACCATTATTTTAAAAAAAAAATCACTTCACCTCATGTTTAACTTGAGCTCATCCCTTGAGCATCCCTATTACATTCATTTACTTTCTTATTTACCTTTACTCCTATACACTTTGTTAACTTACACAATAGTATGGTTTTTACCTCAAATTGGAAAAATCCTAAGCCTCTATAATCTTGTCCATGACTAAATGCAAAAAAAGGGATATGTGACAAGTTATAAACTCTCAAGTCATGCTTCTCAATCTACTATCGGAGTTGTTGCCAGAATTCGGATAACACGAGTGCAATGAAGACATGATCACACAAGATGAACAAGTGCACACCACAAAGATGCTAAATCAATTTGACAATAACAAGAAGATAAATTTCACAAGACAAAATGAAGAAACCAAATATGAATTAGCATGGAATGGCCAAAATGAGGACTACAAATAGGAGAGTACGAAAGTAACTCTTCCACAAAAGGTGGACAAGGCACACCAAAAATAGTCAGTAACTCCTCCATGAAAGGTGGTGACAAGGTGCTAAGAATAGAGAAGTAACTCCCATCAAGGGAGTTACTTATGACATTATTATGACACCTATGACACATCTATGACACACACCTCCACATAATATAGTCAGTAACTCCTCCATGAAAGGTGGTGATAAGGTGCTAAGAATAGAGAAGTAACTCCCATCAAGGGAGTTACTTATGACATTATTATGACACCTATGACACATCTATGACACACACCTCCACATAATATAGTCAGTAACTCCTCCATGAAAGGTGGTGATAAGGTGCTAAGAATAGAGAAGTAACTCCCATCAAGGGAGTTACTTATGACATTCTTATGACACCTATGACACATCTATTGCATTCTCTAGGACTCTCCTGAAAATGGACACTTCTCTCGATGAACAACTCATGTGTGACTGGATCTAGAAGGTGATATCCCTTAATACCATGAGGATATCCTACAAAGATGCAAGGCTTGGAATAACATTCCATAGCTTTGCATTTCTTCTTCGAAATGCAGGCCATGGCTGGGGATCTAAAAACTCTAAGGTGCTCAACATCAGGTTTCTTTTTATGCCAAGCTTCAAAGGGTGTTATCCCTTTCAAAGCTTTGTGAGGAACCCTGTTCTGAATGTAGCAAGCACAATTGATGGCTTCAACCCAGTATTGTGGTGCTAAGGATTTGGAGTGAATCATACAACTAGCCATCTCTTTCAAGAACCTATTCTTACGTTCTGCAACCCCATTCTGTGAAGGACGATAGGTGACTGTGCACTACAAATCAATCCCCTCTGTGGTGCAAAATTGCTCAAACTTGATGCTGACATACTCCCCTCCATTATCAGTTCGAAGAACCTCGATGGATTTCTCACTCTATTTCTCAATAAGAGCCTTGAAGTATAGAAAATGTTCAAACACTTCAGACTTTTGTTTGAGAAAATATATCCAAGTGTACCTAGAGAAATTTTCAATAAAAGTGAGGATGTACTTGGCCCTTGTGAAAGATGGTTTGGGAAAGGGTCCCGATACATCACTGTGGACTAACTCCAAAGGTTGTGAAGCCCTCCAAGATTTGCCTTTGTCAAATTTTGCTTCAGGATGCTTCCCAAGGGAGCACCCATCCCAAAGTCCTTTTGAGAATTGGACACGAGGCAAGCCAATGACCATGTCATTTTTACAAAGTTGCTCAAGATAGCGGTAGTTAAGGTGGTCAAACCGCTCATGCCACAATTTGCTAACTCCATCTGAATGAGTTAGCAATGCTATAGGAGAAGAATCTGATGCAAAATGTGAAAAGGTGTATAACTTGGCTTGGTGATCTACCCTTCCCACTGCCACTGTAGTATCACTATGCAACTCCCTGATAGATACTGAATCTGGTGAAAACTCAACTCTCATGCCCCGACCAATGTGAGTGATTTGGTACACTGATAGGAGATTGGTTGAAAGAGAAGGAACACTTAGAACATTTTTGAATGTTCCTCCTTCCATTTCAACTGACCCTCTCCCTACAACGGAAACTGATGTGTCATCACCCAAACTAATTGAAGTCATGCTACAAGGCTCTAAAGATGAAAACTCAACTAGTGAAGAGCCCATGTGGTGAGAAGCACCTGAGTCGATGACCCATGAAGATGTGGAAGCTATTGTAGCTACAAGGGCCTTGCTCTTTTCTTTCTCCTTACCCTTGCCTTTTGCCTTAGTAGAATCTTGGGTAGATGAATTTTGCTTGATGGACTTAGGAACACCTATGTTGTTCTTCTCTAGAAGATGAGTTAGGTGGTCTATTTGTTTCTTCATGCACTTGTGTTCATCATGCCCATTATTTTTACAATAGGCACACTTAACCTTCTCCTTCTTAGGTTTAGCATTGGAAGATGAAGTCTCAGTGTTGTTTTTGGCAGGATTGGTATTTTCTTTCTTCTCCTGGTCCTTGTTCTTTTTCTTCTTCTCCTTTGTTGAAGTCTTGTCCTTACCATTTCCAGCTATCAAAGCTTGGGGTTGAGTAGACTTCATTGTACCCATTTGAATTAGCTTATCTTGCTCCCTAGTCAAGTCGGCAATGAATGAATCCAAAGAAGGCATTTTCCATGCAGTGCCAAGGGCACTTTTAGTGGCATGGAAAGTGGAGACAAAGACAGAATAACTTGGACCTAACTTTACGAGAATAGAAAGAATGAGTTGATCATCTTTATTCTCTATCCTGCATTCTTTCAATTGCAATCTAAGGGCCTTAAACTTAGTAAAGAAGTCCTGTAGGGTGTCAAAGTTACTAGGACTTAGACTTATGAGTTTGTTTTTGAGCTCATGACCTCTCATCTCATCAAGCTTTCCAAACAACTTTTCTAAGATGTCCCATATGTCATTAGGAGTTTGTGAGGATTCTAAGTGGAAGAGTAGTTCTAGAGACATGGACAAACTCAGTAACCCAAAGGCTTCATCACTACGGTTGTACCACTTAACCTTTTCAACATCTGTGTTAGGTTCTACTTCTGTACCCATTGTGATCCTATACAACCCTTTGCTTCTAAGAATGATTGACATTTTAACTTTCCATTCATTATAGTTGAAGGGTGTTAGGGGTTTGAGTTGAAAAGAATCCATTTTTAGTTGAAATTAGGTGAAGTTGTGTTGTTTGCAAGTTGTGAATGTATGCAGAAAGGAGAATGAAAGTGAAGTTTGCAAGTTGTGAAAAAGCAATCACACCCCCCTGAAATATTGAGTCCCCCCCCAAATATGCAAGTGCACACTCAAAAGACGTCGATCTCAGTTGAAAATGCGTCTTAGAGCAATTAGTGCAAGACAAAAGCAAACGGATGTCAGACTCAGCCGAAAATGCGTCCCGAGAGACCCAAATTTTTGGCACTTTATAAACTAGTGCATTTTTGAAAAAATAACAATTCTACACTATGGAGAATTGAATTATAAGAATTTTTGTAAAAAATGGCACCCAAAACCGAGCTATCATTTGCAAGATTTTAAAGTTACAATTTTCTCGTAAACTAGTGTTTTTGCAAAAAAAACACTAAAACATTAAAAAAATGTCTGTTATGGGGAAAGAAAGTCGCCTTCCAACCACTCATTGGATTCGGCACAAAATGAAGAATTCAAATGAGGTTTGTGTGAGGGGGAATTGGCCTCCTACCAACCCAGGCCTTACCCTTCGTCTTCGTGGGTCGAAGATACAATTTCTAATTGAAAATCCCCAAAATACAAAACTGTCTAAAATCCTTAATATTCAGTCAAATTGACTGATTTTTGTTTTATCAAGTCAATTTTACACTAAAAAAATAAATCAAAGATAGTTTAGATAGAAAGGCCAAGCAACTAAGGGTCCAAATGGGACGCCAAACAAGAAGAGGGCGCCTTTTTTATGAAAAAAATAGTAGTCTAGATTTGTAGCATAAAAGACAAAAAAAACAAAGCAGCCTTGTTGGTTGTACAGCCTGATGACACCTAGCAAAAGTGATAGAACTAAAAATCAGAACTTAGGCACAAAAGCTGATTTGTTTTGCAAAAAAAAACTACAGATTTGGACGTCGTACGGCTGCTAGGCATCGCTGGAAATGACTGTGATGCCTCCCTCTGTTGCTGATTGCTGGAAAGTGGCAGAGAGGACTGAAGCAAACAAAAAAGTCAGCTGTACGGATTAGGCAAAAGCTGATGTGGGCGGCCCCTGGTGTGGGCAGTCCTCACCTCTTTCTTCAAGTATATTGGAGTCACACAAACAGAAGGTAGCATCCAAGAACAACAAACAGAATGTAGAGTTTTTTTTTTTGCAAAAAAGACAAAAAAAATTCTTCTACCTTATTGAAGCCACAACAGATCAATAAAGATGCCCAAAGGCCAAGGATTTCCAAGAATGATATTGACAGATTTTTTTATTTATTTTAGACTAAATCTAGAATAAAAAACAAAGAGAACTCCACTCCTCTTGATTCCAAAATAAGCTAAAAGCATAATCACACACAAGATTACCGGGAAAGCTCTGATACCATATCGGAGTTGTTGCCAGAATCTGGATAACGCGAGTGCAATGAAGACGTGATCACACAAGATGAACAAGTGCACACCACAAAGATGCTAAAGCAATTTGACAATAACAAGAAGATAAATTGCACAAGACAAAATGGAGAAACCAAATATGAATTAGCATGGAATGTCCAAAATGAGGACTACAAATAGGAGAGTACGAAAGTAACTCCTCCACAAAAGGTGGACAAGGCACACCAAAAATAGTCAGTAAATCCTCCATGAAAGGTGGTGACAAGGTGCTAAGAATAGAGAAGTAACTCCCATCAAGGGAGTTACTTATGATATTCTTATGACACCTATGACACATCTATGACACACACCTCCACATAAGCTAGCCTATCCCACAAATGTAGGAAAACTCCATGTATGCACAAGAAATACAATTTCCCTAATTAATAAATAGGGAAAAACAAAAAACTACACTAATATGTACAATGCTTCAAAGACAACTACATAAATTTATTTTACTACTATCAATAGACTGGTCCCTCGAAGGACAACTATTTAAACTTAAAAACATATGCTTAGACCACTCCCTTGAAGGATGGCTAAGCCAAGCTTAATTCTCAAAGGGAAATACAAATAAAAAAATCTTCTCATATTGATCAGCTTTATACAACCTTAACCTATACAAAATCCCATTGTAGGTTTTCTGCATTGATCAACTTATATAAAAAAAAACCTTAAAGTCATGGACTTGCCTATAGTAGCTCTTAGGTCACCCATAGTAGGGGCATATCATCCACACTTTGTAGGTTATACTACCCAAACTTTTCCCCTCATTTTACCCTTTTTTCCTTCATACTCTTTCAAGGGACTATGAAGCTCACTTAATATAAGGTACACATGATGCTTCTCTAACAAACACAATGGTTCAAAGATATAAGGCATGAAAGAGGATCATTTTCTTGAGCCTATTTATGTTTTGATTATGGTCTTTTCTAGTGCATGAGCATTCTACCTCTTTATTTTCCCATCTACATCACATATCGATCTCTCTATTGAGATGAAGAACAATGTCATATTAACACTATCAAAGCCTACTCAATTTATTTTACGCATACACCATCAAAAAATATGGAAAAATGCTAAAATAAAATAACATAAACAATTTATCCATTTTAAGCATACACCATCACAAAATATGGAAAAATGCTAAGATGAAACCAACAAACCAACTATGCATATACCATCACATATATGGGAAAGGCCAGTCTAACTCAACTAACATAATCAACATTAACATATCATTAAATAATCATCATCTATATCATCATCATCCACAATAATAAATAAATAAACATCTCATATAAATAGGATCAATAACATGTCCATTAATACATCATCATAATATCATCTCTCTCTCAAAAAGTATACATCTTGCATCTTCAGCCCATAGGTTGATGTACATTTAAAAAATATAATAAAAAATGAAAAAATTTGGTACTCAAGATCATTAAGGCTCTCCACGTGGTCATGATGAAGCAGTGTCATTTCCACTCTCAATCCATCTACATCTAGATGAGCTAGAAACTATGGCATCTGACATAGATCTCTCTGACTCTCTAAACTTGAAATACCACTAAATCTATAGAAAATCTATGATAGCCATCTAATAGTAGGCAATCTCATCTAAGGTAGTAGTATATCTCACTAGGGATATATTCTATGGAGGTCCCATAGTACTTGATGATGGACCATCCTTTACTGGTCCCTATCGTGGAGGAGGAGAAACTTGACCTACTACTCTCAGGCTATCCCTCTCCACTATCATTACAATCACCTGACCCTATAAAACTTTGAATTGGCTCTATAATGCACCAATCTAGCCTTAAAATGTCATAGCCTACCCTTGTAAGGATAAAACCTATGCCTGTGTTATATCTCTGGCCTATAGAGCTACATCTCATACATGTATAGTTGCATCCCTCTCTCTCACTAACCCCTATAAATCTAGTGGTGCCCTCCAGACCTCCACCATGAGATGTAAACCTATCTACCAAGCTATATGCTCCTATACACCCTAGATCTCCAACACCTAGCCCTATTGGTAGGTCCTCAAAATTAGTCCCATCTATCTCCTACAATAATGGTATGGGTGCCTCTATGTCATCCCTCCTATATTGAGGGAAGGCAGGTGGTATGTCCTGTAATAGACCAAACTACCTCCTGACTTGTGCCATGGGTACCATCTCCAACTCACTAGATCATCTCCCCCTAACCCATAGTGAGCTCTATAATCCAACCAACTATTATGGCTATCCTCTAAATATGGGATATGTCAGGTAGGGTCTCCACATAATATCTATAGGGATCAAACCCTCAATCATGTGCCTATAATACATAATATCATGCACTACACTATCCACTCGGGTCTATGCCATGCCCTCTCTCTAATGTCTAAAACTAACCCTAAATTTGGCTAGAATCATAATAGGTAACCCTAATAGTTGAGTTCCCATGATGTGCTCATATGCCCAGTAGTGTAGTAGATAGTTACCACATAAATTGTATCATCATGATAGTCTCAAACCCTACAACTCTCTATATAACTACGCTAAAAATACTAGAACCCATGCAAAAACATTTCACTTATCAACCATCTATGTAAGTACACCTATCAATGTAATCAAAAATCTTCCACCATGTACATCTAGTAATGCATACACCTTGATCTCGATTATCATTAAGATGCTCAATCAATGTTTCTCCTAATCAACCATATATAATGGCTCATAGGCAAAACTCACAGAATGATAAGTCACCTTGCTAACATGCTCTCCATATAATGTGACCATGTGTATATCATGCTCCTCTTTCGATCATATGAATAAATCCTCACCCTAGAGTGGTAATTATAAAATCCTATAGATATCCTCCTAGGTGACTATCAATTCTTTAGTTGGTAGATGGAAGGTGTTAGTGGTGTGATCCCACATCTTGATCAATGCTATCATAAGGCTCACATCTTAGGCAACTCCACAATATCATCACACTCTTCCTAACCCCATAGTAGCCATGTGCTCCCATTCATCTAGAGTGACATCCCTCCCCATACGTCTCAAAATCCTTGGTAGATGATCTAGTAATGTCATCTCCATCCTCATCTACATCCACACACACACACAACTCAAGTCACGTACCTTCTAATATAACTTGACACCACCTTTTTCCCTTCTCTCTAAGAGAACTATATTGGTCTAAGGCCCTAAACTAGGCTATGTAGGTATCACTCAATCGACATGGGGTCTTATGAGGTTAACTTGGCCATATACCCACCTAACTAACTACCCTACCTCTCTCTCTCTCTCTCTCTCTCTCTCTCTCTCTCTCTCTCTCTCTCTCTCTCTCTCTCTCTCTCTCTCTCTCTCTCTCTCTCTCTCTCTCTCTCTCTCTCTCTCTCTCTCTTACCCTATGCTTCACTACCTCTTCTCTCTCTCAACCGTAGGCTTTACTACCTCTCTCTCTCTACCCTAGGCTTTACTACCTCCTCCTCTCTCTCTACCCTAGGCTTTATTGCTTCTTCTTTCTCTCCACCCTATGCCTACCTACCTATCACAACTCTAGGCTTCATAGCCTATATCCCTAGCCCTTGACACTATGCCATCTCTTTTATGCCCTAGGCCTCCTAACTTATCTCAACCTACCTTTTTACTCATTTCCCATAAACACACCTTTTAACCATACCTAAGATATTTTTCCTAGGCTTTGGGAGAACTACATTGGCTTGAGGCCCTAAAGCAAGCTATGTAGGCATTACTCAATTGACATTGGGTCTTTTAAGGTTAGCTCGACCATTAGTCTGGTCTTCTACTTCCACTAAGTATCTAAACTAGGCCTTTCTCATATTTTTCTAGTTCTTCATAGTCACTGACATTGGCATTAATGTTGATGTCAGTGCTTTATAGACCTAAGTGTTAGTAGACACCTACTGACCTTGGTGTCATGTTGGTCAATGTCGATGGATCTCACTGACATCAGTAACTAATTCATCCCTAAGGTTGAATGACCTAAACCCAAAATTATGAATTTTTAACCTACAAACCTACCCCAACTTATCTTAAGACTACCCTACCCTATTTTCTACCCCTATACTAACATTTTTTATACCCCACCTCTAAATTAGCCTAAAAACTACAAATACCCAAATTAAATTTCAAAACAACTATCAGAGACTCTTACCTCATCTCTTTATGTCCTCCTAGATGAAAAAACTAGCTCTTGTGGTGGCATGCCTCCCATTGGGTCCCCTCCTCACTCTACTATCTCAATCATTCTCAAAGCTCTTTTTCTCTCTAATGAAAAGTTGAAAATGTGTTTGGTTAGTCACCAAACCCCCTTTTATTAGGTTTGGTCAGCCATTAACGTCAGTATTCTTGACCTAATTCACTGACATTAGTGTTTATGCCTACCAACATCATTAATGCTACCCTAATGTGCTGACATTGACAATATTTATTACTGGTATCGGCAATGTCACCAACATCGATACCATTATAATAATGTTTTCCCTAAAAAATTAACCCCAACTTTTTACACTTTACCCATACTTTGGGGTAATTTAAAGGTCAAGTATATCTCACAACCATGATAAATTCCATTAAAGATCACTTAAATATTCATCCATAATGACTTTTCTTGGAGATCATTAATATCTCCTCACCCATTGACCCTTTTACACCAACCTTGCATTATTTGTCTTGACCACTTATGTTATTATGCTATAGTTGGATACTGTACACATGCATGTATATTAGGTACTATGGATGGCAACCAAGCTCATCTTATCACCTTCAACACTTTTGTGTTTTCTAGGGGCACTTCCTACCTTGGATACCTAGGACACATCAACCATTACAGCTGCAACTTTGATTATTTTGACCTATTAACTATCACTTATAAGTTGTGCCTTAGTTAATTCTATCTGAGTCCTCCTCAACCTTACATATTCTTAACTTTGTCAACTATATCTTATAGCAGTATACACATACTTAATTCTCCACTACTCACTCAATTACCTTCTTATCAAATCGATACTTGATTTTGGTTTCTCCTCTATAAGTTCCCATTTTGATGGGGGATACCTTATCTGATACTTGAAGAATCTAACTCTTGTTTTTGTCTTGCAAACTTGTTAGTACAAATTATAAGACAAAAAGGGGAAAATGTAGACACCAAAATTATGTCACACACACATGCATAACTCCCTATGTTGAAACCCCCCTTAAGCCCATTTTTCAATAATAAAAATTTGCCTCCCTAACCTGTGCTTTTACCCCTCATACATTTAATTAATTTAAAATACTTAATTAAGTTAATTAAAAGCCCCTTTTTGCCACCTTACCTAGCCACCTCATCTTATGACTAATTCTCACCTGATGAGTCACCTTAACACCTGGTCCCCTCATCCTAACTACCTAGGACTTATTCTCATTTCAAAACTAAATTCCTAATCAACTACCTCCTTCTTAACCTCCTATTTTTACCATTTTCTAATGGGTAACACACTTGGCATAAAGAGTAATAGAAAATAGGACAAAAATAGTAATTTTTACCTATTCTAGGGTCACCAATATTGGTCAACCCATGATTGACATCGATAGGATCACCAATATCAGTGATATAAGCCTAACTCTAACCTAAAGTTCAAGTTAGTAAAAATTAATAAAATTCATTTTTACTTGCATTCAAGCTCTTAGCATTCAAATTTTGATATCTTAGCTTTCTGTTATCTTGTGTAAGTTAATCATGACTAGGAACCAATCTCTTGAATACCAACAACACATGTTTGTTCTCTCTATTCAGGGCATCAATTCAGACTACTTGATAGGAGCCACTAATATAGTACTTATCATTCAGTCACTAATATAGTTAAGTATAATCAATTATTCTATAGGTCTTTTAAGAATTTACTTTACTACTATTTCATATCTAATGTTAATTACTTTATAAATTCTTAATCAAACCCCTATGATGGAGTTACCAAGCTTCCTTACTTATTTCCCTTTGACTTGACACACCAAACCTCATACTAGATCTACCCAAACCATACTCTCTCTCTCTCATAACTCTCCCCAACCTCCTAGACTTGATCAAAACCATTTCTTAGACTCAGAAAAGCCTTCTACAAGATCCTAGCCAATTATTGCCCCTACCAACCTCAGTAGCCTAACTAACATCTATCACCTTCACCACCAACCTTGGTAGTATAACCGATATCGATCAATCTGTTACTAATGTCGATGACTACGTATTCTTTAACCTTTCCAAAATCTACCTAAATAACTTCCAAAACATAAACAAAATATACCACCTATAATCTGTTATATTGTACTGCATTCAAGTTACTAATAATGGTAATATTAGCTGTCTTTCACTCTCTATTTACCTCTTTTTTAATTATTAATTACTCTTTTATCTCTCAAAAGTGGACTGTCATCTCTAAGGAAGTTTCACACTTCTTGGAAGAGGTATGTAGTGTTAGGTTGTGGAGCTAAAAGCTTGAACTTATTGCAGACAAAGAAAAGGAGGTTGCTAAAGACCCAGAAGCACCGGCATCGGCATCACGACTGACGTCGGTCATGATCAGTGCATAAGGCAACCAGCGTTGGCAGGAAGTCGACCGACGTCAGCAGCACCAGGCAAGCAGGGACCGACGTCGATCACCTGTGTGTTCCAGAACTATTCGTTGCATGAACAGTTAGTTATTTGAACTGAGTGTTTACATGTTAAGAGGCTAATTATAGTCTCAAGCTACGTGTCTAATTATTTTAATTAGAGTTTTATTTTTGTATGCATGGGATTCTATTTAAAGACCCATGAGGCATGTATTGTAATTATCAAGAAGGCAAGTAAAGCATTGAAGCAAGGAAGCAAGATCAAGGAGATCTACAAGCAAGTAAGGTCAAGGAGATCAGCTGAAGCATTCAAGGAGGGGATAACAACTCAGGTTGTTTGAGTTGGTTTTGGTTGGGCAAGAGAGAGAGGGAAGAAGGTCTTGAGGTGTGGCAAGCCTTTGAGGTGGAGGAAGAAGTGGCATCTTCCTTATTGTATTTTCTTCTAGTAATATTTAATACAAGAGTGTGTATTGTCTCTCAAATTATTTGTTGTTTCAAGTTTCTAGTTACTTAATCATTTTGGTATAATTCCATGTTTAATTGCTTATAAGAAAGTAATCAATTGTGCTTCCGTTGGATAAGGGGTTCCTAACAGTTGGTATTAGAGCTACGGTTTACAGGGAGTAGGTTATTGTTTTTTTATTACAGGTCATTCACAGGGCTTTCTATTTGAGTGGGAGTTTAGCAATGGCAGAAGAAAGTAAGCTATAAATGGAGAAGTTTAACGGCAAGAATTATCAACATTGAAGGATGTAGATAGAGGATTATCTGTATCAAAGGATTTGTACTTACCGTTGGGTGGGGTTGCATGCAAGCCCACAGATATGAAGGATGAAGAATGGAACGTTCTTGATTGGAAGGCTCTAGGTTCCATAAGGTTGAGCCTTGCATCGTCTGTGATTTCCAACCTATCACAGTGTAAGACAATGGAAGAGTTGATAAAATCTTTGGCGAATTTATATGAAAAGCGCTCAGTGTCAAATAAGGTATTTCTTATGAAACATTTATTTACTTTGCACATGCAGGAAGGTGGATCGGTATATACTCATCTTAGTGATTTCCATGGTTTGGTAAACCAGTTAGCTTCAGTCAATATTGTTTTTGATGATGAAGTAAAGGCTCTCTTGATATTATGCTCTTTACCTGAAAGTTGGGATAGTTTGGTTATGGCAGTAAGTAATTCTGCATCTGCTTTTAAAATCTTAAAAGTTGATGATGTTGTGAGTGTGATCTTGAATGAAGAAATACGCAGGAAAAGCACAGGTGAATCATCAGGGAATGCTCTAAGTGAAGAAAGCAGGGGGGAGGCAAAGAGAGAAGATCGAGCAAGGGAAATCAAGGTTGAGAAGGAGATCCAAATCCAAAGGTATTACCTGCTGGTTTTGTGGAAATAAAGGACATACAAAGGAGTGTTGGTTGTGAGATAAAGAGAATCAACCTGAAGGTAAAGAAGAAGAAAAAGATGCAAATATTGTGGTACAGGATGCTCTCATACTTTCTTTGGATAGTCAGGTAGGATCATGGGTTTTAGATTCTGGTTCATCTTTTCATGCATCCCCAAACAGAGATTTGTTCCATGAGTATGTCCAGGGAGACTTTGGAGTGCTTTATTTAGGGGATGGTACACCTTGTCAAATAGTTGGAAAAGGGAAAGTGCAGCTGAAATTGTAGATGGACAACACATGGGTGTTGAAGGAGGTCATGCATGTCCCAGTTTTAAAGCAGAGTTTGGTTTCTTTAGGAAGGTTGGGTGATGAGGGATGCACAATAACCCTCACAGCGGATTCTTGGAAGGTTACCAAGGTGCACTTGTTCTAGCAAGAGGTAAGAAAGTAGGTACTCTTTATCTATCTACTTGTATTATTGATTCTACTTCTAGTTTATCTACTTCAGCTGTAGATCGAAGATGTGGCTTAATAGGCTTGGTCACATAGATAAGAAGGGAATGGACATTATTGATTAAAAAGGTATGTGTTTAGATTCGGAAAGCATAGATAGAGTTCATTATAGGAAAAGGAAATTTGATGCTTTTGACAGGAACAAAGAAGCCTTGGTGTTTACGGAGGAGATGATGGATAGAGATCAGTCACAGGGGCTGAATAAATCTAAGCAGGGTAGTATGGATAGGGTTATGATCCAAGATGAGCTCATGGATAAAAAAATCATCACTTATAGGAAAACAAAGGTATCGATGTCAGTGCTCCCATGGCACTGACTTTGGCCAGGCAGGTACCGACATCAGTCATGTGTAGACCAGCAGGGTCGGTAGAGTCGGCAGGAGAAGACCGATGTCAGTTAGGCAGGAACCGATGTCGGCAGAGGGGACACCAGCATCAGCTAGGGAAATGATGTCAGCAGTCAGGGTCAGTGCAGGGAACCGACATCAGTTAGGAGCAGACTGGGAGATGGCCGAGATAGGTCACTAGAACTGATGTTGGGCAGATAGCAAGCTATCAAGGAGTCTCAAATGCCCATATGGAGGTCAGAAAGGGTAAGTGAACCTCATATTCATTGTTCACCTTATTTATATTGCTTACTGATGGTCAAGAACTAGGAAGATGGAAGAAGCAATGCAGGTAGAATCCAAAAATAGTGGGAGCTTGGCATGGATGAGGAGTGTGAGTCCTTGGAGAAGAACTAAACAGGTATTTGTTGGTAGAGTTGTCAGCTGGAAGAAAGCACTAGATAGAGGGATGGATTCCCGAATTAGAGAAGAGAGTGGATGGACACGTGAGACAGAAGGCTATGGTATATGGTCTTGGTTAGGCTGCAGAACAATGGAGGTTTGACCATTGTATTTTTCTTTACCAGGTTGGATAATATTAGCTACATTATCCTATTACTGTATTGTGTTACTTGATGCAGGGTTTCATATATAGGGAGTTTTTGAGCCAAGGGTAAAGTTAGTTCAGAGGTATGTCATGAATAATTTAGGAGCAGCAAAATTCTTTTAGCATAAGTGATAGATATAGCATCACAAGTTGTGTGGTGGTTGGTCTTTAGGGGAGAGCTTGAAGAGGGATATAGAGCCAAGGGAAAAAACTAGATGGAGTACAGGTATAGGTATAGTTACAGCTATTTATCTCCAAGTGGGAGATTGTTAGGTTGTGGAGCTAAAAGCTTCAACTTATTGCAGACAAAGAAAAGGAGGTTGCTAAAGACCTAGAAGCACCGGCATCGGCATCATGACCGATGTCGGTCATAATCAGTGCAGAAGGCAACCAGTGTCGGCAGGAAGTCGGCTGACGTCGGCAACACCAGGCAAGCAAGGACCGACGTCGGTCGCCTGTGTGTTCTAGAACTGTTCGTTGCACAAATAGTTAGTTAGTTGAACTGAGTGTTTGCATGTTAAGGGGCTAATTATAGTCTCGAGCTGCATGTCTAATTATTGTAATTAGAGTTCTATTTTTGTATGCATGGGATTCTATTTAAAGACCCATGAGGCATGTATTGTAATTATCAAGAAGGCAAGTAAAGCATTGAAGCAAGGAAGCAAGGTCAAGGAGATCTACAAGTAAGTAAGGTCAAGGAGATCAACTAAAGCATTCAAGGAGGGGATAACAACTCAGGTTGTTTGAGTTGGTTTTGGTTGGGCAAGAGAGAGAGGGAAGAAGGTCTTGCGGTGTGGCAAGCCTTTGAGGTGGAGGAAGAAGTGGCATCTTCCTTATTGTATTTTCTTCTAGTAATATTTAATATAAGAGTGTGTATTGTCTCTCAAATTCTTTGCTGTCTCAAGTTTCTAGTTACTTAATCATTATGGTATAATTTTGTGTTTAATTGCTTATAAGAAAGTAATCAATTGTGCTTCCGTTGGATAAGGGGTTCCTAACATGTAGCTTGGCAGCCCACTCATTTATCTACTAACAAACATCTTATGGTAGTAATTTATTACTTGTAGGTAGTCCTCCCTAGCCAAAAAGGAGTTCTCACAATGTTTTGATATGGCATGGAAACCAATCCGGGTTCATTCTAATCACTTATCCCTATCTTTCTCTTTTGTTTTCCTTTATACTTGAAATAGAAAAAAATTAGTGAAACAAGTTTGAAAGGACTGCAAATGAAATTGAAATTTATGGAATCAAGGATTCACCCATCCCCTCTCAGTGATTGTAATTTTAAAAATTGGTATATAATAAATTCCTTTGGTAAAGGATTGATAGCTTAAAGGTGATCCAAGGTACAATATGGGTAGTCATCAAAGAAGTTTCTTTACTAAGCAAGAATGAATGTTCAATGGATCTAATTATGAATTTTGGAGTACCAATATGAGAAAATACATTATGTACCAAGGGTTTGATGTATATAAATCTATTATGGATGGTTATGTTGCTCCTACTATTCATCCATCTAGTGTTGTAGACAAGAAGTTGTTTGAGAACAATTCTAAGGCAATGAATGCTATTACTTGTGGTCTTTCAGAGACTAAATACACCAAGGTAATACATTATAAATATGATAAAAAGATATGGGAAAAAATGTATATCATTTATGAAGGTGATTCAAATGTCAAGATTGCTAAGTTTAAGTCTCATAAAAGGTAATTTTAAAGTCTCAAGATGAATGTAGAACATTCTATGGCATCCTTTCTGTAGAGTGTTGATGAGATTGTGAGCATCATCAAAGGTCTTGGAGAGAACCTTGAAGAAGTTAATATACTTCAAAAGGTATTAAGGTCTCTATCCCTCAATTTTGATACTAAAGTACCTACTATATAAGAAATTCATGATCTTACTTAGCTAAAGTTGGATGAATTGTATGGCATCCTTACTACTTATGAGAGGTGTAAGAATGATGATATAACACTAAAGAAGGAAGAAAATTTCAAGACTGAAATGAAGACAAAGAAGAAATTACAAGGTAATAAACCCTAAAAGGATGAAATTTTTGATATAGATGAGGATGAACTAATTTATTTTATTTCAATGAAATTGAGAATAGGTCTGGGAAAGTATACAGGTAAACTACTCCTCAAATTCTTTAATTGTGGTGAGATAGGACATTTTACTAATAAGTTCCCTCGTAAGTATAAGAAAGATGATTATTTAGAATATGATCAAGATCAGGATGATGGCAAGAGATCATTCAGATCAGATAATATCAAGAAGAGATTCAAAAGGTTTGATAACAATAATAAGTAGTTCAAGGACAAGAAGAGTCTCCACACTAAAGATTATTGTAACTCATTAGATGAGAGTGAAGATAGTGACTTAGAGTATGATCATGAAGATGATGGTCCTATTGAAGATGAATCCCTATTCATGGTCAAAAATTGCATATGATCATATCAAAAGGAGTCTACTTGGATTGATTCAAATGATGATGAAGATGAGGTGAACTATGAGATTGTTTTAACAAATGCTCTTGAAGAAATGAAGATTGAGAAGAAGATTAACAAGAAGATGAAGTCTCAACTCAAACATTATGAGGAATAATTTAGTGTATTTGAGGAAAGATGAATGAAGATGCCAAGGAACATGAAGATATGGTCAAGCATCTCAGTTGTCAATTAGAAATCTTGTTATAAGCCTAAAAGATAAAAAAGATGAATTTTCAAGGTATGACTCTAAGATTATGTCTTTAAAACATGCGTTATAGAAGTCTACAAGAAAGGTGAAATCATTTGTCAATTTTGATAAAAGTTCTAATGATCTATATGATCTCTTAAAGAGTTAAAATTTAGTCAGTAATAGATCTAGATTGGGTTTTAATGAAGATCCCAAAGTTGATTCTCTAGTTGACATGAATGTCAATGAGAGAAAGGTGGATCAAACTTTCAAGAAAAAACATCAGATAAGGAATGAAGGTGCTTGTATAATGAATAAAAATTAGATTAGATAGCCAAATGCCATGAGGTTTGCAAGTTTCAATGGTTACTGTTACACATGTAATCAATTTGGTCATAGGGCTAGAGAATACAAGAGACCTTTTAGAAATGAATTTGCTTGGAACTATGATGGGGGTAATCAGTCAAAAGGATTAAGCAAGGTTGAGTGATTTAATTTTCATGATATGGGACACTCTAGAAAACATTGTCTAAATAAGGTAAGACAAGCTAAGTTTCCATCAAGGATTATGGTCTAATATAACTATGAATAGAGAGGTCAAATTTCTAGATTTTGGAAGCAAAGATCTACAAATTAGATTAAGTTCAATCAAGCTCTAAGAGTGCAAGGAAAAAATTCAAGTTAACTCATGGAAACCAAAGGTGGTAAGTGTGAGTCATAATGAGATTATAGGTCCAAGTAATTTATTTGCTATGGTGTAAAATACTTCAGAATGTGAAGAGTGCCAAGAGCTCTCATTGACTGCTCATGTTTTAAAGGAGAATACTAATGTACTAGTTAAGGCTAGTCTTTAGATGTGTATGGATCCAAGTGAACATCCTACTATTATTGAGCAAACTTCATGTAAATAACATCAATTGATATTACTTAGTGATGAGTTTCAAAGTTATAAGGTTTTTTATTTAAAAGAAAAGGTACATCAAGATTCTATAGTTACTCCATGTGTTGTCAATATTATCTTAGAAGAAAAGGATAATGATATAGAAAAGGAACTAGTTGTCATAGTATATAATAAAGAGAAGAAGAATAAGAGTAATAATTCTTATAGCTATAAGAGAATTCTAGTGGTTATTGAGAAGATGTGGGCCACTTCTAGCTGCACTTTGTTTTAGAGCATTATGTTGTAAAGGATGTCTCTATCTATGCTTCTTAAGAGACTCCTTTTTGTGGAGAATTGATTTGGTATTGTTCAGATGGTCTTATAAGGCTAGATATAAGTGTTTTCACTTAGAGAAGGTATGTCTAGGTGGAAAATATGTTTTGGTGATGTTAAAGTGATGTCATATCTATATATGGTAAGCCTATAGGATCAGAATGGGTGTTTTTAGGTAGCCTAATGAGATTGATGTAATGTCAAAAAGGAGTTTGATGCATAGAAAGGTCTATGAACTTCATTGAGATTTGTTCCAAGTGATTCAAGATTTGAAGATCTTTTATACGTAATTGGATATTTTTCTTTGCTCTCAGGTTTCCTAGCTTGTGCTTAAGAGTATGCAAGTCCTAAAATGGGTTATAAGATGTATGGGTTCCCAAAGATGTTGAAACTCAAATCTTGGTCCATAAGTGTGTGATGGGTGTCTCTAAGAGTGTAATAAGTTTTAGAGATCTGCATTAACTAGAAGGAAGTTTGTTAACCCTATTTGTTTTGAGATACTAGGGTTTTCGATTATGCTATAAATGTGGTCTAACTTGTGAGTTGAGGTCTGAGGCTTTTTAATACATTAAATGGGCCAAATGGGTTATCAAATCATGCTTCACATAGATTTGAATAAGATGAGATAGGTAATGAAAATTGGTATGATTAAGGGGGCATATGAGAGTGCTCAAAATATAAAGTTTTAGGTCTTGATGGTATGTCTACTGAAAGATGTAGGCTCTGTAAGTTCCAGGTAGGGCTATAAGTAATCTAGATAGGCCTAGTATGAAGATTTGATGTTTTTACCTAGTGTTTCAAAAAAGGAAAGGTATGAGAATTTCAAGGTGTGTTCTTAGGATCGTTTTAGAGCATGTTTATTATTTTGTGTGTGGCATGTTATGTTGGTGGTCCATGAGGTGGTTTGAGATATAAGGATAGTAAGTCTATATGGTGGTTCCTCGTGATGTATGAAGATATGAATATGCTCAAAAGGTGATATGGCTTATAAATACTAGGGGGATATCCTCTTAGATGTTTCTTGGTGAGTTCCATTAGATTTCAATTCTTTTGTGTGTTCTTTCTTCATTGGTTATAGTGCTTGATTAAAGAAGAGTGTTGGCAAGGAATAAGAGGAAGTTGTCAAGCCAATAAAAGGTTTGATCAAGGTAAGGGAAATTTTTTATCATCTTTATAAGATGGTCCTTTCCTATTGATTTTATTTTTAAGTCCTCAAGATTAGTTGGTGCCCACTTTGTCATTGTGTCAAAGGGGGAGAAAGTTCCTATTGTGAGAGTGCTTGAAGAGAAAGAGGGTGAGATGAATGATGTTTGTTGACATCAATGGTAAAGGGGGAGACTTTTGGAGATTTGTAATTTATTTCATGGTGATGTCATGGAGGTATACTAGTGAGTGGTTAAAGTTATTTTATATCCTATGTAATAATGACAAAGTGTGCAATGTGATTGTCCTAGTGTGCTTAAAGGAGGCTTGGTTGATCTTCAGTTCTTGCATGATTAGAGATGTTTGGGGATGAGTATGGTGATTTTAGAATGTGAAATTAGTCTTATAAATGGTCAAGGATGATTGGAGATCTATTTCTTATGATTTGAATTCATCTGGTAGTCCATATTTTTCATCTGGATACTTTGGGTCTAGTGGCAAAAAATATGAGTAGGCAGTTTATTGATGTCACCATTACCACATGTGGATGAGTCAAGGGGAGTTGGTAATATGGTTGTGATCACATTATTCCATAGTTTATATGAAATAAATCTCAAGTTATACACCTAATCATAATCAAATATATGTGGGTAAAAATTTGGGATCCCAGGTAGTTCGATATTGTTCCCATACTTAGCCAAATTTACATGAGTCAAGAAAGAGTCGAGTAAATAGTTTGGTGATGGAATATCTTGAACATGTGGAAGTTTTAGAATAAGATAATCATATGGGTTTATTTAGTTTTAATCTTATTTTATTTTTTTAAAATTTTAGGTCATGTTTTGAAGCATACCAAAAGATATAAATGTGTAAAGTTAGCCTTCCAATCAATTTTTGACATTGTTGGCTTTGTGGCATAAAAATTTAAGTAATAATGTTAATGTAATTTTATATAAAATGTGTGAGTTTTATAAGATAATTTTTTCATATGGTTGGATTTTTATATGTGAGGATATCATATGGTCCAAATTTTAGATCATACAAGTGAGTGAGGCAAAAGTTATTAAGGTTCAAAGTTGAATTCTCAAACAGATTGTAATGGTCCCTATACTTGGTCAATTTTACAAGAGTTAAAGTTTAGAACCAAATGGAGATATAAAGATTCATGGGTGATCATAAAATTTTATATAATGACATGAGTCGATTTAAATAGGTCAAAGTGATAGTTTTTTAACATTGAGAAAAGGTAAAGGATAAGGATCTAATAATGAGTGGGTGTTCGTATAGATTGATTGAACAATGAGCACTATAAGATAAAGACTGAGCTCATTCATACAGATCAATGGTGTGAATTGAGTTAAGATTAAAATATTTCATTAGATGGGGTAAATTTTTTGAAGTTTTATTATGACCATTTGAATTCAAATATTTGAGTTTATCAAAGGAAAAACTAGTGCTCTACATTTTGGTCATATCTTTCAATCTATGCAGAATTTGCTCATGGTATAAAAATAAAACTTATAGAGGATTACAAGGCACATATTTAAATATGAATTTGAATGTATAATTATATGTGTGTGTATATATATATATATATATATATATATATATATATATATACAAATATATTTATCTCTAAAATTTATTGTGTTTGAATGTGTTTTGTAAGTAACTTGAGAAGGGTAATTGAGTTTGTTCTAATATTATTTTGATGTTTAATGATGAATTAGATATTTAGGAACGTTTTATAATCCATAAGGATGATTTTTTTCCATTATTAATTTTTTAACAATCATATGAAGTATGAAAAAAGGTTTAAAAGTTGAGTGTGTCTTTGTTCATGGTGACTGTGTGCATAAAATATTGCTTAAGTAATTTGTGCTTAAGTAAAAGGGTATTGTGATGGATATGGATACTTAAGGAGGACCTATAGATCATTTTTAATGGGTTCATGAGTTGTAAAAGTGTTACTATTTTCTTAATTTACTTGAATAAGTATTAAAGAGATGAATGGGTCTCTATAGGACCTATAAGTGGCTTAGGCCTATTTGAAAGTGGATTGTGTTTAAGGGTGACCTATGTAAGATGACATAAGTGGATTGATAATTCATGATATATATATATATATATGTATATATATATAAATATTATGATTTATATACTTTTTGGGGAAGGCTTGTGAGATAATTGTAAGGTGTTTGTGAGAGTTATGGAGCAAAAGAGACGTAGAGTGCCCAATTGATGAGTTAATGAGTATAACAAATTAAGGAATATATGTATGACTTCTAGGTCATATTTTTGATGTCCAAATAGTTATATTTCAATTTTAAGATATGTAAAGAGGTCCACGTGTGCATATGAGGATAGTTTGAGTGAATGTGAGAGATTGTGGCATGCATATGTGAGAGGCTTGTATGAGATAGAGATTTTGTGTAGGGGTTAGAAAATAGAGATCCATCATTAGGTGTTGAAGACATTAGTTCTAAGGTGTAGGTGTTCAAATGAGGGTATAAATTAATTGATCTTCCTTAGGGGTATTTTCTCCTTGTGAAACAAGTGTTTCACTAAAGGCCTTTGGTCAGGAGGATATGATCAATTCTTGCTAGTCTAAAGGAGTTGATCAGTCTCTTTTTTATAATTTATTATGGGATAGTAGTCTATTTATTATAAATTTGAGAGTGGGTTTTATTCCCCATGAGGGTTTCCCATAGAAAATTTGTGTTATGTGTTTGATCTTGTGTATGCATTGAATAAATGATTTCTCTTGTTAATGTTGCTTGATCAAGTTGATATATGTTGATTATTTAATAGTTTGAAAGGATCACAATTGAAATTAAAATATCTAGTCTCACTAATTTACCCCCTATCTTAGTGATTGTACCTTTAACAAAAATACCTAAAAAAAGGATTTAAACCTAAACATGATTGAAATAAAGGACAAACATGTTAAGGAAGTAAAACTATCACTTGACAAGATATACTAGTCATGCACACACCTTGAAAATAGTCAAAGGAGGATGTAAAACAATATTTTATTATTGATCAAATTCTTGTAAATGGGTAGGGATTCACCATACCCAGGTGGAGGATACCAACATAATCTTTTCAGGCTATATATATAGAGAAATGTGAGAGAAGAAGAGAAAAGGACATAGGAGAGAGAGGTTAAAAGTGTCACATGAGATTTACATTTAGGAAAGGAGGTATGAAACTACCCCATAAGATACTCAAGGACAAGTGTCAATATATTGAAGATGCTCTTCTTCTCCAAATAGTGTGTAAGTCTCAACCCTTACTTAACACCTTCATCTTGCTTTTTAAAATTGCCCCTTCTCTTGGCTTATGCTGGAAAAATAGTTCTCTTGACCATCAGGTCATGTTTAACTGATCTCTTTCTCTAATATTTGACACCTTTCATCTTCTTAGGAGTTGTCTAAACTGACATCTCAGTGGTAATCATCAAGTAACTCCCTAGGTGTCTTGAAACCTCTTTGTCTCACTAGGCCTTTCTTGCCCAAATAGCTCAAAACTTGAGTTCATATTCATAAATGTAGTCTCTCTCCATATATGGACTATTTAAATCATATTAGGCCTATAAAAATTCATTTGGAGTCATAACACTCTCTCCAAGAATCTATTTTATACTACAAGATCTCATTTGGCCTCATTCTTTTTAGCCCTAAAAACATATAAACCTGCTTGTGTAGGATACTTTATGAATGATACTATAAAAATAAGAACATATTTGAGGACCTAATATCCCCTTATATCTCCATGCCAAGTTTTAATACTTGATAGTGAGTGGAGATACATTTGTTTTTGTTATTCTCTCTCTTAAATTAGGCCTCCTTTCTTAGAAGTTGAGTTTTAGCCCAAATTACTATCACACATGTGAAACTCAAGAAAAGTGTGTGATTAACTTTACCCATTCCAAGACCATTCTCCATGTCAAATTTCAGTTATTGAGACCCTATATGGATATGTGAACAATGAATTGGCTAAAAATTCTAGTCGAGGAACTTGTGTGAGTATGCGAGACAATTGAAGTGTGGCAATAAAATGTAGACTCTAAATCTTGGAATAAATTTTATTAGTTTTGAAACATCATTAGGAAACTTAATACACTAAGGATATATATCTTGAAGTAATTAATAGGTTTGTAGGTAGGCCATTTAACTAGAAAAGTAATGCATTCTCACCTTCTTGACCAAGTAGGTGGATTGAACAAGTCATAAAACTTCTTATGAATCCCTAAAAGGTGAGTATAAGGTTGTGTAACCTTTATTAAATATTTTCCAACATCTTTACTTATTTTAGAAGCCAATCTCCACCTTGTTTTATCACAAAAGAGTCTACAACCAAGCCTTTAGCTCTATTTCATATAATTGTACCTTCAAATGTACTATCATGTATGTCATTCAGGTGTCTATGGGAGTTTTAAAGATTAACATGGTCATTTTGAGTTTGAGTCCATTCATTTGAATGAATTTTAAGGTCATTTATTCCATCAAGTCACTAGAGATCTTATTAGTAGCTTATGAGTGCTTAAGGGTCTTAGCAATGATTCATATAACACATGAAACTAACTTAAAAACCAATGCCCAAAGTTTTGAGGGAATGAACCCTAATAACCACCCCTAAAATCCTTAGATACCATGAAAATTCTCATGAAATATATGAGAAAAATTTGGTACCACTTGAGTGATTGAACATGAATTTCATGATGTTGAGAGATAAATGAGGCTTGTAGGTGGTGTCTTGAGGTTTGTTTTTTACTCTAAACACTTTAGGGATATATATGATAACCATATTGAATTTTTTTCATAGTCTTCCTATCCTTTATATCTCTTTAACCTTACTTTAGCTATCTATGTTGGCCATTTTATTGATTTTTAAAGAGTCCAAATCCATTACGAAATGATATAATGAAGTCTCATCAAGGTTATCAATTCCTTCTCATGTGATTATGTTCTAATTTCACCCTCATCAAACAAACTCTTCAAAACTTAGCATACATAGGCTTGTGTGTTTGTTTAGGATTACTAGGCCTAGGTAGATCTTTCTAAACCCTAACCTTGCCTTCAAAGATATTGAAGATGATACAAATCTCATAATATCATTAGATTAATTTTCACATGGTTTTTTTCTTCAAATATACCTCATCATTCAAATCAATTAGACATTCTAACCTTGACTAGGCAAACTTGTATGCACCAAACCAACTATGTATATAGGGTTGGGGGTCCTATTCAGTTAGAATATCTAATCTTATTTTGAGTCTTTATGAATTAAAATGTATATTTAAACTTTTTTTATCCATTCTTAAGTTTGAAAACTAGCCTTGTGTTTACTTAAGGAAGTTTTAAGGTGTATATTGGATGTCTTGATTGCTCTTAAAGTGGATACATTTTAAATAGGGTTGAATTGGCTATGAGATTTGTCTTTTATCTCTATTATAAGTGTCCAAAAATTTATATAAGACTCATTAAATTCTTTGTGACCTTATCAACACCTCTATACCTTCATTTTTCATTCATCAAACAACTTTTCTTCATCATTCTATACATAGACCTATAGGGTACAATCTTAAGTCCATTAGGCTTGAGTAGGGTATTGTCTTCAGTGACCCATATATATTTGAGGTTATTAAATAATGTCCTTAAGGTTTCAAGTGGTTATAAATATATTTCATTGTACATCAAAACTCTAACATCAATGCAACCAGTGCCTTGTCTCTTTCATATTCTTACGCATGCTTGTATGCATATAATGTTGGTTATTTGAGTGCATCTTAGGGTTTGAAATCACTCTTATAGGTTTATTGATAAATTTTAACCTTATTTTAAACTAATTAAGTGTATTTAGACTCTCTAAATATTTTAAATCATCATTTAAATTATATTTCACTATATTTAAAGTGAAATAGAGACCTACAAGTCTGCAGATATGTAGGTCTGCTTTATCACTTTTATGTTCTCTTAATCATGCATGCTATCATTAGGGTCAAGCTTCCAATGATCCATAATATATTTTAATGAGGTTATTTATTTAAAATAACATTTTCAAAATAACTTTTTTAATAATATTTTTACCTCAGTACAGGTAGAGTTAGGACATAGTCCTTGCCATGAGCCATTGTTTATTGCATAGAGCTAGTGTAAAGGAAATCAATCATGTTGGAGAGTTTTAATGAAACATGAGATAATGTGAGTCATTTTAGAGAAAATAAGACATATTAACCTTCCACATACCTCTTAAAATACATATTTATACCTTTAAAACCATTATTATGTAGGAAATGTATACATAATCTTCAAAGTGAATTATGAATGACACTAGAGAGCTAGTACATAATGACCAGTCAATATAAAGATATTTGATGGAATGAGAAGATAGTTTAAACATACTCAAACTAACTTTAATGGAATTTAATTATCCAAATCATACAAAACTTGAAGGTGAATATGTGAGACATCTTGTATGAAGGCTCTTTATGATACTATGAAGGCTCACGCATGCCAAACTAGTGAAGGTAAGCATGAAATGGATTTTAATTATTTTAAAAACCCTATATAACACTCACCATGTTTAAACAAGTTTCAATGTACATGAAAATGGTGAAAAACACAAGCCTACAGAGTTTACTAGCTCTTTTGACCACCCTTGAGTCTTAGTGATTGTTCATAAAGCTCAAGACACCAATATGATGAATATTGAAATGAATTTTAATATCATTAGGATCCACTCATATGTAAAAAATATTAGATGATAACTCTCTCTCCCTTGTATGGAATGAGTACGTAAAGTTGACCTTTACTAGCTTGTGAAGAGAGTGATGCACATTTTGGAGTAACCTATGCATCTTTGAGACCTGTACCTATAATCCAAGGATGATTTGACCTATAAAATTCCAAGAGACACCTTTACAACATTTTAAGCTGATGATGAGCTCTTGAAGTATGTATAAGTGCATAAATCTATCTCTCATGCATTGAAATTCAAGATTATGACTTTCTAACATATATGGAAATTATTTAACTCATCCAATAACCTTAGTGTGTTTTATGGATTATTAATCTTTGAATCATTGGAATACATTGGAGTTAGTTAAAAACACCCTTTTCTCACATAAAATTTACCTTAAAGTTCACAAAAGAACCTTAAACTTTACAAATACATGTGTAATGTTTATATAAGTTGGTTAAGGCATGAAATGAATTTAAGGTACACATAAATACCTATGACACCACTTGAACAAGTTTCATCACTACATGACATGACTACTCTATTATAATACAAAGATAAACTATTACTTTAATTTCTCCAAATTTACTTGAAATAACATTAATAAGGTCTTCTAAAGGCTATTGGAAGACAACATAAGGCATGACAAAGATATGATCAAGGTTGGCACACATTATGAGCAAGTTTTTGCCTATAAGGGTTGACATTTTGACCTTGGGGGTTAAAATTAGTCAATAAAAATCACCCTAAAAACTTTTTACACTTGCCCAACACCACTTTGAAAATGTCTAACCTATTTCTTTCAGGTCCTTAGATAAATAAGTGGATCTATAACTCAAAATAAAAAAAATTCCTCTTTTTAAACATTTTAATTTGGGCTTAAAACAAATAAAAAATTTCAATTTATGTTTTAAAAACTTGATTTATTTCCTTATTATTTAATTTTTTTACTTCTTAGAGTGTTTGTGTTTGTGAAATTACTACATGTGTATGCTCTCCCCTTGTTTGGGTGAACCAAAATGTTAAGATAAAGATTTTCCTTAATCCTATAGTATTTTCCAAAGTACACTCTTCACTTTCCCTTATTGGGATTTTTACAAATTAGAAATGGTGATACCTTTCCCATTTTATTTTAGGCTACATTATTGGGGTGTCATTTACTTCTTATAGGTATTTAGGGTATGACAACTTTGATATCATCCCACAACATTTGTACCATCCTTATAATCTGATGTGGGATATAAATTATTGGTAGATGCCATTAGGGTCAAGAAGAATTCCCCATAAATGAGTTCATGAAAATAATGGGTTAGATCCCAATGCTAAGCCATTAAACATCACCATCGATAAATGTAGCATATTTTTAATAGGATATATATCCCCCTAATAATATCCCAATACCTAGATCTCTTCTTTAATAGATTTTGTGGCCTTAGGGGACCATCTAGTAAGCCAAAAAAAAATTGTATTAAGACCTATTGGCTTAAAATCTTTCAATGATGTAGGGGTGCAAAGATAATATCCCCTTAATATTGCCTATTGTATATAGACTTTGAGAGAGGGTGGATATTTCATGTACATTTAATAATTTTATTAAAATTAATCCTTAAAATTTCCTCTTAAAATGAGTATATTGAAGGCTCAGTGATCTTGATGCACTCTTGATCTACCACCAAGATAGGATGATGCACTTAAAATATTTTTCTCTTATATGTTGTGTCAAAACTCATTGTGTGATCAAAACCAAGTAAAAAGTAAACTAACCCCAAAATATGGTCCATATACACCTATGTGATAAGTCATTACCATGTCTTTATCCCAAGTAAAAAATACCCCTTATAGATTTCATGTCAAGATTTGTTCAAAGACACACCATAATTATATTAACCATGTCGTTATGATGTCCATTTTGAACTAGCCCTAATTTTGATCAAAATCCAATTTCACCAATTCAAATCCAATGTCCAAATTCTTGTCTAAACCATTTTTTTCATACTATCCATTTGATTTCAAACCAAATATTAATTTAAAATTTAATTCCTATCACAAATTCAAAATTCAACCAAGGTCAACTATTTTAAATTTAAATATGGTTGAACCTTTCATTTTAAAAAGATCGAAACCTAGTTAACTTAAGGTAAAACATTCAAATTAAACCAATATCAAACACTTTCAAGATATAAACATTAAAAAATTACATCTTTGTGACACATAAACACTTGAAATCATTTGTTATACCAAGATTTGTGCACCCTTTTAGAAAAAGTTTGATTCACACACCTTTCTTATTTGGATGCTTCCACTAAATTTTTTTGATTGAAATATTATAATTTGACATTTTCATTGGCAAACCCAATTAAAAAATTCAATGTCTTTAAGGTCAAATTCAAATTCAAATCCAAATCAAGTCAACTTTAACCCAGTTCTAGTTCCAAGCCAATTTAGGTTTGTCTTAAACCATGTACCAAGCCAATCAAATCCAAATTAGGATCATCTTGAACCACATTCTAATTATTTTTAATCAATCACATTTTAATTATATATTGTCTTTCCATTCAATCTCCCACACCTATCAATTGGGAATGATGAAGTCATGTCATCCATCGTTTCTTTTATTTGAATAATACCTGTCCAATCTGCCTTCTTTGAGGCAATTCCAATCTAATAAAATCTACCATGTTTGGGGTAATTCCCATCCAATATATTACACCCTACTTGGGGCCACTCAATCTAAGCCAATATACCCTATTTGGGGCCAAGCCAAGTCTATCCAATTGCATTAATCCAATCAACCCTGTTTGGGCCCATTATAGTTAAGATCAAGTTTGCATTCTTTGGGCCCATTCCAATTAACACCAAGACCCCCCTCTTTGGGACCATTCTAATTAATATAAAGATATCCCTCTTTGGGATCATTCCAATTAAACCAATCTATACTCTTTGCATCCATTCTAATTAATACCAAGATTTCCATCTTTGGGCCCATTATAATTAAGCCAATCCTCCCTCTTTGGGGCCATTTTATTTCAATATATTCCCTTTGCATGCATCCTTTTTTGGGGGAATTCATCTAAGGTTAATCTAAGCCATCGCATCTCACTATCCTAAACTTGTTTTATCATGGCCATTCATATGTCAAAATACACTAGATAAACTAAACCATCTTAATAAATAACTAACCCACTTTGCATTTACTTCTAACATTTCATCTAGTTGTTTTCAAGACAATTCGGTCTTATAACCATAACAAAGCCAATAATCTAGACATATTATGTCATTTCCCCTCTAAAGGACCTTATATATTGATGACCTAAGTATTTCTGAGTTTGATAACTACTTGAACATGATATGTCATGATATCCATCCCAGTCATGATCAAATACATCCAATTCTAAATCAAGATTAAGATAGTCAACCCATTGTCGACATTTTTATTGAATCACCCATCTTTGACCAGAACCAAAACATTATTGTTCCACCTTTATTTGGTGATCTCATATTATAAAGGCACATTATTATCAAGCAACATCTCATTATTTTTCTATTGCCAAACATTACCTATTTTATAAAATTCCTTCATCTCAATTCCTTCATTTCCAAGTGAAATATAAATAGGGTGTTTATGGACAAAATAATCTAATAGGCCCTATTTACGACTAAATTTACAATATAAATAAGTTCTATTTTAGAATAAACATTATTTTACATCAGATTTAAGTTCCATTTTATAACCAATCTCAGATTTAGTATCATAAGTAGAATCAATGTCCATATAAACATATGATTTAGATCCTCTTAAGTCAAAATTAGTTTCATAATCAAAATATATTAGTGGATATTATGACATTAGCTATACAATTTTACAAGATCCACTTGAGTTATAGTTAGCTATAGAGTTAATACACCTTATAATATTTTACAACATTGACCACACACTTCTGGCAGATTATATTGAAAACACTTGTGATCCTTCCACAGTTTTTGAGGAAGTTTCCTTGAACATCCATGCAAGTTATCCTAATAGTATTTATAGGGATTGTGTATCCTTTTATCCTCTCATTGATATTACCCCTTATTTTGAAACCAATTTCCCTAGCCATTATATTGATGTCCAACTGCCCAAAACATTGATTGGGATTAATAAAATCACACATTATTGAACTTCTTCCATGGTGAAATCTTAGTGGATGATTTTTTGGGGATAGAAAAAACATTCAAGTAGAATAAAAATCTCATAGTGAAACCTTGTGGGAGGTTCTATGGTACAATCAAATTCTAAACTCAACATCTTTTAGTGAAACCTTATTTTAGGTGTTAGATGATAACTAGGATAAAAAATTAGTTCTTTAGTGAAACATTGCTTAAAGCACTAGGGAAAAATCAAAATGAACTATCAATGTCCCTTAGTGAAACCTTATTCAAGGTGCTATTGGACAATCCAAATCATAAAAATCTAAAACACTTTGTTGGTAAAAACCTCTTCAAGGTACCAATAGTTGAGCTAATTAGTTCTTCATTTCTTGATGAAGACATTATTAAAGTCAATATCAATAGAAATGATAATTCACATCTTTTTGTAACATCTCTTAGGCCTAGACAAAAAAAAAATTGTTGTCTTTTTAAGATAATTTTTAGAAGTCTTTAGCCCCACCACAAATAGAATTGTAGAGAGGATTACAAAGAAAGTTAGTCAAGAATTAGTCTATAAATAATGAAAAATACATATAATAACTAACTAAATAAGCCTATCTATTCCTATAGGAATTACAAATGATAACAAGAAACAAATGAAAGAAAACAACATCATATCACCTTCCCAAATGGATTCACCATACCCATGTGGCTCAAAAGCATGTTTGCCCTTGATGAAGCATCCTTTTATTTGTCAAAAATGATGGAAAACTCCTCTAATGTCTCAAGAACACTCCATAAAACTTAGGCTCATGATTTCAAATCACTAAACTAGCCTATCAATGAAGCTTGAAAAAAAAAATCAATGATCAAATGTAAAACCTTGTGAAAATAATTTAACATTATAAATTTGCAATATTCAAGCTTAAAATTCATGTCCATGGCCTCTCTACTTATAGATTTTTGAGATTGGTTAGGATCAACCATCACCATCCATATCAAGATTGAGATGTGTGGCCATGGATAATCCTAATATTTAGAATTAAATCCATAACTATCTTCATCATGACCTTGGAAGAAGAGGCATTGAAGAGGCATGAGAGGCATTAACTAGGCATGGGTGACCCATAATCTTGATATTTGTGTCATTTATGGCCTAGGGATGTCTTCCCAAGAAATGATGTCACCTGATGATGTATTTAATAAGAATCAATTTTCAAAAATAAATATTCAACAACTCTCATGGAAAATCCACTTAAGCTCTTGATTTGGATTAATTATCCTAAAACAAGGTTAATTTACATTTGTGTAATTATTTGAAAATTGGCCCTCAATTATTCAAAACGGTCATAAATTCATATTACTAAGTTGGTATTTTTCTTGAGAAGAATTAGAAGGTGACATTAGATGCACCAAAATTGTATTTCCATTTAAGATGTTTTAGGAGAAAAGAGTGATCCAAAGCACAAAAGGTGAAATCATCATTTTGAATCAAAATGAATTGATCAAAGTTAAATGACCCATAAATTACATTATCCCATTTAGGGATACTTTGACCTAAATTGGTACTTGTAAATGATAAGTTTGAATAATTTAGCATGTTTTATGGATTTTGACCTAAAATGTAATTTGAGTGCAATTCGAGTAAGATTTACACTTTAAACACAAATGGTGTTAGGAATTAGATGTCTACATTTTGTCCCTATTTAAGAAGGCATAGTGAGACATTCAGGTGAAGCAACATATTTTCAAAGAAAAGAGTTATCAAGAAGAAATTGGAACAGACCCATGATTCCCCCTCGAGAGGACATACTAAGATGAAAGAGAAGGATGGACTCTTGAAAAGAGAGAGAAAGTGAGAGGTTAACCCATGGAATATATCACATCTAGATGAGTTAATGCTTACACATGTGATTACCATCAATGATAAAAATATAATGAAAGGTATAATAGGTCCCAAAGATAGGGGAATGGGAAAGATACAATCCATGAATGTAAGGGACACACTGTAAATGTACCCAATTTAAGAATACAAGCTATGCGCTTAAAGCATTGATCAATCTTGAGATAAGTTACACACTAAATATTGACATCATGGGATTTAATGTGGAGAGCTTAGAATTAGAGGAAAATGGAGAACATTTTGCTTTAGGAAGGGAAACACCACTAGAATGGGATCTCTAAAGAGAATATAATAATAAGTGCCCTAATAGAGAAAATGCGATCATGATGAAATAGTTGTGCCCCAGTAGGGTGAATCTTGATCATTGATAAAGAATAAATAATGATTTTTCCCTTGTAGAGCTGATTTGATTCGAACATGGTATAGATGTTAGGCCCCAACATGGGCAATTATCAAGAAAAAATATCTAAAGGATATAACCAAAAAGATAGGTTAAAGTGAGCGAACGTAAATGTACATGCAATAGTGTAATGGCTTAGAAATCCATATAAAAACCAAGCATATGAGAATGCACAAAGTGATGAGAGAGATGAAAATAAGAATGGAGATAGCTGAGTTGACCTCAATAGAAATTACATGTTTCCTACATATTTTTTTGGACTCATGTTCCAACATGAACTTTAGGCCAATGTAGTTCACCCAAGTTTGGAAGAGAATGGAGTGAGGAATGATGAAAAATGACCAAGAATTGATTAAACTCACAATGTATGAAAAGAGATGCACATCTAAACATAGAATTGAGTTCTAAAATGAATGCTACCTAGAATCCTTATTCCATATCATGAGCCTAGGTTTTGTAAAGTGTTCGTAAGAATCATTCATCAGAGCTGATGTTGACATCAAGATGTTGAGACCTGAGCACAATGTTCTTGCTATAGAAAAAGAAATTAGGCATCATAAGTATGAATAACTTATAATTAAATAAGATTCCAATTGCACTAATCTAGTTCAAATGTGAATATCTATAACTAAAAATAATGGTAAAATAATGACCAAAACCAGAGTTACAATGATTTGAATTTAATCAAAAAAGAAAAAACAAAGAAAAAGATAAACATAAATGAACCTAACAAGAAATCAAGATATGATCTATCAAGACTTAAGTAGGAACAAAAAATGTTTTTGAAAAATAAAAGGCAAGAACGTCTTAATGGCATGAGACCAAGATATGAATAATTAAGATCCATGTGGATCATCAAGGCATTCTTGAACACAAAAGAGAAAAATAAAAATCAAACAGAACAAATAAGACACCAACAATAATCAAAGAAACAAAATGGTCCAAGAACAATGTAATAACATAAGATCAAGATATAAACAATCAAGATCCATTTGAATCATCAAGATGTTCCACAACATAAAAGAGATAAGTAAAAAATAATCAAGGAAACATAAGACCAAGAATGGAGATAAGAAGTAATAAAAAGAGAAAAAGAGAAGAAATAAAAGGAGAGGTGCAAAGGCACAATAAAACACCAAGAAAACTCAAATAAACACACACAAACAAAAACCAAGCTAGTATAGTTTAAATAAAAATGTTCATGTATGTGCGGTAGAGGCATTACTTTCCACCACATTGTAACAAAGAATAATGACAAGTATTACCTAATTAAAGAGGAACAATAATAGAAGAAATGGAGGAAGAGAAGAAAAAGAAGGGGTTGGTTGAGCTGACTCTAGATGTATCAGACAAGTGGACATTGCCTACATAGTTCCATGGATGCATGTCCCAACATGAAATTTAGGCCAAATGTAGTTCTCCCAAGAAATGGGAAAGAAGAAAAATGATGATCAGACTAGCATGTTTTATAGAAGAAATGGAAGATACGATGAACAAATTAGAATGGTCTAGAAAATAAGAAGCTGATTAGATGAGAAAGAATGACCTTGTAACATATCAAGTACATGGGATAAGATGAAATGAATTGGTGTTTCTTTACTTGAAAAATATAAAGAACACAACATGGTGAAATGAGAATGTACAAATTTATATAATTGTGAGACAAGGTTTTTGTTCTTTTTTGGATCATGTTATGATGTTTTTGGTATTTTCAAAGTATTTCTAATGTTTTTAGTGTTTTTGGGAAAAAATATGCACAAGGTGGGACCATCTAGTCAAGGAGATGCATGTCTTGAGAGTAAAGGTTCCAATAAAATAGCTAAGCTAGTTGCAATGACCCATGCTAACAAATCAATGAGAGCGAGGCTTAGTTTGTTCACAAAATGGTGAGAGCATATGGAAAGGGGGAGTGAGGCGACCTCAACATGAATTAAGCATGACCTAAAAAGTCCCAAAATAACCTTAATTCATAGTAATTCTATCCACATGAAAGGTGAAGAAAAACCAACTAGGTCCTAACAAGTTTTCAAAACAAGCAAATGGCCAGTCAAATGAAAATAATAATGGCAAGGTGATGTAGAAATGCATGATAAAAAAGTATTGCCCCTAGTTTTCCCATAGGTAGTTATAACTAGGATACAATGGCATAGGTCAATGATACTAATTTTCCCATAGGTGGTTATAATTATTATCAAGACTAGTGAGATATTGATTTGCCCATAAGTGGTTATAATCAAGCTCACATAAAAAAACTTGATAGGATGAAAGATATCTTGCCAGATCAATTGTCACACTACTTTCATAGACTATCATTATAAACATATATTGAACTGATTATTGAAACTTAATTGGAATCCCCCCATAAAAGGTGTAGGAAGAACTAAATAAATGTAGATCAAAATGGGATTGGGTAGGATGACTAAAAATAGGCTTTGGTCTAAATAGGAATGGAATGATAGGATGGTATGAGTTTTGATAGATCAGATAAAATGGTAAGAGGGTTGCCATCAAGTGATGGGGTAAATGGTAGGAATATGTGACAATGCCAAAAGGATATTTAACAATGATAATGGCATGGAAATGTGAAATGATATGGTATATGTTTTTGGCCTAGGTGTGGTTTTTGATTATGTTGTTCCTACTGATAGGGAGATACATGTCCTAATCAACAAATGATATAAAAAAAATATTTGATTATGTTAATTACTAGCTGACACCTCATCTAAATAGTTGTTATGTCAAGAATGTTATTTAGATGTCAAGAATGTTGTTGTGTTCTTCCTTGGTCATTGATTTTGATTCCTTCAAATTTTGAGACAAGGTATCTTTGTAGCCTCTACAAAGGAAAGTGCAGCTGTGTATGGCAAACAATGACAAATAAAGGATGGTAGGTTTGATTGTGAAATGGAATGGTAGATGATAATGGAATGTGGAATGGTATGGAAACAAATGAAGAGTAGGACTTTTAGTCACATGAAATGTTGTTGATGCCAGATTTGACATAATTTTGGTTATGGCAGGGCCAAAGATCTCTAAAGATGCTCTTGATAGGACCATCAAATTGTTATGTTGTTTAATATTGAGAGTAACCACCATCTGATTATGTTGTAGATTAGAAGCTATTTTGATTTGATCTTTGATATTATCTTTAGTAACTAATGAAGAAATTTTATGCTCAGCTATTGGTGCCTTGATGAGGTTTTCACCAATGAATTTGTCTTGATTTTCCCATATCAACTTCGAGAAGGTTTCACTAAGTAATGTTGAATTTTAACTTTGATTGTCCTCTAGCAGTTCTAAAAAAATTTCACTAGAAGATGTTGAGTTCTTGCTTTGATTGTCTTCTAGTGCCTACGAAAAGGTCTCACTAGGAGAGTTTTATTTTACTATATCAATGTGGTCCTGGCCTCTTTGATCTTCTTCAACTACTATGTCACCATGGATGCAGTTTAACAAACTGTGATTGTATTGATCTCAATCAACACTGGTGGGATATGGGATGCTAATGATATGGCTATGTTGTGTGGTAATAATGGGATGGTGAAAGGAATCACAATCCTCATAGAATATACCAGATGAACTTGTGTCGATGATGAAGTAATCATCCTCAAAAACCATAGAAGGATCACAAATATATTCAAATTGATCTGTAAGTACATTACAACCAATGTTATAACAACCATACTATAATCTATTTCTAACTCTAATTTCAAAAAAAGGGACTCTGAATCCAATGTCACAACTGATGTTGATTCTATTTTTGATGTTAAATCCAATGTCAATTTAAAAATAAACCCTGAGTCTAATATTGATTCTTCATTTGATATGGTTATTTTTATAATGTTCTATTGAATGCTAATTTTTTGACAAGTAATGGCCTATGATGGCATAATGGGTTCAATAAAAATTGATTCATCTTATAAGGGTTCAACATAGATTGACTCATCTAAGTGAACCCCCTCAAAAAGAGGGAACTACTCAAGGGACGTCTTGACAAAATCATGTCTGTCAAAGTGAGACTCCTCAATGAGTGGGAAAAGATCAAGAGATAACTCTATCAAGACAATATTGTCAAGGAGATGAGGCTCTTTAAAAATAGGTAACATGAATAAGTAACTTGTCATATTTTATGTGTCATGTCCCCTTTTTAGTGACATGTGCAGAGTAGATGATTAGCCTATTATGTGACCCTCGTAGGCTGATGAGATGGATAGAGGGTCTTGATGGAGCTGGGCTTGGCTTTCGTTTGGGCTCTTTTGGACATGAATTAAGGGAGATATTAATATTTGATTGATTTAATCAAATATTAATTATTTGGTCCAATTTTAATTAATTATTAATTAATTATTAATTATTAATTATTAATTGTTGGGTCTAATTTTAGGATCCTAATTCTAATTTAAGAATTGGTCTAATTTTAAGACCCTAGTTCTAATTTAAGAAGCCCTAGTTCTAATTTAAGGGAATCTAATTTTAGCAAGCACACCTTTGGAAGGGTATAAGAATCTCTCATGGGAGAGAGTTTGTATTCATGCTTATTATTTGATATTGATTCTTGTTAAGAAATTCTTCTATGAAGACTGAGCCAAGGGTTCCAGGATTCCAATTGCATTGAAGAACGTCAACTCTTCATTATGTGCGATTCAGAGGTTATGAAAGATCAGCCGATCTATTGCCAAATTGAGAGATAACTTCACCCAGAAGTTATCATAGTATTACAGGTGTTTGAGAGATAACTTCAGTCAAAAGCTATCACAAGGGTTTACAGGTATTTCATTATTTTTGGGTTTTGATTCAAGAATTATCCAGATATAGATCTTTTGTATTAGCCCATAATTCTATAGATCAGGATCAAGCATACAGGTTGTGCTATATCAGCGGCCGTACGAATTTCGTACAGATCCGTGAAAATCCATATACATCAACAGAAAGTTCAGGTACCGACATCGGCGAACAGATACTTATAGAGACCGACATCGGTCGACATATCACCGACATCGGTGAAATAACGACTACAGATCGACCAACGACGGCAACATAACCGACGTCGGCGACTGTGTTTTTTACACAGCAGGCCGAGACGTACCAGAATCAGATTTCTTTCCTAGTTTGTGGAATATTCAGGCTATAAGGGCCATACTTTCAATATTCTTTGTATACTTGATAAATGACCACTATTGTAAGCTTATGAGCAAATAAATAAGAGTTTATACTGAGATTTATTTATCTAATTGAAGATATTTTGTAGAAATTCAGATAAGCAATTCAGAGCTTTTGTTTTGATATTCGAAGGGATATTACAGTGGTATCAGAGCCAAATTCTTGCCATCTTGTTGGGCACACCATAGCTAATGTCTTGCCATCCTATTGGGTAGCTTGGGTATCAGTATGGCTTTAACAGGTGTCAAAGATTTGGAAGAAAGAATGCACAATGCAAAGAAGAAGTTAGATAATCCATTTCAGCAAGCAGATGACATTCTAAAAACTTTGGAGGAGTTAGAAACTTATTTGAGCAAGGTGGAGCAATCAAATACTTATGATATGCAAAGAGCATTATCTCCAACATTTAATTCATTGGTGAAGCCCCGATTATTGAGACATCATGATGAGGTGGTAAGACTTGCAGCTCTCTCTTGGATTAGTGAAATCATGAGGATCATAGCTGGCTTTGATTTTTATGATGATCAGATTATGAGAGAGGTACTTTATGCCATGGTAAAAAGCTTCAAAAAGTTGGATAACATTCGAGACCCTCATTTCTCAAGGAGGGCAAGATTACTTGAAACATTTGCAAGGTATGGGTTTGAAAACATTATGATGTTAGTAGGTTGTATTCATGAAATTCGCATGATGTTTAAAATATTTTGGAATATTTTAGATGAGTTTCATTCTAGTGATATATTAGCATCAATGCACTCTATTATGTTCACAATCTTGTTTGAGGAGGAGGATAAAATTTCTAAACTTTTGGCAGAAGATTTATGGTATGTCTGGACAAAAGGGAGAAATGTCTTACCTAGAGCTTGTATGTGGTTAAAGAGTTTAATTAATAGGCCCAAGAATCGTAGTGCTTTCCCCATGACATGCAGCAACTTGCATGATGAGTTTGACAGTCATGCTGATCCAGTACAGGGAGATATTAACACATCTTTAGGTAATGATTTATCTACATTATCTTTACAGGTAGGAGTAGTTGAGGATGTTGTGGATGAGCTTTGTCTTAAGGCGAGTTTAACTCAGGAGTTAGACAGTGAGGATGAGTCTGATGCTTACATTCAGAGTGTGGAGGTGTACTCAGATGTTAGTACACTGAGTGTTGGTGATGAGTGTGTTTCTATAGCTACTTATGAGGAGCATGTGGTTGAGGCTCACACACATATTCAGGACTTGGGAGTACCTGATTTTGAGGAGTTTGGGATACCAGTGGAGTCGAGTCTCCAGATTGATTCTTCTCACACATTTGACAGTGTGGTATAGTTGGTTGTGCCACCATTATAGAGGGATCAGTTATGGGATGGATTAACACCATCTTTTGTAGATGGAATTTGCAGTTGCCAATTACACAGCCTACAGTATCGACACATCCAGGGCAGTTGTGATTTCAGAGATTGGTTGAGTTGTGTTCACCAATTTGATTATGGGTTCCATTGTAGGTACTTACATTGATTTACAGCAGTGCAGAGCATAACTACATTTGGGATCCAGGAGGATCGAGTGGTTCATTGTTTCGAGATTGCTTGGGGTTAAGCAATTTCAGGAGGGGCGGATTGTCATGTCCCCTTTTTAGTGACATGTGCAGAGTAGATGATTAGCCTATTATGCGACCCTTGCAGGATAATGAGATGGATAGAGGGTCTTGATGGAGCTGGGCTTGGCTTTCGTTTGGGCTCTTTCGGACATGAATTAAGGGAGATATTAATATTTGATTGATTTAATCAAATATTAATTATTTGGTCCAATTTTAATTAATTATTAATTAATTATTAATGAATTATTAATTAATTATTAATTAATTATTAATGAATTATTAATTAATTATTAATTAATTATTAATTAATTAATTGTTGGGTCTAATTTTAGGATCCTAATTCTAATTTAAGAATTGGTCTAATTTTAAGACCCTAGTTCTAATTTAAGAAGCCCTAGTTCTAATTTAAGGGAATCTAATTTTAGCAAGCACACCTTTGGAAGGGTATAAGAATCTCTCATGGGAGAGAGTTTGTATTCATGCTTATTATTTGATATTGATTCTTGTTAAGAAATTCTTCTATGAAGACTGAGCCATGGGTTCCAGGATTCCAATTGCATTGAAGAACGTCAACTCTTCATTGTGTGCGATTTAGAGGTTGTGAAAGATCAATCGATCTATTGCCAAATTGAGAGATAACTTCACCCAGAAGTTATCATAGTATTACAGGTATTTGAGAGATAACTTCACTCAGAAGCTATCACAAGGGTTTACAGGTATTTCATTATTTTTGGGTTTTGATTCAAGAATTATCCAGATATAGATCTTTTGTATTAGCCCATAATTTTACAGATCAGGATCAAGCATACAGGTTGTGCTATATCAGCAGCCATACGAATTCCATATAGATCCGTGAAAATCTATACGCATCAACAGAAAGTTCATGTACCGACATCGGTGAACAGATACTTACAGAGACCGACATCGATCGACATATCACCGACATCGGTGAGATAACGACTATAGATCGACCGACGATGGAAACATAACCGACGTCAGCGACTGTGTTTTTTACACAGCAGGCCGAGACGTACCAGAATCAGATTTCTTTCCCAGTTTGTAGAATATTCAGGCTATAAGGGCCGTACTTTCAATATTCTTTGTATACTTGACAGATGACCTCTATTGTAAGCTTATGAGCAAATAAATAAGAGTTTATACTGAGATTTATTTATCTAATTGAAGATATTTTGCAGAAATTTAGATAAGCAATTTAGAGCTTTTGTTTTGATATTCAAAGGGATATTACATTATGTTATTAGAAATGGGTGTTTCAATAATAACATGTTGGTTTTAGTTCACAATTGGTTGTAAAAGATAAATTTTGAACACATTTTGATCCTCATAAGATGGATTTTAAAGAGGTAATGGTTCTTGTTTAAGCTCAAAGATTAGCATAATTTTTTTAAAGTGGGGAACATTTGGTTTAGTGGTAATAATTGTTTGTGGTTCAATAATGGACTCTCAAAAGATTAGACTATTAAAGTGTAGACACCTAAAACTAGTCACCGATAACCTCCAACTAGGGTTTTGACCAATTTCCACCAAAAATGCACAATTTGGCCTAAAAACACCCAAACATGTTAAATGATGTGAAAATAACATATTAAAGTGTCAATTTTGACCAAGGTATCCCTAAATGGGGAAATGTAATTTATGGGCTAGCTAACTTTGATCAGATCATTCTGAGTCAAAATGTTAATTTTGCACCTAAGTGATTTGGATTGGTCTTTCCTATAAAATATTTTGCACAAGATACATACCTTTGTTATTTTTTGTTGGTAAATGCCTAAATGGGAATATGCATCCAACACATCTGACAATGACTTCCAATTCTAATCTAGTCAAATTTTGGACCAATAACAAGGCATTCTGATAAATTTGGGTAATCTGTGCATAATGTGCTTAATCATGCTTAAGATCTAATTAAACCAAATAAAGGCCTAATAAATAATTCCATATAACTTATTGATTACTTAGTTTTGGAAATGAATATGAAATATCTACATCATCAAGTGACCTCATTTCTTGGGAAGACATCCCTAGGCCATAAATGCCACAAATATCAAGATTCATGCCTCCCATGCCTCATCAATGCCTTCCATGATGCCCTCCATGCCTCTTAATTGCCCCTTCTTTTGATGCCATAATGAGGATAATTAAAAACTTAATTCCAAAAATTGAATTAATCCTCAACCACACATCTCAATCTTGAGATGAATGGTTGAGGTTGATTATGATCAAATCTAAAAATATATAAATAGGAGGCCTCACATAATTTATAAGCTTAATTCGTGCAAATTTATAATTCAATATTGGTTCCAAAATATTCAAGAAACTAGTGTTTCCATGTCAAATTGATTCCAAGCCAAGCCAAGCCACAATCCAAAGGTGCCAAGGAGAGATGGAGGTGGCCAAGATTCCATTGTCAAGTACTTCATGAGCACAAGCTGAGCAAGCCACCAAAACAAGAATTTTAGAGCATCCAAGGAAGGTGAAAGAGTTTTCTTTTGCATTTTAGTTGTGTATTTCATTCATGATTGTTAACTAATCTCTCCCTAGTGTCTAGGCCTAGACATGTTATGCTATTAGTATGTTTATTTCATCTTGTTTTCATTTTGGAACTAATGCCATACTAACCATCCTCTCTTGAGTCAAATTCCTAGGTCACATAATGGCACACCTAGTGAGACAAGATGCATCCTACACATGAATGAGATCCTTTTATAAATCTAAAATATTTATTTGAGCCTTTAAAACTCTTACAAATTGATTTTCTAATTTTATTTTGTTATTTTTGGTTGTCATGGTTTTTACACAATAACCAACATCGGTAGAAATACCAATATCAGTTACTTATCTTAATCGATGTCGGTCAGCAAAACCAACATTAGTTAGATCTTGATTGGCCATAATCAACATCAGTGGTATTGATCGATGTCAGTCACTATGTTTTTCCAAAAACATAGACCTGAGACATTTTTTTAAATTTGTTATTTCAAATTCAAAAGAGCTTCAAAGCTAAAGGACATGCTAATAATTTTATTGTAGGACCAAGCGGGATATTTTCTCAAAACATGTTTAAATCACTTTTTCATGCTTAAAATTTGGCTAGGAACCTTGTTTTGGTGTTTAACAAAGAATTTTTAGATATTTTGGTTAATGTTTTCAAATTTTAAAACTAAGACCAAGGGGTCAAATGAACACTACCAAACATTTAATTTGGGTTTAGAATTGAACACACTTGTCAATTCTTACTTGAAATAGTTGATTAGATTATTTTTATTTGGCAAAAAGAGGAATGGTGTGTGTATGCTCTTCAATTTGTCCCCTAAAGGGAACCCTTAGAATCAAAAGTGCTATTCCTATTTCAAATAACTTAGTCCAAGGCTTAGAAATAAATTCATCTAAAGCACTCCCCAAAAACTCATCAAATTTTGGGTGATCTTTAAAATGACCCTAAAGTCTTTCTACTTTCATGCTTTATTGATTTATGAATCTTGGCTTGCAAGGGGGACTTCACAACCTCCCATAAGTTCTTTCAGGAATCTTTTACTTGGGGTTTAATATGTTAGCATTAAATTCATTTGATTCTTTTAGAGTTGTACATGGGACGTAGTGTCACTTGGGACATCACACTACATTGAGTGAACAACATGATGTAGTGATTGTAAAAAAGACTAGACCTTTTTGCAACAAGCCAAGTGATACGGACCTAAAATCCATGCTCTTCATTTGCATTATTTGGCATGAAATTCATTGTGTAATTGATTCCCCTAAAGCATTCATAAACTTGTTATATCTTAGACAAATCCACACTTTCTATAAAAGTATTATTGGTGGAAGGTGCACCTCAAGGTCCATGTCATAGTATTTTCATTTAAGAGAAGGGGGGTGTAAAAACCCTAATATATAATTAGCATTTACTTTTGGATGAACACTTAAAATACTCTCAAATTATTTATATTGATGGATTCCAATAGTACCAAGCAACCTTATCAGTTTAGGATACAAGAATGGTTAATTAGTTGGTTTTTATCCTAGTTTAAAGTCTTGTATGGAGTTAAAACTTGGTGTAAACAAACAATCCCAAACCAAACACATGGTCCTCATTTCTATTTGAATAAAGAGGTGTTATGTTTCCCGTGTGAGATCATAAATTTTCCTTGTTCAAATTTAATCAAAAGCTTGAGAGTCATATCATCCACTTTGGCATAGTTATGCTACCCAATTGATTCTAGACCTTGACCAAAGTTGTTTAAGTCCTTCACTTTTAATCTAAATTCAGAATTACACCTTTACAAGTTCATAGCATTAATGTGTTAAGTAGGTTATCTATTTACACTAAACTTGAGGGAACTTAGGTTTAATTTCTAATTTAGGTTGAAGGACATTTAAGACTCATAATCATTGTCCTCACTTGATAGATTTAAGCCATTTTTTGATAAACACTTGCACTTTAAGTCTATAGACCACAACATTGTGAGTTAAGAAAGATAGTGTTATATTGTCAAAATTGTGTAAAAATGTCTTTTCCTTAGAGATTATTTGAAGAAAACCTTTTTGTCATATATTTTGAGTAGTATAACATCATTTCACTACTTAAAACACTTAAAATATTGTCTCATAGACCCTCTTGCATAGAGTTCTAAATTTGTTCCTATGTTTTTAGACCAATCCAAGTGTACCTTTTGTAATCATTTGTCTAAAAACATAGTTATACTACCTACATTTGTCTAGATTATTTCTTTAAAAAAGACAAGTTTTATACCATTATTTATGTGAAAATAAACTATTGCTAAATTTCCTTTTGTTTCATACCTTATACCTAGTTGATCAAGTTCATGACCAAGAATCGAATGCCTAGTGTTCGTTACAAGTGTTTCAAATCCATTAAATTAAAACTTTAATCCATTTTCAAAGTCTAGCTTTTGATGCCATTTAGCTAAGAGTCCTAGCTCATGCCTTGTTTGAGCCTATATTTTGATGCCAGATTTGGCCAAAAGACCTAGCAACTTTTAAATTCCTAGATTAGACTGATTTGAAACACTTCGACCTTAGAGTTTGACATTTTTTTAAAAAATATTTTTACTTGCTTATCTTTGTGTGAATAGTGAAATATTAGATATTTTATGCTAGCTTGTTTCCTCATAAATATTTGTAAAAGCCTTTTGATCCTTTTGACAAATCTAGACCAAGTTGAAGGCATCATTTGTTTTAGATTCTATCCCTTTTAGATTTTTTAGAAATCTTTTACATTTTATCACAAAGCATTGACTATGGATCCTAACATGTATTCCTACACTCTCAATGGACTGATGTACAATCTAGGGATTAGTAATGTAGTTATGCAGGAAGAAATGGTACAATGCCCCTATATGGATAACAATGCTTATGAGATGGATTCTTATCCCTATTATAATACTCAATTAAGGTCACAAATCCAAGACCCATTAGCTAACTATTTAATTAACATGCCACCTTATTTAGAACAAGACCAAGAACAAACTGTGTAATACTTAGCTACAATACCTATAATGGATGAGCCGGTACTTTAATTGTCATATTATACTAATATATCTTCCATGTATGATCCATTTTTATTTGAGTGATATTTTTTAGAGAATAAATATGATATTTTGTTTAGAACTATTGAGGTAGGAGCCAAGTTTTTGACAAACTTCCCTGATGGAAATTTACCAAGTCTAGTATGAATGTCCCATAATATCATTTACAATCAACAGGGTTCTTCTAAAAATCGTATGGCTCTAGTCTAAACAATGTATCAATACCCCAATATATCCAATCAAGGAAAAAACATCATGGAAGATCACTTTAACCAAATGAAAATAGCATACCAAACCTACCTAAATTTAGCACATGATTTCAATAAAATGAACATGGTGAGTAAGCCCCTCATGGACCTATTACCTTCAATAGGAGTGTTGATGTAATTAACTGTATAAGAAAATATGAGTTTTGACCCATTTACACAAATCACTTATATAGATAACTTGATGCATATGCTAGCTATTGAATAAGTGTCTTCATCTTCTACACTAAATAGTGAGTGAAATGTAGTGGATAATATGCAAACAATATCAAATCTTGATCAAAGTGGTCCTAATGAATAAACAACTAGCCAACAACATGTGCCTATAGTGAATCCCATGAGTAGATCATCATACCAAGGAATGGAAGTTTTTTCACCCTATCCTCAACCAAATACTTCCTCAAGTGTACAACCTATGGGATTAGGTAATCAAATAATGGCCAATGTCATACCTCAATGATAAAATGTGGTGAATCCTACTCCTTGAAAAATAGCGAGTAGTATTCCACAACAACAAACACAGTCTAGTGTATCAATGCAACAAAGGACAAATACATTACCACCTCAATCAGGGGAAAATAATATTCCACCTCACAAGGTAATGACAAACATACCTCTTTAGTCACAGACTAATATGCCAATTCAAAACCAAATAATGACTAGTCAATAACATGGAAATATTGGTCAATGACAGATGCTAAATCTACAATCTGCTTTCACTTCTTTATATGGATTCATGCAATAAGGAGGTATCCATATTTATTAAGTACCTACTAGATAACTGTTGGTTCAAAATCTGCCATAAATCTAGAGACAATGTCTTGGTCTATAAATTCCCACTCAATAGCAAGGTTTGATTAGTCGACAACATGCTCCTTTTCAACCATTAGAGGCATAATATAGTTATATCCCACCATCCCAACCACAAAATACTCTAGGTCAAACCTTTATCGCTAACCCAAACCAAAATATCACATATCCAAATGTGAAATTTAAAGTACATCCCAATCCATGTATGTGTATTCCTAGTCCATCCCCAACCAAGCTAATGTACCCCAACATGTGTCTCCATCATATCTTGGTCAAAGTGTCCCACTTGTGACCTCTCAACCATTTAACCAAACCAACATTCTCCTTCAAACCAATATCCCTTATAGTTTACTATCCCAATAATTACAATAGATGAAGGATGTAATTGCTACCATTCAAGTGGGGAAGCAGATTAAAAATTTAAAATTAGATGATGTGTGTTCCTATCCATTCAACATGGAGTATATGTAGATACCATTTCTTCTAGGATATGAACCATCCAAATTTGATAAGTACAAAGGGAAAGGTGACCCTACGGCCCATTTGACAAAATTCTTTGTCACATGTCAACCAGTGGAATATAGCGACATATACATTTTGTTATTATTTCTAAGGAGCCTAGATGGACAAGCCTTGGAGTGGTTTTTGAAGTTACCCAAGAATTTAGTAATAGACTTTGTTGATCTTTTTTATAAATTTGTGCAACACTTTTCCTATAATATCAAGCATGAGATTTCATTAGTAGACTTGACACAAGCAAAGCAAAAAGTTGGGGAGAGTTTTTCAAGTTATTTATAGTGATGGAGAGCCCTTGCAAGTTATTTTCACCCATAATTTACTAGATAAACAATTAGACACTATGTTTACTAAAAATTTGCATAGTGAGATAGCCTATCATCTAGAATTATTGTGTGTGCATATGCTCAAGGAGATCATCGATAAAGGTTTGTTGATAGAGAGGGTGCTCATCAATAAAAGAGTCATCAAACTTAATTCTACCAATTAGGGAAATGACCAACACCATAATAAAATACAAGCATGACAACCAACATAGGTCAATAACCAAGAAAGAGTAAAGCAATTAAATGAAAATAGGAATGTTGTGGGAAATGGAGTAATTGAATCCCATCATACACAAATTGTGCAAACCTCATTTACACCACCTTTTTAGCTTAATCCTACCCACAAACCTCTCTAACCAATGACACAATCACAACAACCAAAACCTATACAACAAAATTTACCATTACAAACCCCTCCTCCTAGAAGACCCATCCCTGCACGTCATGTCTTTAGTGACCTAGGAGAACCTATTGAGTATGTATTTAAAAATCTTGTTTCCACTAATTTAGTTATTTTTCCCATACCAAAATATTATCCGTAACACATTCTTTACCCTGATTGGTACCATGAAAATGAATTTTGTGACTATCATCAGGTCCACAGGCATAATCTATGAAGATGTGTCTAAATAAAGCATTTGATTGAAAATATGTTGGATAATGAGAAGATAAAATTGGATAATTGTGATTCCACTTCTAATAAAACTCTTGGGATGTATCAAAACCTATTTCCTTGACATAATAATCAACATCAGTAGAATAATTAGTAATAATAACAAAAAATAGCTAGTGCAACAACAAAATCAATAGTATTAGAATCAAAGGTTGAACTAGCAAAATCAAAAAATTAACAACAAAATCCAAAATGACAAAGAAATAGACAAAACCAAGGTCAGAATGGTAACAACTAACAAATTTACCATATAGTTGCACATGACTACAATAGGGTTGTAGGTCATATTATACGGGGTAGCATTAATACCATCTCCATTACTCCTAGACCAAACACTAATCAGCCTAGACCACTACTAAATGAAAATATTCAACCAAATCATATGGATAATCCTTCTTTGACCTAGGCATGCATACAGGCAAACCAAAAAACTAGGACTTCCACTTTTGGATCTTATAGTGACTTGTCCTTGCCATGTGACCACATGCAAGTACACTGATAATTAAGACTTGTCCTATTTGGGCCCACATCATTTCAACATCAGTTAGAAATAATGGTCTTATATTTAATCCCAATTTTGAAATCACAACTTAGAGGTCAAAGATTACTATCCCAGGCCCACAACCATCCACCACTTTTCCCATCATTCAACCAAATGTTCATCCTTGGAATAAACCATTCATTACTGACCAAGACAAGAAGTTTGATATTGTGGAATAATTGCAGAAGACACTAACACAAATTTCTATTTAGATTGGCTACAAATGTCAATAATCCATAAGAACATCTTAAATGATTTTTTGATCCAATCCACTATTGCTAGTGACATATCCCCTAATAAATATCAAGCTTTAGCTGGACACCTAGCTCCAGCAAAACAAGTCACATTCAACCAAAGTGATATGTCTTCCTTTGACATGTTCCATAATAACCCATTATACATTGAGGTTTGTATCAGATGGAATAAATTGAAATGTGTCCTTATAGATAATGGATCTAGCTTCAACATAATCTCTCTCAAGTTCATCAATATTCTTGGGTACGCAATGATAGATCTCCAACCAGAAACAATAACTATTAAAGCCTATGATAATCAAGAAAGATAATCCCAAGGCACCATTAGTTTGCCATTTATAATTGGGCCTTTAACCCATGACACAATTTTCCATGTGCTTGATCTTGAGTTATCATACAACATACTTCTAGGAAGGCCTTGGTTACATGAGATTCATGTAGTACCATCAATATTGCATTAATGTATTAATTTCTCCCACTTAGGGATGGAGGTGAATATTTCAAGAGATTTACACTCATATGAACATTGCAAGCATCTTGAGGCTGAATTTCAAAGTTATAATTATAAGTATGGCATGAATCCAAGTTCCAAGTAGGATAAAGGAAAGGTTATACTTATTGATCCTTCACTAGATAATTGCATAGATCCTAATACCTTGGATTCCCTTTCCCACATGCCACCTCCTGAATCTTTTAAACATTTCACCGTTTCAGATAATAGATCGATAGATTATGTGACCCATGATATGTTTCATATTGCCAATCTTCCTCATAATCTAAATAACTTTGGGTGACTTAAAGTCACCCCACATAGGCATTGGCAACAAAAGAGAAAAGATATAGGAACTATCACATTTGTAACAACATCTAGCCTAGAACCTGACCCTCTTGAAGGAGATGAATCATGGTTACACAATGACAACTAGGCTGATTATTATAAAAGTGAAAAGTATCCTATTCCTAATAATATCATGGAGCATCACAAATATGAAGGAAGAGGCCTTAGAAAAAATTAGAGAAGAACTATTGAACCAATTTCCATGACTAAGTATGAAAGACATTATGAACTTGCATTTAAACCACCTAGGGGTGACCCCACATATCTTCTCCAAATTCCATCACCGACAATTAGTGATGATGATGCTGATAGTAAAGTAGAGTTAAATCATAGCCTTATATTTGATAACCTAGCTGAAACCAACTTGTTTGATAACAATGCCATTTGTACCCTTATCCAAGCTAATCATCATAATCTGTTTCCATTATATTATCCCCAACTGATAGGTTGGGACCAACAAGAATCCAGTCTATTGATTGATGAGTTTTAGAATGATGAGGCATTTTGTGATTTATTAGGCCTTAGAGACAACATTATATTGGGAAATCACAAATCAATATTCTCAATCACATTAGATCCTATACCCTATTTTGGAGAGCGAGTGAACACCCTTAGCAAAAAACAAATAATTAAAACATTGAGATCCCAAAGTGAAAACCTCTTTAAGGTGATTTTTGACTAGGGAAAAAGTAAAAATAAAGGCTAGTCTAGTGGTAAAAACCTATTTTAGGTGCTATTAGATGGGGGTGTTAATTTTTATTCAAATTTAGATTATAAGACCACCAACGATGAACTTTCCTATAGATCTAAGTTTAGTTTTGAGCAACAATAAGTATTTGATCAAATTCTCCAAATTTTTTTGACTATTATTATTACATAGCTAAATCTCTTGTTAGGAGACTTAGATTCATCATGCCTAGGAGAAGTTGAAGAGAAAGTCCTAACAAAGGACCTTGAAATATTCTAATAGTTCAAGTCACTACCTACTATCCTAGAAGATGGTTCGACCCTCCTAGATAAAGATACAATAGACGTAAACATCAATATTCTATCAGACCTGAAATAGATAAAATTAGATGCATCCCTCATTGAGGAGGAATGTGATGTTTTTACATCTTTGTTGAAATATTTTGTGGACATATTTTTAGGGGCCTATTTTGACATGCCAAGATTAGACCCTACCTTGGTTCTGCACCACCTTTTGGTTAATGCTGATGCCAAACTGGTATAAAAAAAGATCCATAAGATGCATCCTTGTATTGTTGTATTAGTAAAGAAAGATTTAGAAAAAATTGTAGAAGCAGGATGTATTTGATCCATTGATTACTCAAAATGGATCTCTAATGTGGTGCCTGTTAGTCAAAATCCTAAAAGAATTAAAATTTGTATTAATTTTTGAGACATCAACAAAGGTTGTCCTAAACATCATTTTTCATTTCCTAATATCAACATGATTATTGACTCCATGGCCAATTATGAAATGATTTCACTCATGGATGGATTTTCAAGATACAACCAGATCAAAATCACACTAGATGATCATCATAAAACTATGTTCACCACTCCATGGGAAAAAAATTGTTATCAAGTGATGCCATTTGGTCTTAATAATGTTGGAGCTACATATTAAAGGTCCATGACTATCATATTCCATGATATAATGTATGATATTATTGAAGACTATGTTGATGACATATTGGGAAAATCCTAAACTAAGATTGACCATCCAACAATGTTGCATAATATATTTGAAAGACTACAAGAGTATAAAGTCAGACTCAATCCAAAAAATGTGTGTTTGGTGTAAATTTAGGTAAATTACTAGGCTTCATCATGTATCATAGAGATATTGAAGTTGATCCAGCTAAAGTCCATGCTATAACTAAGATGTCACCACCAACCAATTTAAAACAAATCCATAGTTTGCAAGGTAAGATCCAGTCAATTTGATGCTTCATCTCTCAATTAGCAAACAAATGCCATCCATTTACACATATTTTGAAGAAAGGAGTTGCATTTCATTAGGATGAAAATTTCCAAGTGTATTTTCAATAGCTTAAAGACTATCTTGTCAATATATCTATTTTATTACCTCTTATGCTAGGAAAGCCATTCTTGTTATACCTATACACTATTGATTATGCCCTAAGGGAAAAGAACATGATGTATACTACTTAAGCCGTACCTTGGCTACATATGAACATAACTATGTACCTATTGAAAAAGATTACCTAGACATGGTTTTCATAGCTCAAAAACTATGTCATTACATGTTGAATAATAAAACCATGGTCATTTCAAAGGTAGATCTACTCAAGTATCTACTATATAAAATAACTTTGCAAGGTAGATTGGTTAAATGGATCATACTTCTCAGTGATTTTGAAATAGAGTATGTCAATCAGAAAGAAATCAAAGGACAAGTTTTTGTAGATCAACTTGATGAAGCACCTCTCATGGACACATAACCACTCAAGTTTAAATTGCCTAATTAATCCATCATGACCATTATTGATACACCCCTCGAGGAGAAGCCCTAAAATTTGTATTTTTATGGTTCATTTATTGCAAATAGATTGAGGGTTGGCCTATTATTTATTACACCACAAGTGGATCTAATCCCTAAATCATTTAGAATCAACTTTCCTTGTAAAAATAATATGGTTAGGTATGAAGCACTTATTATGAGACTTTGACAAGTAGTGCATTGGAATAAATCTCATCTTCAAGTTTATGGTGATTCTCAGTTAATCATCAATCAAGTCACAGATCACTTTTAGACCAAAGATGATAAGTTGGTTCCATATAAAGCCATGGTTTACACTCTTAAAAAGTAAATTTCCAACTTTTAATTTGATCATATACCAAGGGCTAGTAAAAAAACTATAGATTCCATGGCTACTATTGGCTCTTTGATTTGACAAATAAATAAAGCTAAAGAGTATTAGTTCCTTGTCAAGAATTTTTCATCACCAACTCATGAACCTTTAATCATTGCCATGATTTGTGATATTGTTGGTCCTAATTCTATTTGGTAATCAAACCTTTACAACTACCTTCATGATGAAGTTTTACCTCCTAATGTATCTTGAAAACAAACCAAAGCCTTCATTCATCATTCCACTTGTTATAATTTACTTGGATCCACTCTTTACCATCATAATTTTTATGGAACTTTGCTTTGTTATTTAACTTTAGTAGAGTCTACATTACCATTAAGAGAAGTTCACGAAGGAGCATGTGGAGCCCATTCTAGTAGGGCAGTCCTATCCAAAAATCTCTTATGTACTAGTTATTATTAGCCCATAATGGATGTATATGCCACTACATATGTAAATAAATGTGACAAATGTCAATGGCTTGCTAATTTAATTGATGCCCTAATAAAAAATCTAAAACCAATGTTGACACCATGGCCATTTTCTATATGGGGACTTGACCTCATTGGGAAGATTAACCCCACTTCGTCTGATGGCCATAAATATACCCTTACCACCACTGAATATTTCACTAAGTGGGTTGAAGCTATAGCCCTCACATTACTAGATAGCAAATTTCCAAATTCATCTTCAACCACCTCTTCTATTACTACAGTATTCCCTTTGACATTATATTTGATAATGGAGGATCAATCAAGAACAAAGATGTAGACCAGTTATGTACCAAATACAACATCACATAACACTTTTCTATAACATATTACCCTCAAGGTAATGGTAAGGATGAGACATCTAACAAAACCATTATCAATATTCTCAAAAATATTGCCAATGATGTTAGTCATGATTGGTACCTCCAGATATTCCCTACCCTTTGGGCATACCATACCAATCATTGTACCCCATATGAGCCACTCCATACTCAATTATTTATGGTACTAAATCCATCCTTCCTATAAAGGTTGAATTACCTTCACTATGCATCTCTTTCAAGCATGTTCTAGACGATCATGACTATCGAGTAGCTAGCCTACAAGAGTTGGATATACTTAATGAAAAACACATAATTACACTAAACAATCTTCAAGAATATTAGAATCGACTCAAAGGCCACTATAGTTGGTATGTGAAGTATAAAACATTTGAACTAGGTGATCTTGTTCTTAAATAAAACCAAAATAATACCATGACTGAGAAGAAACATAAAGGGAAATTCAAACCAAACTAGATAGGGCCTTTCATCATCACTATAGATTATGGATCAAGAGCATACAAACTTGCCAAAATAGATGGTGATGAACTTCCAAATCCAATGAATATTATTCATCTCAAGTGATACTATGATTGAATGCTAAGGTGCATTATCTATAATGACTATTTTAGTTATACCATTTTATCACTATTCCTCTTTGTACAAATACCACCATTATTCATCTTCTTTCCTTTATCTACTTTCTATTTTTGACCTATCGACCCAGTGTGTTATAAAACCTAGCCCATTTGACCTTGGTTTTTGTCATTCATTATGCAATTTAAGAATCAAAGTATTTGATCAATTCATCAGTTAGTTCAATTATTTTAGATAGGGAGTATATCTTGGGATATTGTGACAAAAGTTTTAGTAGTTGTATCCTTCATTTGTTAGTCTTTTATTACCACTAGCCTTATTACTAATTATAGCCTTTGGGTAAATTAGTACCTTTAATCTATGTCATTATGCCCTGATTATAAACACCTGTTGGCAAACTAGGGAAAATATTAAGCCTTGACATACTTAATTACCATTTTCTATGCCATACTATGTCTTTTTAACAATTGTGCCTATTTTTATTGAATTGGCTACCACACTAGTCAAATTCCTTAGCTAAAATGGTAGAACTATAGTGACTTGAGGTCCTATTCTGGGACTATGTAGGCAATGCTCAATACTTGTTGAGGTTAGTGTAATCACCCTAAGCCATGATATTATCATTTTATGAGAAACCTAAGCCATGATCTCATCATTTTATGAGCAACCTAAGCCACATTCTCATCATTTCGTGAGTAACCTAAGCCATGCTCTCACCATTTTAGAAGCAACCTAAGCAATGCTCTCATCATTTTGCAAGCAACCTAAGCCACACTCTCGCTATTTTATGAGTACATTAAGCCAAATTCTCACCATTTTATGAGTAAATTTAGTTTAAATGCTCTCACTATTTTATAGGTTTGAACCATTTAGTGTCTCATCATTCTTGATTGAGTTGAGACACTCTAAAAAAATTCTAAAAACATTTCAAAAAATCATTATAAAAGAACAAAAACATTGACCACTTATTTTCTGTAAGGATTTTGTGAACCCTTACTAAGTTACAAAAAAATCACTTGTTATTTAGTTTCCCCATCCTTTTTGGCCATTTTCTCTCACACGCCATTTTTCAAGACCATTCCCATTCTTCTATCACATATATTCTATTTGTTTTCTTTAGTTATCACATTCTTCCCATTCCCTGGGAGAATTACATTTGGCCTAAAGTTTTTTTATTAGATATTACATCTATAGAACTATATAGGTAGTGTCCACTTGCCTAGTGCATATGGAGATAACTTAGCCACCCTCTTCCTTTTCTTTTATTCCCTCATTTTATTCATTTTTTAAGTTGTCACCTATTTTCTAGGGGCAATGTTCACATGGTTTCTATTACATTGTTTGTTTGTTTGTTTTTGATTTTTTTTTTGCCTGTTTGTTTGATTTTAGCACCATTTCCTTGATTCATTTAATGAGTGTTCATTAGGTGATTCCTTTCCCACACTTATACTCGAATCCATCCATATTCATATGTTTACATTGCCATCATGGTTTCTATCATTGGTGCATTGTTTTATATTGAATATTAGATTTTAGGAGTTATTTATGGTGGTGTATTATTTGGATAATTATTTATGGTGTTATATCATAAATCCTACCATCACATGCTCTAACAAACCTTATCTTCAAGAGGTTTATTTAGCAATGGCATATCTCTTTGGCATCGATATCCCAATTCCATCCTAATCATATCCCTAAACAAAGTAATTAACAATGAAATAATTTTAATATTTATTAGTTTAGATGAGCATCTCCCTACTAGTAGGTTATTATAATTCATCATTACCCTTTATGTCAAGTTGTCATCATCCTCATCTAAGTTTATCATGTTTGCCATAATCAAGGTCCAATGATTATAACCACCTATGGGCAAATCATTACACACCGTCCCACCTACATTTCTCAATGATTATGACCATCTTTGGACAAATCATTGTGTTATCACCACTTTAATTTTTATACCTATATAGGGGCATGTTGTTATCTTGTTTGTATATCCTAACTAGGGCAGCTCCATCTTCTCAATGATTATAACCACCTTGGGGCAAATCATTGTGTTATCATACCAAATTTCCACTATCAAAGTACAATGCTTATAATCAACTTTGGGAAAATCATTGTAAATGATCCCACTTGCATTCTCAATGATTTTGAATACTTTTTCAATATCATTATGTTTTCACCCCATCATCTTTCCTTTATTGGGTCTCCTCATTTCACTTCTTATCGAGGGACCATTTTCCAACTTACTTGTGCCAACCATTCCCTCGAGGGGGCATCATAAAGTTAGTTTATCATCATTAAAATTATAGGCATACAATACCTTTTAATTATTTGAGAAGATATTACTATGATTATAGCTTGTAATGCCTTCCCAAATAGGGGCAAACTGTAGACACCTAAAACTGGCCATCGATAACCTCTAACCAAGCTTTTGACCAATTTCCACCCAAAATGCATAATTTTGCCTAAAACACTAAAACATGCTGAATGATGTGAAATTAACATATTCAAGTGTATATTTTGACCAGGTTATGCCTAAATGGGGTAATGCAATTATGGGCCAGCTAACTTTGATCATATCATTTTGAGTCAAAATGCCAATTTTGCACCTAAGTGCTTTGGATTGTTCTTTCCTATCAAATCTTGTGCACAAGATATATGCCTTTATTATTTTATATTGGTAACTTCCTAAATGGGAATATGCATCCAACACATCTGATAATGACATCTAATTCCAATCCAGTCAAATTTTGGATCAATAACAAAGCATTCTAATCAATTTGGGTAATTTATGCATAATGTTCTTAATCATGCTTAAGAGATAATTAACCCAAATTAAGGCCTAATCAATAATTACAAGGAAAATTGTTGAATACTTATTTTTGGAAATGAATATAGAATATCTACATCATCAAGTGACCTCATTTCTTGGGAAGACATCCCTAGGCCATAAATGACATAAATATCAAGATTCATACCTCCCATGCCTCATCAATGCTTTCCATGATGCCCTCCATGCCTCTTAATTTCCCTTTCTTCCAATTCCATGATGAGGATAATTACAAACTTAATTCTAAAAATTGAAATAATCCTCAACCACACATCTCAATCTTGAGATAGATTGTTGAGTTTGATTCTAATCAAATCCAAAAATCTATAAATAGGAGGCCTCACAACATCATTTCTAAGCTTAATTTATGCAAAGTTATAATCTAGGATTGGTTCCAAAAGCTTCAATCAACTCCTATTAACATGCTAAATTGATTCCAAGCCAAGCCAAGCCACAAGCCAAAGGTTCCAAGGAGAGATGGAGGTAGACAAGATTCCATTGTCAAGGACTTCATGAGCACAAGCTGAGAAAACCACTACAACAAGCATTTTGGAGCGTCCAAGGAAGGTAAAAGAGTTTTATTTTGAATTTTAGTTGTGTGTTTCATTCATGATTTTTAACTAGGCTCTCCTTAGTGTCTAGGCCTAAACATGTTATGATATTAGTGTGTTTATTTCATCTTGTTTTCATTTTAGAACTAACACCATACTAATCATCCTCATTTGAGTCAAATTCCTAGATCACATGAAGAAGAGATAAAAAAATTTAGTTCATCAAATGGAGGTTTTTAAATAATAGGTTCATCAAAAACTAGTGATGGGCTAAGAATGGTAATGACTGAATGTTTCTTAGTTTGGTTACTCATGCAAACTAAAAGAGGAGGTCCTAAAATGGTAACGACTGGACGCTTCTTAGTTGGGTTGCTCATGTAAACCAAAGGAGGAGGTCCTAAAATAGTTATCTTGGTATGTTATGGAGTTTTATTACTTACACAATCTAAAGCATCCAATTTTTACTGATAAACCCAATCATTCCAATCATGTGTTGGATCATAAGTTAGATCTTGACTATGTTCCCATGACTAATTTTTATGAGGTGGATAAAAATATATCTCACAAATCATATTGTCACCATAGGGGTCTTGGACTAAAATCATAAAAGTCATTTTTTGTGGTCATAAGTTGGATTATATATGACTACACCATAAGTGTAGCTAGACATATCTACATTTAATGAAGAAATCCCTAAAAACAAAAAACTTAAAGTTATACAAACTCTAAAAAGTGATGTTTAAAAGATAAAAGCTTCAACCTTCATTGAAAGGGTGAAGCTACATCTCAAAAGTAGTTTGTACCAATATTTATCATAAAACAACCTAACGTCAAATATCTAACATCAAAGGTTTTTAGAGAAAGGTTGTGTTTTCCCAAATAAAGTCATAAAAAATGATGAGGATAAGCACTTGAACAAACAAATAATCAATAGTGTTCAAAATTAGGTAATCATTTAACTGAAGCTATGTAACCCAAAATAAAAAGATCTATGTACCAACCCCATGAATTTAGGCCTAAATAAAAATCAATCAATGTTTGGATCCAAAATTGACAAGGTTATTTGAAAATACAATGTTGAAGACTAGGATTGGACCAAACAAGCTAGATAAGAGTGGATAGCATAATGATGCATAAACAATGTCCAATTGGTATACATGACATGGTTTGAAAAAAATGGTTTTTGATACAATGGTAAACACATTCTTAAAATAAATTGAGTAGCCTAACAGTGTAAGCATGCTTGAATGATGTGGTCAATTGTTATGTTTCAAAGACTCAAAGGAAAAAAGTTTTGACATGATTTGGGCAGAATAATGCTACCCTTTTCAACTCAAATACATTTTTTTTACATGGCTTATGAACAAACAAACAAATTTTAGTCTCAAAGCATACTAAGCAAAAATGACCAAAATACACTAAGTATAATTATCCAAATCCTAACAAGGGTATATTAATGTGGGGTTGACTAAAACTAGTTAGTGTTTTATTGTTCTAGGGGAATCAATTACACAATGAATTTCACATCGAACAATGCAAAATAAATGTACATAAATTAGATGACCATGGCATTGGCTAGTTTTAAAAAGGTCTAGTCCTTTTTACAACCACTACATCTTACAATTCACTCAATGTAGTGCAATGTCCAAATATATATACGTTCCATGTGTAACTCTAAAATATCTAAATGAAGTCAATTCTAGGAGATGAAACACTGGAACAAAGCTTCCCTAAAGAACTTGCAGGAGGTGACGGAGTCCCCCTCATAATCCAAGTTTGTATAAAAATAAATAAAGCATAAAATATAAATACTTTAGGGTCATTTTCAAGGTCACCCAAAATTTGACGAGTTTTTGGGGAGTGCTTTAGATGACTTTATTTCTAAGCCTTGGACAAGGATTTTTACAATAGGAATGACACTTTTGATTCCAAGGGTTCCCTAAAAGGGATAAATGGAAGAGCATACACACAATATTCCTCTTTGTTTAAACACAATCTAACTAAAAAATTATCAAAAATAAGAATTGACAAGTGTGTTCAATTTTAAACCCAAGTGAAATATTTGGTGGTGTTTATTTGACCCCTTAGTCTTAGTTGTAAACTTTGGAAACATTCATTTAAGCATCTAAATTTTTCATTAAACACCAAAACAAAGTTCCTAATTGATTTTTAAGCATGCAAAAGGTGATCTAAATATATTTTGAGCAAATTTTAAGCTTAGTCATGTAGCAAAATTTTTAGCATGTCCTTTAGTCTTGAATCTCTTTTTAGTTTGAAATAATAATCTTTAAAAAAATAGCTCTCAGTTCTATGTTTTAAGAAAAAACATAGTAATCGACTTTGGTTATATACAATTGATGACCGTTACTTTGGCTAACCAATTTCAATTATCTAACTGACATCGATTAAACCAATGTGACCATATCGATAGGTATCTAATTGATGTCAATTTTGCTAGCTAATGTTGGTTAAGCTATGCAACTGATGTCAGTCTTACTTATCGACGTTAGTTACTATGTAAAACCATGGCAAACAAAAATGGAAAAATAAAGTTAGAAAATCAATTTGCAAGATTTTTAAGGGTCCAAATGAATATTTTAAAGTTGTAAAATGATCTTCTTCAGGTGTGAGATGCATCCAGTCCCACTGGGCATGCCAAGATGTAGAGAGGATTACAAAGCAAATTAGTCAAGAATTAGTCCATAAATAATGAAAACTGCATAAAGAACTAACTAACTAAGCCTATTTATTCCTATGAGAATTAAAAAATATATAAATAAGAAAATAAAATAAAGCAACATCATATTAACTTCCCAAAAGGATTCACCAGACCCATGTGGCTCAAAAGCATGTTCTCCCTTTATCAAGCATCCTTGTCTTTGTTAACAATGGTCACAAACTCCTCTAATGTCTCAAGAACACTCCATAAAACCTAGGCTCATAATTTCATATCACTAAACTAGCCTATCAATGAAGCTTGAAAACAAAATAAATGATCAAATGTGATACTTTGTGGAAAAAATTTAACATTATAACTTTGAAATATTCAAGCTTATAATTCATGTCCATGGCCTCTCTATTTATAAATTTTTGAGATTGGTCAGGATCAACCATGACCATCCATCTCAAGATTGAGATGTGTGGCCATGAATAATCTTAATATTTGGAATTAAATACATAATTATATTCATCATGACCTTTGAATAAGTGTTATTAAGAGGCATTAAATAGGCATGGGTGACCCATAATCCTGATATTTGTGGCATTTATGGCCTAGGGATGTCTTCCCAAGAAATGATGTCACCTGCTGATGTAGTTAACAGGAATCAATTTTCAAAAAGAAATATTCAACAAATCTCATGGAAAATACACTTAAGCTCTTAATTTGGATTAATTAACCTTAAATAAGGTTAATTAACATTTGTGTAATTATTTGAAAATTGGCCTTCAATTAATCAAAATGGTCAGAAAGTCATATTACTGAGTTGTAATTTGACTTGGGAAGAATTAAAAGGTGACGTTAGATGTGTCAAAACCATATTTATATTTAGGATGTTTCCAAAAAAAATAATAAAGGTACGTGGCATGTACTAATGAATTTAGGAGAAAAGAGTGATCTAGAGCATAAAAGGTGAAATCATCATTTTGGCTTGAAATGAATTGATTAAAGGCATAGTAACCACATAAAAATTTGATTACTAGACAGATTTGGTTCTCACATGACATGGTACTTGGAGTCTCCTAATCCCTTCCCTTATTTTCATCCATTATTATCCAACATTATCCATTAATCCTTTGTTCATTATTATCTCCCATTCTAGAGGAACTATAATGGCTTGACGTCTTTTTAGACTACATAGGCAATACTTAGTTTCTAAGGTTAGATCAACCAGATTTATTTCATGCACTCACCATTTTAAAATTTAATCCTACACTCTCCCCAATTTATGACATACCACTCTAACACTCTCACCATTTTGTGAGTTGGCAATTTCATGCTCTTGTCATTTTGTGAGTAATTTAATCCATACTCTCACCATTTTATGACTTGATCTTATGCTCTCACCATTTTTTGAGCTACCACTCCCACACTCTCACCATTTTTTTATCAAGTTATCCATCTCTTAATACTTAATTGAGTTGCGATGCCAAAAAACCCCAAAAGATTTCAAAACATTCAAAAAATCATATGAATAAGAAAAGGGCTTAAAATCTCCATGAGAGATATAAAGCCAAAAAATCATAAAAATTTTAAAATCATTAAAATATCCATGAGAAATATAAATCCAAAAAATTAAAAAAACATTTGTATTGTCTTAAATCTAGTCAATAATACTTAAATCCAATCAAGTCATAAAACATTGTTGGGATGTGTCCTTCCCAAATCTACACTATTTGGGGTAAATCAGAGCAATCCAATTCAATATCACAACTTTCACCTTATTTATGGAAAGCCAAGTTTGTAGCTAATTTTAGGATGTTTTCTTCCCACTTTATCCCCTCTTACATGTATCCTTTCTTGGGGGCACCATCCAATTATTAGTATCATTGAGCCTATCAAGTGGATTATTTGACTTGGTTAAATGACAAGATGTTTTTTAAAAAAAAAAAAAAAAATTGGTTTGTGTTTTCTTGCTTATTTGTTTACATTTTTATTATTTCCTTAGCTCAAATAATTATGATAATAAGGTCATTAGGTTGGCACTTATATTATTGTACTTGTACTTCAGTTCATCAATTTATATACATCAACATAATCATCATGGTTTTGATCATTTGTGTGTTATTGTAATTTGTTTATTGGATCAAGAGTTAGTCCTTATGTACACTATGGCTAGGTCATCATGGTGTTTTATATCATGATGCATACCATTTTATGATATATCAAAAATAAAGTATTAGAGGTTTGACTATAAATGTCATAGGAGTAGTTTATCCCCTTGTAAAATCATTTATTATCTAATTCCATCATCTCAATTATCTTTGACCATATCACATCGTCACATTTTCCATGACCAAATAAAAAATTGAACATTTTGGCTACATATATGCTAATCAATATATTAATACCTCACTAAGCATATCAAAGAGATTCATACACATTTATCAACATTGGATTATCATTTAACCTATTTTTCATCATATTCTCTCCCAATTTTTTAGGATGACTACATCAGTGTAAGGCCCCTATGGACTATGTAGGTAGTGCTTAATGCCAACCAATTTTTTAGGTCATCTCACCCACACTCATTAATTATTATTAACATCTATATTATTCAAATCTAATTTCATGATTATTCAATCATTATTCTTCATCATTATCTCATCACTTTGGGCATCCTTGTATGTTTGGTTTTTTTATGGCTTCTTCATTATTTTAAAGGTCATTATAACATTTAGAACATGAATATACATCAATATCATCACCATAATCATATCATCATTAATCTATGTATTAAGTTAAATATTTGATATATGCATGCCAACCAACTAATAAATTAATTAATTATATTGATCAATTATCAAATCCTCCCTATTTGGGCAAACCAATTAGATTGATCAATGATAAAATCCACCATGTTGGGGAAAATAATCTGATCCATGATCAAATCTACCCTATTGGGTAAAATAATTAGTAGATCAATTCTCCCCTATTTGGGATAATTCAATTATTTAGTCTTTATTTTAATTTGAAACCCATAAATTTCATCCTATTTGGGGAAAGTAAAAGTGTGTCACTTGTCTTGGGATGAATCCTTCCTAATTTATCCCCCCTCTTTATGGAAAGTCATTTCTTTACTTTATCATTGGATATCAAATCTTGAAGACATTACCTCAAGTGGGTTAATTTTATGCAAGGATTAATTTATCCCATTCTTGATTCTTCCTCTCTTTTTAAAGAGCCCATCTACATCTTATGATCAAGGAATCCAAGAAGAGTGGTTATATATCATATGTTAACTTCACAATGAAATCAAATCAAAATGAAAATAAACACACTAAGATGCATAACACTATCTTGCCTAGATCAAAGGGAGGAGCATAGTGAAGAAAAATAATTGACAAAGCACAACTAAATTTCAAGAAAACATACCTTTCTTACCTTCCTTAAATGCTCCAAGATATTTCTTCATTGGCTTGCTCAGGTTGTGCTCAAGATATCTTTGGCAAATCAAATTATGTGGCTTCTTTTCCCCTTGGAATCATGCTTTGGTTCATGATTTATTGATGTAGATTCATGGCTTAGCTTGAAATTTTGGCATTATAACTATATTTTCATGCAATCTTACTCTAAAACATGCATTATAACATAACTCTATACAATCTCTCTAAATGAGGAGGTCTAGGCTTATATTTTTAAGTTTTGAGACTAACTCCAACCCAAGGTGAGTTAGGGCATAGTTAGAGCTTGGAATGGGTTCAAACCTTACCTTTTTGAGTTAATTAACCCCATTAGAGTTAAAAGGTGTCCAAACATCATGATTAGCATGGAATAGGCATGGGTGGGATATTTTGGATTTTAGATTACTCAAAAAAGGTGATTATGAACTCCTTTAATATTATTGATTTTTGAATTTCCTTGTTGATAATTCATTTGATTTCTCATGGATAATTCAATTTAGGAATTTAATTTGATTTTACATGTTAATTAATTTTATTTAGGATTTTTGACATTTTGAATATTTTTTAATTAATTAATGTGTGCATTTGATCCCATTTAATTGTTTTATAAGTCAAGTTTTATTTTATGAAGCCAAATTTGAGACGTTAAAAAATTCTTAGGATAGATGTGCAAAGGTTGGTAAGAATTGATTTAAAATCTTATATGAATCCATTGGTGGACACTTTTATATGTTTATAGTTTACCGTTATTTGGGAAGGCATTGCAAGCTATAAGCATAATAACATCTTATCAAATAATAAAAAGGTTATGTTTTATTACAACTTCAATAATAATGGATGAGGTATATGGTGCCCTATCAAGGGAGAAGTTGGAAAAAAAGGTTAGTAAATAGTCCCTTGAAAGAAGGAAACAAGTGGACCAAATAGATGGAAACATAATGATTTGCCCAAAGGTGGTCAAATTCATTAATAATGTAAGTGAGATAGTGTACAATGGTTTGCCCAAAGGTGGTTATAATCATTAGTATCCTGATAGTGGGAAATAAGCCCCAGTTGGGCAGAAGAAAGTGAATTATAACTATATTTTCATGCAATCTTACTCTAAAACATGAATTATAACATAACTCTATCCAATCTCTCTAAATGAGGAGGTCTAGGCTTATATTTTTAAGTTTTGAGACTAACCCCAACCCAAGGTGAGTTAGGGCATAGTTAGAGCCTGGAATGGGTTCAAACCTTACCTTTTTGAGTTAATTAACCCCGTTAGAGTTAAAAGGTGTCCAAACATCATGATTAGCATGGAATACGCATGGGTGGGATATTTTGGATTTTAGATTACTCAAAAAAGGTGATTATGAACTCCTTTAATATTATTGATTTTTGAATTTCCTTGTTGATAATTCATTTAATTTCTCATGGATAATTCAATTTAGGAATTTGATTTGATTTTACATGTTAATTAATTTTATTTAGGATTTTTGACATTTTGAATATTTTTTAATTAATTAATGTGTGCATTTGATCCCATTTAATTGTTTTATAAGTCAAGTTTTATTTTATGAAGCCAAATTTGAGACGTTAAAAAATTCTTAGGATAGATGTGCAAAGGTTGGTAAGAATTGATTTAAAATCTTGTATGAATCCATTGGTGGACACTTTTATATGTTTATAGTTTACCCTTATTTGGGAAGGCATTGCAAGCTATAATCATAATAACATCTTATCAAATAATAAAAAGGTTATGTTTTATTACAACTTCAATAATAATGGATGAGGTATATGGTGCCCTATCAAGGGAGAAGTTGGAAAAAAAGGTTAGTAAATAGTCCCTTGAAAGAAGGAAACAAGTGGACCAAATAGATGGAAACATAATGATTTTCCCAAAGGTGGTCAAATTCATTAATAATGTAAGTGAGATAGTGTACAATGGTTTTCCCAAAGGTGGTTATAATCATTAGTATCCTGATAGTGGGAAATAAGCCCCAGTTGGGCAGAAGAAAGTGAATTATTTTCCCAAAGTTGGTTATAACAAATAAATCTTAAATCTATGAAAATGAAATGATTTGTCTAAAGGTGGTCATAATCACTATAAATAAAAGTGGGATAGTGTGTAATACTTTGCCTAAAGGAAGTTATAAGCATTGTACCCTAAATATGGCAAGCATAATATGAAATGATGATGAAAAATAGGATGATGTCAAATTGATACAAAGGATAAAGATGAATTAAGCAACCTATTAGTAGGGAGATGCTCATCTAAACTAGCATGGAGGAAAATTATTTCATTGTTTATTTAATCTATTTGTGATATGATTTGGATTAGGTCAAGACTATTGCTAAATCTAGTGTCAAGGAGATATCATAGAAACATTTGTAATGTAGACCCCTTAGAGATAATTTTTTACTATATCACTTGACAATAGGCATCATGATAGAACATCATAAGGACTTGTCCTAAATATTTATAAGGACTAACTTTTGATCCAATAATCAAAAGAAAATAGTGCACCAATGATAAAAACCATGATGATAATGTTGACATGTGAATATGGATTTATTCAAGAATAGTATTCAGGGAATCACCTAATGAATGGACATAAATTGAATCAAGTCAATAATACTTGAAAGAAAAAAAATAGTAACACCACCAAATAAAAAAATAAAACTAATAGATATAAAATAAAATGAAGAGAAACGAATAAACAAATAATCAACGGTTTATCACAATGTTAATATAAACAATATAACACAAACAAGGCAATGTTTATTGCCCATAGAAAATATGAAACAACTTAACAAACAAACAAGATGGATGAATAGAAGAAAAGGAAGGGGTTGGTCGATCTATCTCCATATGCACTAGGTAAGTGGATGTTGCCTACATAGTTCCATGGACATAATATCCAACAAAAATTTTATGCTGAATGTAGTTCTCCCAAGAAATGGGATAAAAGAAAATGATGATAATAAGAAAACAGGATGGATGTGATAGAATAATATGGGAATGATCTTGAAAAATAAAAAGTGTGTGGGATAAAAGGCAAAAAAGAATGGGGAAACTAAATGACAAGTAATGTCTTATCACTTAGTGAGGCTTCCTAGAATCCTTAAGGCAAAGAAGTGGTCAATGTTTTTGGTTTTTCTAAATTGATTTTATAAATAGTTTTAGGATTTTAGAGTATCTCAACTCGATCAAGAATGATGAGATAGTAAATAGTCTAAGTTCACAAAAAATGAGAGCATTCAAATTTGAAATTGATCATAAAAAAGTGAGAGCTTGGCTTAGGTTGATCATAAAATGGTGAGAGTATGGCTTAGGTTTCTCATAAAATAGAAAGGGCATTCAAACTTAAAGATTTATTATAAAATGATGAGAGTATGGATGATCTGACCTTAACATGAATCAAATGATGCCCACATATTCTTAATAAGACATTAAGTCATAATATTTCCACCTTATAGTAGAGAAATCTAACTAGTGTAGCATCCAATTCAAACAAAATAGGCATAGTTAGCATAATTTCATAGTACAACATATGAATGGAAATTTGGCATGTCAAGGAATAACAAACAAGTACTTATCCTAATTTTCCCATAGGCAGTTATAACTAGGAAATAATGACATAGATCAATGATACTAATTTTCCCATAGGTAGTTATATTTAGTATCAAGACTAGTGAGACATTGATTTTCCTAAAGGTAGTTATAATCAGATTCACACAAAATTAAGGATGCAATTGAAAAAATTATATCATATTGTTCCAAAATATGACCTCTATTTGGATTTATTGAAATAACTACTGAAACTAATCTAAATCTTCATGTTATGGAACCAATGGATGAACTAAGGTCAAACAAGCTAGGAAGCGAGGGTTAAAAGAACTTGGTCAATAGAAAAGGTATGGTATAACATAATGGTAGAATAGTATAGCACAAATAAGAAAATAAATAATATGGTACAATTTGAAATGGTCCTTATAGATAATACACCAAGTCACTCAAGTGAAGTAATGCTTGAGGTGTATAATGTTCATTGGCTCATCAAGTTCATCTCTATCTGGTATGGTGAGACTGTATGCTCCAGTGCCATAGTCTACACCAATGATGAAAAGACCTATGTAGTTGGGTTTGAACTTGCCTTTATGCTAATTATTAGCTATGGTATTATTTTAGTTCTCTTTGAGGATTAGATCACCAAGCTCAAATTCTCTATGTTTTATATGCTGATTGTAATGGCCATGGAATTAGTTATAAAATGCTTGTAAATGGGTAAATTTGGCCAATAATTTATCATCAAGTAACTCAAACTCTTGTAAGTAAGCTACTCAATAGTCTTCATCATCCAGAACATACTTTAGAGAGATGTATAAAGAAGGTAACTCAATCTCAATATGAATAATAGCCTTAGTGCCATAGACAAGTGAGTATGGAGTGGCCCTTATTAGACTATAGTGATTAGTATAGTATGCCTAGAAAGCATGGAATATTTGAAGGTGTCAATCACAACTAAGATAATTAACAATATTTATAAGGATGTTGACAATGGTTTTGTTTCATGCTCTTTCTTGGTCATCCTTGAGGGTAATATGTCATGGAAAAATATTGGATGATATTATACTTGATACATAGCAATTCAACATCTTTGTTCTTTAAAAATTAGCCATTATCAGATATAATGTCAAAACGGATACCATAATGGTAGATGAGATGGTTAAATAGCAATTTGGAAATTTGATTTCCATTAATGTAAGGGGTATGTATTCAACCCACTTAGTGAAGTATTTTATGGTGGTAAGGACATGTTTATGGTCATCTAATGAGGTGGGGTTTATCTTCCCAGTGAGATCAAGGCCCCATGTAACAAATGTCCATGGTGTCAACATTGGTTTCAAATTCTTAGTTGGGGAATGTATCATATTGGCATGACATTGAAATTTATCACATCAAATCACATATGTATCTACATCTACATCCATCATTGGCCAATATTACACAGGACATAAGAGCATTTTGGATAGGATGTCCATGCTGGTGTGGGAACCACATACCCCTTCATGAACTTCTCATAAAGCTAATTTAGATTTTATCAAACGTAAATAATGAAGTAGAGTTCCATAAAAATTGTGGTAGTATACATTTGGGTTGAGTAAGGTATAATGTTGGGCATGGTGGATGAAGGCTTTGGACTATTTTTAGGTTAAATATAGTGGAATAATTTGTTCATGAATGTAAGTGTAAAGGTATGCATACCAAGTAGATTTGGGACCAAAAATATCATAGATCATTATGACAATTGATGGTTCATGAGCTAGTATTAGTAAATTGTTAACAAGAAATTGGTATTCTTTGGCTATATTTGTTTATCAAATCAATGATCAAATGGTATCCATGGCATCTATTATTCTATTATTATCTCTTGGTATATGTTCAAACTGTACATCAATAATCTGCTAGTTGAGAGTGTTGACCATGACTTTGTAGGGAACCAACTTGTCATCTTTGGTCTAAAAATGGTTTATAACTTGATTGATGATTAACTATGAATCAATATAAACATTTATATGTGTTATGTTCCATTTTACTACACATTGAAGCCCTATAATGAGGGCTTAATATTCAACCATAGTATTGGTATAAGGAAAGTTGATTTTGAATGAATTTGGGATTAGTTCCCCCTATAGTGTTATAAATAAAATGCCTACCCATGTTTCATGTGTTGTGAATGATCCATCAAAATAAAGCTTATAGTGATACTCTTCAAGGGGTGTTTCAATGATGGTAATAATGGATTCATTTATAAATTGGAATGTTAGTGGCTCTATATCTGTAAGGGGTACTTCAACAAGCTAATCTACAAGAACTTACCTCTTGATGGCTTTCTAGTTCACATATTCTAGCTCAAACACACTAAGAAGCATGATCCATTTGGCCATGTGGCTTTGTAGTGTTTTTTTAAATAATAGATACTTGAGCAAAGCTATTTTTAAAAGGACCATGGTTTTTTTTTCAATATGTAATGTCATAACTTTTGAGATGTAAAAACCATAGCTAAATAGGATTTTTTAATGGGTATATAATTATGTTCATATGAAACCAGTATATGGATTAGATAGTACATAACATGATCTTTTACATTATCATCATGTTGAGTTATAAGTGCCCCAAGGTTTTATCTATCATTGATAGGTATAAAAGGAATGGTTTTCCTAGTATAAGAGGCAATAAAATTGGTGGATTTACAAGATAGTCCTTTAGCTATTGAAAATCTTTCTAACAATCATCATTCCAAGAAAATGTGATACCATTATTCAAAAGATGTGTAAGAGGATGACACTTATCATCTAATTGAGATATGAAGTGTCAAATAGACTGGATCTTGCCCTAGAAACTATGGAACTGATTCAAATTAGTTGGTGGTGGTATGTTTTGTATTGCTCATACTTTGGCTTGATCGAATTATATACCCCTACGAGACGTAATGAATCTAAGTAATTTTCTAGAAGTAACTCTAAAAACATATTTATTAGGGTTGATCCTAACTTTGTATTCTTGCAGTCACTTGAATATCCTCCTTAATGTTGTTAGATGATCAAACCTGGTCTTTGGTTTGCCTAGTATGTCATCAACATAGTATTATATAATATCATGCATCATATCTTGAAATATGACTATCAGGTCTCTTTGATAGGTGATCCATACATTATTAAGACCAAATGGCATAAATTGATAACAAAATGTTTTCCACAGAGTGGTGAATGCTATTTTGTGTTGGTCTTTTGGTGTTATTCAAATTTGATTATAGCTTGAGAATCCATCCATAAAAGAAAACATCTCATAACCCACTATGGAGTTGACAATCATGTCAATGTTTGGCAATGAAAATTTATCCTTTGGGAAGCTTTGTAAATGCCCCAAAAAATATTATAGATTTTGATTCCATCTAGCTTTTTATTAATAGGTACAACATTGGAAATCCATTCAAAATAGTCAAATAGCCTAATACCTCTCACTTCTAAGAGTTTCTCTAACTATTTCTTGACTAATAAAACAATGTGAGGATATAGTTTATGTATCTTTTGTTTCAATAGTTTGGCATTAGGATATACCATGAGGTGGTGAACAACCAAGGTAGGGTCCAAACTAGGCATGTCATAATAGGCCCATGCAAATATATCTATAAATTCCCTCAAAAGGGACTCTTCCTTAGTGAGGGATGTGCCTAATTTGATCCATTTTAGATCATCTAGCATCTTGATGTTAACCTCTAAAGTATCTTCCATTAGAAGGTTTGAACCATCTTCAAAACTAGTGGGTATAGATTTGAACTATTTTGAAATGTTGGATTCCTATATTAAGACCAGTTCCTCAAGTTTTCCTAGGCACGATGAATCAGATTCCCCTAATGGGAGGGATGGCCATGTAACAAATCTTGTTAAGAAATTATAAATGATGTGTTCAAAATCTTTCTATTCTTCAAGACTGAATTTAGACCCATAGGCAAGTTCATCATCAGTGGTATCCTAGATGATTTGATCAAAAACTTGTCATTCTTCAAGACTAAACTCAGACCCATAGACAAGTTCATCATTAGTGGTTTCTATTTGAGCCCAAATATTCACCAAGTAATTTTTGCCCTTTTCAATGTCAAAATATTTGGGAGGTTTTATACTTGTTATGTTCTAATACTTTGTTCAGGCTATTTTGTTCATTTGCTAAAAATTTTGAGAGCCTTATGAACATGTGTTTTACTAATGTTTTAATGTTCATTTTATGTTTTCAAGTAGTAGGTTTCATGTTGGAAATATTCACTAAAGATGAATATATATCTAAGTCTCCTTGCATATATTTAATTATTGCCTTATGCTCAAAACAGAAAAGTTCTAGGGCTCTGGATAAGATTGTTGTGTTACACCTTCAACGTGTTAGGGTGATTAAGGTGAGGAATGACCCAATGAGCCAAATGAAAAGTGTGTGGTTATCTCAAGGGGCCCCCAAAAATTTATCCCATGAAAATGCCTAAGTTAGATTCATCAAGTTTATAAGGTAATGACTTATTCATTTCCTTTTACAAGTTATAATGTGCATTTTTGGGGATCAAAAGGACCCCACACCCCTTCCCATATCAAGAATGATGGTGCAAAGGTGAAATTTTGGATGAGATTCCAAGCAAGTGTCTAAGTTAGACACATGGTATATCCTTAAGATATTTTAGGTTTTGGGCCCTTTTTGAAGATTGTATCACTTACCTTTTTGTGGGAAACTCAAACTTGTAAAGTAAAGTGGTGCCACATGGTAGCTCTTTGAGGTATTTTAGGTTTTGGGTTTTTTTTTAAAGATTGCCTCACTTACCTCATGGTGGAAAAGGTTTAAAATGTCTTCAAAGGCATGAATACCTAGATTTCTAAAGTTAAATGATGACACATGGCATTCTTACATCCCATAAGGATCTTGGGATATATTGTACAACTACACCAAAGGAAATAATGAGTGTAAAAGTACAAAAGTACTTGAAGGCCTGAAAAGGTACCATAGTGTAATTTTCACTTATATGGGTCCATGTGTTGCAAAGATAATTTCTTAGAATGAAGTGAATATTTGCACCTTCTCCTCACTATTATCAAAATAAGCTCAAGTGATTAAATAGGGTAGTTGGTAAATAGTTGTTATGTTTCAAGGCATTAATGGTAACCCTAATTTGAAATAAAACCCACTATAAATAAGGCATTTAACTTAATTCACTTTTACCTTTTGAATTCAGATCTTCTATTCATGTTTTTTAGTCATTTATGTGTCCTAACTACATGCAACATGAAAGTTATTTTTTTAGCAAGTGATCATAGTGAATTCTTCAAGAATTTTCAATTTCAATTACATACAACCCTCCAAATTATTAGTAAGTATTATTTGATATCCTTGTATTGTACCCTTTAAGTGAGTTTGAAAGTTATTTTGAGGGTGACTAGGGTGAATAATTTGTTTGAGTCTAAAGCACTTCACCAGATAGCTAGGGAACAATAGCATCTTCCTCAACATCTATAAAAAGCAATGTCATTTCTATTTTAGATGGAATTAGAGATACAAATGTTCAAGGGTTAGATTTTTTAGATTTAATAAATGTTTTTTAGTAGCTTAACCCTCTACCAATAATATCAAATCTTGGCATGAGATATATAGCCCTAATGGTAGCATTTCCCTTGGCTTCCCCATACCCAAAGTTAATAATTGCATGTACTAGAGTATATCAGCTAGATACCTAGATTATAGCTGATGGGAGCCAATAAATTATATACTCATTAACTTCTTTAGTCTTCAACACCATTCTTTGGATTCCTCCCTAACCTAAAATTATCACACTCTCCTTGGAGGAATGTTAGGAGTATGCAGATAAAAATGATAAGATGATATGGGACATTGTCAACTCTTGTTGGTTGGTCAAGTAGAGGTAAAAGGAGTCTAAAATGTCTAAGAACCTAGAACTAGTAGAATTCAATGAATTACCTTGAAAATGATTTCCATGGCTACCAAATATTTTTGGATGCCCCCTGTAGATAAGTTTGAGCCATGGATGCTCATAGTCTTAATCTACTATTGGAGTGGTAGATGTTAAATTAGACCACCATCCTGAGTGACAATATGAATAAATAGATGATGCAGCTATAGGCCATAATTATCTTAAAGGAGGAGTTCATAGGTACATTCTACATTTCCTCCTACCTAATGTACATCTTGGTTCATAACAGGACATTGTAGGGGCTCACAAGGAACCCCAATGGAATGGGAATATATGTAACTTATTTAGAAATAACTCTGGATGGTTCTAAGGGAAACTTTTGTAGAGTTCACAATTGTTTATTTAATGTTATGATGAGTGTCTTCTATCTTCTAAGAAGACTCAATAGGATTTCCAAGAGGGCCATAGATATAATTGATAAATGTGGTGCCTCATATATTTAGTTTTGAACATTTACTTACATCAGGGTGAGTGGTTACTCAGGGTCTTTGTAAAAGCTACCAAGGTACATAGATGATTAGATAGCAGTGATAGAGTTAAGCTAACAGATGTTACCCCCACATGAGATAATAGCAATAAATAAGGTGAATAATCCCTTTAAATTGGATACTATTCATGCCCTTCAACTACTAAGTCTAACGGATTGGATCAAGAAATGGCCCAATATGTGATTGGCAAGATACCATGTAGGCCAAATGATGATATCAGATGATGGGTATATATAGAAATAGGTGTGATTTTTCATCAATCACACTATGAGAATATCTAGTCTAACTACATTGCTAAGGAATATGTCAGGAAGGTTGACTTTTATGAGGCTAACAATGTAGGAAGTCCTCACTTATAACATTGCTCCCATCCCAAAGCATATAGATGATGATAAAGGGACACTATCTTCAGTGTACAATAAGTCCAATGTTAAATCCCAAGCTATTTCATAGGTGTATTTCACTACTATAGAGAATGATTATATATCATGGAGGGCCACAACAATCGAAAGGAGAACCTTCATATGGTTGAAGGAACATGGGGTCAATCTGAGTACCTATGACACCCATACCCTCTAATAACTCAGGCAAGTCTGGGAGTTAAAAGATTTCCTCCTAGTTTATAGTGGTGATTCTTTTACTCCAACATGATTGGTAAAGGGAAAAAAAAATAGTAAAGTTTGTGACATTAATTTCACCAAGCCAATTGATGTGGAATCTATAGCCGCATCACAGTCCAAAGAGGGACTATCTTTTTCAAAATTAATAAGTTTGGCTAAGAATTGGGATAAGATTGCTATTGTATAGGTTACATTGGCTAGTACCACCCTAATATCCATTTCAATAGAAGGAGCCCCAATAATATCAACCATTCTAGTGGCCATTCCAACTATTGTTCCACTTGCTCCACCCATGGATTCACCAGCACAATAACTAGTAATTATCTTTCCTCCAAAGACTTACATAAGGAAGAGAAGAGGTAGCATATCCCAAGGTTAAAAGATTCAATAAGTCTATGATTCCTCCATCTAGGAGTCCTAAGAAAAAGAAAGAGGTTGCATTCAAGGACCTACCTTCTAAGGAAGATACCTTTAAAAGAAAAGAGGACCAAGCCTCATATGTTCAAAAGGTGAGGATATGAGTGAGGAAGAAGAAGAATAAGATGAACAAAAGCCCATTATTGAGGTGATGAATAAGTAATGAGCATTCACTCCCCCATAATTAAGAATTATGTAGATAACTCCAAGGGAAATACCCCAAACCATAGTAAAGGTCCCAATGGTTGCTTCATTTACGAAAGAGGATCCTTAACGAGTAAAAATTAAGGGTGATGAGGAAGAGATTATGGCCTCAGGTGATCCACTATCCTTTGAAGATGTTGTGTAGGTTAGTGTTGAGGTGGCCACTCAAGTTCAAGCCCTTCAAGGAGAGGAGACTATCTCATCAGATACAAAGATATTCATTAAAAATGTCATCACCTAACCACCAGGCCAAGATAATTAAGGTGAGGTTAAGGAACAAGATAAAGTTGACAAAGTTGAAGATATAAATAAATTTGATGAGAAAGATGGGGTATGGCAAGAATATGGTATTCAAGTCACCACTGGTAGTGAAATGGTGGTTGAAAAATATGGTCCACAAGTAGCTACAAAGGTATCACTAGCTACCCTTCCCCTTTAAATGTGTCAAGTCTAGCACAAAAGGAGAAGGAAAGTATATAAGAAGGTGGGGAAATAAACCTACAAATGGGTACCCCCACCCATACAGAGATAAATAAATATCTAGACCAATCTAATAAATATGTTGAGGAGGCTATTTTAAGTAATGTTATTTCAAATGAAGTACCTTGAGGTCTACTTCCTTTCATCAAGGTTCATGATCTAGCCCAAAATAAAGGTTTAGAGGCCATGATTATTGGAGAGTTGCTTAAGGGAATCAAGGAAACCACCATAGCCTATGTTGTTTTGTATATGCTCAAGAAAATATCTCTATAAGTTTAGGTTGAGGTAATGAAAAGGAAATCTAGTTGACTAGGCTCCTCTAATGAGCCACAAAATTGACAATAGATTCATTAAAATTTCTGAATAATGTAGAGGTCGGTAATAGAAACATTTTTGGATATATTGAGCAAAAAGTGATCCAAAAAAGTTTGGGCTAGTTGGACGAAGGAGAAGATGAAGTGTTTTGGGATGGCACTATACTAATCTAATGTTAGTCCAAATAAGTACATAGAAATATACGGAAGAGAAGAGCATCACCATGGGAAATCAATTAAAATGTGTGCCTAAATGCTCTTAAATGTTGTTGGGGGTCCTCCTTGCTTTGAAATTTAGATAATTTTGGCAATTCCCATTATGGAGGATATTATTGGAGAGGAACACATGGATGGATGGGTTCATTGCAAATTTGGTCATAAGAGATAGGGTTATGTGATGGATGACTCAAGGGTAGTCATTTTCTCCATTAGCATATTGACCAAGTCTATTTAAGATTGTTGGGTTGGATAGGTATATGACATGTTTTTTGGGGGTTGGGTGACATGGGAATAACTAGTGGATGGTTGGGATGATGTTGCATATGTGTGTGAGGCCACATAAGATTGGGTGGAAGGTGGAACTATGTATCCTTGTGTGTTAGGAATATATTGATAATATGTCATAGGAATGTGTTGGAGGTTTGATTTTTGGGGGTTTATGTATGGCATCTAAGTGATTAGTGGGTTAGTCGGTTGAAGGTGGATAGTGACCAAAGTGATTATAGGTGGTAAGGTGGAAGGTATGCAAAGTGCCAAATTTTGGAGCAGAGTGGAGATAAGTGGGTTAATGGTGATGGAAGGGGTAGTGTTAGAATGAGTAGAAGATACTCCCATGGTGTAAAAAGGTTGTGTAGTTAGTAGTGAAGTTGTCCCTATGGTGGATGGTATATGGGTTAATGTTTAGGTGTTATTTGGGGGTATTTATCCATTGGTGGTATTGTTTGATGGTGCAAGTGGTATTTGGTCATGGGTTTGGCTAGTTGAAGAGGATGTTTGGGTGACAAAAGGTTGGGTAGGGTTGATCATGAGATGACAAGGCATGCCCAAAGGTGGGTCACTAGGAGGAATAAGAGTAGGAAGTTGATAGTTTGAAGTTTAGAGGTAATGTTGAAGGGTAATGGGGTTGTTATCAAGAAAAGTGGAAAAGTCTATATCACCTTGGGAAAATACCTTAGGTAAGGTAAGAGGAGTGAAAATTTGAGGTGAGTCTTCAACATCATATGGGTACTCTATGGATAAAGGAGAGGAGGGAAGTGGTTCTTGATTTGTTTGGTTTCTCAACTATTGTCTAGTGAAGACCATGTGAGAAACGAGTAAAGGATTGGTACAAACTCACACCTCAAAAAAAAGAGAAATCAAATAAATTAAATGCAAACAATACATTCACTAATAATGCATTAAGTCATAGTATTACTTTTAATCTCTCTTTTGGCTTATGCCATATAAAAGTGTGAAGGGGAAGTTGGCTTGAATAGGTCCTAAACAAGGTAGTCTATGTTTAGTTCTGGGTTATGTTTAGGAATTCAAGAAGAAGTTTGTATTGGTTTAAGTATGTGGCTTGGTACTTGGGGATTTATCCCCTCACTTCACTATACTACTAATAGTTTGGGTGCTTATCTAATATATACCAATTACTAGAGTTTATACTCAATCAAAGACTTGAGTTGGTTATCCTCTTGGTGATTAAATCCAAGTACAATAATCGAGAAAGGGTAAGGTGATCTACTAGGTGATGGAATCCTAGGAAGACCTTGTCTCAAGTGAGTTTTATGTTTTTTTGATGCAAGTGGTTTGGTTGTGTAACATTTGTGAACTACGGTTAATTTTCTTTGCCTTTAATTAATCTAGGTGAACTAATCAAGCAAACAAGTAAAAAATGTATGTAGTTAATTTTAACCCAAAGGAATTTTTATTTTTATTTTTTATTTATTTTTATAAAGACAAGAAAAAATAAAATGCACCTAAATTCAGCATGAAAATTCAATCCTAATACTAGGATAAATGCAAGAAAAAAATGAAAATTTTTACTTTTTTATTTTTTCTAATTTTCTAAATAAAAGAAGCTAAAACATACATTTTGAAAGATTCAAATGATTAATTTTCATAAATGTAATTATATATAAATTAAATTTTAATAATGAAACTAAATTTCCTAAAACAACTAATGAACCCAAGAAAACTCAAGGGTCCCACCAAGTGTGCCAAAATGTTTTTATCTTTTTTTTGCTTTTTCCTAAATGTGAAAAGTAGAAACTAGTTATGAAAGGTGTGGAAGAATACCTATTAAAGTGCACACGTTGGATCCAAGTGATTGTGGATAAATCCTCTTTGTCTTGAGAAGATGACCTAAAAGTAAGAAAACACTAAAATAAACTTGTTTGTTAGACAAGTAGATAGGTGGATTGCCTATCATGAGCTAGATCCTAAAAGCAAAAGCTTTCTAGGAGGTTACCAATCCATCTATTTTAAACACTTAAGCTGATAGATATAAATGATAGGATTTGCATAAAATTAAAAAAAATGAAAATAAAAATATAAAATAACAACAAATAATTAAATTTGAAACAAATAATTTAAATATTTTGCTAAAATTATGACTACATAAATTAACTAGTGTTGAAAATTGACTAAGGAAAAGTGGTGGTTTTTAGTTTGGCAATTTGGTAAGGGTAAAGATAGTTTGGTTGAGTTTGGAAAGTGTTTAGGATGATAAAGATGATAGGGATAAGTGGTTGAAAATTATAATGCAATAAATGATTGAGGAGGCAAAAGGGGAAGGAAATAAAGAGGGTGAAAATGATAAAGGAGTAAAGAGGGTCAAGGTGGTGAAATGGTAAAGATGGTAAATGGAATTAAAATGATCAAAGGTGGAAAATAAGATCAATGGATTGAGATGGAAAATGGTGAAAAATGGATTGAATTTCAAGGTAATAATAAGTAAATATTGAAAGAAAATACAAAATAAATGGGTATTACCTTCCAATCTTTGTTGATGATGAAGATGATGGTGTTGTTGATGATGTTGTTGAAGATAAATTCTTAAAACAATTTGGGCAGAGCTTCATTGCTTTGAATTATTTTAGTCCTTCAAGATGATAACCTCTAAAATGATGCACTCCTTCGAAAACCTATAGAAATATGTTAAGAACCAAAGACTAACTTCTAACTTAACCTTGGGTGAAAGAGAGCGGGGGTATTTATAGCATTTGATGTGAAGAAACATGCCAAAATAGAGGAATAGTGAAGCAATTCTAATTTATCCAAGTGGGATCATGAATGAGTCAAATATGAGATTGGTGGGGATTCACACTTTGATCATAAGTCTCCCATTTGGGTTGGTGTGTCTCCCACCTTGTACATGTGTTTAAATGAGACTAAAGACTTTTCATCACCATTTATTATATGTATACAAGCACTTAAAGGGATGGCTCACCAAAAATGGTACCATTTATGTGGTGCCTAAATTAGTCAAGGTTGAGGTTGGTGAGGATTCCCATTTGGGTTAATAAGTCAAAAATGGGTAAAATTTGTCTTTAAAGAGGTAGTTATCTCATTTTAAAGGCTATTTTCATGTGTGAAGGGAAAATATATGTTGAATGATGGCCCCTTAAGTGTAAATTCACCATATTTTAAGGGGAGGCCTTGTGATACTTAAATGAGGTCATTAAGCACATTGGGAAAGGGTCCAAGGTGGGATATGATGTCCCACATCAAGCCACATCACTTTTAAGCCATGTCAATTTCCATATCACCTTCCATGTCACTTTCCATGTCATCATGAATAGTTATAGTGGGTCCCATAGTGAATAGTGATAGTGAATAGTACTTTTGAATAGAACTTTCAAATAATTATTTTGAATAATATTATGTGTCTATGGGAATAGTAATTTGGTTATGTTAAGAAGGGTTGGTTAAGGTTTAAGAAGGTTTAGGGGGTCTTGAGGCACTTAATTAGTCAAAACTATAAGTGTGCAATTTTCTAGTGTCTATAGGCTTAACTAGCACAATAACTAGCCATTGTCTTTCCTCCAAAGACTTACACAAGGAAGAGATGAGGTGAAGAAGAGGAAGAGAAACCCAAGAAAAAAAGAGTCAATAAGCCTTTTATGCCTTCAAATAGGAGTCCTAATAAAGGGAAGGAGGTTGTATTCAAGTACTTGCCTTCTAAGGAAGCTCACTTAAAGAGAAAAGAGGACCAAGCCTCATATTATCAAAGGGTGAGGGATATGAGTGAGGGATAAGAAGAATTATATGAAAATAGGCCCATTACTGAGGTGATGAATAAGTAACAAGAATTCACTCCCCCATAAGTAATAAATGGGTAGAGAACTCCATGGGAATGACCCAAGACCCTATTAAAGGTCCCAATGGTTACTTTGTTTGTGGAAGAGGGTCTATCAAGAGTAAAGGATAAGGGTGATAAGGAAGAGATTATGGAATTAGGTGATCCTCTTTTCTTTGTATATGTTATGTAGGTTGGTGTTGAGGTGGAGATTTAATTTCAATCCCCTCAGGGAGAGGATACTATCTAATCAGATACAGAGACATTCATTGAAAATATCATCACCCAAACACTAAGCCAATATAATCAAGGTGAGGTTGAGGTTCAAAATAACATTGAAAAAGTTGAAGATATAAATAAATCTAATGATAAATATGGGTTAGATAAATAATAGGGTATTCAAGTCACCATTGGTAGTGAAATGGTGGTTGAAAATTAGGCCCATAAGTAGCTATAGAGGTATCACCAGCTACCTCTTCCCCTCCATAGGTGTCAAGTCCTAAACTAGAGGAGAAAGAAAGTATAGAGGAAGGTAGGGGATAAAAATTGAAAATGGGTACCCCAACCCATATAGAGATAAATAAAAATCTAGACCAATCCAATAAAGATACTTAGAAGGGTACTTCAGGTAATATTATTTTAATTGAAGTGCCTTGAGGTCTCCTTCCTCACATTAGGGTTCATGATCTAGCCTATAATAAAGGTTCGAAGGTCATGATTGGTGGAGAGTTTCCTTAGGGTAGTAAGGAAACCACCATAGCCTCATATCTACCTAAAATTAGGTAAATAAATAAGGTGAAGTAGTTATGTAATCTTCTAGTCAGCCTATGGTATAAAGGAGCTCCATTGAAAAATTACTTAATGAATCTCATCAATTCAGACCAAATTTTGGAGTGTTGGAGCAAATTGAGCAAAACACTAAAAGAAAAACCAAGGAAAATAAAGAAGGTGGTGAGGATTTAAAGAATGACAAAGAGAATAAATAGTTTGTGTTGAGTCCATAGCCCATTTTTATGGTACTTATTACACTAGGTACTCCAATGACACCACCTTTCAATGTCTCAAGGCCTGCATCAAAGTCCAGTATGTTAATGGGAATTTACACCAGACCCCTTCTCTGGGTTGAAGAATAGGTCAAATAAGAAAATAACATCTTGATAAAAATTGGGGAGATTGAGGTGGTAAATATTACTCAAGCATATAATGTGAATCCCCTCAAATAGGATAAGACACACTCCCAAACTACATTCACTACTACATGAGAGAGGAATATGGAGATATCCATTCCTCCACAAGATGCTTTGAAAAAATATGCTCCCCTTGAGAGTTACACTATCTATAAATAAAAATTAGGGGAGCCATCAAGTAACAAGATAAAACATAGATCATAAGTTTTGGTGAACATGCTGGCACATAGAATGGACAAAGACAAAGCCACCATTGAGGAGTTGAAGGCAAAAAACCTAGCTATTATCTAGTACTTGCAAAAGTTACTAAGAGAGCCTAAGGTAATAACTCCAACTTCTACCATTGTTCTAAGATATCTCATTTTCATCATTTGACTCTAGCTAGATTGATGATTTGAAGACCAAAGGATGGGTAATGGCAGAATGGAAAAAGGATTTACACACTAGGTCCAAAGAAATAATCCAATCAACATTGAAATGCTTGAACACTATAGTGGAAAATAAAAGGGATTATGGTGCCCAACTATTCATTTATGACATGAATGTCAAGAGTTGGGAAAAGATTCAACAAAATGTGGATGAAAATTTCAAAATGGGTTCAGATACTCTAATAACATGAAAAATCATCATTCCCGGTGATCACAAGAAACCTAGAGAGTATCAATTGGCAGTCAAAAATCAATTGGTGATGCTCAAGGATAGAAAGAGATATACCCATATGAAGATAACTAAAAATATTCTACTAAAGTGGAGGATCAAACTTGCCATCATCACAAGAGCATGAGCATAATCCAAGGAATCATGTTTGTTACAAGGTCTAACAGACTCTAGGCCCATGCAATAATTTTCCAACTAGAGCATCTTTAGGAATATGCTAGGCTTAGTTCAATTGTATAAGTAAAGGGGGTCAGCCCCTTTACAAAGGATGGTTAATTTTTTGAGGGAAGAGATATATCCTTGAATAATTATTTTTGTGTGATCCTTCTGGTGCTAGATTGGTTTCAAATGTAAAATCATTGGCAAGATTTGAGAGTATTATACATGCCTCCCTTATCATAGAATTATTTTTCACAATGTTAGTCTGTTATGTTGTTTAGAACACATTGTACTCATTTTATATTCAATTTATAATTAAAATATATTTGTGGTTTCCATTCTCTTTTTATTATTGCATTATAGTGTTCTATTTTACATGCTCAATTGATTGGTAATCTAATGTATTCATATTTATGGTAGTCATTTAGAGTGTATATCTAGATTATAAAATCCTTTCTACTTTGAAATTTTGGAATAGGGTGTTGATAGAATTTTTAAGGGTAGTCCTGGGCTCACAATTCAATTAGAAGGGGTTCTTGAAGGATATCACTTATGCAAGATTTCATCTCATTTGTTTTTTATCTATAGTACATTTGTTGGTAAAAATGACATAGCCATTTAGTTAAATTTCTCTGTGCTCATTTATTAACCCTCCACTTTCATTTTATTAACTAATTATCTTGTCCTAACCTATATTACCATTCATGTGGCATGCCCTTCACATATCTAAAGTGTTATTTGTTTGCAGATGCATAAATATTGTATACTTAACATGTGTTTGCATTTTGTGGGTTAAAGATTAGCATTGCAATCTTTTATTTAGTCTTGTGTTGTTGAACATCCTTAAGAATGAAAGTTTCAATATCTTGAAGGATATAAATTGTGCATTATTTCATCTCATTTGTTTCTAATCTATAGTACATTTGTTGGTAAAAATGACAGAATTGTTTAGTTAAATTTCTTTATGCTCAATTGTTAACCCTCTAATTTTATTTTATTAACTAATTATTTTGTCCTACCCTATATTACCATTCATGTAACATGCCCTTCACATATCTAAAGTGTTATTTTCCTAAAGATGCATAAATATTGTATACTTAGCATGTGTTTGTATTTTATGTGTTACAGATCAACATTGCAATCTTTTGTTTAGTCCTGTGTTGTTGAACATCCTTAAGAATGAAATTTAAAATCACATTCATATCTATATTTAGTAGTTTGTGTCTGATGTAGAAAATTTTCTCATTCTGTGTGACAACCCTTCTTAGGTGGATTGAGTAAGCTTGGTTGTGTTCTAGTCAGATTTGTGTTTCCTTGTGGTAATAATCCCCATGGAGATTTAATTGAAAAATATCTCCATGTGATTGAGATACCCCTTAGGTCCTCTCATCTTGGTTTAGGAAGAGCCAAAAGTAGAAGGTAACTGACCATACCCTTTGTAGATGCCTCCTAGTAATGTTTTACATTCGATACATTCCTAATGTCAAACCCCTCCCTATTTACAATGGCATTCTATCTTGTTTTCAATCTTTGCTTGACATTTCCTTCAAGTGTGTAAGGTTGAGTGTAAAATTGGGACCCAATAATCTCCTGGTCTATACTTGAAGAAGGTTGAAGACATCTATCTAGTGGCACTTGAAACAAGTTTCACCACTAGACTAACCTTTATCTATACTCTTTCCCTAATCTAAAAGTTCCTCCAAGAGGTTTTTACTTTGGGACCTCAATGTTTTATTTATTTATTTTTGACTAAGGGTGTTCACCCACTCTCCAAAATAGGCTTTAGGATCCAACTTGATTGAGAAACCCTTTTTGTGGTCTCCCAATAGGATATTGTCACTAAGGTCTAGAAAATTATAAAAGGCCTTATTATTCTAAAAATCATCAACTGACACATTAGATTCTATTTGGCCCCAGTCTATTAGTTTGGGTAGTATAATGGTAATGGATTATGGTGAATGATAGGTCAAGGGGTTCAAATGGTGTTACTGTCAAATAAATTGGTATGGGATAGGTCATATAACTAGTTATGATCAAACTTTATTTCACTACTAGTATCATCATCACTAGTCATTGGCAATATAACTCGAATAAGATACATAGGGTCACCCCTAGGTAGTTTTAATCCAAGTCCATAGGTTCCTTTATACTTAGTCATATAAATTAGCTCAAGTGTTCCATTTTGATTTGGCTCGAAGCCTCCTCCTTCATAATCTTGGTTCTCCATGATCCAATTAGGAATGGAATAATTGGAACTCTTGTAATAATTAGCTAATTTGTCATTATATAAACATGATTCATCTCCTTCGAGAGGATCTTATTATTGGTTAGAGACTAGTATGAAAGTGATAGGTGATTAACTATGAATTTAGCCTTCTACCTTCTTTTATGATTACATAAGAGGTTTGGCTTTTATTCTTCTAAAGGACTTGGGCTTTTATGAAAGCTATGTAATGTGAAAGGTGTCATGGGTTAAGTATTATCTTGGGCCATTATCCAAGATGGTGTAATGATTGGATATTTTAGGAGGTGGTCTATGAGAAAGTGAGTCAAGGGTAATAGGGTTAATGTAGTTGGCCTCTAGTGAATCAACAAGTATTTTCTTCCTATTACCATCCTTGGTAACTAAATTCATGATGAAATAGTAGTTATACCTCTTGAACTTAGCCTCTAAATGTTTGTAATGTTCATATGGATGCAAATCTCCTAGAATAGTCACCTTCATTCATGAATAGGTGAACTTTATACATTGGTGCAATGTCGATGGGATTTTATGAATCTCATGTATCCAAAGACTAACCAGAAGCATGTTATATGATAATTTGATATCTAACACATGGCAAAGTGTATCATGGGTTAAGGGCCCAATGATAACTAGTAAGTTGATGGTGCCTTATGTTTATTATTCTCCATTATCATAGCTTTGATGGTGATTGTTTTTTTTTGGAGATCTTATATCATGTACCTAATAATCTAGATGAGCTTAAGAGACACAATATTTGGGTTTGATCTATTGTCTATGAGGATGCATTTAAATTTATGCCATGCTATGTAAACCTCTATGTATAAAGGATTATTATGAAGTGGGCCAAGGGATGACATATTGCTTTCATTAAGGTTAGTTATTGGCCTAGAGCTTGGTGTCCAACCAAAGCTTTAAATTTGTTAGGAGATGTTTCATTGGGAACTTTAGATTGGCCAAGGAATTATGTCAAGCTATTTTTTTGGATAGTAGACATTTGTAACAAATCTAAAATGGATATTTGGGCTGATGTCTTTTGTAATTATTTCAAAATGTCAAATGTCTTTTTTTGTGATAATAAGAAATGGTTTATTTCAAGGTAGAAAGATTGGTTGGATGATGGGTGAAGTGATAGATGTTTGTGGGTATGGTATGGTAATCCTTGACCACTAATTTATGATTGCATAATCGAGATTAGGTATAAGACCAATGTTGCTAAAAAATGATGGTATAGGGGGACCAAATAGCATAAGTCTTGGTTACCAGTGCACTTGTGCATGGTCATGAGATAATAATAAGTTCTTAGTATAAGGTCTAAACACCAAAATCCCTACTTATTGGTTCACCTATATGTGGTTCCAAATCAAAAAAGGATTATAGGTTGGTTGATTAGGATTTATTAGCAATGGTATTGTTTTATTGGTACTTGTTCTTATATTAATGAAAATGTTGTTAACACAACCTCCAAAAATATGGACTATAACTATATTATAGTCATGTGAAATTGCATGGTAGGTTTATTGGTTGTTTTCACCATTATAAACTTGGTTCTATCCATTATTTTGATGTTTTTGGTTGTGATATTAGTTATATTGGTTATGTTTGTTCTACTAGTTCAGCTTTGGTTATTGATACTATGGTTGTTGATGTTTTACTGGCCACTATTGTTGTTGTTGTTGTTGATTATTATGTTGAGGAAATGGATTCTAATAAATTTTAAGGTTCTGATAGATGTGGAAGTTCCATGATCCAATGAGATCTCTCAATTTTGAATCATATTATTGATCACATGTTTAATTTACACACATTGCTATAAATTATGGCCATTGACCTGATGATATTCATATAATTCATTTGCCCTATACTAGTCTAGATAGGTAGTACCCTTAGGAAGGACCTTCAGAATAGGCCATCTAATAAAATTAGCTATGTAAATTTTGTGAAACATATTCTCAATAGGATTTCCAAGGTTACTAAAAACATGACATGTAGGTAAAGTTCTTCTTGGAGGAGGGTTTTTAAAGGCATAGGTTATTGTGCTTATTATATTTGCTACACTAGTCTAGGTTATTGTGCTTACTGTGTTTAATGCATTTTATAAAGAGGTTATTGGTTAGGAGGTATGTGCATATTCAACATAGGTGGTGAAAATGGTGGTTACACCATTTAGACATATTGAGAATCTGTTACTTCATTACCAACAACATTCTTGTTGTGATTGAACTACTTTGGTTTATCATGGTTATTAGATTGTGTTTGATACAATTCTTGCACTTGGACTAGACTTTGATTTTGGCCATTATTCTAATTTTGGTTCTAGTTTTGATTTTAAAATGCTAGTTTAATGAATATTTATTAATATGGGATCTTTTAATCAGTAAACCTTTGTCAATGATGTATTTTAAGGTGTGTGCACACTATAACTCCAAATTGTAAGATATCTCACTCTATAGATTTTTGGTAAACATAGCGGCTAGTTGTTTATTTGGTAGACTATGGGTAAATTAGGTTTTAAGGGTTCTCCATCATTGTAGATATCTTGTAAAGATTTCACCAACTTTCTATTTTTCTTGTATCAAGTGTACCAATGAATTCTCATGCTTGAGATTGTAAGAGAATTGATACATGAACTTGTTTGAAAGATCATCAAAATCAAATACCAAATTCTTGGGAAACTTTATAAGCCACTCTAATACTTTCCCTAGTAGGCTTCTTGGAAACAACAAAAATAGGCATATGTTGCTATAGGCCACTAGTTGGTATGCGACAAAGAATTCTATCAAATGGGCCTTAGGGTCACTTTTCTCCTTGTATTTGTCAAACTTTGGTGGTTTATACACTAGAGGAAATGATATCTATAAGTAATCCATGTTGAAAGGGTAAGAACACACATCGTCTAATGTAAAAAATTTGGTCTATTTCCCTGCTTGAATAAGTGAAATTACATCCTTCATTTATTATAGATATTGGGTGAGGAAATTAGTGGGATCGTTGGTTGATTAATGTGGAGGCTGTGTAGTCAGAAGTGGATTACTTTGATCGAGGTATGATGAAGGCATTTTCTAGGGAATGTTGGATTGGTTAGGGAATGAACCAAGAATATGTATACCTAGATTTGGGTGCAATTATTTAAATTATACTTGTGGTTTTGTGATATTTTGGTTGGGATTGGGTGTGTAGGATTGATGTTAGGAATATTACAGTTGGGATGGAGGTATATGGCCATTTTGTGCCTATTGAGGTTTATAAGGACATGCTACTAACTAGTCATACCTAAACTTGATGGGGGTGACTAGTATAGATGAGGGGATGAGGTGGGATATGATTGGGCTAGGTTGATAAGATGATGGATAGGTTGAATAGATAAGGTTAAAATAAATGATTTTTTTAGACTAGGGAACTATTATGGATAAGGTGAACTCAACCTTATGTGTTAAAGATGATTCTATAGATGATTAATGTTAAGACTAAGTGACTAATGTAGAATTAGACTAGGATAATATGGGATTGGCAAGATGACAAGACTTGATTAGGATGTGGGGGTATGATGAATGATTGGTGGATACAACTAGACAAGGATGACATTAAGAGAGTGACAGGAGATAAGATGTAGGATGAGATCATTTTTAAAAGGATGTGCAAATAAAATATGGAAAAGAGGATGTTGATAAGGATAATGATGAGAAAAATATATAAAATATGGTGATATGTGAAAAAGACCTAGATAGGTGTGTATAGACTTGAGGAAAAGGATGAGTTGGCTCACAAATAACATTAGTCTAGAACAAGACACACCAAATCAAGTAGACCATAATCCTAAGATTAGTGAATTGAATGGGAATATAAATTGATAACCACATCATCTAAAAACTTTTTAGGTGAGGTTATAGGTCAGTGACCTGTTATAAAATCTACCAAACCCGCTCAAACCTGTCTATATATGATGGTCACTTAGGAGCTGATACTAACTTTGATAGCAAGTAACCTATTACAACTAATGGTCCTATGCTAGGTTCATTGGGATCTCTAGGGTAATCCTTAATGTACACTATGTGTGGTGGGGCCTAAGTAAATGTATGGTGTTTTCTAATGCTTGGTTAAATTAATGAACTCTTCCCATTCACTAATGACCTATATGGGGTTAACCTCTTATCCCAACGATAGTTATCCCTAATATTTATACTCCATTAAAACATAGAGTGCAGATTAGTGTATGTTTATAAAATCTATGGTCATTATCCCATTAAGACTATGACAAGTGTGTGGGTGTCAATTTTATGTCACATTTTACCTAAAAAATATAATTAGGAGGATTTTTTTATTGATTTTTGATCCTCCAAGAATCACCACAATGATGCAAGGAGGAGAACATACACCATTGTACCCTTGAGTAACACACAATTAAATAAAAATATTTATTAACCAATTAATTTAGATTTGAGATATATGCAAGATACAATATATACACAATTTAAATAAAGTGATTAAAATTATTAAAAGTCTTAGATAAACAAAATAATTTTCAAGATGCTAAAATGTCTTTGATAGGTGGCCTATAAGAAAATAATAAGAAGTTTGATTGGCACTTTTAGAGAGGCAACCTACAAGATAAAGATGTTAGACTAGATATTCAAATACTCCCACTAGGAGAGTCTTGTACAAAAGTTATTATTAGTTTTAAATAGGAAAAACTACTACTTTATCTACAAAAATGCACATACATAGTGTTTTGTAAATTTACTTCCAAAAAGCATAAGATCATATATTTTCCACAAACTCACTACTGTAAAGTCAAAATTTTGATGAAAGGGATTAAACATGGTAGTTACCATGTAGTTTCAACAAAACCACAAGTCCTTAGGTGATATTACAATTTTTATTACAAAATTGTAATTTTGCAATCTGTGATTTTGTAGGACAAGGAAAAATGATAAATATTTTTTTACATTTAAAATTAAAAGAGATGATAAAATATATATAGATACTAGAAAGATATACAAAAATTTCCAAAAGTATTTTAAATGTTTTATATTAATAATTGTATTGTTAAAATTTGATCAGGACAATATCGCTCATGAATAGGTAAAATCATTAATATTATACAAAATCATTATTTCATGATCTAGAGTTTTGCAACAGGTAGGGAAGGGATTTTTGGATGTTTGATAATAACCTAGGTAGCTCCTTATACTTACCTGCATAAAATGACACTTAGATAAAGGCATAAAATTGATTAGAGACCATAGTTAGCAATTTCACTCCATAATTTTCATCCCAAAGGCAAAACCACTATTTCCCAAGATAAAATCACAACTTTATAGTAAAACTATGACTGTGTATATGTGATTTTACAACAATATAAAAGGGGTTTCTATTTTGGGATTATCAATTTTAAAACCCCATCCATAAAAAATAACTAGTTAGTACAGACACATGAGAAGCCAAACTTAATGTGAAAACCAATTTTGAGTCTTAAGGTCTATTTTATGCAAAACTATGACTATAAATCCAAAAGCATAATTTTTGTCAATATCAGAGTTTATAAGATGTGATTTTGAAACTTGCCATAAAAGGGTTAGTTTTTAGTAGTTGAGGTGTGTTAGTCAGTGTAAAATAGTGACTCTCGATGACAAAATCATGATTGTGTATTAGTGATTTTGTAAAGAAAAACCATAATTCACTTGACTGTGATAATTTGGCAAAGTTTGGACCTTGTTCCTCACCCAGTGAGTCCTGCAAGCTACCAAAATAATATCTAGGATATAATATTGTTAAATTTTAGGAGTCATACCACCATGGTCACCAAATCATAGATGAAATTTTGAGCTATTAGATTTGATTATGAAATTACATCAAAACACCCAAAATGTCAATCCACCAATTAATATCTAGAGACATTAGAATAAAAATGCAAACATAAAAGAACATTCATAGTAACACTTAAATCCTAAAGCTAATTTCTCCAAACCAAGATTCAAATAATAAAAGACTAAAGGATTAAGGATGAAGATTACTCATAAGTAGACCTAGATTTTTAGCATTATGATATCTTGATTCATTGACTTGGATGGACTAGTTGATTATATGTGTGATCATAGGAATCCAAGAGGGGAGGTTTTTATAGTGTTAATTTAAGCAATAAAAATTCAAATAAACACACTTTAAATTACACTCCTAGCCTAGATCTTAGGGAGATATTAGTAACAAACACTAAATGAAACCACAATAAAAACATAAAAGACAATAATGCTTTTACCTTATTTGGAAGCTCCAAATGTTTTGTTGAGTTTCTTTCTCAACTTGTGCATCAAAAATTCTTTGGAAATGAATTTTGTTTAGCTTCTTATCTCCTTGTCACCATTGGCTTGTGATTGTTGCTTGGATTAAGTTTTTAGAATGATAACACTATTAGTATGAGTCTCATGGATTAAATATTGGATAATAAATCTACAATATCCAAGATTAGAAATGAAGAGGTATGGCCTTGTATTTATAGCCTTAGGATTTAACTTTAACCTAAGATGAGTTAGGGTTTAGTTAAGTCTTAGAATGATTCAAGCTAAACCTAGGTTATTCAAATCTAACTTCGTTAGAGTTAATATTTATTAACTAATTGTGATTTTTAATTACTAGGTGTGGATCTCAAAATTAAATATTTTAGGATATTTTCAAAGAGCTTGATAGCTCATAAAGGCAATGATGAAAGGCTAGGATATTTTGAATTTTTGAATTTCTTTTTTAGATATTCATTAATTTAAAATGGATAATTCAACTAGGTATTTAATAATGTTTAACTTGTTAATTTATTTTGATTAGCATTTTAACTCTTTCCAGATTTGATTTAAGTGTGCAAGTGCCCCACTTAATAGGTCCATATGCTAAATTGGTAGTTATGATACTACAAGGTTATTAGGGATGAATTTGTGAGAGGTTATTTTTTCATATATCAAGATACCCCAATTAGGGATGTCTCAACATGATAATGAGCTTTGAATAATGATGTGTAAGAAAATTTGGGATGTTCTATGATTCTTATGCTTAATTGGTAATATTTGGTAGGAACTGGTCTAAAGTCTAGCTAGAAGCCAATTTTAGGTGTATATAGTTTACCCCTATTTGGGAATATGTTTCAATCTATAGGAATAATAACATATTCTCAAATAATAAAATAGGCCATTAAGAAATGAAGAAGGTAATGATTTAAGAAGAAGATCTAAACAATGTTTGGGAAGCCTTTAATGATGCCCCTTGAGGGAGTGGCCAACACATACGATTGATGGATGGTCCCTTGAAAAATTAAAACATGGGTGAGATTAATCCAATTGAGATAATGCTTACACACATTGATTTAAAAAGTATTTATTTGCCCAAGGGTAGTTATAATCAGTGGCATAGGCATATGCCCCAATTAGGGATGATGAGTCAAAATAATGATTTTCCCATAGGTAGCTATAATAATTAAGATGACATGGATTGAATAATTGTTTTTATTGTGTCCTAGTAGGTCATATTGATAAGTGTAACTCAAGGATATAGCATGTCATACAAATTAAATATGAGCACACACAAATGTAGATGTGATGGTCTAATGACTAAAGGATCCACAAATAACCAGGCACATGAGGATGCATGAAGTTATGAAAGAGATGATTAAAAGAATAAATTTTGATCAATGGGAATGATTTAGTTGTACCCACCAATGTGGAGATGCTCATCCTGATTAGCATTGATACAACTAGAATTGTCAGTGGATTTATTTGATCAAGAAGGGTGGGAGGATTTTCAAAGGTTACAAAGGAGAAATTTCTATGGATCCATTGCTTGTAAGATTTCCTAGACTAATTTTTTATTTACCACATGACTATATGCATCATGATATAAAACTCCATGATAATGTATCTAAAATTTGCATAAGGACTAACTCCCAATCCAATAAACAATTAAAGACAATGCTATTGACATGTGAATATTGATAGACTCAAGAATAATTCACAAGGAATAACCCAATGAATGTATATATACTAAGTTGAGGCACAACAATCAAAGCAAACTAAGAATAAAATAAACAAATAAATAACCAAGCAAACAAACACATAGAAAACTTGAAATAAAAAGCAATAGAAAATATCCTATCATCAACCAAGTCAATATATATGTGATGGCTCAATGGAAAAAATAAGAATTGGTGCCACTAAGTAAAGATACATGTAAATGGAAGGTCATAACCCCAATGGTAGTGGAATGGATTGGAAATATCAATGGATTTATCCCAGTAGGGTGTATTGAGGATGATTGACTAGGTTTAAATAGGACAAAGTTTTTTGGATTTTGATATGTTTTAATGTTTTTTAAATTTTTGGTGTATATTAGCTCATTAGAGATTGACAAGATACCACCCACTAAATTTCAAGATAATTATCTTAGGTTGCTTAGAAAATGTAAGAGCATATGGAAAAGGGGGACTGAGCTGAACTCAACTTGAATCGAGCATGGCCTACATAATCACATTAGGACCTCAAGTAATAGTAGTTCAACCAACATAAAATGTGATGAGATCTAACCCAATAAAAACATATTTTAAAATTAAGGCAAATGAGAATATTAGTGGGAATGTGATGAGGCATTGCATGATAAAAAGGTGTTGTTCCTAATTTACCCATAAGAAGTTATAATTAGGAGACAATGGCATAGGTCAATGATATTTATTTCCCCGTAGGAGGTTATAATTAGTAACACTAGGTGGAATACTAATTTGTGGTATAAACAGTGGCACTAGTCAAATGTAAATTAAAAATAACTTGCACACTACTTTCACACTACTTTCTTAGACTATCATTTAAAAATGGAATTTTGAAAATGCTAAAATTGGATTCAAATCCCCTCATGAAAGGTGTAGTAAGAACCAAAGGAACCAAGATCAAAAGGGTTGGATAGGGTGGCTAAAAATAGGCTTTGGTAGATAGTAAAGGTATGGTAAAATAATTTAGGGTATGGCATAAAGTCTATGAAAGGAGGGTAATTATATATAATGATAAGAGGGTTACCCCCATGTGATAAGGTAAAGTACATGGTAGGGTAGGAAACAATGGAAAAATGAAAAGGTAAGGCAAATGTAAAATGAAAATGGTAAGGTAAATAGCTATGTCAAGGTAAATATTTCTAGCCAAGGTTCTATTGTTCTTATTGATGTGGACATACACGTCCTGGTCATCATGTGATACAACTAGAATAATCAATAATGTAAATTTATAGCCCACACATCTTCTAAATATCTACTTTATCAAGAACATGCTACATATGTGTACTCCCATGATGTCGTTGTGATCTTTGTTGATCATTGATTCTATTTCCTTCAAATGTCAAAATAAGATATCTTCATAGCTTCTATAAAGGAAAGTGTAGTCAGGGATGGTAAACATGGACAAATATTGGATGATAGGTATGATGTGGTAGTGTAAAGGTGGATGATAATGGAATGTATAACGGTTAGGAAAAAAATGAAAATAAATATTTTAAGGCAAACATAATGTTTCTAATTTTAGATTCAACATAACTTTGGATGGGCCAAAGACTTTTGAATATGCTGTCGATAGGACCACCAATTTTTTTTGTTATTTGGGACTAATATTAGCTACCATTTTATTATGCTATAGATTGAAAACTATACTAATTTCATCTTTGATAATGTCTTCATCAAGTAGTGAAGAACTGTTGTGTTCATCTATTGACACCTCAAAGAGGTTTTCATCAATTAATTTTTATTTATTGTCCCATAGTGCCTTTAAGAAGGTTTCATTACAAAATATTGGATTTTGACTTTGATTGTCTTCTAGTGCCTTAAACAAGGTTTCACTAAAAGATGTTGATTTTGGACTTTGATGATTATCCCCTAGCACATCTAAAAAGGTTTCATTAGCAGATTATTCTTTTTATACATGAATGTGGTCTTGACCTTCATGATATTATTCAATTTATATGTAGTCATGGATTCAATTCAACAAGGTGTGATTTTGTCTATCCTAATCAACACTTATGTGGAGTGGAATGTCAATACAATGGCTATATTGGCTGGTGTTAATAATATATGAACCGGTAATGGAATGGGAAGAGGGAACACAATATTAATATAATATATTAGGATAACTTATGTTGAAGCTAAAGTAATCATCCTAAAAAATTATGGAAGGATCACAAATATATTAAAATTAATTTGCAAGGCATGTGTAACTAATATTGTAATAACCAGAATGTATTCTGATTCTGAAGCTAAGTCTGACTCAAAAGACTCTAAATCTATTATTGAGGCTAATGTTGATTTTTATTTTGATGCTAAATTTGATGTCGATTCATTAATACAACCTAACTTAAATTTTGATTCTTCATCTGGTGTGGATGCTACTATAATGATTTATTGTTGAATGTTTAGTATTGGATTAGTAACAACCTATGATGGCATAATAGGCTCCATATAGACTGGTTTGTTAAAGTAAGACTCCTCTATGAGTGGATAAAGGTTAAGATACAACTCCATAGAGACTATATTTTCAAAGGGAGGCTCTTTAAAAATAGGATAATGGAAGAGATAATGATTTTTCCAAAGGCAATTATAATCATTAAGAAGTGACTTAACAAAGATTGGCTTGTTAGACTGAGACTCCTTGATAATAAGGATAGTATCAAAATGTGATTCATCATAAGTTGACTCATCAAAAATAGGTGTTTTAACAAAAACATCATATATTGGTTGGCTCTCCTGGCCTTGGTTTACAAGTAGTTATAAAATACTAGTTTTGAATACATCTTGATCTTCAAATGATTGGCTCTAGTGGAGAGGTACTAATTAGTTCTATTTTGGCTCAATGACTAGTATGGGTTTTATAAAGTGAGGTATGGTTTGTAATGGATGAGTAATGGCTAGTGGCTGGGTAATGATAGGCTTATTTATTATGGAATTAAAAATTGTCAATTTATGGCCTAGGATGGTAACTATGACCCATCTAGTCATATTTGCACAACCTTGTTGGGATAATGAGATATTATAATTGGAAAGGCCTAGAATGGTAATGGTATATAATTTTAAATCTTATTTTATCACACAATCCAAAGGATGAAGGCCTGGTATAAAAATGGTAGGGCATTTCAAAGCTTGGTTTCTCACACAAGCCAAAAGATGAGGTCTTGGTATAGAAATCGTAGCGTGTTTCAAAGCTTGGTTATTTGCACAATCGAAATGATGAGGTCTTAGAATGTTAATGGTAGGAAATTTTAAATCTTGGTTTCTCACATAATCTAAATGATGAGATTATGGAATGGTGATCCTTGGACACTATGGATCTTGGTGGCTCACACAATCCAAACGAGGGTTAATGGTATAGGTTGGGGATCAGATACCATGAGCAGTGAGATGGAAAAGTTTTGTATGCCAATTGACCCATTGAAGGTATCACTACATGTTGATCTTGATGATGTTGGATTTGTTTCCTAGATTGAGTATTATAAGGAGGATAAGGATCCATCTCATAAACCACATCATACCAGTAGGGGTTTTGAATAAAGTCATCATATCCAACCATGTTATCATAACCTAAGTTGTACATGGATCCATAAGACATATCAAAATAAATAATATACATTTTGAAAAAATAATTTTAATTATACAAAGTCTTAAAAACATTTTCCAAAGGACAAATGGCTTAAACTTGGTTTAACATGGTCTAAGGATGGGGTTATATCTCTAAAATGGTATATGCTAAGACTTTGTCTAAAATAATCTAACATTAAATGTCTTAAATAAATGAATAAATGGATGAATAAAAATTGATAAGCCAAACTTAGGTTCAAAGTGTTCCAAACAAGTCTAACCTAGTAAAATAAAAATTTGTAGGTCTTTTGGGAAAATAAGGCACAAAATCTAGGCTCAAAATATGCATTGTTAGGTCTTTTGAAAAAGACACAAAATCTAGAATTTAAACAAAACAAGGTATGCTATTTAATCTAAAACATCTATAATATGCCAACATAAATTAGGAATTTGTATTTAAACATAAACCTGGTAAATTGGTAATAGGAATGAAACTCTAAGCACATGGAAGATAGGATATTTCTCCCACATCTAGTCATAAACAATAGTGAAAATTAGCCTTCTTTAAACAAACTAAAATCTAGACAAAATTGAATGGAATAACAACACTAGGTTTATATATCCAAAATGCAAATGTGGTTTTGGTTTTGAAAATATAATTTGGCATAAGAAAAACAAGTCTTTTAAATGATTAGAAGTAGTGTAATTACATTATCATGCTCTAAATATGTTATTAATGATTTGTCTCAATACTTAAAGGCAAAATGTTTTGAAATGAATTGGGTAGCATAATAAAATTCATTTCAATCAAATGACACACACAAACAAAGTTTGATAAAAAGGCTAAGACACATGTATGGTGTTAAATGGGTAGTGTAATGCCTCCTCAAACAATGGAGTTATGTATAAACAAGACTCATTTTTGATGTGGTATAACAAACAAAATGGATAGTTTAGACTCAAAACCATGCAATAAAGGATAAAAATAACACAAACACCTAAATGTAACATCCTAAATCCTAAAACTGACAAGGTTGAATAATATTATCCAATTCTATCTATAAATATGCTCTTTAGATGTTTTTAATTATTAATCCAAAAATAAAAGTTCATGAAAATTAGGGTTTTTAGGCCCCCTCTTTTCTCAAGAGATTATATGATGATATGGAACTTTAGGATACTCACCTCATATTAATATTATATTTAAAATAAGTTGGGTTATTCTAAACTATTAATTTTTGCACATTTATAGATGGTCCTGTTGATGCTATGGATTACACCCTTGAAGAAGGCTAAGCTTCTCTCTTCCATGCGGCACAATGGAGACTCCCCTCTTGCTATGGGTTTGGAAAAACTAAGGGGAGAATCTCTAGATAAGGGCTATCTCCCTTTGATGCATCTCTATAATATTTTACTACTACTGCTAATAATGGGGGGGTGAAAAGGGAGAAGGAACAACTAAAATAAAAACTAATATAAGTGGTGATGTACCAAATGATTTTGATTTACTCAGCTATTCACACTTCAAACTAGAAGGGGGCGAACATACACTTTATTTGGTAAAAATACTAGACTATAGGTGTATTTTAACATGGGGCTTAATGGAGACACAAGGAAAAGGAAATTACCACAGGTACTGTAGAAAACACACTATCTGATAGATACTCTTTTATATCTGCGCTCTAGATGAAGCACTTCCAGTTAATCTTAAACAAATGGCTTTGGATACACTAGGTATGTTGGTGTCAATCTTGTGAAAGCATCAAGAAAAAATGATTAAACATAGAATTGATACACAAACACACTCAAAAGCATAACCAATCAGATGGAGGTAAAACACATTCTTATTGATCAAAGGTGAAATATGATAGGGCTTTGCCTTAAAAAATGAGAGATATCTTTCTCGACTGAGAGGTTACAATATATATATCATGAAGGAAAAGACTTTGGCACTTTCTAGAATAAGCATCCCATGCTACATTGAATACATTGGAAAGAGGAAATTTACTCATGCTGGTGTCATCTTTCTAGAAATGCCCTGAAATAACCATGTTATAGATGTTGTAGGTCTAAAATTTGGTACTTAAAGCATATTAAATGTCACTTCAAAAGCATGGGTCGTATTAATGTCACTACAAAAGCATGGGTCACTATAAATATACTCCTATGTTGATGATTTTTGTGACACCTGGATTGCTTAATTCATGTTTATGCTTGGTTGGGTACATCTTTTTGGAACATTCCAAATGTTATCGTATGTGTGCATGGCCGTGTTCTAGATTCTCTATTTTATTCCCTCTTTCCTTGCTATTTCTTGTCTCTTTTTGGAAATTTTGAGCTCTCAAGCTATTCCTCTATAATTTCTTAGCTCTTCAAGTTCTTTTCTTGGTTGATGCATCCCATCAAAATTGACATCTATGGGCCTGTCACTATTTGAAAATAATTGACTATGTTGCTACCTTGAATTTGATGTTTGTGTACTCGTCACTGGATGTTTGAACTCCTACGGCTAGTTTACTATGTTAAGATTGATGTACTTAGGCCCGTCATCCCTTTGGTCATTCTTGAAACTTTTCTCAACTAAACCTTTATCCTTTTGCAATTGAACCTTCACAAAGGCAAGATTCCCCTTTAAAAAATGGAAAAGGTCCCCTTTTGGGTCACTGGGAGTCCCCTGCAAGGGCACTTGCCCTTCGGGCTCCTTTGAGCTCCCTCTTCTTCTCAATTCCTTCAAAAAAAATGTCTGAAGGAATTCCTTGAGACATTTTTCTCGAAGGAAGTCTTTCATTAAAAGTTGACAGCCTTTATTTTAGTATTTTCCTTTTGACAAATTCCTTCAAAAAAAATTTTGAAGTATATTTCCCTTGGTTCCTTTCTTTTGAATTTCTTTAGATAAAATGTCTGAAGGAATTCCTTCAGGCATTTTATCTAAAGGAATTCATCCATTGATTCTTTCCTTGGATTTCCTTCAAATTTAAGTCTAAAGGAATCCATTGTCTTTTCCTTTGGATTTCCTCTGGATAAAAAGTCTAAAGGAAATCTTTGTCCTTTTCCTTGGTCTTTCTCAAAAGAAAAAACCTACCTTTCAACCTTATTCTTTAATACCTTCGCAATTGTTCCCTACCCTCTGCAAGGGCAGTTTGGGCCCCAAGTTTCCCTTTGGAGCCTACTAAAAGGTTCAATTGGTCACCTACCTACCCTTCATAAGGGCACTTTATCTTTGGAGCTTTGTAAAAAGACTTGCGTTCTTTAAACTAGCCCATCCTTTTGCCAAAAGGCTTATCTAAGGCATTGCCCAAATTGAAATAAGCCCCATATCAAGATGAGAACCTACAGGTCTTAGATATTTCAATTTTTCATAAGGATAGGGCTATTGTAAAGGAAAATAGAGCATTTGTAGTAAGGTGGATGCATCCAAAATTGATGTCTCAAGATAGAAAGGAAAGAAGGAGATTGATTTTTGGGTTGTAGGACCAAAATTGTCAACAAATCTAGCAATTCCTAGGGGAAGCATGCTTGCTATGCTTAGGAAAACTAGTAGCTTACAAGTCTATTAGGCATAGAGTCAAAACACAACCCAAAAGGTTGATAATAACTTTGAGGGATCCAAGAATCAATCATGAAGTTTTTAACCCCAAAAGGTAAAAAAAACATAAACAAGGCTAAAAAACTATGAATGTACACAAGAGCACTTAGGGAAAATAGGAAAAAACAAAGAAAAGATATACATGATGAGAGAAGGATTAATGACAGTGCTTAAGGTATATCCCATTAACTGGGATATGTAGTTCTTCACCATCCAACCTGGAGAGTTGGAAAGCATTATGATACTTGCACTGAGGATGACATATGGACCACTCCATAGGGCATCAAGATTTGTGTGTTTTCTAGGCTTAGCTCAGTCCTCATCCCATTTTAAGATGATTTCACTTTACAGAATCCTTTTGATGAGGATTTATTATCAAAGTGATTTTTTGTTTGCTATTGATGACTAGTCATAGAAACCATGGCTTGGTCCCTTATCTCCTGAAGTTCCATCAATTCACACTACCTAACCTCCATGATATTGCCTTCTTATAATTTTAGCTGGTGAGCAAGATCCAAAATTAGTCTCCTTCAGGCCAAAAATTAGTCTCCTTTTCCTCTTGTCCTGAGGTGTCAGTTTTGGATGCATCCACCTTACTATAAATACTACATGTCCTTTGCAATATCCCTATCCTTATGAAATTTTTTAAGATATAAGACCTGTAGGTTCTTATATTGATTTGGTGCTTATTTTTCTTTGGGTAATTTCCTTAGACAAGCCTTTTAGTAAAAGGATGGGCCATTTCAAAGAATGCAAGTCTTTTTACAAATCTCCAAAGACAAAGTGCCCTTATGGAGGGTAGGTAGGTGACCAATTGGACCTTTCAACAAACTTTAAAGGGAAACTTAGGGCCCAAAGTACCCTTGAGGAGGGTAGGGAACACATGCAAAGGGATTAAAGAAGAAGGCTAAAAGGTATGATTTTTCTTTAGAGAAAGACCAAGGCAAAGGACAAGGATTTCCTTCGGAATTTTTGTCTGAAGGAAATCCAAAGGAAAAGACAAGGGATTCCTTTAGACTTAAATCCAAAGGAAATCCAAGGAAAGAATCAATGGATAAATTCCTTCAGATAAAATGCCTAAAGGAATTCCTTTGGACACTTTGTCTGAAGAAATTCACAAGCAAGGAACCAAGGTAAAATTCTTTCAGACAAAGGCCTAAAGGAATTCCTTCAAACTTTTGTCCAAAGGAATTTTTCAAAAAAAGAAGACCAAAAGAAAGGGCATCAAATTTGAAGGAATAACTTCCTTCAGGCAAAAATGTTCGAAGGAATTCCTTTAGACATTTTGTCTGAAGGAATTGAGAAGATGAGGGAGCCCGAAGGGCAAGTGCCCTTGCAGGGGACTCCCAATGACCCAAAAGGGGAATTTTTCCATTTTTCAAAGGGGCACCTTCCCTTCAGAAAGGTTCAATTGTAAAATCCCAAAGGTTAAGTTGCATAAAGACAAAGGAATGAACTAAGGGATGACAGGACCAAACATGTCAATCTTAACATAGTGAACTAGCTGTTGGAGTTCAAACATCTGATGATAGGTGTGTGAATGTCAAATTCAAGGTAGAAAAATAGTTGTTAGTTTTTGAAAAGTGACAGGCCATAGATTTTAGTTTTGATGGGATGTGTCAGCTAAGAAAGGAGCTTGAAGAGCCAAGAAATGACAAAGGAATAGTCTGAGAGCTCAAAATTGCTAGAAAGAGACAAGAAATAGTAAGGCAAGAGGGAACAAAATAGAGAATCTACAACATCGCCATGCACACATATGAAAACATTTGGAATGTTCCAAAAGATACACCCAACCAAGCATAGACATGAATTCAGAAGTCCAGGCAGCATAAAAAGCATTGGCACACAAAGATATTTGCAATGACCCATGCTTTCACAATGACATTAATATGACCCATGCTTTCATAGTGACATTTAATATGCTTTAAGCACCAAAGTCAAGACGTGTGATATCTATATCATGGTTATTTTAAGGCATTTCTAGAAGGATGACACCAGCATGAGAAAATTTCCTCTTTCTAATGTGTTTAATTTAGCATGGGCTGCTTATTCTATAAAGTGCCAAAGTCTTTTCCTTCATGCTATATATATTGTAACCTCTCATTTGAGAAAGATATCTCTCATTTTGTAAGGTGAAGCCTTGTAAAATTTCACCTTTGATCAATAAGAATGTTTTTTACCTCTATTTGACTATTTATGCTTTTGAGTGTGTCTATGTATTAATTTTGTATTCAGACATTTTAGATTGATGCTTTCATAAGATTGACACCAACATACCTAGTGTAGCCAAAGCCATTTCTACAAGATTAACTGGAAGTGCTTCATCTAGAGCATATACACGGAAGAGTAGCTATCAGATAGTGTGTTTTCTATAGTGCTTGTGGTAAGTTCCTTTTAATTGTGTCTCCATTAAGCCCTTTATTAAAATACCCTTATAATCTGGTCTTTTTACTAGATAAAGTGTATGTTCTCCCCCTTCTAGTTTGAAGTGTGAATAGATGAGTAGATCAAAATCATTTGGTGCATCACCACTTAGATTAGTTTCTATTTTGGTTGTATCCTTCTCCCTTTTCACCCCCCCATTATTATTAGTAGTAGTAAAATATTTCATAGATGCATCAAAGGGAGCTATCCCTTATCTAGAGATTCTCCCCTTAGTTTTTCCAAACCCATAGCAAGAGGGGAGTCTCCATTATGCCGCATGGAAGAGAGAAGCTCAACCTTCTTTCAAGGGTGTAATCTACATCATCAACATTTTTTGTCACACCTGGTGGGACTTATTTTAATGCTAAAAAAATTTCCAAGATTGGTGTTGGTCCTGTTACAAGAATGAACCACTAATCTAGCATCTGGTGACTCCATTTTCAAGAACACCAGTCTTTGGTCAAAGATCAATCTGACATCCCATGCCTAAGGTCACCACAAGATCTTCTACCAAGGGTGTCCCTTTTGAATTCATTAAACTACCGTTAAACTCATCAAGGTGAATGAGATTTGCAAGGACCCATCCTTATACAATAGGTAATTTTCCTATACCTACTATAAAATATACTTATGCAAGAAGACCCTAGCAGAACCCTGTTATCACCATGGCTTTAACTTTCATAGCCTTTCATGGTCAAAGCTCATTAAACCTTCTACATTATGACCCAATCCCAGGGATGGGTCTTAAGAGTGTTCCTCTTTTTAATAGGGAGGGGCCTATTACGACCATTGAGCACATCAAAAATATTTCCAACCTCTATAATATTCACGTCACTAAAGAGAATATTACTATCAGGTTGTTAGCATTGTCTTTTAAGGGTAAGGTTCTGAACTAGTATGGGACTTTGCTTATGAATTCAGTTAGCACACGAAATGAATTAGCCACTCTCTTAATGAACATATTTGGGGATAAGAGTGATCACCTCTCTCTTATTAAGTAACTAACCACCATGAAGAGAGCTCCACATGAATTCATGCAGGATTTCAATACCTAGTTTCAAAAGACCTAAGATAGAATCCCCATTTGGGTAAGGCTAACCCCAAGCTACTCTTTCCTCTATTACTTGAAAGCTTTGAATAATGACATTAATATCATGACACAGTCCATGAGAGGATAAGTGTTGTCAACTGCCTATGAAATAGCCATAGCCACTAAAAATTTCTTGGTGTAAGTGGGAAAGATATCCCTTAGAATTCATATGATGCTCTTCTCTGAATTGTCACCTCCAGTCTAGACTGTTGCACCCACCTTAGTTCTTCTGCCTGGCATAGAAAAGTTGACTCCTACTTCACCCAATGACCTTCATGAAGTTAAGAGCTTGCTACAAAGTGTGATTAATGAATTAGTGGATCTCAAAAGGCAACAATCTCAAAACTATCAGCCAAATTAGGCATACTAGTAGTTTAGACAAGCAATTAGGCCCCCATTTTAGAATTATAATCAAGTATAGGGTCATCTTGAAAAATACAAACCTTATCAAGGGTATAATCTATGTGATCCTTCATCATCCAAGTCTCTTGTGCCCATTCAAAATAATCTAGTATAAGAACAACCTAATTACTCACCCCTGGGATATGCTCAAGAACTAGCCACTTACACACATGAGACATTGATTCAATATATGAATGCATAAGACAATCAGGTAGCTACCCAATTCCCAAGCTTTGAGGTATTAATAAAACCTGGCATGGATAAAAAGAAGGCTCAGTTTGATTCCACTCTCATGAATCACCTATAAGGTAAATTATGTGCAGTCAACTATGTGGGCAGTATGAACAACCAAGGTGATAATGTTTTAGCCAACACTAGGTCCAAAATAAGAACTATGGAGGAAGCTTAGGTAGCTACCAAAACATTTGTAACATCTTCATCATCACATGAGAACCAAAAATTTCAAAATTATAGGCCGACAGTTGTGCCCTTAGCTCCTTGACCTGTGCCTTAGGCTACAAGTGCCCACAAAGAAAATTTGAAAGGGAGTAATCCTCATATAAATGTGGTAGACTAGATGAAGAAGCTACACATGAATATCTCCTTGTGGGATTCATTGTCAATGTTGGGACAAAAGGACATACTCTAAAAGGAATTATATGAGCTATATGAACCATCTATCCCAACAAAAGTTGATAACATTTTGATCATGAATGGGCATCCCTCCATAGCAAGCCAAGTAAAGAAAGAAGAAAAGGTTACCCCTTTCTATATATCCTTAGTCATAAGATATTTCTTAGTGCACAATTACATTATTGATAGTGGATCAAGTACCTTAGTAATGCCAAAATGTATAGCAGATAAACTAGGGCTCAAATACAAAGAAATGACCAAGGGAGTCCTGTAGCTAGATGGGTCACTAGCTAAGACACTAGGAGTAGTATGAGGCTTGAATTTAATGCTTAATGACTATCCCACTTTCTCAGTTTCACATGATGTGGTAGTGGAAAATGTTCCTCCCTACTTTTCTATCTACTTGTCTAGGGATTTCACATCCAAAATAGGTGGCTACCTAGCGGCAAACTGATATTACATGGTTTTTAGAACCAAATATGGGACTAAGGTTAAGATTGAGTTAGATCCAATATATAAATATCATCTAGAGCCATACTCACTCAAAGCGGTGAATGTCAATTATGCCATTATTGTTGAAGAATAATTCTAAGTGGATCAATCTTTGGCCTCTACCTCTTAAGGAGTTGCTGACCTGCTCTTAGACAAATGGGTAAGTGACAACTTTGAAGATGACCCATACAAGTTTATAGAATAAGTAGGGCTTGGAATTTATTTCATGCATGAAGAAGGTACCCATATGCCAAACTTGATGAAAGCAAACCAAGAGAGCTCAGGTTTATGACAACTCTTCTTTGATGGCTCAAGAAGTAAATTGGGAGCTAGTGGGGGAGTAGTGTTAATTTCCCCCTCATAGGAGAAATACTTAACTTTTGGGTTCTAGTTTTATTGTACTTACAATGTTTTAGAGTATGAATCTCTCATCCATGGTTTAGAGTGGGCAAGGAAAAGAGGAATTAAAGAGCTATAGGTTTTTAGGGATAGTAAATTAGGTGAGAGGCCAAAATATGACAAATAATTCCTTACTTAAGTCTTAAAAGCATATGGTGTGGGACTTAGTGGAGAGTTTCCTTTCTTTCAATGTTAATTCTATTCCAAGAGAGTAGAATAAGTAAGTATATAGACTAGCAGTAGTTGGTGCTCAGTTTGACATCCCTAAGGAGGTAAGCTAAGACAATAGTTTGTGCCATTCAAAAGTGGTAATCAGACCCTCTGTGCTTGATAACATCACCAAATGGTAGGTGTTTGATAGCGATAAGTAGATAAAACTTTAATTACAAGAGGAGGCCGAGTTTGCCTCTAGAAATCAAGCCAAGCTACAATAGAAATATGGCAGCCAGATTGTTCAGCTAAAGAACAACAAACTTCCTAAAGGCTTAGTCACTCTCAAGAGAATTTTTAATGAGGATGATGAACTAAAAAAATTACAAAGAAAGAATCACAATGAAGAAATAAAACTATGAAAAGGTTTAAATATTCAAGAATAGGATGTTTACACTTGGGAAGGTATGCATAGATCATGACAAGCAGGCTTTCATCTTGTTGTGCCAAGAATTTTTTGATGTCTTCGCTTGGGAGTATAGAGACTTGAAGGGTTTTGACCCAAGTTTGGCCCAATATACCATTGATCTGGAGGAAGGTGCCAAGCCCATCAAATAAAAACAAAGGCTTGTCAACCTAATGATTGAACCTCTCATGTAGAAAGAACTCACCAAGTTGATTGAGTCCATGATCATATTTCTGATTAAACACTCTTCTTAGCTGGCTAATCTAGTCCCTGTTAGGAAAAGGAGTGGGGACATTAGATTGTGCATGGATTTCAAAGACCTCAATAGAGTCTCTTTGAAAGATAAATATCCTCTCCCAAGTATGGATCAGATCCTCCAAATGGTAATAGGCAGTGAACGTTTCTCCCTCCTAGATGGGTATTCAGGATATAATCAAATTTTGGTGAAAGACTGTGATCAATACAAGACAGCCTTTACTACCAAATGGGGGACTTTTTCTTACTAAATAATGCCATTTTTAGTGTCCAATACTGAAGCCGCTTTTTAACAAGCCATGGACATGGCTTTCCAAGGCTTGATAAATAATGTTGTACTGGTCTATCTTGATGATGTGATAGTATTTTTTAAGGAAGTAGGCCAACATCTAAAATACCTTAGGAAAATATTTGAGATGTGTAGAGAGTTTGGTATCTCTCTCAACCCAAATAAATGTGTGTTCACTATCCATGAAGGAAAACTCCTTGGCCATGTTGTTTTGAAACAAGGCTTGACCATTGATCCAAAAAGATTTTGTGCCATCCTAACGCTATCCTTGTCTACGCATAAAAAATATCTGCAAAGATTCTTTGGTAGGATAAATTTTATCAATAGATTTATCCTAATTTTTTTTGAGATAGTTAAGCCCCTAACTTCCATGCTGAAGAAAAATGAGAAATTCATGTGAATAGCACAAAGGAAGGATAGTTTTGAAGGGATCAAGTAGGCTATCACTCAAGCTCCTACTTTGATCAATCCTAACTTCACCAAAGATTTCAACCTCTACATCTTTATAAATGAAGAGGTAATCTCTACCATGCTTATCCAAGCAAATGATAAGAACCTTGAATAGTCGCTTGCATTTTTTAATGGAAGTATAGAAGGTTTTAAGATTAGGTATATATATGTGGAGAATAAAGTCCTTGTAGTCATATGAATCCTTAAGAAATTTAGACATATGTTGTCCAATAGTAGGGTTCATCTCATGGTGCGACACCCCATCATCAAAGATTTCTTGATCAGCCATGCTCTAAATGAAAAGAGAGTGGGATGTATCACCAAAGTAATGGAATATGATGTGGACATCAAAACCACCAAGATGGTAAGGGGAAAAGGCCTATGTGAACACCTTGTTATAGACCTTAAATAGAAAAAAGAGGACATTTTGATAATCCATGATGAAGCTACAGTAGAAGAACTAGTAGTCATGAAGGATTAGGAATCAGACATGAAACATTTCGTTCTCATCAGTGACTTCCTGTAGGGCCTTGATAAAACCAAGAGGAGAAATTTTAGACTCCAATCTCTCCCTTATGTCCTAATTGATGTGGTTTTGTTCATAAGGGATTTTTTAGGAGTACTCTTGAGGTGCATAGACCTAGGTTAGGTTGATAAGGTGTTGTCCAAGTTCTATGATGGGCCAGTTGGTGGTCACTTTGTTCCTAAGCCTACAGTTGCAAGAATTATGAGAGATAGTTACTTCTGGATCACTTTATTTAGAGACTCCCATGCCTAGGTATGAAAATGCTAGAAGTGTGCTCTCTTTGATGGGAAATAATGGCTAGCTATAATGCCTCTATAGCCTATTCAAGTAGAACAACATTCATGTAATGGGGCCTAAAATTCATAGGGATGATCAACCCTCCTTCTAGTGCTGGCCATAAATGGGTCTTGACTGCTATAGACTACTTCATGAGATGGGTAGAAGCTATTTATTTGAAGGATGCCAATGAAAGTGTAGTTTTGAACTTTTACAAAGGCCTAGTGATAAGGTTTAGAGTCCTAACTACCATCATCTCAGCTAATGCATTGGCTTTCTAGGGAACCAAAATAAACGAGTGGGCATTGGGATATGACATCTAATTTAACACTTATTCAAACTACTACCCACAAGGGAATGGTCTAGCTAATTCCACTAACAAAAACATGATCAGAATTATCAAAAGGAAAATGGAGGAGAATCAGAGAACTTGGCATGCCAAGTTGAAAATAACCCTGTGGGTAGACAGGGTTACTCCAAAGAGGGAAGTTGGCAATTCACCATACATGCTTGTATATAGAAGGGAAGATAGACTTCTTATTTCACTTAAATTTATAGATTTGGATATTGATCACTAAATGCAATTAGAAGAAGGCAATAGCATGGAGGTTAGGCTGTGTGAATTGATGGAACTTCAGGAGACAAGGGACCAAGCCATGGTTTCTATCACCAGTCTTTGATAGCGAATGAAGAAGCACTTTGACAAGAAATCCTCATCAAAAGGATTCTCTAAAGGTGACATCATCTTAAAATGGGATGAGGACTGAGCTAAGCCTATAAAACACACAAAGTTTGATGCCTGATGGAATGGTCTGTATGTCATCACTCAGTGCAAGCAGCATAATGCTTTCCAACTCTCTAAGTTAGACGGTGAAGAACTACATATCCTAGTTAATGGGATATACCTTAAGCACTATCACTAAGCCTTATATCATCATGTATATATTTTCCTTATTTTTTCCTAGTTTCCCTAAGTTCTCTTGTGCATATTCATAGTTTTTTAGCCTTGTGTGTGTTTTGTTTACCGTTTGGGGTAAAAACTTCATGATTGATTATTGGATCCCTCAAGGTTATTGTCAACCTTTTGGGCTATGTTTTGACTCCGTGCCCAATGGACTTGTAAGTTACTAGTTTTCTTAAGCATAGTAGGCATGCTTCCCCTTGGGAATAACTAAATTTCTTGACCATTTTGGTCTTACTGGCCAAAAATTGGTCTCCTTCTTTCCCTGCTATCTTGAGCCATCAATTTTAGATGCATCCACCTTAATACAAATTCTCTATTTTCCTTTGCAATACCCATATCCTTATGAAAAATTGAAAGATCTAAGACCTCTAGCTTCTTGGCTTGATATGGGGCTTATTTTTCTTTAGGCAATTGCCTTGGACAAGCCTTTTGGCAAAAGGATGGGCCAATTCAAAGAATGCAAGTCTTTTTACAAAGCTCCAAATACAAATTTCCCTTGTAGAAGATAGGCAGGTGACCAATTAGACCTTTTAGTAATCTCTCAAGGGAAACTTGGGGCCAAAAGTGCCCTTGCAGAGGGTAGGGAACACTTGTGGAGGGATTAAAGAAGAAGGCTAAAAGGTAGGTTTTTTCTTCAGAGAAATACCAAGGCAAAGGACAAAGATTTCCTTCAGACTTTTTGTCAGAAGGAAATCCAAAGGAAAAGACAAGGGATTCTTTCAGACTTAAATCTAAAGGAAATCCAAGGAAAGAATCAATGGATGAATTCTTTTAGACAAAATGCTTGAAGGAATTCCTTTAGACATTTCATTTGAAGAAATTCACAAGCAAGGACCAAGGCAAAACTCCTTTAGACAAAGGCCCGAAGGAATTCCTTCAAAATTTTGTCTGAAGGAATTTGTCAAAAGGAAAAGATAGAAAGAAAGGGTGTCAACTTTGAAGGAAATACTTCCTTTGAGAACAATGTTTGAAGGAATTCCTTCAAACATTTTGTCTGAAGGAATTGAGAAGATGAGGGAGCCCAAAGGAGCCCTAAGGGCAAGTGCCCTTGCGGGGGACTCCCAGTGACCCAAAAGGGGACCTTTTCCATTTTCCAAAGGGGCACCTTCCCTTTAGGAAGGTTTAATTGCAAAAGGCTAGAGGTTTAGTTGTAAAAAGCCAAAATAATGACCAAAGGGATGATGGGCCCGAGCACATCAATCTTAAAATAGTGAACTAGAAATTTGAGTTCAAATGTCTAGTGATGGGCATGTGAATAGAAAATTCATGGTATCAAAATAGCCATTGGTTTTCAAATAGTGACAAGCCTATAGACATCAATTTTGATGGAATGTGTCAATTGAGAAAGGAGCCTAAAGAGCAAAGAAATGATGGAGGAATAGTGTGAGAGCTCAAAATTCCCAAAAAGAGACAAGAAATAGCAAGGCAAGAGGGGACAAAATAAATAACCTAGAACATGGCCATGCACACATATGAAAACATTTGGAATGTTCCAAAAGATGCACCCAACCAAGTATAGACATAAATTAATCAGTCTAGGTAGCATAAAAATCATCGACATAGGAAGATATTTGTAGTGACCCATGCTTTCACAAGGACATTTAATATGCTTTAAGCACCAAAGTCAAGCCCTGAAACATCTACAACATTTTTATTTCAAGGCATTTCTAGAAGGATGACACCATCATGAGAAAATTTACTCTTTCTAATGTATTCAACGCAGCATGGGCCACTTATTCTAGAAAGTGCCAAAGTATTTTCCTTCATCCTATATATATTTTAACCTCTCAGTTGAGAAAGATATCTCTCATTTTGTAAGGTGAAGCCCTATCAAATTTCACCTTTGATCAATAAGAATGTGTTTTACCTCTATCTAACTGGTTATACTTTTGAGTGTGTTTGTGTATCAATTTTGTGTTCAATCATTTTATCTTGATGCTTTCATAAGATTGACACCAACATACCTAGTGTAGCCAAAGCCATTTTTTTAGGATTAACTGGAAGTGCTTCATCTGGACTGCAGAGATAGAAGAGTAGCTATCAGACATTATATTTTCTATAATGCCTATAGTAAATTCCTTTTCCTTGTGTCTCCATTAAGCCCCCTATTAAAATACCCCTATAGTCTAGTATTTTTACTTGATAAAGTGTATGTTCACCCCCTTCTAGTTTGATGTGTGAATAGCTGAGTAGATCAAAATCATTTGGTGCATCACCACTTAGATTAGTTTATATTTTGGTTGTATCCTTCTCCCTTTTCGCCCCTCCCCATTGTTAGTAGTAGTAGTAAAATATTTCAGAGATGCATCAAAGGGAGCTAGACCTTATCTAGAGATTCTCCCCTTAGTTTTGACAAACCCACAACAAGAGGGGAGTCTCCATTGTGCCATGTGGAAGAGATAAGCTCAGTCTTCTTTTAATGGTGTAATCCACAGTGTCAACAGGTCCCAAGTGTGTATAACATAAGAAATTTTCACATAAATTGGATCTATAGCAACCATATTATTATGAAAATGTATTTTCCTTTTCACAACCACCACATCTAACACTTGCTTAGTGTAGTGTGATTTCTGAGTTGCCCTAATGATCTGAGATGGAGTACACTAATGGAACTTATTTTAACTACTCAAAATAAGCATCCGAATGGGTCACCCTCAATCTATATACCCATCATGGAGTTAGGTTAAAATTATGTTAGGGGGTGAATTCTTAGGTTAACACTTCCCTAGAGAACCTATGAGGAGGCGATGAACTCCTGCTCACAAGTCAAAATACATAAAAATAAAAGGCAAGTGAAAAGAATTTAGGGTCACATTGGGTCACCCAAACCATATATATTTGAGGAGGGACTTACAAAAATTATTTTCATACTTTTTTACTAAATAAACCAAGCCAAAATTTGAGCACTTTTAGTCACCTGACTTCCCTAAAGGGGATGGGGGGAGAGCATACACTCATCAATTGTTTTACTAAAAATAACTTTGAAAGAATAATCATAAAACAAACAACTCTTAGAAACATGTAAATAAGTGTTAAAGTTAATTTTAATGCACCAAATAAGATGTATTTTGTAATTTTATCCCCTTGGCATTAGTTGAAAAACTTGAAAAAACTTTAAAAACATCTAAGGCATGAAAATAACTAAGTTCATTTTAAACACCAAAGACAAACTGTGCAATATTTAACCATGTTTAATGTTGAGTTTTTCCACCTTTGGAATTGCAATTTGGTAGAGGGTTTGCCTAATTATAATCCTAAAAGTGAATGAGAAAACAACATTTAAAAATGGGCTCTTGGGTTTCTCTATTTTTTTGTCCTAAATACTAATGCCAATCTATCAGGGATTGATGTTAGTTTAAGGAAATCAACATCGATCGATCCACAGAGGGATGGATGTTTATCGATAGAGATTAATGTCAGTTATTATAAAAATAAAGAAAAATATAATATGGCTTTCCAAAAAAAAAAATTATTATCCAAATGAGCTTAAAACCAAAAAATAAAACTAGATCCTGCAGGCAAATAGTCAGTCAAACAATATTCAGGATCTTAGACATAAAATAAAAAACCAAAAAACTCAAGAAAAAATTTTTAATCTTATTTTCACTATGATTTACTCTTCACATATGGGTTGTTTTTGGTCATAAAGAATCAACATCAGTTCTATTATAATCAAATTATGTGAAAGGTAAAAAATTTATTTGAATTTTAACTATGTTGCTAAAAAAAGAATTATGTGAAAAACAAAGTTAAAACTCAAATTTTTAAGATTTTCAAACATTCATTAGAAAAAACAAGAGATATATATTGATATCCTTAATTATATGGGATGCTAGTTCATCCCATCAGGCATGACATTTGTGATCATAAGAATCCAAGAAGGGGGGTTAGTATAGTGTTAGTTCAAGCACTAAAACTTCAAATAAACACACTGAAACTTACACTCTTAGCATAGATATTAGGGAGAGTGTAGTAACAAATAATAAATGAAAGCATAACTAAAACATAAAAGATAATAACTCTTTTACCTTCCTTGGGAGCTTCAAATGCTTTGTTGAATGGCTCGCTAAGCTTGTACATAAATAATTATTTATCAATGAAGCTTTTTTGGCTCCTCTCCATGGCACCATTGGCTTATGATTGTTGCTTGGCTTAATATTTTGGCATTATAACACTATTGGTATGAGTGTCATGGAGTAAATCCTAAATAATAACTCTACAATATCCAAGCTTAGAAATGAAGAGGTATAGCCTTGTATTTATATCCTTAAGAGTTAACTCTCACTTAAAGTGAGTTAGGGTTCAGTTAAGGCTTGGAATGGGTTCAAACTAAACCTAGGTGAGTCAAATCTAACTCCAGTAGAGTTAATAGGTGTCAAGTAATTATAATTTAAAATTATTATAAATAAATCTAAAAATTATATATTTTAGGATATTTTCAAAGAGATTGAAAACTCATAAAAGCTATGATTAAAGGCTAAGATATTTTGAATTTTTGAATTTCATTTTTTAAATATTCATTAATTTCAAATGGATATATCAACTAGGCATTTAATTATGTTTAACTTGTTAATTGATTTTTATTAGCTTTTAGCTTTTTCCATAGTTGATTTAAGTGTGCAAGTGCTCCATTTAATAGGTCTTATTATAAAAATTTGGCCCACATACAAAGTTTCTACCTAGGTAGATCAGTTGAATAGAGTTTTTGATAGAATTAGTGGTCTAAAGATCACATATAGATTGCAAATATTTTGAAACACTTTAAGTAGAATTAAAGTGTAGTTTGTCAAAATTTTAAAATGCAAGTTTCTATAGTGATCATAGCATTTAGGAACATGAAGTAGGTTTGCACACACCCTATAATTTCATAAGATCCTTGTAGATTAAAAAAATAGTTCAAGAATAAGTCTAGAAGAACCAGACCATCATCACACATCACAAAGAAACAAATAGATGAATTTGCTTGTGGATTTTATAAGTATACTTAAGAATCCTCTCAAGACCAAAGGATCACATATAAATGATAAATTTAGTGGCAACATCATCCTATGTAAATTTTGTATCTTGATGAGCTTTCTATCTCAAGATATAAGCCTTTAAAGCTAGACTTGTAGACTGAAACATGCATGTAGACGTCAAGTTTAAGGCTCATAAAATAGCTATTTAGATTAAAATTTTCCCAAAGATGAATGCAGAGCTAAAAAGTTTCAATATATAATGTTATTCAATGAATATCTAATGGCACACATCGACTAACAAGTCTAGTGGTGTCAAATAGATCAATAGAGAATGTTGAATCATACCAAAGTAGATTGATGATGAGAGAGAAACTAGCGATTCGGTGAATCTTGAAATATAATGAGAAGCTACTAAGTTTCATGACCATGATAAATGTTAGTTAAATTAATAGAGTGCTTTCAAGCCATGAAAAAATAGATTGACAATGCATGTAAGGTTAAAGAGTCAATGTTCATGAGGATGAATGTGAGGCCATCACATGGCATGAGCACACGAACCTACTAGGATAGACTACAAGGCCCATGAAATGGATGAGGAGTTGATAGATGGCATAGTTTGGGAAACCTAAATAAATATTAATGGCCAAGACTATAATTAAAATACATGATACTTTGAGTAGAGGTTGAACAGTGACATAGGTTGAACCAAAGAACTATTTCAAAGGGCATGTGATGTCATTAAAGTTCAGGAGATAATAATTAAGTAGACATGGTCATATAATCAAGAGTATAAATGATGAATTACCATCACAAATAAATCTTAGATGAGACCTTTGGTCAATGATAAAGAACCTATCAACCTCATCCTCTAAAATTTGTAAGATTATTCTATGGTGTGTTCATTACTCTTTTAAAAGGAATCTCCTCGTGTGTAGTGACTTCTCAAATCCCACAAGGTTCAGAAGTAGAATAGGTTTATTTAAACCTAATATATTTCAAAAATAGACTATACATCTTGTAGGTTCTTATTAACATGATAGATATAGGAAAACTAATAAATGAGATTGGTTTTCAATATATAGTAAAGATCTATATTCATGTTGGAGTAGATACAAATATAAATGAGATATGGTGGAGTGTCTCATCCTTTGACACAAGTCATAGATCTAAAAAATAGGTACCTATTTCCACCCAAAGTAGACATGGTGATGGATCTATTATAATCATAGATATGAGGATTTTATTCTTATGAATAGTGAAATCAAGTGGAAGGTGGCATGTAAGATCAAAGCAAATAGATTTGGGGATTAGATAATTTGATTATTTCTAGGATTCTTAAGGTTTTCCTTCTTAGTAGGATCATGACTCATCATCTTCAAAATATATTATTGTCTTCTAGTGCAGATTTATTAGCCAATGAGAAGAGTTTGAATACTAATTACAGAAAATGTAGGTTAACTTATTGATGAAGGGCTAGTCTGGATTGGATTAAATGTGGTGGAGCATTCATTGAAATGTGGAAAATCATTGATTATTATTGGTTATTGTGTTCCCTCTTCTCTCTTATCCCTTTCTCTATATCACCCATTCTTTTCATTTGTAAACTCTCCCCCCACCCTCTCTCTCTCTCTCTCTCTCTCTCTCTCTCTCTCTCTCTCTCTCTCTCTCTCTCTCTCTCTCTCTCTCTCTCTCTCTCTCTCTCTCTCTCTCTCTCTCTCTCTCTCTCTCTCTCTCTCTCTCTCTCTCTCTCATTTTGGATTCCCATAAGGACTCTTTGATTTTAAATAATAGGATAATATCTAAGATATTACAAGATATTATCCTCTTGGTTAGGATAAACCCTATCAAGCATTTTTAAGAACTACCTCTTGATGTAATAAAAGACTTTATTTACCTATCTCTTGCCTTAGATCTATGTTGAGTGAGTTGTGCATGATGACATAGTGAAGGATAATCTTACTCATCCATTATCCTCCTTTATGACCTCATTTAGGGTGTTTTCAAGATATTTCAAGTTTGTATTAGTGTTCTACTTGAAAATAGTCCATGAAACACTTATGCACTGAGCTAGATTATGAGGTTGTGTGAGCTAACATTGTATTATAAAGATATAGTTTGGGTTCAAGCTTATGGGAGTTTCTAATTTTTATTTAGTGAATCACCTTGTTGGATTTCTTAGGATCCCTTTCCCCCTTTCTAACACTTTTCCATGTAGTAGCATTAGTTTAGGTGATCCATCAAGAAAAAGTCATCCTTCTCCAGAGGTTTAACCCCATCATAGGTTACCCACAACTTGGAGTTGTTCCCATATTGTGATTGGGAGTGAAGGATCCTAAATAACTCCCCCATAAGGGTGTAATTCCAAATTATAATAGTTTTTGGCATGCCTGGTTGGACTTACTACATTGTTCACTGGTGAAGAGTTTTGATGTTCTCTTCATCCAATCAACCTTTGGAGGCAAGTGTTCAAACATCAATGGTTACTCCATGTAATGTACCTAGATGGGTATAATAGGATAGAGAATAATCCCACATGCATTATAATATGGAGAGTGATAAGTAGGAAATAGTATAAGTATATGGGTATATGGTGTTATAGGGTATCCAAGAAATATTATAATAGAGCCTTGCTCTAAAGGAGGTAGCCCCCTTAAAGTGGACCACTATATGGAATTGGTATTTGTAATCCAAATTTTGGTTACTATATGAGTCATTTACTATTATTTGGTCTATGTGAGCAAGAGGTTCCCAACATTGGTATCAGAGCACTTTCCTAGGCAATTTTTTTCCATTGTAGTTGGATTTACAATTTTATAGGATTCTAGTATGGTAGTACTGTTAGTGTGAAGATTGAGTTTTTTTGGGTGAAAATAAAATAAACCATTTTCTCATTATGATATGTGGAAATTTTTGGATTATTGTATTATAAATTCTTGGGTTTATATATAATATACTTAGATACTGGTCTCAACTTACGACTACCTCAATTTATGTGTGATGCTCCCTTGATTTGTGTATGATGCATATGTCTCTTGTTGAGACTCAAATTTGATAGGAAGGAGATCTATAATGGATGGAATATCTATTGTCTATGGGGGTAGATACTTTAATGACTTAACCTCATTTTAATCTATGGTTGGTGGAGTTATTAAAATCTACGCAACCTCAAACTTGATAGGATGGAAAGATTTTATTTATTCTCAGTGATGGTTATTGTAGTAGATCCATTTCTCTCTTGACATCATTGACATGTAGATCTCCATTGACCATTTATGTTACAAGGATCTATAACCAATATTTGACTCACCATAAACCATCTCATATAGCTTGAAATGACTTCTCCACCTTCTAGTATCCAACCATATTATTGCCCTCTATTGTATCCTCACTCAACACTTCTTTGATCTAAATTAAAGAACCACTCACACTTGGTGACTCAGCTAATAATAGTTAATACACACACCTACACCAAACTTTAAATGCATTTTAGATTTTCCTATTTAGTTGCTATTTATGAATTGATCCTTGACATATATTCATTGATAATAGTCATGGCTTCAATGTGAAAATTTTTGTCTCGATCTCCATGTGTAGTTTGATTACCTCACCATGATAGCCCTTCTCAGATCCATCTCGATCTCCAACTCAGCCTTTCTAAGTTCTTCCACATATTCATTTTATGCATTATTTGCCCTCCAAATTACCACCTGGATCCATGATTTTCACTTTCCATTCTACCATTTTCCCTTGAAACCACTCTACACTTCTACCATGGGTTTTTTCCATACTAGCCGTAGGTTCCTCTAAACCAATCGTAGTTTTCTCAAACCCAGTCATGGTATTTTCCTAGTTATGTGATATTAACATTTAGGTTTTAGGTTTAGATTGGTTTGTTATTAGTTTTTAGAGTTTAGCTTTTGATTTACGTAAATTTGTTTAGTGATTTTTTCTTAGTGGTATATGTGACAACTTTGTTAGGTCTCATATTTTACAATCTATTTAAATGTAAATTCTTTGTTAAAGTTATTATAGGTGATCCTATCAAAATATTTAGTCTATCATTATATGTCACATGATTTAAATGTTATTAAGTCTTTTCATTATGATATTATTGTCATTTATAATGTACTATGTCTCCAATTATTTCTTTGTGATTATAGTGTGTTTTTTATATGTTGTAAAAGTCATGATACATTGTCATATTATAGATAATTATGTTTATATCTTGTATTTTCAATAATTTATGCGATGGTATTTTATTCTTTATTCATGTGTTAATAATAATTTTCATCTAGTTGTTTTATCATGTGTTAATGTCAAAAAAATCAAAAAAGTTGGTCATATTGTAAGGATGCATTTTCGGTTGAAATTGACATCCAACCCTCTAGTTTTCATGGGGTTTTACACCAATTCATTGACTAAAATTCAAAAAACTAGCATAGTTTTGGAATATTAGACTAATTTTTAGACATTTACCAATGGAACTTCTACTTCATTCATTGCTTCATCAATGGACTTCAAAAGGAGATTCAAGTGGAAGTCCAAATATGGCAATCTTAAACAATGATGGAATAAATGGGATTATCCAAGCTCGTTGAAGAATAAATATATTGACAACATCTCCAAATATTAAAAGCACTAGAACAAGCACCAGAAGTGCTTGAGCACTCCTCCAATGAGTCCATTCAAGCAACCACTATGTTTGAGCAGACCACAGATGAGCCCAAGCTAATAATCATAGATACCAAGTAGGGAATTGAGGCTCCACCTCCCTCAAGAATTAATGCTAAGGGGGATGGCATGTACCCTCATTTGGTTCATAAGGACAAATATTTTGTGAACCCTTATTCTCAATTTGAGGTGATCATCATTGAGATTCAAATTTTATTGTTTGAATCTCACGACCAGATTTTAATGTTGGTTAGTCCACACATTCATCTTTATACACATCCACCTCCTATTTTAGTGATTATGATTACTTTATTATTATACATATTCTTATCACATCACATACAAAAGAAGTAGAAGCAAAAACACATGCATGGTAGAGCTTCCATCTGGTCTTCACCTTATTGTTGGTTTTGCTTTCATTTGGTCCTCCTCCTATTTTTCATCATGTTTTGAGGGTGAAACATATTTAAGGGGGATCTAATTTAATGTACCTATAAGGGTATAATAGGATAAAGAATAATCCCACATGCATTAACATATGGAGAGTGATAAGTAGGAAATAGTATAAGTATAGCGGTATATGGTGTTATAGGGTATCTAAGAAATATTGTAATAGAGCCTTCATCTAAAGGAGGTAGCCCCATTGAAGTGGTGCACAATATAGAATTGGTCTTTGTAATATACATTTTGGTTAATAAATGAGTAATTTATTGTTATTTAGTCTATGTGAGCAAGAGGTTCCCAACATGATGATAAGAATCTAAATTCCACATATTGCATATATTAAATATGTATTCCTTTTGTGGAAGGAATCATTTTGAATCACTTTCCACTTCAAGGGGGCTACCTCCTTAGAGAAATTTTCAATTACAACTCTTTTTATTTGATGCATTACAATGGGCTATACCCTCTTATTTATACTATTCTAATCTACCCAACTCATCCTTCTTATACATATGGTACTAAAACATTATTCATTATTATACTATTCTACCCCTCTCTAAGTACATTACATTCCATCTCCATTAAATATGTTTCACCCTAAAAACATGATAAAAAATAGGAGGACCAAATGAAGGTCAGATCATACATATGAAAATAGCATGAAGACCAAATAGAGGCATGCCCATGTGTCCTTTTCTTCTTACATTTATTTAACCTATGCTCAGATATGAACTTGTACATCTACAGGGTGAACATGAGAAATATAACTAAAGGTTGAAGTGTAATTTAAATCAGGATGATCATATTCTCAAAATGAGAGTAATGGTACTCAAAATAGTTGACTTGATAAGCCAATAGAGGATACATGCCATCCCCCTTAGCCTTTTTCTCTAAGGGATTTGAAGACTCAATTCCTTGCTTGGTCTCTATGAATGTCAACTTGGGCTCATTAGGGGCTTATTCGATCATGGTGATTTCTAGAATGGGCTCTTTTGGAACCTACTGAGGTGCATCCAAAAGTGAATCAATGACATTCACTGAGAGGCATTTGATGGCCTTGAGAAGTGGTGCTATGTTGGGATGTTAGAATGAAGATGTCTTGGAGATTTCCCAACTGATACAATCTTCAGTAAGCTTGGATAAGCCTCATACTTCCATCATGGATTGAGGTTGCCACATTTAAACCTCTTTTTGAAGTTCCTCATTGATTCCATTAATGAAGCAAGTAATGAGGAAATACTTAGACAAGCCTATAGTCTAATTGGTGATGTGTTCAAATGATGTTTGATATTCTTGAAATGTGCTAGTTTGATGAATTATACTCAATTTTATACATAAATTATAAATATCCTTGAAAACTAAAAGATGGATTCAATAATTAAAAACACACTCACTTTTTTTTTTTGATTTTTTTACAAATAATAGTAGTCACTAAAATTTCAATAAATTCTAAAATACTTAATGAAACTTAAATTTAAATTTTTTATAGAAATAAAAGATAGAGACACACAAAACTTAGAATTTTTTTAGCTTGATTCATTACCATTTATGACCGATTTGAAGAAGAACAGTCATATTTTTTTTAGGAGAAAAAATGAAAATATATACTTCTTAGACTTGTTCCATGAAGCTCCCAAATATGCATCTCCAAAATATGTCTACAACAAGGATAATGATCATGTAAATGGCCCTATAAAGTGCTCTGATACCAGATAATAAGAAACTAAATAATACATACTACATATATTAAATATGTATTATTTTTGTGGAAGGAATCACTCTGAGTCACTTGCCACTTCGATGTGGCTACCTCCTTAGATCAATGATCAATTACAACTCTTTTTATTTGATGTATTACAATTGACTATGCACTCTTATTTATACTATTCTAATCTACCCAACTTATCCATCTTATAAATGTGGTACTAAACCACTATTCATTATTCTACTATTCTACCCCTCTCTAAGTAAATTATACTCTGAGAATCTATCTACTAATTTAAGCAGCATAAATAAGTGCATAATAATCATAATTTGGTATGTATAATCAACCATATTTTGATTAGTAGGCTTTTATCTACCTCTACACATGACCAAGAACAACCTTTATGAACCTATTATGGAGGTCAAAGGCAGGCCACTCCATTCAGAGGAGGAGAAATCAAGTTTGTATTCAACTTATTGGCATGGATTTAATGAATTAGATCTTGAAGGTAGTACTGATTCCTTAATATTTTAAGGCATGTGTATTCATGAAGAAATTAAGAACAAAGTAGACTTTTATTGGACTACTGAATGTCCATTCTGCATAAATGAAGAAGGGGAAAATATACAAGACCTTGAGCAAGATAAGTGTGATGTTTTGGACCTTGAATGGTTAAGTCAACAGTCATTTGTAATTAAATATCAAGATGGAATATTGAGTGAGGTTTATGAAGGAGACATCTCAAATGCTCAATAGATTGAGTTTGATGAACATACCAGTGAAAAATTTGAAGGGTTGTGGCAGTGGTTCAATGCTATAACCAAATATTTTGAGGAGGCTAAGAGACATGTCCTTCTTTCAAAAAAAACTGATCATGTTGCTCTAAGCATGATCAGTCTTAATTTTCACAAGGACAAGGGGGAAGGATATGGTCTTTTCAAACCACCAAGTGAACTAAGTATAGTTACTCCCAAGAGCCTAAATGAAGTCTTCATGCAAGTCTTTCTCAAGGGTGATGATCAACATCAAGAAAGTGATCCTGTAGTCCAACATGAACCAAGCTTGGAAGAATTAGACCAATATGTCTACATTGGAAACATGTTTTTTCCATTTCATCCATTAGAGAGTGAATCAAAAGGATTGACCATCAATCTACTTGCTTCACCATTTTTAGTACCTCTAAAGCAAGGTGTTTTTCATCTTGGTTTGTTAAAAGTGAATGATACTAAAATTTTCCCATTTGACCTAGGAGGGAGGTGATTGTAAATTATTGTATAATATTGTATATATTAGAGTAGATTTCATTATTTTCTCTAAGTTCCTATGTGCACATTTATTTAATAGGTTAGTTATCCTTGATTTGTTTAGGTTAGTTTATTTTCCTATTGTGTGTTTTATTTTCCAAAGTGCCTTGGGAACTTTGTTTTATTTTGTTTCTTTTGGTCCTTTTTACTAATAGAGAGGAATTTTTGGAAAGGGACAACCTTACTTAGTTTCTAATCAACTTATTACTCCATGCCCAATGGATTAGACAAAGAAACTAGTTTGGGTTCTCAAGAATAATAGGCATGCTCCTATGAGTCACCAAAGATGTTATCCAAATTTATCTAATATACAAATCTTTTGTTGGGATAGATCAGCTAAATAGATTTTTGAATGGAATGAGTGGTCCAAATATCACATATAGCTTGCAAAGCTTTTGAAACACTTTAAGTAGACTTAAAGTGTAGTTTGTCAAAATTTGAGAAAGCAGGTTTCCATGGTGATCATAGCATTTAGGAACATGAATTAGGTTTTCAAAATCCTTAAAATTTAATTCGAGCCTTGGGGATTCAAATATTAGTTCAAACACAATACAAGAACAAGACCATCATTTCACATCATAGAAAAAATGAGTAGACTAGGTTACTTGTGCATTTTATAAGTATGTTCAAGAAGCCTTTCAAGACTAAAGGATCACATTGAAATGATGAATTAATGTCAAGATCATTCTTTACAAATTTAATATATTGATGAGGTTTCTATCTCAAGATATAATCCTTTAAATTTAGAATTGTAGAGTGAAGCATATATGCTGACATCAAGTGTAAGCCTCATAAAATAGCCATTTGGATTCAAAGTTCCCAAGGATGAACATAGAGCTAAAAAGTGTCAATATCTCAAGTGCTTGAATAAAGATCTAATAACACACATCGACTGATAAGGCTAGTGGACCCTAATAGATCAATGGAGTGTGTTTAATCATAACAAAGCAAATCAATGATGAACAAGAAGTCAATGAGTTAGAGAATCTTGAAAGCTAATGAGAAGTTATCAAGTGTCACAACCATGGTGACTCCCAAATAAATCAACATAGTACATTCAAACCATGAAAAATTAGATTGATGATGCATATAAGGTCAAAGAGTTAATGTTACTAAGGATTAATGTGAGTCCATCATGTGGCATGAGCACAAAACCTACCAAAATAGATTATATGGCCCATAGAATGAATGAGGAGATAATAGATATCATATTTTGGGAAACCTAGATCAAGATTAATGGATGAGATTAAAATTCAAAGACATGAGACTTTGAGTAGAGGTTGAACATGTGACCTAGGTCCAACTAGAGTAATGTTTCAAAGGTCATGTGCTACCATTAGAGTTTGGGAAAAAATCATTAAATAGACATAGTCATATAGTTAGGATTATCATTGATGAAACTTTGTCACCATTGAAGCTATGATAGGAACTCTAGTTGATGATAAAGAACCTATTGAACTCATTCTCTAAAAGTTGCAAGATTATTCCTTGGTGTTTTCATTGTTATTTTAAAAGGAATATCCTTGTGTGCAGTGACTTATTAGATCCCATAGGATTTAGAGGTAGAATAGGTTTAATTAAACCTAATAGGTTCTCATTAAAATGATAGCTATAGGAAAACCAATAAATGAGATTGGTTTTCAATCTATAGTAAATATTTATATTCAGATTGGAGTAGATACATACATAATTGAGATATGGTGGAGTGTCTCATCCTTTGACACAATTCATAGCTCTAACAAATAAGTACTTATGGCCACCTAAAGAAAACATGGTGATGGCTATATCAGAATTATAGGTATAAGGATTGTCTTCTCATGAATAGTGAAAGAAAGTGGAAGGTGGTGTGGAAGATCAAAGCAAAGAGATTTGGGGATTAGAGAAAGCAATTAGAACATTCAATTATTTTTAGGATACTTAAGGTTTTTGTTCTTAGTAGGACCATGACTAATCATCTTCAAAATAGATTCTTGTCTTCTAGTGCATATTTCTCAGCCAATGAGAAGATCTTGAAGACTAATTGGATTAAATGTAGGTTAACTTATTAATGAAGGGCTAGTCCAGATTGGATTAAGTGTGATGGATAATTCATTGAAAGGTGGAATATAATTGATTATTCTTGGTTAATGTGTTCCTTCTTCTCTCTTATCCCTTGCTCTATATCACCCATTCTTTCCATTTGTAAACTCTCTCTTTCTCTCTCATATTTTGGATTCCCACAAGGACTCTTTGATTTTGAAGAGTATGGGACTCTCTAAGATATTGCAAGATATTCTCCTCTTAATTAGGCTAAACACTATCAAGCATTTTTAAGAAATACCTTTTGATGCAATAAAAGACTTTATTTACCTATCTCTTACCTTGAATCTATAATGAGTGAGTTGTGCTTATCATCAATTATCCTCATTTTTCACCTCCTTTAGGGTGTTTTCAAGTTATTATAGGTCTAGATTAGTGGTCTACCTAAGCCTAGTCCATGAAACACTTATGCACTAAGCTATATTATGAGGTTGTGTGAGCTATCATTATATTTTGTAGATCTAGTGTGGGTTTAAGCTTCTGAGAGTTTTCCATTTTTATTTGGTGCATCATCTTGCTAGCTTTATTAGGATCCCTTTCTCCCTTTCTAACCCATTTCCCTATAGTATCATTAGTTTAGGTGATTTATCAACAGGAAGTTAACCTTCTCTAAAGTTTTAACCCCATCATAGGTTACCCAGAACCTAGGGTTGTTCCCATATTGTGATTGGGAGTGGATGATCCTAAATAACTCCCCCATAAGGGTGCAATTCCATGTGATAATACCATAAGCCAATTTGATAGTTGTGATGTCATAAGGTGATTAGGGATGAATTCATGAGAGTTTATTATTACATATAGTATGATAGCATAATTAGGTATGTCTCAACATGAGTCTAATATTTGAATAATTATGTGCAAGTAAATTTGGGACATTAAGTGATTCCTAGGTTTAATTTGTAATGGTTGGTAGGAATCAATCTGAAGTCTAGTCAGATGCTAGTTATGACCAGTTTTAGGTGTCTACAATAAGGACATGAAGAATTTATATATTTATTAGATAGTCTCAATGGAATATTGGATGTGTTTAAAAATAGGAGAAGGGGGATTAAAAAGGAATTATAAATTCATTGTAAGCCTCTAGAATAGAGGCTTCTAGAGAAGAAAGGCTAAGTTAGAGAAGATTCTAGAATTGAAGTATTCTAGAATCCATTTAGGGGATAATTAACATTAATAGGGAATTAGTATGGGTGATTAGATAGATGATTATGGATTAGGGATATAGGAGAGCGTATGAGTAGGCTTAGTAGGTGGGTAGGTGAGACATGAGAATTTTAAATTCCTAAATAATGGACAAGTGGGATTAGGATAGGATAAGCCATGATTTAGGAGAATTAATAGATTGGTGGGATGGGAATAAGTTTAGTGGATGAATAATAATAAAAGGTTAGGTTAGATAAATTATCTAGGAATATGATAAAAGGTATAAATTATCAAGATTAATTATAATAATTAAGACAAACATATTTAGGTGCATAAAATATGAGTGTTGATTTGAGTGTGACTTGAGATTAAAAATTTATGTAATCTAAGATATAGGCTATTGTAGATGGGTGTATGTAGAATTAAGGTAGAATAAGTATCGATGACCTTGATTTTCACTAAAGTTTCTAAGTTTATTTATGAGTATTACATTTGATTTCCATATAGGGGATAAGTGAATGAAAGAGGTGTATATATAGCATTATGTTGCTTGTTAAGATATGAAATAGGTCTAGGTCTACCCTAAATTGAATTTAGGAATGGAAAGATACTTTTTAAAGGTGTAAAGATCAAAGGGACACTATCCTAATCTTTAGGACATTAGTACAGTGTGCTAGTGTCCAAAGGGCCATGATATTGTCTAGGTGGAAAAAGTTGGTGAACTAGGGGCCTACATGTCTAAGAGGTGTCTTAATTATACTTTTGGTGTATTTTGGAATAGGCTGGACTCATAGAAAATCCATAAAATGATTAAGAGAGGGCCTAATATAGGTCTAGGTCTAAGTTAAGATAATGTGGTCTCAAGTGACACTCATTTCACTGAAATGACATTTTAGATGACTACATTTACACCCCCCACCCCCACTTATTCTAGAAATGCATCAAAGTGTAATTATTATGATAAAGGAAGAAGAGATGTACTTGTACTTACTTATGATTTTAATCCTATGAATATGGGTCTAATTCTTTGAAGCATGCTTCATTATATATCCTAAAAATGAAACATGAATGAATCAATCCTTAAAAAACATCAAAATCAAATATAAATTTGAGTAAAGAGATGAGGGAAATAAGAAAGGAATGAATACTCCTCATTGGGTATTTGAACCAATTCTAAAACCTGGTGACATCCTATGTGTATGTATATGGTGATCAAATGGTGAATAACCTGGATTGAGTTGATGGGTTGCTCAATCCCCATGTGTGGGTGGATCAAGAACTCAAGTTGGTCTTGGATCCATCACTACCCACCCCTACTTGGTAGATCATGAACTATGAATAATTTGGATTAGAATGATGGCTTGTCTAACCCTCCTATATAGGTGGCTCAAGAACTCAAGTAGGTTATGGCTATATAATTACTTACCCATCTATAGTATATGCATATGTTAATGAAATTATGAAAAGTAATTGAATATATGTGATGTAAATAAAACTTTATAGGATGGCTTTAGGGCCACTTAGAAACTCTAAATGAAAAAATGGCTCAGGGGCCACTTAGGCACTTGAGTATGATGCTTACGTAATACTCAATAATGCCAAATTATATAGATAGAATAAGTCATTGATATAATTCAAAAATAGTGAAAATTATGTATGGAATAATAATTTGGAGAATTACATTGAGATCCCATTCCATCTGAGAGTACTGGTGATAAATTGAACATATGGGAATAATGTGTCATGCACATGCCCCAAAATTTGTTATCTATCCATATGGTTTTTGTAATGATTCATAATAATATGTGTCTAATTATATAAAAATAAAATAGGAGTGTTCATTCTATTAATGACGCCCCTAATCTAAGAAAACATGTGTAATCATGCTTATAATTGAGCATATCTAATAATCAATGACTAAAACTATGCAAACCTAAATTATAAGTATTATAATTTTCTATGAATTCTATATTTTTTAATTTATGGGGATATTGGATAGTAGTAATATCCATTGGATAATAATTCACCATGATAGTTTCCTTTATGTCATGATACTATCCAACTATACTATTTCTTTGTAAAATTGAAATTGATCTATATGTGACTATTTTTCAATGTGTTTCCCTAAATCTGAGCTCTATAATATATGTTTACATGTTAAAAACCATGGAGGAAGGGGAGATACATGAGGTCCCTCATGGCATCCTAAACTAGATATGAATGCAATAAACAATAGAAAATTTTCATGGATATGATGCATATGAAAGCATACATACAAGCAAATGAGGCACACAAAATAGGCCAACGGACCAGAATATAAGGGATATGGGCACATGTCACTAAGTCTAAGAAAGTGAAAACATGTAAAGACATGTTAAAATGTCCAAATATTCATATAAAAATAAAGGTTGGCTTAGATCCACATGGAAGGACATGTTCAAATGTTTGTATACATAATCAAGAATGCACACATAAGGACATGGGCACATATCCAAAGTATACACATACTGAAAGGAATTGGCATAAATACATAAAACAATGGCATATTAAAATTCCCTCAAATATATGTAGAATCAAAGAGAAATAATGAAATATAAACTAGGAAAGGTATAAATGAAATTATGCATGAACACATGGTACAAATCTATATAAGAGAAAATATGTACATAAGATGAGTCTCTAGTATTAGTCAGGAAAAAATATGAGTAGTATGGGATGATAAAAATAAAGATATAATCAATGTTATATATATCATGTGAATTACAAAAAATATAACTTGTTAAACTATAAGTTGTGTGATATGATTCCCCCAATGGGCGAATGTATCAATGTTGAATCTGTGTATCTAGGTAAGTTCCCCCAATGGGTAGATAGTAGAAAATCTATATTTGGGTAGAGAACCTGAGTATTGTAGTGATTTTTAAACACTCAAATAGATCAAGTGAAGCATTTATGTATGATAAAACTAACTAGACTAGAATTTATAGCATATATAGTACCTAAAAAATATAAGTAATGTAAACATAGAAATGCATGCAATCTAAAATTTGTATTTTTTGAGCAAGTATTTGATTTTTTTTGTATTTTTTAATATGTTATATTATTTTTCCATTTTTGAGTATAAGCTATGTATAAGAAACATGAAAATGAAACTATATACAAGGAAAAAGTTAAGATAAACTATGTACAAGTAGAGAAGAACATAATAACCAATGAGTCTCATAAGAGACTCACTATGAAGGTGTCATGTATCAAATAAGGGAAGAGTGACCTCACATGCTATGTGAGGTGGTATTTGATATCTATGAACTAGATACATTGAGTGATATATATCTAAAACTCCCATGGAATGGGTCTATGAACCTATGGAGATGACTAAATAGTCTTGTCAACTATGGGGTTCTTGGGGATCCATCTAGTATAATAAGTTGTGATTGGTGTGGGTTATTTATACTATCACATTGATATGGACAATAATAGGGTAGAGAGACTCTCTATCATCCAAAACATGTTTCTAATGCATACATGGTAATGTTATATAATTATCCCTCACCTAAACTAGTGGCTTAAGTAATATCAGAGGTGTGTTAATAAAAGTTGTGTTCACATTGTAACTATTTATGAAATAGGTAAAGGATACTCATATGAAAGGCCTTCAAATATTAAAAAGTAATTAGTATTTATATATTTAAGGCATATGTTTATGGTGGATGGGATGGCTCAAAGTTTTTGTATCCAAGGCCTACTTAATAACATGTCAAATGTGTTGGCATTAGGGACCACTAAGAATCTAGTGGCCACATGTACAACAATAATATATAATGAAAGTATTATCTCCCTAATGGAACTCTAAACATGGCCATTGAAATGATGAATAATTATATCTATTAAAGAGATATTCTTTTTTTAATAACCTATGTTGTATAAGTGTGATAGTACACATGTTAACACTTGACCCATTGTCAACCATGACACTCTAAATAGGATGATGATCAATGTCAACTTGTATAAAGAGTACATATAAATATGAGTCATCATCAATGATATCCTACTATGATAAAGTGATGAGAGGTATAGATAGCACTATAATATGATGCATACTAATGATATTATTTATAGGATGTTTTTCCGTTATATGAACATGATATGATGCTAGTGTAGACACCCAATTCTAGCCACAACTAGATTTCAACTAGACTTTAGATTGATTCCTATCAAACATTACAAATTAAGCTTAGGAATAATTGAAAGTCTCAATTTTGGTTTTACATTGTTTATCAATGCTCAAAATCATGTTGATTCATCCCTATTTGGGATACTAGCCCGTATGATATAATAAACTCACACACATTCATCCCCAATCACCTTGTGACATAAAAAGTGGCAATTTGGCCTATAGACCCATGAAGTGGGGCACTTGATAAAATATTAAAAGAGATAAAACATTAATCAAAATGAATCATCTAATTAAAAAATATTAAATTCTTAATTGAATTATCTATTTATAATTAATTAATATCTAAAAATGGAAATTCCAAAAATTAAAATATCAAGTCTTTTCATCATTGCCTTTATGAGTTGTCAAGATCTTCCAAAATATCTCAAAATATCTATTTTGATAACCATGCCTAGTAATTGAAAATCATAATTACATGAATTTTTTTAACTCAACTCAATTTATTCTCAACTCACCTAGGGTTAGTTTGAACCCATTTAATTTTTAAACTCAACCTTAGCTCACATTGGGTGAGATTTAACTTTTGAGGCTATAAATGCAAGGCCATGTCTATTGATTTCTAAGCTCTCTTGGTGTAAATTTATTATGCATAAATTTCTCAAAAGCTTTTGATAATGTAATTCTATAATGCTAATTTGGAGAGAGAATCTTCATGCAAGTAATGTTACCATGTCTAAATCATAAGCCAAGCAACCATGCCAAGGTGTCAAGGAGAGGAGTAAATCAATATTCTCTTTCAAAGACTTCTTAATGCATAATCTAAGCAAGCCACTTCAACAAGCCACTTGGAGCTCCAAGGAAGTTAAAAGAGTTATTTATTTTATGTTGTAGTTGTGTTTTCATATGATTTCTTATTATCCATATTCTTTTTAGTGTCTAGGCTAGATGTGTTAGGATTATAGTGTGTTATTTGGATTTATTTTATTGTACTAACATAATAATAACCTCCCCTTTACATATCCCTTATTCACATCATGGCATGCCTAGGGGACTCGAACCCCACAAAGTTGCTCTCAAGGATTTTTAGAACATCCTCTTAATAATTTTTATGTCAAAATCCAAACTTATTAATCAAAATAAGTGAAAATTGAAGGTTAAAATAATTTTTTATGTAAATCACAAAGTTTTTATGTGAATTCATGTTCTCACTTTCTAGAATTGTGATGTGTAATATCACTATTTTTATAGTCATGGTTTTGTCAATTTTTTGAGTTTTTATGCTAACTTTTGTGGTTTTGCGTTAATCCATTGCATTTTTACTGATTATTTGTGTTTATAAGGAAAACTTGTGATATTGACAATATCATGATGTTATTAGTTGTGATATCACCAAAAAAATTTCAATATTGCCAAAACTTTAGTGATATTACTTAATCATGACAATTTTATTGCTAACCATTTTATGCCTTAGGGTATATTGTTATTTCCCTAAGATATGTGATTTTGTAATCATTTCAATGATATTGTCATAATATTAGTGATTTTTTTTATTAATACTCTATTTGTAGGCAAGTTACAGTATTGTGTTTATTGCTATAGTTTTGCAAGAAAAGTGGAGATATTGCTCTATGTTTTTATGATTTTGTACTTTATTTAAATTTTTTGAAACATGAGATCAAGAATTAGAAATTCATTTGTTCACTCATTATTTTATTCTAAGCACAAATTCCCCCTTAACTTGTTTTGTAAGACCCAAAGGCCAAGAAAAAACACTTTCAAACACTCTAAGTTACAAAACTCACATTTCAATTTGGTGATTTAAAAATCTTTTTTATTAAGTCATTTTAATTTTTCAAAAGTTATTTAACACAAATTCCAAGGGGCTCAAACTTCATTACATACTTTATTTTTGTGTTATAAAAATTAACTCTCACATTAGTTAAATACTCATAAGAGTTCCATTTTTTTGCTTGTTTATTGAAAGTATTTGTTTAGCAAGATGAGTGACACCTGTATGCTCTCCCCCCATCCCCTTTAGGGAACTTGGGTGATCAAAAGTTCTCATTCTTTGCATTTGTTACTATGGTCCAAAATCACAGAAAAAAACTTGTTAAGACCCTCCCCAAAAATTGTATGATTTGGGTGACCCCAAAAAGACCCTAAATTCCTTCCAGTTGTCTTTATTTCATGAATTTTGTCTTGTGAAAAAGAGTTCACTACCTCCTCATGAGTTATTTAGGGAAGCATTGAATTGGGAATTCATATTTTGATATCATTTCAACCCCACTCCATGGTAAGGTATATAAATTGAGGATGAATCACTGGAATGCTTATATTGATCAGTTAAAATAAGATCTGTTAGTGGTACTCAACCTCAGCTTGTATGGGTAACTCAAACATCTCACTACACTAAGCAATTGATGTATGTAGTCGTTATGAAAAGGACTAAACCTTATAAAAACATGCCAATTGATGAATATCCAAATTATGTGATTGTCCCTTAATGTTTGACACATACATGGGACCATTTAGAAATAAGAAAAAAATGATAATTTAGACAACCCCACTTTCCACATACATACTGTTGATTTAGGGTGAGTAGCATAAAGTTCCATGTCATCATACAAACTCTTGAGAGAAGATCAGGCATAAAAATCCTACTTTTCATGCACCATTACTTTATGGAATAAATTTTTTTAATCCTCTTAAGATCTAGTATATAGATAGAATTCAACATTATGATGTAACTTTATCATTTTTAGGATTTAGGACATTAAAATTAGGTGTTTTTATCATTTTGTCCTTTTTACTTGCATGGCCTTGAGTCAAAACTATTTGGTTGTCACACCAATTCCAAAATGAGTCTTTTTTACATATAACTCCTTTGTTTAAAGTGATGTTATGCCATCCATTTAACATCCAAAATTTTCATTAAATATTTTACCAATATTTCTATGTGTGTGTCATTTATTTGAAAAAGGTGAAATTATGTTTCCCATTTAATTCCAAGTCTTGTGCCTTAAAGTCTTAAAATAAAACATTTGTCATAATTTTAGAGAATGATAATGTCATTACACTGATCAAATCATTTCAAAGGCTTATTTCATTATGTACAAAATACTAATTTTGAAACCAAAACCACATATGACTTTTAGATTTATACCTAGTGTCATCATGCTATTCATTCTTGTCTAGCTTGTTGTCTACTTTGATAAAACTAGTCTTCTAAGTTGAGTCCAAAATTAGCCTTGAAAAGTTTAGATCCAAATATTTATTAGTTTATTCCTATGGCTTGTTTAATTCTATTTTAGGTTTTCACCATTCACTTTTGGGTTATGTAACTTAGGTTAATTCGTTGCTCTATTTAAAGATTATTTATGCACTTAGATTTGGGGAAGTGCTCTATTTTCCATATGCTTATTATTTCATGTCTTTTTCCAAATGATCAATTTTATGTTTAAATCAAGATGCCTAGTTTTTTTCAAAATATTTTAAATTTTTTATATTAAATCTCTTTTCTTTTAGACCTCATTTTGTTTAAAATCTAGCTTTATGCCTTGTTCCCAAAATACCTAGCAATATCTATTTTGAGACTAGCTTTTGTGCCTATTTTCCAAAATACCTAATAAAATTTGTTTATTTAGACCTAGATTAGAATTGTTTGAAACACTTTATAACTAAGTTTTTAATTTTAGTTTTATTCATCCTCTTGACCCTTTCGTATAAGACATTTGATGTTAGACTATTTTAGACCAAGTTTTAGCCTTAACCTTTCTAGAGATACAACTCCACTTTTTAGACCAAGTTTGGACCATTTGTCCTTTGTAAATTATTTTTAAGAGTTTTCATATCTCTATGCCTCTTTTACAAAACATTCATCCTTTAATCTGGATATCTCTCATCACACTTATAGTGGAAGCATGTACAATCTAGGTTATGATAACATGGGCACACAAGATGACTTTTTTCAAGAACCCCATGATGATGATGTTGTTTATGAGATATATCATTATCCTCCTTATACTAATCAGCATGGGGTGAAAATTAAAGTATGAATGTTTTGTAAAAGAGGCCTAGAGATCAGCCATGTACAATCTAGGTTATGATAACATGGTCACACAAAATGACTTTATTCAAGAACCCTATGGTGATGTTGTTGTTTATGAGATAAATAGTTATCCTCATTATAATAATCAACATGGGGTGAAAATTCAAGATACATTAGACCATTATTTGGTTCACATACCTCCATACTCAAAGTAGAACCAAGATCAAACTGCACAATACCTTGCTACCTTACCAATAATTGTAGACCAAGTTTAATAACAAACTATTATATTAATATGAAATTAAAATGTCATAATTATTTGTTTGATCATCACTTTATTGAAAAAAGTATGAATTTATATTTAAATCTATAGAAGTAGGTGTTAAATTTATAGCAAACTTTCCCCATGAAAATTTGCCTAGTCTAGTAAGAGTGCCTTTTAACATGCATGGTACCCAAACCATCAAACATGCCTCTTCTATAAATCCTCAATAATTTGTGTTGATGTCATATTTTAACCCAAATATTCTTGTCTAAGGAAAGGACCTCATGGAGGACCACTTTATACAAATACAAATAACATATCAAACATATTTAAATCTAGCACACAACTCTAATCACATGGCCATGTTAAACACTCTAATCATAAAGTTAGTTCCTTCAATAGGGGTGTTAATCAAATTGACAGGCTAAGATAATTTGGTTATGGACCCATTTTATACAAATCATGTCATTTGGTGACATGTTTAATGTTCCAAAAATTAAGTGTCTACTACTTCCAGGTAAAATAATGTACAAAACATGGTGGATAACACGCAAGTGTCATCTAATCCAAGACAAAGTGGCTTAACTAAACAATAACAAGTGAATTTAGTTAACATGATAAGTGGTTCATAATATTATGGGGTAAGAACTGCAACCCAACCATAATAAGATACCTCTAATCCTCAACCAGTTACTTCTTCAAGTATGTAACCAATGGATTAAGTAATCAAGCACCAACAAGTACCTTACCTCAATAAAATGTGATGAATGCTACTATACCACAATGGGTGATGACTAACATTACAAAAAAATAGGCACAATCTAATATACCACTATCATAAAGGCATAATATTCCACCACCTTAATAGGGGAAATAAATGTTTCACCTCACCAGCTAGTGACAAGTATACCTCAATAGTCTTAGGACAACATGACTTTATAATCACAAATGTTATCTAATAAAAAATGTATGTCCATTGTTCAAAGACAAATTCTAAAAATTATACAAGAATATAATTCATAACAAGTGTTCATGTAATAAATAGGTACCTCTGAACCACAAGTACCAATCAGGAAATAATTGCCTTTTGGTCAACACATGCCATACATCCAAATATGGGCCTTGGTCCATAATAATTTCCCCTTATTCAACCAGTTTTGACTCATGGGTAATAAGTCCCTAATCAACCTCAATATGCATAGAACTTTATCCAAATTCATATCCTTCCATCTCAACCATAATTCCATCAAAGTCAAGCCTATATATTGAATCCAAACTAGAATATTGCACCAAAACACATGTAATTTCAATAAATGCACTCTAATCCACATATGCATATTCTTGGTTGATTCACTCATCAAACCAACATTTGAAAAAAAACCATTCTTCCATTATACCCTGGTCAAGGTAATCCACCTTTGATTGCCTAGCCTCCACCTTAGACCAATGTTCCATCTAGTTTCTTAGCATAAGAACTACATCAAATTAAGGATGAAATTATTGTCATTAAAGTAAGGAAATAAACCAAGAAGTTTAATTTAGATGATGTGTTCTTACCTGTTCAACATGGATTATTTGGAGATACCATTTCCTCTAGGGTAAAAACCACTAAAATTTGATAAATACAAGGGTAAAGGAGACCCTAAGGCTCATTTGGAAAAATTATTTGTAGCCTACCAACCTATGTATTACAATGACATACACCTCATAATTTTTTTTCCTCACTCTTTTTGGCCATTTTGGCCCACATACAAATCTTCTACTTGGGTTGAATAGATGAACAGGGTCCTAATTATATAGTGGAGTAGGTGGTTGAGAAGCAGGATCAACATTATAAATGGTGGGATCCAAATAGGTTTTCATGGTGTTGAATAATTACAAGAAAAGGTCCAAAAAGAGTCTAAGTTTACATTTTTTTTCAATTTTTGGCCAAGTGTAGCAGTCATAATTCATTTGGAGGGAGTGTTTCACATAAAGCCCACAACAAATTTACAAGGCTTAATTATTTTGGGAGTTTTTTCCTACTTTATTTGGCTAAGTGTTAGAATTATTTTGGGAGATTTATTTTGAGCATTTTGGCTAAGTATCAGGAATTATTTTATACATTTTATTTAAAATAATTTCCATGAAGGGAACTTTTCAAAAGTTCCAAAGGATTTTTTTTGGGCAAAGTGTCCAAAACACTTTTCCCAAAGGATCATTATTTGAAAAAGTGGAGCTTTTCAAAAATTCCAAAGGGAACCTTTTGAAATGAAGTGTCCCAAATATTTTTTTGAAGGGTCATTTCTTAAAAAAAATGGTTTGAAAGCAAAATACTGAAGGATCTTTATATAGGAAAGTGGACCAAAATAGAATTTCCCAAAGGTAAGTCTTTGACAAAGTGGACCTTTGAAAAAAATCCCTATTTTAAAGCTAAGTGTCAAAATTCTTTCAACAAAATTGTCTGTACAATTTTCCCAAAGGTGTATTTCTTTTAGGGAAAATGCAAAATAGAAATCCTAAAGAGCCAATTTCTTAGGGAAGTGTCCTCTTCAAAAATCCTGAAGGACATATTTCTTAGCAAGGTGTCTCGATGCTTTTTATTGAAGGATCCTTTTATGGTAAATTATCCCAAATAATTTTTTGAAGGGTACTTTTCTTTGCCAAATAGTCCAATGAAATCTTCCTAAAGTGTCATTTCTTGGGAAAATGGTCTAGTTCAAGGTTTTCAAAGGGTCTTTTTCTTTTAATAAAGAGTCCAATGCAAAAGTTTTTAAGGGAAATTTTCAAAGGGTAAAGGACTATTTCAAAAGGGCTGAGGTGTAATTCTAAGGGCATGTTTCCTTTGGGAATTTTTTTTGGGATAATTTTATCCAAGGTAGATTTCTTTTAGAGCTTTGATTTTGAGGGAAAATATTAAGGACATTTTATTTTAGAATTTTTATTTGAGACAGAGATCTTGAAGACATGAATTATTTTGGACATTTTTTTTGAAAGAATTATTCAAGGCCAAAGGCAAAGGAAAACTTATTTCTTTTAGGTAATTATTCCCCAATAATTCCCCTAAACATTTTGTCCAATGCAAAATATCTGCAAGCAAATTCCTTCAGAGGAAGTGGTTGAAACATAAAGCTTGAAATAATTACCAACGTAAGTTTGAAATAATAGCCTAAGGAAAATGATCCATAACAAAGGGTCAAAACACAAGTATGAAAGAATTATTTACTATGGGGAAAATGCTTGGGAAGTAGAGTGATGTTTGTGCAAGTGTCAAAGTTAAAACTTAGCAGTTATCCATCAGAAGTCCAAAGACTAATAGTCATGTAGATGTCAATTGATTGATAATCAAACATCAATTTCAAGCCCTAAAAAATGACGATTGAAATGAAAATATCCTAGTAATGATTGTGTGGACATCAAATTCTGAGCTCATAAAGTAGTCATTTGCATTCAAAAATTATCAAAAGGGTTCCACAACTGAGTGTAAGCTTAACAAGTGTCCAAAAATTAGGTACCCAGATCAAATCTAATGATGAGAAGGTAAAGACAAGATAGGGGGCCCAATCAAATCAATGACATGCATTCAATTGTAGATTTAGGATTAATGGCATGTGAGCAGGGCAAGGAGTTAATAAACCCTAAGTATAAAAGTGTGATTGATAAGTGACACAAGCACATGAATCTTAGTAAATGATCTATGGATCACATTTATTTACATTAGGGAGATCAATAGAGAAAGATGAGTCAAGGGATCAATGATTTGAGCTAGTTCTTGATGACCAATTAGAACCAAGGAAAACCCAAATGACTTAGATGAAGGTTGAATGGTCAGTTCTTAACCAAGTTAAGTATGAAAGGATTAGAACTTAGGAATGATATATGTTTTGATAGGATCAGATATTTTATGATTAGATGACACTATTAATAACCTATAAAATTAGACACATAGACTTCAATTACTTCATCACCAAAGCTAGATGTATGAAAATGACCCTTCTCCCACTTTGACACACATTGACAAACTAGTCATGAGGGGTTTTACATTAGACTAAAGTGAGAATGACTTGATCCCACTATTGCAACCACCATAGAGCATCACTGAGATAATAATGTAATGATGTAATGGACTAGAGTGACTTGGATCAATCAGGAAGGGTTTGAGTGAGATTTATATGTGGAGGTAGTTGTAATAACTTTTCAAATGGATTTAAACTAGTTTGATTACATTATGAGTGCCAAAATCTCCCTTTCTCATGTTTCCTTTCTTCTATAAATATATCCTTCAGGATATTATTTTGTAACCCTCAATATGGTATGACTAGACTCTACCAAAATTATATTCGACACCTCTTGGAGTAGTGAATAGAGTATTTTGTAGTCATTTACTAATCAATATTTAGTGTTCTATGTTTGTTTAATATGAGAATGTGAATTCCATCTTCCTCTTGCATTTCCAAACTCAACCTAAGTGTTAGAAACTTTATTTTCAAGTTATATAGTGTGTCTCAACATTGATCTCTCAAATATATAGTGGATAACTAAATTTAAGTGTCTTTAACTAGACCTTATTTTCATTTTCTCCCTAGTTTGAGTGTATCAAACTGATCTTTATATAAAATATAGTTGAATAAAAATTATATTAAACATTACAATTAGATTATGTCATAGTTCATTAGTGTGTTAAATAGTCCAAGCTTAAGAGTGGGCTTGATAAATTCTTAGTGCATCACCACATACTAGAGTAGGTTTTACTTTATGCAAACTTTTTAACTCTTTTCACCCCAACCAGTCTTAGATGTAGAATTAAAATCCCAAATCATGAAATTTGAGGAGCTAGCCTCATAAAAAAAAATCCTAGAGGCTTGATTTAGATATAGGCAACCCACAACCTTAAACCATTCCCATGTTAGTCCAAGTTTGAAATTAGAACTTGAACATTCCTCCTTTTAGATAGGGTACGATCAAGATAGCTAACAGTTCTAACATGCCTAATAGGACCAAATAATGTTTCATATGTAAGTATAGTAATGAATTTTAGAGTTTCATTTCTATATTTCTATATTTTTCATTCCCCCCAGATTTATCACAAGATCCTTTGCAAAAGGGAAGGATATAAATTTATCTAAGCTACCTTTCCAATCTATGAAGATGAAGAAAGCCTCTCAGTCAAACCCTATGCCTACCCTTCTTGTTCCCCCTATTGTTACTAAAAATCCTCTTATTTAAGCTCATATTAATCAACCAAACTTTATTATAAACCCCATACCTCATATGGTTGTTCCTAGAAGGCAAGCCTTTGTGTCATTCAATGGTGGTAGTCTTTTAAATCTTACTCAATGGGATGATATTACCATCTTAGATTTAAAATATCTTACCTATTATATAGTAAAAAATATAATTAATCATATATACCATATTATATATATTACTAAGATTTATTCAATGCACCATGTGACTAAAGAAAATGTAGCAATGAGGTTATTAGCAACTTTTTTCAAAGGGAAAGCACTTCAATGGTACAGAGGATTGGACCCTACATCAATAAATAGTTGGGATGAGTTTATAGAGGTCCTATGTAATAATATTGAAGATAAGAGTGATCATATTTCACTTGTGGAGTAGCTTACAATGATCAAGAGATTCAATCATGAATTCATGGTGGATTTCAACTACAGATTCTAGAAGACCTGGGACAAAATTCTTGTAGTATTCAATCCTATGCCCAACTATGCTTTTCTATACTATTTGAAGGCTCTTAATATATATGTATCTCTAATGATTCAATCCATGGGAGGTAACACCCTACTTGGAGATTTTGAAGTATCAATTAGGGCTAAAAATTGCATTATACAAGAAGGCAAGTTGGCTCTAAAGCCACCAATGCCTCTCTTACCAAAAAAACATACTCCTACCCCAACTATTACCCCAGTTCCATATTCATAAGAAGTTTTATCGAATATAAGGTGAGAAAATTGATAGATTGGGGAAGAAAGAGAGTCTTATCAAATCTTAGAACAATAAGTTGGTGGCAATGGAAAGGTAATAAATTCCACCGTATAGGCTATACCAAAATAATAATAAGAATTTATATTACAATAGGCCACCCTATAAATCTAATCAACAAAGACAAGGGTAGAAGCCTTAGTCAAGGCAATACACTCCTAATTCTACAAGTAATTCTATAGTTTTGTGCCAACTCAAAACAACTATGCTCAGGAAGGTCAATGGTAGTTAAAAATATAGTCCAATGAGATGGTGATGACCACTACTAGAGACATGTATCAAGACCCTAGTTTCTAACATGTTAATTCATTTCAAGTTCATGATATGATGCCTCCTCCACAACAACATGCCTACCATATCATTATCAAAATATCAAAGCCAACAATAAGGGAGCATGGGTAGAGCACCAGTTGATATCACATGCATGAATTTTCAATAAAGGTAATATGTATTTGAGCATGTAGTAGCTATATATGGGACAAGCTTCATAGAAGACAAATGAACCAATTATAGCTTAGAAAATGGTTAAGAAGAGGATGTTGGAGGACAACTTGGGGAAATATAATATTTCTACATCTCCATAGACTAATAATCAACATACTTCTTTAGATGCAACTATTAATGCTCTTGAAAGCCAACAAGTGCTTGAACCTTATGGATAATAGTAGAAGTCCCCCATTGTTCCTCATATTACTCAAATACCAAGTGATGCTCCTACTTATAACATGTAGTCCAAAGGTACTAATATTACATTTAATATTATGGACCTATTAAATAAGGCTAATGTAACTATGTTTATGTATGATGTTATATCTATCCTGGGGTATAAAGAGATTCTCCAACAAGAGCTCTCCAAACTTTCTCATGTGGAAAATATAACTGATAAAGTGAACACTATTTTCATCAATCATATTCAGCCTAATCAAGCCCCTAGATAAGTTCCCAATCATAATTCCAAGCAAAAGTAAATATCAAAATGTTTTTCACCATTTTAAGGTTGCTAATCCACCCCCATTTTATCTATCAGTCATCATAGGGGACTATTTAGTACATAATTGCATAAATCCATAATAGATAAGATTGGGATCAAATATGTGCCTAATGAAAAAGGTGTTCTCCAATTAGATGGATATCTTACTAATACATTAAGCATATTTAAGGATATTCATATCACATTGGTAACATGTTCAATTTATGTTAGTAATCAAAATGTAATGGTAGTAGACCTACCTCCATATTTTTCCCTATGCTTGTCTAGGGACTTTATTTCTAATATTGGGAGATATTTGTCATCTAATTAGTCATACATGGTTATTAAAAATGGATATGGAACCAAAGTCATCATAAATTTTGAGCATATCTCTAGGTTCCACCTAGAACCATATATGCCTAATCTTATAAATACCAACTATGCCATATTTGAAGAGGTTATTGAAAAATAACCCCATAGTCATATTGAAAGAATCTTAGATCTATAATTAGATGAGTGATCAGTTGATAACCATGGATTTGATCCATATAGAAATATTGAAGAGAAAAACTTTGGAGTGTAATTTATGCATGAGGAAGGTGCTACAATACCTTCCTTAACTAACACTGCATAATGAAATGATGGTATATAGATTTTGTTCTTTGATGGATCTAGGTCAAAGAATGGAAGTGGAGGGGGAGCCATGCTAATTTCAGCCTTAGGTAAAAATTATAATTCTAATTCAAGGCTCTAATTCAATTTCACCTCAAATATAGCTTAATATGAATCTCTTTTACATGGTTTGTAAGAAGCAAGAAAGAGAGGTATCCAAATCCTCAAAGTCAAGGGTGACAGTAAACTTGTAGTGCAACAAGTGAGAGGCATAAGTGCATTAAAGAGTCACCATTTTAAATAATATAAGTACCAATTATGGGACCTCATGGAGGATTTATTAGCATTTAATATCTATTTCATACCAAGAGAAGTAAACCAACATGTACATAGGCTTGCTTCCATTGGTGCCCAATATGAGATAATAAGAGTCAAAGGCAACCAAAGCAAAGATAAGGTGAAGATTATATGTAGACTAGATGTACCTAAAAATGAGGTGAGTTGTCAATTATTTGACAATGATGATCAAGTCATATGTTTTCCAATACAAGAGGTAGAGTTTTTCCATATGAACTAAGACAAGTTCCAAAATCAATATGATGATCAAATTGTACAACTAAGGTCTAATAAGTTACCCAAAGGGCTTATGACATTATAAATCATCTTCATTTAAGATGAAAAAGTAATAAAAGGGAAATTATTTATCTCAGCTAAGGAAGAATCCTATGAAAATATAGAGATATTTAAGGGAAAGATGTTGAATCTCAAAAAGGTCAACAAAAAAAAGGAAAGAGATGTTTTTGTTGCTTTGTGCCAAGAATTTTTTATATATTTTCTTGGGAGTATAAAGAATTGAAAGGTTTTGACCCCAAACTTTCATAACACATAATTTAATTAGAAATCAATGCCAAAATAGTTAGGTAGAAATAGAGGCATGTCAACCCAAGAGTGGAGGATCTCATGAGAAGAGAACTCTATAAATTGACTGAATCAAGGATAATATTTCCAATTAAGAATTCTTCTTGGGAGGTAAGCCTTGTGCCAGTAAGGAAAAACAATTGAGAGATTCATTTATGTTTTGATTTTAGGGACCTCAATAAGGTGTCCCTAAAAGATCATACCCACTTCCCTCCATGGATCAAAATATACAAAAGGTGATAGGTTCTCAAAGGTTTTCATTTGTTGATGGTTATTATGGCTATAATCAGATCACGATCAAAGAGGAAGATGGGAATAATACAACATTTACTACAAATTGGGCACCTATGCATATTTTAAAATGCCCTTTAGACTCTCTAATTCTAGATCCACCTTCAAAATAAAAATGGATGTTGTTTTTCATGGTCTTTTGAATGATATAGTTTTAGTTTACCTTGATGATAGAATGTTTTTTTCAAAGAATCCTAGTGAACATCTAACACACTTGAGAGCTATTTTTGATAGATGTAAATAATTTAGAGTTTATTTGAATCCAAAAAATGCATTTTTTAAGTACATGGAAGAAGAATTCTTAGACATGTGGTGTTTTAATCTAGTCTTTATATTGATCCAGAGAGGATAGAAACAATCCTTTCTCTCTCACTACCTAAACACAAGAAAGGGTTATAGAGCTTCATTCATCAAGAGCTTCATTCTAAGCTCTATAGAGATGGTCAAGACTCTCACTCACATGCTAAGAAAAGGCAAAGAGTTCACATGGACAAGATAAGGTAAGATAATCATTATGGCCATCAAGGAGGTCATATCTCATTCCCCCACACTTCTAAACCTAGATTCCAATAAGGAATTCTATTTTTATGCCTTCTCCACATTAGATACAATTGCATCTATGCTTATGTAGTAGAATGATTAAGGTCTAGAGTAACCCATTTCTTTCTTTAGCCAAGATTTGAAAGGTTAATAAGAAAGATATAGATTTATTGAAAAATATGTACTTGTTATTATCAATGTGAACATATGATTGGAATAAGGGGAGATTAGTAGAGTGTTAGTGTATGAAATCAAAATACAAAATAACACACTAATAGATAACACCTTAAACCTATCTCAAGTGGGGAGTATAATGAACAAAACTAGATGGAAAACATAACTAGAATACAAAAGACAAAAGCTCTTTCACCTTCTTTGGATGCACCAAATGGCTTATTGAACTGGCTTGTTTGGCTTGTGCTCAATGAGTCTTCATCAAAGGAGGCTTAGATATCTCCATTTTCTCTTTGAAACTAATGGATTTGTGATGGATGTATTTTGGATCAATAATTGGGCATGATAACACTACATCAATGGCTTGAGAGAGATTTTTAGTATTTTAACTTTACACCAAAAGACCATAAAATTATGAGTGTGAGGCATCCTATTTATAATTTTTTGTCAATCAACCTAAACCATCCATCTTAAGATGATGATGTGTGGCTAAGAATCCATTCAATTTTTGAGGCTAAAATTAATAAATGACCTCATAAATATTTTGGAAAGAGAGACATTAAGTAAGCATGGGAGGGCTTAATCATATATTTTATGCATTTATAGCCTAGGGATGACTTCCTAAAAAATGATGTCACTTGATAATGCAAAAAATCATAATCAATTTACAAAAATAAATACTCAACAAGTTCCATGGAATTCTTAATTAGGATCATGATTCAAATTAATTAGCTTTAAACATGATTAATCAATTTTGGTGCAAATCTTGACAATTGGTGCTCAAATTAGTTAATTTGGTCAAAAATGTCATATTATTGGCTCAAAATTTAACTGGATTAGAAATATAAGGTGATTTTAGATTCATTAGATCCATTATCCCATTTAGGATGTTTCCAACACAAAATAACAAAGGTGCATATCTCATACAAAAAAATTGGTAGAAAAGAGTAATCTAGAGCACCCAGATGTGAAAACATCATTTTGAATCAAAATGATCTGATCAAAGTTAACTATCTCATAAATTGTATTTCCCCATTAAGGGATACATTAGCCAAAATTGGCAATTGTATATGACAGGGTCAAATCTTTTAGTGCATTTAGTGTTGTTAAGCCAAATTGTGCATTTTGATAGAAATTGGTCAAAAGCCTAGTTGGAGGTCATTAGTAGCTGATTGGGGAAGGATTTATAAGCTATAGGCATAGTAACAACTTCTCAAAGAATGAAAAAGTTCCTAAATTCCTATAACTTCAATGAAAATGGACGAATTGTATGATTTCCCCCTCAAGGGAGTGGTTGGCTCAAGTAGGTTGACAAATAGCCCCTCAAAATAAAGAAGCAAAATGAGGGGAAAAAACATATAAAGATGATGGGGTAAGATCAAAATGATTTTAAAAATTAGTCAAAATCATTGAGAATGCAAGTGGGATGATGTACAATGGTTTTCCCTAAGGCGATTATAAGAATTATACCCTGATGGTGCCAATATGGTATGATAACACAATGATTTCCCTAAAGGTGTTTATAATCATTGACAAGATGGGGATTCCCTAGTTAAGATAGACAAAAAAGATAAAATCATGCCCATGTTTGGCTAAAAATAAAGTAAATTGGTGATAACATAAGGATTCTCCCACATGCATAATTATTAAGAAATATAGGTGGGGCGGTCTACAAGGATTTGCCCATAGGCAGTTATAATAATTGGACCTTGATTATGGAAAACATGATTGATTGGTTGATGATGATGATGACTTAACACATAAGGTAATGATAAATTGGAACAACCTGTTAGTAAAGAGATGATTGTCGTAACTATCAAAGGTTGAAATTCTTTCTTAGTTAATTACTCTATTTGGGACAAAGTTAGGATGTTGTTATGCTGATGTTAAGGAGATATTAATGCCTCCATTATTGATCAGACTTCCTGAATATATTTTTTTGGTATACACGATGAGGATTGGGTTGAAAGATGCATAAGGACTAACTCTCATAATCTAATATTCAAGCAAGATAATCTACCAATGATAAAAAACCATGATGATAATGTAAATATATTAATATGTATGGATTCAAGTATAAATTCACAAGGAATCAACCAATAGACACATATAGAATGAATTGAGGTAATAATGTTGAAAGCAAATAAATAGGCATACAAACACAAACCAAACAAACAAGCAAAGAAACAAATAATAGTCAGTCCTAATGATAGTATAAACAACATGATGAATATTACCCTTAGAAAATATGTAATAAATTAACAAATAAATAAGATAGGGGGAGATAAAAGAAAAGGAAAGGGGTGGGTGAGTTGTCTCCTCTAGTCACTAGGTAAGTGAACATTAAATAAATAGTTCCATGGATGTAATATCTAACAAAAACTTTAGGTTTGTTGGGTGAATATTTTCTCACCAATTAACTGATGAAAAAAATAGGTAGTTTCAACCACAACATAAGGAGATTGGTTGGCCAAGTGTGCAAGTTTACCACATCAAAAGGGGAAAAATCTCTCCTCTCATCAAGGGGAGGTTCCCTATAACTATGAAGATCTATATACTATATATATATATATATATATATAAGTAGAAAATAACACTCAGGGGTAGGACAACACCATCCATCTCTCTTTTTTTAGGGATGATGTTCAGAAACAAAGGAGAATTTCAGGTGAGAACATTGAAGGAACATCTCTTTTTTAAGAAGTGTTCTTGCAGCAAACATCAGGAGTTCATTCTAATAGGTAACAAGTAACTAGTAACAGGGGGTGTATCAACCTTGAAAAAAAGGTGTAACACAAAGTCTCCACCTCAACTTCCCAAGAGTGAAATATGAAGGATAATGGGGCACAAAGTCATCCCAAGATCCTTTGCACAAAAAGAAACTAAAAACACACACACTAAAGACAATTATGGTAGCCTAAAGTCTCTCCATAGTTGGCTTCAAGACACCTTCCTAATTACTTCCACTAGTTCTACTTATTTCATTAAAATGGATAAGAATGCATTTAGAAAATAGACTTAAGAACAATCTCCTAAATGACATAAGCTATTACATCACAAAGTCTGAAAGTAACTTGATTTTTCATTCAAACAAAGAAATATGATTAACAATCTGAGCTCAAAGTCTTAGTGATCACCTCACAATTTTGGTAGAGTTTGGCTTCTATAACCAAAAAGATCTCCTTTCACATCAAATAAGAGATTAAAATATATAGGAGCCAAGGAAGACTTGGTGCTTTGTTTCATAGAATGGCCCATGCTACATTCAATGCCTTGAATGCATTTTTAATTCAGTCAATGACGCCATGCTGGAATAGGGCATCTACCTTAACTATGGCATGTCAATTCATCTCAAATATCTTCTCTTCAGCATGGGTTGTTTGGTATTTACCCAAATATGTACACTGTTGTTCCCTCACTTTTATTCCAAGGGATAAAAATAGGCTGCATATTTTAATGCTTGTTAGCTCACATGTCTACTTGGTGGACTATTCCACCTACTGGAAATAACTCCTACATAGATTTTTTTGGTCTTTCCCTCTTTCTTGCTATAATTTGAGATCTTGGGCTATCTTTTCCCTTTCTACTAGCTCTTTTAGCTCCCTCTTTAGTTGGTCACTGAGTTTGTTTTCAAGTTCCTCACCACATTTGAAAATCAACAAATATTTCATTACCCTGAATTTGATGTCCATGGGGATGTCATTGGTTGCTGGTTGCTTGAACCATTTTGAACCATGAAATTTTGAACCTTTGAAAGTTCATTGGTTCACTGGTTCAACAGTTCGAGCGGCCTTCTCAACTCCTTGGTTTCATCACTTCTTTGGTTCATTCACTTCTTTGCTCGTCAGTTGAACCATCTCTTTGAACTGGTCTCTAGAATCTTCTGCTTCTTTCCTTTACCTTAGTCACTTTCATTTAACTATTGAACTTGTTGAACTTTTGAACCATTTTGGTTCAAGGTTCAATGGTTCATCCTCTTTCTTAGAAGCCTTTGTTTTCTCTAAGTCTTTTGAAGCTTTGAAATTTCTTCTGATTTATATCTTTAGAACCCCCCAAAGGGAAGGTGTCCCTTTAGGCCTTGAGAAAGGTCTATTTCCTGGTCATAAAGAGCCCCCCCACAAGGGTACCTACCCTTCGAGGTCCTTTGGGTGGCCTAATTCAAATCATGTGGATTCCATACAACTAGGCCTGTAGAGTCTATAAAAATAGGCTTGCAGAGTCTATAGAATCAAGCCTATGGAGTTTGTAGAAATAGGCCTACAAAGTCCATAGAAATGTGTCTATAGAGTCTATAGAAACTAGTTTGTGGAGTCCATAGAAATGGGCCTATAGAGTCCATAGAAACATGTCTATAGAGTCCATAGAATCAATCTTGTGAGCCTTTGATCAATCCTTTAGACAAAATCTCTGAAGGAATTCCTTTGGGCATTTTGTCCAAAGGATTTGCCTTGTAAAATTTGTTGCATAAAATCTTTTTAAAGGATATCCTTTTGTTCCTTTTGTTCCCTGCCCTCTACAAGGGCACTTGTCCTTTAGGCTTTGGGAGACTCCTTTGAACCATTCAATTGAACTAACCAATTGAACCAACTTTGGTTCAACGGTTCAACGGTTCAATCTTTTGTTTGAAGCATTCTTTCATTTAAGTATTTTGATTTTATTGAACTCATTAAACCTTTCAACCCATTGAACCATTTTGGTTCAAGGTTCAACGGTTCAATGGTTCATTCTTTACTCTTTAAAGCCTTCTTTTCTTCTAAGTCTTTTAAAGCCGTTGAACTTGTCGAAGCGGTTGAACTTTGAACTTTTGCCAAAGCGCTTAACTCTTTTAAGTCTGCTGACATCATTGAACCTTTAAACTGGTTGAACCTTTAAACCTATTGGAAGTGGGGTTCAATGGTTCAATGGTTTAATAGTTCAATCCTTTGTTTGAAGCTTTCTGATGAACTTTTTTGTTGAACCTCAGCATTAAACCAATCTTGAAATTGCCTAAGTGTTGGGAACTTATTTCTTTGTGAGAACTCCCCTATTAAAGTCATTAAACCTGTTGAACCTGCGAGTGCCTTAGCTAAAAAATCTTGAATAATGAAGAATTTGAATACTTAGAACAATTTTTGGGAAGGGAAGAAAGAATTTGGCCTATAGGACCAAAATAGTTCATATGTTGTCCCAAAAATGATTGACAGATTTTGGGAATAATAGTTGGCTCTAATTGTGGAACTTCCTTTAGTTGAAATTTTGGAATAGTTGAGGGGAGTAGAAACCAGAATCTCCAGTGCCTTCAAGTATGCCATTGGGCTACGGAGTCATGCTACCTAAAAAATAAAGGTGCCAAAAATGGAAACTAAAAGCACAAAATAGAACTAAAGACTACAAATATACATATGTACAGATGATCTTATCTGATACTTCAAGAATTGAAGTGCTTCAAATTATACCCATTGTGAGGTAGAGAAAAGGGTGTGTCATCTTGATACTTCAATAGGAAACTATTTTCACCATTCAGATAATGGATAGTAAACATGCCTTTCCATAGGGAATCAAACTTCCCATGCATTCCCTTTGGTTCTCTCTTTTTGTCCCATAACAAGACTTGATCTCCAATCTAGAAATCATGGGTTTTTGCTTTCTGGTCGAAGAGCTTCTTCACCAAACTTTGATGCATATAAATTTATTCCACCACCATAGTTCACTACTCATTTAGCTCAGTTAAACATATGATCCTCTTATTGATGGAGCTTTCATATTTCTAATCTTTGACTGCCTTTGCCCATTTCAATGCTGGAAATTCTAGGGTGATTAGTATCTCTACATTGAGACCACACAAAAGTTAGAAAGGTGACATACCTATCACCCTCTTGAGTGTAATTTTATCTACCCATAAAGCATCAACCAATGCTTTATGCCAGGTTTGTTGGTTGTCATCCACCAGCTTCCTGATGATGGTCACTAGGTTCTTGTTGCTTGATTCAGCTTGGCCATTCCCTTATGGGAAATAATCAGAGGAGTGGGAGAGGGTAATCCCATAGTAAAAAGAGAACTGAGTGATCTCATGAGAAAATAAATAGGCTACATTATCTGTCATAATCTTGGTTGGGACCCCAAACCTGGAAATGATGTTTTCTTTGAGGAAATCACATACCACTTATGAAGTAGCATGCTTAGTTGGAATTGCTTCCACCCATTTGGTGAAGTAATATGTGGCTGTGAGGACATAATCATGTCCATCACTTGAATAAAGGTTTATAGCACCAATGAAATTGATTCCCCATTGCTGAAATGGCTCTTCTATCACCACTTGCTTAAGAGGCAAAGTAGCTAACTTGGGTCTTCCAATGAACTGTTGGCACAGTTCACACCTTCGTACCCATTTATATGCATCTTGAAACAAAGTAGGCCAGTAATACCTAGCTCAAAGAATCTTATGAGCAGTTATAGGTGTAAAAAAAATGTCCTCCATAGGCTAGATTATGGTAGGAATTTAAAATTTGGTTCTGATGCTCATTATCCATGCAAGGAAGGAACACTCCATCAAAGTTCCTCTTATACAGGCCATTGTCCCACAAGACAAAATTGGTAGCTTTCAATTTAATAGTCCTCTTTTCTTTATGAGGTATGTGAGAAGGACACTCACCATAGGTAAGGAAATGAGCAATATTAAAATACCACTCATTCATGGTGGAGACAAAGAGCACTATTGGCATGCCTTCAATCTCTACTTCTTCATGCCCCATCTCTTCTAGTCTGTTATCAACAATCAACTGGCAGAGACCCCTTCTCTACACAAGCTTCATTGGTTTGATAAATAGATCAAACTCCTATATTTTGGCAATCCAATTTCCTCTTTTGGTTCCAAACTCTTGATGAGTTAATATGGATTTAACTATGGTATCAAGAACTAGGGTAGTAACGTGTGAATTCAAGATGTAAAAATGGAAGTGCTTTATTGCCTTTACCACTACATAAGCATGCTTCTCTATGTTTGAATAATTTAATTCATGAGATTTGAGAGAACAAATCATGAAGGATATGGGAGATTCCACACCTTCATTCTATTGAACTAGAATTACTGAAAGTATGTCCTCAGAAGTATAACTATACATTATGAAATCCTTGGTATAATATGGACAAACCAGAATTGGGACATGGGCAATAGCCATCTTGATATCTTGAAATGCCAATTTACCTTCTTCAGTCCAGCTAAAATTGGTCTTTCCCTTCATCATGTTCACAATGTGGTGAGTCTTCTCAACAAACTCGGGGATGAACCTTTGTAAAAAATTCACCTTTCTGAAGAAAGAGTGAACTGAAGTCTTACTTGTGGGCAGAATAAGTTCCTAGATGGATTTGACTCTTTTTGAGTCAATCTTTATGCCTTCTTGGGATACAATGTGTCTAAGAAGTTTCCCTTTTGTTACTCCAAAAATAGACTTCTTAAGATTTAGAGAAATGCCATTTTGGTGACATCATTGTAGCACTTGTTGCAAATGGTGCACATGATCAGGATGATGTTTGTAAAAGACTATTAAATCATCAAGGAACACCACAATAAACTTACCCATTTCATCTTTGAAAGTAAGGTCCATTGCTCTTTGGAAGATGGTGCCATCATTTATTAGGCCAAATGGCATTCTTCGATATGCAAAGGTGCCCTAAGGTGTGGTGAAGGTAGTCTTGTGCTAGTTTGCTTCACCAACTTCTACTTGATTGTATCCTGAGAAGCCATCTAGTATTGATAACATCTCTGAACTGATCATTATCTAAAGAACTTGTTCCATGATGGGCAGAGGATAGTTATCATTTAAGGATGACTGATTCAAATCCCTGAAGTCCACATAGAGGCAAAATTTACCATTATTTTTTTCATAGGTACTAAGTTGGCAATCCATGTGGAATGATGGATTGGGAAAATTATTTTAGCATTCAACATTTTCTATATTTCAGATAGAATAGTACCTGATATCTTTGGATTGTAGTGCTTGGATTTTTGCTTGTGAGGCACCGAATCACTTTTGAGAGGAATTTCATGGTGAATTTCTTCAAGTCTGAGTGACTTCAAATCATCATAGGAGTACACCAAAACATTGATGTACTGGCATAGTAGAGCAGTCAACTTGAACTTCTCTTCCTGAGTGCAGCACTTTCCAATGTTCACCATCTTGGGATTTTCCTTAGTACCCAAATTTATTTGATCAAACTCTTGAGAGGATCTTGAATCCATTTGTTGCTGTTTGATGAACCTATCATGCTTGTCAAACAACTTCTCAAGGAAAACCAACCCTTTTGGAATTTTATTCCCCTTTAGCTATAGGAATTACTCACCTACGTCTGTACTTGATTTAGGGGCAGGTTCAAGCTTTTGAGGCTCACTACCTTCAAAGTGACGTTGTTTAAAGCTATCTTTTTGTTCCAAAAAGGTGATGATTTGGTTTTTGCCATTGAACACTTGCTAATGATTGGCATTATCAGGCACACTTGGTTGAAATACCAGTTTGATAGTTTACCTATCTCCTTTAAAATCTGAGTGAGGAACCAAAAGAGTTGCTAAAATAGATAAAGCATCAGCTCAGTCATTAAATTCCTTGGGTACTATATAGATATTGAAAGCATCAAAGCTTTCAATTTGATCCCAAACCAGATTACGGTAGTGGTGTAATCTCTTATTTTTGGTTTGGTATAGGTTCTTCAGCTAATAAACCACCATCTCAACATCTCCTTTGGCATGAAGGATTTTGACACCCTTATCTTGAGTGGCCTCAATTCAATCCAAACATCAATGATTCATATTCAACAGTATTGTTAGTGTTTTTGAACTGCAACTTGTATGAAGAAGGAAAAATATCTCCTTAAGGAGATATCTACACAATCCTAGCTCTTAAACTGATAAAGGAATAACTGTCATCAAATTCTAGTATCCATACATCATCATAAGCTAACCTTACCTTAGATTTTTCTTCGTTTGGAGGGGAGGATTCTTCTACACTTGCATCACACTCTATTATGTCTTCTATTTCATATGAACCAATTTTTAGATTGTCATTTTTTAGGAGTTTTATTAGTCACCACATGAACCTCATCCATGGATAAGAATTAATTACCCATTCCTGAAGACTCAAATAGAATTTGAGCTTTAGGTGCTAATTTTTGAGTGAACAAATATTTTACTTCCTTCTCAGGGAGCAATCTCTGCATAACACCTTTGACTGGGATCCTTGCCTCAGATAGGTCCATATTTAATTTGCCACCAACTTCTTTGCAAATTTTTTTCCCAAGAAGGATATTGTATGAGGCTGGGACGTCAGCCACCAGGACTGTCATCTTGATTCTCTTGTCTGGAAATGTCACAATTACAAATTGGGAGTCCTTGATTTGTCCCAGTAGTGGCACTTATTTGTTCTCCATGGAGAAACATCTTCCAAATGTCATGGTTAGTGTGAGACCAAGGGATTTAGCTACCTTGGCAAGCATGACATTGTCAAATGCACCTATGTCTATGATGCAATTGTTCAATTGGTGTCCATTTATCAGCAGGGAGACATAAAATGGTTTAGTCCTTCTGGGAGCAACAAGAGGAGCAATGACAAGGTTATTCTAGGTGGACATGGGAGTCACCTTTGGAATAACTAGTCTTCTAGGGATGGTTTTATTCTTAACACATTTCACTAACCTTTCCAACTTTTTAGGGTTGGATTACATGAATTCAAATTTAGACATTTGAATTTTAGTTTTCTTGACATGGTCAACTATGTCAAACATTTGAAATGAATTAGGAATAGGGAAAGGCATTCATCCTTTTGGTTTTTAAGGGGGAGGACTGATCTAAAAAATTGAAGTTGAAGGTGTAGAAATGTTTGGGGTATTTACTTTTTTATTATTCACTGGGTCCTTTGGCTAGAAAGGCAGAGAAGTTCCTCGCTTGGCAATTGAAATTGTAGGCTGAGGTCACTCTTATTTTTTCTTTATCAGCTTGCTAGGCTAACTAATTCTTGGAATGGGTGAACACAACGTATGATCCCTTAGCTACTTTACCTTCACTTTTGGGTTCATCCTGCTAATTCTTCTTCTCCCTCTGTGAATATATTAGCATCATCTTCTTGGTTCAATTCAGGTTGGAAGGAGAAATCAGATTCTATGTTGAGATATCCAACTACTGAATTGGTTGGAGGTGCTTCAATGGCTAATTTCCCCTAATGGGGAGGAAGATGGTTTTGCTACCCTTGATTTCTGGTAGCATTGCCTTGATATGACTTATTGGGGAATGTCCTCCTTGGTATATCTCTATACGAAGGAGTAGAAGACATCCTTTATGCCATTTATTTTTTGAGAGCTAGAAACTCATTTGCCAGTTTATGCACCATTGGATTAGTGGTGCCTATAGATGGATATTTAGAGGATGAAGAAGATTTACCTCTGTTAAGATCTCTTCTTATCTTTCCTACCAAGATGAGATCATCTTTCACCTCAGTGGTCAAATCCTATGCTATAGTAAGGTCTATGTGGCTAGCACATCTCAACAGAAAACTTACTTCATGCAGCTAAGAGTTAATGAAGAAACATTTAAGGTTCTTAAGTGTTAGCTAAGAAATTATAGGAATCCTATTCCTCAGTTTGTCAAATTTGGCAATGAAGTCCCTCATAGGTTCATGAGGTTCTTTCTTCATCTTTATGAGTTGGGATAGTAGGGCATGTGCATCTTCTATAGGCTTGAACCTTGCTTCAAACTTAGCTTTGAGAGTACTGATTAAGCCTACAGATGGTAGAACCAGTATACAACAGTGCCTTGTAATGTCTCCATAAACAACCTAACTATCACATCCTCATATTCCACACCTATCAATCTGTAGGCTATGCTGAAAACTACAATGTGTTCATCAAGATGAACTCTCCCATCACCAAATAATTTGGGGAAATTCTTCCTTGAACTGCATGTTAGCTCATGTAGAGGTGGAGTTAAATTGAGTGGGCCAAAAGAGTTACCCTAGGGGCCTTGAACCACCATGATTTGATTATGGAAAGTTGGGATAACAAATATGGGCGGGTTATGTATAGGCAAAGATCTACTAATAGTAGAAAAAGAAGCTTTGCCTTATAGTGGTGACCTGGTATTGGTAGGAGGAAGACTCATATTTCGTTGAACTTGAAGTTGTGGAAGAAACAGATCAAAATTTCCCTACTTCACCAACTCAAAAATAGGGTTAACAACACCTTGCACTCTTTGACTTCTTGTATAGCATGGAGTTGCTAGATCGTAGAATAAAAATGGAAAAGAACTGGTCCTACTTTAGCTTGAAGCTTGAGGCTTCAAACTGTGCACTCTTTCCCAACATAGTCACCACAAAATTGTTGGTGTGAAGCTGGCAATGTTCTTTCCTACTTCACGTCATTCCCCAATGATATGAAATGCTTCAATTTGAATAGACTGGAAAAGGAATGGAAATACTCATCATTCCCTAGTGGAGTTGCCAAAAAATTGTTAGGTGAATATTTTGTCACCAGCTAACTGATGAAAAAAATAGGTAGTTTCAACCACATCATAAGGAGATTGGTCAGCCAAGTGTGCAGGTTTACCACATCAAAAGGGGACAAATCTCTCCTCTCATCAAGGGGAGGTTCCCTGTAACTATGAAGAGCTATATATTATATATATAAGTAGAAAATAACACTCAGAGGTAGGAAAACACCATCCATCTCTCTTTTTTTAGAGATGATGTTCACAAACAAAGGAGAACTCCAGGTGAGAACATTGAAGGCACTTCTTTTCTTTCAAAAGTGGTCTTGTAACAAATAGTAGGAGTTCATTCTGATAGGTAACAAGTAATTGGTAATAGGGGGTGTAGCAACCAGCAAAAAAAGGTGTAGCACAAAGTCTCCACCTCAACTACCCAAGAGTGAAATACGAAGGATAATAGGGGCACAAAGTCATCCCAAGATCCTTTGCATAGAAAGAAACTAAAAACACACACACTAAAGACAATTATGGTAGCACAAAGTCTCTCCACAGTTGGTTTCAGGACACCTTCCTAATTACTTCCACTAGTTCTGCTTATTTCATTAAAATTGACAAGAACGCATTTAGGAAACAGACATAAGAACAATCTCCTAAATGACACAAGCTATTACAACACAAATTCTGAAAGTAACTTGCTTTTTCATTTAAACAAAGAAATATGATTAACAATTTGAGCTCAAAGTCTCAGTGATCACCTCACAATTTTGGTAGAGTTTGGCTTCTATAACCAAAAATATCTCCTTTCACATCAAATAAGAGATTACAATATATAAAAGCTAAGGAAGACTTGGAACTTTGTTTCATAGAATGGCCCATGCTGCATTCAATGCCTTGAATGCATTTTTAATTCAGTCAAAGAGGCCATGCTAGAACAGGGTGTCTTCCTTAACTGTGGCATGTCAATTCATCTCAAATATCTTCTCTTCAGCATGGGTTGTCTGGTCTTTCCCTTAATATGTACATGGTTGTCCCCTCACTTTTATTCCAAGGGAGAAAAATAGGCCACATCTTTTAATGCTTGTGAGCTCAGATGTCTACTTGGTGGACTGTTCCACCTACTAGAAATAACTCCTACACATATATTTTTGGTATTTCACTCTTTCTTGTTACAATTTGAGCTCTTAGGCTATCTTTTCCCTTTCTACTAGCTCTTTCAGCTCCCTCTTTAATTGGTCACTGAGTTTGTTTTCAAGATCCTCACCACATTTAAAAATTAATGGATATTTCATTACCCTAAATTTGACATTTGTGGGGACATCATTGGTCACTGGTTGCTTGAACTATTTTTAACCATAAAATTTTGAACCTTTGAAATTTCATTGGTTCACTGGTTCAATGGTTCGAGCAGCCTTCTCGGCTCCTTGGTTCTGTGACTTCTTTGGTTCGTTCGCTTCTTTGCTCGTTGATTGAACCATCTCTTAGAACTGGTCTCTAGAATCTTTTGCTTCTTTCATTTGCCTTAGTCACTTTCATTGAACTATTGAACCCATTGAACATTTGAACCATTTTGGTTTAAGGTTCAATGGTTCATCCTCTTTCTTAGAAGCCTTTATTTTCTCTAAGTCTTTTGAAGCTTTGAAATTCCTTCAGTTTTATATCTTTGGAACCCCCCAAAGGGAAGGTGTCCCTTTGGGCCTTGAGAAAGTTCCATTTCCTATTCTTCGAGAGACCCCCCACAAGGGTACCTGCCCTTCGAGGTCCTTAAGGTGGCCTTATTCTTCAAATCATGTGGATTCCATAGAACCAAGCCTAGAGAGTCCATAGAAATAGGCCTGTGGAGTCCGTAGAATCAAGCCTATGGAGTCCATAGAAATAGGCCTACAGAGTCCATAAAAATGTGTCTATAGAGTCCATAGAAACCAGTCTGTGGAGTCCATATAAATGAGCCTGTAGAGTCTATAGAAACATGTCTACAGAGTCCATAAAATCAAGCCTATAGGCCTTTGATCATTCCTTTAGATAAAATGTCTGAAGGAATTCCTTCAAACATTTTGTTCGAAGGATTTCCCTTGTAAAATTTGCCACAAAAAATCTTTCTAAAGGATATCCTTTTGTTTCTTGCCCTCCATAAGGGCACTTATCATTCAAGATTTAGGAGACTCCTTTGAACCATTCAATTGAACCAACTTTGGTTTAACGGTTCAATCTTTTGTTTGAAGCCTTCTTTTGTTTAAGTATTTTGATATTATTAAACTCGTTGAAACTTTGAACCCATTAAACCATTTTGGTTCAAGGTTTAATGTTTCAATAGTTCATTCTCTACTCTTTGAAGCCTTCTTTTCTTCTAAGTCTTTTGAAGCCATTGAACTTGCCGAAGCGGTTGAACTTTAAACTTTTGTCAAAGCGCTTAACTCTTTTAAGTCTATTGATGTCATTGAACCTTTGAACCAGTTGAACCTTTGAACCTATTGGAAGTAGGGTTCAATGGTTCAATGGTTTAATCCTTTGTTTGAAGCTTGCTGATGAACCTTTTGGTTGAACCTCGGCGTTGAACCAATCTTGAAATTGCCTAAGTGTTGGGAACTTGTTTGTTTGTGAGAGCTCGCCTATTGAAGTCATTAAAATTGTTGAACCTATGAGTCCCTTAGCTGAAAAATCTTGAATAATGAAGAATTTGAATACTCAGAACAATTTTTGAGAAGGGAAGAGAGAATTTTGGCCCGTAGGACCAAAATAGTTCATATGTTGTCCCAAAAATGAGAGACAGATTTTGGGAACAACAAGGTTGAATGTAGTTCTCTTAGGAAATGGGAAAAAATGATAATTGATGAAAAATAAACATAATGGATGTGATATAAGAATAGGAATGGTTTTTAAAAATGGAAATCACATGAGAGAAAAGACCAAAAAGGATGGGGAAACTAAGTGACAAGTAATTTACTTATGTTTTAGTAAGGGTTCCCAAAATCCTTAAGGTAAAAAAGTGGTCAATATTTTTAGTTTTTCTAATACAACTTACAAACATTTTTGGAATTTTTTAATATCTCAACTCAATCAAGAATGAAAATATATTAAAGGGTCCAAACATGCAAAATGGTGAGAGGGTTGCTTAGCTTACTCATAAAATAGAAAGAGCATGACTTAGGTTGCTCACAAAATGGAAAGATCATGTCTTAGGTTGATTGTAAAATGGTAAGAGAATGGCTTAGGGTGACTGAGCTGACCTCAAAAAGTATCAATCGCTACCTATAGTCTCAAGATGGGACCTCAAGTCACTATAGTTCCACCTTATAGTAAAGGAATATGACTAGTGTAGTAGCCAATTCAAACAAAATAGTCATAGTTGGTATAAAGGCATAGTACAACATGGTAAATGGCTAGTTGGTATGTCAAGATACAATAAACAAGTGTTGTCCCTAGTTTTCCCATAGGTGGTTATAACTAGGATACAACAACATTGGTCAATGATACTAATTTGTCCATAAGTGGAGTAAAAATACAAGTGGTACACTAGTTTTCCCATTGGTGGTTATAATAAGACATATTTAGTATAAAGAACATAACAAGAAATGAAGGATGTAACTACTAAATTTTTGTTTTATTGCTCTAAAATACTATCCCTGTCTGGAATGTGTGAAATAACTGCTAAAACTAGATTTGATTCCTCTTGCTAAAAATGTGAATGGAACCAAATGGAATGGAACCAAGGTCATAGGTCTAGATAGGGAGGGAAGAATAAACTTGATTGATGGGGAAGGTATGGTAGAATGGATATGTGATATTAAAAATTGATATGTTAGTAGGATAATAAGATGGTAAAATGGTATAGTAAAAATAAGAAGATTGATAAAATGATACAACTTAAAATGGTCCTTATAGATAATATATCAAATCACTCAAGCTGAGTACTGATTGAGGTAGATAATGTTCATTAGATCATTAAGTTCATTTATGTCTGGTGTGGCAAGCCTATATGCTCCTATTGCATAGTTTGCTATAATGATGAAAGGACCAACCTAGTTGGGTTTGAACTTACCTTTATGTTTATTTTCGGTTGTGGTGTTCTTTTTGTTCTGTTTAAGGACAAGGTCACAAAGTGAAAATTATCTATGTTTCATGTGCTAATTATAGTGGCCTTGAAGTTGATTCTGGTAGGATTAGAGATTATTCACTACATCTATGTGTTTCTCATCAAGTAACTCTAGCTATTATAAGTGAGCTACTAATAGTCATCATCCAGGACATGATTAAAAGAGATGCATAGAGAAGGAAACTCGACTTCAATGGGAAAAATGTCCTTCATAACATAAATAAGGGAATATGTAGTGGCTCATGTGGGTGTATGGTGATTGGTATGGTATGCCCAAAGGGCACTAAATATCTAAAAGTGCTAGTCATGATCAACATCATTCACAATCTTTTTTAAAATGCTAATAATGGTTTTGTTTGATGCTTAAGCCTAGCCATTACCTTGAGGGTACTATGTCATGGAAAAGCGTTATGTGATATTTTATCTGGTACATAATTTTTTTACATCCTTGTTTTTGAATGATCCTCCATTATCAAATATAATGTCAGAAGGGATACTATAGTAGCAAATGAGATGGTTGAAAATGAACTTGGAAATTTATTTTCCAGTTATGTAAGTGAGGGGTATATCTTCAACCCACTTAGTGAAATATTTGGTGGTGGTAAGGATATGTTTATGGCCATTGGGTGAGGTGGGATTGATCTTCTCAATGAGGTTGAGGCCTCATGTAGCAAATGGCCATGGTGTCAACAATGGTTTAAGAGTCTTGGTTGGGGCATGAATCAAAATAGTATGCCATTGACACTTATCACACTTATTTACATATGCAATTGCATTTACATCCATCATGAGCCAATAATAACCAATACATAAGAGAGTTTTGGACAAGACAACCCACTAGTGTGGGATCCACATACTCCTTCATGAAATTCACATAATGCTAGTGTAGATTTTATCAAATTTAAATAATGAAGTAGAGTTTCATCAAAACTATGATGGTAAAGGGTTGATGTGAGTAAGGTATAACAAATGGTTTGATATATGAAGGCTTTGGATTACTTTTGAGACATGTTAGGTGTTATAATTTGGCTGTGGAGGTAATTGTAAAGGTATGAGTACCAAATAGAGATAAGACCAACAATATCACAAATCATCATGATAGTTGAAGGTTTATGAGCCATGCTAGAAAATTATTGATGAGGAATTAATACTCTTTAGCTGTGTTTAGTTGGAAAATCAGAGATCCAATAGTATCCATAACATCTTTGGTTTTATTACCTTATTTTGGCATATGCATAAATTAAATGTCAATAATCTACCATTTGAGAGTGTTGACCATGGCCTTATATGGAACTAGCTTGGCATCTTTGGTCTGAAAGTGAATTGTAACTTGATTGATGATTAACTAAGAATAACCATAAACCTTGAGATGAAAAATGTTCCATTGTACCACTTATTAAATTCCTATAATAAGTGCTTCATATTTGGCCATGTTGTTGGTACAAAGAAAGCTGATCTTGAATGATTTAGGGATTAGATCCCCCTATAGTGTAATAAATAAAAGGCCTTCCCCTAATTCATGTGCAATAATGATACATCAAAATATATCTTCCAATGTTGTTCATTAAGAGGTGTGCTAATGATGGTCATTATGGATTCATCAAGAAATTGGAATATTAATGGCTCTATATTAGCAAGGGGTGCTTCAACAAGTTGATCTTTAAGAATTTTCCCCTTAATAGATTTTTGGTTGATGTACTTAATGTCAAACTCACTAAGAAGCATGATCAACTTGGCCATGTGGCCTTGTAAATCTATTTTAGATAGTATATGCTTGAGTGTATCTACTTTTGAAATAACCATGGTCTTATTGTTTAACATGTAATGATGTAGTTTATGAGCTATGAAGACCATGTATAAATAGGATTTTTCTATGGGTGTATAATTATGCTCATACATGATGAGTGTATGAAAAAAATAGTATAGGGCATGCTCCTTTCCATTATCATTGTGCTAGGCCAAAAGTACCCCCAAGGCATTGTCAGTAGCTTATAGATATAATAAGAATGGCTTTCCTAGCATAAGAGGCAACAAAATAGGTGGATTTGCTAGATAGTTGTTTAACTATTGAAAAGATGTCTTACAGTGATAATCACAGTGAAATGTGACTCCTTACTTTAGAAGATACTTAAAAGGATGGCATTTATGAGATAATTATGATGTGAAGCATTGGATAGACTAGATCTTATCCTATAAACTATAGAGATAGATCAAATTAGTTAGTTGTGGCATCTTTGTTATGGCTTGGACCTTGAGAAGATCAACTTCAATGCCTCTATGAGACACAATGAAGCCTAGTAAATTTCTTGATGTGAGTCCAAAGACACTTCTTAGGATTAATTCTAACTTTGTACTCATGTAGTCTTTCAAATATTTTATGTAGCACTATTGGATGATCGGCCCTAGTCTTTGATTTGCCAAGAATGTCATCGACATAGTCTTCAATAATATCATGCATCATATCATGAAATATGATGATCATGGCTCTTTGATAGGTGACCCCTGCATTCTTAAGACCAAATAACATAACCTAATAATAGAATGTTCCCCATGGAGTGGTTACTATTGTTTTGTGTTGGTCTTATGGTGTTATTCTAATCTAATTATACCCTAAAAATCCATCCATTAATGAAATCATTTCATAACCTATTGTGGATTCAAATATCATGTCAATATTTGGTAATGGAAATTTGTCCTTGGGGAAAGATTTGTTTATATCTCAAAAATTAGTATAGATTTTGATTCCTTTTATCTTTTTACTGACTGGCATATCATTTGATATCCACTCTAAATAGTTGATTGACCGAATACATCCTACTTTCAAGAGTTTTTCCAACTCTTTATTCACTAATACAACAATGCGAGGATGCATCTTACACAAATTTTATTTCACTAATTGGCATCAAGATTTACCATAAGGTGGCACAAAACCAAGGTAGGGTCTAAACCTAGCGTGTCAAAATATGACCATGTAAATATGTCAATAAATTCCCTCAAAAGGGATATAAAGACTTCACACTCCTTATTAGTAATGTACATGCCTAGATTGATCAAGTTTGGGTCATTTAGGGACCTGATGTTAACCTCTATTGTATCTTCACTAGAAGGGTTAAACCATCTTCAATGATAGTGGGCAATGATATGAGCTAATTTGTAACATTAGAGTCTTCTATTACGACTGGCTCTTCAAGTTCCCATAGGAATGATGAATCAGAGTCCCCCAATGTGAGGTTTGGCCATGTAACAAAAAATGTTGGAAACTCCTGAATGACTCTATCAAAATATTGTTGTTCTTTAGAACTAAACTCAGACTCATACACAATATTGTCTTTGGTGGTCCCCTAAGCTATTCTTGAATAAGGTTGAACACCCCTATATAATGGTCATTGAAATAGGTTTTCACCACTAGATTGGCCTTTTTATTTACTTTTTCCCTAGTTATAAATCACCCTAAAGATGTTTTCACTTTAGGACCTCAATGGTTTAACTATTTGTTTAGAAACCAAAATTACATCACACACACGTGCCTAACTCCCTATATTGAAACCCACCTAGGCCCATTTTAATAATAAAACTTAATCTCCCTAACCCATACTTTTACCCCTCACACATTTAATTAATTTAAAATACTTAATTAAGTTAATTAAAAACCCCTATAGCCACCTTACTTGGCCACCTCACCCTATGACTAATTCTCCTTTGATGAGTCACCTCAAGACCTAGTCCCCTCATCCTAACTACCTAAGACTTATTCCCACTTAAAAACTTAATTAATAAAAAACTAATTCCTTCCTAACCTCCTATTTTAACCATTTTATAATTGGTATCACACTTGACACTCATAAAAATAGAAATTAGGCCAAAAATAGAAAGCTTTACCTACTCTAGGGCCACCGATGTCGGTCAACCCATGGATGATGTTAGAGGGATACCTACCGATGTCAATGGGATCACCGATGTCATAAATATAAGACAAAATAAAACCTCTATTTTAGGCCAACAAAAATTAAGAAAATTGATTCTTACTCTCATTCAGGCTCTTGACATTCTATTTTCAACATCCAGGCTTACAATCACCCTACATAAGTCAATCACCATCAACAACTGAGCTCTTGAGGACCAACAAAATCCACTTGTTCTCTTTTTTTAGGCACTTATATTTAGACTCCTTGATAGGGATTATCAACCTAATACTTATCATCCATAGCTAAGTATATCACTAATATCATAGGTCATTTACATATTTATTCTTTTATTTATTTATATCCACCCTACACTACTTTATACACCTCTGACCATACCCCCATGAGCAAGTTACAAAGCTTCATTTCTATTTTCCCCTTACATGCATACCAAACCCTTGGCTATACTTAACCAAGTCATAAACATCCTCTTTTAACTCTCTCAACCTCTCTGACCTGAGCCAAACCATTTCCCAGACCCAAAAAATCTTTCTGTAATCTCCCAAATAATTATTTCCCCTATTGAACTCGAGAACCTAACTGACATCAATCACCTAATTGCCAACCTTGGTAACATAAATGATATTTTTCACTATTCTATTGATATCAGTGATTGTCAATTTACCAAACTTCTTCAAAACCTACCCAGATAACTTCTAAAACACCAACAAAGCATCTCACCTGCACCTTGTCACTCTCTATTGCCTATAGGTTGTTAAAAATGGTAATCTTATCTCTATTTTACTCTATATTTATCACTCTTTTAGTTAGTTATTATTCTTTTGTCTCTCAAAAGTGGACTATCATCTCTAGGGATGTTTCATGCTTCTTAGAACAAGTGTGTAGCTTGGCAGCCCACTCAGTTATCTACTAACAAATATCTTGTGGTAGTGTTTTATTATCTATAGGTAGTCCTCCATAGCCAAAGAGGAGTGATCACAACATTTGGATACAATGTGCAAACCAAATCCAAGTTCATTCTAATCACTTATCCCCATCCTTCTCTCTATTTTCCTTTAAATTTAAAATAGAGAAAATTTAATCAAACATTTTTGGCATGCCTAGTGGGACCTTGGAGTTTTCCTTGCGTTCATTTATTGTTTTAAATATTCATATAGGTGCATTATAGTGAAATTTCATTTATTTCACTTCCTTCCTTCTCTTTTATCTTAAAAACAAAAAAATCAATATTTTTTTTCTCTTTTTAAAAGGTAGTAAAATTGAAATTGTTTTTCTTTTCTCCTTGCCTTTAAAAATAATTTATCATTTTATTTTACAAACAAAAGAAAATACCTTCTTTTCATCCTCTGGCATCCACATTAAGATAGTGAAATTCATATTCTATTCCTATTTCCTCTTTGTTTTCATTCCAATCTCAAGATTTTAGATTTGGGTTTAAAACTTACTGCATTTCATAGTTTTCTTGTTGAATATTAACTCACCTAGGTAATTACAATCATTTTTAATAAATCATAGTATAAATATGTTACATAACCAACTAACATTCACATAAACAAGAATCAAAACTCACCTAAGAAAAATCCCATTAGGATTTCATCCCTTGGTAGATCACCTCGCCTTACCTAATTATCTTACTTGGATTTCACCACCAAGGGGAGAACCCACTCTATTCTCTAACAGAGTATAATCTCTAGATAGAATTTATACTTTGGATAAGAAGCATGGCTTGGTTATAGGTTTATGAAGTGTGGAGAGCAAGCTCCTATAACAAGCCACATACCTAGTCTAACATAGATTCCCTCTTAAGTACCAAAACAAACCTGAAATTAGCTCTAGATTTATTTATAGTACCTTTAATAACTAAATTATTTTCTCACTATTTAATTAAGGCATAAGCTAATATGAGACTAAAATTAATCGCTATCACTTAATAGTTCCTAGCTACATGTTCTTTTTCTCATTTTTCAATTACCTTCTATATTTTTGAGTTGGTAAGGACATTTTTTTATTGATTCACAAAATCAATACCTTTTCTAAAGCTTAATTTGTATAACCTATTATCTCAGGTTTTTTTATTGTTATTTTATCTTACACAGACCGCTTACATCTATTATTTTACCTATTTTTAGTTTTTGATTTCCTAAAACATCAAATCTTTCATTTCTCAAGATTTTATAGTGACTGACATCAGTTATGATTACTAGTATTGATAGACTTTACCTATCGACACCGACTATTCCACTGACATCAATAAACTTTTTTTTAATCAATATTGGTCATCCCTACTAACGTTAGTGACTATGTAGTTTTATTTTCTCAAAAAAAAAAGCTAAAATAACCTATTTCACTACATTCAAACCTAGTTTTTCTTTATTTTGTTTCAAATACAGAGTATTAAGACTATTTAAACCACCTCTTACATGGTATTGAAATGAGCTCAAGCCAAAATTCTTATTGATTATGCAAGTTGATAACCACTTCCACCTTCCCCTCTTACTTATGATTCTATCATAGATCATACTTTAGATATAGAGCATACTCTTAGCCATAACCAAATCCCCATTGTGCCTAAGGAAGATCAAGATTGTGCTAAATTTCTTGATCACAATGTGGTAGCCCTTCAGTAATAGCTTGTTATGAACCAAACCCATAATTCTATGAGTGACCCAATCTATGGTATGCCAAACTCTTTGATGGAGACAACCTCTATTTCATTTGCATCTCTATTTTTCCCATGGTTACCCAAACCACTAATTTGATAAGTAACCCAACTATAAACAATGACCAACATGTGGCATCTCCAACCACCCAATCTCACCTAAACATTAGAGTAACTTCCCTACTTTCACAACCACAACTAGTTTAACCAACTCACACCCCATTCCAAAATTTAGTGGTTCCTATTACATCCACCCTCACACCTATAATTACGTAAGTTATGACTCACCCTTCACCCAGTCTAATCATGCTAATAATTCAACTTGTAGTAACAACACCCAACCAAGGCATAGTTTCCAACCCAATGGGACAAGTTCATTTTCTTCCTACACCTCAGCCTATGACTCATTATCCTTATGTTTCCCTAACACAACCTTAGTAAGCTATGTCATACACTCCCTCTACTTTCTATCATATCCCTTATAACTTAGGAGGAATTTCCCAAATTAATCCCCCTCTAGACCTCATTAATATGCTAATAGAAAAAATGTCTAATTAAAAGACAACCATTTCTGGTTCAAAAAATGTATTATCTTATGATCAGATATGTAATGAACCAATCCACCCTTCAGTTCCTATTCACCCTTATCCAAGCCAATGGGAAATCCCTAAATTTACTCATTTTTAGAGTAAAGAGGATCCACAATAACACTTATGAGCATTTAGACATGCTTGTTATTTAATAGGACATGATGATGCATTATTACTTCATACTTTCCCTATGTCTCTTCCAAGTGATGCCTTGAATTGGTATATCTCTATACCTCATCACTCTCTCTTCTCATTTACCCAAATTACACAAATATTCCTAGACCATTTCTCTATTAACATTTCTAAGAAGGTTTCCATAATAAACCTTTATTCTATCAGATAATTTGATGATGAGTCTATTTCTAATTTTGTCGCTCATTGAAGAAGCTTGATTAATCAAATATCCTTCTCCTTATCTCAACCTAAGCTTATTGAGATTTTTTCAAGGGTATGTGATAATCACATCTCATCCACACTCTAGGTACAAAATTTATGCACATTTGATGAAGCTTTTACCATGGCATAAAAACTCAAGGTTCACACTATTGATGAAGGAAAAGTCAACTTACACAATAAGAATCCCAATACTAAGACAAATGACTCATCTTCCTCCAAAAATTCTCCCTCTAACCAAAAGTCTAAAGGCTCTACTTACACAGTGGTCTTTAAATTAGCCTCTTCCACAACCACAAACTAATTGAATACTTCCACTTCTCAAAATATGACCAAGTAATTCCAATAATAGTATGAACAAAGACAATATGCTCCTATTTGGGATTCATATACATCCATTTTGGATAAGCTATTGTAGCAAGGTGTCATAACCCTTCCTCAAATTAAACCTCCTATACAGTTTGACCCTTCCCATCCTATCCCAACCTAGTATAAAGAAGATGAGTTTTATAGTTACCATTGAGTTAAAGGTCACAACTCTAATAATTGCAAGATGCTCAAGAATATTATTCAATATATGCTTGATAGAGGTTAGCTCATCTTGGATAATCCTAACGCACCTCCCAATCAAAGTATGGATGTGTTCAAGCATCCTTTTCCCAACCATTCACCAAATCAAAATATTATCTAGTCTAAAACTAACTCAAGAGATCATAATATCCATATGGTTAATATGGTCTTTCCTTTATCTTTAGTTCAACCAATCCCTTAATAGGAGACACCTATTTCATTGACTCCTCTTCCACATTAAGTGGTACCTATTTTTCCCATTATTCCTCCTCAAGTAGAAGAGCCTATTTCACCTATTCCACCCCCTCAAGAGGAAGAGCCTCCTTTTCCACTCTTTTTACCACTTGAAGAGCATGTAATCCTAATTATGTTGACACCAATATTACCTATCCTCTTACCACTTGAAGACCACACTCTACCAGTTCCTCAACCACATGTTGAAGGGAACATCATTCATGCATTATACCCTATTGAGGAACCTTCTTACCCTACCACTCCACCTATAGAGATTGATACCCCACCCACTTTGCCTTTACACATACAAGAGTCCATGTCATTTACTTCTATAAAAGATGAGAGACCTATTTTGCCTACTCTAATTTCACCACTCTTACCTCTTCTTTTACCTATAGAGGATTATAATTTACCCATACCTCACCCACATGTTGAGGGAGACATAATACCTATGATTTATCATCTCGAGGAACCTACTTATTCTATCTCCCCTCCACTCATGGTAGATCAAGTCTCTTTTCCCGTCTTGATCAAAGGAAACCCCATTACGGTTCTTTCTCATCTTTGGCTCATAGTAGTATAAACCAACAACTTCCCTCTTTCTTAAGCATTATATCTTTCTAAAGATGCAATTGTAAGACCTACGTCAACATTGTCAAAACCCTTATTACATTTGGTGAAAATTCTAGAATTTCTTGACTCCATGAAACTTGACCATGCAGTATTCTAGGACCGGCTTAAAACTCCATATCCAACACAATGAATGTTGACCTTTATCACCAATCCTCTTACTACACTTTACCCTAAGGTCTTTGAAAAAGCTAGAGTTTCTTCACCAAAATCACTAGAATTTTAGCCATCTATGTCAGAACCCTCATCCTCATAGGAATCTGTTACATTATTGTAGATCAGGCCTTTAGGTGTATGCCCCATTTCTAATTTAATTCATCCATAGGTGAAATTAGATTTGACTCCTCAACCACAAATTATAGTTTCTCACCCTAAAACATAGAAGAATATTAAGCCTTCTAGACCTCATCAATTTCTTCTTCAAACCTCAACTTTACCATCCATTTTGGGGCTAAATCCTTCTCCTTTAGTTGGAATATCATTTAACCAAGGCAAACAAAAGGTTAATATACCCCCACTCCTACCTTTCCCATCTGGTAGACCTCTCATATTTTACACTAAGAAAGTGATATAAAAACACATAACTCCACCATCTCTAAACAATATACCATGTAAAATTATTTTTCTAACATTGAAACAAAATAAGGTCTTTGTTCCTATTAGTACAACAAGCATGAGCCCACTTTCAGGCTCCTAAAGCTTTTTATTACACCAATTATTATAAGCTTTGGTAATAAATATTCCTTACATTAAGCCTTATAGTTATTTTATATCGAATCCATCTTGGTTTGATGATATACAAGTTTATTTATATCATCATTCACTTGGACATGATATTGAGAGTTGTAAAGCCCTCACAACAATCATTTAGCAACACTTTGATGTTGACACTCTTTTTGATGACACTACCATTAACCTTCTTATTATTCCACCTTTGGCATCTATAGTGCCTCTTACCATTCCAGTGAAATCAAACCCAAAGATGTTTTTGTCACCCCTTTTCCACCTCCCTCACCAGCTTTTCAAATCAACATAGTTAATGTGGCCACACAATCACAAAAGCAAAAGGATAAAGCTAAGGAAAAGGTCCATACACCTGGGACTCATCCCTTCACCAAAGACACTACCCCTAATAATTATAATATTTTCATCTTGGGTGTTCCTAAAGCAACATCTTCAAATGTTATTCAAAGCTCAATGGTAAAATAACTTCACCAAACTCCTGTGAAAATGTCTTTGTATGATTTAATCCAAATATCGTCATAAAATCATCAAGATTTGAATAGTGCTTTGAAAGAAATTGAGGCACTATCAAATGAACCCCAACCTCTTACATCTTTGGTCAACTCTCTTAATTCCATCTCCCTAATTTCTTTTAGTAATTCAAAAATTTTACTTCAACAACCTAAGGATCAGGATTTTTCCCTTTTTATAATCACATATATTGATCAAACTCATATCAAGAGAGTTATGATCGATGGGGGATCTAATATTAATATTATTTTCACCCATGCTTACAAAAAGCTATCCCTTCTAGACAATAGCATGCTACGCCCCTAACCTATCTCATGTATGAGGATATGAATAGCTAACTTGTGGCTTACTTATCCCTCTTTAATCCTTTATCACATTTCTCTATGCATAAATTAGGTTAGTAGGTTGGCCTATGGAGTAACCATGGCCTAAATAGACTATATATAAGAGGTAGTGGGTAGTTATTTATCATCATATTGTGAATTATGCTCTTATTGAAGCTTGTGGAGGTTGCCCCCTTGAGTGGCTTGTCTATTATCATATATCCTGATATATTTCAGTCATATTTGGATATATTTCTACTATTATACTTTATTGTTGAAGTAATTACATTACAAGTGGTATCAGAGCTGTGATTTGGGCAATCTTGTGGGTGAAACCCAAATTCTTCAAATTTGGATATATATAAAATAATGTTATGAATTTATATGCAATTTTTTTAATGGAGGTGAGAAATAATTAAATTAATCTTCCATTAAAATTTCAGCTCGTTTAGATATGGTTTACAAAAGTTATCGTCATTTTAGGGTTTTTCATAAAATTACTTTATAGTGCATAATTCAAAGAATATTTCTGAGTTGTTTACATTTTTGGAAATCTTAGAAAAATTTGGATCTGGTATGTTCTTTGTATATTTTTATTTGAGGCTGACATAATTCCAAAATTGTTTGGTCAAAGTTGGGTCAAAAGTGCCAATAAGGGCTGGCATCATAAAGCCCTTTTATGGTAGGTCCACAAACTCAGGGCCAAGGAAAGGGTGCTGAAACTCTAGGTAAAAGTCATAAAAAGGAAGGGATGGAGTCATAAGAGGGATGTACTAGACCCTTTATACCAAGTTTTTTTGACATAGATCACAAAGTGAGCCAGCTTGACTATATTGTGTAAGGCATTCAGAGTGAGGTGAAAGGCATACAATCTAATATGCAATCCATACAAGATAGTTGGGAGATATAATGATGGATTTGTAAATTAATCAATCAAATCATCTAGCTAACTCTATTGCACAACCCCACTAGGGTGGTTCTCCTAACCATTCTACTTCAAATCTAACTCCATTGCCACAGAGGAACCTATTACCAAAGGTGGATATGCGTAAATTTGATGGAAAAGATCCACTCAATTGGCTCAACCAAATGGATAATTTTTTTTATCTATATCAGATCCCAGGTGGATAGAAGGTTACCATGGCATCCTTGTATCTTGAACCTGATCAATTCATTTGGTATCAATGCTTGTGTGCTCAAAAGAAAAAGATTACTCTCAATGTCACTTGGTCAATTTTTACAGAGGAGTTGAAATTACACTATGGCAATATTGTGATAGAGAATTACTATAGCCAATTGGAAAAATTGTGAAAAATTAGCTCTGTCAAGGATTATATTCATCATTTTTAGAACCTATCCTTACATGTGGAGACAATTTTTTAGGAGAAATTGAATGACCTATTTCTGGGTGGACTCAAGGACCACATTCAACATGAGGTATGCATGTTTAATCCACTTAAGATTTATGATTCTATTATCATAGAACACAGAGCTGAGGAAAAATTCATATCCAATAAGAAATAGTCACTCACTCATTTCAAAGTTTGTAGCATATCAACACCAACATTTCCTCCACCTACCAAATTGACCCCACAACAAATTAAAGAGAAGTGTGAAAAAGTATTATGTTTCAGTTGTGATAGCAAGTGGAGCAAAGGAAATAGATGTGATGAGAAGAAGTTATTCTACATTGAGGGATCTAATGAAGATGAAGAAGAAGATGATGCCTCCAATGATGATGAGGAAGAGATAGAAGAGGTACCTAAAAATTCTTAACCTACAATCTCTTGTCATGCACTTATAGGTATTAACACTCCACAAACTCTTAAGGTGGTGGGTTTCCTCAAGAAATATAAGGTAACCATGTTGATTGATTTAGGGAGTACACATAACTTCATCAACCACCTCTTGATTTAATTGTTTCATCTACCCATCACTAAAATTTCAATTCATGATTTCAGATGGTGGCACAATTAATTGTTCAGGCAAATTCCATAGTATTAAGCTTGTTATGGGTGAGTACACTCTTGATTCTCCTATGTTTGTTATTCCCATGGGTAACACAGACATTGTTTTGGGAGTCCAATGGCTCACAACCTTGGGTACCATTGAGATGAACTTCTAGGAACTATTCATGTGCTTTCATTCTGAAGGTATGAAAATTGAACTACATGGATTATAGGAAAAATATCCACAATTGGTTAGTTCACATCAAATGACCAAGATACTAAAAAAGGAGGAAGATGGAATTATTGCATGATTATGTTCCATAGAAGTTCAACCCACACAATCATCTACACATCCTGATTTATAGATGATTCTTGATGACCACCCATCTATTTTTGGGATCATGCTAAAAGGATTACCACCAAAAAGAGAACATGATCATGCCATTCAATTACTTCCAGGGATTCAACCACCAAATATCAGACCATATAGATATCTATATGCACAAAAGAGTGAAATCAAAAAGATGGTCCATGAGATGTTGGAGGCAGGGATCATCAAGCATAGCCAAAGTGCATATTCATCACTAGTGGTCATGGTGTGAAAGAAGGATGACACATGGAAGATGTGCCCAGATTATATGGAACTCAACAAGTACACCATCAAAGATAAGTTTCCTATTCTAGTAATTGATGATTTACTTGATGAGTTACATGGTGCTAATTATTTCACAAAATTGGATCTTTGATTAGGGTACCATCAAATTAGAATCAAGGATGAATATGTTCATAAAACTACTTTTAGAACACATGAGGGCCATTATGAGTTTTTGGTAATGCCCTTTGGTCTTGCAAATGGACCATCTACTTTTTAGAGCTTGATGAACACTATTTTTTGGCATTTTTTAAGGAAGATTATGTTGGTTTTCTTTGATGACATATTGATCTATAGTCAAACATGGGAAGCACATCTGCAACATGTGAAATAGGTGTTGATAGTTTTGGTAAAGCATCAGCTTTATGCGAAGCCATCCAAATGTGCTTTTAGAGTACAAGAGGTAGAGTACCTAGGTCACATTGTTTCCCATGAAGGTGTCAAATTTTATCCCCAGAAGATCAAAGCTATGATGGAATGGCCCATGCCAAAAACTCTCAAAAACCTTAGAGGGTTCCTAAGACTAACAAGTTACTATCAAAGATTTATGAAAGGTTATGGCAACATAGTGGCTCCACTCACTGCATTGCTAAATAAGGATGATTTCCATTGGAATGATGTTGCCACCAAATAATTTGAGAAACTAAAAGTATCTATGTGCACCACTCCAGTTTTGGCTACTCCAGACTTCTCAAAAATATTCAATGTTGAATGTGATGCTAGATCTAGATTAGGAGAGATACTAATGCAGGAAGGAATACCCATTACATTTGAGAGTCATAAATTCAAAGGTTAGGATCTAAAAAACCTATATATGAGAAAGAAATGATGGTTATTCTTCATGCAGTTAAAAAATGGAGGCCCTATCTGATGGGTAGGCACTTTAAGGTGAAAATAGATCATGATAGTCTCAAATACTTTTTGGAGCAAATATTATCATCTGAGGAACAAAAAAAGTGGGTAACCAAAATGTTGGGTTATGATTTTGAAATCATCTATAATAAGGGTAAAGATAATGTAGTAGTAGATGCACTATCCAAACGAGATACATCCACAGAAGCATTACTTTATGCAATATCCATATTGCAAGTAGATTGGGTGGATGAAGCCAGGTTAGAATAGGAGCAAGACAAGGATACATAGGGTTTGATTCAAAATCTCTAGTAAGGTAATTTAGTCTCTGACAAATTTGAATATAAAGGTAATGTCTTATGGTATAAGGGTAGGTTGTACTTGTGCAAAAATTTAGAGCTTAAGCATAAGACTATTACGGAATTGCATGCATCTCCAATTGGGAGACACTTAGGGTTCTTGAAAACATATCACATAATTAAGAAAGAATTATTTTGGGAAGGACTCAAGGGAGATGTACAAAAATTTATGGCAAAATGCTTGATATGCCAACAGAATAAAGGTGAGACAGTTAAGACCCCAGGTCTGTTACAACCATTAGAAATTCCTAGTCAAAGGTGGGAGGAGGTTTCCATGGATTTCATCATAGGGTTACCTTGTTATGAAGGTAAGAATGTTATCTTGGTCATTGTGGATAGGCTTACAAAATATGCCCATTTTGTGCTCTCTTTCACCCATTTTCAACAAGTATAGTAGCAACTATTTTTTTGGAAGCAGTTCTAAAACTACATGGAACCCCAAAAATAATTATAAGTGATCATGATCTTATTTTCACTAGTAATTTCTAGAATGAACTAATTTACTATTTGGGTACTCAACTAGCTCATAGCTCATCTTACCACCCCCAATTTGATAGACAAATAGAAGTGGTTAACAAATGTTTAGAGGGTATCTCTATTGTTTTGTATTAGATACACATGAACATTGGGTTAAATGGCTACCACTTGTAGAATGGTGGTATACCACATCTTTCCATACCTCTTATAAAATGTCTCCATTTATAGCATTATATGGTTACCATCCACCTTCCATCACTTCTTCATTAATGGTGCAAACCAAGGTTCGAGATGTGGAGGAGCACTTTCAACATCAACAAGAGGTTTTGGCTAGTTTGAGAGAGAATTTATCCTTGGCACAAAACAAGATGAAATAATAAGTAGATCAACACCGTAGTGAGCAAAATTTTGAGGTCAGTGACTGGGTATTTGTGTGTTTACAGCCTTACAAGTAGATGTCCTTGAAGCAAGAGAAAAAGGACAACAAACTTTCTCCTAAGTATTATGGCCCTTATCAAGTTTTACAAAAAATTGGAAGTGTGGCTTATAATATTGAGTTACTTATTTCATCTCACATACACCCAACATTTCATGTTTCCTATTTGAATAAGGTCATTGGATAGATAGTTTCAGCCCAGATAGAACTCCCAGAACTAGATGAAGAAGGATGAGTCATTTTGGAACCAGAGAAGATCCTCTAAACACGTACTAAAAGGTTGAGAACCAGAGAGATTAGGGAATATCTAATCAAATGGAAGAATATGACAATGAAGATGCAATTTAGGAAGGTGAATATTTTCTACAACAACATCCAAAGTTATTCAATGTTGAGGACAAAGTTGGTTTTAAGGAGAAGGGCATGATACACCCCTAACCTATCTCATGTATGAGGATATGAATAGATGACGTGTGGCTTACTTATCCCTCTTTAATGCTTTATCACATTTCTCTATGCATTCATTAGGTTAGTAGGTCAGCCTATGGAGTAACCATGGCCTAAATAGACTATATATAAGAGGTAGTGGGTAGTTGTTTATCATCATATTGTGAATTCTGCTCTTATTGAAGCTTGTGGAGGTTGCCCCCTCAAAGTGGCTTGTCTATTATCATATATCTTGATATATTTTAGTCATATTTGGATCTATTTCTACTATTATACTTTATTGTTGAAGTAATTTCATTACATAACATGTATCAAACTAATGTGGTACTCTATTCCTTTAATGACACTATGGCTACTATGGTGGACACTATTATCTTACATATTCATATAGGTCCCCACATAATTCTTGAGATCTTTTATGTTGTGTAAGGAGAGTTCTAATACAACATACTACTTAGACGACCATGGATATGTGCTATGGCATGTGTACCCTTGACTTTACACCATTGTGTCAAGTTTGAGCATGATGGACAAGTACATGTTATACTTGTTGACCCACCTCTATTTAAAACATGTAATATGACCTATAGTCCCAATGATGTTCTCATCCCATTGAAAACATCATCCTCTTTGCATGATACTTCTGAAGCTTCCACAAGTTCCACTCCTATGGTTACATAGATACTGGCAACACAAATTCTTGTAATAAATATCATATGGAGGAGACCTTTCAACGTTTTTCACTTGGTGAATATTGTTTGTTGACACTCAACATGTTCTATACTCCATAAGAATATTTTTAGCCTCCACATATACCCAAATTATGACCCTCATACTGGGATGGTCATCCCTTATGGCCCTCTTAATCTTCAAACCAATTTCACATATAGGGGATTTGATCAAGCTCCTACTAGCAACAACCCATCTTATTCACCAGAACCATTCACTTGTAACTTCTCTTTCTTGAGTAACCCTAGATTCACTCATACTTACCTATATAGGTATGCCTAGAAAGGATTTGGTTTGGGTTTTTATGAACAAGGTGTCCACATGCCTATTGAATATCCTACTAGCAACAACATTGAAAATTCCAAAAAAAGGCATGGGGTGGGATATGACAAACCAAATAAACTCCCTAAAAACTCCCATGAACCAATTATTAAAGAACCAATCTCTCCTTCTCCACCATCACCCATAGAATTGGAGATATCTATACCTCCTAATTTTTTTCATAAATGCCATCCATTTGGGGCCTCTCACCTATCATTATGGTAAGGAAATAAGGTCCCTTCCTCTCATTCATATTGAAATAATTGATGAATATTCTCCCACTATTAACACTATCTAATGTCAGGATGATGATGCAATTCTCACCTACATGGGTGTGGATGATTCTTATATCCAATGATCACTCCCATGTGAAACCCAAGCTAAGTTAAATGAGTCAACCATTGGCATCAATTTGCCCTCTCACGATAACCCTCACATCCTCAATATTGGCCAATATTTAGATTCCTCTAAGCAAGCTGATTATGCCACATTTATTAATGACCATAGCAAAGCTTTCACTTGGTCTTACAATGACATGCTTGGTATTGACCCCTCTATCGTCACCCATAACATTCTCACCAATCAAGATGCTAAACCCATTAAGTAGAAACTTTGCAAAATGCATCCTTGTATCACTCTCCTTGTCAATGAGGAACTCCAATGCCTCCTCTCTATTAACTTTATCCAACCCATATACTACCCACAATGGATTTACAATATTTTTCCTATCACAAAAGTGACCAAGGGAATCTATATTTGCACTGACTATCATGATTTAAACTTTGCTTGTTTAAAAAATGATTTCCAATTACCTAGTATCAACCAACTTATTGATCTAATGGCCAACCATGAGATGCTATCACTATGGATGGATTCTCTAGATATAATCAAATCTTGTTTTCTCTTGAGGATCAACACAAGACCACCTTTATTACCCCATGGGGAACTTTCTATTATTAGGGCATGCTTTTTGGCCTAAAAAACACTAGTGTAACTTACCAACATGTTATGACTTACATTTTCCATGATCTCCTACATAAAATTATGGAAGATTATGTGGATGGTTTGTTTGGCAAGTCTAAACTTTGCCAAAAACACTTGATAATTCTCAAAACCATATTCACTCATCTCCTCCAATATAATGTTTGACTAAAGCCAAAGAAATGTGTCTTTGGTGTTCTTTCTAGTAAACTCTTAGGTTTTATCATTTATCTCCATAATATAAAGGTTGATCCTACTAAGGTTAGAGCAATCCTATAAATACCTCCACCTACTAATATCAAACTACTCTATAGCCTACAAGGAAAAATTTAGTCAATTCGACACTTCATTTTCTAGCTATTAGATCACTGTCAACCCTTTCATCATCTCCTCAAAAAGAATGTCTCCTTCCAATGGAGTACAAACTACTAGGAAGCCTTTGACACACTTAAATAATACCTCCTTTCCCCACCAGTTCTTATTCCACCTAAGAAAAATTAGCCTTTTTACCTTTACATCTCTACAATAAACCATTTTCTAGGTGTTATGATTGCACATTGAGATGACCAACATTCTCATTTTAAGCATACACCATCACAAATATGGAAAAATGCTGAAATATCCTAACATGACCAACATTCTTATTTTAAGCATGCACTATCACAAATATGGAAAAATGCTGAAATAGCCTAAAATGACTAACATTCTCATTTTAAGCATACACCATCACAAATATGGAAAAATGATAAAATATCATAACATGACCAACATTCTCATTTTAATCATACACCATCACAAATATGGAAAAATGCTAAGATAAAGCTAACCAATCAACTATGCATATACCATCACATCAATGAGAAAAGCTAGTCTAACATCAAATAACATGATCAATATTAACATATCAATAAATAAACATCATCCATATCAACATCATGAACATAAGAAATGCATCTCAAATAAACAAATGGAAATGAATGAACATATCATATATAAATATGTGATCAACTACATATTTCTCATCTACATCATCAAAACATCATAAAACTCTCTCAAAATGTACATCTTACATCTTTGGCTCATAGGTTGGTATAAATATAACATATATAAACCAAAAATAGAAAAAATTAATACTCAAGGTCATCAAGGCTCTCCTTGAGGTCATGAAGATGTAGTATCATCACCACTCTTTATCTGCTTGCATCAACATGAGCTAGAAGTTGTTGCCCATGACATCAACCTCTTTTACTCTCTAAAATTTTAACATTGATGTATATGTAGGAACACTAATCATCATATCATAGTAAGCAATCTCATATAAAGTATTCAAATACCTCACCATTGATATAGTCTCTAGAGGACCCATGACACCTGATGATGGCTTAGCTTGTACTAATCCCTATGGTGGAGGAGGAGGAGTGGCCTAGCCTACTATTGCTCTTAGAATATGTCTCTCAATTGTCACTACATTAACCTAACCATATAAAATATTCATCTATCCCTATAGTGTTATGACCTAACCCTATAAATCCCTAATCTAACCCTATAACATCATTACCTACCCCTATAAGGATAAAACTTCTACTCATGCTACATCTTGAGCTTGTACTACTATATCTCATGCCTATAACATTACATATCTCTCCTTGATTAGCCCTTATAATTCTATTGGTGGCATCCTAACCTTCATCATCAGATGCAACCCTACCCACCAAGCTATGTAGGTACTTATACACCCTAGGTCCCTAACACCTGGTCCTGTTGGTAGCTCCTTAAAATCTAACCCATCAATGTTCTAAAGAAATGGCAATGGTTCTTCTATGTCATCCCTATTGTATCAAGGGAAGGTAGGCATAATATCCTATAAGAGCCCAAACTATCTCCTGACCCATGCCACAGGTACCATCTCCAGCTCACCAACCCATCTCCCTCTGACCCATAATGCACTCTGGAACCCAATAAACTACTCTACCTTCCCTCTAAAAATTGGATATGTAAGATATGGTCTCCACAAGATATCTCTAGGGATCAGGACCTTGATCATGCACCTATAAAAGGCAATGTCTCACATGATGTCATCCACTTAGGTCTATTCCATCCCATCTCTCCACCATCTAAATCTAACCTTGAAGCCAACTAGAATAATGGTAGCTAGCCCTAGTGGTCATGTCACCATGATGTGCTCATAGGCCCAATAGTGTAAGAGATCACCAAAACATAAATTATATCACTAATGCAACCTAAAACCCCATAACTCTCTATATAATTGTGCCAAAAACATTAGACCCCAAGAAAAAATGGTCCACTACTCTATCATTTGCATAAGTACACTAGTCAAAGCAATCAAAAATATCCCTCTATCTACATTGAGTAGGGCATAAACCATGATCTTGATCATCATCAGGATGTTAAGATGATGTTGTTCCTCATTAACCATGTAGAGTAGCTCATACACAAATCTAGCAAAATGGTAGGTCACCTCACTAACATGTTGTCCATATAATTTGACCATATGTATATCATTCCACTCTCTCAATCATATGAAAATCTCCTCACCCTAGAGTGGTTGTTGTAGAATCATATTGGCATCCTCCTATGTAACTATCATCTCTCTAGTCAGTAGATGGAAGGTGTTGGTGGTATGATCCCATCTCTCAATCAGCATGATCATTAGTGACACATCCCATATAATTCAATAGTATCATTTCACTCCTCCCAAACTAATGGCTACTATATGATCCCACTCATTAGGAGTAACATCTCTCCTCATCTATGTCAACAACCTTAGTAGACGGTCTTACAGTGTTAGCTCTATCCTTGCTTGCATACATACATAAATAAATTAGTACACATCCATTTTACTCTACTCCCTCACCACCTTTTTCCCCTTCTCATTAGGAAAACCACATTGGTTTGAGGCCCTAAATTAGGCTATATAGGTAGAACTCAATCGACATGGGGTCTTCTAAGGTTAGCTTAACTATAAACCCACCTTCCTAATTACCCTAGGCTTCACTACCTCTATCTCTCTCTCTACCCTAAACCTACCTGCCTATTCCAACTCTAGGCCTCACTACCTATATTCTTGACTCTTAACGCTATAACCTAGCTTTTAAAACAAACTTAGACCTCTCAACTATATTTTTACTTTTTTTATTATGACCACCATTTTAGATCTTTTTTCATGATTTAGATCTTTTTCCTAAGTTTTAGGAGGACTACATTGGCTTGAGGCCCTAAACTAGGCTATGTAGGCAACACTCAAATAACACAAGGTATTCTAAGGCTAGCTTAGCCATTGGTCTAGTTAACTACTCCCACTAGAGATCACAAACTCACCCTTTCTCTTATTTGTTACTTTTTAAAAATAACCAACATTGGCATCAATGTCAGTATCAACACTTTATTAGCCTATGTATTAGCTGATATCAATAGAACATTACCAACCTCAGTATTAGATCAACTGATGTTAGTCAACCTCGATGTCATGTCAGCTGATGCCAATCAATCTCACCAATGTCATTGACTGGTTCAGCCCCAAGGTTGAACAACTCAAACCCAACCTACCTATTTCCCCTAAAAAGACTACCCCCAACTTACCCTAAATTATCTTACACCTACCCTAACATATTTTCTCCCCCCAATCCTATTTTATACACATCCACCTTTCATTTAACCTAAAACTTACCAAAAATAAATTAAATTAGTTTGGAATCCTACCTCATCTTGTTGTCTCCTCCTGGCTGGTATTTTGGCACCTATAGTCCTACACCTCCTACTAGGTCTTGTCTTTGTGCTACCATCTCAAATCACCCTCAAAGCCCTATTTATTCTCTCTAATCACAAAGTTGTAAATGAGTTTAGTTAGCTTCCAAACCCCTTTTTTTCAAGTTTGGCTGGTTACCAATGTCAACAATCTTGGCCTAATATGCTAACATCAGTGCTTATGATCATCAACGTTGATAACATTACCCTAATTTTGTTAATGTCAGCACTTTACCTTATCAATATCAACACTTATTACTTATGTCAACACCTTCCCAACCATGTTTTCCAACACAAAAACACCCAAATTTGAACATCCTTACCCATACATTGGGGCAATTAGAGATCACATATATCTACCCCAGCCATGAAAAAGTGACATTGAAGATCACTCAAATCTTAACCCTCGATGATTGTGCTTGCAGATCATGAATATTTCCTTGCTCATTGACCTTTTTACACTAGGATTACATTACTTGTATTGAATATAGATGGATATTATGTACATGTATGAATTTTAGGTTTTATGGATGGTAACCAAACCCATCATGTCACCTTCAACCCTTTTGTGTTTCCTAGGGTCACTTCTTACCTCAAATACCTAGGACACATTGACCATTAGATTTACAACTTTGATTGATTTGACCTATTAGATATCACTTACAAGTTGTGCTTTGGTTACTTCTATTTGAGTCCTTAACCTTGCATGTTCTTAACATTGTCAACTTTAGCTTGTTGTACACAGTGATGCTCAATTATCTACCAATCACCCAATTACCTTTCTATCAAATTGGTACCCAATTCTAGTTTCTCTTCCATCAATTCACATTTTGAGGGGGGATACCTCATCCAATACTTGGAGAATCTAACTCCTATTTTTGTCTTATAACATGTCAGTACAAATTACAAAACAAAAAGGGGAAAATATAGAGACCAAAACTATGTCACATACATATGTGTAACTCCCTATGTCAAAACCCCCTAGGCCCATTTTAATAATAACAATTAATCTCCCTAACCCATAATTTTACCCCTCACATATTTAATTAATTTAAAATACTTAATTAAGTTAATTAAAAACCCCTATTTCCACCTTACTTTTCCACGTCACCCTATGACTAATTCTCCTTTGATGAGTCACCTTAAGACCCGATCCCCTCATCCTAACTACCTAAGACTTATTCCCACTTCCAAACTAAATTCCTAAACAACTACTTCCTTCTTAACCTCCTATTTTTATTGTTTTATAATAGGTATCACACTTGGCACTCACAAAAATAGAAAGTAAGCCAAAAATAGAATGTTTTACCTATTTTAGGGCCACTGACATCAATCAACCCATGGATGATGTTAGTGAGATACCTATTGACATCAGTGGGATTACTGATGTCGACAATATAATCCAAACTCTTACCTCTAATTTAAGTCAACAAAAATTAATAAAATTGATTCTTACTCTTGTTTAGGCTCTTGACATTCTATTTTTGACATCTAAGATTAAAATCACCCTACATAAGTCAATCACCATTACCAACTGAGATCTTGAGGACCAAAAGTATCCAATTGTTCTTTCTATTTATAAAATCAAATTTAGACTCCCTAATAAGGATTATCAACCTGGTACTTATCATCTACAACTAAGTATATCACTGATACCATAGGTCATTTATATATTTATTCTTATTTCTTTATATCTACACTACACTACTTTACGCACCTCTGACCATACCCTATGAGGGAGTTATAAAGGTTCCTTGCTTATTTCCCCTTAGATGCATACTAAATGCTTGACCAAACTTAACCAAGTCATAAACATCCTATTCTAACTCTCTCAACCTCTCTAACCTAAGCCAAAGCATTTTACAGACCTAGAAAATCCTTCTATAATCTCTTAGACAATTATTGCCCCTACCAACCTCAATAGCCTAAATGACATCAATCACCTCATTACCAACCTTGGCAGCATAATTAATATTGGTCACTATTCTACTGACATCGATGACTATCAATTTCCCAAACTTCTTTAAAACCTACCTAAATAACTTCTAAAACACCAAAAAAGCATCTCACCTATACCTTGTCACTCTCTGCTACCTATAGGTTGTTACAAATTGCAATCTTATCTCTCTTTTACTCTCTATTTATCTCTCTTTTAATTAATTATTATTCTTTTGTCTCTCACAAGAGGACTATCATTTCTAGGGAAGTTTCACACTTCCTAGAACAAGCACATACCTTGGCAGCCCAATCATTTATATACTAACAAACATCTTGTGGTAGTGTTTTCTTATCTACAGGTAGTCCTACCCAGCCAAAGAAGAGTACTCACAATGTCTAGATACGATGCACAAACCAATTATGGGTTCATTATAATCACTTATATCCATCCTTCTCTCTATTTTACTTTAAATTCAAAATAGAAAAAATTTAATCAAATAATTTTTATTTTGGTTAAGGGTGTTTACTCACACTCTAAAATAGGCTTTAGGATTCAACTTGATTGAGAACCCTGATTTATGATCCCCCAACAGAACATTGTCTCTAAGGTTGAGAAAATCATAGAAAGATTCATCATTTTGAAACTCATTAATCAACATGTTAGATTATTTTTGGCCCCACTTAATCATTTGTGGATAATATAATGGTAATGGGTTGTGATGAATGACTTATCTAAGGGTACAAATAAAATGAGGGTTAAAAAGGTTGGTCTCAACTAGGTCATCAAAAAGGATATGATTAAACTTTGCTTTGATATTAGCTTCATCATCTACTAGATGATGGTGATGGAACATGATTAAGGTATATTGGATCACCCTCATGCAGTTTAAATCCAAGTCCATAAGGTCCTTTTATATCCGGTCATGAAAATTAAATTGAGTGTTCCTTATTGATTTGGTTCAAGACCACCTCCTTCATAGTCTTGATTCTTTATGATCCTATTGGGAATAGGGTACTTTTCATTCTCATAATAATCAACCTACTTGTCATTTTACAACCATGATTCATCCTTTTTGAGAGGGTATATTCTAGGCTAGATGATGGTATAAATGTGATGGGTCCTAGACTATACTTTTTACCTTTGCCCTTTTGTTGACATTCTAGATAAAGTGTCTGGGATTTAGGTCTTCCAAAGGAATTTGGGTTCTATAGAAGGTTTGCAATATGAAAGGTATCATGGGTCACATACTCTCTTGGGCTATTAGGCAAGATGGTATAGTGATTAGATATCTCAAAAGGTGGCATGTGGGAAAGGGAATCGAGGGTATTAGGATTAATGTAGTTATCCTATGGAAAATCAAGGAGTATTACCATTCCATTATCTTGCTTGGCCACTAGATTCATGTTGAAATGATAGTTATAGCTCTTGAACTTGGCTTCTATGTGTTTATAGTGATTGTATGGATGAAAATCACTTAATATACAAACTTCCTTCCCTGAATGGGAGAACCTAATATATTAGAGAAACATTGATGGGACTACAAAAATTTAATGTAACAAAAGTCTACCCAAAATCATATCATATGAAAAATTGATATCTAGCACATGGAAAAGTGTATCATGGGTCAAGGGACCAAGGATAAGTAGCAAATAGATGGTACCTTGTGATTCTTATTCTTCATTGTCATAATATTTGATGGTTATTATCTTTGCTTGAATATCTACCATCATTTACTCGATAAGCTTGATGAGCTTTAGAGACAATATGTTTAGACCTAATCCATTGCTTATAAAGACACATTTCACTTTGTGCCACTTTATGAAAAATTCAATGTACAAGGGGTTATTATGCATTGGACCAAGGGATGGCATATCACTTTGGTTGAAATTGACTTATTGGGTTGGAGATAGGTGTCCAACTAAAGCTTAGAATTTATCAGGGGATATGTCACTTGAAATAGTATATTGGCTAAGGAACTCATTTAATATGTTTTTATGGATTGTTGGCATATGCAACAAATCTAAAATGGAGATCTGTGATGGCATCTTTTGAAATTATTCTACAATGTCAAGACTATTTTCTTGGTTAGTGTTAAATGGCTTATTTTGAGGTAGAATGGTTGGTTGGGTGATGGGCTAAGTGGTAGATGGATGTGGGCTTGGGATGGTAATCATTGCCCTCTGAGTTGTGATTGCATAATTGGGAGTAAATATAAGACCATGATTGCTAACAAATGATGGTGATGGTAGGGGATTAGAAAGGATACATCTATATTATTGGTGTACTTGTACATGGTCATGAGTTAATGATGAGTTATCAATATAAGGCCCAAAATTAGTAATCCCTACTTTCTAGTACACCTGTATGTGGTTCCAGTTTAAGGAAGGATTATCAATGTGAGTTGGTAGATTGGAATTATTTAGAAAAGGTCTTGATTGATTAATATTTGGTCTCAAATTGATGGAGATGGTGTTAACATGACCTACTACAATATGACCTATAACCCTATTATAGTCATGTAAAATTTCATGGTAGGTATGTTGGTTGTTTCCATTCTGACCTTAGTTTATCCATTATTCAGACATTGTTGGTTGAGTTGTTGGTGATTTTATTGGTTCTATTTGTTTAGATTTGGTTGTTAAAACTATTATTGTTGGTATTACACTAGTCATTATTGTTTTTACTACTATAGTTGGTTGTTATGCTATGGAATTTTTTTTTGAAATATTCTAAGGTTTTGATTAGAAGTAGAGGCACCACCATCTAATGTTATCTCCCCATTCTAAAACATATTATAAATCAAATGTCTAATTTTCACATTATGCTAAAAATTATGCCTATTAACCTGATGATATTCATAGAATTCATTTTGGTGGTACCAATCAAGATGTGAAATGCCCTCAAGATAATGTTTTGATATAGGCCAACTAATCAGATTAGTAGAAATGAGCTTTTGAAACATAAATTTAATAGGTTCTCCAAAGTCACTAAAAATGTGATGAGTAGGTAATATTCTCCTTGAAAGAGGGGCTTGTAATGGCAAAGGTTGTTTTATTTGTTGTGTAGGTCTAGACTATTGTGCTTGCTACATTTCATGAAAAGTTTGTGGGCTAGGCATATTTTTCATATGTTTTGTGGGTTGAGAAAATGGTGTTTACACCATTTAGACATGTCTTGAACCTATTACTCCATTTCTAAAAACATTATTATTATGGTTGAATTGTTTTAGTCTATCATTGTTATTGGTATGTGCTGGTTGTGACACTGTAGCTTGGACATGATGTTGGTTTTATCCATTTCCTTGATTGGTACCTTGATTATGATTCTATGAAGTAAGATTGATGATCCCTTTTCTAATAATGGATCATTTGTTTAGCAAACCTTTATCAATAATCTATTTAAAGGTATGTGCACATTGTAGTTCTAGATGATAAGATATCTCACTATCCAAATTTTTGGTAAACATAGTGGTTAATTATTTATTTGGTAAACAATGGGTGCATCAACATGTAAGGGATCTCCATCACTATAGATAACTTGGAAAACTCTCACTAGCCTTTTGATTTTTTTGCATCAAGTTAACCAATGAAATCTCATGCTCGAGATTATATGAAAAGTGTTACACAAACTTGTCTGAAATATCATCAAAATTTGATACTAAATTCTTGGAAAACATTAAAAACCACTCCAAGGTTTGTCCTTCTAGACTCCTTAGGAACAATAATAGAAGGTATATATCATTACATGCCATTGGCTAGAATGCAATAAATAACTTAGTCAAATGAGCCTTGGGGTCACCTTTCCTTTTATATTTGTCAAATTTTGGTGGTTCATACCTTGGAAGAAATGGTATTTTTTAGTAATCCATGTTAAATGGATAAGAACACACCTCATCCAACTTAAACTTTTTGGTTTGTTTCCTAGCTTGAATGGTAGCAATCACATCCTTCATCTATTGCATTTCTTAGGATAAGAAACCAGAGGGAACATTATTTTAAGGGGGAAAATTGGTCTAGGTATATGGTTGAGTGGTCACAAATGGAGAACTTTGATTGGTGTATGATGGAGGTATTTTTTGAGGTATGTTGGTTTGGAAAAAGATTAGGAATATTCATACGTGGATTAATGTTTTGTTTTAGTTTAATTTTCACTTATTTATTAATTTGGAAGAAAGTAATGAAACTATTAATAGGGCGTGTAAAAGAATACCTAGAAAAGTGTGCACATGATCCAAATGATACCAAAAAATCCTCTTTGGCTTGGAAGGAAAAACCTACAAATAAGAAAGACACTATAAAAAGGGTTGTTAGATGGATGGTTGAGTGAACTACCTAGTGTGAGCTAGATATAAGAAGCATATGCTTACTAAGAAGCTGTCAATCCACTATTTATAACAATTAACTTGATATAAATGAAAAGAATGGAAATATGCATTCAAAACTAGAAATTAAGTGCATGTAAGATGAGATGAAAGTAAATTGCTTGTTATAAAAAAACACTAAATATAGAAAAAGTGGATCAATACTTATGCTAAAATAGTTGGGGTTAGGTTTAGAAATAAAAAAAGTCTCTATGAATAGATAGGAACACAAAAAATAGAGTTTGGTTGGGGTCAATGAGGTGAAAATAATTTCTTATTATTTTCTACCATAGTGATCATCAGTATTTGGGTGAACCATTAGTGGTTTGGATAACTATCAATAACTGGGTAACCATCGATGGTTGAGATGACCATTGGTGGTTGAGCTAACTGTCAGTGGTTACTTGTGTAATTTTGTAAAGGATCAAAAAAAGAATTATAGGTTGAGTAATTAGGTAAACAGAGGTCTGTTATGTATCAAGGGAATGAGAAATAAGATACTAATGGCTATAATAGGTTAGGGAGGTTAAAAATGGAATATAAATCAAAAAAAATAAGTAAGAGATAATAGTAACTTGGTGGTGAAAGGTTGAAGTAATTTGGCTAGAGTGATAGTACTTTGGCCTTCAAAAGTGATATCAATAAAGTTTTAGGTCTCTGTTGATGTTGTTTCCTTGATAAAGGGATGTTGGATACCTGGATGAAAGATAACCTAGATGTAAATTACTTGATTTTTAGATCCCTTTCTTCTCTTATTTCTCTCCTTTTATAGGATGAAGTTACTAAATGTGCAAGAGGAAGTTAGTAATTAGGTAGAGGAGAAAGTTACTAAATATGATGTTTTAAAGTTAGTTTTCATAAAAAAATGGAAGTTTTTAAATTTTTCATGCTTATCTCATATAATTGGTAATGCTTTAAAGCTTTAAAGTAGGCTTGGAGACCTAAATATTGATGATTAGATTAATCTTTCATATTTTAGCTGACCATAAATGGTTGAGGTCTATAGGAAAATGGGTTAAAAAAGGGTTATTTAAAATTTTGAGTTAGTAAATTAATAAATGGGTTAAGTCAACTAGGTTGTCAACTAGCTTTAGAGTCAAGTAGGGGTTCTAGGTGTTTTGACATCTAAAATTGTGTATTTTTTTAGTGTCTACATTTTTCCCCTTTTTATTATGCAGCTTTGGATTAACAAGATGAAAAACAAAAAATAAATGGGTTGTTAGTCATGGTTTGATTGCCTTGAGTATGGAAGGAGGTATTCCTCCTCAAACTAGGAGTTGATGAGGTGAAAGTGAAATCAAGTCAGGGTTTGAAAAATAGTAATTAGATAGTCATAATTTGGGTGACACAAAATAGTTGGGCATTTGAAATGCAAACACATGCACAAAACATGACTAAGTATGATAATCGAGATCATATAAAGATTAAAGTTGCCAATGTTTATACAAATAACATTACATTTTAGGGAAATGTGTGATAGGGTAATTGGTCCATAGCATTGGTCATAGTTGATTGGGTTATACCTATCAAGTTACTTGGATAGGGTCATTTTTATGTGTAGGTATCTATGGTAGGAAGTGATCTCATGAAAAAAAAAATGGTCTAGTTGTGCATAAGGTGGTACAAAGTTCAAAATTTCAAGTTGGCAATGTTGGTCAGTGTGGTCAAAATGATCAAGACAAGGCCATCATAAAATATGTGAATACTTGGGTAAAAAATGGCCAACATTGACTTATACATGGTCAAACATGTTAGTGATCAGAGAATGGAAAGTTTTGAAGGGTCAAGTGGTTGTTTTGGAGGAGATAAGGCAATCTCCTAAAAGGATAACACCTAGGTGATGTGCTAAAAGATTCAAAAAATAATGTTGGACCCCAACCCTCAATGGTTAAGGTTTTCCTAAGGGTTGATCATCTATGAATGTCGTAACCATCAATGGTCAATAAAACCCTAAAATGTTAGAAGATCAAAAGTAAAATGGTAATTCATTTTTACCATTTGACTTTTATTAATTTGTACTCTAGGTGATCAATATTTTTTATCTTCTTGTGTTTGCCTACAAAGGTAGAGTTGATCAATTGATGGATAGTGTGTGTAGGTTGACTTGAGTTGTGATTCAATAGAGGGTGGTTGAGGATGTAGTTTTATGGTGGTATAAGGGTTTTGACCATGCCAATGATTATGGAATGAGGTAGGTGTTGTCTTGAAATTGATAACATAGTGTAATGGGTTGTGTTTTAATGTGTTTTATTGTTAGTGGTGAATGATTTAGGTAGGGTTGTGAAAGGGGTTTAGAAGAGATAAAGCCCTAGGGTTTTAAGTTTTGTGGAATTAGGCCAAAGTGTAGATGAATTAGAAAGGGGAAGGATGTGTTGGGTATAAATGAAGATGGAAATAAGTTTAGGCAGAGAAATTAGGGGGGTTTAGGTGATTTTGTAGTGGTTTTGGGAGGTCTAGGGTTTAATTTTCACCACTCATAGTCACACATAATGGCCATCAATGGTTCAAATCAAACCATCAATGGTTGAGGATAGATGTAAAATGATCCCATGAGACCATCAATGGTTTTAAGAACTATCGATAGTCAAAGGAAAGTTATGGTAAAAGGTGTTGAAGGTTGTGTAAGGGGTTGTTATTGGTTTGGTTTTAATAGTTTTTGAAATTTTAAAAGTTGATGAAGTTATTTTAAGAGATTTGATGTTGTATAAATGATAAAGGGGTGGTTTAGTGTTTTTATTAGGTATAAAAAAAAAGGGTTACAGTTGGAAGGTAGTAGAAATGTTTTAGGTGGGAAATGGGTATAAAAGGTAGAAAAAATGTGGGTAAAATGTTCAAGCATGGGTCAAATGAGTTATAGGTAAAGAATAATGAGTGTGATATAGGTTTTATAAGAGGTATGGATGGGAAAATTTGAGTGAATAGTAATAATTAGGTGTTGAAATGATAGATGTATAGATGGATAGGTGGCAAAGAAATTAGGTAGTGAATAAATTTTTGTGAGATAGTGTTAGGGTGGGTGTCATGGTATAAGTATAGGATGGTTTGAGAGGTTTAGATAGATATAATTAGGGTAGATATAAATGTTTTAGTTGTAATGGGATTAAAAAATTAGGTATAGGGTAACACTTAGGTAGATGTTGAAAATGAAGTCATCATTGCTAACATGAGTGTTCTACAAGCATGCAAGAAGATTTAGATGAAGGACTGAGTCCCTCAAATTTTTGTCAAGGTATGATACATGATGACTATATAGGAATGGATATATATGGAGATATTCAAACTAGGCATGATGATTCACAACTGGCACCTATCGTGAGATGTAGGTATGATTTTGGCCCTCATTGAGAGATGGGACCTGACCACAAACACATTTTTTATGCTAATGGGGAATATGATGATTCTCCTAGAGGACATTTATTATATAACATAGCTACCCATTCAAGGTTAGCCAATATACCATATAGAGAGTAAGGAGATTGATTATCATATGGACTTGATTTATGGGGTAGATCTAGTACATGCTTAGTTTTACTTAGGTGGATTCAGCTATAGACCCTTCTACTAGAGGGTTCTTACAAATAGAAGACTCATCACAATGATGATGATGGCCATGTCCTATTTCATATTTATTGATTCAAGAAACAACCACTTTATATACTTATTACTAAGGGTGTTAGTGGAAATGCTTATGAAGAGGACTGTGTTTGGATGGGCCCTAATATTATTGGTATAGATCTATAAGGAGCTTTAGGCTTTCATAGAATATACATGATATGGGATTAACATTGGGTTAATGATTCATTATTGGGTATATAATCACATTCAGGTACTGAGACCCATGGGGTCACCTTAGGATGGATTTAGCTAGGAGCCATAACTAGTTGGTTTCATGAGATGGAGAGGTGAATATGCATTGATAGGTGTTGGTGGTGGTGGTTGAGACATTGAGTGGTTAAAATATGCCTTATAGGGGTTATTGGTAATTAATATAATATGGAGGCCATATATAGGTTGGTTAGGTAGCATATGTATAGCTACCACACATTATCTTTATAGAGCTAGCACTAGATTTATGGGAGATAGGATGGGGAGATAGAGCTTATCCCATTTGAGCAAGTGTGGAGATAGTTTGGACTTATTTAGGGGATCCCACCAGATGTCCTTAGATATAGAAGGGAGGATACCAAATTTTAATTCCTAGAACCACAACCATAAGATGCCATTTTGGATTATAAGGAGCTATTGCCTAGAGTCTTCATCAATGATGTAGGGGTTATGAATGGTTATACAAAGTGGTACTAGGATAGATATGAAACAATGTATTTTGGATGAGGTGATAAGGGGTAATAGTGTATGGATGTGGATCTTACAGGGGTACTAGCATAAGATGGACAAGAAATAATGGCATCGGTAGTAGCACAAGCCTAGATTACCAATTTATAGAGATAGGTTGCCACATTATAGGGTCAAATAATCATTTTATAGGGTAAGGTGGTCACCTTGACTAGAGATCAAGGTCAGGTGAGGATCTCTCTTGGGTTGGTGACATATAAGAGAGATTCACTAAGATAAAGGGTAGGAATGGCCACAAAAGTAGTAAAGAGACCACCTAACATAGTTATAAAGACTTGGTACCTAGCCACCATTGAGGAGATGGGATATTATGAGGTGATAGTACTAGCATAGTTGCCATTGGAGATGAGATATGGAGAGTATAGGTTTATCTTGGTAGGGGTCCATCTATAACTAATCCAAGATAGTGGGCATTGATAGTGGGTAGGTAGGGATATTAGGGGCACCAACACTAGATGGTAGTATAGGTGCAGATGGAGGTAGTGGGAGTGGTGCCCCAGGGGTGTGATATTTATTTACATGGATGGATATTATTTTGATTCTAACCTACATGCCGATGACATAAGATGTATATGAGCAAGAGAGATAGACACATTATGTCATGTATTTTATTATTAATGTATATGATGATTATGACATTTGTGTTGATACCATTTATTTATATTGATGTTGATGATGAAATTTGATTATATGGATGACATGATCATTATGTTCTAATGTTTATGTATTGTTGTATTATGAGGACTCTTACTTATAAAAAGATATGTAGGTTGATTGTTGTTATTCATGTGATGGATATGGTGTATTATAATGATGGATTTCATGGATTAATTTATGATCATGATGTTGTGATGATGATGTTTATAAATGATGACATTATCTTAGTGATGTATGATTTTATATATGTAGATGATTGATTTAATTATGTTATTTGTGATGTTTTTCATAGATGTATATGATTTGTTCAATTAAGGGGTATGATATATATATATATATGATCAAAGATGAATATTTAATGTGGTGATAGAATGATTTTGTTCATGATATGATGTATGGATATGAGATAGAGGATCTTAGGTATATATGATCGTGGTAACTACATGTGTGTGATAGATTATTTGATGTATAGATGTGGATAATAAATAGAATGATGACAATGTTTATTGATATGACATGGTTATTACATGGTTATGATGTGGTTGTCTTATAATGTATATGGGAAATGGTATGATGACATGGCTTATATGGCTTGTCGACACGATGTGATTGATAGAATTATGGATATGTGGTTTACTATTATTTCATTTGTTTTGATATTTATGAATGTTTATGATGTGTTTTTTCTCCATGATTTATGATATATTTGAGGACATGTGAAATGGATAATATGTTGTTTCTTATGTTTTGATATATTTGATATTTTGATAGGTATAGATTATGGATGATGAGATGAAGAAATGTGTTTTTTGATTAGATGTGTGAATGTGAATTTGATATGGCATGATCAGGTATTCCTTGATAGTTGTGGATGGATTTAGGTAATGTTATATGTATATATGAGGTATAATGTGTTTATTCATGAAGATATATAGGATGGTTTTGATTTCTTATGTGGATGATGTGGTTTATGATGCATATGATGTTTAGGTGCAGAGATGGGATATGGTGGCTCATAATGTTGAGGCATGTGGATTAGTGTTATGATGAGAATAATGTTGTGAATGTTTATGATATGGATATAATGAAAGAACATAAAGTAAGTGTATATAACATATGAAATGTAGATAAAAGAGAAGGATCATGAGATAAATGTACACATGAACTAATGAATGGAGGGTAAGAAAAAGGTAGGATGTGTTCATTGACAAAGGCCTAACAAAATCAAATTCAGATTGGTTTAATTAAAATTATCCTTTCCAATTATTTTGATGAGCATTCTTTGATAGAAAAAGAAGGTATTTGGATCACTTTATGTCAAGTAAGCTCATAGTCCCTTTATTTTAGAGAGTTTAAAAAGGGAAAGTAGGTGAGAGGTAGACAGTTGAAGGGAAATGGACAATATGGGAACTTGATGTGGGTTAATTTTACCCTTTTATAGGTGAACAAATAACCCTTATATAAAATTCCATGCCTTAATATAATGTGTAGACTAATTAATGTGGGAATTCTACTAAGTATATATGAAAGAGTTGATTGTGGCCCTTTTGGGATAACTTGATTTGATTTTGATATAGGGCCCCCCTTTTTCATCTTTTGTTGTTTTGGATAAAGGGGTGAAGTTGATTGATGTAGGAAGATTCAAATAATTACTTTTAAAATTTTGAGTTAGCCATCATTCAAGGGATTGGTCTAAATTTGAATTTTTATAGTTGTCCTTTAAGGGAGTATTCTATCTTTAAGAAATTAAGTTGTTAGGTAGTCATCCTTCAAGGGAGTAGTCTACAATGCTAGAGATATGGACCCAAGTGATATTTTGGTATCCCAATCAGATTTTGAGTGCTAGTTTTAGATATAGACAAGTCTATTTAGGCTTAAAGGTCTATCTTTATGGAGGTAAAACTTTTAGCACAAAGGTTATTGATGGATGAGAAAAGGTGGTTTGAAGGATAATTGATCATGAGATTCCATATGAATATAGACAAAAATTATCCATGAGAACCATGCCATGGGTAGAGCCATGGTATCTATGCTTAGGATTAGGCTATAAATGTGATGAATAATGACATGATTATATGTTATAATCAAATTTCTTTTAAAGGAATAGGGTGAAGGTATAAAGGGATTGAAAATTTCATAAACCAAGGGATGAGATTAAGTTATGCACAAAGGTGAGTTTGATCCTTGTTTTAACAATAACAAGGACATAGATGCAAAACATTGAGAGGTTTAGGTTCTAGTTTACCTTTAAGAGAAGACAAACTATAAGCTCCTGATCTATACTTGTGGGTTATGATGTAGGGTCCAAGCCAATTGAAAAAAAATTTCCTTTTTTGCTTTTTTGCATATTAGTTACATGTTGGTTTTCCTTAAGGATAAGGTCTCTGATATTTAATTCTCACTTTATAAAATGTTTTTTGTAATCACAATTGATTCATTCTTGATAAACAAAAAGATGATTGAGGGCTACAAGGTGATGTTTTTCAAGTAGTTCAAGATGTATGAGGTGTTCCTAATGATAATCATTCTTAGAAAGGATTTCATGTAAAGATATGTGAAGAGAAAGAATATGGACTTTGAGAGGCAAGTATGCCTCTACTCCAAAGATGAGAGAGAAAGGGGTAACACCCATAGAGGTTCAAATGCTAGTGTGCTAGACCCATAAAGTGAAGGGAATGTGTAAATGTCAATCTTGACCTGAAGCACTTACTAATTTGGTTAATATTTTCTTAAGGATTTTGGTAGAGGATTTTACTTGTATATTTTCTTGTGGATGATAGGGTGAGGAAAATCTTAACTTGATACCAAAATCATCACATAGACCTTAGACTTTCTTATTTATATAGGATTTATCATTATCAATGATAATCTTGTGAGGAATGCCGAAGTGATAGATGATATGATGAGTGATGAAATTGATAATATTTTTAGCTTTGGTGGATATAAGGGGTATAGATTTTACCCATTTGGTGAAATATTTAGTAGCAGTAATGATGGATTGATGTCATTATGAATAATGAGGATTGATTTCCCCAATAATATTAAGACCCCATTAAAAGAAGGGCCAATAGTCTTTGGACACACAGAGGACATGGGTAGGTGTGTGAAGTAAGTTAACATGTTATTGATATTTGACACACTTCATTACATAATCGTAACAATCCTAATTGAGGGTGGGCCAATGATAGCCAAAGTGAAGGATATATTTAGTGATGGATAGGCCACTAAAATGTCCCCCATAGATTATGTCATGTATTTCCTTGATAGTATGGGAAGCTTCTTGACTATGAAGGCAAGGGATAAGGAGACAATAAAAGCCACATGTAAAGGATTCCCCTAGTATGGTGTAATGAGAAGTACTCTAAACAAAATCTCTTCAGGCATTCCTTGAAAGGTTAGGAGGAACAACGCTGAGGTTAAGGTAGTTAAATTTTTTGCTATATCAAAGGTTGAAAAGAGATGTTTCCACACTAGAAATGGTGAGAAGGTTAGAAATGATATATGAAGGTGAGATAATTTATGGCTGGTGACAAATAGTTTGGATTTGATAGGCTGAGATGGGATTTGGGAAGTAAGGGAAGCCATTGTATCTTTGAACTTATCAATAGATCAATAAACTAATTGAAGAAGGTAATGATCAAATGATGCTAAGAGTACATCTATGAGTTGTTTGTAATTTAATAAGACTTATTTTTTACATTGGTGGGATCAATTGCTCTGATTGATCACAAGTTGGGAATCACCAAAGATACTGATTGTTTGGATTATTAAGACTAGAGCGGTTTGGAGACCTATGACTAGGGATTCATATTTGGCCACATTGTTGGTGTATTCAAATTAAAGTTTAAAAGAAAGTGGAAGAGGTTCAACATTAATGGGAATGAGAATAACTCTAGCACCCCCACCATGTTGGCATTTAGAGCCATCTAAAAACATGGTCATATGGTAGGTGGGTTATTATTAAGAAAGAGTTATAATGGAATGATCTAGAAAAGGAAGGGAAAGTGGTTGGTTTTTGGGTAGAGGAGCTTCAAATAGTTTATCAGTGATGAATTACTTTTTAATATATTTTTGTAAAAGGAACTCAAGGTCAAATTTAGCTAGGAGCATGAGCCATTTAGCCATACGCTAGTTTTGGTATGTCTTAGAGTGCATGTATTTGAGGGGGTCAATGTTAGTGATGACATAGGTTATGTGATTAAGAGGGTAGTGAATAATTTTGGAGGCCACAAAGACTAAGGTGAGGTAAAGTTTCTCAAGATGGGTATACTGAGTTTCATACTCTATAAATGTGTGGATAATTTAATAGATGGATTTATATTTATTATATTTTTCACGATGAGTGAGAATTACCCCTAAGGAATTGTCCACGAAAAATATATAAAGGTTTAAGGGTTGGTATTATTTAGGAGGGATGAGGACATGTGGAAATAAAAGGTACTTTTTGACTAAATCAAAGGCTTATTGATAGTCTTTGGTCCATTTAAAGGAGGTGTCTTTATTGAGGAGATGGTGAAAGGGTTGGCATCTATCTAATAGCTAAGAGATAAAGTGATGGATAGATTGGATATTCCCCTATAGGTTATGGAATTGATTAAGATTAATAGGAGGCATCTCCAAGATTGCTTAGACTGTAGCAGGGTCAATTTTGATTCTTCAAATGGAGATGACAAAGTCTATAAGTTTTCCAAATAAGACCCCAAAAATGAATTTCTTGGGATTTAGCTTGGCATAATAATGGATTAATCAGTGGAAGATGATTATGAGAATGACAAGGTGATCTTTGTGGTGTTTATATTTTATAAGGAGATCATCCCAATAGTCTTCTATAATTTTATGGATAACATCATGGAAAATGTAGGTCATGGCACGTTGATAACTTTCTCCAATGTTTTTCATATCAATTGACATGACTCTATAACAGAAGGTCCCTTATGGGGTGATAAATAAAGTTTCATGCTGATCTTTAGGGGTAATCAAGATTTGATTATATCCCAATAAACTATCCATGAGAGATAACATTTCATGGCCAATTGTAAAATCAATAAGTTGGTTGATGTTTGGAAAAGGGAGCTCATCTTTTGGGTAACCAAGATTAAGGTCACAAAAGTTGATACAAAGGTCAAATCCCCCTATGGGTTTGGTAATGGAGATGATGTTAGAAACCCATTATGGATAATCAATGGGCTAGATAAATTCCATAGATAAGAGATGTTGAAGTAATTGTTTAACTAGAAGGGAGGTGTGAAGATATATCTTATGAAGCTTTTATCACACTAGCTTAACCAAAGGATGGGTGACAATGTTGTGGAGCAAAATAGAAGGGTCAATTCTAGGCATATCCTAATAGGACCAAGCAAAGGCTATGCTACAATCATGAAGGAAAGAAGGATAATCCTATTGCTCCATGGAATTTAAGGATTGGATGATTTTGATGATATAGGGGTTGTCCTGAGTACCTAAGTTGACATCAATTATGGATTTGTTTTGCATGGTTTGCTTCTCAAGAAGAAGGGATTTATAGATATAAGAATCCCCCACATTGAGATAGGTGAGAAAAGAATCATCATCTTGATGTTGGATGGTGTTGATGGTAAGATAATTTCATTCTATCATTTTATAATGGATAAGAGGAAGGGTTTTAGTTTAGCCACCCTTTTGATAGGTTAGGGGGCCCAAACTAACAGTATTGATCAAAATAAAAATTTGGATAGGATGATATCAAGGTCTTTAGATTTTAAGGGAGATGGGGTTTGTGAAGATGTAACATCATCATCGATAATAGTGATGGGTTTTGGTGAGGTGGGTTATTCTAGTGGTATGAACCCAAGGCCAAATAATGCATAAGGTTTTTGAGTTTTTATTATGAGTAACTCATGAGGTCCCTATTCATAAAGGCCAAGACCAAACACCTTGAAAGCACACCTGTAAAAGTATGTTTTGGCAAAGGATATTTTGTTGAGATAAGAGAAGTTAGAGGTGAATGGTGTAGTGATGGGAGTGAGAAGTGGCTCGTCAAGTCCCCCATAAATGAAATTTGTTAGATTATTGGGTAACCTAAAAGGGATGATGGTTCTGATGTTAGGATTGTATAAAGGGTCATGTTTAAGGTTCCCATACTCTGGTGGAGTAGGGAAAGCACCAAAGGCTAAAATATGATACTCACTAAGTGAGAGACTTTGAAATTTAGATTCTAAGGGGTCCTCTATGGGTATATAGGAAGAAGGGATTGATGAGCTAGTGGAATCTTCATCTTGGTTGTGGGTGGGAGTACTATGGGTTTTGGTTGATGGTAAGGTAGTGTTTTTAGTAATTTATGGTGAGGTGGATGAGGGAGGAATAAGAACATCATTAGGTCGATATGTCATATTTTAAGAGGTAAAAGGACTAGGGTCAGCTTTAATGGAAATAAATTGACCTTCATGCTTAAATTTGACACATTGATGTTAGGTGGAAGGGATACAACTCATGACATGGATCTAAGGGTGTACAAGTAACACATTATATTTAACTCACCCTCTATAATATACAATAGTTTGGGAATGGTGTAGGGTCCCAAGCAAATATGAAGGACAATTATCCCCAAGGTTGTGGCCATGGTATCATTGAAGGCGTGAAGAACCATTGTGTTTTTTGATATGATGTTATTGGGTATATAAAGTTGGTCATAAGCATGGGAGGGGATAATGTTGATGATAGATCCTCCATCAATCATCACCCTTTTGATATGGGTGTGATTGATGTATATGGTGATAAAAATGGGAGTCTTAGAATCCTCATGATAAATAAGAGGTATTTCAAAATCTTGAAAGGTGATGAGGGTATAAATTTGGAGGGCACCAACAAAGGGTGAAAGAGGTTATAGATCATATAGTTAGAAATCTATAGATTTTAGAGCCTTTATCAAAGCTTGATGATGGTGGGGTGAGGTGTTGATCAGTTCATAAAGGCTCATTTTCACTGGTGTTTGGTGAAGTTATTTTAACATGATACACTAGATGGATTCATAAGGGTTGGAAGGAGAGGGTCCCAAAATGGATACTTTTGGATTTTATGGTGGCATAGGTGAAGGTGTAAGTGTTTGGGGTTGGTCATAAGGTTGAGGGGTTCAAGGGTATGTCCAAGGAATGAAGAGTTTGTCTTTTCCCTTATCCTTCTATTGGGACCACGAGTGGGTAACCATATGAATAGTTTGGATCAGGGTATTTTCTAAGTTTGGAGGTTGCTTAGGTTCCTCCTCCTCACTCTTGGATGAGAGTGGGGGAGTAGGAAAAGGTTGGGTAGGTTGAATTGATGGTAGGATTGGTAATAGAGGTAAAAGATGCTCATCAAATAATAAATCATCCTTGTCGTATAGGCTATGAATAAGTGCCTAGAGAGATTTATAGTTCTTTGTGTCATGTCTTGGTGTCCTATGGTATGCATAGATTATATTTTAATTGAATCAAGAGGGTTAGGTATTGGAAGGGTATAATGGTTTGAGAGGTGGTAAGCTAAAGAAATAAGTTTGCAACAACCTTTGTAGGATGGTTGAATAAGATTCATTCAAAGGTGTTGGAGGTGATGGGTTTATAAGTTTAGGGATGGAAGCCTTCTTAGAAGTATTTTTCACCTTAGAAGTTATAGGTGGTCTAATGGTTTTGGTTGGTTGTTGGGATTACTTAGTTATGGTTGTCTTTGTGGTAAATTATTTAGAGGTTAGAGATTTGGGTGTTGAGGGGTTGGATATAGGTGGAAGTGTAGATGCAGATAAGTTGGTTAAGAATGATAGGGAACTAGATGATCTAGTGGGTTTAGTTTTAAGTAAAGATAAGTGGGATGGATTATTAGAGGAAGAATAGGTAATTCAAATGGTATAAGGATGGGGTCCTAAAGTAGAAGGCAAATGAGAAAGAGGTGGTATGAGTCTAGTTTGAGGTTGAGTTTTGAGCAACTCTACCTTATTTATTAGTTTGGTTTGGGGTTTCATTGATGGACTAGATGGTGCTAAATAAAAATTCAAAGAGGAGTGAACATGGATAGGTGTGTGAAGGATTCCTAGATTCTTGATAGTCTTGGGAAGAAAGGCATGAAGATATTTGATAATGTTATATAGAGGTGGTTGGGATGGTTCACCTATGGTTTTGGAAGAAGAGGTATTAGCTAAGGAAGTAAGAATGGGTTTAAGGGTGGATTCAAGTGAGGTTGAAGATTCAAACTTATTTTGGTAAGGGATCCCTAGATGATGCCAAAAGGTGGCTCTATCAAAGTTGGGTTGAGAAGTGAACTCTAAAATTTGGACTAGCATATCAAAGGGATTGTACATGGGTTTGGTTCATTGGTCATTAGTTTCAAAAATTAATCCCTTATGTGGAGAAGAGGGAATGGATCCTTCATCCTTTTTCTTGATGGGAGGTTCCAAAATTGGTAGTTAGGTGAGTGAGGTAAATTTCTCTTGTTATATGGTTTCTAAAGAGGGAATGGATGGATATATAATGGGGGAGGTAGGTTTAGTGTCCTCAAGTGAAGTAATGGACATGGTTTCTTCCTTTTTTTGGGTATCTAAAGGAATGGAGGGAAATTATACCACTTTAATAAGTGAAGAAGAAGAATTGGTTAACACAAAGGTTACCTCCTTTGATGTTTCCATCAAAGGAGATGTAGATAAATCTAATGTCTCATTTAGAGAAGAGAGAGAGGTGGTTGATTCATTCATTTAGGTATCCAAAGGAATAGAAGGTGAGTTTACTACTTTCATAAGTGAAATGAAGGAAGAAGTAGTCTTGGTAGTGGTCTCCTCAATAATGGACTCATTAATAATAGCATGGATCATGTGTGCCTCATGAGAGTGAGATGATTATGGATTGTTTTCATGGTGATGGTTATAAGGAGTATGATTAGGAAAAGGTTTATATAAGATGTCAAGGAACTGATTAGGAGGTGCATGGGATTATCAAATGCAAGTTCTCCACTATCAATTAAGATTTGGGCCAAACTTTTGAATGTATTACATCTATTGATGTCATATCAAATAACTTGATGAAAGACACAATGATCATTCTCATTGTACCAATTAGGTACAAGGTAAGAAGCATCAAATTATTGGGGTGGTTTGACAAGTGGAAGTTGGATGAGGTTGAATTTGAGAAATTTGTCCAAAACTAAAGCATAAGACTCCCTTATGGGCTTATATTGTATTGGAGGAGCTCAATTTTGGTTTTGATTTTTTTGGTAGGAAGGGTTTGAAGAATTGGTTTAATGGGGTTAGTTGATAGTTGGTGGTAAATAAATATTTAGGACAAATAATTTTGTATATGCTTTCACTTTGGTATTGGGATGGTTGGATTGGTTAGTAGTTTTGGAGGGAGGATCATTGGATTTAAAGATATAATTCTTGTTCTGTAGTTTCAATTTCCTGTCATTAATGGCTTGGTTTTCAAGTCTACATTCCATGGTGAATGCCTTGTCAAAAGTTATAAAAGTTTGAACTTGAAGAGTGGGGGTAATATGTTTGGAACAACCCTAAAAAAAAAGTTCAATCAACTCAGGTTGGGATAGGGAGAAATAAATATGGTTGATGAGACCTCTCCATTTAACTACAAAGTCAGTAATTGATTCATCATCAAATTACTAATAGAATAGAGGTTGGTAATAGAAATATTTTTAGATATATTTACTAAGAAATGCTCTAAAAATATTTGGGCAAGTTGGGAGAATGAAAAGATGGAGTGCTTGGTAAGGGGACTATACCAATCAAGGGCTGGTCTTGATAAAGACATGGGGAAAGTATGAAGGAGGAGAGCATCATCATATGTGATCAAATAAAAAGAGTGAAAGAATGTTCTCAAATGTTACTAGGGATCCTCCTTACCTTAGAATTTATAAAACTTAGGTAATTCCCATTGAGGAGGATAAGCATGGATTGGAATAGATATATTGGTGAGTTCATTACATATTTTATCATAGGATAAAATGTTATGAGACCTGGAGATAGATGATTCTAAGTTGGTCATTTTGTCCATTAACATCTAGAATAAATCTATTTATGGTTGGGAAGATGAATAATTAGGTGGTAAGCCTTGTTGAGGTTAGGTGGAAATAATGTATGGATAAGTGATAGAGGGTGCTGAGGAATCCATATATTGGTAAGTGGTCATATGAGGCTGGGATGATGCCACATAAGGGTTGATTGGCACAAACAATTAGGTAGAAGGTGTAATGTCTGATTTTGGGTTAGAAAGATATGGGTAAGCTTTCATGGGTACTTATTGGGGGGATAATATGGGTCAGGTTAGAGGTATGTTTGGGTTAGTGGATGGTGGTATGGATGTAGATTAGGTTGGGGGTATGAAAGTGTTAGTTGGTTATTGATGGGTGGTAACTCTAGTGCTAATAGGTGGGAGGGTTTGAGGTATGAAAAGTACCAAACTCTAAATTTGGGTAGAATTTGATGGATTGGTTGAAATAAGGGGAATGGAAGAAATAGGGGTAGAGGATACCCCCAAAATGGAGGGAGTATAGGTGACAAGAGGTAAGGTTGATCAAATGTTGGAGGTATTGGTTTGGGAAGTAGGTGATTGATTACTAGTTGGGATGTTGGATGGAGTTTGGAGAGTGGTAGTAGGTGGGATATTGGATGAAAAAGAGGCTTGGGTGATCATAGGTTGGGTTGAGGTGGTACCCACTAAAATATGAGAAGGCATACCATAGGGAAGATTTTTTAGAGAAACTAAATCAAAAGAGGTATAGTTAAATAAGCTATTAAGGTAATGCTGAAGAACCATGAGGTTGTTATTGAGGAAGGTAACAAAATTTAGATCACCCTCAACAAAAATTAGAGGCCTGGTAAGAGGGGGATACAATGAGGGGAACCCTCAACATTAGAGGTATACTCTATGGAGGAGGAAGAATAAGGTAGTTGTTGGTTGTTTTTATTCCTTAACTTCTGTCTAGTAAAGACCATGAGAGGAAATAAAAGATAAAATGACAAAACTCACATCAAACAAAGAGAAAGTAAAAGAAAAGAACTCAAAGAAATAAAACATACACTAAATTGAATTTAACAACCTAGGGTTATTTTTAAACTGCTTTTGAATTATGCCTTAGAGAGTGTGAAGAGGAAATTTGGTTTGTAGATTGGGTACTAAAGAGGAAATCGAAGGTTAGTTTTAGGTTATGTTTAGGTGATCAAGAGTGAAATTTTTATTGATCTTTAGCATGTAGCTTGGTATTGGGGCCTACCCCCTCACTTAATGCACTGTAGTGATATGGGTGTTAGGTGCTTAGCCAAAATATACCGAATCTCAGTGTTTATACTCAACTAGAGAGTTGATTTGGTTCTCCCCTTAGTAATGACCTCTAAGTAGGATTACCAAGAAAGGGTAAGGTTTGCTATTAGGTGATGAAATATTAGTCAATCCTTGTCTTAGGTATGTTTTGATGTGTTGATTGGTTATGTGGTTTGGATGAGTGTGTGATATCAAGAATGAAAGCTTCGATTAATTACTATGCCTTTAAGTTACTAGATAGACTAAAACAAGCAAGCGATCAATGTATGCAAAAAGGTTTATTTTAAGCCCAAAAGGAAATTTTAGATTTCATTAAATGATCATACAATAAAGGAAGAAAAAGTGATGTTATGTCCCATTGGACATGCCAAAAATTTTCAGATTAATTTGCACTCATTTTTAAATTTGGAAGCAAGTAATGAAAATAATAATAGGGTGTATAGAAGAATACCTGGTAAAGTGTACATGTGATCTAGACAATGGTGAGAACTTCTTTTTGGCTTGGAAATAATAACCTATAGACAATAAATATAATAAAAAGGGGTTGTTAGATGGATGCTTTAATGGATTTCCTAGCGTGAGCTAGATCCAAGAAGCGTATGCTTATTAGGAGCCTGTCAATCCACTATTTATAAAAATTAAGTTCATATAAATGAAAAGAAAGGAAATTTACATTCAATAACTAGAAATAATTGCATGTAAGATGAGATGAAAGTAAATTTTTTTTAAAACAAAAACACTAAATATAGCAAAAATGGGTCAATACTCATGCTAAAATAGTCAGGGTCATGTTTAAAAATTAGAAAGGTCTTAATGAACAGATAGGAACATAGAAATAGAGTTTGGTTGGGGTTAAGAGGTTGAAAATAACTTATTATTTTCTAACATAATGACCATTAATGGTTGGGTGAACCATCGACAGCTAGGCTAACCATCAATAGTTGGGTAATCATCAACACTTGAGATGACTATCAATGATTGAGATAACTATTGGTGGTTACCTATGTAATTCTAAAAATGATCATAAAAAGAATTATAGGTTGGGTGATTGGGTAAATAGAGGTATATTATGGATCAAGGGAATGAGAAATAAGATAATGATGGGTCTAATAGGCTAGGAAGGTTAGAAATGGAATATAAATCAAAGAAAACAAGTAAGAGATATTGTAACTTGGTGGTGGAAGGTTAAAGCAATTTGGATAGAGTGATAGTACTTTGGCCTTTAGAAGTGATATTGATAGAGTTTCAGGTTTCTATTGATGATACTTTATTGTTGAAGGGATTTTGGATACTTGGATGTAACATAGCCTAGACGTAAATTACTAGATTTATAAATCCCTTTCTTATCCTACTTCTCTCTTTTTATAGGATGAAGTTACTAAATGTGTAAGAGGAAGTTTTTAATTAGGTAGAGGAAAAAGTTTTTAAATATGATTTTTTAAAGTTTGTTTTCATCATAAAATAAAATTTGCTAAATGTGCTATGATTATATCGTATAGTTGGTAATGTTTTAAAACATTAAAGTAGGCTTGGAAACTTGACCATCAATGGTCAAACTAACTATCAATGGTTAGGCTGACCATTGACAGTCAAGGTATAGAGGAAAATGGGTTAAAAAGGGGTTATTTATAGAGTTAAGTCAATAAATTAATAACTTGGCTAAGTCAACTACGTTGTCAACTAGCTTTATAGTCAAGCACAGGTTTTAAGTATTTTGACATGTAAAATTATGTAGTTTTTAAGTGTCTACATGTTTGATTGTTGAAGTTGTATGTAGTGTAGTGATATTTTAGTTAGGGTTGGATATGTGGGCCTAGTTTTAGGTATTTTGAGGTTGGGAATGAGGGATATAACTATACTATGCTTATTGGGATTGAATAGGGACATGCTTCTAGCTAATCAAACCTTATTGTTGAGGGGATACTCGTGAATGAAGACCCTATCTTTGATCTAGTGGCACATTCTACATAAAAGGCAAGTGTTATTTGATTGGTACTTGAAGAACATTAGAAACTCTTTATTACACAAATCCTAGTTAGGAAGTGGATGCATGTTGGAGATTTGACACTTGTTACTGACAAATAGTTTTACACTATCAATTAGACATCATTTGGCTTTGAGTTAGTATATTGGTCTACAAAGAAAGATGTATGGTCACTACTACATGGTGAGGTGGAACATTAGTTTCCCCTATTGAGGTGGCAATATTTTCTACCTCTACTATATTATTATGTTTTATTATGCCCATTGTTTTGGAACATTACTTGTTACATGTTAGGGAGGAGTAAGATTCATCACATTTTGTTATTGAGGCACAACATTGGTTATTGGCTAGTTATCTAACCCTATTGGTTGAGCACTTGAAGAAGTAACTAGATGAGGTTTAGTGGTAGTAGTTAGCTAAAATTGGGATGTATAAACTCCTAATACCTAATTTTGAGAACCACTCATGTTGTTAACTAAAGGTACACTTGTTTTTAGACTACTTATTTGTGTACTTACACAAATTTAGTTTGGATTGGATGTTGCTTATGCATTATACACCAATTTTTACTCATTATTGGTTTGGATATGAAACAAGTTATCAATCAAAGTATTTTGTGTGAATAGTTCTATACCCTGATTATCTTGACTAGTCAATTCTATTAACACTCTTGTTAAAGGAACTAAATATATAAGAGGCATATTTGACATGGTCATATAATTAAAATTATGTGTTTGGTTTAATTAAGTTTGGTATGCTATCTACATCTATACAAAGTGATCCTCTATGGGGTCCTTTCTTTTGATAAGTATACTAGGGTCCTGATATGTCATTTGGACTAGAGCTAAATGATTGATATAAAAAGCTTATTGAGTATATAGTATGTTGTGAGGAATTCTTACTAGATGTAGCAAATTATCATGAGGGATGTCTGCCATAAACTTTGCCCCTAGTTCTATAGATCTAACCAAAATTTCATTCTTATTTTCTAATAAGTGATGCTCAAATAGATAAGGGTCATATGTTGATGGTGTAGTAACATAGTATGATTGTTGAGGAAATGGTTCTTAAAATGTAGGTACCACAACTAGGTATTGCTTTATTATCTCATGATCTTGCTTTGAGTATGAAGGCATGTTAACCTAATAATGAGATAATGGGTCTTGGTTTTTTGCCCCTATTTGAGTTTTATAAGATGGATAAACATACATTTCATAAGCAATATAATCTACATAGGGGTCTTGAACCATTTCTTCTTGTACAACTACATTACTAAATCTTGGATTATACATGAGTCTACTATGAGTGTATGAAGACATGTTGGGATCCATAGTAAGTGTTTTGTGACTAAAAAGAATAGATTTCTACAAACACTGAAAGAGTGATGTCCAAAAAAAGAGGTTCAAACTTGGTCTAACTTAATCAAAAGTATATATATATATATATATATATATATATATATATATATATATATATATATATATATATATATATATATATATATATATATATATATATATATATATATATATATATATATATATATATATATATATATATATATATATATATCCAAAAATATTGATGCAATGATTTGTGATAAAACAAGCTAATGTCAAATGTCCAATGTTTACATGTCTCACACAAAAAGGTCAAGTAGATGGACTAAAAATCAAAATTCTAGATTATAGGATCAAAGTGTTTCAAATGAGTCTAATCTAGGAGGAAAAAAGTGTTAGGTATTTTGGCAATATACAACATCAAAATCTAGGCTCAAACAAAGGTATGTGATAGGACTTTTAACCAAACAATGTCAAAAACTAGACTTTGAAACAAATATGAAATATTTAATCTAACAGATTTGAAACACTTTTTGATAAAAACTAGGCATTTGACTTGTAGACATAAACTTGATAAATAAGTATAAGGTATGAAACAAAAGGCACTTGGATATATTTTTCTTTCTCCTAAATAATGACATAAACTAGACTCTTTTGACAAATAATCTAGACAAAGGTGAATGGATTAATCATGCTAGACAAAGACTCACAAAGGTATACTAAAAATGGTTTTAAATTTTGGAAAAAAACTTGGACTCTATGAAAATTAGGCCTATGAAACAAGTTTCAAAATAATTTGAGTAAATGTAAAAATGCTGAAATTCTCAAAAGGTGTGACAAACATTTTCTTCAAGACTCTAAGGAAAAATGGTTTTGACAAGATTTTGGTAGCATAACACTAATTTTTTCAACTCAAATGACATAGAAACAAAAAATGTTTGACAAATATCTAAGTTAAAAATGTGGTGTCAAATGGACTCAAGATAAATGGTGAATTATTATGGGTAGTACAAAGTGTAGCGTAGGACTCAAAGCATGAATGATATGTAAGATGACTTGAGTCCTACCAAATGATGATAATGATTATGAGTCTAAAAATAACCCACAATTAAAATTATAAATTGAACCTAAGTTATCTCAAGTTTAGTTAAAATTGTGAACCCACTTAATACTTCAACCTTATGAACTTATAAAGGTGAAATTTCAAATTTAAATTATCAATGGACTTAATAAAATTGGGAAAATGGTCTAGACTCAAATAGGTACCATAACTATGCCAAAATGGAAGATATGACACAAAGTTTATGATAATTTTTTGAACAAGGAAAAAGATGGTTTTCACTTGGGCAGTATAACACCTCCTTGTTCAAGAAAATAATGGATAATGTGTTTAGTTGTGTAACCCTTTTGTTAAAAAATAGTTTTGACTCCAAACAAGATTGAGTAATCTAAGACAAAGAACAAAAAACTAATTAATCATCTTAAGCCCTAAAATAAAAAGGTATGGTAAAGTGAGGTTAACCAAACTAAATTTTTTTTGAATGTTTAGATGGATCAGACACATAAGACATTCACATCAAAATGCAAGAGAATCATACATTATTTGGGTCTTCATCATATGGATTGTTGTAAAAACAAATTTCCCTTTTTACAACCACTACATCTATCATTTACTCAATGTAGTGTGATGTCTAACATTATCAAACATCCCAATCTTCACCTCTACTAATGGAGATGGGTTAACCGCTCAAACCATTATCCTAGTGAGGGGATCCCAATTTATATACCCCCCATGGAGAGGGGTTGAAGATAATGTTGGGAGATGAATTCCTAGGTCAAGGCTTCCCTATAGAATTTATGGGAGGTAACGAAGTCCCCCTCACAAGTTAAGATTAAATAAAATAAAAACTATGTAAAAGAGATTTATCGTTGTTTCTAGATCACCCAAGCTGTGCAGGGTCTTAAGGAGATCCTTCACAACACCTCTTTTATGATTTTGAACTAAGGAAATTTGAAATTAAGATGGCACTTTTGATCTGACAAGTGCCCTATAGGAAATGAGGGGAGAGCATACATACACACCTTCCTTTATTATCAAATAAAAACTAACTACACAAACAATGATAAAAAAACTTTGCAAAAACTTTGAAGTGAGTTCAATTTTAGAGCACTAAATAAAAATTTTGGTGGTGTTCTTTATCCCCTTGGATTTAAGTTACATAAAGTTTGAAGAACAAGCACAAAAACATTCAAATATACATCTAAGTATTTCCTTAAGCAACAAATAAAGTTCCTAATCCTTTTCAAGTATCCAAAAATAGGTTAAAAAGACTATATTAATCTTGTTTTGATCACCTTTTAAATGGGCCCTAGAAGGAAATAAGTCAGCCTTTTGTTTAGCCTTGAAGCACTTTTCCAAATAAAATAAATAAATTTATAAATTGAGCTCTTAGGTTTACAATGTAATACCATAACTCCATATTCCAATATCATAACTCTACAAAATTGTGACTGATTAACACAATATTATAATTCATGGTTAGTTAACAAAAATAGACAATATCACTACTTAGATTGACAATAATGTAAGTTATAGTGCAATATTGCAACTGTGAGAGTTATGGTATTGACATTTAACTGATAGTGGTTTAAACATAATACCATGACCCAAACTAATAATATCACTAGTAGAAAAATCATTGTATTACAATATCATGACTGTCAAGTCACGATATTACAATATCACTAATTTTGAAATTGTGGGATTGCAATATCACTACTATTGAGTAGCAATATTGTAATATCACAATTAAACCTATAGACAGAGGAAATGTTAGTCCAAAAATATAGTTAAGATGTAATATTATGAATAAAATGATAAAACCATGACTATTTCAATTGTGATTTTGTCGTTTAAAACACAACATCATAATTCCATAGTGATAAAATCATGACTTCTAGGAAAATGGGTTTTTGCTCAAAATTCTCACTCCTTTTGCTCCCACACTCCAAGATCATACATGAAAATGGTTATTAAGTTTCATTTAAGTTCTATTTGATCAAATGTTTTGGGGCTAAGCTGCATTGGGCATTCCATTTATGAACATAGGATTGCAATAAGGGAAGATTAATATAGTGTTAGTATATGAAATCAAAATCTAAAATAACACACTAATAACTAACACCTTAAGCCTATCTCAAGGGGGGAGAATAATGAACAAAAATAAATAGAAAACACAACTAGAATGAAAAATATAACATTTATTTCACCTTCCTTGGATACTCTAAATGGCTTGTTGAAGTGGTTTGCTCAGCTTGTGATCAATGAGTCTTCATCAAAGGAGGCTCAAATATCTCCATTTTCTCCTTGACACTAATGGATTTGTGATGTATGTGGCTCAGCTCAAAAATTGGTCATGATAACACTACATAAATGGCTTGAGATATTTTTTTAGCATTATAACTTTACACCAAAAGACCTTAAAATTATGAGTGAGGCCTCCTATTTATAGATTTTTGTAAATGATCAAAATGAACCTAAACCATCCATCTCAAGATGAATATGTGTGGCTAAAAATACATTCAATTTTGGATGCTAAAATAAATAAATTCCCTCATAAATATTTGGGATAGAGAGACATTAAAGAGGCATAAGAGGGCTTAATCAAATATTTTATGCATTTATGGCCTAGGGATGCCTTTCTAAAAAATGATGTCACTTGATGATGCCAAAACTTATAATAAATTTCCAAAAATAAATATTAAATGAGTTCCATGGAATTCTTAATTAGGCTTATGATTATAATTAATTAGCTTTAAACATGATTAATAAATTTTGGTGCAAGTCTTGGCAATTGGTGATCAAATTAATCAAATTAGTCAAAATGTCATATTATTGGCTCAAAATTTGACTAGATTGGAATTTGAAGGTGATTTTAAATGTGGTGGATCAATTATCCCATTTAGGGTGTTACCAACACAAAATAACAAAGGCACATGTCTTGTATAAGAAATTTGGTATGAAAGATCAATCTAGAGCACCTAGGTGTGAAAATGTCATTTTGACTCAAAATGATTTGATCAAACTTAGATATCTTATAAATTGCATTACCCCATTTAAGGATACACTAGATAAAATCAACACTTCCATATGATAGGTTTGAAGTTTTTAGTGCATTTTACTGTTGTTAGGCCAAATTGTGTGTTTTGATATAAATTGGTCAAAATCCTGATTGAAAGTTATTGATGGCTATTTTTAGGTTCTACAATCAGAAGTTTGAATAAATTTAGGCATCTAGTTTTGAATAGTAAGATTGTACCAATGGTGGCTCATCCAAGTGTGAAATATTTTATCCTCAATAGAGACTTAAATAAAAAGATAACTAAATGTGTCACTAAGTGTATGGAGTATGACATTGAAGTTGAGGTCACAAAGCTAGTATGAGGAAAGGGATTATGTGAACATCTCACAAAAGATGTGAGAGAAGAAAAGGAGATAATTTTGGTAATTCAAGACACTCAACATGAAGATAAAGCTACTCTTTCATCTAATTAGACACAAGATATTACTAGATTTCTCCAAACATGAGAGTGTCTAATGGGTTTCAATGCATCACAAAGAAGACACTTTAGGAAGTAGTTTCCTTGAAGCAGTTCCATACCATAAGTGGGTATTGACAACTATAAAATACTTCACCAAGTGGGTGGAAGTAGTTCCCTTGAAGGAAGTAAATTAGAACTCTATAAAGTTTTATGAGAGCCTAGTCACCCATTTTAGAGCACCTTCCACCATAATATTAGATAATGATTTGGCATTTATAATTTCAAATATATTGGATGGTATATTTATTAGGGTATCTATCTAACATCTTCATATAATTATTATCCATAGTGTAATAGACTAGATGAGTCCACTAATAAGAAGCTAATTTAGAGCATTAAGAGAATAATAGAAGATAATCATAGATCCTAACACAAAAAGTTGAAGACTAATTTATGGGATCATAGGATCACCCCTAAGAAGTCCATTGGTAACTCACCTTATCTCTTATTCTATGTAAGAGAATCAAGGATACCAATTTCATTGGAGGTTGCACACCAACTAGAGCTTCTAGAAAGTGATGTAATGGAGGTAAGAATGAATGAACTAAGATAATTATAGGAAATAAGGGATGATGTCATACATACCATGTGGTCTAAAAAAAAATGGGTTAAGATGATCTTTGACAAAAGAGATTCATCAAAAACATTCCATCAAGGTGACGTAGTCCTCAAATAGGATGAGGACCATGCAAAACCAAAAAAAACTCCAAATTTGATAGCCTTTTAAGTGGACCCTATGTCATCATAGGTTGTAAAGAGGTCAATGTATTTAAGCTTACCAAATTGAATGGAGAGAGCTTTCCCATCAATTTCAATGGGAGGTATCTCAATTTTTTCTACTATTTCCATATCTTTCCCCTTGTACATTAGTAGATAGGCCTATTCTTTTACTCCAATTGCTTTTACACATTGCTATTTTTAGTTGTTCTATTTCTAGTTTAGGTTTTTATTTTATATATTTGTTAATTTTTTATTGTTTTCCCTCCTCATTACTCTAAAAAGTATTTCCATAAGTCAAGTAGAGTCTATATGTAAGTATATTTCTATTTGAGTAAGCTTGATCAAGGTCTGGGTTCTATGACTTGTAGACTGGTCAATCCAACTGAGTCCCCAAAAAGGTTGGCCATTTTGGCCCATATACCAAGATTTTGTCTAGTTTAAAGATGAACAAGGTCCCAATTATTGAGTGGAGTAGGTGGCTCAAAAGTATACTCAACATTGCAAATGGAGGGATCTAAGCAGGTTTTTATGGTGTTGAATAATTGCAGGAATAGGTCCAAAAAGATCCTAAGTTTACATTTTTTTCAAGTTTTGGCCAAGTGTAGCATTCAAAATTCCTTTAGAGGGAGTCTTCCACATAATACCCATAATAACTGTACAAGGCTTAATTATTTCTAGGGTTTTGTCCCACTTTATTTGGATAAGTGTTGGAATTCTTTCAGGAGATTTATTTTGGGATTTTTGGCTAAGTATTAGGAATTTTTTCAGATATTTTGTCTGAAATAATTTCTCAAAGGGCACTTTTCAAAAGTTCTAAAGGATTATTTCATGGTAAAGTGTCTAAAACTCTTTTCCTGAAGGGTCATTCTTTGACAAAGTGGACCTTTTCAATAATCCTAAAGGGCACCTTTTAAAGCAAAGTGTCCCAAACATTTTTTTTGAATGGTCATTTCTTTAAAAAAATGGTCCAAAAGCAAAATTCCCAAGGATATTTCTATAGGAAAGTGGCCCAGAACATAATTTTTGAAGGGTAAGTCTTTGAAAAATTGGACCTTTAAAAAATTCCCAAAAGATATCTTTTGAAGCTAAGTGTTAGAATTCTTTCAGGAAAAGTGTTTGCACAATTTTATTAAAGGAATATTTCTTTTGGGGAAAATGCAAAATAGATATCCCAAAGGGCTAGTTTCTCAGGCAAGTGTCCTCTTCAAAAATCTTGAAGGATATTTTTCTCAACAAGGTGTCTCGATGCTTTTTCCTAAAGGGTATTTTTGCAGGAAATTATCCCAAACAATTTTTATAAATGGTACTTTTCTTTAGCAAAGGTTCTAGTGTAATCTTCCCAATAGGTCATTTCTCTAGAATATGGTCTAGTTCAAGGTTTTCAAAGGGTAATTTTATTTCAAGAAAGAGTCCAATGTAGAATTTCTAAAGGGCACTTTTCAAAGGGTAAAGGACTATTTTAAAAGGGCTGAGGGGAAATTCTAAGAGCATAATTCCTTTGAGAAAATTGTCCAAGAAATTTTTTTCAAACCCAGATTTCATTTAGAGATTTTATTTTGAGGAAAAAGACTAAGGAAACTTTATTTTGGATTTTTTGTCCAAGACATAGATCTTGAAGACATGAATTCATTTAGACATATTATCCACAAGAATTGTTTAAGGCAAAGGAAAAGGAAGAATTATTTGTTTTGGGTAATTATCCCATGATAATTCCCCCATACATTTTATTTAGTGAAAAAGAGCCAAAAGCAAATTCCTTTGGAGGAAGTGGCTAAAACACAAGGCTTAAAATAATTTATTAGATTAAACAAAACACACAGAGAAAATGAGATTGAGAATAGCAGAGCACTTGTTCAACGTTCAACCAAGCATGAAGGCCTATTAAATAGGCAAACAAATGAAATACCTGTGAAGCATGAGACGAGTATAAGAAAACTAACCTACGTCGGCTTGTATGAAATAACAAAGGCTGAATAAACAACTAACCTCTTAACTAAAGTGGTTAAGGAAACTAACCAAAATAAATTACCTTAGTAAATAACCTAAGGTAAATACAATAATATGCTAACACCCTCCCTTAATGACTAAACCAGAAACAAGACCAAGTTTATATCTAAATTTTATGAACTTGTCTGTACCAAGTGGTTTGGTCATTATATCAGCTGGTTGCTCTACAGTGGGGCAGTAGAAGAGACTGATGTCTTCATTTGTAACCAACTGTCGGATGTAATGATGGTGAACCTCAATGTGTTTGGTCCTGGCATGAAATACTGGATTCTTCACCATCTTAAAAACACTTTAGTTGTCACAAAAAATTGGAGTAGGCTTTGATGACTCAAACTGAAGATCCTCCAAAATTTTCTTTATCCACATGGTTTCACAACCTGCACTAACCACAGCTTTATACTCTGCTTCTGTTGAAGATAATGCTACTGTAGTTTGTAGTTTGCTCTGCCATGAGAAAACTCCTGAACCAAAAGTGAAAACATACCCTGTTGTAGATTTTCTTGAATCAATTGAACCTGCCCAATCAGAATCAGAATATCCTGAAAGTTAAAAATCTACAGACTTCTTATACAATATGCCAAAGTCAAGATTACCTTTGACATATCTTAATACTCATTTTGCAGCTAACCAATGGACTTCCTGTGGTTTAGACATGAAGTGAGATAGAAAACTCACTGCAAAACAAATATCCGGTCTAGTGGTAGTGAGGTAAATGAGACTACCCACTAGCTGCCGATACACTGTTTCATTGACCAGAGGTGAATCAGTGTTTGTTGAAATTTTAGCTCCTGTTTCCATAGGTGTGTGAGTTGGATTACAATCCATCATTTTGAACCTTTCTAGCAATGAACTGGCATACTTATTCTGTGACACAAATATAGTATTACCACTTTGCCAAAACTCAACACCTAAACAATATTTCAGTAGTCCTAAGTCTGTCATGTCAAAAGTACAACAAACATCAGCTTTCATTTGCTGAATGAGACTAGTACTACTCCCAGTGATGGCCATATCATCAACATATACAATGAGAATCAAGATATAATCACCAGACACCTTTACATAGAGAGTTGGTTCTGAGTTACACCTTTTGAAACCTGACTCCCTAAGATATGAGTCTATTTTTGTATACCAAGCTCGAGGAGCCTGCTTAAGTCCATACAAGGACTTGATCAACCTGCAAACAAGATGTTCCTTACCATGAACCTGAAAACCCTGTGGCTGAACCATGTAGACTTCCTCCTCTAGATCTCCATTCAAGAAAGCACTCTTTACATCCATTTGGTGCACCTGCCATCCAAACTGAGCAGCAATAGCAATAATCAAACGAAAAGTTACCATCTTGGTGGTTAGAGCAAAAGTCTCCTCATAATCAACCCCTTCCTCTTGTGCATAACCTTTTGCAACAAGTCTAGCTTTGTGTTTGTCCAAGGAACCATCTGCTTTGTATTTTACCTTATAAATCCACTTACAACCAATGGATTTCTTCCCTGGTGGTAGTTCCATCAACTTCCAAGTATTATTTTTCATCAAGGAATCATATTCCAATTGCATAGCTGATTCCCACTCAGACTTCCCTTTGGCCTCTGAAAAAGAATTAGGCTCAACTACTTGTGAAACATTAGTTGTTAGAGCAAGATTAACATGCTCACCTCTATTACCAAATTGCTTTCTCGATCTCAGTCTTCTACCTTCCACACCTTGTGGCAAGTCTCCTTCTTTTAGTGCTTCAATTGTGGTAGTATACCACTTTGGCTTCTTTGGTTGTGATGCTGGAACCTCACAATGACCTGTATCAATTCCCTCCCTGGAATGTGATTCCACTGATGAACAAGAATCCTGCTCATTTTTTACATTATAACTAATAATGGAATCATTAGATAACAATGACTCAATATTTGAAACTTGACCAGTTGCTGTGAAGTATGGCATTTGTTCATTTACTATGACATCTCTATTTACCACAACTTTGTTAGTAGAAACATCAAGTAATTTGTAGGCCTTTGACTGATCAATGTATCCAACAAACATGTATGTTTTGCTTTTTGCATCCAATTTTTTTCTCTTTTGACTAGGAATAACTGCAAAAGCTACACAACCAAAAATTCTGAAATCACTTACATCTGGAGTTTGACTTGACCAAGCCTCCTCTGGAGTCAAATTATCCAAAGCTTTTGTAGGACTTCTGTTGAGGATGTATACTGTTGTATTCACTGCCTCTGCCCAATACCTGTATGGGACATTTCTGCTTTGGACCATACAGCGAGCCATGTCCATCACCGTCCTATTACGCCTTTCCACAACTCCATTTTGTTGTGGAGTGTAAGGTGTAGTGTATTGCCTGTGTATGCCTTCAGTGGCACAAAACTCCTTGAACTGTTTTGAGATGAACTCACCCCCATTATCCGTTCTAAGAGATTTCACTGGCCATCCTGCCTATTTTTCAACCATAGCTTTCCAAGTAAAAAAGTTAGAAAAATAATCAGATTTCTTTACTAGAAAGTATACCCACTTTTTCCTAGAGAAATCATCAACCAGTAATAGGAAATAACGGGCACCAGAAGGGGTAGGTGTCTGCATTGGACCATGCAAATCCGCATGTACCAAATCTAATACTCCATTTGCTCTCAAAGCTTTACCAACATCAAATGAATGTCTAACTTGCTTCCCCAACTGACATCCAGTACATACATGATGACTATGCCAAATAGAAGGAATCCCCTTAACCATCTTAGTCTTACTCAATGTAGTCAAATACTGAAAATTCAAATGCCCATACCTTTCATGCCATAGTGAACTTGTGCTATCAACCGCTGCAAGTGCACTTTCCTTTGCTTTGATTGGATCTGCAAGCTTATACAAGCCTTTCTCACCGATCCCAACAGCAATAATCTTGTTATCTTTAGTGGTGACTAAACATTGTTGTTCTTGAAATTTTACAACAAAATCAGATTTTGAGGTGATCTCACTGATTGAAAGAAGATTTTTGTTCATATCCGGTACATACCTAACATTCTTGAATGTATAATTTACTGTACCATTAAAACTTATATGAACATTAACAAATCCTTTCACAAAATATGTTGTACCATCTCCTAAAGATACAGATTCATTACTACTGTTATCTTCAACAAAATCCACATACCAGTCCTTATAGCATGTATAATGGCGAGATGCCCCTGAATCAGAGTACCAAGCTCGATCCACCACAGATTTACCACTGGAAGCCATGAAAGCAAAATCTAGTGATTCCTCACCTTCACCTTTAGCTACATTCACATGATGAGCTTTCTTTCTGGGGTTAGCCATATCATGTTGTCTTTTCCTACAATCTTTCTTAAGGTGACCAGATTTCTTACAGTAAAAACATTTCCATTTAGATCTCTTATTACCACTTACTTGTGAAGATTCTGATGGATAGCTAATTTTACTAGACTGCTTACCCTTTTCCTTAATAAAGAATGCACTCTCTGTGGAAGTGGATGTAGACAATACTGCATGCTCTTGTCGTCTCTCCTTTTGCAATAGCAATGTAGACAATGTTTCAAAATCCAAAGTCTGCATCTCAGCAATCATGTGTAAGGACTCCACAAATGACTCAAATGATGGTGGAAGATTTTGCATAACAAGAGCAATCAAATCTTGCTCATCAACAGGTTTCTGCACTGCCTTCAACTGGTCAGTGATGTCCTTGATCTGCAATAAAAACTCAGAAATGGAGCCACCTTCCTGCATCTTAGTGGAAAACAACAAATTCTTCAAATACAACACTCTACCGGCTTCAGAAGCCTGATATTTTGAAGATAAAATTTTTCATAAATCTGATGTTATAGTTGCATTTCTGACCTCTGAGATTAGATTATCTGCTACTGACAATTTTAACAACATGAGAGCCTCACGATGACGTTTATCATAGTCATTGGTAGTAGTGGCAGGTCTTTGCTCTTTACCGAGCACTATTTGATCAATATTCAGATATTCACATATTGTCAAAAACTTGTGACTCCACAAACTAAAGTTCTTGCCAGTCAATTTCTGAGAATCTGGTAGTAACAGGTGTTGAATACTAGCCATTTTACCTAGTTTTTCACGAAAATGATAAAATCAAAAAAACTATAATGACCCTTTTTTTTAAAAAAATTCCTTCTACAAACTGATTCTATATTGACACTGAATAACCTTAACCATTTTCAGCAACAAACTCAATACCATTTGCAAGATCACAAAAAATCTACCACTGAAACAATTAAATCGGGAAAACTACAATTTCGATTTAAAAAATTCTTTCTCCGTTGACATCCAGATAAAAAACCCAAAAAATGGTAAAATTTTTAGCTTTCCGGACGCTTCCGTGATTATTAGTCAGCGGTAGGTCTCCAATAACCCTTATTGGCTAAAGTTTTGATTTATTTCAATTAAAAAATAAAAATAATTGAAATATTAAAAACTTTAGGCTAAAAATTTTATAAAAAAATTCAGCCAATCAGAAAATTGGCCTACCTATGAAACTTCAGGCGAAGATTCTGAGCCCATTTCTCAACCAAATTGCAAACCGTTTTCACCAGTGTCTTAGTTTTGATTTAACTTGCAATTTAGACTTTTGTTTCACTAAAAAAGATGAAGAAATGAATTTTTCTAATTTTGCCGAATCGTACGGTGCCCAGCACATAAATAAATTTAACAGAGGCTTCTAAAGCCTCTAAAATAGCTTGTTTTCACTTTCTTTTGGTCTTATTTAGCCTTCTGATGCTTCCTGGCAATTTTTAGACCTTCTGGTTGAGTTTTTTGAATTCCGTGATGCTTTCTCTCTCCTCGGCTCTCCACTGGGCACCTGAAGCTCCTCCCTGGCAAGACACCGACCTCTCTCTGGCTTCCACAAACCTTCACTCAGGTTTTACAAACCATAGGCTCTGATACCATATTAGATTAAACAAAACACACAGAGAAAATGAGATTGAGAATAGCAGAGCACTTGTTCAACGTTCAACCAAGCATGAAGGCCTATTAAATAGGCAAACAAATGAAATACCCGTGAAGCATGAGACGGGTATAAGAAAACTAACCTACGTCGGCTTGTATGAAATAACAAAGGCCGAATAAACAACTAACCTCTTAACTAAAGTGGTTAAGGAAACTAACCAAAATAAATTACCTTAGTAAATAACCTAAGGTAAATACAATAATATGCTAACATAATTGTCCAACACAAGTCTAAAATAATATCCCAAGGAAAATGGTATGCATCAAAGGGTTGAAACATAAGTCTAAAAGAAATATTTGATGTAGGAAAAATGCATGGGAAGTAGAGTGGCATTTGTGTAAGTGTCAAATTTCAAGCTCAATATTCATCCATCAGGGTTCAAATATTGATGATCACATAGACATCATTGACATTCTCATGGACATCAATTGATAGGTAAGTAGATTTCAATTTCAAGCCCAAACAAATGACCATTGGAACTCAAATATCCTAGTAATGATTGTGTAGATGTAAAGTTTTGAGCTTATGAAGTAGTTATTTGCATTCAAAAATCATCAAAAGGGATCCCTGGCTAAGCGTAAGATTGACAAGTGTCCAAATCTTAGGTTCCCAAAGAAAATATAAAAAGTAGGTAAAGACAAGATAAGGGACCCAATCAGATCAAAGGCAAGTATTCAATCATGGATTTAGGATCAATGGCACATGAGTAGGTCAAGGAGTCATTAAACCCTGAGTGCAAAGGTGTGATAAAAAAGTGGCACAAGCACATGAATTTTGGCAAAGGGTTTATTGCTTGCATTCATTCACATCAGGCAGATCAATGAAACAAGATGATTCAAGGGATCAATGATCCAAGTCAGATTTTGATGACCAATCAGAGCCAAGAAGAGTCCAACTGAGTTAGATGGAGGTTGAAGGATCAATTTTTAACCAAAGTAAGTTTTAATGGATCCAATATCAAGTATGATATAGTTTGGGCTAGAAGTAGATATTTTGGGATCGAATGGCACCATTAAAAACCTATGGAGGTAGACATGTAGACTTCAACTAATTCATCTCCAAAGCTAACTACATGAAAATGACCATTCTCCCATTTTGGCATGCATCTATAAACAAATCATGAGTGGTTTCACATTAATCCAAAGTGAAAATGACTTGATCCCTTAATTATATCCATCATGGAGCATCACTAAGAGAATAATGTAGTGATGTAATAGACTAGAGTGACTTGGATCAATTAAGAAGGGTTTGAGTGAGCTTGACTTTTGGAGGTAGTTGTAACAACTTTTCAAATGGATTTGAACTTGTTTGATTCCATTTTGAGCACTAATAAATCCCTCTCTCTTGTTTCCTTTCTTCTATAAATATAGCCATTGAGATATTATTTTATATCCCTCAGATTGGTATGATTAGACTCTACCAAAATTATATTCGAAACCTATTAGATTAGTGAATAAAGTATTTTATAGTAATTTTATAAATGATATTTAGTGTTCTATGTTTGTTTAATATGAAAATGTGAATGCCATCTTCCTCTTTCATGTCCAAACTCAACCTAAGTGTTAGAAACTTTATTTGTAGGTTTTATAGTGTGTCTCAACATTGATCTCTCAAAGATATAGTGGATAACCAAATTTAAGTGTTTTTAACCAAACCCTATTTTCATTTCCTCCCTAGTCTGAGTGTATCAAACTGACCTCTATATGAAATACTATAGCATAGAAACTATATTAAGCATTGAATTACCTTCTATCATAGTTCATTAGTGTTTTAAAGAGTCAAATCTTAAGAATGGGACTAATAAATTCTTGGTGCATCATCACATAATAGATTAGGTTTTACTTAATGCAAACTTCTTAACTCTTTTCACCCCAACTAGTCTTAGATTTAGAAGTAAAAGTCTAAATCATGAAATCTAAGGAGTTAGCCTCATAATACAAATCCTAGAGGTCTAGTTTAAATATAGGCAACCCATAGCCTTAGACCATTCCTATGTTAGTCTAGGTTTTAAATTAGAGCTTGAACATTCCTCTTTTTAGCTAGGGTATTAACTAGATAGCTAATAGATGTCTAGAAGGATAGGCTTTGGATTGGTTCCTAAAATTTCCAAATAATTCCATATCTAATTTTGATGACCTTTCAGATAAATTTTTACAATATTTCTCCTACAATATTGAACATAATATTTCATTGTTAGACTTAACTTAGGCCAAGTAAAAAGTTATTGAAATCTTTGCAAGCTATCTACAGAGTTGGAAAGCACTTTCCAATCATTTCACCCACACCTTTCCAAACAAAAAATTGGTCATTATGTTTACTAAAAATTTGTATAATGAGATATCCTTCATCTAGAAATTTAGTATGCACATACATTAAAATAGATCATCAACAAAGGATTGATAATTGAGAAGGCCCTTATTAACAAAGGGATTATCAAGTTAATCTCCTCAAATCAAAATCAAAACCAAAACTAGGCAATAGGCTAAAATGAGAACCAAAACCAAGTCCAAGCACAAGTGTCAGCACCATACCAAGCCAATAATTATGAAAAATAAAAGAAATTCAATTATAACAAGATTTTTTTTGGAAATGAAGTAATAGAGTCACATCATGTCCAAATAGTGTAAACACCATCAGCTTAACCAACATCATAAATATAACTTACTCCTCATCAATAACCCATTCAATAAGCACATCCTTCGTAGCAACCTAGACCATCCCAACAAATTATAAATGTGGTTTAATTTCTTATTTCATTTTATTATGAGTCATATTGATTAAAAATGCCTTTGGTCAAATCAATGTTTCACTCTATGCTACTAATTATAACTACCTTTGGGAATATTAGTATCATTTACCTATGTTGTTATTTCCCAATTATAACTGCCTATGGGAAAATTAGGAACACAATTTTTATCATGCCTTGAAGTCCCCCATTACAATGCCATATTATTTTATTTTCCTAATTTTATAACTTATTACTACCTAATTGGATTCATCCATTGTAAGGCATAGAATAGTGACTTAAGGTCCCATCTTAGGACTATTTAAGCAGTGTTCAATTTATGTTGAGGTCAACTCAATCACCCTTTACCACCCTCTAACCATTTTTCAATCAATTTAAAGTTTGAATGCTCTTTTCATTTTATGATTTGGACCATTTATTATATTGTCATTCTCAAATCTAGTTGAGATGCTTGGAAATATATAAAAACATTTGAAAATGCTCTATAAAATCCTAAAAATTACCAAATCAACCACTTATTTACCTTAAGTATTTTGGGACCCCTGGTTAAATCACAAAAAACCACTTATCCTTTAGTTTACCCATCCTTATTGGCCATTAGGACTTATACTCTCACCATTTTAAGATTTTTCATATTGCACATTATGTATTCAACTTTGATACATTAATGATCACTAGGCTTCATCTCACACACTCATCAGTTTATGAAACCATTCCCATATTTCTCTACCTCATCCATTAGGTTTTATTTCTCATCATTTGTCTTCTATCCCATCTACTTGTAGAACTACATTTTTCCCAAATTTTATGTTAGATTTTTTGTCCATGAAACTATGTAGGTAACATCCACTTGCTAGTGCATCTAGAGTTAGCTCAACTAACCATTACTTTTCTTTAGGTCCCCTATTTTTTTGTGTCACTGACTCTTATATCCTAGGTTCAATTTTTCTATTCTTATTTGTGTCATTTTGGTTTCACTACCATTATAATTAACCATTGATGTGTTTCTTTTCTTTTATTCTCATTGTTTTATTTTATGCCTTTTGTTTCTTGGTGTTTTGTCTTTCTTTTGTTTGTTTGTTTACATGTTTATTTACTTTTATTTTTGTTCCTTGACTTAGTCTATCTATGTTCATTTCGTGATTCCTTTTTCACTAAATTTAAGTCCATCCATATTCATATGTTAGCATTGTCATCATAGTTTTTATCATTGGTGCATTATTTTCAATTATTTATTGGATCATGCATCAATCCTCTACATATTTTGGTTAAGTTATCATGGTGTTTTATATCATGATCCCTAACATCACATACTATAACAAAAATCATCTTGGAAAATCTTACAAATAATGAGGCTGTAGTATTTCTCCTTAGTTGAAAAATTCTTGATCTACCCAACTCATTTCCAGCAAACAAATTAATTAAATCATGAAATAATTTTAATCCTTACTAGTTAGGATGTGCATATCCATACTAGAGGGTTCCAAAAATTCATGTTTATCATTTATACCAATGATTATAACTACCTTTGGGAAAATCATTGTGTTTTGATTCAAACTGTAGTGCCAATGATTGTAACCACATATGGATAAATCATTGTGTTTAGATCTATTTAGATGTTCACGATTATAATCAACTTTGGGAAAATCATTATCATTATTCTACCCAAAAGGGGCGCATTTTCATTTTGATAATGATTATAACCACCTTTGGGAAAATCATTATCTATATCCACCTAGTCGGGGCATTTTTTTATCCTAACAATGATTATAACCACCTATGGGCAAATCATTGTTTTCCCTTTTAATGATTATAACCACCTTTGGGAAAATAATTATCTTATTACCCTATCCATTGACTAGTGATTATAACTACCTTTGGGTAAATCATTATCTATTTACCTTTCTATGTGGATTACAAACACTTTTGGGTAAATCATCCTTTTTATTTACATAACTAGGGTAGCTCTTTGTGCCACTGATTATAACTGCCTATTAGTCTTTTCCACCCCTTTTACCTTTTTGGTCCCATCATTTTCCCTTTTTTAAAGGATCAATTTCTAACCTTATTTTCCAACCGCTCTCTCGAGGGGGCATCTAGAGATCATCTATCATCAGTTAGGGAATTAAGTATATATGACCTTTTCATTATTTAAGAAGATATTACTATAAATATATCTTGTAACACCTTCCTAAATAGGGGGAAAATGTAGACACCTAATTTTTACCACAAGTTTCTTCTAACTAAACTTCAGATTGATTCTTACTAAACATTTCAAATTAAAGATAAGAATCACTAAATGTCCCAATTTGGGCCTATATCATTCATCAATTCTCAAAATTATTTTGAGGCATCCTTATTTTGCATACTAGCTTTTATGAAATAATAAACTCTCATGAATTCATCCCCAATCACCTTGTAACATAACAATTGCCAATTTTGCCTATGGACCAATTAAGCGGGGCACTTGATTAAATCTTAAAAGAGATAAAAGGATAATAAAAATTAATCATCTAATTAAACAAGATTAAATTATTAATTGAATTATACATTTTTAATTAATGAATATATAAAAATGTAAATTTCAAAAATTAAAATATCAATCCTTTTCATCATTGCCTTTATGAGTTGTCAAGCTCTTCCAAACTATCTAAAAATATCTAATTTGAGATCTATGCCTAGTAATTTAAAATCATAATTACATGACAAATTTGAACTCATCTAGATTTAGTTTCAACTCACCTAGGGTTATTTTGAACCCATTAAATGTTTAAACTCAACCTTAACTCACCTTGGGTGAGTGTTAACATATGATACTATAAATATAAGGCCATGCCTATTGATTTATTTGTTTTATTGGTGTTAATTTATTATGCCCAAATGTCTTCAATGATTTTTTTTGTGTAGTGTTATAATGGTAATTTAGAGAGAGAATATTCATGGAATTAATGTTATCATGTCTTAATCATAATCCAAGCAACCAAGACAAGGTGCTAAGGAGAAAAGGATCAAAGCAAGCTTCACTGTCAAAGACTTATTGATGCACAAGCTAAGCAAGCCACTTCAAAAATCCATTTGGAGTTCTAAAGAAGTTAAAATAGTGATTTATTTTATGTTTTAGTTGTGTTTTCATATGCTTGATTATTATCTATGCTCTTCCTAGTGTTTAGGCTAGAGGTGTTAGGATTATAGTGTGTTATTTTGATTCATTTTATTGGACTAACATAATACTAACCTCCCCAATATGTATTATTTATTCATAGCTAGTGGTGCATGTGCCTAATAAGTATAATGAACACCTGAAGTGCCTACTATCTAATCAACCATGTAATTTGGAAATAGATTTGAAAATATTTTCAATTCTCTTTATTCCATTAGTTATGTTTTAGGTGCCTCTATAGTAGTGCTAACATCAATGATACTAGCATATATCAAATTTTGAATCTTATGTCATAAGCTAATGCATTTATTTGTAGTATGGCCTAGTTCCCTATGATAGTCATAAAATGCATTAACATCATAATTATTTGGAAGGGTCCTAGTTATATAAACCTCTTTGATGAGAGGAATATATATGATGTTGCATTCCAATAATTTTTTAAAAACATGTGCTAGTGATTTATGAAAGGTATCTTTGGAGGAGCTGATAAAACCATGTGAGGATTTGGCTCTGAAACTACATTGACTATTGTTTTTAATTTGTTCCTATTTTTAGTGACCATAACTTTATATGGGGGATCATTAGAACTCTTATTAATTGAATCTTATCCATCTGTGTACTTTAATTTGCCCATGAAAATAAGCTTGACTTATCATTCTTTTAATGTATGATATAGATCTATGAGTGATGAAAATGTTTTGAAAAGTATAGATTCATGTAATGTTGTTAATAATCTCTGCCTATATGTCCTACAGTTCTCTATCTTTAAATGGGATGTTCATCTTTGATAATATATTTTTATATCAAAAGACATATTCAACTATTGTATCATTGGATTTTTGCTTGAGTTGTGCAACTTGAGAATATGAAACCTTATCACTGATATTGATTTGAAAGTATGCTAAAACATATCTTCTAGTGGATTAAATGTGGTGATGGACTTATTATGAAGATCATAAAACCATTGTAATACATAGTCCTTTTAAACTATGAGGGAGCAACTTAGTAAAGAGTTAATTATTAGACACATATTTAGAACATGCTACTTGAAAAGTGCGTAAATGATGCTTTAGGTCACCCTTACCATCTTACAGTGTAAGCTTAGGTACCACAAATTTGAATAGAAAAGTAGTTGTTGATATATCAAGTTTGAAAGGTGTGTGTAAAATAATATTAGAGTCTAAGGCATAAGATGGTTTAGTATCACCCTCTTGAATATTTAACACCTTATACTATATTGAATTAATCTCTTGTCAAATATATTATATATATATTAATAAGAGGGATGCGTACTAGCCATAAGAGGTTGTATCACTAGTGAGGGTTGGCTAGTTGTATATGGTTGTTTTAGATTATGAGTTACCCCCATAATAGGTGTAATAATATTGTTATATGTGGGAATGGAGGTTTGACCAAGTGATGTGTTCTTGATTTCCAATATAGCTTATAAAATATAATATCTAGGAAATTTTGTAATACCTCATCATTATTAATTATTAGATTGTCCTTATTGAGAAGGGGGAGTGTGTCCTAATTAATATCTTGTTTATCTTCTAGATCTTGATTATATTTCTCATGTTTTGATGTAATATCAATAAATTCCATATAATCAGGATGTGAAGGATCAATGAGAGGGTTGTAACTAGTCCTTTATCCATGGTATAGGCTCAAATATAAGGGATATAGTATGATCAATAAGGTTACCATTAAGCCTATCACTTATTCTTAAAGGAAGAGATATAACTTTTTTAGATCACATATAGTGAATAAAACAAAAGAGGGATTCTATAACAGAAGACATGAAATTAAAAAATCCTAGCATGACAAATTGGAATAATAAAAATAAGTATAAAACCCCTAGGATCATCTAGGGTTAGGGTTTTTACATTGTTAAAAGTAAGTCAGGTTTACCAACTAATTTAACCTTTAAGGGGATTATGGTATGTAGACCCCTAGTTTGTTAAGGTTTTACAATAATAAATCAAGGAATAAATACAGAAATAAATATACCCATTGCTTTATATAATAATTGACCTAAATTATTATTCTATAAATATAAAATGAAGTACCATAGATGTATTTAGAGATAAAATAGGTGAGACAAATGAATTAAAGGTTGATAACTGGTACAAGAGCTATGTAGAGTGTCACAAACTAGAATTATGAGTTAAAAACTCTCACAAATAGAATAGTAGTATTTTAGATAGTATCACACAATGCTAGTGTCCTTAGGGGTGTTGTAGTGTCCTTCAATGGTTGGGGCAATGATCCTATGAGACATACCTGGTCCTAAGACACTTATGCATGAGTGTGCAAGATTTGGTTCCCTATATGTACCCTACTTGGATTTTATTCCAACCCCTAGGACTCTATGTTTGTTAGGGTATTTTATGAGCACAAGCAGAAAATAATGGTGTTATCAAGGTAGGTTGGATGTGACCTCAACACCATATGTGTTGAGCATTACCTATAAACAAATATTTAGAAAGGGGATCAATCCCAATGTAGTTCTCCCAAACTAAGCACTAGTGAAAGTATAAGTGAATACTAGTATGAGTGTCGATTTGAGTGATATGAGTGTGAATTGAGACTATAAATATGATTAATATAAGCTATGGTCTATTGTATATGGGTGTATTTAAAAGTATGGTAGAATAGGGATCAATGAATTTGATTTTCTCAACTATTTTTGAGTTTGTTTATTGTATTTTCATATTATTTCCATATAGTGGATAAGTGAAATAAAGAGGTGTATATATAGTATTATGCTTCTTTTCAAGATGTGAAATAGATCTAGGATGACCATAAATTTAATTGAGGAATGGAAAGAAATTTTTTGGAGGGGTAAGGATCTAAGGGACACTAGCATGGTCCCTAGGACATTATTGTAATGCGCTAGTGTCTAAAGGATCATGATAGTGTCTAGGTGGAAAAATATAGTGAACTAAGGTCCTATATGCCTAAGAGGTGACTTAATGTTGATTTTTCAGTATTTTGGAATAGGCTAAAGTCACATAAAATTCATAAAATTATCAAAAGATACCCTAAGATAGGTATAGGGCTAAGCTAGGACAAGGTGGTCTCAAGTGTTACTCATTACACTAAAATTACATTTTATGAGTATAATGTTATTTTTTGGATTTTGTGTTATACTCATCTTGCGCTCAAAACCAAGTCTTAAAAAAATTAAAAATCAAACAAATTTAAAATGTTATCCTATCACACTTGAGTTATAAGTCATTACTCTACCCAATTCTTGGGTCATATTATCCCATTTAATTAGGTGTCACTCTACCCAATTTTTGGGTCATATAAATCAAACCAAATTTGAAACATTATCCTATCATACTTGAGTGATAATTTTTTACTCTACCCAATTCTTCAGTCATATTATCCCACATAATAAGGAATCACTCTAACCAATTTTTGGGTAATATTTTCTCTATTCTAAAGTGTTACACTATCCATTTGTTATAGTACTTTATCCTTGTTGTACCATTACATTTATCATTTAAAAAAATTGAATCTAGTTAATTTGACCTATAATTATTTTCTCATTCAAATTCTAAATCCATTCTAATTTTGACCAATTTATAATTTCAAGTCAATTTCAATTTCCATTTCTAACTTTATAAAGGTAAACTAAGGTCAACTTTCAAAATTAAACTAAGGTTAAATTTTAAAAATTCAATATAAAGTTAACCTTTAAAAGTTAACTAAATTTAATCTTCAAAATTCAACTAAAGTCAACTTTATACTTGATTTAATTCCAAAAGATAAAAGTGAATCAAATTCAAAAGTTGAGTAAAAATCAAATACTTTCAAGATTTAAAGTTAAAAACTAGTTAAGAAACATTTGATAAATCATTCTTATATATTTAGACTATTTCATTTTAACTTGGCAAAGACTATTTGGATCAAATATTGTATTATTTCTAACATTCTACTTCAATGAGGTTTAGAACTTAAATAAAAAATCAAGTTACTCTAACCCTCTACTTTAATTGTTAAATATTACAACACAATTTTCAAGTCATGACTTGGCTTTACATTTTTTCTCAAATTTACAAGTTCACTTAGAGTTGTTAAAACCAAACATCACATACACTCATACCTAAGTAATTCAATTTAGATACATAAGGAGTGGTGTTATTTATAATACCAATTCTAAGGGAGAATTATTTTATGAGCCATTTGGATCCTTCCAATATGATGGAAGCTAAGAGAAAGACATGTATCCACCTATATATGATGAATAACTACTAAGAACTGAAGAAATACAAAGTTATGTCCAAATAGAGGATATACCTCCTGAGTCAACTTCCACCCATGGACAATCCCTAATGTGAACTTCTAGCTAAATTACAAAATCATCAAATAAAGGAAAATGATAACTTATAGATCCCATCCCAAATAGTCAGCTTATAATTGCACAACTACAACAAGATAGTCAAATTATGGCCTCTTTCACTACTACTTTAGCCACTACTTATTTTAACAATCCTCCACCTATAAAATAAAACCTAGCCATTGATTAATAACAAAGAGATACTTTGGACAATATTCCCACAACTATGTATTCTTATACAATTCTTAAATAGAATCTTCTTATAGACCCATTGCTACATGATATCACTTCACCTTAATTACTCCCAAATCTACATCAAGTTCTACATAGCTCGAAATAATTCCATTATTCTAGTGTGTAACAACAAGTTTTGGATAATTCCTAACATCTTGATTCTATCTCACAATAAGTTGATTTGAACTCTCAAATTGTGTCTAGTTCATAGTAGGTTCATTTGAACCCCCAATAAACTCCTCTCAATTCCAATCTTATGTCTTCCAACTTGTAACCATTAATTTCCAAAAACTTTCCATCATAACAAGATAAAACTAACCTAAAATATCAAGTTGTAAATACTCCACCTTGGCCATGGGATGTAATTAATCCTCAATATGTTCCTATTAATCCACAACCTCTTCCTTACAATGAACAACATATTCCTACTTTCCAATAACAAGTTCCTTTGTGATAAGCTTTTATCCTTTAGCATCAAATTCCACCATATTAATAACAAGTTACTCTAACCTAACAATATGTTGCTAATCCACATCTTAAGACTAGTCAATGACAATAGGTACCTTAATAGTACTATGATCTTGGTTATAGGGTGAACAACCATAGTAACTCAACTCAGAGGTTAGTCATTCCTACTTATTTTAATATTAAATATCCTATCTATCCTAACCAATTTAGTCATTCACTGAATAGTTATCAACATACTCTTCCTTTATCCCAAAATGCTCCCACCTTCCAAGAGTTTTAAGAGATAAAATATATTGTTCTAGGGCTTCAAGCAGGAAATCAAGGCAAAAGTAAAAAGTTTGACAAAATATGTCCTTATCCAACCAATATGAGCATCTTCCAAGTCACATTTTTACCTCATTTATAGGCTCCTAAATTAGATAAATACAAAGGAAAGAGTAATTCTAGAGAGTACCTACAAGATTTTTTTTTGTCTTTAAAGGAGGTAGCCTACAATAATATTTCTTTACTTTGCTTGTTTCTGCACTATTTGGGTAGACAACCTTTATAATAGATCTTAAACTTACCCAAAATATCTATTATCACCTTTTATGATCTCTCAAAAAAACTTACGTTAATTTATGTTACAACATAGAACATGAGTTGACCATGGTTGACTTATGAATTACTAAACAACATGGTAGGCAAATCTTCTTAGCTTACCTATAATGATGGATAAGTCTAGGTAGATATATTCCACATAATCTTCTTGATAAGAAATTAGTGTATATATTCACATCCAATTTGAACTTAGAGGTGAATCATAACTTGATACTCTATTATGCAAACATGTTTGATGATATTATAGATAAAGGAATGTAGATTGAAAAAGCACTTATAAACAAATAACTAGTTAAGATCTATTGTCAAAAGCAAGCATGAGATCAAGATCTTCAACAAGAATAGACCAATACATTAGATAATCACAAATCTATTTATAAAAACAAAATTTTTGTAGGAAATGGAGTAAAAAATTCTAGACATGTACAAATGCTATAACCACTCCTTGTCAAAAATGCTCCACCTACTCCAATCATCACATTTAAAAGTCCACATCCAAGAAGGAATAAATACTATAATATGTTATTTAGTGACCTTGGTGAACCTATTGAGGTCATATTACATAAATTTGTCATAGATAACATGGTTATCTAGACAAATCCAAAACCTTTTCCTGAAGACCAACCACAACCTCAATGGTATAGATAAAATGAGTATTGTGATTTCCATCATGTCAAAGGATATGGGATTCATAAAATTTTGAAATTAAGGCATTTCATTCAAGATTTGTTAGATCAAGGTGAGATAGAGTCTGATAATGGAGCTTCTACATCTAACCAAAACATGGGTATCTATAAATACCAATATCCCAAGAACAACTTAGTAGTTAGCACTAATCTGGCAATTAACATCAAAATCAAGGATAGGGTCAAAAATTAAGTGTAGAACTAGAATCAAGGAAATCATAATAAAGGTCCAGATATCCAATCCAATCAAATTATCTACCATGATGTAGTTTATAAATATAATAATGTTGTAGGTTGAAATACCAATAATCATGTAGGTACCATTAAAATTAATTCATGTTAAGCTTATATCGCACTCCAAAATATTGCTCCTTTTATCTTGGTATTACATCCTTTATACCATAGTGGTTATTTCATGATGGTCAGTAACATGGTTTTGCCTTGATTCCCATAAGTTACCATTCTAAGTCCCATATGGTTTCCTTATAAATTAATTAACCCTTTTCCACCTTAAAATTTCATAGTTACAACTCATTGTCCTAAGGTTACACTTTAAGGTCTTTCACATTTTTTAGATACTAGACTCATTACAAATACCTTTGTTTCAAATATAAAATATTTATTCAATAATAAGCATGTAAAATTAAATTTTCCTTCAAGATCTAAACCATTTACCCATTCCTTTGAAAAGTAGTATGATCTTGGTGAACAACTAAACAAGACTCATATGTATATTTCTATCCTAGATCTCTTGCATATGTCAGAAATTCACAAGACCATATTATATGACATTATTCAACAATCCAAGGTACCCAAAAACATCAAACTAGCTATCTTTTAATCACTGGTGTGGAATGTTTCCCCATGTCAACAAATTGCATTTGACCAGATTGATATGTCATCCCTTGGTCCTTACATAAAATTCTTCTTCATATTGAAGTCATCATAAACCACCATAAGATCAAGTGGGTTCTTATAAACAATGGTTCAAGTCTCAATATAAATTCATTAAAATTTATAAAACTCTTAGGTTATATGTTAGCTAATTTGTAACCATGTACCATTACAATCAAAACATATGATAATGTAGAGAAAGAATCATAAGGCATTATTTGCTTACTAGTCATTGTTGGGCCTATACCCCATTACAACCTTTGCCACATCATTAACATTGAAATACCTTTTAATTTTCTTCTTGGACACCTTTGGATCCATGAAGTATGTGTAGTTTCCTCCACTGTTCATCAATGCCTAAAAATCCTCCATTTTGGAATGGAGGTCACTATCCCTAGTTATTTACATCCATACTAGTATTAAAAGCATTTAGAAGTTGAATATGATCAATATAATTACTATCCTAACACTGAGCATGATCCTAAAAAGGTTGAGGCCAATGCTCTCAAATATCCTCAATCTAATTATATTAACCCAAGTGACCTTGCATCCACTTCATCTACTTCATTTCCATAAATGTTAATCCCACTTCACTATTGAAGACACAAGTATTGGTACATATAGCATCAAGGATGCCTTCCACATTTTAAAATTACCAAAATCTCCCAAATCCCATGATAGACCCAGGGATACCTAACTTCATGATAGGCCTAACATTATATGGTGTTTGAAATTTTCCTAAGGGTCCTCTTTTATTTTTTAATACTTTGGTAGATCAAGATCAACCTAGAAATTCTAAATATTCCTAGTTGTATAATGACAACTTCACCTCTTGTTACCAATGTCCTAGGTATCCCATTCCTAATAGAACTATATAACATCAAGATTATAAAGGGAAAGGCTTATGCAAAAATCAACAAGGTATTATTGAAGATATTTATTCTATTAAGCACAAATCTATTTGAGGTATCAGATAAAAAATGTTTGGGGTTGACCCCTCAGATCTCAAAAGTGACACTACTTTAGCATCTAACGAAGATGATCCTAGAAGTGATGCAGACTACTCTTATAGTCTCTATGAGGATATTGCTAATGCAAAGCTATTTGATATAAATACCATTTTTATCCTTGGTAACTATATAGTCTTTATGCCAAATTTATGTACATGTTAGTTTTGATAACAAGTCAGTATCAAACTAAGATACTAATGTAATCATGTGGAACTGGCCCAATATAAATAGAAAATAGTTCCTAAACCAAGAAAACCACATGCATGATTATCCCTAACATTCATATCTGTAATAGATTAATACTTAGACAGTCAAACAAAAAATATAATTACCATAACATCTTTATTACTTTCCATATTTAGTGTATACCATTATTAAATCATAAGAATGAATTATCAATATTTTACATTAATATGTTAACTTGAATGTCATATCTATTGGTCTAGATTCTATTTAAAATATATATATTTATTATATTAATCTAATCCATTAATATAAATTACGGTAAAACACAACTATTGAAAACAAACTAATATATGAAAACATTAAACAATAAATAACTAGCTAAGACTTTGAAATCCATAATAGAAATTAAAATTAAAAGTAGACTAAATTAACTACCCATTCCCTAGGGTGGTGTTAATTTGGAAACCTTTTATAGAACACATCCCATCTCCTAGTAAAATCAAACTTCTTTGCATTAAATTTCTTTATATTATAGGGACATCCTTGTATTCACTCAATAAACTAGATCAATTTTCTCAATTCAAGTCCAAAATAATTGAGGTAGTTAATTCATTAGATTGATCCCCTTTAATTTCAAAATCATAGTGAACACTAGTATAGAAAAATTTTATCCTGAAAGTATATCCATACAAAATAAAGATATTATTTCACATGAAGGTCCATCACCAAGAGGATTTGAAGCAAGAGGCTCAATAAATACTAGCTCTATGGAAGTTGGATCAGACGTTGAAAAATAATCTTCATGCACGTGTTTATGTTATTCTTTAATATCTAATATTGCTTATAATTACTCATCATAATCCATGTATTAAACATTTTGACATTCAAAATTATTCAAATCATCATCATAAATAATATTAGGACTCATTAAACCATTATCTAAAAATAATTAGTGGGTAAATCATATATAGGACACTAATTTTTCCTCATTAGTGGGTAAATCCTATGTAGGAGTTTTTGCATCATCATCTAAATTATATTATTCTTTGATCATGCCATAGTGCATAAAATTGGTGCTTCATTATCACTTTGGTCATACTAAATATCTCTTTTGGGAGAGTGATAGGATTTTTAACTTATTGATTTATTTGGGTATTTGATACAATGCTTTAACAATAGATCTAGTATTCTTCATGGACTTTTTATTGATCAAAAATTGGGTTCTGATAATGGTTCCAATTTAGATTTTCAGTGGTGGCACATTGTAGATCTATTTGAGATATTTTCAACACATTTTTTGGAATGTAAATCTGAGTTTGAGAGCTCATGTTATGGCTATTTGAAGATGGTCGATAAATGTCATGAGATTGTTTGAAGCAATGCGACATGTGGCATGTGTTTCGATGTTGTTTCAACATTTAGCATGAGGACCTATTGGAGGTCAACACTTGGTAGATTTAAAAGTTTTGAAAAATTGGTTCGATGTTTTACTCTAGTCTTTGATAGTGGTTCATCAAAAAAAAAAGGGCCCCATTATTGGCTCACTGGGGGCCCTCAGTGAGGGTCTGCACACTCATTTGGAGGGGTACCTTGGCCTCCTTGATGATTATGCCACATCATCAACATGCCACATCACTATAGTGACTCATCTTGCCATGTCACATTTTATGCCAAGTGGAGTTAAGTGACTAAGCTCGTGAGATAAGCTCATTGATCGAGCCATATGGCGAGTCCTTTGGAGAGCTTGATGACTCAATGGTCCAAGGTGAGTTTGAAGGATAGTTTCATTGCCATGAAGCTTGAACAAAGTGGTGAGCTTGAGGGAGATTGGTTCGAGGGAATAGGATAAAGAATGTTGGTGAATCCATAGGGTCTTATGGTGGGTCTTGTGGTGAGCCCTCGAAGGAAAGACCAAACTCAAGCCCGAGAAAAAGGCATCTTATGTGGCTGAAGCCACGTGATAAGTGGGTGGTCAAAGGCTTTCTAAAGCCTTGTTTTATCCTGAAAGCATTACATGTGGGATAAACCCATGGGGGAAATGGTGGTCAAAAGCTTTTTAAAGCCTTGTTTTATCCTCTCAACCTACACATGTGGGATAATAAGAGATAAGTTTCAAGCACCTAAAAGAAATGCCAAAATTTCAAACCCCTCACTTTGTGGCAAAAAGAATGGAAGCCTAGCCTTTAAGCCATAGGTTTTGAACTGAGTATAAAGGCATGAATGTATATTTGAAATGCAAGAATTTTTTACTGTGTTTTTAATTTTTAATAGGCCGAGACCTTGTTAAAGCTTTGGTAAGCTTATGTTAATGGATTTTTTTCCATTCTCAGGCCATATTACATAGTTTTAATACTCTGCTTATCCAATTTGTATATTGGAGGAGTATTTTTTTTAAACCTTAGAGGATATTTTTAGGACTTTTGGGGCAACTTTGCAGGTGTTTATGAAGACTCATGGAATTTGAAGGTGCCGGGCTTGAATCAGTCACATTGTAGGTGAATTTTTTCATTGAGTTATCATCTTATAGGAAAGTTGTTTATTATTTATAGGTGTTTGAAGTGCCCTTAATGGAAATGGTCTACTCCTTTAGTGAACCTGGAGACATAGGCATCAATTGTTGAGTTGAACTCCATTATCACATTTTGTGTTTTTGGTAATTGTCATTTGATGCATGATTTTGTTTTAATTTGCTGATTTGATTTTAATTAGTAAATGAACTCATGAAAGTAATTTAAATTTTGAAAATTATAACACAACATTATTAAAAATGGTTAAATGGTGAATGAAAGTGCAAGTCACAGACAATTTTAATACATTTTTTTTCAAAAACATGTTTTCAGCTAACTCCTATCATTTTTACAAGTTCAGTTGAAATTTTCAAGAATTTGAAGGATTAATAAAGGGAGTTATTAAAATATCTAGATAAACTATTTGCACTTCAATTTTAAGTGTAGAGTTTATGGATCAAGTTGGTATTAGATCAGTTAGAATGTAGGGTTTGCTTCTATTTGTGTGTTGACAGTTGCTTCCAGAATAGTTGCTTTAAGATTGATTATATTGCAGTGTGCAATGTGGAATCAGGTTTTCACAGGAAACCATGGGCAAGTTGTCACATATTGAGGCCATCAAAGATGAAAATGCAATCTTGAGATGCCAAAAATTTGCACTTGAATTTCAAGTGGCAAAGTTAAAATCAGAGCTCAAATCCAAGGATGAGCTCTTGATTAGATTGTAATGTGGTGAGTGTGAAAAGGTAAAGCCTTCTACTTTAAATGCAATGACTATGACTAAGTGAACTGTAAATTTTTCACCACAAGAATCTTCATCTTCTTCAGCCATTTCAGATTCATATTCTAGTAATATTATTTTTGGTGATTTTGAAAGATACACTAAGGGCATAGGATCTAAATTGTTGTTTAAAATGGGTTATAATGGAGGAGGACTTGGTAGAGATAGCCAAGGTATATCTAACCCAATTCAGGTTGAGCATAGACCTCTTCATGTAGGTTTAGGTTATATTAGTTTGCAGGTGAATGAAAGTACAAGTCAAAGACAATTTCAATCCATTTTTTTGCAAAACCATGTTTTCTGCTAACTCCTATCATTTTTACAAGTTCAGTTGAAATTTTCAATAATTTGAATGATTAATATAGGGATTTATTAAAATATATAGATAAACTATTTGCACTTCAATTTTAAGTGTAGAGTTTACATATCATTTATGAGAACTAATCATTCACCTAAACAAATTATACACAAGATAAAATCAATGTATTTTCTTCAAAATCCTCAAAAAATTTGTGGTTGCTAAATCTAATTCTTGTAGATAAATATCTAAATTCATTACTTTGAAAGGTTTATGGTTGATTGGGATTTTGTTATACTTTATTCTAAATTGAAAATTAAAATCCCAAATAAACTCATGGTGTTCTCTATTAATCATAATAAATTATATTATAAAAATACAAGCATCAATATTGTTGATGCAAGTTTTATCCACACCACAGCTAGAATGAGATAGCCTCTAACATTTTAAGATCTCAATAGAGGTGAACTCCAATCCAGGGAATGAGTTTCAGGTATGTGGTCTTTGAAAAAGTATTTATATAATAGTAGGTAGGGTATGTCAATTTTTAACAAGGTTTTTTAGATGGAGGTGTGACCTTCTAACAGAGTGAAATCTTGCATGGGTTGGACAGGTGGATGGATTTTAATCTAGAGTGGGTAGGTCTCAATAAAAAACTCAAAAATGGAATGTAAGGTAGGGAATAAAATAAGACTATGGTTCTTGGGATTAATCCCTTGGTTTGTTTCTAAATAGACCTATGCTTTCTCAAACCTATGTTTGTTACTAGCAGAAATAACACACATGCAGTCAGACACAACTAAGAAGTATAAGGGAACAAAGATGTAGGAATTTCACACACCTCAAACAAAGGTTACTCCTTTTAAGGTAGTTGTTTCATACCTTTCATTATGAGATTATGGCTCAAGCAAGTGAATTATCTGAAGTAGTTACTGCACACACATGGAAAACTACACCAAAGAAAGCATAAATATACATTCAAAAATATGATTCAAATAAATTAAATCACTTTATTGATATATTTAATTATATTTTAATAGCTATTACACATCTTAAGATCATCATATCAATCAATCAATCAAGAATCTACTCGCATTTCTAACACACTAAAGATTTCTTGAATCACACAACCATAAAAATAACAATCAATTACATAGAATTAGGAATAAAATACTCAAGACACTTTGTTGAGGGTCAAAATTGCTCACTTCTCTATATTCTAATTTTTTTTGAATTTTGTTGTTGTGAGAATTACAGTTATATATTCTTGGGGAAGGGGACACCTCATCCCCCAAGTTTATTATAATGAAATTACTTCAACAATAAAGTATAATAGCAGAAATAGATCCCAATATGACTAAAATATATTAGAATATATGATAATAGATAAGCCACTTTGAGGGGGAAACCTCCACAAGTTTCAATAAGAGCAAAATTCACAATACGATAATAAACAATTACCCACTACCTCCTATATATAGACTATCTAGGCCATGGTTATTCCATAGGCCGACCTACTAACTAAATGAATGCATAGAAAAATGTGAAATAACATCAAAGAGGGATAAGTAATCCACAAGTTGGATATTCATATATTAATACATGTGATAGGTTAGGGGAATAACATGCCCTTCCCCTTCAAACCAATGTTGAACAACTCTGCATGTTGTTGCAAAAAATCTTCACCTTCCCAAGTTGCATCTTCACTACTCAGGTTCTTTCACTTGATCAGATGTTCCCTAATCTCTCTATTTCTCAACCTCTTAGTACATGTTTAGATGATATTCTCTAGTTCTAAAATGACTCATCCTTCTTCATCTAGTTCTGGGAGCTCTATTTGGGATGATTTTTTTTTCCAATGACCTTATTAAAATAGGAAACATGAAATAATGGGTGTAGTGAGATGAATGAGGTAACTCAAGCTTATAAGCCACACTTCTAATTTTCTATAGAACTTGATAAGGGCCATAATACTTAGGAACAAGTTTGTTGTCCTTTTTCTATTGCTTCAAGGACATATGCTTGTAAGGCTGCAAACATACAAATACCCAGTCACGCACCTCAAAAAATTTCTCACTACGGTGTTAATCTACTTGTTTCTTCATCATGTTTTATGCCAAGGCCAAATTATCTCTCAAACTAGCCAAAACCTCTTCTTGATTCTAAATGTGTTCCTCCAAATATCAAACCTTGGTTTGCACCTTTAATGAAGAAGTGATGGAAGGTGGATGGTAACCATATAGTGCTAGAAATGGAGACATTTTAGAAGAGGTATGGAAAGATGTGTTATACCACCATTCTAAAAGTGGTATCCATTTAACCCAACGTTCCTATTTATCTGATAAAAAACAACAGAGATACCCCTCTAAACATTTGTTAACCACTTTTATTTGTCCGTCAGATTGGGGGTGGTAAGATGATCTATGAGCTAACTAAGTACCCAAATAGTAAAATAGTTCAGTCCAAAAATTAATAGTGAAAATAGGATCATGATCACTTGCAATTATTTTTGGGGTTCCATGTACTTTTAGAACTGCTTCTAGAAAAATAGTTGTTACTATACTTGCTAAAAATGGGTGTGAGAAAGCACAAAAATGGGCATATTTTGTAAGCCTGTCCACAATGACCAAGATAAAATTCTTACCTTTAGAACAAGGCAACCCTATGATGAAATCCATTATAACCTCCTCCCACCTTTGACTAGGAATTGCTAATGATTGTAACAGACCTGGTGTCTTAACTATCTCACCTTTATTCTGTTGGCATATCAAGCATTCTACCACAAAATTTTGTACATCTCCCTTGAGTCCTTCCCGAAATAATTATTTATTAATTTTGTGATAATTTTTCAAGAACCCTAGGTGTCCCCCAATTGGAGATGCATGCAACTCCACAGTAATCTTATGCTTAATCTCTAAATTTTTGCACAAGTATAACCCACCCTTATACCATAGGAAATTACCTTTCCATTCAAAAATTTTAGAGGCTAAAGTACCTTTCTAGAGATTCTTAATCAGAACCTATGTATCCTTATCTTGCTCCCATTCTAACATTACTTCATCCACCCAATCTATTTGCAACATGGACATTACACAAAGTAATGCGTCTGTGGATGTATCCAGTCTAGATAATGCATCTTCTACTACATTATATTTACCCATCTTTTAGATGATTTAAAAATCATAACCCAAAATTTTGGTTACCCAATTTTGTTTTTCCTCAGATGATAATCTTTGCTCCAAAAATTATTTGAGACTATCATGATCCATTTTCACCTTAAAGTGTCTACCCATTAGATAGGGCCTCCATTATTTAACTGCATGAAGAATAGCCATCATTTCTTTCTCATAGACAAGTTTTTGTAGATTCTTACCTTTGAATTGATGACTCTCAAATGTAATGGGTATTCCTTCCTGAATTAGTACCACTCCCAACCTAGATCCAGAAGCATCACATTCAACAGTGAATATCTTTGAGAAGTCTGAAGTAACCAAAACTAGATTGATGCACATAGCTACTTTTAGTTTCTCAAATGCTTTGGTGATGGGCATCATTCAAATGGAAGACATCCTTCTTTATCAATGCAGTGAGTGGAGCTTCTATGTTGCCATAACCTTTCTTAAATCTTTGGTAGTAACATGTTAGTCTTAGGAACCCTTAGAGGTTTTTGTGAGTTTTTGGCATAGGCCATTCCATCATAGCTTTGATCTTATAGGGATAAACTTTGACACCTTCATGGTAAATAATGTGACCTAGGTAATCTACCTCCTATACTCTAAAATCACATTTAGATGGCTTCACATAAAGCTGATGATTCTCCAAAACTATCAACACCTATTTCACGTGTTGCAGATGTGCTTCCCAAGTCTGACTATAAATCAATATTTCATTATATAAAACTATCACAAACTTCCTTAAAAATGCCTAAAAATAGTGTTCATCAAGCTCTGAAAAATATATGGTGCATTTTTAAGACTAAAAGGCATTACCAAAAACTCATAATGTCCCTCATGCATTTTAAAAGTAGTTTTATGAACATCTTCATCCTTGATTCTAATTTAATGGTACCCCGAGTGAGGATCCAATTTTGTGAAATAATTAGCACCATGCAACTCATCAAGTAAATCATCAATTAATGGAATAGGAAACTTATCTTTGATGGTGTAATTGTTGATTTCCCTATAATTTGGGCATATCCTCCATGTGTCATCCTTCTTCTACACTATGACCACTGGTGATGAATATGCACTTTGGCTATGATTGATGATCCCTACCTCCAACATCTCATGGACCATCTTTTCAATTTCACTCTTCTGTGCATATGGATATCTATATGGTCTAATATCTAGTGGTTGACTCCTTGGAAGTAGTTGAATGGCATGATCATGTTCTCTTTTTGGTGGTAGTCCTTTTGGCATGGACCTAAAAATAGATGGGTGGTCATCAAGAATCATCTATAGATCAAGATCTATAGATGCCTGTGTGGGTTGAACTTCTATGGAACATAATCATGCAATAATTCCCTCTACCCCCTTTTTTAGCATCTTGGTCATCTGATTTGAAATAATCAATTGTGGATATTTTTTATGTAATCCACGTAGTTCAATTTTCCTACCTTTAGAATGAAAGCACATGAATAGTTCCTGGAAGTTCATCTCAATGGTACCCAAGGTTGTGAGCCATTAGACTCCCAAAATAATGTATATGCTATCCATGGGAATAAAAAACATGGGAGAACCGAGATTGTACTCACCCATAACAAGCTTAATACTATGACATTTCCTTGAACAATTAATTGTGCCACCATCTGCAATCATGACCTAAAATTTTGGTGTTGGGTAGATGAAACAGTTTAATCGAGTGGCCAACTTATGGCTGATGAAGTTATGTGTGCTCCCCAAATCATTCAAAACTATCACCTTGTATTTCTTGAGGAAACCCACCACCTTAAGAGTTTGTGGAGTGTTAATACCTACAAGTTCATGATAAGAGATTGTAGGTTGGGAATCTTTAGGTACCTCCTCTATCTCTTCCTCATTATCATTGGAGGCATCATCTTCTTATTCATCTTCACTAGATCCCTCAATGTAGAATAAATTCTTCTCAACACATCTATGTCCTTTTCTCCACTTGCTATCACAATTGAAACATAATCCTTTTGCACGCTTCTCTTCAATTTGTTGAGGGGTCAATCTGTTAGGTGGAGGAAATATTGGTGTCAATATGCTATGATTTTTGAAGTGAGTGAATGGCTACTTCTTGTTAGATATGATTTTTTCCTCACCTCTACGTGCCATGATAATAAAATTATAAATCTTAAGTGGATTAAACATGCGTACCTCATGTTGAATGTGGTCCTTGTGTCCACCCAAAAATAGGTCATTCAATTTCTCCTTAGAAATTGTCTCCACAAGTAAGGATAGGTTCTAAAAATGATGAATATAATCCTTGATGGAGCTAGTTTGTTGTAATTTTTCTAGTTGGCTGATGTAATTCCTTATCACACTATTTCCATAGTGTAATTGAAACTCCTATGTAAAAATTGGCTAGGTGACACTAAGAGTCATCTTTTTCTTTTGAGCACATAACCATTGATACCAAATGAATTGATTAGGTTAAAGATATAAGGATTACATGGTAACCTTATATCCACATAGGATCTGATGTAGATCAAAAAAATTCTCCATTTGGTTGATCTAATCGAGTGGATCTTTTCCATCAAATTTGTGCATATCCACCTTTGGTAGTAGGTTCTTCTATGGCAATGTAGTTGGATTTGAAGTAGACTGGTTGGGAGAACCACCCTGGTGGGGTTGTATAATAGCGATGGCTAGATGATTTGATTGATTATTTTTTAAAGCCATCATGATATCTATCAAACTATCTTGTATGGATTTCATATTAGATTGTATGCCTTGCACCTCACTTTGAATGCCTTACACACTATAGTCAAGTTGGCTCACTTTGTGATCTATGTCAGAGAACCCTAGTACAAAGTATCTAGTACATCCCCCTTATAACTCCATTTCTTCCTTGTTAGGAGTTTCACCAGAGTTTTATCACCCTTTCCTTAGCCTCAAGTTTATGGACCTATCATAAAAGGGCTTTATGATGTCGACCCTGATTGGCACTTTTGACCCAACATTGACCAAGTGATTTTAGAATTATGTCAGCCTCAAATTAAAACATACAAAGAACATACCCTAGCTAAAATTTTCTAGTATTTCCAAAAATGTAAATAACTCAGAAAAATTCTTTGAATTGTGCACTATAGAGCGATTTTATGAAAAACCCTAACATGGTGATAAATTTTGTAAAATAGATCCAAATGAGCTGAAAATTTAAAGGAAGATTAATTTAATTATTTATCACCTTTATCAAAAAAAATTCATATAAATTAGCAACCATTTTTATATATATCCAAATTTTAAAAAATAGGGTTTCACCCACAAGATTTCCTAAATCATAGCTCTGATACCACTTGTAATGAAATTACTTCAAAAATAAAGTAAAATATCAAAAATAGATCCAAAAATGACTGAAATATATCAAAATATATGATAATAGACAAGCCACTTTGAGGGGCCAACCTCCACAAGTTTTAATAAGAGCAAAATTCACATTATGATGATAAACAATTGCCCACTACCTCCTATATATAGTCTATCTAGGCTAGGGTTACTCCATAGGCCGACCTACTAACCAAATTAATGCATAGAGAAATGTGATATAGAATCAAAGATGGATAAGTAAACTACAAGTCAGCTATTCCTATCCTAATACATGTGATAGGTTAGGGGCATAGCATTCATGTAAGTGGTTACAAGTGTTAGTTTGAACATGTAGTTCTAAAAACTATCTAGGAGCTAAAAATAAATAAATTAACTTTCCAAAGTCATGTAATGTGTGCATGCACCCAAAGTAAAAATTTGTTTTGTTAAACTTATCCACTCACAAAAATTAAATACATAGACTGCTACAAAATTATACAAGCATGAGATTTAGCCTATCAAGGCTTGCTCATATGAAGTGCTACATGCATTTTTATGGGAGTGGAAGTAGATGTGGCCACTAAAGTTGTAGTTTCACCTCTATAATCTTGCCTTTTATTTACCTCATTATCTTTGTAGATAATTTTGGTTTACTACATGTTACTTCTGTATGATATCCAAATTTAGCAATGAAAGTTGATGAATTCTCTTTGTCTATCTAAGGAGCTTGGCATGCTCATCTTTGGTTGTCTAAAATTTATTCCTCAAGATCTCCACTTTAGTGACCTTGTTTTGAGCCTTAGTTTTGATTCAATTTATTCAATTGATAAACCTTGCACGCTCTATTTTAATTCATCAACTGTCTTCTAGATAAGCTTATCAAAATTAATCCTACTAATTAGCTCACCATTGGGGTATTTCACTTGTGACAACTTTATCTTTTGAAAAATATGAAGGACCTAAGCCTCATGTGCCTAGTATTTGGGGACCAAAACCCCAACGTTATTTAACCAATCTTTTGCCTCTTATCACCTAATGACTACTAGGTTTAAGGCATTGGATGCCTCTAGTGTATTCATTAAATAGATATGTCTGTAGAGCAAGTTGCTTATGTAGGCTACTATCATATTTAATTTGGCACTATCATCTCTCAAGGAATTTTACAATAGATAAATTTGGATCACATGATGGGCCATCTCAGCCCTGATAAAATATATAGCTTCCAATGTGTTATAACATCTTGAAGATACCTCCTAGACGTCAACTTTAATTTCAGCTAAGATTTGCATTAGTTTGGCCTTTTATTTGAGTTGTTCCACTTCCCTCTCTAGCACCTATACCTCTACTTCTAGATCTTATCGAGCTAGATCTGTACCCTAGTTAGCATAAACCATAATGTCCTTATGGGCCTAGGGTAGGTATACTAAATTTTCTTCATATAATGGTTTCTTCGACTGCCTATTATAATTTTTAGTAAGGGAGAACAAATCCTACCTCTCCTTTAAGATGATTTGGGTTCCCATTTCATCTTATAGTTTTCTCTTCTTAACCCTTTGGATGCTTTGATTGGGGGGGTTAAATAATGTGGAGACAAATGGAAGTTTTGTGATCTTAAATTTTGGTATTTGGGAAGTCGTACTCCTCAAGTCTAGTATCTATATAGGGATGTCAAGTTGAGATGCATTATAGGATATATTAACAACCTCTACTTATATTTCCTATTGGGCTTCCTATTACTTCTTGGAGTCCTTGGTGAGGACGTCTAGGAGGGAAATCCATATGATTCTAGACCAATCCACCCATTTAAACTAGGGGAGTGGATGGATTATGATTATTTGAGGCTTGGCCTTTCTCCCCCTAGCAATGGTTATTATAGTGGTCTCTTCTGTGCAAGTGGTGGTTGGAAGTGGAAGGGTGATTGGGTGGATTGAACATGGAGTTAGGATATGGCCAAAGTTGTTTTAACTTTCTTAGACACCTTCTTTTTCTTGAGGTCTCTAGCCATGGAGGTACTAGTAAGAATAAGAGGGATTAGTGGGGTGAATGGAATGGAAGTGGAGATGAAAGGAGTAATAGTGGTAGTGGAGGTGGAAAGAATAGATGAAGGGACTTCTACAGAGACACCTTGATCAAAAATACATAGAGAAGATAAAAGAACATTATCAAAAGATTAGGTAGCTTTAAGAGAGAGATCCATTGGTTATTCATAGAGGCTTGTAGCCTTGGCTCTTTCCATTTTGGCTTCCTCATCAGGGTCATCTTAAATTTATTTAATCACCACATATCCCATGGCTAGTTTTTATTATGGAGGTTGAGTGGATGAACCTAGTAATGCCTCTGCTATGGGACTACCCATGGGAGTCCTAGGCTTTCTTCTATAGACCAAAGGGGTCTTTGCCTGAGTGGGAGTATAAAGGTGATGATGCCCCAAGAGTTTCTACCCCAATAGATGTATCAATTTCCCCTTGAGTAAAAATTATAAGAGGCTCATCTCCATGGCCTTCCTCATCAAATTCAAGACTGATGGGGTCTCATACTTGTGATCGCCTAGTCAGCTAGGCTTGTGTAGCTCAGACTCTTCCTTTAATACCTTTAACTTTAGAGGGGGTGTTTACTAGGAAGAGGTATCTTGGTCCTTTGGTTGCTATAAGGATTTCCCTCTCTAAAAATCTTAATGTTACCACCCCTTAAAAATTACCTTCCTACTATCTAATTCCCTAATAGAAACAAAAGGCTCACCTTGGGTCATCCTCAAATGATCCTCTTATAATATAGTAAGTTATTCTCATTCTAATACCTCTTCATCTGACTAAGAATTCAAATATACAAAATCATAGTCATAGGGTTGATGACTATATGGAATATTAAACCCATGGATATGTTTCTAGATCTACCCATGGGGATCCCAATCCCTATGTGGAAGTTCAAGGAAAGGATAGCTCCTATGTTTTCCACCTATGTTTCCAAGGTGATTTCTTATTATATATGTCATTATACCAATGGTGGTTATATGCCAAAAATATAAGGCTTTCTTTTGCCTTGCGAAATCTTCTTCTACACTCTTCCATAATTAGAAGGCAATCTCTTACTCGGCTAACTTGTCTATAACAAACCTTGGCAGACACAGGGGGTCAACCTTGTTTCCCCTATACCATGATGATAATAAAATCAAGGCAAAATAATAAATCTCCCTTTTTGGGTAGGTTATTCATTATATTATGCCCAATCTGAGGCATAGGCAAGTCGTGAATAGCTTTCTAGATCTAAGGATAAACATCCTTAGAGATTCTCACCATGTGCCTTGTATAGAAATAGGTATGCATAAACTGATAGTAATCACAAATTCTATTATTTTCATATTATTTGGATGGAGACCACAATGTGTCAAGGTCTCTATAGAATGTTCTCATGAATACATATAATAGATATGACATCATGAAAAAATCCCCATTGGATGTAGGATGGATGTCTTTGTGAATAATTTTCTCCCTCAATTGTAGGCTTATGATTTTTTTGAAGGTATAAGTGGCATCATGTGTGAGCAACATATATAATAATGATACTCAATCCAAGTTAATAAATTGGATACTAGGCATACCATATAATCTATTAAGGAGTTCCATAGCGATGTAGATAACCATTTTGAACCTATTATTTAGGATGGCCCCTGCTTGTTTCTTTTCTAAGTGATAGTTTGGTCTAGGAGGAGACATGATGATATCACCTTTTCCATTGAGGTCTCTATGTTGAATTGCACTAGTGTGTGTTTATCTATGTAGATTTTATGGATGTTTAATGATAAATATCTTTGAAAATCTACCCTTGAGATGCAAGTGACCACTATATTATTATTTGAGTGATGCAAGAATGCATGTCTTTTGATATTTTACTAGTGAAGAATAAGTCCCAAAAAAGGTCTATATAGGGCATCACTTCTGAGTTTTATAGTATCAAAGTGATAGTTTTTAACATTTCTAATCCAATAATTCCTTCACAAATAATTAATCTACCAATGTCATATCATCTTCTAGTGAAAATATTTCCACTGAATCAATAACATCTCACAATTTTGAGTAATTCCTATACTTATCTCTAAACACAATGACATCGAAGACTGTATTGATGAATTCTATTAAATCTTTGATCAAGTATGGAGATGGCAGATTGGTACCTCAAAATATTTTGGATGTAGATGTCATAGTTATATGATTCATGCTTCTCTCTTACTCAACATGTTTTTTTCTATATATAACTGTATGAAAATGTAAATAACTCAGCTCTAACTTGACTATTACTTATTGTATACTCTTGAAACAGAAACTAGTGCTCTTTATTACTATAAGATAGTAGAAGAATTTGAATAGAAGTTAGATCAAATGTAAATGATAGCTTTAAATTGTAGTGGATCACCTATATAGAATCCAACATTGAATACTAGTTCATGCAACATAAATTTGCAACATTCACTTTAGGATTTTGTTTTAATTATAATTCAAAATTGTTAGCTTAGGTTGGTGGGGACCTAAAAAAATATTAATTATAAGTATTTTTCTTGTCATATTGGCTAAGTATGATGAGAATTAGTACTAAAGTGCTTTAGGGTGCATATCAAAAAATGCTTTTGGGGCCTATGTTCATAGAATAATTCTTTTGAGGCATTTGTTTCAGAGAAAGTGTTCATAATAATTTCTCTGAAGGATTCATCTGAGCAAAAGTCTCAAAGTAATTCTTTCGAAGGGATATTTGAAATTTTTGGAGGGTAATTTCAATTTCTTTGAAGGGCACTTTTAATCTGAAGGGTCTACCTTGTAGGGAATTTTATCCATGATAAAAGTCTTGAAGGGTCTACTTTGCAAATTCCAAAGGACACTTTGGAGCTTCCTTAAGGGTACTTTTGTATGGCTAAGGGTCATTTCAAAAATCTTGAAGGGTATATTTATCTTGAAAAACATGTTCAAAGGAATTGGCTAAGGAAAAAAAGGTCTGGGACAAAATTCCTAAAGGGAAAGTGTCCACTTCAAAAGGGTTGAAAGGTCACTTTCAAAATATCCAAAGGTTCAATTCAGGAAGTTGGAAGGGCATGTGCCCTTAGGGGAATTACTTTAGGATTTTTACATCGAACAAAATGTCTAAAACAAAAATTCTAAAGGGTATGTCCATGGTGAAAAGGTTCATTCAAAAATATTGAAGGGTACTTTTGTATGGTAAAAGGTTAAAATAAATACCCTGAAGGATAAGTCCCATAGGGTAGTATGTTAAAAAAAATTAGAAGGATATGCCACACAAAACCTGAAGGGTATGTACCCTAAAAGAAGTGGTTAAGAAGGGGGTAAATGGTCAATTTGGGGAAGTCCAAAGGGATAGTTTGAAGGGTTATGAAGGGTATGTGGAAAGAATTCAAAGGGTCTACTTTAGGGCAAAAGTTTTTCTAAAGGTTCTAATTCTAAAATGTCAAAGGACACTTTGGAGCTTCTTGAAGGGTAATTCCATATGTTTAAGGGGCACTTCAAAAATATTAAAGGGAAATTTTAGATAGGGTCAAAGGGAAAATCCATTAGGGAATTAATTTTGGGGAAAGTGTATTTGTTCCAAAATTACTTAAGGCAAAGATTCCATAGGCTTAAGCTCTTTTGGGAGAATTGTTTTGGACATAAAATCCACAAAAATCTCTTTGACAAAATGTGGCTTATCGAACAATAAGCCTAAAGGAAAACAAGATGAAAAATTTACTAAAACATAACATCTAAATAGATAATTTTACATGAAGTCTGAAATAATTATCCTAAAGACTATAAACCCAAAGAATTCATCTATAATACACAAGTTAGTCTCATAAACACAATGCCAATATCATCTTGCCAAAAAAGTGAAATGTCATAGATTTCCAAAATTTTACATAAAAATATAAAAAAGGATTCCTTATTAGAGATCATATTTTAAAAAGGTGGGCCCCCATTTCTTTCTAGGGAAAGGGGGGGTTGAGTACAACAAATGGTGACTTACACAGGGAATACTCCTGAGTATTTGAGAACCTTAACTCTAATCTAAAATCTTTAGATCAATATTGGAGTATGTCACATAAAAAAATACTCAAATCAAAAACATGAAAGAGATTCCCAAGTCAATTCACACAACATACATGCCTTATAATTCATTGGATCTATGTGTGTAAGAGTGTCATTGATTTAGCCCTTGCTATGATGAGTTTTTCAAAAGGTTTTGATGTAGCTATCGGTTTCATTCTAGTATCTTTTAAATTTTATTAAATTAATGGAATCTCAAGCATTGATCTACTACCATCCAAGCATCTATAGCCTTGACAGAGATACCTTAGGTTCCTTCTCCACTTCCTCCATTATCTATTCACAACCATGATGTGTGGTGCATTGACCTTATTACATCATGTGAGCTCATTTAATTTTTTTTAAATTTTTTTTTGCTCTTTTGAACTCATTAATTATTTTCTTTCTCTTTCTTACATTTTCTTAATTTCATATTAGTGGAAAAGAGAGAAGGAAAACCCTAGTGAGCTAGTATAATTAGAAAACAAATAATTACTACAACGTCACTGCTACCCAAATCTAGACATTGTATCATCACTTCCTACAAGTTTTTAACATTATGAGTGCATTTGATCCAATAAAATAAGAAGAATTTCTAAATTTGTATGAATTATCCTAAGAATAACTTTCATATGCCTGATAAAAGATTTTTAACTGTGACATAATTCAAACTAATAATAGGATCACTTCCCTTCATTCTAAAGCCTTAAGACACATAAATATGTCCAATATATAAACTAACCCAAAAATGTGTCAAATTCACTTTTCCCTTTCTCTCACTTAGTTTTTTTGGATTTTTATTTTGGTAATAACTAGAGAAGAAATAATTTTGAATGCCAAAGGAGAAAATAAAGATGACTAATTTAGAAAGCAGGAAATTACTATAGAAAGCATTGAAATCTAATATAAGAAAACCAAAATACTAAAAAGTAGGATAGTTAAACTAGAAATCATTAAAAATTTATTCTAGAAAGCATGGAAATATAATCTAGAAAGCATGAAAATCTGATCTAGTCTTATGTCTAAACTCATCTGAATCCTTTCAATCAGTAATATCCATAGATGGAATAACTCTAAAGTAATGCTTCAAGAACTATCCATTAATTGTATAGGTAAGCTCATTGCCTTGGAGGTCTTTCAAATGAAACACATTATTTTCCATGATCTCTAAGATCTAATATGATTTTATCCATAATGGGGCAAACTTTTAATTTTGTCCTTTCTTTTCATGGGATTTATCACATAGCAACACTAGATCTCAAACTTTGAATGCTTTAACTTTTGCTCTTTTATCAATCCATCTTTTAACTACATCTTGGTGTTTGATAAATGTTTGTAAAGCTTCAATCCTTGAATCATCCATTTCTATTATATCTATCAATATTGATTATACTTTTTCATTTGGTTCCTTGTACTCTTACATGAAGTGATAAGTGGGAAACTTTAATGTGATAGGAAAAATTGGTCTGCATATATACTCCATTAGGTAGGGTGAATATTTCAAAGCTTATTTGTATCTCATCTAGTCTACCCAAAGAGTATACTTTAGTAGATTATGCTAGTCCTTAGGCTTGTCCCTTGTTAACTTGTTAATTGCCTTGATTAGATTTTTATTTATTGACTCAGCTAATCCATTCCCCTGAGGGTAATGGTTAAAAGCTAACTTGAATATAATCTAATTGTCATGTGCCCACTTAGCGAAATCTTTTGATATAAATGTTGGTCCATTATCACATACCAAAGAAATGGGGGTGTTGAATCTAGTTGTAATGTGCTCCTCTAAAAAATGAATCACATGTTGAGCTCTACTATTCTTTGTGGTGACTGCTTCCATCCATCTAGTGTAATAGTCTATAGCTATAAGCACAAATTTATGGCCTATTGAGGAGTTTGGGTTAATTACACCAATAAAATCCAGACCCCATTTTGAAAATGGATTTCCTTTGATGATTGGTTGTAGAGGCATTATCATGTGTACTTATCTCTTAGCTAACACTTGACATTCATGGCAATTCTTGACATGCATATGAGTATCCTTGAAAATAGTTGACCAGTAGTAGCCTAACATCAAATTTTTATGGGTGTGATATTCCTAGTAGGGTGACCACTACCTATCTTTTAATGTAAGTTTAAAAAAATTTCCCTAGCCTCCTCTACAAACACACACCTAAGATAAATTCCTTCATAGTTCTTTATGTATATGACTCCTTTCTTGATCATGAAATGAATAGATCTAAGCTTCAAGGCTCTTCTTCTTTCCCTAATAAGCTTTGAGGGGTAGGTTCCTATAATTAAATACTAGATTATATTACTATACCATTCCCCTTTATAAACTTATTTTGCACATACCTCTTCATTGATGATTCAAGAATTTGGCTCAGTCATGAGCTAAACAATGCCTTATCCTTTGATGATCTTTACATGCCTAATATATATGTCAAATTCTTGGATCTTAGCTATCCATTTACCTTGATGTTCTTCCAACCCATTCTATGATAGGGTGTGTTGGATAGTAGGATCAGGTACAATGGTGATGGTTTTGTTCCTCAAGATATAATCTTGAAATTTATTCATTGCCTTCACCAAAGAAAAAATATTCTTGTTGATCATCAAATACTTTAGTTTTGCATCCTTTAGATTTGTACTCATGAAAGAAATCAGATGCTTAGTTTTGTCCTTTTATGTGATAACAATAATAATGGTGTGTTTTGAGGTGAATGAGTATAGATAGAACTATTTTGTGAAGTTTGGACTAATCAATATTGGAGCCTGAGTTATGGTCTCTTTTATGTCTTGAAAGGAATTTTTGGCTTCAACTATCTATTATATTTTAGCATCATGCTTGAGCATAGCATTTAGAGGCTTGATGATTTATGCAAACCCTGAGATAAACTTCTTGATGAAGTTAATTTTCCCAAAAAATGACTTAAGCTCCTTCTTTCTATTTGGCTATTGAATCTTTGAGATTACCTTGATTATTTCTAGATCAATGGTGATCTCATTTTTTATAATAACATGTCCTAATATTTTCCCCTCAGTGACTCCAAATATACTCTTCTTTAGATTTAAATAAATCTTAAACTTTTTACACTTTTTGAATATGGACTGTAGGTGAGCTATGTGATCCATTATGTTCTTTGAGAACACCATGAGATCATCTATACAAATAATTATGTATTTTATTGTTAGTCCCCTAAAGGCATGATCCATGGTAAATTGGAAGGTAGGTCCTACATTGATCAGGCCAAATGACATCTTCTTGTATGCATAAGTACCCCATTTCATGGTAAATGTCATCTTCATTATATCTTTTTGCTACACTAGTACTTGGTTGTAGCCTAAAAAACCATCCAAAAAGGATGTCATCTTAGAACCACTCACTATCTGTATTACCTCATCTAGAAAAGGTAGGGGATATTTGTCTTTTTTAAAATACCTATTCAAATTTATAAAGTTTACACATAATGTGATCTCACCATTCTTCTTTCTAATCAGGACTGAATTGGCCACCCATGTAGAATGTTATATTGGGAAGATGATTTTAGCACTTAGTAACTTTTCCACTTCTTTCTGAATAAGAGATTCTAGAATAGGGTTTACTGGCCTTTGCCTTTATATGAATAGTTTGTGTTCTTATTTTAAAGGAATTATGTGAGTGATGACCTGTGGGTCATTTATCTTAATGTCTTCATATGTGCAAGAGATAATATCCTTATATTGAGAAATCAAATCCTTGACTCATTGTCTTTCCTCCACTATGTAGCTAAGGATAATATACACATAATATGGGTTATAATCATCTCCCAAAATTTCCCTCTTGAATTTTGATTCATTGACCTTGGGCTATCTAATTTGTTACACCTAAGGATCTAAGTCAAATGATCTTTCCATGGAGACTAAGCTAGTTGGAATTCAATTTTATTAATGTTAGAGATTACCTTCTTTATTTATTTATTCTTGATATAAATGGTTAATGTCCTTGTCATCAATGATTTGGGATTTGAAATCCCCTAAATTAGTTAAGAATTGAATAATCTATTGATCATCACTGAATACTTGAAAATTTTCTACATTATATGGAACAAAAGGATAGGGAACCAATTCAATGAAAAATATCTTTACCTTAGATTCTTGTAATGGCTCAATATTGGCAAAAACTGTTGATAGTGAATCGATAGCCTAATTTTGTTCTCTAGGGAGTGATACTATGTTTAAAGATTCAAAATTTTCAATTAAATCCCACTCTATGTGCTTATACCTCTTCAAAAAAGATAGTTTTCACTGGTATTTATTTCTTACTTGGTGAAATACCATCTCTAAATCCTTGAATATTTGTATCTATTTTACATTGTTCTTCAGTACAAACTATAGTCCTAAGATTAGAGCCTCATACTCAGCCCTATTATTCATACATGGAAAATGTAATCTATAGGTGGATAAGAAACTCTTACCTTGAGGATAAATTATCTTTATTCTCACACTTGATCCTTTCTTGGACCTAGCTCCATCAAAATGCATTATTCATAGATAATTTGAACCCTTAGGTTCCTGGTTATACACTAAATTATGAGTGGTACAAGTATAAATGCCCAATGAGGGAGAATCATGCTTCACCTATTCATTCTTGATGTTGTATTCCATGATGGGATATTTCATTCTTGGCTCTCTATCAATTTTGGTCTAGTTTAGAACTCCTCTCCATGGCAGCTAAATGTGTGAGAAGTCTATGGAAAGATACCCAACCAATCTCTACTCAAAAATAATCTATATCTTTTTAGTATGTCCAGTACTAGGATATCAATAGTCATCTAGACTCTTGGTTTTGATGTTACCTAGATGTGTACATTATTAAATTCTCCTACTACTAATATTGTCATTTTGTCTAGTTGATAAATTGACCTCTTTGAAGGGCTATGAGTGAGACCAAAATTTTTACATATAGAAGTAGGCATAACAGATGTAGATGCTTTAAAGTCAACTAAATAGTTATGAATATTCTTACCAGATTCTCTAATGGTCAACAGGAATGGTTAAACTTTAGGCTCACTCTTGTAGATGACATTAGCATTAACAACCTTTGCTTTGTCCATAGCCACTCTAGTTTTATCCATAGGGGCCTTTTCAGTAATGGATTTCCATAATAGTTCCTTTTTCTTAGTGATCTAGGCTAACTCATGGAGAGTTATATTTGCTTTAATATTTTTCATGTTTTCTATGATATTGTATCCTCCTTTATTTAGTTCTTCTTTATTCAATAGTTGATCATTCCCTTTTAGAGGGGGTGGATTTTTGTTTACTTTAGGATTTAGAGGAATCATTATGGTATTTTGAGGAGTGAAGGTGGTAAGCGGTTACTTGTTCCTTAAGTTATACAAACCTTTCTAAAACTATTGGAAAGTATGAAACTCATTCATATTACCTTTTGGTTCATTATCATCTTCTCTTCAAAAGGGGAATTCATGAGTCTCAAAGAACATGGGTATGTTAGAAGATCTAGGTTCCTAATGAGATTTTGGTGGATTATTCATCTAATCCTACCTAGTTACTTCCTTCTAAAAGATCTCAAACATTGTATAGAACTCAATTTCATCAAGCTCATGATGTTGATAGAAAAGAGTTATTTTAGTGATGTTGATTTCTAGGAGTTTGCTAAGTTGTTCCATATTATTTGCATGCTTATTAAATGGCCTATTATATCTTTGGAATCCAATGTTCTGGTTGTTGATCAAAGCATTGGTATTGCCCATCTTTCATTGCATATTCATAAAATCATTACTCAATTTTTTAACCATCTTCTGAATAGAAACAAATTTAGATTTTGTAGAATCCACACTTGGTACAATAGCTATAGGAAGTATAGTTTCATGTTGGTTTTATTGGTAACTATTGCCTATCACATGTTTTTTTAAATAGCTAAAATTTGGCTGCATCATTTGTGTCAATGGATGCAATGTGTATAATTGATTCTGATTACATGCCAAAACATTCTACTTCACATGTGGTATCAGATTGAGAACTAGGAATCCATTACTAATGTTAGGTACCCTAGGTATCTATAGGTTGAGATATCTATTGATGCTAATGTCTCCTTCAGATGCTAATGCCAAAGTATTGGTAGTAGGTGTTGTTTTCAAGAACATAGTGATAATGGGATCGAAGGCATTTTTATACATATCCAATGCTAATGTCACTTATAGTTTATACCTTAGGGTAAATCAATTGTACATATTTTACCATCTTATGTTAAAATCATGGATGGGATCATTAGGTTCCCTCTTCATTCTGGTGAAGTGTTAATATACCAATCCATGATTGGTGACCTATCCAAACTATGCAAGAAAAGCCATTTGGCAATCTTTCCAATTAGTGATGTAGTTTTTTGTTAGATTCAAATACCAATCATAAGTAGCATATATTAAATTAAAAGGGAATAACATACATGAAACATCCTCATCAACTACATTTATTAAACTTAAAGTAACTTTAATAGATTGAATATGCTCTTATGCGGTTCTTGGCCTTGAAGGAGAAAAGGATGGTAGATGTTTTCTGGGGTTTTATGGTAAATCATTCACATCCCATAGGATGGAAATGATAAATCTAACTAACCAAGACTATTGTTGATCCATAAATTGATTAATAGGCAAAGGGTTCCTTATAGGTAAAGGGTACCCTAGTGGAGATGGATTGTTCTAAAATGGAGCTATTGGCATAACTCTAGGTCTCCTATAGCTTGTCAAGGGTGACAAAAATAAACTATCTTAGGAATTAGATTTGTTCAATCTCCTGGGTGAGTCCAATTCAACTCTATTTAAGCATTAACTTCTATTATTAGGAGGAAAATTAAGGCCCTATTTCTAGCACTAGTGAAACTATTGATGCAGGTTTTATGCACACCATAGCTATAATGAGGTAGCCTCTAACATTTTAGGATCTCATTGGAGTTCAAATACACTCTAGGTAATGATTTATAGGTATGTATACTTTGATAGCCTATTGATAGAATAGCAGGTAGGGTATGCTAGTTATTAAAAAGGGTTTTTGGATAGAAGTGTGACCTTCTAATAGAGTGAAATACTACATGAGTTGAATGGGAGGTTAGATTTTAATATATATTGGGTAGGTATTAATAAAAAACTAAAAAAAGGAAGTTAAGGTAGGGTATAAAATAAGACTCCATGGTTCTTAGGACAACTCCCTTGGTTGGTTTCTAAACAGACCTATGCTTTCTCAAACATATGTCCATTTCTAGTAGTAATAGCACACATACAGTCAGACATGGATAAGAAGTCTAAGGGAATAGATATTTAGGAAGTTCACATGCCTAATAAAAAGGGTGCTCCTTTTAGCTAAGCTATTTCACACCCTTGATTAGGAGATTATGGCTTAAGCAAGTGAATTATCTGAAGTAGTTGTTGCATGCACATAGAAAACTAAACCAAAGAAAGCATAAATACACATTCAAAAATATGATTCAAATAGTTTGACTCAATTTATTGATATATTTACTTATCTTTTAATATCTATTACACATCCTAAGATCAACATATCAATCAAGAAATCAATAATATACTTGTATCTATAACACACTAAAGATTTATTGAATCACACAACTATATAAATAATAATCAATTAGACAAAATTGGGAAGAAAATACTTGGGAAACTTTGTTGATGATCAAAATTTCTCATTGATCTATATTCCAAAAAAAATTGACTCTTTTTTATATGAGGGTTATAATTATATATACTTAGGGAAGGGGACATCTTATCCCCCAAGTTCATGCAAGTGGTTATAAGTGTCAGTTTGAACATGTAGTTCCAAAAACCATTTAGGAGCTAAAAAATAAATAAATTGACTTTCCAAAGGCATGTAACATGTGCATGCACCCAAAATACAAAGTCAATTCATTACAATTATTTTATCACAAAAATTAATTACATAGACCACTATAAAATTTTACATGCATGAGATTTAGCCTATCAAGGCTTGCTCATCTAAAATACTACATGCACTTTGGTTAGAGTGGAAGTAGATATGGACACTAAATTTATAGTTTCAACTTTGTAATATTTCATTTTATTCACCTCATTATCTTTGTAGACCCTTTAGGCTACTAACATTTTACTTTCGTATGATATCCAAATTTAGCAGTGAAGGCCGATGAATTCTCTTTATCTATCCAAGGAGCTTGGCATGGTCATCCTTGGTTGTCTAAAATGTATTCTTGAAGATATCTAATTTAATGACCTTCTTTTGAGCCTTGCTTAGTTTTGATTCAATTTATTCAATTGATAGACCTTGTAATCTGTTTGAATTCATCAACTACCTTCTAGATAATCTTATCAAATTTGAGCCTATTAACCAACTTACCAGTGGAGTCTTTCACTTATGAAAACTTTAGCTCATGTAAAATCTAAAGGAATTGAGACTCATTTGGTTGGTATTTATGGACCAAAGATCTAATTTTATGTAACTAATGTTTTGCATTCTCCTACCTAATTACTACTAAGTTTAAGGTATTGGATGCCTCTAGTGTTATCATTAAATTGAGATATCTATAGAGAAAGTTGCCTATGTAGGCTACTAGCATCTTTAATTTACCACTATCATCTCTTAGGAAGTTATACAATAGATTAGTTTGGATCACATGAGTGTCCATATTCATAAGCTACATAGCTTCCAATGTGTCGTAAAATCTTGAAGCTACCTCTTGGACCTCAACTTCAATTCTAACTATGATGTGCCCTATTTTGGCCTTTTATTTGAGCTATTCCACTTCCCTCTCTAGCACCTATACCTGTTCTTATAGCTCTTGCTGAGCTATCTCTATGCCCTATTGAATGCAAACCACAATGTATATATGGACTTGGGTTAGGTCTATGAAATTTTCTTCATATAAGGGTTAAGCAGCTACTTGTTCTACCTTTTAGTAAGGGAGAACAATTCCTACCTCTCCTCTAAGATCATTTGGGTTCCCTTGTCATCTTCTCATTTTCTCTTGTTGACCCTTTAGATGCTATCGGTGGGTGGTCAAATAATGTGGAGATATATGGGAGTTATATGATCTTAAATTTTGGTAGTTAGTAAGCTTTACTCCTCAAGTCTAGTGCCCATGTAATAATGTCAAGTTTAGATGCATCAAAGGTTGTAGTAATAACCTATACTTATGTTTCCTATTTTTTCCTAAAGGACTTGGTGAGGATGTCTGGGAGGGAAGGCCATATGATTTTAGACTAATCAACACCTCTAAACTAGGGGAGTGAATGGACTATGATTATTTGAGGCTTGGCCTTTCTCTTCCTACCAATGGTTGTTATAGTGGTCTCTTCTATGAAATTGGTGGTTGGAAGTGGAAGGGTGATTTGGGTGGATTGAACATGGATTTGGGAGGTGGATAAAGTCATTTTCACTTTCTTAGACACCTTTTTATTAAGGTCTCTAATCATGGAGGTGCCAGTAGGAATATGAGGGATTAGTTGGGTAAATGGGATATAAGTGGAGATGGAAGGAGAAATAATGGTAGTGGAGGTGGAAAGAATGGATGACGGGACTTTCATAGAGATACCTAACAAAAAATTTTATTGAAAAGATAAAGAAACACTATCAAAAGACTGGGTACCTTAAATAGAGAGCTCCAATAGTTCTTCTTATAGGCTTATAGCCTTGGCTCTTTCCAGCTCAACTTCCTCATTAGAGTCATATTGAATGTATTTAATCACCACATTTCCCATGGATAGTTCTAATAATTTAGGCTAAGTGGATGAGCCCTATAATGTCTTTGTTATGGGACTACTCATTAGAGTCCTGGGCTTTCTTTTGTAAACAAAGGAGTCTTTGCTTGAGTGAGAGAATAAAAAAGTGATCATGCCCTAGGATCTACTACCCTAATAAATTTAATAATTTCCCCTTTGGTATAACTTACAATAGGATCCTCTCCATGGCCTTCCTCATTAGATTCAAGATTGATGGGGTCTCCTACCTATACTCTCCTAGTTGTGCTATGCTCGGGTAGCCCAGGATCTTCCTTTACTACCTTCAACTTTAGAGGGGGTAATCACTGGGAGGAGATATCCTACTCCTTTGGTTACTCTAAGGATTTCCCTCTCCATAAATTTAAATATTTCCACCCTTTAAAAAGTGCCCTCCTCTTATCTAATTCCCTTATGTAAATATAAGGCTCACCTTGGATCATCCTCAAATGATCCTTCTATAGTCTGATAAGTTATGCTCATTTTAATACCTCTTCATCTGACTAAGCATTCAAAAATACAAAATCATAGTCATAGGGTTGATGACTATATGGAATATTAAACCCATGGATATGTTTCTGGATCCACTTATGGGGATCCTAGTCCCTATGTGGAAGTTTAGGGAAAGGGTAAATATTTCATTTTCCACCTATGTCTCCAAGGTGATTTCTTATTTTATATGTCATTCTAATAATGGTGATTAGATGGCCTAAATATAAGCATTTATTCTACCTTGCCAATTCTTCTTCTACACTTCTATAATTAGAAGGCAATCTCATGCTCAAATAACTTGTCCAAAACAAACCTTGGTAGACATAGGGGTTCAACCTTATTCCCCCATACCATGATAATAGTAAAATTAGGGTAAAGGAAGAAATATCCCTTTCTATCTAGGTTATTCATTACATGATGCCTAATCTAGGGCATAGGTGAGCTATGAATATCTTGCCCAATTTGAGGATAAATATCCTCAAATATTTTCACCATGTGCCTTGTATAGTAATAGATATACATAAATTGATAGTAATGATAAATTTTGTTCTTTTTTCAATATGTGGCCAAAGACTAGAATGTGCCAAGGTCTCTATAACATGTTCCCATGATTGTATCCAATAGATATGACATCATGAAGGAATACCTAGTGGGTGTAGGATACCTATCTTTGTGAATAATTTTCTCCCTCAGTGTAAGCTTATAATTTCACCGAAGGAATATGCCATATCATGTGTGAGAAACATATACAATAATGGTACCCAATACAAGTTAATAAAGTAGATACTAAACATATCATTTAATCTATTGAGGAACACAATACTGATGTAGATACCCATTTTGAACCTATCAATTGGGATGGCCCTTTTTGGCTTGTTTCTTTTCAAGGTGATAATTTGGTCTAGGAAGAACCATGATTATAAAACCTTTTCCATTGGGGTCTCTATGTTGAATTCCACCAATGTGTAATTATCAAAGTAGATGTCATGGATGTTTAATGATAAATATATTTGAAAATCTACCCCTGAAATGTAAACATCCATTGTATTATTGTTCGGGTGATGCAAGAATGCATCCTATGATATTCTATTAGAAAATAATAATTCCCACAAGAGGTCTATAAAGGGTATCACTTCTAGTTTTGTAGTAGTAAATTACAATCTTTGACATTTATAAGCTAATAATTCCTTCACAAAAAATTAGCTTGCTAATGTCATATCATCTTCCAATGAAAATACATCCACTGAATCAATAACATCCTTTAATGTTGAGTAATTCCTATATTTATCTCCTAACATAGTGGCATTGAAGACTATATCGATGAATTCAATTAAATCTTTGATTGAGTATGAAGATGATAGATTGGTAACTCAAAATGTTTTGGATGTAGATGTCATGGTTATATAATTGACATGCTAAGTGCTATATATACCTGTATGCAAATACAAATGACTCAGCTCTAGCTTGACTATTGCTCATTGTATCTTCTCAAAATAGAAACTAGGGCTATTTCTTACTACAAGATAGTAGAAGACTTCATATATAAGTTAGATCTATAAATGACATCTTTAAATCAAAGTAGATCACCTATATATAATCCATTGTTGAATATAAATTCATGTGACATAAATGTGCAATTTTCACTTTAGGCTTTCATTTTACATATAATTCAAATTTGTTAGCTCAGGTTGGTGAGGACCTTAAAAATATCAATATGAAGTATTTTTTTGTCATATTGGCTAAGTATGATGATAATTAATACTAAAGTGCTTTAAGGTGCATATTGAATAATTATTTTTTGGCTTAAGTTCATAGACTAATTCTTTCTAATCATTTGTTTTAGAGAAAGTGTCTACAATAATTTCTCTAAAGGATTCATCTGAGCAAAATTCCTAAAATTATTATTTTAGAGGGCACTTTCAATTTCCCCAGAGGGTAATTTTGATCTGAAGGGTCCAATTTGTAGGGCATTTTGTCCATGATAAAAGTCATGAAGGGTTACTTCATAAATGTTGAAGGACACTTTGGAGATTCCTGAAGGGTATTTTTATATGGCTAAGGGTCATTTAAAAAATCCCTAAGGGTATAATTATCCTGAATAAATTTTTTAAAGGAATTCATTAAGGGAAAAATGTCTAAGACAAAATTATTAAAGGGCATGTGGCCACTTCAAAAGGGCCAAAATGTCACTTTCAAGATATCCAAAGGGTCAGTTTAGGAAGTTCGAAGGGCATATGCCCTTGGGGGAATTGCTTTGGGTTTCTTGCATCATCAAAAAAATTGAAATTTTTTTTTTGAAGGGTATGTCCATGATGAAAAGGTTCATTCAAAAATGTTGAAGGGCACTTTTTTGGGGAAAAATGTCAAAATAAATATCCCAAAGGATAAGTCCCATAGGGTAATGGGTTCAGAAAAAGTTCTGAAGGGTATCCCACATAAAACCAAAAGGGTATGTAACCTAAAAGAAGTGGTTACTAAAGGGGTAAATGGTAAATTCAAGGAAGGAAAAATGTCTATTTTTAAGGGTTCCAAATGTTATGTGGAAATAATTCTAAGGGTCTACTTTGCGGAAAAAGTTTACTCAAAGGGTCTACTTCACAAATGTCAAAAGACACTTTAGATCTTCTCGAAGGGTTCTTTCATACAGCTACGGGGCACTTCAAAAATACCAAAGGGTAATTTTGGATAGTGTCAAAGGGATAATCCATCAGGGAATTCATTTTGGAGAAAGTGTATTCAGTCCAAAATTCCTTAAGGCAAAGAGTTTGTAGGCTGAATTCTTTTGGGAGAATTGTTTTGGACATAAAGTCCATAATAATTTCTTTGAAAAAATAAGGCTTCTCGAATAATAAGCTTGAAGGAAAATATGACTAAATTTTTTCCAAAACATAACATCCAAAAATATATTTTTCATGAAGGTTGAAATAATTAGTATGAAGACTATAAAGTTGAAGAATTCATCCATAATACATAAGTTAGTATCATAAACACAATGCCAATATCATCCCACTAGAAAAGTGAAATGTTCTAGATTCCCCATATTTTTCATAAACATATAAAAAAGTATTCCTTGTTAAAGATCATATTTCAAAAATGTGGGTCCCCATTTCCTTCTAGGGGAAAAAGGGTTTGGGGGGGGGGGGGGGTGGGTTTGCGTACAAAAAATACCTTAATCAAACTAAAACAAAAATTATTTTTCAAGATTGTGCCAACTAGTAATAGAATTAGGTGCCAAGTTTAAAAACCAATAATACACTTGTTCTTCCAAACTAAAATGAAATAATTTTTAATCCACATCTTCAAAATTCAAATTCATAACATTCATGATGTTCCTTATCAGTTCTTTTATTACTATTTACAAATTTAGGAATAAAATAAAATGTATATTTTGGTAAATCATGTTGAATACTTGGTATTTTTATGGTTGTTACATTAATCTAAGATAATTTTTAATACTTTTTTTTTATTTTTATTTTTTTGGAATATTTAGATTTTTAAAAATAAATAAATAAAACATAATGATTCACAAATAAATCTTTCATATTAAACTCTCTAGCAAGAATTTCTTTTGATTAACCACAAGAACAAAATGTCATTTCCCTAATTCTATCATGAGACACATGTTGATATAAATGTAAGAAGGAGGTAGGTCTCTTTAGATCATAAATTATTGTTGATATTAACCAAAAGGAATTTATCAAATTATTGGTTCATTTCACCATTTTTATAGTGATAGAAACCTAATTCTATTACAAGTTGGCAGAATTAGAGGAACATTAACACATTTGGATTTTAATTTTTTATATAAATTTGATTGTGATCACTTGTTTTATTTTATTTTGTAGGAAATACAGGGACCCATGGATAAATAATCAGAGGTGTCCATGTGGATCAATCTAAGAGGTCACAATGAAAAAAAAATGCACATGATTATAAAGGAACTTTTTGAAAGCAAAGGCACATAAAGCTATTAATAAACTCCATAACTACAAATAAATTAGAACTTGCCACATGTATCCTTATGTGTATATATTTTCATGTGTGCATTTTTAATTTGGAAAAAAAATTATGAAACACATTCCATCTCCTATTAAAATGATATTTATCTACATTAAAGTTCTCAATATTGCGGGGACACCCTTGTATTCACTTAAAAACTTGGATCAATTTTCTCAATTCAAATCCAAAATGATTGAGGCATTTAATTCATTAGATTGATAAGTTTAAAAAAAAAAAATCATAATGAACACTAGTATAGAAAACATTTAACTCAAAGTCTAGACATACAAAATCAAGATATTATTTCACTTAAAGGTCCATGACCAAGAGTATTTAAGGCAATAGGCTCAATAAATACTATCTCTATGGAATTTGGATTAGTCGTCAAAAAGTCATTTTCCTACATGTGTTAAGGTTGTTTTTTCATATCTTATCTTTCTTATTATTTCTCATCACAATCCATGTCATACACATTTTGACATTAAAAATTATTTAAAACATCATCATAGATAATATTAGGACTCATTAAACTATTCTCTAAAAATTATTACTGGGTAAATCCTATGTAGGGCAATAATTTTTCATCATTTTCATGTGGTGTATGAGTTTTTGCATCATCATCTAAATTATCATCTTCATCAATCATACCATAATGCATAAAATTGGTCACTTCATTATCACTTTTATAATACTAAAAAATTTCTTGTGGGAGAGTGATAGGAGTTTGAACTTGTTGATTTGTTTGTTTGGTTGATACAATTTTAAAATATATCTAGTTTTCTTCATGGCCTCTATATGAAAATTGATCATTCACCTAAATAAAATTTTCACAAGATAAAATCAAATTATTTTTTGCAAACATCCTAATAAATTTTGTGGTTAATGAATCTAATTCATGTATATACATATCTAAAAGCTATATGGTTGATTGGGATTTTGTAATACTTTGTTTTAAATTGAAACATTAAAATCCCAAATAAACTCATGGTAATTTCTATTAATCATACTAAATTATATTATCAAAATACAAGCATCAATCCCTTGGAAAACTAAACCAAAAATTATTTTTCAATATTTTGCCAACTAGTAATAGAATTAGGTGCCAATTAAAAAACTAGAAATACACTTCTTCCAAAGTAAAATGAAATAATTTTCAATCCAAATATTCAAAATTTAAAGTAATAACATTCATGATGTTCCTTAGCATTTATTTTATACCTATTTATAAAATTAGGAAGAAAATCAAATGGATCCTTTGGGAAATTATGTTTAATACTTAGTATTTTTGTGGTTGTTGCACTAAGCTAGGATAGTTTTTATTATATATATATATATATATATATATATATATATATATATATATATATATATATATATATATATATATATATATATATATATATATATATATATATATATTAGAATATTTATATTTAACAAAAAAATTGAGATAAAACATAATGAATCACAAATATAAATTTTAGATTGAACTCTCTAGTGATCTTTTCTGTTGATTAACCACAAGAACAAAACATTATTTCCCTCCTTCTATCATGACACACATGTTGATAAAAATGTAAGAAGGAGGTAGGTATATTTAGATCAAAAATCAATGTTAATATTAACCATAATAATTTATTATATTATTAGTCATTTCACCATCCTTTTAGTGCTAAAAACCTAATTTTATTACTAATTGGAAAAATTAGAGGAACATTAACACAATTGGATTTTAATGTTTTATATAAATTATATTGTGATCACTTTTTTATTTTATTTTTAAATAAATATAGGGACACACGGACAAAGAATCAAAAGTGTCCATGTGGAGTATTCTAAGAGGTTATTATGAAAGAAAGGCACATGACTATAAAGGAACAATGTGAAAGCAAAGGGATATAAATTTGTGAATGAACTCTGTGATTAAAAATAAATTGGAATATGCCACATGTATCCTTATGTTTATATATTTTCATGTATGCACTCAATTTTAATATGCCAAAAGCACATATCCTAACACTATGTCTAGCCACATGTTTACATATAGAATTAGAGGTGACCACATGGAGAATTATAAGAGTTATCAATGAAAAAATGGAACACAAATACATAGGAAATCCATGAAAGAAAAGGTACATGAATTTGTGATTTAACACCATGACCAAAAATGAATTGGAATATGCCACATGTCACCTTATGTTGGGATATTTTTCCATGTTCACTCAAATTTGGTATGCCATAAGAACATATCTTCAAACTATATCTATACAATCATGCAAGCAAGCCATGTGTGTTCACCTAAGGTCTAAATAGAGATACTATAGGTTGTAGTCAGGTTGGTTGATGATGAAGAGATTCATTAAACACATAGTAGTACTTGGTATTTATGGATATTAACAAATTATATAAATTATAAACTATGATCATTATCAAAGATATTATAGACACAATATTAAGATAACATCATGATAATGACTTATATTCATATATAAATAATTTACAATTTAAAATCATGGTAAAATAATTCAACAACATAATGATACTCTCAACCTTTATTCCCTTCTATCTATTAATGCATCAAGGTCAAATTTAATAATTTTCAAGCACCACTCTTACAGTTACCTTCATTAATAGGCACTCATAAAGACATTTAACCTTACTATTGATCATAACCTAACTAAATTTAAAATATATTTTCTTAATAGGACTATATTTTATATCTACATCATAATGCATTATATTAACTCTAAGTGGTTTTGTCTTAATTTTACTACATTTTGACTGACTCAATCCAATTTAAATAGTTTTTCCTCCTTCTATGTTACATGGTTTGAATAACATATTCACCGATCCTTGCCCTCCATGTTTTCTACTAACCATTGTGCCTCCACTTATTATAGTGATGACCTAATCAATTATTGTTGAGTGCTCTTGATTATTTTATTACATATACACCTCCTCATCATCATACATCATCTTTACCTTCCTTTTTATGTTGTAATACATGTGGAAAAATTAGGGGCTAACATCACCTCAAACTAGAATAATTATTTGCCCTTATCAGATCCTTTGATAGCCTTGACATCAATGGAAAACATAGGCACATCCTTTTTTAGCATCAATTTAAAATATCCTGACCTCATGAGAGCAACTTGAACATTGTCAGAGACGTCAAATAAATATGTAGTTAGTCCTTAAAGTATAAAGGATTATGTTTTAAATCTATAGCTTATAAATTGATTGTATTTGTATCTAATTTTAGCACTTATTTTAGTGCACTATCTTATTTATCTTGACTTCATTACAAAGTCATGAAACTTTCTTACAATTCTTTCCTCTTTATACATATTTGTCTCCTAGATTATTCTACCTCCTGAAAGAGTTAGGTTATTTTTGACCTATCCATATTGGTATAAACATGAGCTACACAAACATCCTATTTTTATTTGTCATCAAATATTTAAGCATTAATTAAATACATCTAGAACAAGAAATTCAGACTCATTTGTTTAGTCATCGATGCCTTATCATCAAGTTTGTGCATTTGATCTTCATAGTTTTATAGTTTCTCTACAAATTTAATTTGTGTTTTTTTAGTTCCATTTGATTACTCTCATTGGTTTCCTTTCCCTTATATAGCAAATAACCACCACCAAATTTAATTTTTTAATAGCCTTCAACCTATCTAGGTTACTATTTTATAATGAACTATTAAAGATCTAATGTTTGTAATTCAAGGGTGGTTAGTATTTGTTCTTCTTGTTCACATTTATTATCTATCTTTGCCAAATGTTATTAGTGGCTAAGTATGGTGGAATTATTCATCACATTCTATCTCATCACCTTAGCAACCAATTTTACTAGCACACTTTTAGCCTCAACCTCATTGACCTTGGTAGGATCAATAAATTCAATATCACACTCTTCCTCTATTTGATCAGGATCCTACTCTTGGATGGTGCTAACAATTACTTTGACCAAAGGTTCATCTGTATGGGTTTCAAACATAAATTACATCTATTTGTGTGTTGTCATAGTCATTTTCTCTAGTTTTTTTTTTTTTTTTTACAAGTACACATCCTTATCCTTTACCTTTCATTGGTACTTTCATCATCTACTTCTTTATCATCATCAGTTTTAGACTCAGATATTAGGGAATATTCCTTTTGATAATCTAATTCATTTACCACCTTATTCTATTTTTCAATGCCTTCTAATTCTAATGTATAAATATCTATAATTGTTGGCACTAGCTTTGCTCATTACCCCATTATTCTTTGGTGTTTGGTTAGCCTTATTTTTCATTCTCATTTTACACATCCCCTTGGTCTTACACTATTTTATCCATTTATAATTTAAATTTTAGTATGGTCCTAATCCCTACATCCAAAGCTTTATCCATGTCTTTCATGTTCAAGGTGTACTATTCTTGTATGCCCTCATCCTTTGGTACATTTTACTAATCATATTTGTATGTAGCTTTTATTGAGGCATGCTCTAGTCCTACCTCCTTGTCTATTTGGGGGAATATTTTTGAGGGTTATCACTATACTATACTTAGGTGGAGATGGTTGAGTTGGTGGTGGACCTTTTAGGGTTAAATGTATGGGTTCTATAATGGGTAATGATATTTAGGGGATAGTCTATTATATAATGTAGGTTTTTTCTCTCTCAAGATAATATTGTTGATGTTAGAGGTGTGCATTTCTCCTTTCCAATGTCACATTATCTTCATCTGAATCAATGCACTTAGAATCTTACTCTATAGTGTCAAGAATGGCACTCTTATTATTATTAAACTTCTTAAATTTCCTTATTTAAGATTTTTTACCATATAGTTCAATTTTACTAGGGTAGGAAACATAATTTTATTACTCCTATGATCCATGTATCATTCTCTTTTACTTTGGATTTATTGTAAACTATAACTTATGAATTTGTTTACCTATCATATAATATATTTGGTGTTATATGGTAGTATCTGTAGAATAATAATCTAAAAAATGTTAGATTAAGGTTAGCAAATGTAAATCAAAATAATTGAGAGACCATAACATTCTAAGCCTGTCCACTAGGTTTGAGAGAAAATAAGAAAATGATGAATCAAATAGAAGATAAAACATAAATGTTTATAATTTTATTGAAATACTTTCTTTTATTATCAGTTTATAGAGGTATGTGCTCAACTTTTACAACTAGAGGTCTTTAGAGATGTTGAATACACATGTGGGAAGCATCCATCCTTGTCTAAAATTGGTTTTTTTATTGGCAATGTTTAATAATTTTTTATTGATGGCCTTAATATTTGGTAGAGCTTCACTACACTAGTTTGTAAGGCTGAAAGAGTGTACAGACCCTTTCATTTATATAGTTGGTAAATGATTATGGATCATCCATCTTGAGATGAATATCAAGGGCCCAATATTATTTCTTTATTATCATAAATAAGAGAGATTGATTATATAAGAAAAAGGATGGAGTATTTCATATAAATGTAAGATATTAGAATAATGACCCCTTTTTGAGTGTGTAAGATATGTGTAAGAGGAATATTGTGTAAGAGGGTTGTAGGAACTTATAAGAGATCTTACTTGCACACTTGGTATGATGATGTCACTTTGGGTGAGGCAATAATTTAATTTATGTATTTAGAAAATAGATAATTCCAAATCCATGGATTTTTCCATTAGATGAATATTAGACTGATTAATTAGGATTAATCAATAATTAGAATAATAGTGGCCTTTTTTAATGTTTTCTTGCCAATCAAATACTCATTTAATTATATAATAATAACACTTTAAAATGATCAATTTGATTCAATATGATGATGTTGAATCAATTTTTTGTGATATAATGTATTTCCCCAATCAGGGATGTGTCATTGTAATTTTAGATTAAATAAGTAATTATGAAAATAATTGGCTTAAGTGATACTTTCTAACTAGATTTGTGTTTTATTGTTAAAAATCATTCCAATTATAATTTCAAAGTGGAAGTGATGAAAATGAAGTGTCTACATTTTTCCCATGTTTGAGAAGGTGTTGTGAGACATAGATGAAATAATGTCTTTTAAAATAATGAAGAAGTCAACAAGAAGAAGTTGAAAAAATAAATAAAAAAATAGTTAGTGATCCATGATGCCCCCTTAAGAGTTCATATGGGGATGAAGGATGTGTAGACATAAAAGTATCCATCGATAGCTTCATATCATACTTTTGGATCAATTCTTACCAACCTTTTCATATCTATCCTAAGAATTTCTAAATGTCTCAAATTTGGCTTCATAAAATACAATTTAGCTTATAAAATAATTAAATGGGATCAAATGTACACATTAATTAATTTAAAAATCTTCAAAATTTCAAAAAGCCTAAGCATAATTAATTAACATGCAAAATCAAATAAAATTATTAAACTGAATTATCCATGAGAAATTAAATGAATTATCAAAAAGGAAATTAAAAAATCAAGAATATCAAAGGAGTTCATAATCACCTTTTGTGATTTGTCCAAAATCCAATATATCCCACACATTCCTATTCCATTCTAATCATGAGTTTTGAACACCTTTAAACTATACTAGGGTTAATTAACTAAAAAAGGTAAGGTTTGAACCCATTATAAGCTCTAGCTCCACCCTAACTCACCTTGGGTTGGGGTTAGTATCAAAACCTATAAATACAAGCCTAGATGTCCTCATTTAGGAAACTTGGATAAAGTAATGTTATAATGTAGGTTTTAGAGAAAGATTGCATGATAGTAGAGTTCTAATGATAAAATTCCAATCCAAGCCATGAAGATACATCAAGCAATCATGAGCCAAACCATGGTGCCAAGGGTATAATAAGCCACACAACTCTATTTTCCAAAGATATCTTGAGTACAAGCTAAGTAAGCCAATGAAGAAATCTCTTAGAGAATTCAAAGAAGGTAAGAAAAGTATGTTTTATTGCATTTTAGTTGTTCTTTGTCAATTATTTTTCTTCACTATTTTGCTCCTTTTGATCTAGGCAAGATAGTGTTATGCATGTTAGTTTATTTGTTTTCATTTTAATTTGTTTTCATTGTGAAGCTAGCATATGATATAACCACCATTATTTGGTTACTTGATCATAAATGACACACTTGGTGGGACAAGAAGAATCCCACGTACCAATACTATGAATATACAACTCAAAAACTGACAAAAGAATGCTTGAATTACTTCAAAATTATAGTTTTAGCTTTGATTTTGCCATATTTTTAATTTTTATGTTCACTCAGGTTTACACAAAGTTTAGCATCAATTTTATATAATCGGCATTAGTTTTTTACTAACTAATTTTGATCATATATAACTGACCTCAATCATTGTATGCATCCTAGAACTGAGCTCGATCACTGTGTAGGATAGCAAGTTAATAAGCCATCTTTTGGAGCTTCATTTGGGGTCGTACAAACTCCATTTTTGATGATTTTTTTTAAAACCACATTTTTAATCCTAAATTTTCATAAAATGTGATCAGTTTAACTTTAATTTGAATTATTTTTTCACAAAATATTGAAATAGGATTTTGAAGCTTTTTAAAGTTTGTAATTATTATCTCTTGGTTTGTATATACACCCTAAATTAGTCAAAGAACCCCACATATCATGTATTTTCACAATCCTTTCATAGGAGAATATAGTTAGAGAATATGAACCTTTTTCACATTTAACCATGTATTTTTTTTTACTCATCTTGGTATTGTTTCATGCTTGAGTCACCTTTTTGCTTATTGTCAGTTATCCATAGCCTTCTAGATAATCATTCGAGCTCAGCTAGACTCTATTTCCAATGCTAGTTCCATCCCCCTAGGTCCCAAGCCTATAGGATATGAATGTTGAGGTTGGACTATAGCACTAAACCCTAGGGTGTCCTATTTCCAACACTTTTATCTAACTACATTTTGAGTCCTAATGGTCAGTTTGTCTCACTTAATGAGTCCTAAAAATTTTTTAATCTTCATCCTTAATTTTTATTTGTCTTTATAATGTTGGCCAAATGTGAATAAAGTTCTCAAATTCAAAACAAAGAGTATCCTATATAAACTACTTCACAAGGCATATTATATCTAAAACTTACTGCTTTGACATAGTACATAACTAAAAAATAGTTAATAATATAGCTCAACATTCTGCATCACACATAGATTTGCATGCTTGATCAAGAAAGGGCCCAAGCAAAAGTAATTATTACATATATCATGCATGTTAATTATACACATTCCCTAAGGGAGATCTACATTTGATCTAAGACCCTAGCTTGAGGGTTAACATAGGCAATGATCAGGATAATAGGGGTTCTACATCATGTGATCATACTTCCCCTAACCCAATTTTTCTCCCTTTTGATTTTGATGCATTTAATGTTTCATGTGTTTATATGGATCCAAGGTTTTGAAAATTAAAATATATATAAAAAGAGATATATTAATATTCATGATCTAAAGTTTCATAGGTAAGCTCATAAAAGAATACTGGACAAAACCCCAAAAAGTCAAATCTCTATGACTAGTTTGGACAATAGTAACAGGACCTAGACTATAGCACTAGACCTTAAAGTGTCTTATTTTTGTCACTCTTGTCCTTTCACCAAATGAAAGATAGATCTAGATTCTTGACATCTTCCTATTCTTGTACAATAGTTTTTAGTCTTTGAAATAGTCATCTCAGTCTACTTTTATATATAAGTTACTTCTCTTCTCTATGTAATTAATTTGATCAAAATCTATATTTTATCATATTAGATTATATTTTTCCCTTACTCCAGACCCTTTATTTTTTAAGAACTAGACCCTAATTTCCCAAAAATAATAAAACATTTGGTGAACCAAACTTACTTCGAACAAATCTGAAACCCTAGGCACCCTAAGGGTTTTTCCTTCATATTTTCTACAAAAATTCAACTTTAAAATTATAATTTTTGTATAAATTTTTGTGCATTAATTTTATTCAAACATTGTTTTAGAATTTAAATTATTATAATAAATTTTAAAAATTCTAAAACCCTAACTCAAAATGCTAGATTTCCAAACTAGGTCATCAAACCCCAAGCTTACCTCTCTTAAAATTTTTCCAAAAATATTTTGGAATTTTTGCAAATTGTTTAGAGTGTCAAAATTATTTTCATAATCTCTATGTTGGTAGTTATTTTGTGTAAAAAATAAATTTATAATTTATAATTTTTGTATAAGTTTTTGTGCATTTATATTATTCAAATTTATTTTAGAATTTAAATTATAGCACTAATTTTCAAAAATTCTAAAATCCCAATCTAAAACCCTAGATTCTTAAACTAGGTCCTAAAAAATCAAGCCTTCCTTGAAATTTTTATAAAAATATTTTGGAATTTTTGAAAATTGTTTAGAGTACCAAAAGTATTTTCAAAATCTCTATGTTAGTAGTTATTATTGAATTTATTTTCTTAATAGTACTTTTACATATTCTCTTTGGTGAAAGAAATAAAATGGCCACCAAGGCACTTCTTCCCTCTCATCCCATAGATCAATTTCTAAATTTTTCTCATAATTATGAGAATGAATGGACAAATTTTCAAAATTGCACATTAGCTAAAAATGTGGAAAATGATTTCATTTATAATGAAGATAATTACTATTGTTGTAATGAGGAATATGATGATACGTGTGAAAGTGATAGTGAAGAAAAATTAGATGCATATTCTTTTCTCAGACCTATCTCTTTTATTCCCTCTTCTAAAGAAAAGGCACTTTTCACCTCTTTCTCTTATGTACAATACACCAAATGAACAAATTAGTCATTCACTTCTAAGTGAACCTGTTATTGATGATAATTTGCTTCCATGTGAACCTAATCTACTTATATGTTCAAATTACAATAATATGAATACAATAAAATCAAATTGACAATGCATAATTCAAACAATCCATCTCACGCTCTCAACTCTACTTTATCAAAATATTGTCTAAATGATAACTCTCTTACTCTTACTTCTCATATTTAAAATGAAAACAATGCATACATTCCATCCATGGATAACATAGATACACATAATATTCCAAGTTCACATGATAATTTATTGCATATTAGAAAAAAATTAAATTCTTCTCTTACACCTCTCCCTAGTGATAATGGAAGTGATAATGAGTATGATAGTGAACATGAAAATGAATATGAAAATGAGAGTAACTATGAACAAAATTCTGATTATGATAATGGAATAATGATGATGATTATGTATATAGTGAAGAAGAAAATACATCTCATGTTTCTAACTCTTCTCTCACCTCTCCTCTTAAACATAATTCACTGTCAAATATTGTTTCTCCTTTTATGCATTATTATATCTTAAATGATGCACATATTAATGATAACATAACATCCTCTACTCAATTAGAATGTGATTCAATAAAACATAAAGATACCAATGAATTTCCCAATCCACTCCCTACTATAGTAGCACCTATTTCTCACTCTTCACCTAAAGAGAATGGTAACCCACATCCCTCTACTAAGGTCCAAGTTACCATTCTTCCAAAGGTTCAAGTGAACACACCCACTCTCTATGATCTAATTGATAAATGTAGCATTCCCATGGCTAAAATTAATGATCAAATAAAATGATTAAATGAACCAGTTAAAGATGCTAATATACCATCCTAGGAGATTATTTATTTGATGCATGCAGTTGGTGAATTAAAACACCATGTACATCTAATTACCTTGGAAAATAAGTCTTATAATTCTTGTATGGATGCCAATGATTTACATGGTAACCCTTTTCCAAAGACATTCGTAAAAGCTTCATTTCCTAGGCATTTATAGATACCAACATTGCCTCACTTTGATCAAATTGGAGATCCATTCATATACCTTCAAGCATTTTGAAAGTATTTTCCATCTCATGCAAGTCCTTTGATTCTACTAAAGTTGTTCCAACAAACATTATTGGGGGAGGCAAAAAATTGCTTCTTTCATCTACTCCCCATTGGCTCCTTACACATATATGATGATTTAGAGGAGGTATTTATCAAATATTAAAAAGAAAACATGGGCCCTAATGTTACATATGAGAAACTCACCACATCGAATCAAAATAATTTAGATCCACTTAGTGATTATATCTTATGAGTCGAGACACACATGTTAAGATTTATCTATAAACTAATAAATATAGAGATTCAACATATCTTTATTAAGGGGTATTTTTAACATCTATTTGATATCTATTATATCAGATAGAGTCCTCTTTTAGTCACTTATGTTATATAGTTCTATCGTTGGAAAATAAATTGGGATTGATTGAGATAGATTCAATTGATTGAATTACTCTAGATTTTATAGCAGGACCTCTATCTACAACTCCTAGCACACAACACCCACCATGTCCTAAACAAGATAGGAGACCTCAACCAAGAAAGTAACCAATTAATAATAGAGAGACAATTTTTAGAGCACAACCTATAGTATGCGCTATAGATAACAATAACAAGGCACCATTATAGTTTGATTCAAAGTGGGATAGACTATGTGCCATATGATCAACACTACTAGATAGATAGTTAATCACATTACCTTATACTCATTAACAAGATCCAAATATCTTACATAGACAACCACATCAAACTTTTTATAACTATCATCGTATCTATGGTCATAAAGATAATTATTGTTATGTACGAAGGGATTGCATTAATAGATGTGTTGATAAGGGAACCTAGATCTCCCATTTAGAATAATCCATTGGTTTAATGAATTTAGAATCTAGTAGTTTAATGATTTCCTTATGACATAGATTAGTGACTTCAGGTGGGAATTTTTGTTGCTTTTGATGCACTGGCTTGGCATGAAGATAAGTGATGATGTTATGAACCACAATACTAAGGTTAATGCTAGGCATGTCTTGGTAAGACCAATTGAATTCCTCTTGATATTTATCAAAGAATAAGCTAAAGTTGTCATGCTTAGATGGTGAAAGTTCTCAAAAAACCATGTATAGTAGAGGATAAGATGGGGTACCATATTTGATATGAGTTATTTCTTCAATAAGCATGGCTATCATCTTGAAAATGGTAAGGTTCATTAGGTAAGGCTGAAATTGGATTTATTTTGAGATCAATGCTATTGACGAAGTTGTTAAATTAAGGAGTTTTATTCTTGAAATTTCCAATTTTATGATGTTGCTGAGGAATTTGAGTTTCTTGAGCATGAAGTAACTCAAGAATAGATTCATCACTAGGTAATGTAAGAAGAGGACTATAATATTCAACATCTAATTCAAGTTCTATAATTTGATTTCCATGGCTATCATATTAAAAATGAATCTGATGAACATCATTTTCCTTGGAATCTAGTGTAATTTCAAAAGTAGTTGAAGAGGATGAATCCAAAGAGATGGGAGTGTTGATAGATTCAATGATGGGGGAAGAATATAAAGAAATGATAGGGTCTATAGGAGGTAGAGAATTTGTGGGAGATTTCATAGGTTTATAATATGTAATTTGTTCTACCACCCAAGGAGTATGGATAAGTGGAGAATTTACAAGAGGTACATGACCCTCAAGATCTAAGTCATGATGTGTAGATATGGTATGTACATCCTGAATGAAGGCATGAATTTGGGATAAAATATTTTAATAATGTTGGATATCCAAGTCTCTAGAGTGAACTTGGGCCATGATATAGTTATCATCATATGTTGGAGAAATCATATATGCTTGAGAATCAAAGGGAGTTTTAGAAGGTGAAATCCCAATATTGCTAAATGTATGAGGGGAAATGCTGAGAAGATCTTGGAATCATTTAGCCACTCCAAACTAATTGAAAGTGAAGACATCTTTAGGTAAAGATGGCTCCTAAGCAATGTATAAAGGGGGAAAATTATTAATCTAATCCATGATAAGAACAATATGATCTCTGGGTAAGAGAGAAGGAGGAAGGCAATCTAAAATATATGGAGGTAGCTTCTTATTATTTCAAGTGTGCTATAACTTATTGGGCTCATCATCATTTGAATCTATAAGAGTAGCTCAAAGATCAGGATTTATGTAGATGAATTCAGGTAAAGGAGGAATACTGATTTTAGAAATTGTAGGAGTTAGATATTGAGGCTTAGGATTGGGAAGCTAGATGCTCCATGGGTTAGGTTTAGCTTCATGTTTTTAATGTTTTATATTATGTAAGAATTTAATACACTAACTACAAAAAGAGGTGACGCCCCTCATCTGATGAGTCCATGGACAACTAAGAAGAATGTTATAGGATAAAGGAAGATCAAAGACCATAATCTTGGTTCTAATAGTCTTATGTCTAATAGTCAATGGAAGCCAACTTGTAGCTAAAAAGTTTTTGATTAGTCTTTTCAAAGCCATGACAAGTAAGATAGGTTTTTTTAAGATGATCTTTATTATAACCAAGTTGTTGAATGATCCATAAAGATGTGACATTAATACCAAAGCCTTCATCAACTAGAAATTTTTGGATAAGGGTGGTATTAATGGCTACTTTGATAAAGAAAGGTGGATCATCAGTGAAAAAAATAATTTCATACTTGATCATGTCCTCTTCAATAAATTCAATGGAAGGATTGGAAGGACACAGTCTCAATGGTATTGAAATTAGTTTGTTGAGAATTGATAGAAGGTGTTTCTTCATCTATGGAAGATGGATCTTTAATTTCTTGAAGTTGTTGCATAATAAATTTACAATGATAGGGTGTAAGTGTGAACCAACTCCATAAGATGAATCTTACAAGGCATATAGTTGAGTTCTTTAAGAAAATTCCAATGTGATTTAAAAGAACCAACACAAGGTTTAGAAACCAAGTTAGATTTAGAAGTTATAGATATGGTGGGAGGATTAGGAGGAAGTTATTCCTTAGGTGCTTATAAATCATTATGAGTGGTATTAGTATCTTTAATCAATTTTTCTTCTAAATATGGTTTCTTAGGTTTGGTAATAAGATCTTTGTGAGCTGATTTATGATGATAATTAATCTTAGTAATGTTGACATATTGATAATTATTATAATATAGGTCATAATTGGCATCGATGGCACAAACATCCTTGACATTTGATTGATTATTGTTTGAAGAATAGTTTTGATTATGAGAAGTAGATGCTTTAAAGGATTATCAATTTTGAGATGCGATAGCATACTCTTGATGATAAAGTTTGATTATAGCCTCATGGTTGAATGAGTCACTAAGAATATAAGAAACAACAAAATTAGTGATATCTCTACAAGATTAATGAGAATGCCCAATGTTGGAATGGAACCAATAGAATAGGTTGGGATCATACCACTTAAGAGGAGCATTGGGATAAATGAAAGGTTTTGAGGGTGGTAAATTTTTTTATTTGCTAAACTAAAAGAGGTGTGTAAGATAGTAAAGGAACATCCTATTTGGTAACTCCAAGTTTGGTTTGGGGAGTATTAATAGTGACAACATTATATGTTTGAAAATATCCTATAAAGAGTTATGAGTTTAATAAAGTCTTGACACTTAGCTTGGTCAAGAGCTTCATTAAGAGTTTGAGGAGAAAAGGTTTGAACCTTGTACTGAAGAGTGGGAGTCAAAATGGTAATAAAGAGTTTGAATAAACTATCATCAGTTATATTATGATCAAATTTATGAGATAAATATTTCCATATTTTAATAAAGTCATAAGTCAATTCATTAGGAGATTATTTAGCATTTATACATTGAATAAGACAATTTTCAAGAAGATCATTGTGTTGAAACTCTTTAGCCAAAGGATTGACCAAATCTTTAAGTTTCCAAATATAATGTTGAGGATGTTGATTATACCATTCTAATACATCACTAGTGAAAGTTTTAACTAAAAGTTTATTTGTGGAAATTGTATTAGTTTGGATCTAATCTTTGTAAAGGTTGCCAAAGGCTTTGAGAAATGAAGCAGGGTATTAATTCCCATCATATTTGATAGTTGGAGTTATGTTACCAATATCAATAGATATAATGAAGGGATCTAAAGGCTCATTTTGAATATTTTTAAACATCTTGTTATTCATTATGGGTTGAGGAATAATATTGCCTGAGGCATCCCTAAGAGGTGGAGGAATATAATTAGGATTAGCTTGAGGATGAATAATTGGAGTTTGATTAGTTATATTGATTAAATGTTGTTGAATTTGAATCATTTAGTTGATATTAGAGTGTGGCATGATGCTCATTTTTTTAATGACTTGAAATAAAATTTGGGTTATATCAGGAGGTGAGTTGGTGCTGGTTGGAGCACTCCCTAAATTAGTGTTAGGGGGATGATTATTAGAAGAAGGGTTACTAGTATGATTTTTAAAGAAATTTATATCAATCATTCCCACATTAGTTTAGATACTTTGATAAGTGTCTTAATAAGAATGGAAAGGATTGGATCCATCAACTTCATCTTGAGGTGTTATTTGCACCATATTATAGTTCATAGATGGAGGAGAAGAAGTGCCACAAGAGTGATGGTTATCTTGGAAGGAGAAGAGAGGAAATAATGAAAATCCCATATAATATCTAAATAGATTTAGGTTATCTAAAAAAAATTTGATAGGAGACCTCATTCTAACTGAAGAGAGATGAACAAGATGCAAAATTAGAAAATGAGAAACTAGATTGAAAAATAGGAAAAGCAAGAAATAGTACTATGTCAATCATATTGGCCTAGTAGATGAAATAAAGCTTACATACTGTACTAGGTCAACCAGGTCAATCTAGTGTAGTGCATAGAAGCCAGTAAAAGTACAAGCTCATCTAGGTTAACCTAGTATAGTAAAAAGGGAAGAGAAAAATATTGATAACAGAATTTTAAATGAAACAATATAATTTTTGGGTAATCTATGAAAGTAAGTGAATAAATAAAACACACAATCAACTGAATGGACACTGGCCAATCCAATTGATGTATACAAAAAAATCTTCCACTAACACTAGCTAATGCAAAATTTTGCACACATAATTGATCAAAGAGAAAGAAAACAACTTGAAATTAAAGATAGTTACATGGTCAACCTAGAATGTTAATTAGATTATTAAGAATGATTTTAAATGTAAAGGGAGATTGGATATAAGCAAGGCACTGATAGTAATCTATGGATATTTTTAGGTAAGTTTAGGATGAAAGGGACTATAGTGGTAATGATACAAGCTTAGTATTGGGGCCCAATCTCTAAATTCACACATCAAATTAATAAGGGTAATATGTGCTTAGCTAAAATATACCATTAATCATGAGTTATACTTGACCAAAGCATCAAGTGAGTTTCCCCTTGGTGATGAATCCAAGTAGGTAGACCTGGGTAGTCAAATGTTTAAATTCTTGTTGATGTTTATGTGGTTTGGCTATGTGTGTAAAATAATAGAAATAGTAAAACTAAGTGAATAATTAAAAAACCCCTAATTAGACTATGTGAACTATTATAAGCATGCAAACAACTTAAAAAAAATATTTGATTAACATATATGGTTCATTCTAACTTTAAAACAAGGTATATTTGAGAAAATATATGGAAAATAATATATAACAAGGTTAAAACTATAATATAGAATCAAATATTGAAAGTGAACTAGGTTGGTCAGGTCAACCTAGTTATTACAGAAAACATACAACACAAAACTAGGTCCACAGGGTCAACTTAGTTGACTGTACAGAGATAGTTTTGAAGATTACAAACTTGAAAGGAAATTATAGAAAAAGAAAGATATAGAGGAATAGAAACTAACTTAAATGTTTTAGATATGAAAATGAGAAGATTTTAAATCTGATACCTTAAATAAAAATGGCAAAACCTTGTAAGCTAGGTCGAGTTAGTCTATCAAGCTATATAGGAACTTGCTGAGAAAGTGTTAAAAATGCACTAGGTCAACCTAGTAGGTTGAAAAAGAATTTTGGAAACCTAAAAAAATTGAATTGGGTTGAGTTGGTCAATCCAATTATTTGGACAAAAATATGAAATTTTTGGAAACCTGTACTAGGTTGAGATAGTTGATCTAATTACATATTCTTGCAAACCTGCACATAGAAATAAATAAATTAGGTCGAAAGGGTTGATCTAGCATAATAAATATATGATAAAAATAGTGATGAATAGAAATGAAATAAGTGAAATAAATCATACAAGGGTTAGTTTCACATTAGGCTCATTAGAATGTATGTAATCTGAAATGTGTCATGTCCATAAATCAATGCTAGATCAGATGGGATAGAGCACAACTACACTTCTGATTGGGAAACATACAATTATTAAGTGAGAGCATGACCAATGTGAGGATCTAATAAATCCAATTAGGAGATAACTTATCATAACACACCATTTTATGTAGGCTTCTAAAGCTTATATTCTAATACAATAACACAACAACCCTAAAAGAGTCATATGATTTAATATTTCACTAATCTAATAACAAGAAAAGTAAATCTAATCTAGTATGAACTAGAGTTTGTGGCACAAAGTGAGGGCTTAGAAAAGCAAATTAATCAAAACATGTATAAATAACCTAAAATAAATTAAGTATGATTAACACTCTAATACATGAAATATGAAGAGTAATATTATTCAAGCCAACACTTATGATACTTCTATCTACTAAAAGAGAGGAAAACAAAGTTAGAATATACTTACCTAAATGTGAACCCATAGAGACTCAATCTATCCCTTATCTAGTGGAGATTTGAAAGAGGTTTTTTTGGTTCATAAGGATCACTTTGTTAGTCTAAATCATCTAAGAACTATCTACAAGACTATTTTTCAAAAATAAGAAATGTAAGCTAAGTCTCCTCAAGTATAATGGTGTAAGAGAAGATTGTGAAGAAGCATGAGAGAATAATAAATATTTATTGAATATATTAATAATGATTGAAATTAACTTATATTTATAGGTATAACTTACCCTAAAATCATTTGAATATGTCAATTATGTTAGGCTAACCCAGTCAACCTATCATGTTTTTGGGATAACTCACTAGGTCCATGCTAGGTCAGTCAGAAGGATAAAAACCAAAAGAGATAAAAGTGTCCCTAAATTGTACTAGGTTGACCATGTTGACTTATTATGTTGAATAGGTCAAAAGGGTACCAAGCAAGGAAATGAAGGATGGAAAGATGGAAAATACTGGAAGACTGTATAAGGCAAGAGGAAAACTTAGGGAAAGGTTTTAGGAACTAGTTAGATTCATAATAATGTGGAAAAATGGATAATATTCCTATGAAGTAAAAGAATTCTACCCACCCCTTTCTTGGTTCACCCATTAGGGTGTGCACTCAGAGAGATTGAGTGGATGGGATCCTGCAAGATGTAAAGCATCAATATTTGATAAAAGTTAAAAATATTATGTGTATACAAATAATAAATCTTGATGTCTCTATAATAATGGAATAATCAATGTGGTTTATATAGATAGATCTAACACTAAACCCTTCTAAAAGTTTCAACTAATAAGGTTGACCTAGTAGACCTAGTATCATTATTTAGAAAATCTTACTAAGTCATAGGCTAGGTCGGCCAAGAGCTGACCTAGACCCTAAACTAATTTCACCAATAAGAGTACAAGGTTAACCCAGTCGACCTAGTAATGTAAACTATTACAAGGGATTTTAGGTTAGGAAAAAGGGTGTTAAAGGTGGAAAAATATTGTAAGAGTGTGCCAAAGATGATAAATATCTTAGGGTAATGTTTTTAGGAGCTAGTTGGATTGGTAATAAGTGGTAATAAGGGATAAAAATCTTGTGAAGTACCAATAGTTTACCCACCCCTTTCCTAGTACACTTGTTAGGGTGTACACTCAGAGAGATTGAGACTTGATGGGTTATTAAAAGATAGAACACATCAATATTTGATAATTTTGAAAATATTATGTGTATACATATACCCCACTTAAATCTCATCATGTGTCACTTAGGTGAAATAGGGGATGGTGCTTCAAGAAAAGAACATAGTGACACATAATGTTGAAGATAAAAAAAAATTATAGTATTTTAAATCATACAATAACTAAAAGTAAATTACTTGAAAAGGGAATAAATGAAAAGTATGCATACTTTGACTTAACTTTATCATTGGATGGTTTTCTACTATGTTTTTAGTTTTGACTATGTAGGGTACATATACTAATTTTGACAAACCTAAAAATACAAAACTAAAGAGAAAAAATAAACATAGGAAAGCCAAGATAACCAGTGCTATGTGGATGGAACATACTTGGAAATTTTGCAAGATGGGGTGATAAGTGTTATGTTAGACCAAATGGCGAAGTCAAAACTTTAGAGTAAATCAGGTTACCAAAAATCCAAGGCTACTAAATATCAAGAAACTCAAATGAGTAAATATTAAGTGATAAAGGCAAAATAACCAAGTCAAACCAAAGATACATGCAAAAAAGATTGTAATTAAACATCAATGTAAAAGTAGTAACAATACTCATTTAAACAAATATGGTCAAGAAAAAATGGCAAAACAACATGGATAAATGAGAAGTAACAATCCTTACTCAATCATCAATATAAAAAGGTGTATAAAAGGGAAACAACATTGTTGAGTGAGAAGTAACAAACCAACCTCACTCAATAATGGAAAAAGTACATGAAAGTAGAAATAGACCCAGGTGTCCACAAAAAGGGTGGTACAACAATGATAAATGGTAAAAATAAATCAATACATGTCTAAAAATGTAAAGCCATGGTTTAAATAAAGTAATCCATAGTTGTGCAAACATGTTTTTTTATTATAAGGATAGATAAAATTAAAATAAAGTAATGCTAGAATTTTTTTTTAATATGTGAATAAGAATGAATTATAGAAGAGGGGAAATATATATTTAGAATCATAATTTGCATATCAAGGGGGAAATGAAATGGGTGGAGGGGAGAATGAAGAAAAAACAAAGGTAGAGGAACTCACTATTAAATTCAAGACACTTAAATTAGGTTTATCAAAATAAGAATAATTTAGAACTTAAGGATTCTAAATAACTTCTCCTAGCCACACAATTCTTAGGTCAATAAATGAAGTATGTAGATCATCCCATGAAGGCTATATGTATGAAAATAAAAATGGACCTACCTTCCCACAACATGTTCCCTATTCCTCATGACCCCTTATAAAGTTATTGGTCTACTACAAATATTGGGTAATTTCATGATAAATTAGGAAGTGCCATAGAGTTTATTGAATTCTCCTATTCCAATCTACTAGCCTACCATGCCCCAATGGACCTTAGCTCTAGTGTGAGACCAACTATGGAGTTTGAGCTTTGATTAGAGATAGGAGATGTGCTTGTAATCACATCTTTTGGTGTGATTTTATCTTTTGATATTTTTATGTTGCCTTTTTTATGTCATTACCTTTTGTTTCAAATGATTTTCCTTCTAAATTTCTTGATGGATTTTTCTATTCCTTCTCTATATAGATTTGGAAAACCAAACATAGCTGATAAATATGACTTTCATTTGAATACTTGGGACTTGGTTGCTAAGAGATATAACTCAAAGAGCATGGTGTCTAAGAGTCTCATAAATTTAGGTGAAATAGAAGTGTTATCTTGACTTTGACCTTGTTTTATCCATTGTGGAGTGAAAGGAAATAAAATCAAGAGGAATGAAACATGAAATAATTTAGATTACTTCAAATCAAAAAAAAAATGTGACAAAGGGAAAAAAAGAGATTCAATGATAGTAAAATTTGATTCATTATCATAAGAGTGATGGAAATGGAGGAAAACATGCTAACATATATTTTTGTACAAATTTTATCTACAAAAGAAGTAATAGCTAAAGTTGAGAACAAAGATCAAGAACTGACAACCATTGCTAAGCACCTTATAGAAAAGAAATGACAAGATGGTGATTTTATGATGAAGGCTAGGTCCTATCCATGGTCTTACACTAAAAATCATAAATAATAAAATCATGAGGGTGATAAAAAGTATTGGAAAAATAAATGAGATAAGAAAAAGATGGTATTTATGAGTAAGGTCAGGTCCTATCCATGGTCTTACACTATAACTCACAAAAGGAGAAACCCATGAATGTGCCAAAACAAATGTGTAAATATTAAGAAAATAAATAGGATAAAAATACAACATGAGAAGACCGAGTCCTATCCTCAATTTTAAAATACAACTCATGAAAAAAATGGAAACCAAAAGACCAAAAGGAAGGACTAAGGTTTGTGAAAAAGAAAACTATTACACAAAGTGAGTCCCATATAAATATCCTAAAAAATGTGTTAGATAGATAGAATATATAAATCATTGAAAAAAGGGAATGATTATGCAAAATAATTCTTGAGGAATTATGTGTTGGTGGGATCTTTGAAACATGACCTTTATTAGTTTGAAGGTGATAGGTGTTTAGACCGAGAATATCTTTGACTAAATAGGGACCCCACCATTTTTGGTCATATTTACCTTATTTTTCATGAGTGTAGTCTAATTTAAGGACAATATTACCAACATTAAATGTGAAAAATTGAACTCATTTGTTATGTTGTTTGGCAATATGGGACTTGTACTAGTGATTATGTTGTAAATTAGAAAGATGGTGTTCATCAAGGAGATTAAGATCATGAAGGTGAGTTTCACATATTTATTCATAAGGTATGATGCCATGAAGAGATATAAGGAGAGAGGGAAGATTAAATTCTAATGGAATAAATGACACAAAACCATAGACTAAAGAGAATGACATTGCTCTAGTGGTAGTATGTATGCTACTACAATAGACCCAAAGAGAAAGATAAATATAAAGGTGGAAATCATGTTCAATTTTTATTTAACATTTCTCATAATTGATGAGACCTCAGTTGATATAGTATATATCATACTCTCTTCCTATATCATCTTATTGAGTAAACATTACCCCAACTGATATGGGTGTGTAATAGGTATATAGGATCAAATATCGATCATTTGAAGGAGGGTGAATTGTAGGTGGGTGAAGCAATGATTATTTCATATTATCAAAGGATTTTGACAAATATCAATCCATTTTAAATCATTACCTTTCTTAAGAATATAATTCATGGAGTGGATATGGTAAGCCATTTTGGGGATGGATCATTAAATTACTCCAAGTTTATTAAGATAAGTGTGAATTTCCAAAATGGAACTAGGAATGGGCATGTTGCTAATAGCACTAATCTTGGTAGGGTCAACATCGATGCCATGGAGAGAGTCTAAGAATCTTAATAGTTTACCAAATGTGATACCAAAGACACATTTATAAGGATTTAGTCTAACTCTATATTTGAAAATATGGTCAAAGATGATGGCAAGATCAAAAACATGAGTCTTGAAACATTTAGACATAGCAATGAGGTTATATACATAGGTTTCTATGATTTTGTGGAGAAGATTAGCAAAGATATGTGTCATTCCCCCTTGATAAGTGGATTTGGCATTTTTGAGGCTAAAAATCCATTTAACATAGAAATAGGTACCTAATTTCATGGTGAAAGTAGTCTTATGTTGGTCCTTAGGTGTAATGTGAATTTAGATATAGCCTAATAAACCATCCAAAAGACATAACATTTCGTAACCATTTATGGAATTAAAAATGGCATCTATTGAAGGTAAAGGGAAATTGTACTTTTGAAAATTAAGATTAACATCAAAAAAATTAATGCAAATGTGAATGATCATAGTGAATTTTTTTAAAAATGAAAACTACATTAAAAACCTATTCAAAATAATCCACTAGTTTGATAAACTTAGCATTGAAAAGTTTAATGATTTCTTTGTAACATAGGTGGAAACGTTGGGTATAAATTTACATTACTTTTGATGCACAAGTTTGACTTAGGATAAGTGATGATATTATGTACCACAATGCTAGGGTTAATATCAGACATGTCTTCATAATATTAAATAAAGATCTCATGATATTTATCAAAAAATAAACTAACAGTATCTTGTTCAATAGGTGAGATTTCATGAGAGATGGTAATAGATCGAGGGAATGATTTAGTACCATATTCAATGCAAGCAGTTTCTTCGATAAAAATAACATTTCCATCTTGGAAGTGGTATGGTGTATTTGATAGAGAAGAAATTGGATTAGCTTTAGGATCAATTTTAACAATGAAATTGTTGAAATAAGGTGTTTTGTTTTTGAAATTCCCAAGTTTGTGATGTTGTCAAGGAGGTTGATGTTATCAGTCATGAAGTAATTAAAGAATAGCTTTATCACTAGGAAAAGTAGGAAGAGGACCATAATACTTAACATCTACTTTGAGATCAAGAATTTTATTACCATGGTGAGCATATTTAGAATGTATCTCAGTGGCTTTGACATCTAATGTAATCTCAGGAGTAGGAGAAGTAGATGGAGTGGATGGGATTTGTATATCATTAGTTTCTTTGATAGAGAAAGAATAAAATGTAATGATGGGATCTATAGGTGATAGAGAAGATGCAAGAATCTTTGGAGTTTTGGAAGGTATGATTTATTCTACCACCCAAGGAGTATCAAGAAGTGGAGAATTAACAAGAGGTATATGACTTTTGGGATCTAATTCATGATCCATGGAAATGGTATGGACATCCTGATTGAAAGCCTATATTTGAGCTAAAGCTTTTTGATAATGTTTAACATATAATTTTCAAGATTGAGTTTGGGCCATGATATAGTTATCATCATAGGTTGGAAAAATTTTACATGATTGAGATCTAGGGGGAGTTTCAAAAAGTGAAATCCTAATATTACTAAATTAATGTGGATACATGATTAAAGGGTATTTAAATAATTTGACCATTCCATAATCATTACATGTGAAGGAATATTTTGGTATAGAATGCTACTGAGCATTACATGGAGGGAGAAAATCAATGATCTTATCAATGAGAGGAATAGTATGGTCTCAAGGTAATAAATAAGGAGGAAGACATTCTGATATATAGGAGGAATCTTGGTAGTGTTTCAAGTATGTTACAAATCATTAGGTTCATCATCATCCAAATTAACAAGAGTGACTTGTAAATATAGATTGATGTTGATAAACTCAGGTAAGGGAGCACTATTGATGGTAGGAATGGTAGGAATATAGTATTAAGATTTTGGATTTGGAAGTTGAATACTCCAATGGTTGGGATCAACTTTATTTTTATGTCATTTACCATTATATAATAATTTGATAAATTATCTATTGGAATAAGAAATGTCCCTTTTCTTATGAGTCCATGGGTGACCAAGGATTATGTTATAATATAAGGGTAAACAAAGGACCATAAATTTAGTTTGAATGGTCGTAGGTCTAATTGTTAGTGGAAGCCAATTACAACCAAGTTAATTTTAATTAGTGTTATGAAATCCATGAAAAGTAAGGCAAGTTTTCTTGAGATTATCCTTATTATAACCAATTTGTTGGATGAGCCACAAAGATGTCACATTAATACCAGAGCCTTAATCAGCTAGGAATTTATTAATAAGGGTAGTATTAATGGCTATTTTAATGAATAATGGTATTTCATCAACATGAAAAAGGATTTAATCATTAATCATGTCTTCTTCAATAAATTTAATAGATGATTTGGAAGAAAGACACAAGGTTTCAATGGTATGCATATTGGCAGGTTGAGGTTCAGTAAAGGGTGGTTCTTCATCTATAGGAGATGGATCTTTAATTTCTATTAATTACTACATAAGGAACTTGAGATGACAAGGGGAAGTAAAAACTAATTCCATAAGTGGAATTTTTCAAGGCATGGAGTTGAGTTCCTCAAGAAAGTTCTAGTGGGATTTAGAAGAAGAACTAGTGCAATTTTTAGAAGGTAAGGTATATTTTGAAGGAATGGAAGTTATTTAGGGTTAGAAATGAGGAGGTGGTTCCTCATGGGATTCTAAAGCTAAATTAGTGGTTTTAGTATCTTTGAGAATTTATTCTTTGAAAGATGGTTTCTTAGGTTTTGTGACAAGATCTTTGTGATCTGACTTGATATGATAGTTGACCTTAGTCATGTTAACATATTGAGAATTGTTGTAATATTGGTCATAGTTGGAATTAATATAATGAACATCCTTAATATTTTATTGACTATTATCTATGGAAAAATATTTTTGGTTATTAGAAGAATAAGATTTGGAAGCTTTTCATTTTTGAGAAGCAGTGTTGTACTTAGGATGATGAAGGTTTATCATGGATTTGTGATTGAAGGAATCACCAAGAATGTAGGAAAAAACAAATTTAGTAATACCTCTATAATATTCATGGGAATAACTAGTGTTGGTGTGGAACTAAAAAAATTAATTAGGGTCATACCACTTAGGAGGATTATTAGGATAAGTAAAGGGTTTAGATGGTGGTAAAATTTATTTCATTTGTTGTATAGTTAGTGGTATATGAGAGGATGGGGAAATTTAGGCTTTGGAAACCCTTGGTTTGGTTTTAGGAGTATTAATAGTGGCATAATTAGTATAAGTTTGAAGATATCCTTTAAGGAATTTAATTTAGGTTTGAATTTCTTCATGAGGAAGTCTTAACATTTAACTTGGTTAAGAGCTTCATTAAGTGTTTGGAAAACAAAATTTTGAACCTTATATTGAAGAAAATGAGCTAGACTAGCTATAAAGACTTTAAACAAATTGTCATTAGTCATGTTATGATCTAATTCATGAGCCAGAGATTTTCATTGTTTGATAAAATCATGAGCTGATTCGGTGGGAGATTGCTTAGCATTGATGCAATGACTAAGGAAAGTTTTAAGAAGATCATTATTTTGAAACTCTTTGACTAAAGGATTTATTAAATCCTAAATTTTCCAAATGGAATGTTGGGTATGTTATTATTACCATTCCAATACATCACCAATGAAGGTTTTAACTAGAAATTTAGTTGTGGTGAAAGTATTAGTTTCTATCCAATCTTTATAAAGATTGCTAAATGCATTGAGAAAGGATGCAGGGTCTTTAGTCCCATGATACTTGATAGTTGGAGATATATTACCAATATTAATGGACATGATGAAAGGAGATAAAGGCTCATTTTGGATATTTTTAAGTATTTTTTATTTATTATAGATTGAGGAATAACATTACTAGATGCATCTCTAAGAGGTGGAGGAATAAAATTTGGGTTGGCTTGAGGATTGAAAGTTGGAGGTTGATTATCCATATTGATCAAATGATGTTGTAATTCCATCATTTTAAAGATGTTAAAAGTTTTGTATGACTTATGCAAGAAGTTGAGTCATACCAATTGGTGTGTTGGTGTTTGTAGGAAAACTCCCCAAATTGACATTTATGGAGGGTTGTTGGAAGATGGATTATTAGTGGGATGATTGGATATACTCATGTAAATTGATCCCACATTATGTTCAAGGGTTTGACTATTGGAATTATCTTGATATGTGTAAAAATGATTGGATACACATATTTCATCTTGGTGTGTGATTTGCACCATGTTACAAGCCACAAATGAAGGAGGGGAAGAGGTGTTCCAAGAGTGAGGGTTCTCTTGGGAGTAAAAGAGAGGGATAAATGAACATCCCATATAATATCTAAATGGATTCAGGTTGTCAAAGAAGATTTTGATAAGAGAATTCAAGATGATTTGAGAAAAAATGAATAGAATGTTAAGGATCAAGAAATAGAGAACTAAGTCAGATAGATAGGATAAGCAGTAAGACTAGAGAGTTAAATAGGTCAACCTAGTAGTCTAAACTAGAAAAAAAGAGTATGATAAGAGTACATAGTCTACTAGGTCAAATTAGTACTATAATCTGACTGGTAAAAGAGATATAGAGTTAATTAGGTTGACTTAGTATGGCAAGTAGGAAGGAAAAAAAATTGTAAGAGAATGTGTCAAATAGAATGATAGTTTACTAAAAATAGGGAAAGATTTTGAAATTTACTTCAAATCAATAAATTTAATCACACACACAATCAATTGGGTCAATAAGAATGATCTAATTGAGGCACACAACATAGAACCTTACACCAACATTAGGCAATTTAAGTTTTTGCAATACAACATATAATGAGCAAAGAGCAGGCATTCAACTTGAAAAGTAAATGATAACTAAGTGGTCATCTTGAATGTTGTTAGATTATTATAAAGTGTTATTTTAAGTATGATATGGAAGTTGGATGAAAGTAGGGACCTAGAAATCAATCTATGGATGGTTTCAATACATTTATATTAAAAGGTATCTATGTTAGTAATGGTACTAACTTTTTATTGGGGCCTACCCCCTCACTTCACAATCTCATAATGATAAGGGTGTCAGGTGATTTGCCAATATATATAGTTAACCATGTCTTTATACTTGTCTATAAAATCAAGTTGGCTCCCCCTTGGTGATGAAATCCAAGTAGGTAGGCCTTAGATAGATAAATGTTTAAATACATTTTGAGATTATGTGATTTGGTAGTGTGTGCAAGAAAGAGAAATATAGTGCAACTAAATGGTATATTGAAAAACCACCTAATTAGGCTATGTGATTTATTCTAAGCATACAAATAATTAAAATTGAAAGTGTGAATTAATTACTAACATATAGTTAATTTCCAATTTGAAATATAGTATAAAGTGTATGAAATCAAAAATACATCATGTCTATAAATCAATCCTGACTCAGAGAAGATAGAGTATACCTACACTTTTGATTGTGAATACATTTTTTAAGCAAGAGCATGACCAATATGGGGATCTACTAGACCTGATTAAGGGATCACTTATCACAATACACCATGTGAGGTAGGGTTCCAAAGCTTATAGTCATGCAATAACCCTAAAAGAGTCTTAGGTTTAATATTCACTCTATTTTAATAATCAAGTAAATCTAATCTAGTATAGACCAAATCCTATGTCACAACATGAAGGGTTAGTAAATAAATCAAAACATGTATAAGAGAATATCAATTAATCTAAGTATGAGTAAGACCCTAATACAGGAAATATGAAGAGTAATATTATTTGAGCCAACATTTATGCTACTTTTATCTACTAAAGAAAGGAGAAAAAAGTTAGAATATACTTACCTAAATGTGAACCCATCAAGACTCAATCTCTCCCTTGGATAAAGGGGATTCATAAGAGGTTGTTGTAGTTTGTAAGGATCACTAAGAAAGTCTAAAGCATCTAATACTTATCTAAAAAAATATATTATATAAGTAGAAACCCTAAGCTAAGACTCCTCAAGTAGAATGGTGGAAGATAAAATTGTGAAAATCATGAGTGAATAATAAATATTTATTGCATATTGAAATAATGATAAAATGATCTTGTATTTATAGGTATATCTTGCCCTAAATCTTCCTAAAAACATTGGATATATAGGGTTTACCCAATTGACCCTATATGTTTTTAGGGACAATTCACTAGGTCTAAGATAAGTTGGATAAAAGGGTAACCCAAAAAGTTAAAAATACCCCTAAACTATACATGGTCGACCCTATTCAACCTAGTACAACCAGCAATCCAAAAGGGAATTGAGGTAAGAAAAAGATGATGGAAAGAGGGAAAATATTGGAGGAGTGTGCAAGGGAGGAGTAATAGCTTAGGGAATAGTTTTAAGAGCTAGTTAGATTGGTAATAATGTGTCAATAAGGGATAACAATCCTGTGAAGCACCAGAGGTCTACCCACCACTTTTCCAATGCACACTTTAAGGCATGCACTCAAAGAGATTGAGTCTCGATGGGTTCCTATAATATGTAAAACATAAATGTTTGATAAAAGGTTGAAAATTTTATTTGTATATATATGCCCCACTCAAATTTCATCACATTTATTAAGGTACAATAGGGGATGGTGCTTAGATAAAGAATATAGTAACATAAATTGCTGATGCTAAAAAAAATTGTAGTATTTTAAAGCAAAAATAAATAAAAATAAATGACTAAAAAAGTAAATAACTAAAATTTGAATTCAATGCATACCTTGAATTACCTTTATTTTTGGATGGTTGTTTACATGTTATTATTTTTTATTGTGTAAGGTGCAGAGACTACTTTCAACAAACCTAGGAATATAAAACTAAATAAAAAAGCAAACAAATTCAAAAAAAGACAAGATAGATGGTGTTATGAGGATGAGACATACTTGGGAACTTTGGAAAGATGGGGTGACAATTTATATGTTAGAACAAATGACTAAGTAAAAAACAATAGTAAATTAGGTAATTGAAAAGCCAAGGCTATTAGAGACCAAAAAAATCAAACAAACTATCTTTAAGGAAGAAATGCAAACTCACCAAGTCAAACCAAAGATACATGTCAAATAGGCTAGTAATAAAACAAATCAATGGTAAAAGAAGAAATAAAATGGTAAAACAATATTGATGAGTGAGAAATAACAATCTACATCTCACACAATAATGAAAAAAGGAAGTGCATAAAAGGGAAAAAAACATTATCAAGTGAGAAGTAACAAGCCAACCTCATTCAATAATGGAAAAAAAGGTATGAACTCAGATGTCTATAATAGTAGGATAGTTAAATAATGACAAATGGTAAAATGAAATTAAAGTAAGTCTAGGAATGTAATTCTATGATATAAATAAGTTAATCCATAGTTGATCAAACATGTTGTTTCTCTCTAAGGATAGATAAAATTGAAACAAAGTAGTGCTAAGATATTTTTAAGAGATTAATAAGAAAAAATTAAAGAAGAGGGGGAAATAGATTTGGAATCACAATTTGCCTATCAAGGGGGGAAATGAAATGGGTAGAGGGGAGAATTAAGGAAAAACTAAGGTAGATGAACTCTTTATCAAAGTCAAGACACTCAAATTAGGTTTGTCAAAACAAGAGGACTTTCAACCTTAAGGACTTTGAAGAACTTCTTTTAGCCATACATGTCTTAGGTCATCAAATGAAGTATGTAGATCAACCCGTGAAGGATATATGCATGAAAAGTAAAATGGACCTATATTTTCATAATTTGTTCCCCATTCCTTAGGACCCCTTACAAAGCCATCGATATATTACAAAGATTGGCCCTATGTGAGGCCAACTAAAGAGTTTGAGCTTCGATTAGAGATAGGAGATGTGCTTGTAATCACATCTTTTGGTGTGATGTCAACTTTTGATATTTTTATGTTGCATTTTGATTCAAATTATTTGGATTTTAACTTTCTTGATGGATTTTTAAGATTCCTCCTCCATATGGATTTGGAAAAAAAAAACATGGGTGCTAAAGATGACTTTAATTTGAATACTTGGGACAAGGTTTCTAAGAGAGACAACTTCAAATATCATGGGGTATAAGAGTCTCATAAATCTAGGTAAAATAAAAGTGTTATCTTGACTTCAACCTTGTTTGATCGAATTTGGAGTGAAATAAAGGGTAAATCAAGAGGAATGACACATGAAACAATTTGAATTTCTTCAAATCACAAAAAAAGTGACAAAGGGGAAAAAGGGATAAAATTGAAGTAAAGAATGATTCCTTATCATAAGAATAAGGGAAATGGAGGAAAATATGCTAACATAAATTATTGTGTAGATTTCATCTAGTAAAAAAAGCAAAAAATAAAGTCAAGAACAAGGATCAAGAACATGAAAAGATGATAATTTAATGAGGAGGGTTGGTTCCTATCTAAGGTCTTACACTAAAAATTAATAAAATAAGGAAAAAAATCAAAGAGATGTAATTTTTTTAGGGATGTTGGGTCTTATTTGTGGTCTTACAAAGCAACTCACAAAATAAAAATCTAAAGGGTGCCAAAATAAAAATTGTAAGCAAAATGTGTGTGAGAAAAATAAGTAAACGATGATGGTTATGTGAGGAATGTTAGGTCTTATCCATCATCTTACAAAGTAATTCACAAAATAAAAACCCAATGGGTGCTAAAATTAAGAGAAAATGAAAGAAGATAAAGAAGACTATGGTACATCAAGAAGCCAAAAGACCAAACGGGAGGACTAAAGGTTTATGAAAAAAAGGAAACTTGTGGCAAAGGAAGAGACCTGTGCTTAAATAACCTACAAAATGTGTTATATAGATGTAGATATAAAGATGAAAAGAATAAAATGATTAGGCAAAGTAATTTTTATGGAACTGAGTGTTGGTGGGCTCTTTGAAAAGACGGCCTTCATTGGTTTGAAGGCAATAGGTGATTAGACCAAGAATATATTAAACTAAATATAAGACCCACCATTTTCGTACATATTTACCTTCTTTGTCATGAGTGTAGTTTAATTTAATGACAAGATCACCAACATTAAAAGTGTAGACTTTAATATGTTTATTATGTTATTGGGCAATACAAGACTTGTATTGGTGGTTATGTTATAAATAAGAAAGATAATGTTCATCAAGAAGATCAATGGCATGAAGGCAAGTTTCACACAATTTTTCATTGATAATAATAACATGAAGGGATATATGAACAGAGGAAAGATCAAATTTTAAAGGAAGAAATGACTCAAAACCATATACTAGTGAAAATGGATTTACCCTAGTGGTAGTGCGTATGCTAGTTTGATAGGCCCAAAGTGTAGGGTAAAGATGAAGATGCCAATCCATACGAGTTTCAAAAATTATCTTTTAAATATTATTTTTGATAATTTTATTAGTGGCCTCAATTTGACCATTGCATTGTGGATGATAAGGCATGGAAAATTTGTGATTGATCTTGAGTTTGTTATAAATTTGTTTAACATGTTTGTTTTTGAAGTTAGCACCACTATTTGAAATTATGGTATGGGGAATGACAAAGTGGAAAATTATTTGGTTAATAATAAATTTGGAAATGGTAGGACTAGTGATGTTAACAAGAGGCATGGATTCAAACCACTTGGTAAAAAATTTGGTAATGGTGATGATAAAGACATGTCCATCATGGGAGCAAGAAAGTTTACAGATGGGATCAAATCCCCAAGTTTAAAATGGCCAAGGAGATTCGATAATTTGAATTTTTATTGGAGTTGAATTGATTAGATCATTATGAAGCTAATAAGGATTACACTTTTTAACATATTCAATTTCATACTTTTAGAGAGTAGGCTATAAGTAATACATACATAGGCATTTGCATGTTATATCATGTGTGCTATAGTGACCATGAAAAATGCCCCCATGAACTTAATCTAGAAGAGGAAGGACCTTATCTTGCACAACATAATGAAGCAAGGTACCTTCAACATTGTGATAGTAAAATATGTTGTGTCAAAATGCATATTTAAAAGCTTGTTTATGAATGCATGTCTTTTCACAAGAGTCTAAATTAGGAGGATACGTTTGATGTTTTAAGAATTGAATAATATATTGGTACCATGGGCTTTGTCAAATGGTAATATCCTCAATATGATAGATAATAAAATTTGATGGTTAATTAGAAGATGGATATTTTCTTATTTGAATAAGAAAATTAGGATCAGAAAGGACTTGATGTAAATGACAGAGAGATGCTGAAGAGACAAGACAATCAACAATGGAATTTTGATCTCTCAGAATATGCTAAATAGTGAATGATATGAAATCTTTAGCAAGAGTGGTTGTAATTTGATGATATGATGAGTTTTTCACTTTTCCATTGATAATAACCATAAATTGATGTCAAGTAAATTGAGAATCACATAAGTCATAAAGTTATTGAATGCTTAAATCAAGATCAGCTCTCATGCCTGGGATAAGAGTCTCATATTTGGCTATATTATTGGTGACATCAAAGGTGAAGTGAAAAGATAAAGTAATGATATTTCCTAGAGGATTCATGAGAATTTAACCTATCCCAACTCCTTGAAGGCATTTAGCACCATCAAAGTGGAGGTTCTAAGTATCTTCATACAAATTGACATTAATTTTAGTAAGCTCCTCGATAACTACTATTGGTTTAGAAGTACCGGAGGGAGTAGAAGATTAATCAAGATTATTAGACTCAAGATTGGTGGTAAAAATATGAAAGTAATATTTGAAAGAAAGCTTTATTAAGACCTTCAATTTAAAGGATATTTTAATTTAGAAGATCATCTTGAAGGGAAGAAGTGATTGGTATGGGAGTTGTGGAAAGTTGATTAACTATGACTTTCCCTTTGAAATTTTTTTATGTGACAATGCAGAGATACAATTCCATAAAGAGGACCATCCATTTACCAATTTTATCTCTAGGAGGAAATGCTTTAGATAATAAATGATGAATGGGATTAGAATGAACAATGACATAAGTAGTTTGGTAAAGCATACAGTGGCAAAGTTTTTCAACTATGAAATAGATGGTGAGGAAATCATGCTCAACTTTGGTATAACATGTCTCATAATTGATGAGGCCTCAGCTAATATAGTAGATAACATACTCTCTTTCCATATCATCATGTTGGGAAAGTATTACCCCTACTAAAATAGTTGTGGAAGAACTATATAGAATTAATTATTTATCATTGGAAATATGATGAAGTGTAGGTGGATGAAGTGATGACTCTTTCATGTTATTAAAGTCTTTTTGACATGGATCCATCTTTTATAAAATACTACCTTTCTTGAGAATTGAATTGAAGAAATTAATTTATTATGCCATTTTAGGGATGAATTTTCTAATTACCCCAAGTTAACCTAAATATGTATGAATGTCAAGAATAGACTTAGGAATAGGCATGTTGATGATAACACTAATTTTGGTAGGGTCAACAATGATGCCACAAAAAGAGACTAATAATCCTAATAATTTTTCAGATGTGACTCCAAAGACACATTTGTAAGGATTAAGTCTAACTTTATATTCAAGGAGATGGTCAAAGATGATAACAAGATTAGAATGATGATTCTTATAATGTTTAGATTTAGCAATAAGACCATCCACATATGTTTCAACAATTTTGTGAATGAGATCATGAAAAATGTGAGACATTGCTTATTGGTAAGTGGCTCAATAATTTTTTAGGCCAAAGGGAATTTTGGCATAGCAATAAGTTCCCCATTCCATGGTAAAAGTAGTCTTATGTTTGTTCTCAGGAGTGATATGAATATGATTATATCTCAAGAAGCCATCCATAAGAGATAATATTTCATAACTAGTTATGGAATCAACAATGACATCTATTGAAGGTAAATGGGAGTTGTCCTTGGGACAAGAAAGATCAAGATTTTTGAAATCAATATAAATTTGAATGACCATAGTGACTTTATTTTGAATGGGAATAATTTAAAAAACCCATTTAGAATAATCCACCATTTTGATAAATTTAGCATCAATTAATTTGATGATTTCCTTATGACATAAAGTTGAAACTTTAGGTGGATTTTTTTTTTGATGCACAAGCTTGGCATAGGATAAGAATGATGTTATGCACTGCAATGATAGGTTCAATAAAATGAATGCCCTCATAATACAAATCAAAAGACTCACAATATTTGTAAAATAATAAGCTAAAATTATCATGTTTAAAAGGTGAGAGTTCTCAAGAAACTATAATTGGTCGAGGACAAGATGGAGTACCATATTCAATATGGGTGGTTTATTTGATAATCATGGCATTTCCATCTTGAAAGTGGTATGGTGTATTGGGTAAGGTTTTGATTGGATTTGTTTTAATATTAATGCTAGCAATGAAGTTGTTGAAGCAAGGAGTTTTAGTCTTGAAATTTCCAAGTTTATGATGTTATCAAGAAAGTTAAGGTTATTGGTCATAAAGTAACTAAAAGATAGCTTTGTCACTAGGAAAATTAAGAAGAGGACCATAATACTAAACATCTACTTCAATATCTAAAATTTTATTCCTATGGTGATTACACTCAGAATGTATGTGATGAACATCGGTGGCCTTAGCATCTAGTGTATTTTTAGGAGTAGAAAAAGTAGATGGAGTAGAAGAGATTGGTGTGTTGGTGGGTTCATTAATGGGACAAGGACTAGATGCAATGATTGGATTGATAGGTGGTAAAGGAGATATAGATATTTTTAGAGGTTTAGAAGGTATAATTTGTTATACCACCCAAGGAGTATCAATAAGAGGAGGAATGCTAGGAGGTACATAACCCTCAAGATCTAAGGTATGATCCATAAAAATGGTATGAACATCCTAATTAAAATAATGAATTTGGGATAAGGTTTTATTATAATGTTGTACATCCCAGTCTCTAGTTTGAGCTTAGGCTATGATAGAGTTGTCATCATATATTTTAGAAATCGAACATGCTTAAGAATTCAAGGATTCTTTAGAGGATGAAATATTGATACTATTAAATGTATGAGGAGACATGATGAGAGGATCTTGAAATAATTTAGCCACTCCAAAATCATTGTAAGTGAAGACATGTTCTAATAGAGAATGCTCCTGAGCATTTCATGGAGGGGGAAAATTAGTAATATCATCCATGAGAGGAATAGTAAGGTCTCTTGGTAAGAGATAAGGAGGAAGTCATTAAAAAATGTATTGAGGTAGTTCAGTGGTATTGTAAGTATGTTACAACTCATTAGGCTGATCATTATTAGAATCCACAAAAGTAACTTGTAAATTATGATTCATTTTAATGAACTCAGGTAAAGGAGCACTATTGATATTAGGAATTTTAGGAACATGATATTGTTATTTAGGATTAGGTAATTGGATACTCCATGGGTTAGGATCAAATTTATACTTATACTATTTTCCATTATGTAATAATTTAATAAATTGACTATCAAAAGAAGCCATGGCCTTCATTTGATGAGTTTATGGATGACCAAGGAGTATGTTATAAGATAAATGAAGATCAAGGACCATAATATTGGTTCAAACTATTTTAGGTCCTATGGTTAATTGAAGCTAGATACATCCAAGTAGATTTTTATTAGTCTTATCAAAACCAAAACAAGTAAGATGAGTTTACTTGAGATGATCTTTGTTATAACCCATTTGTTGTATAAGCCATATAGATGTTACATTTATACCATATCCTTCATCAACTAGAACTTTTTGGATAAGAGTGGTATTAATGGTTACTTTGATAAAGAGTGGTGGATAATTGGCACAAAAAATAATCTCATCATTGATTATGTCATCTTCAAGGAATTCAATAGAGGACTTGGAATAAGAACACAAAATTTCAATGGTATTGACATTGGTAGGTTGAGCATTGATAGAAGGTGGTTCTTCATCTATACAAGAAGGATTTTCAAATTCTTGAAGTTATTTCATAATAAATTTATGATGATAGGGTGAAGTATGAACCAAATCCATAAGTGGAATCTTACAAGGAATAGAGTTAAGTTCTTCAAGAAATTTCTAATGAGATTTAGAAGAACCAACATGAGGTTTAAGAGGTAAATTAGACTTTGGAGGAATATATGTGGTTGGAGGATTGGAAGGAGGAATTTATTCCGTAGGTGCTTTAAATTGGGATTTGTAGTGGTGGTATCTTTAAGAAGTTGTTCCTCCAAATATGAATTTTTAGGATTGGTAACATGATCTCTGTGACCCAGTTTAAGAAGATAGTTGACCTTAGTAGTGTTGACATATTGAGAATTATTAAAGTATTGATCATAATCAGCATTAATGTCATAAACATCCTTGATATTTAATTGATTATTAGAAGAGTATTTTTTATTTTTGAGGTAGAAGCTTTGAAAGTTTGTCATTTTTGAAAAATAGTAGTGTATTTTTTATGATGAATATTGATCATAAATTTATGATTGAATGAATCACCAAGAACATAAGAGAAAACAAATTTAGTGATCCCTCTACAAGATTCATGAGAATTCCCAATGTCATCATGTAACCAATAAAATATATTGGGGTCATACCACTTAGGAAGAGCATTGGGATAGATGAAAGGTTTTGAGGGTAGTAAAAATTATTTCATTTGTTGAAATAAAAGAGGTGTATGAGAAGGTAAAGGAACATCAATTTTGTCAACTCCTAGTTTTGTTTATAGATAATTAATAGTGATATCATTAGATGTTTATAAATATACTTTAAGAAGTTTAGGATTAGGTTTGAATTGCTTCATGATAAATTCTTGATGTTTAGCTTGATCAAGAGCTTCATTAAGTGTTTGAGGAGTAAAGGTTCAAACCTTATATTGAATAGTGGGAGTTAAATCAGTGATAAAGAGTTTGAATAAGTTATCATCAGTCATGTTATGATCAAATTTTTGAGCCAATGATTTTAAAATAATGAGCTAATTTAGTGGGAGATGGTTTAGCATTGATGAAGTGGTAAAGATAATTTTTAGGAAGATCATTGCATTGAAACTCTTTAACCAAAGGATTAACCAAATATTCAAGTTTCCAAATAGAATGTTGGGGAATTTTATTATACCATTCTAATACATCACTAGTAAATTTTTTTACTAAGAGTTTAGTTGTGGAAAAGGTATTGGTTTGGATCCACTCCTTGTAAAGGTTGCCAAAGGCTTTGAGAAATGAAGCAGGGTCTTTAGTCCCATCATATTTGATAGTTAGAGATATGTTACTTATATAAATAGATAAAATAAAGGGGGATAAAGGATAATTTTTAATGGTTTGAATCATTTTGTTATTCATTATGGTCTTAATAATAACATTACCTGAGGCATCCCTAAGAGGTGGAGGAATGAAATTGGGATTAGAATGAGGATGCATAGTTGGAGCTTGATTAGCCACATTGATGAAATTTTATTAAAGTTGCATCATTTTGTAGGTGTTATAATTTTTCATAATGTTAATTTGTTCAATGACTTGGGCTAAAATCTAAGTTGTATCAAGAGGTGGGTTTGTGTTGGTAGGATCACTCCAAAAATTGGTGTTAGGGGGAGGATTGATAGAACAAGGATTACTAGTGGGATTTTAAAGTAAACTTGTATCAATTACTCCCACATTAGTTTTAAGATTTTTAAGATGAGAAGTATATTGGTAAGTAAAGAAAGGATCAAGTCCATCAACTTCATCTTGAGGTGTTATTTGCACCATGTTATAGTTCACAGATGAAGGAGGAGAAGAGGTGCCCCAAGAGTGATGGAGCTCTTGGGAGGAAAAGAGAGGGAGAAATGAAAATCCCATATAATATCTAAATGGATTCAAAATATCTAAGAATATTGTGATAAGAGACTTCATTTTAACTAAAGAGAGATGAACAAAATGCAAAATTAGAGAAATAGGGAACTAGATTGATGAACAGGGAAAGCGAAAAATGGTATAGGGTTGATTGGGTTGACATAGCACAAGAAATAGGGGATAAAAACTATACAAGGTTGATTGAGTCAATATAGTATAGTTAATAGATATAGGAAAAGAATGAACAAGGTTTTAAAATAGTATAGGGTCAACAAAGTTGATCCAATATAGTGCATAGAGGCTAAAAAAATGTATAAGGTTGATTAGGTTGACCTAGTATAGTGGATAGGGATAATGATAAGGTTGATAACAAGCTATGAACTTAAATAATACAATATTTGCAACTAATCTAGGAAAGTAAGAACTGAAGGTAAACAAATAGTCAATTGGATCAATGTTGGCCAATCCAATTGAGGCACACAATATAAAACCTTTCACTAACACTAGCTAATACAATTTTTTTCACACATAATTGAGGAAAGAGTAAGAAATCAACTTGAAAAGTAAAGAAATAACTAATTGGTCAACCTAAGAAGTTTTATTAGATTATTAAGGAATGATTTTAAATGTGATGGGAAGTTCACTATAAATCAAGGAACTATATAACAATCTAAGGATGGTTTTAGGTAGTTTGGGATAAAAAAGACTATAGTTGAAATGCTACATGCTTGGTATGAGGGCCTAATCCCTCACTTCACACACCATAGTGATAAGGGTGTCAGGTGCTTAGCTATAATATACAATTAACCATACATTATACTTGACTAGAGTATCAAGTCAGCGTTCCCCTTGGTGATGAAATCCAAGTAGTTTGGCCTTGGGTAGACAAATGTTAAAATGTTTGTTTAGTTATTTATATTTGGATATCTATGCATAAAATAGAAATAGTGAAACTAAATGGTTAATTATAAAACCCCTAATTAGACTATGTGAACTATTCTAAGCATGCAAGTAACAAAAAAAGAAAGGTGTGAACTAATTAATAACATATAAAGATTAATTATAACATGAAACAAGGTATAGTGTTGACACCATATAGACAAAATAAAGAACATGGTTGATAGGGTCAAACCTATACTATAGAATTAAGGTCTAAAAATGAATAGGGTTAGCCATGGTTAACCTAGTTATTTAGACAACACATAAAGCATAGAATTGGGTTGACAGGGTTGATCCATTTGATTATGTAGGGGTAGTTTTGAAGAGTACAAACTTTGAAAGAAAATAAAGATACATAGAGATAAAAGAACCTTGGTGGATCAGATATGTTGAGAATAAATATTGATAGTTAGGAATATTGGAATATGCTTGAAAAAATTGCTAACTAGGTTGACTAGGTCGATTAAGCTTTGTATAATCCTACTACTGAGTGCTTATAATGTATAGGGTTGACTAGGTTGACCTAGTAGCTGAATCTAGATGCTTGAAAGTGTATAAGGTCAACATAGTAGTCTGAACTAGAAGTTTGGAAGTATAAAAACCTATACTAGGCCATATGAGTTGATCCAGATGCCTGTTCTTGAAAACTTGCACATAGAGATTAGAACTAGGTCGATAGAGTCAATCTAATATGATAAATATATGATAAAAATAATGAAATAAAGAGAAATAAATCTTGAAAGAGTTAGTTTCAAATCAATTTCACCATAATGTATGAAATCAAAAATGTATCATGTCTATAAATTGATCTTGGCTTGGATAAGATAGAGTATACCTACATGTCTAATTGGGAATACATCTGTTAAGTGGGAACATGACCAATATGGGGATATGTTAGACCCAATTAGGGGATCACTTGTTATAATACACCATATGAGGTAATAATCCAAAGCCCACAGTCTAACCCAATCATGCAACAACCCTAAAAGAGTCATAGGTTTAATACTCACTCTATTTTAATAAGCAAGAAATTAAATCTAATTTAGTGCACATCAAGTCTTGTGGCACAACATCAAGGGTTAGTAAAGTAATCAAAACATGTATAAGATAATTTCAATTAAGATAAGTATGAGTAAGACCATAATACATGTAATATGAAGAGTAATACTATTAAATCCAACACCTATGCTACTTATATCTACTAAAGAGAGGAGAACAAAGTTAGAATATACTTACATGAATGTGAACCCATCAAGACTCAATCTCTCCCTTGTCCAAAGGGGATTTTCAAGAGGTTTTTGTGATTTTTAAGGATCACTAAGAAAGTCTAAAACATATAAGACTTATCCACAAGAATATATTCTCTAAGTAGAAACCCTAAGATAAGACTCCTCAAGTAGAATGGTGGAAGAGTAGATTATGAAGAAACATGAGTGAATAGTAACTCTTGATTACATATTGAAATAATGATGACATGATCTCATATTTATAAGTAGATCTTGCCCTAAATCCTCTTGGAAATTTTAGCTATATAAGGTCAACCTAGTCAACCCTATATGTTTTCAAGGATAATTCACTAGGTCTAAGCTAGGTCGATCAAAAAGCTAACAAACCCAAAAAGTGAAAAATACCCCTAAATTATACAGGGTCAATCTTGGTTGACGTAGTAGAGTTGATAGTCTAAAAGGGAATTATGGAAATAAAAGGAGGATAGAAAGAGGAAAAATGTAGGAGGAGTGTGCAAGGGAGGATTAATAGCTTATGGAATGGTTTTAAGAGCGGTTGGATTGGTAATAATGTGGAAATAATGGATAATAATCCTACAAAGCACCAAAGGTCTACCCATCCCTTTCTTAATACACCATTTAAGGCATACACTCAAAGAGATTGAGTCTCAATAGGTCTCTATAAGATGCAAGGAATTAATATTTTATAAAAGGTTGAATATATTATGTGTATAAATAGAGTTGGTTTAGACAATAGTGTATGTAGACATTATAGAATAGAGTCAATAGTGTTGCTACTATATCATAGAAACAAGGGTATTTAAGAACTATATTGACCAGGTTGACCTATTATTTTAGAAAAAAGATAAAATATATAAATAGGTTAACCAGGTTGACCTAGTTTGTTGTATGATGATAGTCTAAAAGACTAAAAACTTTGAAAAATAGAATGGTAAGGAAGAAATCAATTGAAAGAGAGAAAATAAGAACCTTGGTGGGTTAGAAGATGCTGAGGATTGTGAAATTTATATTAAAGTATCTTGAATGTTACTTGTAAATTATACCAATTGCATCAATTGGGTCAACCTAGTTTTATAATCCCCTATTTGTTAAACCTTGTTAAGATGACTATACCAGCTTGGTCAACCTAGAATGTTTTATAGAATATATCTAGAATACTATGTCAACTTGTTTGACCTAGTTTTTTCTATGTAAGTGAATAAGAGTATTATGTCAACTTGTTCAACACAATAACCTATATCTAATGAATACTTACATAGAAAGAAGAGAGTCATTTTTGATGTGACTATGTGTTAAACCTATGCACATAAGTTAAAAACTATACTAGCCATGTTGACCTAGTATGCCAAATATAGAAAATTAATAAATAAAATTATATAAATAGAAAAACATGGAATAAAAACCTCCAAGGGTTATATTAACATTGGGTGCACCAAAATTTATGTAATTAGAAATGCATCAGATCTATAAATCAATCCTAGATCAGAGAGGATAGATACTAATTACACTTATGATTGGATTACATTAGATAATCAATAACATGACCAATATGTGGATCATCTAGACCTAATTAGGGGATCTCTTATCACAAAATATCATTATGGAGGGTTCCAAAGCCTCTAGTCAAGCAAAACTATACAATAATGCTAAGTCTAATGTTTTCATATTCACTATATTAATAACAAGTAAAGAAAATAAATATAATCTAGTGCTCACCAAGGCTTGTGAAACAAAATTTGGGGTTGGTAAAAAAATTAAAGTAAACATGCATAATAAAATCCTAATTAACCTATGTATAGGTAAGACCCTAATACATGGAGAAGAAGAGTAATATTATTCAAAAAACAACACTTATGCTACTTGTATCTACTAAATAGAGGAGCAAAGTTAGAGATACTTACCTAAAATATGAACCCATCAAGACTCAATATCTCCCTTGATCAATGGGGATTCATAATAGGTTGTTGTGGTTTGTAAGGATCACCAAGAAATTCCAAAGCATCCAAGACTTCTCCACAAGACTAGATTCTCCAAGTAGAAACCCTAAGTTAAGACTCTTCAAGTAGAATGGTGGAAGATTAGATTGTAAAAAATAAAAATTGAATAATAACTCTTGATTAATCTATAATAATGGTATAATTAATGTGTCTTTATTGGAAGATATAACCCTAAACCCTTTTTAAAGTTTCAATCGATAGGGTTGACCTAGTCAACCTAGTATTGTTATTGAAAAAAATTCACTAGGTCATGGGTTAGGTCAGCCAAGAGCCAACCTAGACCTTCAATTAGTTTCACCAATGAGAGTACAAGGTTGACCTATTCTACCTAGTAATGTAAAATATTGAAATGTGTTTTAGGTTAGGAAAAGGGGTACTAAAGGTGGTAAAATATTGGAGGAGTTTGCCAAAGAGGAGAAATATCTTAGGGTAATGTTTTTTAGGAGTTGGTTAGATTAGTAATAAGTATCAATAAGGGATATTAATCTTGTGTAGTATCAATTGTATATCCACCCCTTTCTTGGTACACCCTTTAGGGTGTGCACTCAAAGAGATTGAAACTTAATAGGTTCCTACAAGATAGAAAGCATCAGTATTTTATAAAGCTAAAAATATTATGTGTATACACATATAATTATTGAATGATATTAACATAATAGTCTCATATAGATACTTGGATCTTTATGAATTTATTGATGTTGATGCATAAATCAAGCTTAGTGATAAGCTAAATGATCTCTTGTCCTCTAACAATTTAAGCAGGTTTGATATCTATGTTAGATTGATACAAATTTTCCATCCATTTTCCTCTACATTATCCTAATTCATTTTGTCCCAAAGTGAGCTTAACATCTATATCCAACATGATATTAATTGTTTTATTACTCAAAATGTAATGCCAAAAACTCTTTACTTCTTTGATAAGAGCATAATTCTACTTGTCTATCATACTGTATTCAAGATTTACTTCCTTCACATTTGTGTACATAAATTAAATAGGGTGCTCTCTTTCATCCCTTTTCTACTTAATCAAAATAAAAATTGTGTGTTTTGAAGTAAATACATATAAGAATAAATATTTGTTAAAGTTTGGGCTAATCAATATTGGGGCTTAGGAAATGGTGTCCTTTATGTCTTGGAGATATTTTTTGGCTTCCGGTTTCCATTATACCTTAGAATATTATTTGAGTATTAAATTTAAATGCATAACAATATTTGTAAAACCCAATATAATATTCCTCAAAAAATTGATCTTAATGAATAATAACTTGAGCTCTTTCTTACTAATTACGAATGACATATTTAAGATTCTCAAAATTCTATCTGGATAAATTATTATCTCATCCTTAGTGATGATGTCTCCCAAAAGTTTGCCTTCAGTGACATTGAATATTCTATTCTTATGGTTGAGAGAAATGCCAAATATTTTTCATAGTTCAAAGATTAACTATAAATGGCTTACATAACTAGCATTGTCATTTGAGAAAATAATGAGGTCATGCATATAAATGATTATGCATTTACCTATCATTCCTTGAAATGCATGATATATATCACATTGAAATTTATCTCCTATATTAATTAATCCATAAGTAATCCTTTTATATGTATAATTACCCTACTTTGTAATAAATTCAATCTTCATTCTATCCACCTATTCCACTAGTAACAAGTTATACCTTGAGAATCCATCTAAGAAAGACACCATCCCACAACAACTAACTACTTAGAATACCTCATCTAGATAAGTCATAGGGTAATTATATTTCTTAAAATATTTATTCAAATTCCTAAATTTGACACACAATATAATTTCTCCATTATTCTTTCTGATTGGTACCAAATTGGTAACCTAGGTTGAATGATTGGTAGGCAACACTATCCCAACACTAAACACTCTTTGTAATTCTTTTTGGATAAAGGGTTTTAATATTAGTTTGAATTTAATTCATCTTTATATGAGTGGATTATGTTCTTGCTTTAGTGGGGTAGTATGTTTGATAACTCTTAGGTTGAAAACCTTTATGTCTTCATAAGTCCATGAAATTACATCCTTATAATAAATGATAAAATCCCTTACCCTTTGTTTTTCTTCTTGGGAGCATTTGAGAACAATTTTGACATATCATGGATCCCTCTCATCCCTTAAGCTTTCTCTATTCAAATAAAATATGTTAAATTTGGGATGCCTTCTCTCTTAGGATTGAGGATACATATCGAATGTTCTTTCCAAAAAAACCATTCCCAAAGGTAGATAATTTTCCTTTAGTTTAATAACTTCTTCTCCTATTTCATCCTAGCCTAAAGACCTAAAATATTTCAATGATTTGAGATTTAGGTTTTCATAAACTATTAAATAATTGTATAATATTTTATTCATCTTCAAACACCTAAACATCATCCACATTATCAGGAATTGATGGGCAAGGCATAAGATCTATAAAAAATCTTGACACCTTGGATTATTGTAATGGTGCCAAATTTGTAACTAAAGTAGTTAATGAATTAGCTAATTGATTTTATTCTATAAGAATAACCACTATATTAAATGCTTCAAATGATTTAATTAGATCCTAGGCCCTATGTTTGTACCTTTTGATATATGACAAATTGCACTAGTATTTATTCCTAGCCCAATTGATCACCAACTCTAAATCTCCATATAGTAGTAGTTACTTGGCATTGTTCTTAAAGATTAACTACTATCCCAAAATGGGTGCCTCATATTCAAATTTATTGTTTAAGTAATTTAATTATAATCTATATGTTGTTAAGAACTTATTACCCTATGGTTAAATTAATTTGAAACCAATACCTGATACTTATTTATATCTTACACCATCAAAATGAAGAGTCTATAATTGGGAAGGTCCATAAAATTCTTGCTCCTACACTTCATACTTTGTGGTGAAGGTGTATATCCCAAGATTAGGATATTTATAACTAACTTATTCATTCTTTGTGTTATATTTTATGATGGTATGTTTCATCTTAGGCTCCTAATGGATTTGAATTTGATTTATAATTCCTCTCCATGGTATCCATATATGGGAGAAGTGTGTTGCCACATATCCATTTAGTATTTTTGACCAGTCCCTACTTAGTAGTAATCTATATCCTTATGTAATATCCACCATGAGTATGTCTATATTCATTTATATGCATGGATTAGATGACACATGAATATGTATGTTGTTGAACTCTTCCATTATGAGCACTATTATCTTGTCTAATTGTGAAACCATCCTCTTGGATTGGTTTGGAGTTAATCCAAGATTTTGATAGATGGACATTGGCATTATAGTAGCCTAAGATCTATAATAAACTAAGTAGATATGTAGATTATTACTAAATGCTTATATAATCAACAAGAAGGGGAGAAATTTAGTCTTACTTTCATATATTCCATTTACATGAGAAAATTTTGGCTTGTCTTCCATCAAGTGTAGATCAAGGAGGAGGATAAACCCAAAATAAACTTTGTGACAAAATGAGATTATTTCACTTACAATGTGATTCCATTTTGATTCAAGAATTCACCAACCATATTATCCAAGGTAGTGATCACTACTTGCAAGGAATTTATCCATAAGTTCCTCTAATTGTATCTCAATGACTATACTGTGTATGGTATTATAAAAGACCAATATGACAATTTATGCCTCATGTTTGAGAGGTGTAGGTATCTCTAAGTCTCTTTAAATCTAAATAGGTGCATTTTCAAAATTTTATTTAGGACATTTCTCAGGCACATTGTCTGTAAGGATGGTTTGTTTATTGACCCAACCAAGATAGCCATCATAATCTAGCTCTAGACTACATCAATGTATAAGGAAATTCACACCTTTCTAGGCCATTGTGGCTAGTATATGAAGTTCATTCATATCTATTTAAATATTTTATCACCTCTCAAGGAGCTCTTTCACAAGTACAACCCATTCTATTGGGGTGAGGTGTAAGAGTAAGCCTTTAAAACACTGAAGCTAAAGTTAGTTAGCATATTAATTCTATAATTTCTAGACTAGAATATTCTTTTCCATATCCATGTATATGTTTTAGGCTCTACTATTGGTACCATATTGTTAAAACCAAATAAAGGAAAGATAGATCACCCCATCTCCTTTGTAAGCAAGAAATTGATATAGGCAGAGTAGAATTACACCATCATTAAGCATGAGGCATTGGAGATGGTCTATGCCTTAAAAAAATTTAGGAAACACCTATTAGTAACCCCATTCATCTTTTTAAAAAATCATGAGGTGCTCATGTACCTTGTGAATAAGCCTATTTTACATGGCTGTATATGTAGATGGATTATTCTCTTATAGGAGTTCTAGTTCTCCATTGTAGTTAAACTTGGGAAACAAAACTTGGGGCTAAAACATTTATCCCACATCAATTCTAGAGATGCAGTGGCACTAATAGAGGATGACATGATAGAGGTGTATCTATATAGACTCTAACATGTCTTAAAAGATATATAAGGATTGCCACTTTTTTCACATCTAGATTTGCACCCTAGACCTTGTTGACCAAGGAGAAAAAAGAAATTATGGTCCACACTTCTCCCTTTTAGCTAATTGAGGGGGAGTTGTATAAATTAAGTAGAGATGAAGTCCTACACTAGTGCATTTATATGATGAATAGGTCCCCATCCTATAAGAAGTGCATGAAGGGATTGTAAGAGGCCATTGTACTGGAGATGTAATAACATGTAAGGTATTGTAGTCAAGCTTGTGGTGGCCAAACCTATTTCAAGATGCAAAGGAATATGCTAAGGCATGTGATATATGCTAGTGCACCAAAAAATATAACCATCAAGATGAGATTCCCCTCATTCCCATTCTTTCCTAAGCACCATTCAAAAAATGGTCTATTGACTTCATTGGGCCAATCACTCCCACAGTACGATGCATAGGTGCAAGATATATTTTAGTGGCTATTGACTATTTTAATAAGTGGGTTAAAGTCATATCAACTAAAGATTGCACAAATATAATAGCTATGTGTTTTATATTGGAGAACATCATAAATTGGTATGGGTGCCCATTGAGTCTGACTAACAAAATCGGTACTCATTTCATCAATGAAATGGTGCATATCCTTTTGACTGAATACATGGTGGCATACCATAAAAATACCCCTATCATCCTTAGGCTAATGGCACAACTGAATCATTTATAAATATCTTATAAATGTTCCTAAATAATATATGTGACATTGGTCATAAGGATTGGTATGATCATGTATCAATTATACTATGGGCATACCATATGATTTACAAATTCTTGAACAAGGCTACACCATTTCAACTAGTGTTCGGTGTTGAAGTAGTTCTACCCATGGACTTCATGGTACCTTCCTTATGAATTACATGGATTGGTTTCTTAGATAACTAATAATATTTAAGTGCAAGGTTAGAAGACTTAGAGCACTTGGATGAGAAGTGTTCCCAAGCTAAGTGGAGTCAATAAATTGAGGTGTGCTAGAGGCACTAACATGATAAGCACATTAGTCACAAAGAGCTTACTAAAGGAGCATTGGTGTATCTCTATGATTCCAAGTACTTAAATAACCTAATAAAATTACAAATATAGTGGATGGGTCCATACACCATCCACCACATATTGGAGATAGGTGCATGCAAATTGTGCATATTATCTGACAAAATGTTCCCTAGTCATTTCAATGGTAACTGACTAAATCCATATAGGTAGTAAGTTAGCAATCATTCCATGGAAACACTAACTTCTTGGTCACAAGTCAGTTGGGATTAAGTTTACCAAGAAACTATTTAGTTTAAGCCAAACCATTCTTTTAATTATTTTGTTTATCCTTGTATAGTGTATAGAGGTAGTGAGTGGTGCACAATGGCCACAAAAACTTATGTGTTAGAACTTCACACATAATTCCAATTGGGTAATTCAATAACTTATGCACATAATCATATGAGGCTATACATCTAAGTAATGGGTTCATGAAGCTTACCAGGAATAAGCAAAAATAGTAAAATAAACATGTGCACAATATGAATAGTGTAGGGCACTTAGCCTAAAAATGAATCACTCTGGCACTAATTTTTCACTAGAATTAAAAGAAGGAACATATATTGATCCAATAATAGAGCCCTAAGAGGTAAGTGAAGATGTTCAACATGGTTTAGAATAATATAGATAGTGGAGATGTATATTCTAAATAATGCAAGATAATTAGGAGGATACAAAGTGTTGGAAGGCCAATGTAAGGGATTTTTATGGGGTAAGACAAGTCAAGGCAATATGATGTGTAAGAAATAGACCAATGTAGATAAGCATGGTTGAAATAGGAGCACATCTAAAAAAAGTGAAACCAAAGATGCTAAATTATGTGCATATGAAATGCTATGCCTAGGTTTCCACAAGGAAGGTGAAGGTCACACCAAAGTTTACAAGCATAGAAGGAGAACATCTAAGGTAGCTGGCATCCACCCAAAAACAAGTAGGAAGTGACCATTTGAATAACACATCACTTCACCAAAAACATCATTAGGAGCATTCAATGAGGGGGTGATAGTAGAACAAAGATACATATTTAATGCATATAAGAGAAGTTTTTTGAGGATCTCATATATTTTCATGTTTTCTAAAAAATTAAGGCACTTATGCCACTAAACTTGCATTAATAATGGTATTTGAAATGATAAGGGTATAAAATGATAAATATATTACCTTATTAGAGTATAAAGTTTATAATAACTTAGACTTAGAGTAAACTAGCCAAGAGACTAGAGATTTAAAGATAAAAAACCTTATCATAGTGAGAATTTGACTTATTTAGGCACCTAGAGTGAACATAAGCACAATGAGAAAAAATACGTTCATAGTGGGACCATTGTGAAGGGTTGGAGAGAAATAATTATGCATAGAATTGAGTTGAAATGTGAAGCTATCATTGGGCTACCTTTAACATCTAGTGAAGCTTAGAGCTTAGATCATAGTCACAGATCCTATGACCATTGAAGCATCGACTACCATTAGAGGCTTTGACAAGACACATCTTCTTAGGTTTAATAAAAACTAGTTTATAATGGTGAAGAAGAGGAAGGTAACAAGCTCCACATTATCATAGCTAGAACCCAAGAGGGTGAAAATCATAAAGGAAATGATGGTTTCCAAGACCAAGGTAAAACCAGTCAAAGCTATTAGTGTCATCATGGTAGACACTGAGGTGTTAACCAAGATGTTGTACCCATACATGTAATATCCCCTAAAGGTTTATGTGGTGGAAAGTTGGCACTCATTTGTTCATAATTATTAGCTCAAGGAATACAAACATCATACATCAAGTTACTTATAATACTTAGCACAGGATTGGATGGTAGACACAAGGCATAAGACCTTGAAGGGTGATTCTTTGTTTAATGTATTGATTTGAGACAAGTTGGCTACTTCCAGTGCAACTCAACTTTATGATTTACCTTCCTTAAAAAATACAAAGGAACTTGTCTAGTTATTTCTCTTATGCATCCATGAGGACCACATATACTTTATAATATGGTACATGAAGACCTCTATGTAGATGATTAAAATTATAATTGGGATCCTAAATACCATAGAGACATCCATCAATTGATGAATGAAAATAAAGAAGTGAATCATGTCACAATATACTCAAATGATTCAAGGGGGGTTTTGTGTTCCAATTAACAAGTGTGAGGACTCTGGCATGAGGGCAACAATTCACCTTGTGATCTCTAAGTTGTGTCCAAGAAGCTAGTGGATAGATATGTCAAAGGTGTATCTCTGCATAGCCTATCACATAACATAGGGCATCCAATTCAATATCAAAAAGTTCATCATAGAGGAGTTGGTTAATAATGTATTGGAGTTCCATATCACCAAGGGGACCTTTAGGTTGGGGCCCATCCTCATCTTGATCATGAGGGAGGAAATAAGGATCCCAAATGGAAGTGAGGATAATATATGGGTGTTCCTAGAACACCATGAATCCCCCACATATAAATATAAATACTACACCCACCCTACCACTTTTAACCCCAAATCCAAGATGCATGTAATACACTAGTGTGAAAACTATATAGAAGCCTTTATACTAGAGTGGGGCATTCCCTAGGGGTTTCCCCTCGATCATGTTCAAGATGACAACTTTTACCATAATACAAAACTACTCCATCATGTGCTTGACACTAAAGGATAGGAATAGGTTAGTAGGGATAAAATATCCCCTTCAACTTCTCAATATAATACTTCAAGGACACACTACACAAGATCCCAAACTATAAACTATGGACATTCTAGTTAAGGGAATTGGATGAAAAAAGGTGAAGGTTGAGGCGTAGGTTCTCCTACATAGATGAAACAATTATATAAGATGATGAGATACTTTAGATCAAATGGACATATATCCCATTAAAGAGGTCACCATCCTTGGCTTCATCTATAGACTTTACTATGAGATGAAGCCATGAAAGAAGGCTTCCATTGTTAGGCTTGAGCACCAAGTGGAAGGAAGACCTCCCAATCTAGTTCAGGAATGAAGGAACCCTAACACCCATAAAAAAATAAAAAGTCTTAAAAGAAGAAGAAAGGGGAGACTTTTGAAGAAATATAAGAGTAACTCAAGCTAAAGATCACCTTAGAAAGTGAAACATATCCTTTGACTAATATGATGAAAAACATGTGATTTACGTTATGGATTTCCCCTAACACAAAGAAAAATAAAAAAAGAAGGATCCTCATGTGGTGTAAAAGATAATCCTATTCAAGGAAGAGGAGGATGAGGAACAAGAGGATTTAGAGGAAGAAGAAGGTGGGATAGGCACCTACATTATACCTGAGGATGAAGAGTCCTCATCAATTGAATGAACTCCCTCCCCTCCACCTCAAACTGAGTTGGAGAAGCGATGGTCAATACTAAGGAAGATCAACTTTAGTGAAGATGAAATACAAAGTGCACATGAGTTGAAAAAACAAAAAGAATAAATGACTAATGTAGGGGTATCAAAATAAGTCATTAAGTTGGTGGAGTCTAAGGAGTAAATAAAAGAGGAGTACAAGGTGTACATGGAGAAGGAAGTTAGGAAGGATAAATGAGAAGATAACCCAAAGAGGCAACCCATTTAAATGCATCAATAGTAGAGGAACTAAAATAACAGTGGAAGGACATGGGATTTGACCAAGGGTATATTAATTTGGTGCTAAGATTAGATTTTAAGCACAAGGAAATGAAAGCCAAGGTCATGTCCTAAGTTGAGATCAATCAACTAGAGGCTAAATAAATGAGAGAGAGAGAGAGAGAGAGAGAGAGAGAGAGAGAGAGAGAGAGAGAGAGAGAGAGAGAGAGAGAGAGAGAGAGAGAGAGAGAGAGAGAGAGAGAGAGAGAGAGAGAGAGAGAGAGAGAGAGAGAGAGAGAGAGAGAGAGAGAGAGAATAAATGTGTAGTGCAAGATGCATTAAGGAAGGCTGAGAAAGAGAAGGCCCAAAGAGATGAGGTAGAGAGAAAGGTCAAAGAGGAGAAGACCAAGAGAAAGGAGAACAAGGATAAATTATCCTAGGAAGAAAGGGAAAGAATGTTAAAATAAAGAGAGGAGAAGAAGGTTATTGCTAGCACAGAGCTAAGGAAGGAGAGTGATAGAGAAGGCACCAAGCACCCCCACTAGAATAGTAGATTAAACTACATAATAGGCATGGCCTGGCTCTAAAGAGATGCTTAGATATTAAAAAAAGGTGATTCTTACACCTTAAAAAATCAAATATAGATAGATATAGAGGCCTTCTTAGGGTAAGGAGAGTAAAAGGATAGTGAAATGGAAGCTCGTAATAAAGAGCCTCTATGAGAATAAATGGATGTGGGGGAAACATCCATTAGAGAGACCCCATGAGAGGAAGAACATGATGGTGAGTTGAGTGATGAAGAAAGAAAAGAAGTGGATAAGGGGACAAGTTTGAAGAAAAATCCCAAGAAGAAGGAAAAGGAGAAAATGATAGCACTAGTACTAAAACCAACACCAATGAGGAAGAAGTATTGGGCAAGGACAAGGAGTTTGAATCATGAAACATGGAAAGGGTGCACTAGGAATTAAAGGAAGATGAGGAAGTATACTTGATGGAGTGCATGCTCCTAAAGACCACCAAAACCTTGATGTGCCACCAAGTTTCTTGGGAAATTGATTGCTACATGGATGAGCCAAAATTTGAAGTTCTGACCAAAGTGATCTAAAGTGCTAAGAAGCTAAAAAAAGGGCATGAATACCAACTCCTCAATCCTCATAATATGAAAATCATGTACTTAGGTAACACCTTTATTAATATGGCCCCTATAGTAGTGTGAAATAACATCAGCAGTGATGTTTACACCTATAGATGGAAGAAGATAGTGAAAAAGGCTAAAAAAGAGCTTAAGGAAACAAAGCTCAAGCTTCAATAGATAGTGGAGCACATAGAAGAGGCAAAACCATCCCTCCTAGATGGTGTGGATCTTTAGAGATGAAGTAAGTAGACTAAGTTTGTACACTTGTGTAGCAAATTCTCCCTAGGATAAGGTTGATACTCAAGGAGAAATAAGACCCCTATGAGGCTTTGTGAGTAGAATTGAATAAAAATTTGGATGTGGTGGAAGACTTCTTTGCCACACTTGAAGAAGGTGTAGAGGAAGCATATGCTATATTTTTTAGCTTCACCAACCAAGTAGTAGTCATTGATTTATGCCTTAAGAAGGAAAAAGAGGAAAAGGTTGATTTAATCCAACACTCCTTTATGATAACTAAGACCAAGCACATTCACGTAATGGCAAAGGTCAAATTCTTAAATTCTTAATTGAAAATTCAGGAGAAAGACTTGGTGGTAGTCTTGTGTGCCTTCCAAATAAAGGGTAGTGAGTAGGGGAAAACTTATATGGTAAGGTGAATCACATAAAATAAAGGTTTGAAGCCTTTAGAAAGGAATTAGAAAGCATGGATATGCTTGCCCTCAAAGCTGTATCCACTCAAGTAGATGTCACCATTGAAGAACTTAAGGGTCCTATCTAAGGTTTTGATAATTTCAAGGTAGACTTAGAGTAGGTTGCACTTGAGTTTTGCACACCTAAGGTAATAAAAGACTAGTTTGAGGTGGACTAATAATTTTATATGGGGTAATGTTGGCCCCCATTTTGTACCAACTACATGGATCATGCTAACTAGACCTATCTTGGTATGAGGTAATTATTGGAGTGGTTGCTTCCATTTTTGAACATTTTGGCACCAACTAGAGGAATCCTCAAGGATCCCATGCTAGTTGCTAAGTAGTTGTGTGTTACTAACTTTTAAAGGACATATCTACCTGAACTTGTATGTGGTAGCTTGATAAACATAGATATTAAAAGAGTAGAATAAGTGAGATTGTGACTTCCCAATGATAGATCAGCCTACGATGTGTGCTCGTCTAACTTGGTTAGTATAGTGGAGTTAGCAGACTCACAACAAATTATCACTTAATAAGTGCCCATCCAACCTAGTAAGGAGATGCTCAATCACCTATAAAAGAAGGCTCACATTTGAAGATCCAAGGAGGCCACTAAGGTAGTGAAGATCTAGAAAAATAGAGAGCCAAGCTAAGTGTTTTCATTTTACATAAGAAGATTAAGAATTCAAATATAGAGCACAAGCTCACGTGTGAGCCTCTAGGAATGAGTAACTATAGGAAGAGTGTATGATCTATTTTTTAACTTGAATTTTATATGTTATACTAGGAGATTAATGAAGAATGTTGTTGAACCATTAATATGTTGATTTTTTCAATATAGATAGTGTATTATCATGTTATACCTTAGTTTAATAATAATAATGATATGTTCCTTTTCTTGAATATATTGTGATGTGGAGGTTTACCCCTAGTTGATAATGGAATCCTTATGTCATATAGTGACTTAGACCTACCTCAAATTTACTAAGTGTTGGAACTAGATTAAGCCAAGGATCAAAGACCCATGCCTAGAGTGCTAACCTAAGGATGAGTAGTTGAACCCAAGTCATCCATATGACTTGTATAACTGAATGACCCCTAACCTATTATCCAACATCTTTCACCATTGAAATCTTGATCTAGATAGTCATGAAATTGCACTTTAGGGTTTGTGCCCTTGTGAAGACTTATGCCTAATGAACTTCCCCTAAGTAGCCTAGAACTAATAGGATGCCTAAACCCATTTTGCCCATGACTAAGTCCTTTTAAACCCCTAATTGTGACATGTTGTAGCTATCCCAGCATGATCTTAGTTTTTTTTTCTATTGTGTATTAGGTGAGCACACAAGGCTTGCACCTTATATGAAATTGATTCTAGTGTAATAGCATGTTAAATTTTGTGTGCTAGACCCTTCTATGCTCACACCTAAACTCACCAAGTCTACAAAAAAATTGGTTTGATATATAAGCACATGACCAAGCATAAAAACTACCCTAGTGAACTTTTATACAAAAGATAAAATTAAAAGAGCATGGGGTCTAAGAGTCTCTTAAATATAGGTAAAATAAAATTTCTTTCTTGAATTTGACCTTGTTTTATCTAATGTGGAGTTAAAGGAAGGGGAAATCAAGAGGAGTGACACATGGAACAATTTAAATTACTTAAAATTGAAAAAAAATGTGACAAAGGGAAAAAAAAAGGGATATAATGACAATAAAGGGTGATTACTTATCATAAGAATGAGGGAAATTTAGGAAAAAATGCTAACATAGATTTTTGTGCAAATTCCATCTAACAAAAGAAGAAAAAGCTAAATTTTAGAAAAAGGATGTAAAAAGATAAAAGATGGTAATTTTATGAGGAGGGTTGGGTCTTATCCATGGTCTTACACTACATCTTCATAAAAGAGAACCCCAAGGGGTGTAAAAAATAAAGTGAAAGATAAAGTGAGGTAAGAAAAAGATGGTAATTTTGTGAGGAATGTTGGGTCCTATCCGTAGTCTTACGAAGTAACTCACAAAATAAAAAACCAAGGGCTTGCAAAAAGATAGAATGCGAGAAGATAAAAAAGACTATGGTACATCAAGAAACCAAAAGACCAAAAGGGAGGACTAGAGGTTTATGAAAAGAAGGAACTTGTTGTATAGGGAGATACTTGTGTTAGTAACCTACAAAAAGTGTTAGATAAATGTAGATAGAAAGCATGAAAATAAGGTAATGTTTAAGCAAAGAACTTTTTGAGGAATTGTGTGTTGGTGGGCTCTTTAAAAATATGGCATTCATTGGTTTGAAGGTGGTAGGTGCTTGAACCAAGAATATCTTTGACTAAATATCGACCCCACTATTTTTGGTTGTATTTACCTTATTTATCATGAGTGTAGTCTAATTTAAAGACAAGATCACCAACATTAAATATGCAAATTTTAACATATTTGTTATGTTATCTAGTAGTGCAAGCCTTGTATTGGCAGTTATATTGTAAGGCAAAAAGATAATGTTCATCAAGTAGTTCCAATGAGATTGAATCTTGATATGGAAAATATCCAAGGAGATTTGATAGTTTGAATTTTAACTAGAGGTGAATGAATTAGATCATTGTGAAGCTAACAAAGATTACAATTTTTAACATTTTTGATTGCATATTTTTTAAGAGTAGGCTAAAAGTAACCCATATGTAGGAATTTATAGGTTGTATCATATCTGCTATAGTGGCCATCATAAATACCCCATGTGCTTGTTCAAGAAGAGGAAGGACCTCATCTTGCATAACATAATGGAGTAAGGTATCTTTATCATTGCAATAATAAAGGATGTTGTGTTGAAATACATACTTGAAAGATTGTTTACAAATACGTGTCTTTTCATGAGAGTCTATAGTAGGAGGATAGTTTGGTGTTATAAAAATTGGACAATGTCTTTATACAATGAGCTTTGTCAAATGGTGATAACCTCAATATGATAGATAAGTGAATCTAGTGGTTGAGTAAAAGATGGATATTTTCTTATTTATATAAGAAAAGTAAGATTAGAAAGGACTTGGTGTGGATGAAAGAGAGATAATGAAGAGGCAAGAGAATCAAAAATGGAATTTTTATCTCTTGGAATAGGCTCAATAGTGAAATAAATGAAATACTTAGCAAGAGTGGTTGAAATTTGATGATATGTGATGAGATTCTAACTTTTACATTGATAATCACCACTGACTTGGTAGTAATTAAGCTGAGAAACACCTAAAGCATGAAGGTATTAAATGTAAAAAATCAAAAGGATATTTCATGCCTAAAATTAGCACTTCATACTCATCCATATTATTGGTGAATTCAAAGGTGAAGAAAAAATTGAAAGGAATGATCTTGCCAATAAGACTTGTGAGAATGCAACTTGTCCCATTTTCTTGAAGGCATTTAACACCATCAAAGTGAAGGGTCAAAGTGTCTTCATGTAAGTTGAAATTTATTTTAGAAATATCCTCAATAACTAATTTTGGTTTAGTAGTACTGAAGGGAGTAGTGGGTTCAATTATGGGAGAAGGATCAAATGCAATGATTAAATGGATAGGTGGTAAAGGAGATATACAAACTTTTGTAGATTTGGAAGTCATAATTTGATCTACCACCCAAGGAGTATTGATAAGAGGATGATTGGTAGGAGGCACATGACCCTTAAGATCTAAGATATGATCTACATAAATGGTATGAACATCCCAATTAAAAATATGGATTTTGGCTAAGGTTTTTTGATAATGCTGGACATCCAAGTCTCTGGATTGAGCTTGGGCCATTATATAGTTATCATCATATGTGGGATAAATTATAAATTCTAGATAATTAGGGGAAGTTTTAGAGGGTGAAATACCAATATTACTAAATATATGAGGAGACATGATGAGACGATCTAGAAATAATTTGGCCAATCCAAAATCCATACAAGTAAAGGCATATTCAAGTAAAGAAGGATCCTGAGCTTTGTAGTAGGGGAAAATTAGTAATCTAATCAATAAGAAGAAGAATAATATGATCTTTGAGTAATAGAAAAGGAGGAATCCATTATGAAATGTAGGGAGGTAACTTGTTATTATTACAAGTATGTTGTAAATCATTGGGATCATCATCATTAGAATTTTCAAGAATAACTTGTAAATTAGGATTCATGTTGATGAACTTGAGTAAATGAGCACTATTAATTCTAGGAATGGTAGGAATATGATATTATGTAAGAATTTAATACATGGGCTACCATAAGAAGCAATGACCCTCATTATATGAGTCTATAGATGACCAAGGAGTATGTTGTAAGATAAAGGAACATCAAGGACAATAAACTTGGTTTGAATAGTCTTAGTTCCAATGGTTAATGGAATCCAAATGCAACTAAAGTATATTTTGATTAATCTTTTCAAAACCACAACAAGTAATATGGGTTTGTTTGAGATGATCCTTATTATAAACAAATTGTTCAATGAGACATAAAGATGTTACATTACTACCAAAACCTTAATCAATTAGAAATTTATGGATAAGAGTGGTATTAATGGTTACTTTTATGAAAAGTGGTGGGTCATCAACATGAAAAATAATTTCATCATTGATCATGTCCTCTTCAAGGGATTCAATAGAAGGTTTAGAAAGACACATAGTTTCAATGGTATTTACATTTGTAGGTTGAGATTAAATAGAAGGTGGTTCTTCATCTAAGGAGGATAGATCATAAATTTCTTGGAATTGTTTCATAAGGAATTTATGATGATAAGGATAAGTATGAACCAACTCCATAAGTGGAATTTTAAAAGACATAGAATTGAGTTCTTCAAAAAAGTTCCAATGAGACTTAGAAGAACCAACATGAGGTTTAGGAGGTAAATTAGACTTTAGAAGAATAGTTGAATTTTGAGGATCAGAAGGAGGAGTTGGTTCCTCAAGCTTTTGAAGCAACATTAGTAGTGGTATTATCTTTAATAATTTGTTCCTCTAAATATGGCTTCTTAGGCTTGGTAATGGGATCTTTTTGAGTCAATTTATGATGATAATTGACATTATCAATAAATACATATTGAGAATTGTTAAAATATTAGTCATAATCAACATCAATGGCACAAACATCCTTGGTATTTGGTTGATTATTTGAAGAATATTTTTGGTTATTTGAAGTAGAATATTTAAAAGTTTGTTGTTTTTAAAAAGCAGTAGTGTATTCCTAATGATGAATATTGATCATGGATTCATGATTGAATGAATAACCAAGCATATAGGAGATAAAAAGTTAGTGATACATCTAAAATATTCATGAGAATGTCTAATGCTATCATGGAACCAATAAAATAGATTGGGGTCATACCACTTATGAGGATCATTAGGATAAATGAAAGGTTATGAGGGCAGTAAAAATTATTTCATTTATTGAACTAAAAGAGGTGTGTGAGAAGGTGAATGAACATCAATTTTGGTAACTCCTAGTTTAGTTTGTAGAGTAGTAATATTAATATCATTAGATGTTTGGAAATATCCTTTAATAATTTTAGGATTAGGTTCAAATTGCTTCATAATAAAGTCTTGATGTTTAGCTTGATCAAGAGATTCAATAAGTGTTTGGGGAGAAAAGGTTTGAACCTTATATTGAAAAGTGGGAGTTAAAAAAGTGATAAAGAGTTTTCATAAGTTATGATCAATCGTGTTATGATCAGCTTTATGGACCAATGATTTCCATATTTTGATAAAGTCATGAGCTGATTCATTGGGAGATTGCTTAGCATTGATGAAGTGGCTAAGGCAAGTTTCAAGAAGATCACTATGTTGAAACTCTTTAACTAAAGGATTAAAACAATATTCAATTTTCCAAATAGAATGTTATGGAAGTTGATTATATGATTCTAATACATCTCCATCAAATTATTTCACTAAGATTTTAGTATTGGTGAAGGTATTAGTTTGGATCCACTATTTGTAAAAGTTGTCAAAGGCTTTGAGAAATGAGGTAGGGTTTTTATCCCCATCATATTTGATAGTTGGAGATATGTTACCAATATCAATAGATACAATGAAAGTAGTTAACAACTTAGTTTGAATGGTTTGGAGAATCTTGTTATTCATTATGGGTTGAGGAATAACATTGCTTGAGGCATATTGAAGAGGTGGAGGAATGAAATTGGGAGTAGCTTGAGGATGTATAGTTGGAGGTTGATTAGCCACATTGATTAAATGTTGTTGAAGTTGCATCATTTGGTTGGTTTTATAATTTTTCATTATGTTCATTTGTTAGATAACTTGGGATAAAATTTGAGTTATATCAGGAGGTGGGTTGGTATTGGTAGGAACACCCCCCAAATTGGTGTTGGGGGGAGGATTACTAGAAGAAGGATTAGTAGTTGGATTGTTAACTAGCCTTGTATCAATTACTCCCACATTAGTTTGAATATTGTGAAGATGAGAATTTTATTGGTAAGTATAGAAAGGACTAGATCCATCAAATTCATCTTGAAGTGTTATTTGCATCATATTTTAGGTCATAGATGAAAAAGGAGAAGAGGTTACCCAATAGTGATGGTGCTCTTGGGAGGAAAAGAGAACGAGAAATGAATATACCATATAGTATCTAAATGGATTCAATATATCTAGGAATATTCTAATAGGATATTTCATTATGATTGAAGAGAGATGAATACAATTCAAATAAGGAGAAATAAATAACTATATTGATAAATAGAGAAGGTAGAAAGCAGTATAGGGTCGACTGGGTTAACCTAGCATAGAAAATAGGGCCTAAAAATAGTACAAGGTCATTTGGGTTGATCTATTATAGTAAATAGAGATTAGAAAAGGAAAAAACAAGGTTTTTAAATAGTAAAGGGTTGATTGGGTTAGTCCAGTATAGTGAACAAAGGCTAAAAAAGATACAGGGTTGACTAGGTTGACCTAGTATAGTAGATAGGAAAATTTAAGAATCCTATAACAGGTTGTGAAATGAAACAAGATAAATTTTTCAAGTAATTTAAAAATAAATATATGAAATAAAATAATCTATCAATTGGATTAATGCTAGTTAATCTAATTAAATCACATAACACAAAACCTTGCACTAATAATGGCTAATGCAAGTTTTTGCAATACAAAATGCAATTGAGCAAAGAGAAAGCAATCAACTTGGAAAACAAATGGATAACTAATTTGTCAATCTAAATGTTTATTAGACTATTAAGATATGATTTTAAATGTGACAGGAAGTTGGATATAGGTATGGGATTAGAATGGTAATATAAGGATGGTTTCAAGTAGGTTGGGCTAAAAGGGAATGTAGTGGCAATGATGCAAGCTTGGTATTGGGGCCTACCCACTCAATTCACACACTATAATGATAAGGGTGTTAGGTGTTTGTCTATAAAATACCATTAACCATGATTTATACTTGACTAGAGTATCAAGTTGTCTTCCCCTTTGGTGATGAAATCCAAGTAGGTTGGCCTTGGGTAGATAAATGTTAAAATGCTTATTTAGATTTTGTGATTTGCTTATGTGTACATAAAATAGAAAATAATGAAACTAAATGATTAATTGAAAAACAATATAATTAAGCTATGTGATCTATTATAATCATGCAAGCAACAATAAAATAAAGTGTGAACTAATTACTAGAATATAAGGTTAATTCCAACTTTGAAAAAAGGTACAATGTTGATATAGTCAATAGTGTATGAAACATTTAGAATAGGGTTAACATGGTTGAACCTGTACTATAAAATTAAGGTCTAAAAATAAATAGGGTTGGTAGAGTCAATTGAGTTATCCAAATAGCACATAAAACATGTAATTGGGTCGACATGGTCGATCTAATTGATTGTGCAAGGGTAGTTTTAAAGACAAAACTATAAAATGAAAGACTTTAAAGAAAGAGATAGAGAGATAAAAATAACTTTAGTATATCAGAGATGCAAAGAATAAATATTATTGTTTAAAAAACTTGATATATGTTTTCAAATTCTACCAACTGCGTCGATCAATATTTATATAAACTTGTTGCTAAGTGCATAAATTAGTATAGGGTCAATCGGGTTGACCTAGTATGCTGAATTTAATGTCTAAAAAATTACAGGGTTAATTCAGTTGACCTAGTAGTTTGGATTGGATGTCTAAAAAGATAAAAATCTATAATAGGTTGACAAGGTTGATCTAGTAGCTTGTACTTGAAATCTTATGCATAGAAGTTAGATACTAGGTCAATAGAGTCGATCCAGTATGGAAAATATATGATAAAAATAATGATGAAAGAATGAAAGAAATGAAATAAGGTAAAAAAATAATATAAGGGTTAGTTCATATCAATTTCACCATAATGTATTATGAAGGTGAAGCCAAAGTGAATAAAATTCTAAGAAGAAAGAGGAAATCTGAAGACAATCGAACTAGTGGTGGGGTAGGATTCATGTTGGGTTCACCAAAATGTATTATAAAGGTGAAGACAGTGAATACAATATTAAGAAGAAAGAGGAAACATGAAGAAAATCCAACCAGTGGTGGGGTAGGATTCATGTTGGGTTCACCATAATGTATGAAATATAAAATGTATCATGTTTATAAATCAATCCTCGATCAGAGAAGATAGAGCATACCTACACATCTAATTGGGAATACATTTGTTAAATAAGGCATGACTAATATGGGGATCCACTCAAATTTATTAGGGGATCACTTGTCATAAGACACCATGATAGGAAGGTTTCCAAAGCCTATAGTCTAACACAATCATGCATCAACCCTAAAAGAATTCTAGGTTTTATGTTCACTCTATTGTAATAAACAATAAAGTAAATCTAATCTAGTACACATCAAATCTTGTGGCACAAAGTGGGGGTTAATAAAGCAATCAAAACATGTTTAAAAGAATCTCAATTAAGATAAGTATGAGTAAGACCCTAATACATGGAACATGAAGAGTAATATTATTTGATCCAATACTTATGTTACTTACATATACTAAAGAGAGGAGAACAAAATTAGAATATACTTACCTTAATGTGAACATATCAAGACTCAATCTCTTCCTTTGCCAAAGGGGATTTAAAATAGATTTTTGTGGTTTGTAAGGATAACTAATAAGGGCCAAATCATCCAAGACTTATCCAAAATACTAGATTATCCAAGTAGAAACCCTAAGCTAAGACTCCTCAAGTAGAATGGTGGAAGAGTAGATTATAAACAAACATGAGTGAATAATAAATATTGATTTCATATTGAAATGATGATGAAATGATATTTTATTAAGGAAAATCTCACCCTAAATCCTTCCAAATATGTCAATTATATGGAGTTGACCTAATTTACCCTGTATGTTTTCAAGAGATAATTCACTAGGTCCCAAGTTAGGTCGACTAAAGCGCTGAAAAAACTCTCAAGTGAAAATTACCACAAATAGTGTAGGGTCAACCCAGTCAACCCTATATATTAATAAGAGGTTATAATTATATAGGGTTAACCTAGTCAACCTAGTACAGTCAACTGGATAAAGGGGATCAAGGTGAGGAAAATAAAGATGGAAAGAGGAAAAATATTGGAAGAGTGTGCAAGGAAGGAGTAATATCTTAGGGAATTGTTTTAAGATTTGTTTGGATTGGTAATAATGTGGAAATAAGGGATAAAAATATTTTAAATTACCAAAGGTCTACCCACCCCTTTCTTAGTGCACCCCTTAAGGTATGCACTCAGAGAGATTGAGTCTCGACACATTCCTACAAGATTTAAAGCATCAATATTTGACAATAGTTGAAAATATTATGTGTATATATAAAAAACCTCATCACTAGGCATTAAAAACTAATGTTCTTTGCATAAAACATCCTCAACAATAGTAATATGTTCATTTGTATCCATATAAACCTTAGAACTAGTCTCAACTAGCACCGTGGTATTCTCTTTGAGCTTAACTTAAATTGACTTTTGATTATCCTTTTATATCTAGGTAGATGACACATTCTCTTAGCAATCTTGAATCTTCTTCATAGTTGATTCTTTTACTTTATAAGGTAGTCCACCTTGATCTTTCAACTCAACTAAATTAGTTTCCTTGGTTTTCACTTCCTTAGGTTTCCATATCAAGGATTGACCTTTCTTGAGCACTCTAGGATGTCCATGCATCTTATTATGACATGAGAGCTTGATTTTATAATATATTTCAATATTACCAACTTGATGACAACTAAAATAAATAACATCATTCATACCTTTTTCTTGATAAATATATTGAGTATCAACATATATACCATCTTATATCTTAGGTTCATTATGCTCAAACTTAACTGTCTTAGGTTTTCATACTTGGGTTAGTATTTTCCCATGCATTTTGGGGTAGAATCTAGCAATATGTCCCTTGTCATGAAAATTATAGAATACTACATTATCTATACCTTTAGCTAACTAACTACTCTTCCTTATGCACTTTCTTTCTTATGACCAAAAAGCTTACATGCAAAGTAGTGACCTTGAAATGAAATTTCATACCTTATAGCATTTGGTTGCTTGATAGGTCTTCTCATGTTGCACTTGATTATTTCATCCTTGTTATCTTGAGTTGACCTCTCTTGATATTTTTTAGCCTTGTTTAACTTGATAATAAATTTCTCATGCCCATCCTTTAATGAATCTATCTTGGTTTTTAATTGAATGCTCTCATCCTTTTTATCTCTCATACTTGAAATTGTAGCCTCTAACTGAATTTTGAGAACTTGTATAGTCTCCTTATCCCTCTTATCTTCTTTATCCATGCCATCCTTCATTCTACATGATTGCTCTTCAATAATATTTATAGAATCAAGATTAGAATTCAACTCATCATGTTCACATTAGTTTGAACTTAACTTAGAATTTTTATCTTCTAACTGAGTTTTGAGATACTTACATTTTTCCTCTTTTGAACTTAGATTAGTCTTTGTAACTCATAACTTATCCTTAAGATCTTGTGTGGTCATCTTGTCTTTTTTTACTATTTCACTTAATCTCAAAAACTTGGTTTGAAGATGACTTATCATTTCACTATGTTTCATGATCCGTTCATTAATATCCTCAATATTCATATCATGTTAATCATCCTTGGAATTATAATTTCTCTTCGTACTCTCAATATGACTATTTTGTTCCCTAAGACCTTTGACTATTGATCTCAACTCAAGATTTTCTTTCCTAAAATGCTTATCCATCTTTTTATCTTGGATCACCTTCAAGTGGTTAAACTTACAATGAAGTTCATATTCAAATATCAATTTTTAGAGGTAAAATCACTAAGAGTAGAGGGGTGAATTAGTTATGCTAGATAATCTAATTCAATTCCCAAATCTTAAAAATTCATCACATACAATCATCATGCATATAAATTAACCATTGTAATGAACAAGGAAGATATAAAAATATCAAGCATATAACACATGATATATGTGGGACATCCTATTTAGGGATAAAACCCACTAAACCCTAGAATATGGACTAATTTACCAATCCTATAAGGAGCTACTACCCTTCTCTAGCTGAGTACCCACAATAACTAGACTTTTAACAAGATTTATCTTGTAAGGAGGAACCAACTCCCTAGGAAACTAAGCACCCACTCAGATACCTTTAATATATAATATTAAACCCATGTTTCTAGTTTTAAACTAATGATGACCACCTTTGTCTTTACTCTTCACCTCTAATCTCTCTCAAGCTACCTCTAGGACTAACTCGCTTAAACTTCCTCTTCTAGGCTCATTAGGTTTAATGAACTCTGTGTCCTCCTACATCAACTTGATCAAACAATTACGAATATTCCTATTCACTCTTTTTTGGTCCTCAATGACATATACCTTCTCTTTCAAAGGTTCTCTCTTTCACTTGAATCTACTTACACAACTAGCATAATTAGTCGAAATAGACCTTGTACTTATACCACTCTCTTCCTTTAACCTATCTTGGTCAGCCAAGATGATTTACATATTTGACAAATAATTAACATATGTATATAAAAATGTTACATGTGAGAACCACAATATTCATATGTTGGTCATTACCTCATTAGCCTCAAACCACCATAAGGTTTTGGTGAGACCTAAATTAATTAGGCCTTCATACTCACACGTTATATATGAGATAACTTGGACCACCTTTACCCTTTACCAATGATTAAAACACATAAAACTTATCTCCAATAGACCCTTGATCAATTTTATATTGGTTCATCCCACCTAGAACACCAACTCAACACTTAAACTTACCAATTAGGTCTCCTTCCTCTTTAGTCCTTTATACATAGAAAACATAGTCTCAAACTTCTAAAAAAATACTCAAATATTTCACATAGACATATATTTAGATCATATGGTTGAAACCTTCATGACCTATGAAACACGTCCATATTCCTTAGACATTCCAACATAGGATCTAAGAACTCAAATCAACTCTCTCAAAATAACCACTCAGACTAGTCATATATAGTCAAAATACAAGAAAGATATTTTGACTCTCCATATCTATTCAAGGGTACATCATGACATATAATATTTTATAATAATCCCTAGAGACTAATATAACATCTCCATACTCATTTTATTCTTCAAATCTAATCAGGACATCTTCAACTTACATCTATAAGATGGTCACTCAATCTGATAATGCATTCAGCAAATATAGTCAACTTTTAAGCAATTATTCACACTAAAGATGGATTGGTGAAACCTTAAAAATACACATAAATGGTACTCATGGAGTCTATAATACTATACAATATATAGTTCATCTTGAAATATCAAAATACTATTAATAATAACTTAATTATCCTTCTCGGGTCACTTGTAAAATAGTTTAAACACACAGTCAACTTTAGAGCTTAATGTCTTTGAATATACAAACATTCAAACCTTATAATAAAATTATCTAGATGATACCTAAATTCCTCTTCAAATTTTATTTTTACTTAATCAAAAAATTCTTCTTAGATCAAAAGATATTAGTAAAATACTGTAGACTCATTTTTCCCTTTGCTAATTCGAATGCCAACAGTCACTATGTAATGAAAATATTGCAGACACATGTCTTCATCTCATGTCCCCTGATATCTAGAAAAACATGCTCCATTTATATCCTCAATATTAACATGGTATTTACCTTTAAATTCTCAGTATTAATCTTATATCCTCACTTCCATGATTAAGACACTTGGCACCCTCACGTGCCTTCTGAGCATTGATTATTTGACTCAAATTGTACCATTGATCTCCATCTACATAAACACCCACATCGTATTGATCTTTTGTTAAGTCATCATGATTGATACATATGTCTTTATCACATGAAATATTTGACATATTGAATTCATGTGCACCATTGGATCACAATATGGATGATTAATTCTCATCGTTAGATCTACCTGACTATTTGACCCCAAAATTTAATGTAGTTAGACTTGATGATCTTTAGCACACCATAGTCTGTAAGAGAAACTTTAAAGGATTATCATTTGAGATAGAAATAACTTCAAGATTTGAAATCTTTAGGGTACCTTTTTAGCACTATAGACAACATCTCCATGAAAACCTTTGACCATAATTGAATTTTTGAGTACCTACACTAAATTCACAAAATTATTAGATCACTCATATATGCATGATGTGTAGTGATGGTATATCTTATCTTAAGCTATAAGGTTCATGTTTCTCTTTCCAAATTATCATATGATAGATCATAAATTCACCAAGACATCTATGGGTGCCTCACAACTTATTATTTGTCCTTATAAACCTACACATGTGCCATATCTCTCAAAACTATCAAACACAACTTCTTTGTTATTCATTCACTAGTACCTCATGTTCTCTTTGACATCAATGACAACCTAACATTAATGACCATGCTCAAAAAAATATATTCATGGGTATTACAATATTGGTTGCGTATACCCTAGAAATAAATTTGAACATATTTGTGATCCTTCCATGGTTTTTTAGGATGATTAATTTAGAATTGACATAAGTTCTCCTAGTATCTTCTATGAGTATTATGTTTCCTCTTTCCATTCCATTACCATTCCACATGTCATTAACACAAACCAAATTAAATATTATATTAAACTTACACCTCCCACAAGTGTTGATTAGGACTGAAAAAATCACACCTTGTTAAATTATATCCATGGTGACATATCGATTGTAGAATTTTAGGGGAACCAAGACCACATTCATTTAGAAGAACAATCTCCTAGTGAAATACCTTTTTGGAGGTGCTAAGAGACAATCAAAGTCTAAAATCAACATCTTATAGAGAAACATTTTCTAATGCACTATAAGATAATCAAATTCAAAAGTTAATGTTCCTTAGTGGAACCTTCTCAAAGTTACTATGGGATAATCAATAAAACTTTATTGGTGAAAACCTCTTTAAGGTTCTAATAGTTGAGCACAATAGTTCTTCACTACTTGATGAAGACATTATTAAAGATAACATCAATATAACTTCCCATATACAACATAATCATTTGGTAGCTACTCTCAAGCCCAAATAATAGATAAATATTATAGTCCCATTGAGAGCATATTTACTAAGTAATCAACCCCATCACAACCAAAATTATGTCGAATCAATAATCAATAACACTATCTATGCCTAAAAATCTTGATCTTCAGTATTTACCCAATCATTATACATTTCATTATGTTTCATCTATCCATTTCAAAATTAGACCTATCATCCAATATTTATCTATGTTTACCATCCCTCACTACACTTTCCTTTGTTGAGGCTAAGAATATATCTTATCTCAAATTTTGAGGGAAACAGATTCAAAGACCAAAGAAGATCACAAAAACATTATTGGAGTCTAAATTTGTAGCAATAATTTATAGAGAAGTTATTTTTAAGAGGTGCATGCTATAAATTTCCATGATTTATTATTTTGGTTTTATCATATGTTAATCGAGATTTACATCTCCACATCAACAAGAACAACAAAACCATATATTTGCCTTGCCATTTTTGTTTTCCATTCATCTTGTCTTTGTTTCATACCCAACCATTTACCTTATCTCATCACTTGGGGGAAATTTTATTACCATTATGGCTAATTTCCCTCTTGTTAACTTCTTTATTCCATAACCTATACCATTCTACCATACCTTCATTATTGACCAAACTTATTTTTAAACACCCTCCTAACCCTTTGACCTTGGTTATATTCCATTGGTTCTTCAGATACCATCAATGAGGGGATTTAGATCAAGCTATAGAAGTTAATTTAGTATTATATATATAGACATTATTTTGGACCAATATGATAATGGTTGGGTATTTGCCTCCTTCATTTCTTATTTCATTTTATTCTAAGTGATCCTGATTATAACTACCTTTGGACAAATTAGTATTTCACTTTATGCTACTAATCATAATTGCTTGTGGGTAAATTATTATCATGAACCTTTACCATTGTCCCCTAATTATAACCACCCATGAGAAAATTAAGAATAAAATTTTTATCATGCCTTGAATTACCACCTTGACATTCCTATATTGTATTATGTCATTTGACTAATTTGAGAAATTGTTTCTACCTAGTCAGATTCCTCCATTGTAAGGAAAAACTATAATAACTTGATGTATTAATGGGACTATGTAGGTAGTGATCAATTTATGTTGAGGTCATCTTAATCATCCTTTGCCACACTCTCACCATTTTGTGATCAATTTCAAGTTTTCATGCTCTCATCATTTTGTGAGTAATTTCAAATTTGAATGCTCTCACCATTTTGTGAGTTAGACCATCTAGTATCTCATCATTATCAAGTGAGTTGAGACACATATAAAATTCCAAAAAATTTGTAAAAGATCTTAGAAAACCCCAAAAATCATTTTTAAACACTTTTTTGCCTTTAGGATTCTTGGAACCCTCATTACTTTAAAAAAAAACTACTTATGATTTAGTTTCCCCATCCTTGTTAGTCTTTATCCTTATGCTCTTACCATTTTTCACATTCATGTTTCACACATTATGTATTCAAATTTGATACTTTAATGATCATTAGGATTCATCTCATGATCTTGTCATTTTATGAGCCCATACCAATATTTCTTCTAGAACATCAATCAAGTTTTCTTATCATTATTTTATTTTATTCCATATTCTAGGAGAACTACATTTGGCTCGAATTCCATGTTGGATCATGAATCTATGGAACTATGTAGGTTGCATCCACTTTCCTAGTGCATCTAGAGTTAGCTCAGTTACCCCTTCATTTTCTCTTCTTCCCCCTATTTGTCATCTTATTTGTGTCGTTAGTTCCCTATAGCCTAGGGGCAACCTTGTGCCATTTATTTTTGTCTTATATTTTCACTAACATTGTGATTAACAATTTTTTGTGTTTATTTCTTTTTTGTTCTCATTATTTTATTTTGTCCTATTTTTATTTCTTTTCCATTTTCTTGGTGTTTTATCTTCCTATTTGTTTGTTTGTTTAGATATTTGTTTTCTTTCATTGTTGTGCTTTGACTTAGTATACATGCATTCATTGGGTGATTCCTGGCATATTATACTTAGGTCTATCAATATTCATACATCAACATTGTCATCATGATTTTTATAAATGGTGCATTATTTTAAATTATTTATTAGATTACATGTCAGTATTTATGCATATTTAAGCTCAATTATCATGGTTTTTTATATCATGATGCCTCCCATCATGTGCTAAACAAAATTAACTTGAGAAAAATTACAAGCAATGCAGTTGTGGTACTTCTCCTTGGTACCTATAAAGTTCTTGATCTACCAAAATAATTTCCCCATACAGATTAGTTAAATCATCAATGGATTTTAATCCTTACTAGTTAAGACATGCATCTCCATACTAGTAGGTTGACCAAATTCATCCTTCACCTCTATACTGTATTAATCTTACTCCATGAGTATGGATTCAATACATAAGCTCCCTATTATAATTTTCCATAATATTATCATTATTTTGCCAATGATTCTAACCACTTTTGGGAAAATTATTATGTATAATCCCACCCATATAGCCAATGATTATAACCACCTATGGGTAAATCATTATATTTTAATCTCTCTAGAGATTAATGGTTATAACTGCCTTTGGGAAAATCATTATCTCTAACCTGTATGGGAAAATCCTTTTTTTTTTACCTCTCTAGAGGTTAATGATTATAACCAACTTTGGGAAAATCCTTATATCTAACTAACAGTGGGAAAATTATTATCTCTTTCTTCCCAATTGGGGCATCTTTTTATTTTACTAATGATTCTAACTGCATGTGGGAAAATCATTGTTTTAATTTTCATGATTATAATTGCCTTTGGGAAAAACATTCTCTTGATACCCTTATCCTTTCGATATTTATTGTAACTACCTTTGGGAAAATCATTATCTATTTACTTGGCTATGCCAATGATTCTAACCACATTTGGGGAAATTATCATGTTTATCTACCCAACTGAGGTAGCTCAACTTGTCACTAATTATAACCACCTATGGGAAAATAAATATTTTCCACCCCTTTTTACCTTTTTATCCCATCATTTTTTTTTGAGGGATCAATCATTGAATTTATTTACCAACCACTCCCTCAAGGGGGCATCTAAAGCTCATGTATTTCCATTGAATTTGTAGGTATATAGGACCTTTTCACTCTTTGAGAAGACATTATTGTGCCTATAGTTTGCAATGCCTTCCCAAATAGGGGTAAACCATAGACACCCAATTATGGCCACAATTGACTTCCAATCAGACTTCAGAATGATTCTTACCAATCATTGTCAATTAATCCTAAAAATGACTGAACATCTTAATTTTGGTTGTGCATCATTCATCAATGCTTAGAATCATATTGAGGCTTCCCTATTTGGGATACTAGCCTATATGCAATAATAACCTCTCATGGATTCAACCCCAATCACTTTGTGACATAACAAATGTAAATTTGGCTTGTGGACCCATTGAGTGGGGCACTTAATCAAATCTTAAAATATCAAAAATGCTAATAAAAAATAATTAATTAATTAAACAAGATTAAAGGCTTAGTTGAATTATCTATTTGTGATTAATGAATATATAAAATATAAATTCCAAAAAAAATATCAATCCTTTCCTTATTACCTTCATTAGTTGTTAAAATATCTCCAAATATCCCAAAATATCTAATTTGATAACTATGACTAGTAACTAAAAATCATAATTACATGACAATTTTTAACTCGACTGAAGTTAGTCTCAACTCAACCTAAAGGTGAGAGTTAATTCTTTAGGATATAAATACAAGTCCATAACCATTGATGTTTAAGTTATCTAATGTAATGTTATAATACACAAATAGATGCAAATAATCCTTGCATATAACCTTACCATGCCAAATTCATGATCCAAGTAACCAAACCAACGTGTCAAGGAAATGTGAAGCCAAAAAATCTCCATTGATGAAGATTTATTGATGCACAAGCTGAGAAAATCATTTCTATATGCCATTTGGATCTCAAAAGAAGGTATAAGAAAGTTTTATTTTATGTTTTAGTCATGTTTCATATGCATGCATTTTATTTATGCTCTCCCTAGTGTCTAAGCCTGAGGCATTAGTGTTTAGTGTGTCTATTTAGATTTTATTTTGTCTTAATAACACAATACTAATCTCCCCTCTTGGATTCCTTACTCACAAGAGAAATATTACCTACAGTAGTTTATATATAAGAAAATTATTAAATAAGTTAGTTCATATATTTGAGACATAAAACAAATGAAAAAAGTATAAATAAATAGCGTGATAGGCCTACTCCCTCGAGGGGCATGGACCAATTGAGTCAAAAAAATTAGACAAATAAACATGGATAATGCCTTCCCCAAGTTTTCCTCTTCCAAGATCAATCCATTAATTATGTTTGTGGTTAGAGTTAGTGTTTCAAGTCTTTGTTGATATGGTATCACAAATGTCTCCATTTATATCTCCTTGCACCAATGGCTTTACATCTTACTTTAATCAATATTGAAAGGATGATTGAATTTCTCTAGAGATATTTTTGCATATTTTTTCTACACCAATAATAGCTTAAAGGTTATGGCCATGGCTCATTTATTTATATTTTCTCCAAAATAAATAAATTGATTTGGGATCTTCCATATCAAGATAAAGATGAAGGGTCACCAATCCATTCAATTTTGAAGGGACAAGAAATCAATATGGTCATCACTATTTGGAAGGATGGAACATTAATAAGGCATGGGTAGTCTTAATCTTGATACTTATCTCCATTAATGCTTTGTGGATGACACCCCTATGATGATGTCATGGGTGATGTCATGGCCCTAATATTTTAAATTATGAATATCCAATAATAGATATTCAATAATTTTATATGGATTTATCAGTTAAGATATTAATCTAATTTAATTTGTTTAATGATGTTAATTATTCCTTTTCTAATTCTTGTAAATTGGTCACTTATTTAATTATAATGGTCTAAAATGTCAATTTACGTAGTCATAATTTGATTGGATTTGAATTAAAGGAAGGTGTCAATTGTGTATAAGGTAATACCCTAATTAGGGAAGTATAGATCTGATTTGTCACATGTATGTGATGTGTGAAGACAAATTAAAGGATTAAAGTGGTTTAGAACATCATTTTAATTGGTCACAATTTAACTAAAATTGAATTAGAAAAAGATAACAATTCCATACAATGTATTTCTCTAATCAGGAATACATAGATGTGTTTAGGGAAACATACCCCCATTTCTAAAAATTGGTTACCCTTATTTTAAATTAAACAAATTTTTACCTTAAATTTGAAAAATCACTTGATCAGAGTACCACTAGCATGTTTGCACATTGTCTTTATTTGAAGATCATCCACACATGGATCTTATTTGGATTAATTGACATATTTTCAAATGATTATTGTTTTACCCCTTCTAATTTTGATAATGATTATTGCTTATGTTTCTGTAATGCAATTTTACTGGAATATCATTTGGGAATGAACATGATTAGGGTTTTTTGCTTCAATGATAAATTGATATTTTACTAGACTTTTGTTTGTTAAAGATTAAATCAATCTATTATAAGTCATGTTAAAACCCTAGTCTAATGTTTTAACCTAGGTCCATTTTGAATTGAATTCAAATTTATGTGGGAGTAATTCAAGTAGGAAAAATTAATTGAAACATAGACTTAGTTTAGTTTTTATCCAAAGGCTTAGTCATATTTATCAACATGACCAAACCTTAATCTAAAAATTCATACTTGGTCCCTTATGTCCTAAGCCCCCCTTTGTTCCTTTTATATCCACATAGTCTAACTAATGCAAGGTCCCTTTTGTTATGTTCCAAGCTTAGATTAAAAGCCTTATCATAAAGTTCTAATTGTATTTATTAATAAAACAAAAACTCTAGGATAAAACTTTATGATAACTTTTATCATTCATGGGTCCCTTTTATAATGTTTTAGAGCTTAGCCTAAAAATTTTATCCTAATTTTTTATCATGTTAATCAACACAAATAAAACCTTTGTCTAAAATATTTTAACTTAAGTTCTTTGTATTCCCTAATCCTAACTTAGTTTTATTTTATTGATTTTAGGATCAATGATACACATTTAATATGGCAATATTGATCTAATAGTACATGAAAAGTCAAGACTTCAATGGAGCCCTAAAAAAAGCAATAAGGTTATAAGTGTCACCATCATGGGAACCTTTCCAAATATCCAATGGTATGCAACAAAATATGATCCAATGGAATGTGATTGATAACTCAAAGATTATTTGATGATGTGAGATCAACATTGATAATTTAAAAGAACTTAGAACTAGTGTAGAGATGCCAAGTATCAAGCCCATAATAGATAATTAAAGATAGAACTTGTTCTCAAATATTGATGGTACATGACTAAGCGTACACATTACGATTGATATTGGGTGTCAAGTCAAAGCTTCAATGGATCCCCCAAATGAATGAGAAGGTGACAAGTGTCACAATTTTAATGAAAGAATATTGATCAGGTAATGGCATTCCACCCTTTGGATTGATATTTGATAGTGTGTTGATTTGACTAGATAAGATCTGATAGTGCGTGATGAAGATTGAAAATTAAAAGGCCTTGATAATGAATGAGGAGAAAACAAGTGGAATAACCTCGATACATAAATTAAATATAAATCATAATTTAAAGATTGATGATATGTAGCCTCACATACACATTTTGATCAACAACACATAGAGTAAGGAACATAATTCAATTGATCAAGATCGAAAAAGTGTATTCATCTAGTTGAAGATGATCTGATGGTGCAAGATCAACATTGACATTTAGCAAAGATCAAGGTGAATGTATAAGTACCAACTGTTACAACTATAGAGGATATAAAAAAGTAGTCAATGACATTAAATTTCTTAGATTGAGGTCAATGAATCACATTGATCTAAGTAAATAGATCCAATGGTGCAAGACAAGGTAGAATTTTTGAAGGGCCTAAAACCAATGAAATATCTGCACATGTACAAAAGTGACAAATGGTCATATTTCAAATATTAATTAGTAGGATTCCATGATGATGCCACATTAAAGACACATAAGCATAATATTCTAAGTTGAGATTTTATTGACCCAAGAAATTCATAGATATAAATACATAATCCAATTTAGATTTAAGACATCAAACTTGTAAAATTGAAGTAGTTTCCACCATTAAAGCACTAGGAATACCTTCATAAAAACCCTAGCAAGTGTGAGAACCCTAATTTGACAATGTGCTCATTATGACCAAGAGAAGGAAAGTTGAATTATCACTTATGCGAGAATAAATCAATCTAAATCCAAAGTATTGTATACTAACAAGTAATTTAGAGAAATTTACAACCATGTTAGCTAGGAATGGTGTTTCCAAAGAGGATGTGGAACTTTATTTGACATTAGATGTAAAAGGAAGAGTTTTTAAGGACTCACAGTTTAACACCATAACTTTGAACATAAGGGACAACAATTGGTCAAGATTATTTTGGACCATTGAGAAATAGCAACCCATCAAAATAAATAAATAGAAAAACATGTTTGTAGAAATAAGATAATATGACTTAGTTACCATCAAAATGACTGGCTTAGACTACATAGCTGATAAACTTGAGGTACTACATTGCATAATCATCCTTGCTCTAATTTTTAAAAATGGTAAAATAGATAAGGGCATGATTTTTCATGAACATAATTTCAAGATGATTGATTTAATTTATCCCATATATTTTGAAAATTATTATAAATTTCCTAGTCCCCAAGTAGACTTGACCATAATCAACAATTGGGCCAAAGATACTGATTTGAAGAACATCCTTTTTCTATGATTATATTCTAGAAACCAAGTGTTTTTGAACTTTGATGAAAATTTTTGGCACTTAAATTTTAACCCTTTGAGGAGATGCAAAGCTCTCCTCATCCAAGTGGCATAATGGAATCACCTCTATGCTTGTGGGTAGCCTAAGGAATGAGGTGAGTCTCTAAATAGGGATAACTCCCTTGATTTACCACTATAGATTACAACTAAGACTAACTTTGGGGGGGTGAAAAGAGAGAAAGAAACTAAAATCAAAGATAAACTAATGAAGGTGATATACCAAATTTATTTATGACATACAACCATATGCATATTACACTTGAGAGCAAGCAACAAACCAAATGTACATGCTTCCAATCTATAACTTTTCACATCAATGTTACATTGGGAGGTCAAGGTAAACATATATGCTAAGGAGGACTAGACAATAGGTCTTGAATGGAAATGATTAAGAGACAACTCACTTAATCTTTGACATATCCCAAAAAACTTCACATGCCCTACAAGAATAATTTTTCCAACTGTAAATATGTTGCAAGAATGAGCTAACATGATAAGGAAACAAGAGTTTCACTTAAGAAAAATCAATCATTAAAATGAAACACACTATGAAAAATCATATAAGATGTAATATTTATTCATTTTATTGATCAAAAGGTATAAAATGAGTAGGGCTTTGCCATACTCAAGTGGAGCATCTCATACAATGCCAAAATGGCTAACTCTTATAGAGTTTGAGAGAGAGAGAGAGAGAGAGAGAGAGAGAGAGAGAGAGAGAGAGAGAGAGAGAGAGAGAGAGAGAGAGAGAGAGAGAGAGAGAGAGAGAGAGAGAGAGAGAGGAGAGAGAGAGAGAGAGAGAGAGAGAATTCCAAGGGTCACAAGGACACTTGTCAAGATAAAAAAACTATTTATCCATACATGAGAATAAGTTATGGGCTGAACCATGCAAGTTCATGAAGTACATATGTCAATTCAAGTCATCAAAGTTATGCAAAGTGGCAAAAAACTCCTCCTTTTGTATAGAAAAATTACCTTCATGATTGGGCCTATTTGAACATCCTATAAATAATGAGGAGTAGTATAAATGATTGGAATGGATGGTAAGGACATTAGACATGCCATTCCATATATTGTTTACATGCTTGGTCTTTTAGAAACCTTTGAAAGTGAGCCATCATCATATGTTATCTAGAAAACTAACCCTTCATGCACCTTGCACACTTGGCCTCCAAAATTTCTTAAATTTTCCATGAAAATACATGGGAGGGAGTGAATGACAATTTTCAAGGCCCTCCATGGCCCTAGAAGCATCAGGGACATCTTAAATTCATCTCACTTGAAGTTTTCCATCTTCTTCATGAACTTATCTAATATGAAAAATTTGAATGGATAAATTAAATCACCTATTTTGGGAGATTATAATTTTATTTAAGTCATGAAATTAATATTGAGAGTTAACTCACATATTAAGCTTCCATCCAAACTTTGTTTCATCTCTTAACTCTTCCTATAGCCTGCACAACATAAAAAGGTTTAAAATAGCCTCTATTTTTCCCCATCCATTACATTTTGTACATTTATCTAGCATGTGAAGTAGATTTATGGATTCATCTCCAATTTATAATAGGTATTCTGGTCCAAATATCTCATTATATCACATTTCCAACTCCATTTTTACAAACTAGTTCCTTTAAGGGTTTAACAAGGGTTTTAGGCCTGTCTGCCCTCTCAAGCTTCATTCATAAAAGTTAGATGTCTAATTTTCCAACCAATTTCACTAGTTTTATTTTAAAATACCTCAATAACTTTCATAAACTCATATATCTCCCATATAGATCCTTAATAAAGATATGAGTGCTTGATCTTAACCTATTGAACTCCTTTTCCTCTATTTCTTGCATGTTTAAGTTAGTTCTTAAATCAAAAGGAATTTTTTGGTTTTATTTGAACTTTTATAGCTTTAACACACCTATATCCATCTAATACACATGTTCTAACAAGTTATAATTCCCACCTCATGCCATAAATGTGATTGACTCTTCATTTGGCCACTAGGCCTTGCCTAGTAGGTTTGAGTTGTCTTTAGACCTTAGAATAGATTTTGGTAGTTTTTTCTACCTAAAAAATGTTCAATAACCGCTAATTTTTCACCATATACATGATCCAACTCACTAGAATTTTCATTTTATACTAGTAATAAAAGTTGTTCTCCATTTGGCCTTTAGGTCTAAGAATACCTATCATGCATTACTCCAACCCCTATAGTTTAGAGTATTTAGTTAAGTTCCATTCCTAAATTATTGTTTCTAAGTGATTCATTGGATGTTTAACATCTATATACACATTATACAAAGGTTTATATATGTCCTAACTCATCTTTTTATCACTTTCTTTAAGACTTCTAGGGTTCTACATGACAAAGTACCCTCTATCTGAGACAAAACAAAGGGTAATTTCCATATTTTATCAGTAAAACCAAAAATTGGAGGTGTTAATACATTTTTTTATGATGATACATACCAAAATTAAGACTCTATTAAGGTGTTTATACACCCAAACCTCATCAATTTCCAAGATAGACTTTTTGGAGTGCAGACTGGGTAGGGTTCCTGAAGTGGACTATGTTTCACATGTTTTAGGATAATTTATATCTTCAATATAATACCATTAATATCTCATGAGGTTTATATAAATTATATTAAGGTTTTCTTACCTTCACTCATCCCTTCAGCCTCTCAAATCTCCATATTTTTTTACTATTTGTCCATTCAACCAACTGACTATACTTTATATTATAGAACCTTCATGTAGGTTATATTACATGTTTTGAGCTTCAAACAATGTTTTTTAGTCACCTTATAACCTTTTAGGATCATAAAAAAAAAAAAAACCCTTTTTATCAAATTTTTCTATTCCAAACCTCACCAACATAGTCCCTTTTTGCTTACTATTTCTCATAGTCACCTAAAGTGGTTGTAGGTGAGTTTGTATAGTTTAGGTTTGAAAACAATTTACAAGGCTTTCTTGCATGAAATGAGTTCCTTTATCAATCATATAAATCATTTATCACCAAGTTTATATCCTTCTATTATAAATAATACCTTATTACTTACTCACTACCTGTATACCTTATTTACCTAATATGTAGGTGACCATTGGTTCATTCAAATTGATCATGATATACTTACGACTTCTCTTGAATCTCCTCAAGGTCAAAAAATGGATGATTGAACCTACACTCAACATGAGACTTCCTAAAACACCAATTTTGTCATTATAAAAAGGTCATTATCTTATACTCATCTATAGGTTTACCTTTTTCATATAAGTGACACCTATGAGTATTCTTGAATCTTGAACATTATGTATCAACTCTACACTAATGGTCTCAATGTCACTTTGCATATCATTTAACCAGTTGAACTATCCTAACCATGAAATTTTTGTATTATTTGATTCCAGGATACAAAAAGATCATTCAATTTTCCAATCTTATTGAGATGACTACAAGAATTAATTGTGTTTTTAGACAATTTTAAGCCTCTAAAACATCACCCTCCATCCATCTTCTTGAGCTCATCCTTGGCATAGTTCATCTCTTATATGGAGACTATAAAACTCACTTATTTGGGTGCCTTAGATCTATTTTCAAATAGTTCATAATATAAACCTCTTAGACCTTTGTTTTCCCTTCTTAGGGACTATAGGCTTGAAAATAGAGTCTATTTCCTATTATGTTGGTTACACTCTTCTGCTTTCCCTTTAGACACTTTGTATGCATTTTCAAGGCCTAAATACATTATCAAGACCTTAAGTAAATGTCCAATTATTTTCATTTCTCCATGAAAGCATTTTATAGCCTGCTTAGCCACCTATAAGTGTACACTTTGATATATTAATAGTGGATTAGGTATGAATATTATGGAACCTTCTATGCAAGTGAAATTTAAATTCTTTCATCAAGTGTGTCAATGCATCTTTGGTAATGCTAAGAAGTTGGGGTATGTTTCCACCCCTCCACTCATCAACATGATGTCATTAGGGGCCTATAGGTGAATGATTTGGGTAAATTAGGTAGGCAAATCATGAAATATGGTAAAATGTGATGTTGAATAGCTTCACAATAACTCAAAATGCATTATCATTACTCAAATACATGATCTTCATTAGGAAACAACTTTTTCAACTTGAAAACACTTGTAAACACCTAGAAAAGAGTAGCTAAGGATCTCTAGAATGACTGGTTGGTGTGATGAATGGGCTGCAACTATGAGAATAAACTAGACTTAGATGAAAGGTGAAAAGGGAAGTTAAGGATAATTTTAAAACATGTAGATGAATCTAACACAACCCTTTGATATCATTGACAATGCAAAAAAATCTTGAAAATGGTGAAAAATACCCATATCTCAAAAAAATGAATCCTCCTACAAATTGAGATGATTAGCATATCAAAACTTCATCAAAAATGAAACTGAGTGTGTGTAGAAAAAAAGAAAGATTTCAACATGATTTGAAATCAATCTTAGTATCAAGATTGTATGGACTTTCCCAAACAAGACCAAAACTTCAAGGGTGCATAGATTGATAGGAAAATTTGTATATTCAACTTCAAACAAATGGTTCATAAAGAATAGTTAATAATTATAAATCTTATTGATATCAAAATGAATGTCTCTAATAGTTAAAAAACCTCCTAAAATCATTTTGCTTGAAACTACATCTGCTAGCTGTACCAAGTACAAACCTATAATTCACTTCAGTCTACCAAAAAGAGTGAAAATGAAGTATAATTTTTTTGAGAAATAACTATGATTTTAGGATAATAAATATGAATATGTGTGTGTGAAATCTTAAGATTCACATTTCTACCTTTTCCAAGTGGCACACTTCCTAAAAAAGCTATACAAGTGCCAACCTCATTCTTTTCTTCAAGAAAACTACCTTTTCTAAGTAACCTATCAATTTTAAGTTATTAAAAATTACTAAAGACATCATAAGACACATGTCATGTGATAAAACTCTTTGACACTTGCACATTTTCCAATAAACCCATACAAAGCATTAAATGCAATATTTTTTACCCTTAAAATGACTCAAAATTATAAATGGACCTAGAAAATAATTGACCAAAGATAGTACAACATTAATTGACATCAAATGACCTATAAAACACCTAATGACAATACATTATATGCCCTTATAGGCTTGAAATCAAGTTCTTTACTAGGGGTGGCCCAATTTGACCTAAAATTCAAATTTGGTAAACAATAACATCCCCATTGGATAATTTAGACCTAGAATAAAGATGATCATGACAATGATGAATAGATTATGTAGAAATGTAGCCACTAAATATGTAGATAAACTTTGGGTCTCCTTAATCTATTTCATGGTTGAGAAACAAGTCACCCCTCCTATTGGTGAAGTAATCAACACTTATTTGAGTAGACACTTTTTTACAATCAAGAAGAGGAGTAAGGCTCATTTATACATGATGTAATATCATTTAGATGCACTCCTAAACACAAAAAATATGCCCAACTTTAGGTAATGGCCACATGATAAGACACAAACTATCTCATAGTATTACTCCAAGATACATGTCTTTAAGTACAGGGATCACATTCAATTCATATGTGATTTTTAATGAGGCCATCATAGAGAGCCTAATGATGAGATTCAACCCCATGATAAACAAAAATATTGAAAATATAGGGGATATATATTTATATCCTGATTGTACAAAGCAAAAATATTGAGTGAACCCAATACACTCCCCTTAGATTACTAGTCCATGTGCCAAATAAGCTTGCAAAGCAAGAAGTAGTTTACTAAATTTGCAATGGAATAGATGGTATTTTCAAGACCAAAAGGAAGGGACTACTTCACACCCTCCTCATAACCATTAGTAGAACTATGTTTGTATCATGGTATAATATTAAGGTTACTTCCAAACATAGGACCTCCTTCAATCTTCAAATTGATGAGCTAAGGTAGTGAAAATCCCCATGGAAGGGTCAAGGAGCATTTGAAGGCCAAAATAATAAATGTAACTTATGATCACCAGTCAGGTCTGTTTGATCCCTTATACATAAAACCCTCTTCATTTTATAAGGTCACCATTAGATTTAAAAGGCACAACATCAATCCAAAATCTAGGATGCAAAGGGAGTAAAATGGAGATGATGACATATGGTAGTTAGGGTTAAGGTAGTACCATTTTATAAGTGGTACACCTTCTAGACCTCTATTAGCCTAGCTAAAAATAGATTCTAGACTTGAGGCACAAATTAAACAAAGACCAAAGGACATAAGCCCTAATTAAATTTCATATTCTTCAACCCAAGTAGGGAAACAAGGATCACCAGTGGAAGAAGGTCACATAGTAATATTGGACCCTGATAAGACCATTGAATATGCCCTCAAAATTATATCATTATCTTATGATTCTAAAGATGAAGAAATGGAGGAGATAAAGGAAGATAATGGGAAAGAAGTGTTGGATCTAGTTCCTATAGACACCTCCAAAAGAAAATCCAAATTGGCCATTATTATAGTGAGGGAAAAGAAGCCCAAGGTGACTTTCACTCCTCCTTTGAGTGAGGTTAACCTCTTTAGTGAAGAAAACTTAATTCATGGTCTAACCATTATATAATGGTTCATCTATGGAAAATTGTAAAAGTTACCAAGTGCACAACATCCATAGGCTATGATGAGGGCCATCAATATCCCAGTTCATGAAGAGGTCAAGCCATGGATCCTTGCTCTACAAAAGGAAGATGAAAGGAGGATAGATGCTCTATGAGAATCAAGTGGAGCACAAATGGAAAATCCAACTCTAAAAGTAACACAATCTTTAAGTGGTCTCAAATTTGACCCAATAACTACCATTTTATAGAGGGTAATTGAGAAGAAGGGCATGGTTGGAGGAGAAGAGTTAAATTTATAAAAAGTGGAACCTTTTGTTGGATTAACTCTAATTAGAGGAAAAAATCCTCAATAAGACCCAATATTTAAATAAAATGTTCCTGAAATGGCTAAGGACTAGTCATATCAATTATAAACAATGATCAATGACATCTTTTAGTAGAATAAGAATTTGAAATAACAAGCCATCTTGTCAATCTAAGAAGATAGATTCAGGCAATAGGCAAGACTGATTTAATCAATTCTTTAAATTTAGTCAAGACTAGGCAATATGCAAAGAATAAACAAATCACCATGGGTAAAAGCCAAGTTGGCTAATGGTAGGATTTGAGATATTAAGTGAAGGATTTGATCAAATTATTGACTTTAGCCTAGCCCACATAAATATGGATATGACTATATTAATTGATAAGATAAATGCCCTAAACAGTTGGTCCAAGTAGATGGAGGATATTTCTAAGGACCTAAAACAACAATAGGGTAAGATATTACACATTCTAGATAACTTAATCAAAGATCCCACCACCCTTAGCCCATTAGGCCTTATCACTGAAGAGGAGTTAAAGTATAAAACTACTCAATTCATGTAAGAAATTAGGAATCAAGGAAAAGGGAAAATAGGGGATAATAATAATAAGATCATGGCTCTACTTTTATCATCAGAGGAAAAGATAAGATATGTCAGGAGCATCAAATAGGCTTTGGAAAGGGATGAGATGGATCTCAAGGGCCTAGAAGATCAAGAAAAGGAATTATTCATGAGACCTATTTTTGATCTCCATCTAATCAATGAACAACATTATAGAATGAAGATCTTGTAGGGAAGGCAAAAGACTTCATCAACATGAGGGTCCTAAAGTCAAACTAGTTGACTTAGGATATTCTATTGCATAGGAACATTGTATGATATTTGAAAATAGAATAATTTTTTGTAAAGGCATGTATAACTTGTAAATCACATTGCCTATAGGTTACTCATTTTAAAATGTCTAAAAATTTCTCAAAGAATCATAAAAGGATATTTGTCCTTAATATTTGACATGATTAACCAACATACCTCATGAATTATCTATATAAAGAGTTATTGTCAAATGTAAATGGGGAGATATTTTTTGGAGCCAAAACTATTTGTAACTTTTGAGTAAATTAATCTAAGCAAGGAGTTTTGAAAATTTTGTCCACTTGCTTATGGGAATTATTATCTTGGTTTCTCTCTCATTTGTCTAGTCTTATTTTCAGATTTGAATAGTTCTTATGAATTTTGGATATGCATGTTTAAATTAAAAGCTATTAATATGTGATAATGCTAGATTATTTGAAGGTTATTTGGTTTACTTAACTTTATTTTCTCTTCTTACATCTGACCTAATGTTATTTGCTTGTAGGAGTGAAATTTAGTGAACCTATTTCTTATTTACATCTTGTCACACCTTCCTTAGGTGTTTGCCTGATGTGTGATAAGATTTGAGTGTATGTTACTTCACTTTGCACATTGGTTAAATACATGTTAAGATTAAATTTTAAATTTGTCATCATTTTTAAAATAAAGATCAACATCACGTCTCTTTTCTACCCTACCCTTCCTTTTGCTCCCTTTTTTTATCAATTTACCTTAGAATAGCTTCATTGTGAATACTCATCTTCGTTTAACTTTATAATTAGGTTTAAGTTTAACTCACTATAAATAGAATATATCAACTTCAAAATCAAAGATCACCTATTAAGCCATGGTGGCTCCCAACCACCAACTAATATAAATTTATGAAACAATCACTTATTCTACCTCTATTCCACCAAAGATAGAAATATTATCACAACCTACAACTCATGCATTAGATCATATAGATTCATAAATGAGTAGTGTTTTTTAAACACTAAGAATCACCTATGATACACTTTTAGGCATCAATAAGGAACATGGTCTATTGGTGCTAGAAGGAGGGCAGTTAAATCTTTGAAAATTTGTAACATCTTTGCTAATTTTAGTGAATCTTGTTCAAATACTGATGTATTCTTTGCATATGTGTTTTTTTTAGCATATTTGTGTATATATCATTGATTTTAATGGTCTCAAACTAGTCTTTGTGCTTATTTAGACAAAGATATTCTTTGAAGATATATGACAAATTGTGGTAAGGATAGCTTAAGCTTTGTAAATCCAAAGTGGTTGAGGTTAGTAATAGTTGTTTTATTCAAATATTTATTATATCTCTAAAAATTTGAGTTTATATGTGCTTAAAACATGTAAATATCATTCATACTTACCTATTTAAACATATCTTTGAGATAAATTAGTTAAAGATTCTTATCCTTTGTCATTCTTTCTAAAAATTTGTGAAAAATTTACTTGATGTACAAGTTGGATCATTGTTCTTTGCAAAGATAATATTTGGACATCGTATTTCAATTAAGGTTCAAAGCTTTCAAGATGGAATTGCAAAAGATAAGGACTAGGTCATGTTCAGAGACAAGGGTTCCTCTTCATTCATTATAAGTTCATAAGAGAGCTAGGTGAGATAAAGGTAAGTGTAGACTTTCAAAGTCTCAACCAACTTCACCAATTTATGGTACTCCTACGGTTAATCCCTATTAAGGTATGGTTTGGCTAGGAGATACTTCAATCAATGTGCAAGGTGTGGTACATGGCCATCCTCAAAATCCTAAAAAATATTTACCTAATTTTAGTCCCAATGGTATTGTAACTACTGAAGAACACATTAAAAGTTTTAAATCCACTTTAAGACTTTTGAATGTTATTCATGAAGATGTAACATCTAGATTATTCCCATTTACTTTCAAAGATGTTGCATATGAATGATTCCTCAACCTTCTTAAAAACTAAATAGCTAGTTGGAATGATTTTAATAATTACTTCACTAATTATCTTGGTAAAATCATTAGTCCATGGTTCCTATACCAATAGTTTACCATAGTCAAAAGAGATTCAAATGAGCCCATAAGAGACTTTAATGATATATTCCAGAAAATATTTAGCAAAACCATAGCTCCTTATAGACCTAATGAGGCTTTAGCCTTAGATATTTATAAGGATTCCTTAGATACCATGAATTTTATGTTTCTCACAATATCTATTCATGTCATTAATACACTATCCCTAGATTATGTTGAAGCTATGATCATTAATGATCAGATGTAAACCTAGGGTCAAATGCAATATAATATTCCAAAAATTAATCCAAATTTTCTTATTCTGAATGTCATTCCCAATGCCAATCAAAATATGCCTACCTTAAATCAAATTCTAGTCTTGAACAAATTAACTTTGAGTCATGCACATCTTAGCCAAAACCTAGGATTCTTGAACAAATCTACCAATGAATCTCATACACAGGACCAGAGATATTTGATCCATGTAACTAGTAACAATACACAAGTCAATAATTTTGAGGCACCAAAGAATGAGAATGACTCTATCTTAAATATGGTTTGAAAATTAATCACTTATTTCATTCATCTATAAAATCAAGTTGGAAATACTAGATAAATATCAAAAAAGAAATTATCTATCCAAAGGTTCAATAGGCCTTCAAAAAGGTTTCAAAATAACAACACCAATCATAACCATGAGTCATCTACTAATAATAATGCACCTGATATAAATATTATTGATGTAGTTTTTCTTGATTATTGTAGAGTTCATTGTAATTCAAAGCATGGTGAATTAGATTTTTTATAATTTTATAATGCCTTTGAAGCTTTTAAAGAAGAGTTAGATACTTTTGAATTTGTGACTGATAAATACAATGGTATAGGTACTTCAAGTTCTTAAAAGTCATATAGATATTTTGATCCATCTCTCATAGTGGATACATTTGAGTTCCTATTTCAAGAAGAGAATGAACTTAAAGATATCCCTAAAGAGATTCATGTTTTTAAAAAATATCTAAAGAATACCTATCCTTAGGAATAGGGGATAGAATCAACCTTTGACTAACTCAACCCCACCAAATAACTTTGACACTCCTCTTGATACTACATCAGACAAAAATCCAGATCCACCAAAGGGAAGTACTATAAATATTAATAATGCATCAATTCTCTTAATAGTATTGTATATAATATAGTAGAGGACATGAAAAAGATCAAAGCTAACATTACCTTGCATGAGTTGACTCAAATTACATGACAAAGGGATCTATTGTTGGAATATTTATCTAATAATCTTGGTAAGTCTCAAAAGGCTACATATGCTAACATTGCAATACACAAAAATAAGGCAGTTGTTTCACCTTTCTTGCTTACAGTCAGGATCATTGGTAAGAATTTACTTAATTTCTTAGTAGATTTAGGTGCTTCTACTAACATCATGCCTAAAAGTATTTATGAGAAATTAGGTTTGAATCTAATTAAATTTGATAGGGTTTTGACTCAATTAGATAAATCAAGAGTCAAAGTGATTGGTAAATTATTGAATGTTCACATGTAGATTTACTCTGAACCAAGAATAGAATAGTTCATTGACATCCAAGTGGTGGATATTCTGAATGTATATAGAATGTTACTAAGTAGAGATTGGACTAGATCATTGAATGTTTGTATGTATACTAATTTTTCACACATGTGGTTACCTAAAATGGAGTTCCCAATCAAATGAAGATAGAGAGGGAGCCCAAGATGAAGCATATGATCACCAAGTGTAATGAAACCAATGAGAGGGTCAACATGGTTAATTTAGATTTTGGTGTTTACACTTTTGAAGCCCTAAAGGTATGCAACTCCAAAAAGTTTCATGTTATGCCTAGATTATGAAATCTATATTTTGATGATGTTATATGTAAATTAGGTTTTGGAGTAGGAATAAAGTTAATTATTCCCATTTGGAATGAATAAAATTCCTCTTACAAACTCCAATTCCCATGCATTAATAATCTTGCAGAGTGTTGGGTGAATATGTTGTCGGCCAGCTAATTGGTGACCAAAATAGTTCCTATCACCACAGCATAGGGAGATTGGTCGACCACTTGTGCAAGTTTACTACATCAATAGGGGAAAAATCTCTCCTCTCATCAAGGGGAGGTTCCCTATAGATATGTAGGAGCTATATAAAATATAAATAAGTAAAAAGGAAGACACAGGGGTGGGATAAATGATCCATCTCTCTTCTTTCAGAGATGATACTCATAGACAAAGGAGAAATCCTAGTGTAAACATTGAAGGCACTTCTCTTCTTTCAAAAGTGTTCTTATAGGAAACAACAGGAGTTTCTTTTAGGTAGTAAGATAAGAAACTAGTGACCAAAGGGCATAGTAACAACAGGATGAAATAGAGTGCAAAGTCTCCACCTCAACTGCCCAAAGAGTATATCACAAAGGATAATGGGGGCACAAATTCACCCCAGAATCCTCAACACAAAAAGAAAAGGAAAACATAGACTAAAATCAATTGTGAAAGCACAAAGTCTTCCCACAGTCAGTTTTAGGACACTTCCTTATTACCTTCACTAATTTTGCGTACCAAATTAAATGAATAAGGACACCTTAAAAAGATAGATAGAATGATCTTCTAAAATGACACAAGTCAGAACAACACAAAGCCTATGAAAAACCTGATTTCTCATTCAGATAAAAATGAAAATGAAATTACAACCTGAGCTCAAAGTCTCAGTCTTTCTCTTTCAAAATGGGCAGAGTTTTGCTCTTGTAAAATGAAAAGTCTCCCTTGTAAAAAATGAGAGATTACAATATATAGCACTCCAAGAAAGACTTGGGCACTTGTTTTCCATAAAACGACCCATGTTGTTCATTCATTACCTTGAATACATTTCCAAGTTTGTCAAAGGACTACATTGAAAATAGGGTAGCTATCTTATCTATGGCATGTCATTTCATCCCATATGTCTTCTCCTGAGTCTAGATCATCTGGTCTGTCCCCTTTGATGTCTGCACCATTGTCCATTTGTCTTTACTTCATGGAAGGAAAAAATAGGTTGCGTCCTTAAATTACAAGCCAAAATACTTGCTTAGTGGACTATTTCACCTACTAAAATTACTTTTGCACAAACATTTTATGCTTTTCCCTCTTTCTACTTTTGTCTTTTCTAGCTTTGTCTCTTCCTGCTATGATTTGAGCTATCAGGCTATCTTTTCAGCCAGTCGGTTGGTTCTTCCTTTATGTTCTGTGCTTTATTTGAATTTCAATGGATATTCCCTTACCTTAAATTTGACATCTGTGGGGACATCATTGGTTGACTATTTCAATGGTTTGGGTGGCCTTCTCAGCTCCTTGGTTTAATCTCTTTCTTGCTTCAATCACTTTATTGGTTTAATCGCTTTCCTACTCCTTGGTTGAACCATCACTTTCATTTTAACTTGCCTTTGGAATCATCCATGTTACTTCTCTCTTTGCTTGAGGCTATCTTTAAACTTTTGAACCATGTTGAACCATTGAACTTTGAACTCTTTTGGTTCAAAGTTTAATCGGTTCATTAGTTTATTCTGCATCTCACTCAAACACTGCTTCCTTTATCTTTCTAGGCTTTGGTTGAACCTTTGAACCTACCAATTGAACCAACTAATTGAACTAACTTTTGTTCAATGGTTCAATGGTCCAATTGATTCATTATTCGTTATTTGGCTAAGTGTTGAACCCATTTCTTTCCTGTAGAGTCCGTAGAAACCAACCTTGAGAGTCCGTAGATTTGAGCGTGCCTACATAGTTCATAGATTCAAGCCTACAGAGTTCATAGATTCAAGCCTATAGAGTTCATAGATTCAAGCCTACAGATTTCATAAATTTAAGCCTATAGAGTTTGTAGATTCAAGTGTATAGAGTTCATAGATTTGACCCTGCAGAGTTTGTAGATTCAAACCTGCAGAGTTCATAGATTTTTGGAAAGCTTTAAAAATGAAGAACCTGAATGCACAGAACAATTTTTGAAAGGGGAAGAGAGGATTTTGGTCTATAGGACCAAAATAGTTCAAATGTTGTCCCAAAAATGAGTGATATTTTTGGGGGACAACACAGAATATGAAGCACTTATTATTAGATTATAATTTGCAATAATACATAAGTTTAAGGAACTATTATTTTTTGGTGATTATGAATACTAGTTAATTAGGTCAAAAGTAGATATTAATACAATTTATCCTATATTAAGAAATATAAATTTAGAGTGTGGGACTTAATTGAATGTTTTGATGTTTTCAACATTGTGTCAATCCCTATGAGGAAAAAAAGGTTGTTGATGAACTTGCTTCAGCTCCAGCTAACCTTATGCCCAATCAAAATTCCAAGTTATAAGGCCTTACTATTGAATTAATCCCATGTCCTTTAGTTCTAGGTAATTTCAACCACTTTCAAGTATTCAATGATGATCAGTAGATCATAGACTTCATGACTAGCTTAGGAGTATTTGAGGCTCACATCATTGATGAAGTTAATGAAAATACTATTGATGATAAAAAATTTGATAGTAGGATTGATGATAAGGACATTTAGTTGAATAATAATAAGATTCTAAAAGGAATGATTACCTTATAAAGACTATTTTATTAAAATAGACTAGCTAACGCTATCAAGATTATCAAAGTAAATGGGAATGACTATAATGCAATTGACCTAGGTTCCCAAGGTCAATCTCAACTAGTAAAAACTGGTATGGCCTAAAAAATCATAGAAACCAAGAGATCCAAATATCTATTGAACAATTATAAAGATTTAATAACATGGTTCTATAATGACTTAAAGATCTTTGATCCTAGAGTCATAACCCACACCATACCTCTAAAGTAAGCTTGAAAGCCATTTAGGCAAAAATAAAGGCCAATAAACAATGTTTTAAAACCAATGATATATAAAGAGGTTAAGAAGTTACTATATGCTAAGGTAGTTTTTCCCATTAGACACTTCACTTGGGTATCTAACTTAGTACCATTTAGGAAGAAAAATGATGAAATCAAATTGTGCATTGACTTTAAAAATCTGAATAGAGCATCTAAAAATGATTATTACCCCTACCTTCTCTTGACCAAGTAATCCAAATTATTTTTAGTTCTATCATGATGTCTTTTCTTCATGGATTTTCAAGGTATAATCAGGTGCTAGTGAATAAGGAAAACATGATGAAGATTTCATTTACTACTAAGTGTGGTACTTTTGCTTACAAGATAATACCCTTTGGATTAATCAATGTAGGTGCAACATTTCAAAGATAAATGAACCATGATTTCCAAGGTCTTAATTATAAGTGTATTATTATTTACATGGATGACCTGATTGTCTTTTCAAAAAATAGAGAAGATCACATCATTCACTTTTAATAGGTATTTGAAAGGTGTAGATGGTATGAAATATCCCTCGATCCCAAAAAAATCATCTTTTATGTAATTGAAGGAAATATATTAGGCCATGTCATAACCAAGGAGGGTATCTCTATAGACTCTAATAGATTAAATGCAATATCAAAGATAGAACCACCCAATAATAGGAAGTAATTGAAGTCTTACTTTGGTAAAATCAACTTTGTGAGAAAGTTCATTTCTAGTTTTGTAGAGATTGTAAAGCCATTGATTGACTTGTTGAATAAATATGTCAAGATCACATGGAATGAGTATACCACGAAAGATTTTAAAGACATCAAAGATGAAATTGGACAAGATCTATGCTTGATAAGCCCAAACTTCACTAAAGATTTATATCTTTATTATTTTACCTCTGATCATACAATGGCTAATTTTCTAACTCAAAAGATAGATAAGTGTGATCACCCCATTAATTTCATGATTACTAAACTTAAAAGTACTAAGTTGAACTATTCTTTGATTGACAAATAAGCATTTGATTTAGTCAAGGTAGTGAAGAAATTTAGGCATTTCATTCTTAGGAATAAAGTGCATCAATCTTGCCAAACCCTACTACTAAGCTAATGTTGAGTCAATGTGAACTTGGAGAAAAGAGATTTAAGTGGATGTTTGTACTTAAAAAATATGATCTAGAGATGAATACTGTAAAGTTGGTAAGGTGTCAAGGCTTAATTCAGTTAATTGCTAATACTAATCCCAAATTGAGTGTTATGCAGGTTGATCAACAAAGCTTTTGATCCAATGATTGGTATGATCTCATTATTCGTGTTATAATCAATGGATATTGCCCTTCAAGATTAATTAGAGAACAAAAGAGAGATTTAAGGCTCAAGGTATCCAATTTCTTGATAAAAAATGGGATATTGTATATAAATAACTTTGAAGGCATCTAGCTAAGGTGTGTTTCCAAGGAAGAAGTAGCTAAGGTCTTGAACAGTTTCCATGAAAATCTAGGAAGTGGGAATCTATATGGAAAGACAAAAACCCAAAATATCCTTAGATTTGGTTACTATTGGCCTACTACCTTTAAGGATGCTCACAAGCATGTAAAAGAATGTCATTCATGTCAAATATTTAACACTAAAGATCCCAAAGTTGTCATGTCATTAAAGCCATTAATCATTGGCAATCCTTTTACACAATGGAGATTAAATTTTGTTGGGTTTATCAACCCCAATTAATTAGCTGATCATAAGTATGTTCTGAATACTATAGAGTAGTGCAAAAGATAGACTAAAGTAGTGGTAACCAAGTAGTGTAGGATTGAATATGTGACCAAATTATTAGAAGAGAACATATTCATGAGGTTTGACACACTAATATCTCTGGTCTATGATAATTCATCTTCTTTTATATCCATTGAGTTCAATAATTGGGCATATGACAAAAACATTATACTCAAGTTCTCAAAACCATTACCCTCAAGGCAATGGAGTGTCAAAATAAACTAATAAGAACTTGATGAAAGCCATATAAAAGTCTAAAGATGATAAACTGAGGATATGGCACAAGTTTCTCAACTTTTCCCTTTGGGTAGATAGAAAAAGAGTCAATCAAGATCTCAAAGAATCACCCTTCTTGTTGGTATATGTTCAAGAACCTATATTACCTATCACACTCAAGCTACCAACATATAGGTTCATGTAAAGGTACATGGAGGAGGATCAAGAATTTACAATTTTAAGACTACTTGACATCATATAGATAGAAGATGCAAGAGAGGAAGCTTTTGCTAATTTAAGTAGACAACAAACCATAGTCAAGAGGTGGTTTGACAAACATTGAAAGATAAAGGTGTTTAGACAAGGAGACTCATTAGATGTACAATAAATGAGAGGGGGGGGTGAATAAGTGATGCCATATAATCTAATTCAATTCCCAACTCTTAAACATTTAGCATACATAATTATGATTAATATAAATTAACCATTGTAATGAATAAGGAAAATATAGTAAGATCAAGCACATAACACATGATATATATGGAAAACCCTCTTGGGGGATAAAACCCACTAAACCCTATAAGATGGACTCTACTCCTATAAATAAAAGATTCAATGTTTAGACTAACACCAACTGATCAAGGAACACCCATTTTTTAATTTAGTGAGACACCCATCCCACAAGGAGGAACCAACCTCTTAGGCAACTAAGAAAAAACATAGCTACCTTGATCTAATCTCCAATTTTGATTTAAATATATACTTGATTATGAACTTATCTTACTTGCACTCTTTCCCCTTTACACTTTCACAAATTTGTACACTAAAGCCATGCATCCAAAACACCCTTTTAGATCACTCTTCACTTCTTAGCACATACACAATTAGAAAACCTACAAAAAATATATCATAACATTAGTAATATGACATGTAAGTCATGTACACAATACTCAACCTGCTCTACTCTTCAATCCATCCACTAAGCACACTCACTCAATCAACCTTTAGGGCTTATTGCTCAATCTACCTCTTCTAAGCTCATTAAGGCCAATGACCTATATGTTCACATTCATCACCTTGATCAGATAATCATGACTGATCTTATTCACTATCTATTTGTCTCTAATGACCTTTAACTTCTCTTTCAAAGGTTCTCTCCTTCGCTTAGCTCCACACATTCACAATAAATCTCTAAATAGGCTAATTCTACCTAGTATTTATACCATACACTCATTTAACCCATCTTGGTCAGCCAAGATGCTTCACACACTTGTCTTATAATTTAAATAGGTCTTGATACACATTAAATTAATGAGACACTCTACTCCATAGGTCATCCATAGTCCTTAAGACCCAAACAACCATTAGGTCTTGGTGAAACCTAAAACAATTAGACCTAGTAACCCATACGTTAGAACTTCAACTCCTTGGGTAAGTTTATACCAAAGATTCAAACACATCAAACCTATCTCCAATATAACCTTGATTACTTCTTCATGCTTTCATGCCAATTTAAACACCAACTCAACGCTCTAACCTACCAATTAGGTCTCCTTGCTCTTTAGGCCTTCAAACATAGAAAACATAGTCTCAAACTTATAAAACAACTACTCAAATATTTCACATGGTCATATGATTATATCACATGGGTAAACCCTTTAGGACATATTATAAACCTCTATGTCATTTATACACTTCAACATAGGCTCTAAACACTCTATTAAACTCTCTCAAAATGACCACTTCGATTGGTCACATAGAGTTAAAATATAGTCAAGATATTTTAACTTTCCATGACTGACAGGGGAAAAATATGACAAATAATTCCTTCTCATAAGCCTTATAGACTTATATAGCATATCCATACTCATTTTCTCCCTTCACTCTACTTAGAACACCATTAACTTACCTTTGCAAGATGGTCACTCAATCTGCTAGTGCATTCAACAAACACACTCAACTTCTAAGTCATTATTCACACTGAAGATGGATTTTTCAAACTTTTAAAATCCATATTCATGGATTCTATAACACTCTCTAATATATATTTAATATTAAAACATATAAATACCATCAATAACAACCATATTATCCTTCTTGGGTCACTTGTAGAACATGGTCAAACACAGTCAACTTTAGAGTTTAATATATTTGATTGTAAAAACATTAAACCCTTATAATATAATTATATGGATGTGCCTTGAAGTCATCTTCAACTTTTCCTTTTACACCATTATCAAATTTTTTATGTACCAAAAGTTATAGCTCAAAAACTATAGATTGGGTATCTTTCATAAATTTGAATATTCAAATTCCAATGGTCACTATGTAAATACTAAACATCGAACACTTTATCATCTTCTCATGTCCCCTGGTAACTTTGAAAAAATATGCTCCATCAATCTCCTTAGGAGTATCCTAGTCTTTACCTTGTAATGCTCATTATTTATCTCCGATCTGAGCTTTTGTAATTATGCCACTTGGCAGCTCTATGTGCTTTCTATGCACATTGACTATTTGACTCAATGTGCTCCATAAATTTACATATAAATGAACACCCATGTGTTTTTGATCTTATGTCAACTCAATGAGATTGAGACACATGTCACTAGCTTGTACAATCCTATGACATTTGAGATATTGATTAAATACACACCATTGGATCACTACTAATAAGATCACAAGTTATGCTAGATCATTATCTAGTCAGATTAAATGTTCAATGTTATATCTATGATCCAATTAATCTCTCACTATAGATATTCAATAATAGAAAGTTGGCTAAGTATGGGAACTTAGTGAACTATACCTGGAAGGCTAACTTTTCACCTTAATAACTTTTGATACACTAAACCTCATGACCTAAAATTTGAACTACATAATCATCTTTCATAGGGGAATCCATCCATGTATCAAAATAATCTTTAAATCTTCACATGTGTGAAATATGATGCCATCAAACTAATTACTCATATTTATCTATCAATATGACTACTTGAACTCAGACAGTCATATGACTACTTTGATGAATTCATTTCACTTTCACAAGCATTCCAAGTACTCATAACACCTCATAATATCTTTAAAACATGTCCATACCATCAATAACATCCACCAAATTCCTCACTAAGTCAAACACTGAAGGACCATGTAGGAACACTGATGCTTAATGAAACACATTTTTTCATTATCATTTTAGCACACATGTCACCTCATCAACATCATTGGTAACCTTGGAGACATCATTGACAAACCTCCAATAATATCCCCCTTTGTCATTAATGTCAAACACCAATATAAATCTTATGCTCAGACTATATCTCTCTTTTCAAGTACTTTTTCCCCTTTGACACAATGATAATGTGGGCTCATCTTCTAATCTTGAGGACCTAAAAAGACTTCAAGGATTAAAAATAAGAAATGACCACCTCTGAAAGATGATAAAAACTCCCCATAACATTGTTCATAGCTATTCTTGCCTTGAGCTTCTCAAATATGGTTCATGAATACATTTTTTTTTTATCATACGTAACTTCTATGAATACAAAACATACATGAAGATCATAAACTACATGAAATTACCTTGAAAAACATTATTAGGGAGTCCTCCTAAGTCACTTGAGCTTAGGAAGCCTTTGAGCACCTTGGTCTTTTAGAAAAAAGGACCAAAAAGTCCACTTATTCATACTAGCCTTGCTTAGAGGCCTTGTAGCCCTACCTAGACCTTGCAGATCCCATACCATTCTGTGTATGAAATTTAATGGATTTAAATTTCATATCTAGATCATTCTCATATGATCCCTCATGCATGCCATAAATAAACACTTAAATCTTCCTCTACAACATACTTCCTTCACAAACTTATTAGTCAATTAACCCTCCATTTTCACAAATCCTTTCCATGGAACCAACCATTAACTTATAGAAGATTGTGAAAGATGTTTTGAGCACACATTTATCCATTTCAATTGATTAATTAGCTTTAGATATTAAATCATTAAGCAAACCATTTTTTCAACATGAGCAAAAACACTAGGTTTATAAGATAAACTCAATAATACACCACCTTCTAGTCAACACCCATATTTGAAATTTTTTCACACTTAGAGATCATCAATACACACTTATAGACCAAATTTTGAGCTTAGACTCCTTTGGTAACCCATACTTCTTATACCATGGTTTTTTGACCTATATACCCTTAAAAACAAAGTGGAAAACTCAAGAACAAACAAAATTCTCCAATTACACACAAAAGACTTTTTAAAACTTGAAATCACCTAGAACACACTTAAATGATTTCAACACACATTTATATCCCACTAAGACACTATGAAAAATTGAAATTCTTCAAATGACACTTGGAAATCTTCATACCCATATTATAAACCTTGCACATCTAGCCATCAACATGCCAAAACACTAAAACTGATCATGACAACATTCTGACATTACCAAGCCACCTCATCCACTTTGACAAACCAAACTCAACTTATCTCAACTCCATTTCATCTTCCAAATTCTACTACATAGTCATTTGATCCTAAGACCTAACCATTTATAAATCTCCCTCTTTTTTGTTTATGCATGATGATAAAATATATTGTCAAAGCACATGACTTGGTTTGATCAAGTTATGATATCAACATGTTTGAGTTCACATTTATAGCTAACTTCTGAATATCTCCACCATGATTGGAAAATCTCACATATGTTCCCCCTCACATCATGCATAACTCTTTAATATTTTCAAACTATCTGAGTTAGCTCCCCCTAACTCCATGACATACACAACTTGTCATCTACATAACTTTGAGACCTTATTCATGACAATATGTTCTCTTCATGCTCCATATCAAATTATTCTTTAGTATTTCTATGCAATATAATATCTTGATAACTCATCATCCTTGATTCACACCTTTATCTAAGTTGCTCCACTTGAGCTAATGAAGCATACCAAACAACACAAGCTTATTGAATTGAATCATATCACAAATGTTCCCCCTTATATCATGACTATATATACAACCAAGATATGATCTTTGACACATCTTGATCATAATTAACATGTGAAAAATACCATACCACACTCAAGACACCTGAGTTAGCTCTCCCTAAATCCATACCAATATCTAAACTTCTAGGGCTCATAAGTCCTCTCTCAAGAGCCATAATACTACTAACCAAAACAACAAGAACAAATATAATGTATATTTACTCACTTAAAACCAATATCCCAAGTAATTTCAAGGAACTACACTAGATCAAGCTACCTCAAGATACCAACTATGGATGAAATTTGATTGCATCCATACCTTTCTTCTAATATAACCCATCTTCACAATATTATCCCTCAAAGACCTCTCTCTTTACATGAAGGACTAAATTCATGGATTTCTTATCATGTAACACCATCCAAGACCTAAAAATCATCCACCATGCTTCCTCTTTCTGTAAAGTGTCTCATTGAATCCTAGTTAGAGACACTCCTTTGACATAGTGAGACTAAAAGTCCCAAAAATCAAGATATGCCCATATCTCCATACTCTCATTTGACTTGCAGTCCTACCTCATCAACAAATCAACTTTGAATAGATCCTTGACTTCATTCTTTACTTTAGACCTATCAAAAAATGTAGACAATAGAAACTCTTGAGTTTCCTTCATGTTTATAATGGAGAATAAACCATCTTTGGTCTCAAACTGATCTCTTTTAACAAACTTAGGTCTCTATAACCATTTGTGACCTCTTCCTTGCATAATAGGATCTCCATACAACTTATTTTTATTTGAAAACTCATTTAACTTGTTATTGAGATGTATAGTAATATGACCAACTCTATGACATTTTAAACAAATAAGATCATTCATACCTTTTTCTTGATGATGATTGTGATCTTTTTTTTATTGATTTCTTCTCCTCTTGCATTCTCTAGCATTGTGGCCAAACTAATTACATGCATAAAAATGACTCAAGGATGAATATCTCATTCCATTGATCTATCTAGATTGTCTTCCTTCTTGCACTCTAAGAGTCTGATTGAACTTATCTTGACTTGATGGTATTTACTTGCAAAACCTAGAGTGACTAGCTCTTTGACAATTGTAGCAAACAATGTCATCCATACCTTTTATTTGAATATGGAAGTGATCTCCCTTTTAATTATTAATTCTTATTATATAGTCCTCTACCCCATGACCAACAATATGACAAATAAAACAATGGCCAAAAAATGATTTGGCATACCTTTAAGTATTTAGTTGTCTGATTGACTTCTTCATTTTGCCTTTAACCTGATTTGACTTATTATCTTTCATGCTACCATCCTATTTACCTTGTTTTGATCTCTTTTATTCTTATTCAATATTTTCTATCTTGATTATGACCATTTCATGCTCATTATTCAAGGAAACAAGCTTAGCCTTGAATTAAACACATTCATATTCTTTATCTCTCATGCTTAAAGTTATAGCCTCTAATTGAATTCTGAGGTCTTTGATGGTCTATTTATCCTCCTTAGCTTATTTATCCATGTCATCCTTCAATATACATGCTTGATTTTCCATAGACTCATTTTTTATTCTTCTTTTCCTCTCTCATGTATTTACCTGATAAACTCCTCTCAAGAGACCTGACTTGTGCCTGAAGACCTTTGATCATACTTCTCATTTTATGATTCCTCTTCATTTTCTCCTTTATTTCACCAAATGAAATCATGATATTAGCTTCTATATAAAATTATTATTCCTCACTATCATATAACTCTTCTTCTTATTTACTGTTATGGTAAACTTCATCAAACATGATGATATTTTCTTTTGAACAACTTTCTTTTTTACCCATATTGTACCTTGGATCACCTTTAAGTGATTAAACATGCATAGAAGGTCCTAATATGATACCAATTGTTATAATTACAATCACTAAGAGGGGGGTAAATTAGAGATGCTAGATAATCCAATTCAATTCCCAACTCTTAAACATTCAATATATACAATCATGATGCATAAACATTAACCATTGCAATGAACAAGTAAAATATAGCAAGATCAAGAACATAACACATGATATACATGGGAAAGACTCTTGGGGGATAAAACCCATTGAACCTTGAAAGATGGAATACAATATTATAAAGATAATATTCAACATTTATACCAACACCAACTAATCAAGGAACACCCATTCCTTAATTTAGTGAGATGCCCATCCCACAAGGAGGAACCAACCGAACTACCTTGATCTAATATCCAATTTTTATATGATGTATTCTAACCTAATTATGGAATTCTCTTACTTTCACTCTTTTCCCTTTACACTTTTACAAACTTACACACTCAAGATATGCATCCAAAATACCCTTTTGGATCACTCTTCACTTCTTATCACATACATAATAAAAAACCTACAACAACTTTGTCAAAACATGAGAAACATGACCTTTAGGTCATGCACACATTACTCAACCTACTCTTATTTTCAATCCATCCACTAAGCACACTCACTTAATCAACCTCTAGGGATTACTCACTTAATTTACCTCTTCTAGGCTCATTAGGTCCAATGACCTATGTGTTCACCTTCATCACCTTAATAAAAAAAGCATGACTAATCCTCTTTACTCTTTGTTTGTCCTCAATGACTTGTACCTTATCTTTCAAAGGTTTTCTCCTTTTCTTAGCTCCACACAATCACAACAAATCTCTAAATAGGCTAATTATGCCTAGTATTTATACCATACACTCATTTAACCCATCTTGGTTGGCCAATATGCTTCACAAACTTTTATTATAATTTAAATAGGTCTTGATACACATTAAATGTATGATACACTCTACTCCATAGGTCATATGTATTCCTTAAGACCCAAACCACCATTAGGTCTTGGTGAAACCTAAAAAAATTAGGCCTACTCACCCAAACATTACAACTTTAGCTCTTTGGGTCATTTTAAGCTTCTACTAGAGATTCAAACACATCAAACCTATATAAAATAGACCCTTAATTACTCCCTCACGGTTCCATGACACTTGAAACACCAACTCAACACTTGAACCTACTAATTATGTCTCCTTTCACTTTAGGCCTTCATACATAGAAAACAAATTCTCAAACTTTTGAAGAAACTAATCAAATATTTCACATAGACACATGACTATATCACATGGATAAACCATTTAGGGCCTATTATACACCTATATGTTATTCATATACTTCAACATAGGCTTTAATCACTTAATTCAAGTCTCTCAGAATGACCATTTAGACTGGTCACACACATTCAAAATATAGTTAAGCTATTTTGATGCTTCATGACTGATTAGGGATAAAAATGACAAAAAATTCCTTCTCATAATACTTATATACTTTTATAACATCTCCATACTCATTTTATTAATTTACTCTTCTCATAACACCTTTAACTTACCTCTACAAAATGGTCACTCAATCTACCAGTACATTCAACAAACATAGTCAACTTTTAATAAATTGGTCACATTAAATATGGATTGGTCAAACCTCCAAAATCCACACAAATTTTCCCCATGGATTCTAGAACACTCTCCAATATATAGTTCATTTTAATACACCAAAATACCATCAATAAAAACTTAATTATCCTTCTTGGGTCACTTGTAAAACATGGTCAAACACATAATTAAATTTGGAGATTAATATATTTGACTATACAAGCATTCAAAACTTATAATATAATTCTATGGATTCACTTTGAATTATTATTAAAATTTTATTTTTACACCATTATCAAATTTTGCATGGATCAAAATTTATAGCTCAAAAATGTAGATTGGTTATCTTTCATAAATTTGAATATTCAAATTCCAATGATCACTATGTAAATGCTAAACATTAGAAACTTTGTCATCATCTCATGTACCCTAGTAACTCTAAAAAAGTATGCTTCATTGATATCCTTAGGAGTACCCTGGTTTTTACTTTGAAATACTCATCATTGATCTTTGATATGATATTTCATGATTATGCCACTTGGAAGCTCTACGCGCCTTCTATACACATTGACTATTTGACTCAATCCACTCCTTTAATTTATATATATATGAACACCCATGTGTTTTTGTTCTTATGTTAGCCCAATAAGATTGAGACACATGTCATAAGTGTGTGCCATTTTAGACTCTTTGATATATTGACTAAATATGCACTATTGGATCACTATCGACAAGATCACATGCGATATTAGATCATTATGTATCTATATTAAAAACTCACCATTAGATCTTTGATCTTATTAAACACTCACCATAGATATCTGATAATGTAAATTTGGTTAAGTATGGGAACTTAGTGAACTCTACCTGGAAGGCCAACTTTGCACCTTAATAACTTTTTCTACACTCAACCTCATGACCTAAAATTTAAACCACATGATCATATTTCATATTAGAATCCATCCATGTATCAAAATACTCCCAAAACATTTACATATGTGAAATATGACATCATGAAACTACTTACTCATCCTTATATATCAAGATTACTACTTAAATTTATACACTCATATAACTAATCCAATGAATTCCTTTCACTTTAAAAAGTACTAAAAGAATTAACAACACCACATAGGGTATATACAACATGTCCATACCATAAATAACATCCAATAAATTCCTCACTAATTAAAAAATATAAGTACCATGCAAGAACACTAAAACTCAATGAAGCATTCTTTGTCATTGTCATTATAACACACATGACACCTCATCAACATCTTTGGTCACCTTGGAGACATTATTGATAAACCTCCAATAAGACCTAGTTATTATTTGGGATAAATCCTCATAACCAAAAGGAAAGTATGGGAAGTTCACACCTTTGTGGATTGGTCCATATCAAATTATCAAGACCCTAGGAGATAACACCTTCAAACTAAAAGACTTGCAAGGAGCAGAGTTTATATTGCCAACAAATGGGTAATACCTCAAGAATTATTTCTATGATATCCCAATTGAAGTCTTCATGGAATGAATTTTAAGACTAGTTATATTTAGTGTAGGTAGGCTTAGTTTAATTTCATTGCTTTCATTTCCTTCTTTTCCTTTGTTTGTACAAGGGTGTGCATATATTTATTTGCTCATTTCCTTTGCTTTATGTTTAGTGTGTTTTCTTTCCCTACTTTATTCCTTGATTTTAATAAGTCTACTGTAGACAACCCTCAACTCAAATTTCATATGGTTACTCAAATAAACCTCATAGTTTAATAATGAAGGTATGGCCCCTTAGCATTGGTTGATCATGGATTGTTGAAATATGAGTATGAAATTATAGCTTGGAGAAATTGATAAGGACTAATAAGTAGGTTAATTATTCCTTGAGATTTTAATCCTTGTTCTGATCTAAGTTTGGGTATAATAAGGATTGCACATATAGGGTGAAGACTTTAATTATTAGGACAATGTCATTTTTGCACTTAAAAAATATTAATTGTATAGGACAAAGTTTACAACCAAGGATGACTGTTTGAAGATCAAATATTTGACTAAATCACAAAACCTAGATAATCTAGTTCCCAACCTTTGCTACAAAGTTAGAATATTGAAAAATACAAAAAATAAGAGTCTACTTCAAAATTTAAGAACTTTCTAAGTATAGGTGACTCTAGTAATTTTTGGTGTGGGTTTTATGCACGCCACAACCATAACAAAGTAGCCTATAACATTTTAGGATCTTAATGGAGGTGAAATCCACTTCAAGACATGAGTTTTAGGTATGCAATTTATTTCAACCTATTAATGGAATAGTAGGTAGGGCATGTAAGTTATTAACAAGGTTTTTAGATAAAGGCATGGTTCTTAATAGGGGTAATGAATCTCTACATGAGTTGGATAGATGGTTGTCTTCCAATCTAGAGTGGGTAGATCTAAAAAAAATCAAAAAGGAGGGAAGGGTAAGGTAGAAAAGAAAACTTATATTGTTTTCAAAAACTACTTCCCTATCTAGTTTCTAAAATGACAAGTGCTCTCAGAACCTATGAATGTTGCTAGCAGTAATTACACACACATAGTCAGACATGATTAAGAAGTCTAAGAAGATAAAGATATAGTAAATTCATAAACCTTAGACAAAGTTTTCTCCTTTTAGGGTAGTTATTTCACACCCTTAATCAAGATATTATGGCTTGGGCCAGTGAAGTATCTGAGGTAGTTATTGCACACACATAAAAAATACATCCAAGAAAGAACTCATGTACAATCAAAATTATGAGTCAATTTGAACTTGATATCTTAACCAATACATTTACCAATCTTTTAGTAGCTATTTCACACCTATAAATTAGTATATCAATCAAAATAATCAAGAATCTATATATAGATTTTTCACACTAAATATTATTGAAACATATAACCCATGAAAGTAACAACTAATTACACATAAATTAGAAACAAAATACAAAAACACATTCTCTAATGATCAAAATTAGTGTTTCTCATATATTTAAAAATTCTCTCACCAAAATGCAAGTTGGGTTATAATTATTTTTATAGGCTTGGGGAATGAGTCACCTCATCCTCCAAGTTCATGTAAGGTTGTTACATGTGATAGTAGTTTTAACTGTGGTCTAAAATTGAATAAAAGTCTACTTTTAATTATCTATTTCAAATATCCTTTGCTAAATTTATGTAGCATGTGTATGTGCAAAAAGATAGGCAATTTTTACAATTATAGATTCAAATATATAAAAACTATAAATAGATGCACCATTTACCAAAACTACACATGCCTCTTTTTATAGGATCTAAGGACAACCTATTGATCTTTTAGATTATCTGCTTTTAAATGGAACTCAGATATGTACCAATTTATAATGCCTTTGAGATGCTATGTAACTGTAGACTTCTCTTGTTCTATTACTGGATCCTCACTACTTACATGCATGTGAATATACCTATTCTTAACTATGACTCCCAATGTTTATTGATAAATATAGCATAGTTTAAATATCTATGAGTTATGTTTATAGCTTGCTTCTAAAATATGACATGTGTCAACACTTGATTGAGTCTAGGATCTTTGAAAATTCTACCTTGATCTCATACCATCGATCTGCTTATACTAGTTTAACATGGTTTATTGGACTTTAATACTTTGACTCATTGATTCCCATAAGATTGACACTTGTCATGTCTTATTTTTCTCCACTTCATATGTGTGATACTTGGTAGCTACTCGAGGCTTCTAAGGTCTATGTATCAGGCTCCCTCCTTCTTCTCATGGGTCATTAGATCTATGTTCTAGGATCTCATGATAGTGACACTTGTCATTCTCTATGAGCTTTAACATTTTAACTTGCTCTCATGTCATTCGATAAAATGGGCCCAAGCAAACTGTTATGACTTGTTCCAAAGTTTTAACTTAGCTTAGGATTTTTGCTAAGTTTATTTAAATAATAAATTTAAATGGGTCATGCTTCTTTTTATAAATATACCCCCATAAATAAATTAACTTAGATTTATTAGGTTAGTTTTATATTTGTGTTAAATAATTAGAACTACCTTTTGAGTGGAATTTTGATTAGATTTGGTTAGTAGGCTAATTGGTTTTTACTTGTCTGTGGTGAGAACCTATAGATATATATTTTTTAATGTAAAAGGGTTAATGACATATTCTCACCCTTTCTATGTACTTTATTTTTTGAGATTAATAAAATACTTATGGACCTACACTTAATAGACACAAGATTTAACCTAATTAGTTTATGTGATATCAATGGTACAGAGCATGATTTTCAAGAGCATGATGAATTCAGGTGAAAATATTTATTCATGGGACACAAAGAAGCCTCATGTGAAGTCATTTTTGGAAATATTTAAGGTATGCCCTATGTGACTTTGGTATAAGGGTAATATTTTGAAAAATATTAAATCTTTTAAATATTTTACTTTACTTCTAAGTAAATTTACATGGTAAATCCTATGTTGTATGGCTTTGTGCATGGAAAGCTCTTACTTAATTTTTCAAAGCTTAGATATTTAAATTTTCAAGAGTGTGGAATAATTTTGAAGGCTAAAATTTGATCATATTTGATTTTAAAAACTTTTTTTCCACCCAAAATCCATTTGTATGGCCTTTTGCAAAACTAAAAAATTCCCTAATCAGATAGTATAGATTTCATTTTTATTAAATCCATATGATCATTTTTTGTTGTGTTTAACCTACTTAAAATTCAAATATAGAATCAAAATGCCCTGACATGTTATCATTTTTTTCTTTGAGTTTTTTAAAACCATATCCATATTAGTATGGCCTCCTCAACACCGCAACATTTAAAAACTACATTTTCTTCATAAAAAATCTCTGTGATAGTCTTAAACAAAGCCAAATCCTAAATTGTATGACCTAGTATGTATTTGTACAGCTTGAGGGAATGGAAAATTAGTTTCAATTTTTTTTCACACAGCCATGGCATTGGAAGTTCTAGTAATGCATTAGAAATTTTAGAATATATATGTTTCATTTTATAAAAGTTTCATATTAAATTTTTCAAAGACTTAGGGTTGGAAATGATCCCACAAAGCAAAGTATTGGATTTTTTACTTAAAATCTTCTTGAATGAATTAATTACCATGCCCAAGTAATTTTATTTTATTTTCATAAAGCATAAACTCAGGTTCATATATAAATTTTTGTCTTTATGGCTTGTGAATACTCTTAGAGTAATTAGAAAATAAGACGTCAAGGGTTCTAATATCCCTTGTGAAAGAATCTATTTTTTTTGTTCTATGCTTTTTAAAGGGAATATTCCTTTTTAAATCTTTTTTATGCTTTTCAAGTTGTAAAAAGAATATATATTGTAAAATCTTGAAATACTAGTTAGAAAGATGCAATAGAAGTTTTTTATTTTAATTTTGGTGAAATAAGGTGTATCTTGGTGAAATAAGGGTGTAATTTTTTATTTTTTGGTGAGGTTAAGAGCAAAACCCATCAAAAATATATATATTTTGGCTCTATATGGAGGTTAAGTGAAAAACCCCATAGATGTTATAACAAATTAAAATTCTACATTACCTATAGAGGAAGCCAAACTTGATGTTTTTAATCTTTGCGATTATAAGGCCCTATCTTTAATAAAGTGTTGTTGTACTCAAGATACATACATATTAAAAATTCTCCTCATAGTTACATTGCATGTAAAACTTTATATGATTTATATGATAAGAAACATAAGCCTAAAAAGATATAAATTCATATGCATTTCTCTATTTTGAAATTAGAGGAGGATGGGGATATGGGAGAATAAATTTATAATTTGAATAATATTGCTACTGAGTACACTAAGGCTGAGTTTGGAAAACTAGATGATGATCTCCTAGTTACTACTGCATTGAAAGTACTACCTAGGTCCTATAAGAACTTTGTAGAAATGTTGCATGTCTTTAACAAGATCATAAGCATCATTTTTGATAAATTAGATGATTTTATTATTCAACATGACCTTACTATACCTAATAAATCCAATAAAATCAAGGAATCCCATGTTTCAGAGACTAAGCTTATTTCACCTTCTTATGGTCAATAAAATAATAAAGGGAATAGTTATAGAGGGGGTCGAGGTTATAGAGGAGGAAAATATCAAAACCAGGGTAGAGGTTATTCAAATTAAAAACTATCCATTCTCATTCAAATGAGACAAGTGATAGAGGATGTAGTCACAACTCTTATAAAGTTAAAGATCGAGGTAGATCAGACATTCAGTGTCATAAATGTGGGAAATTTGGTCACATTACCTCTTAGTGTAGGATTCCTTTTGAAAAACTTTAGAGGCCACAAAAAGTGAATAAGTCTAACTATACTCAATATGTTGACCATGATTATGATGAGTCTAGTAATGTTGCTCATAAATATGCATTCATTTCTTTAGGGAACACTAATTATATGGAATATGAGGCTAGAGATGAACTCACAGATGTATGGGTTTTAGATACAAGAGCAACCAAACACGTGACATTTAGATGAGACTTATTTTGGAATTTAAAAGAATATTCTCCTTCCTAATGGATCTATCAAATATTTGGTATGTTCTCACATTGCAAAAACATCTTCTTTCCTTGGTAACTATTCTAAATAAAGGTTATCAAATTATGCTTGAAAATGGGCTCATTTATATTAATTTGGTGAAAGATGGATACAAAACCATGTATACAAGATATGAGGATGTAAATTTGGTTATATTGCATTGTAAAGTGCTTCCTACCATAGTGGAATGTGTAACAATTGTTGAAAGAGGTACATGTATTATGTCTACATAGTGGTTGTGGTATTTCCATTATAGACATTTGAATGTTCACTCCTAAGTGGACTTATAGATATATGGTATGGTGATTGGGTTGAAATTTTTTTATAAAGATAATATTATTTATGATTCATGTGTTTTGGGCAAACATAATTGGGAAATTTTTCTGAAGAATTATTCATGAAGAGCTACCAGATGTTTACAGTTAGTTCATAGTGATGTATGTGATAGGAAAAAGTATTCCATTGGAGGGTGAAAATATTTTGTGTTGTTTATTGATGATTTTTCTAGGATGAATTGGGTGTTTTTCATGAAAAATAAATATAAATTTTTCACTAAGTTATTTTATTAATTACACTTAGTTGAAAAAGAAACAGGTTCACACTTAGCCACTCTTCATTCAAACAATGGTTTGTGAGTATACTTCAAATGAGTTTTTAGATTATTGTCGAGAACATGGCATTCATTGAAAATAAAATAATTATTATAATCCACAACAAAATGGAGTATCTAAATAAATGAAGATAACTTTAAAGGGCACAACACAATATATGTTACACTATAAACAACTCAATGATAAGTTTTGGGCTAACGCCATTAGTACTATAGTGTATTTGAGAAATAGGTCCCCTGAAGTTGTAACTTTGGGACAAACTCCATATGAGGATTGGTATGGGTTTAAACCAAAATTTAAACACCTAAATTTTTTTGGATGCCTTTGTTTTTCTTTAGTTCCCACTGAATATAGAACTAAGTTAGAACTAAGAAGTTGAAAAAGCATCTTTCTTAGATATTTAAAAAATAAAAAGGGGTATCATTTTATTACATAGGATACAAGAAAATTAATATTAATTCAAGATATGGTGTTTTTTTAATTTGTTATGATGAACACTACAAATATTCACTCTCAATTTGATACATTAGAGAGGAATATTGTAAAACATGATAAGGGATTGAATAATGAGGGTAATTCTCAAAGGTTGTGATATGATAATAATATCATTTCTATTTCCTCTCCTTCATCTACTAATTCATATGTTGATGACTTATAAAATTTTAAAAATTCTCTATGTCTTCCTTTGAATGGTGCACATGATGAGAATTCTGGTGTTCTTGATTTGAATAATTTGAATAAGTATCCAAAATGGGCTCAAAGTAATTTTTGTGACTTAAAAGCATATGAATTTGGTCTAACAGGTCTTAATATTTATCTTAAATAGATGACCTATGCAATGGTTATTACTACTTCTTCCATTGAGCCATATACTTTTGAAGAGGCTTCTACTGAACCAATTTAGCAATAGGCAATGCAAAGTGAGTATGATGCAATACTTAATAATAATACTTGGGTTTTAGTTGATTCTCCTCCACATGTTAAACCCATATGATTAAAATGTATTTATAGGATTAATTATAAATTATATGGCTCTATTAATAAACATAAGTCAAGACTTGTTCTAAAAGGATATGCACAACAAGAAGGTATTAACTATGATGAAATGTTTGTACCAACTGCCAAATGGCACACTAGTTGTATGGTACTTGCTTTAGCAGCATAGAATGGCTGGAAAGTACATCAAATGGATGTTAAAATTGCTTTTTTGAATGGTGATATACAATAATAAGTATATATGAAACAACCTCAAGGTTTTGAGAAAGTGGGTGAAAAACACAAAGTGTGTAAATTGATAAAAGATTTGTATGGGATCAAATAGGCACCCAAGTATTGGTATGATAAAATGGATTCATACTTTAAGATAATTTTATTTCAACATAGTGAATCTAATGATACTCTCTATTTTCAAGTGCAGGTAAGAAATTGGTGATTCTTGTTCTCTATGTCAATGACTTGTTTATCACAAGCAATGATGAAAACCATAACAAGTCTATGAAGGAAATAAAATATGGGTTTGAGATGATAGATATTGGACTTATTCACTACTACCTTGGTATAAAAGTAACTCAAAAAGATCATAGTATTTTAATTTTAAAAACTATGTATATTTATAAGTTATTAAATAGGTTTGGCATGAGTGATTACAAACCTGCCCTCACTCCCATGGAAAGTAACTTGAAATTGTCTAAGGATGATGGCATTGACTTTCTTGAGGGCACAAAATATATAAAGTTATTAGGATGTTTGATATATTTGATGACTACTAGGCTTGATATATAATTTTCAATTAGAATTTTGTCTAGGTTTATGCATGAGCCTAGAGAGATTCATTGGTATGCAACAAAAAGAGTAATTCATACCTTCAAAAAATGAAAATATATGGCCTTGAGTATGTTGTAACAAGAACTTCAAACTTCTTAGATATTATGATCTATATTTTGGTGGATGTGTGGATGATAGAGTATCCATAACAAAATACACTATGCATATGGGTTTAGTTATCATTGCTTGGTATTGTAAGATGTAGGATATAGTGGAAAATTCATCAACATAATCAAAGTACATTACAACATGGGATAATTCTAGATAAATTGTTTACTTACAGTGCATTCTTGAAGATCTTCAAATTTCTCAAATTGCTCCTACATAGTTATACATTGATAATTAGAGTGAAATCGTGATGTCTAAGAATCCATTATTTCATGCCAAAAACAACATATGGATGTTAAATATCATTATTTGAAAATTTTGGTGGCAAAGAAAGCACTTGATCCAATATATTTCCCAACTAATGATTAGACAACTAACAATTTCACAAAACCCCTTGATCGAATCAAATTTGAAAAAAATAGAAAAATGCTTGGCATGTGTCCAAAAAAATGACTTTAGATCATAAGGGGGTTTGTTAGGACTTGTTCCAAAGTATTAACCTAGCTTAAGATTTTAGGTAAGTTTATTTAAATAATAAATGTAAATGGGGCATAATTATTTTTATAAAGAAACTCTCATAAATAAATTAACTTAGATTTATTAGGTTAGTTTTATATTCGAGTTAAGTAATTAGAACTAACTTTTGGGTGGAATTTCGATAGGAGTTTGTTAGTAGGTTAGTTGGATTTTACCATTATGTGGTCAAAACATATAAAAATATGTTTTTCAATGTAAAATGTTTAATGGCATATTGACACCCTTTATATGTACTTGATTTTTTAGATTAATAAAATGCTTATGGGCCCACACTCAGTGGGCATAAAATTCAACCTAATTGGTTTATATGATATCACAAACACGTGTTGTAGGATCTTAATTTGAATCCAAATGGGTAATTTTTGAGATTAAATTTGATGTTCACATGACCATAAATTGACATCCTCATGACTATAAAATGATATCTACATGATTATCAAATTTAATTCCCTAAATTAGTCATTGTTGAGGTTAAATTTGATGTTTACGTGACCATCAAATGATGTCTTCATAACCATTAAATGACATCCATGAAAATATCAAATTTAATCTCATCAAATTGACACATGTCACTTCCTTGAGATTCCCTACTCCTACAAGTACAAATGAAAAAAATAAGACTTAGAACAATACTTTTGGAAAATATTTATAAAGGAACCTATATGAATATTCTAGCCTAAGGTCTTAGTATTAGTAAAACATGATTTGGAATTGGGTTAAGAATATTAAATTAAGCTCAAGCATAATTAAATTATTTATAAGGGTGCCACTTGGTAGCATGATATTTGTTTCAAGGCAATTATTGTAGGATAATTGTCATGAGATTCTATGCAGGGGAATTATTTTGGACAAAATATCCACAATAATTCTCCCAAAGGGTCTTAACCTCTCTGAAAAAATGTTCAAAGGAATTGGCTATAGGGAAAGATGCCCAAAATAAAAGTCTTAAAGGTTAAGCCTCAGAGGGAAAAGGGTCTAGGAAAAAGTCCTAAAGGGTAAGTGGCCACTTCAAAAAGCCTGAAAGGTCACTTTTAAAATGTCTGAAGGGTAAGTAGCCACTTCAAAAATGTCAAAAGGTCACTTTAAAAATGTCCAAAGGGTAAGTGGCCACTTTAAAAATGTTCAAAGGGCCAGTTCAAAAATTTCAAAGGGCATGTATCATTCAAGGGAATTATTTCAAGATTTTTGTGTTAGACAAAATGTCTAAAACACAAAGTTTGAAGGAAATGGACTAGGAAAAAAGTCCTCAAGGGCAAGCTCGTAGGGCAAAAGTACTCGAGACAAAAGTCTTGAAGTAATGTGTACAGGGGCTGAAGAGAAATTATAATAATAAGGCTGAAGGACACATTGAATAAATATTGAAGGGTAGGTTATCAAGGAAAAAAGGGCACTTTGAAAGTGCTAAAGGGTACTTTATAAATAATATGAAGGGCTTACTTCATAGGGAATTTTTCCATGACAAAAGTATCAAAGGATATACTTCGTAAAGGACAAATGGTAGGTTCAAAGGGGCCAAAGGGCAATGTCAATTACATTGGGAAAAAATCCTATGGTAAAAATTCATACATACCTGGTAAAAATATTCAATTGTGACACCATTTAGAATAATTCATGATTACCTACCTTCATCCTAAAGACTCAAAAACACATAAATACACCTAATTTGTAAACTAGTCCTAGAGTGTCAAGATTTTAATTTCCCCTTTTTCACAAGTCATAAGCTCAATTTTTTGGATTTTAAGTTGGTTATATTTAGATCAAACATAACTTTGATCATTAGAGAAAGCAAAGAATAACTAGTCTAAGAAAGCACTGAAATCTAATCTATAAAATCAAAATACTAAAAGCAAGAAACTAGTCTATTAAAGTAAGAAATATAATCTATAAAAGTAAGGAACTATTCTAAAAAAGTGAAAAATCTAATATAATCCCATAACTACATTCATCTATCCCTCATTACTTAGTAACATCAATAGATGGTACAACCCTGAAGTATTACTTCAAGAACTATCTATTGATTGGATATGTAAGCTTGTTGCCTTAGAAGTCCTTTAAACAAAATGCATTATTACCCATGATTTTTTGAAATTTGGTATTGTCCAATCCATAATGGGTCAAACTTATCATGTTGTCCTTTATTCTCATGGGCTTTATCCAAAAGTAGCACCAGATCTGAAATCTTGAATGCTTTAACCTTTGCTCTTTCATTAAACCACCTCTTGACCACATCCTAGTGTTTTATAAATGTCTATAAGGCTTCAATATTTAAATCTTCCATTTTTATAATGTCAAGCTACCTTGATTCTTCTTTATCACTCAGTTCCATGTAATCCTACATAAACTAATAAGTGGGTAACTTCAACATAATTAGGTACATAGGCTTGTATCTATATACCAATAGGTAGGGTGAATATTTAAGGGTTTACTTGTGTCTAGTTTGGTCTTTTCAAAGAGAATACTTCAATAAATGGTGCCATTTCCTAGGCTTGTCTCTAGCTAACTTTTTAATTACATTGATTAAATTTTTGTTCATTGATTGTACCAATCTATTTCCCTAAGGGTAATTTTTAGAAGCTAACTTGATGATGATATAGTTTTCATGTGCCCACTTAGTAATTTCTACTAATATAAAATTTGATCCATTTTCACAAACTAGAGAAATAAGTGTGCCAAATCTAGTTTTTATGTGTTCTTCCAAAAAATAAATCACATCATATGTTCTACAATTCTTTGTGATGATGGCCTTAATCCATATAGTGAAATAATCTATAGAAGTAAGCTAAAATTTATGGCTTACTGAGGAATTTGGGTTAATGACACCAATAAGTCTAAACCCCACTAGGAAAATGGCCTTCTTTCAACAATTAGTTGTAAAGGCATTACTACATGTACTTCTCTCTTGGGTAAAGCTTGGAATTCATGGCATGCTATCACATGAATGTGAGCATATTTGAAAACTATTGGCCAATATTAGCCAATTCTTAAGATCTTATGGGTTGTGGTATTCTCAGATGGATGGCCACTACCTATCTTCTGATGTAAGTTCTCTAAGATTTCTTTAGCTTCTTCTACATATACACATATGAGATAAATACCTTCATAATTTATTCTATAGAGGACTCCCTTCTTGATCATGTAATGAGTATCTCTGATCCTCAAAGCTCTCTTTCTCTCTCTATTACACTTAGGGGGACAAGTTATTATAAGTAAATATTATATTATGTTAATATACCATTTTCACTTGGATACTTAAGCTTCACATACCTCTTCAACTATGATTCATGAATCTAGTTTAGTAATAAGATGAAAAATGCCTTATCCTCAAATGATCTTTGTAGGCTTGATCTCTATGTCAAATTCTTTCAACTTGGCCATCTATTTGCCTCATCATTCTCCTATCTTGTTCTATGATAGAGTGATCTTGACAATAGGATCAAGTATGATGGCAATGACTTCATTCCTCAAGATGTAGTGCTAAAATTTCTTCACTAGTTTGACAAGGGCAAAAATATTCTTGTCAATCATAGAGTACCTGAGTTATGCATCTTTCAAGTTTGTTTTTATGAATGTGACTGGGTGCTAGGTCTTATCATTCTTATATATGATGATAATAACAATTGAATGCTCTAAATCAAATGAGTATAGATAAAAATCTTTATTAAAATCTAGACTGATTAGCATTGGATCCTATGATATTGCATCTTTATTGTCCTGGAAGGAATTTTGGGACTCAAATATCCATTTAATTTTAGTGTCTTGCATGAGCATGGTGTTCAAGGGTCTGAAGATCTTTACAAATTTTGAGATGAACATCCTTAAGAAGTTAATATTTTCAAAAAATGATTTGATCTCCTTTCTATTGTTTAGTGGTTGAATTTTTTAAATCACCTAATTCTATCTAGATCAATGGTGATCCCATCCTTGGTGATGATGTACCCCAAAATCTTACCTTATTCACTCTAAATATGTTCTTATTTGGGTTTAGTGAAATAATATACCTTCTACATCTCTCGAATATGGACTATAGGTGACTTATGTGGTCCTTCTAATTCTTTGCAAATATTGTAAGATCATCCATGTAGATGATTATGCACTTTCCTATCAATCCTTTGAAATCATGTTCCATGGTGAATTAAAAGGTAGCTCTTATGTTTATTAGGCCAAATGGCATCTTTTTATATGCATAAGTTTCCTACTTTATAATGAACACCATATTTATTCTATCTTCATATTGTACCAATATCTGATTGTAGCCTAAAAATCCATCCAAGAAGGACATCATTTCAAAACCAATTACTATTTATATCACCTCATCTAGAGAAGGCAAGGGATAATTTTTCTTTTTAGAATCCTTGTTCAGGTTCCTAAAATCGACACACAATCTAATCTCACCTTTTTCTTTCTTAATAGGACCAAATTAGCTACCCATGTAGAATGTCAAATTGGAAAGATGATTTTTAAATTTAAAAGCTTCTCCACTTCTCTTTGAATGAGAAGCTCTAGAATAGGAATAACTAGTCTCTAGAATGGTTTGTGATCTAGCTTTAAGATAATTATGTGAGTGGTGACCTATGGGTCATATACTTTCAATTCTTCATATGTCTAGGCAATGATGTCCTTATATCAAATGATTAAATATTTTACTCATTGCCTCTCCTTTAGGGTGTAGCTAAGATTGATATTAACATAACATGGGTTTTTCTCATCTCCTAAATTTTCCTTTTTGAATTTTGATTTATTGACCTTTGGTTATTTTAACTGTTATTCCTGAGTATATATGTCAAATGGTCTCTCCAAGGAGACCAAGCCAACTAAAATTTGATTCTCTTTGAGCTAAAGAATGACCTCTTTGTCTAATTCCTCTTGATGAAGTTGATTAATGTCCTTATCATCAATTATTTAAGACTCAAATTCCCCTATATTGGTTATAAATTGAATAATCTATTGATCATCATCAAATACCTAGGTGTTTTATACATTATCTAGAATAAAGGGGAATAGTACCAAATCAATGGAGAACTTATTTACCTTAGACTCTTGTATCAACTCAAGGTTAGAAACATCAGTAACTAATGAATTTACCATCTAATTTTTCTCTCTAAAAAGTGCTATGATGTTGAAAGCTTCAAAGATTTCAATCAGGTCCCACACTCTATGTTTGTATCTCTTCAAATAAGAAAAATTGCATTGGTATTTATTTCTTACTTGATTAACCACCAGTTCTAAGTCACCAAATATTGATATTTACTTGACATTATTCTTTAGTTTATAATGTAGTCCCAAAACTAAATCTTCATACTCAGCTCTGTTGTTATTATAGGGAAATTACAATATGTATGTTGTCAAGAATTTTTTACCTTGTGAATCAATCAATTTGATTCCCATGCCTAACCCTTGCTTGGATATAGTGCCATAAAAGTGTAGAGTCCATAGCTAATTGGAACCTTGAGTTTTTGGCTTTTGTACTTGATTCTGCATAGTAAAAATATAAATACCAAGTCTAGGAGACTCATAATTTACCTCTTCATTCTTGATGTTGTACTATGTATGGGGTATTTCATTCTCAGATCTATGTCAATTTTGATCTGATTTGTAACTTCTCTCCATGATAGGAATATATGAGAAAAGTCTTTAGAGATAAATTCATTAAATGTTTTAGACCAATCCCTGCTCAACAACAAATCGTAGTATTTACATGTGTCTACCATTATAATATCAATGGTTATTTTGACTCTTGGCTCAGACACTACTTAAATGTTCACATTTTTCAATTCTCCAACTATGAGGACCACTATCTTGTCTAATTGAGAAACTATTCTCTTTGAAGGGTTTGGCATCAAACCAAGTTTCTAATATATATATATATATATATATATATATATATATATATATATATATATATATATATATATATATATATATATATATATATGTAGGCATGACAGTTGTAGATGCTCTAGAATTAACTAAATAGTTATGAATGTTCTTATTGAACGCCTAGATAGTCAATCAAAAAGGTGAAACTTTTGGCTTGCTCTTTAAAAGAGTTACAACCATGATCACTTGATTAATGAATTGCAAATTATAAAGTGATATTATGAGTCAAGCAAGTGCATATCACAATGAAGTTTCTAAAGAATGAAATCAATAATAGAGAAATAATGCAAAAGTAATAAGAGTGAATTAAATACTCTATATCATGTTGAATGAATAATAAAAATGGAGAGAGGTGTATATATATCTTGAAGATAGAAATATAACACACATTCTAATGAATGTGGTACTAATATTTCCAAGTAACCAACATAAACTTTAGATCCCTAAGCAAGCTAATACAATCATGTAGGAAAAACCTAGTGGGAAAAAGGCCTACACCAAAAGTCCCCCATAAACATAGCTTAGGTAGGTGATGATACAAAATAATGGGTCCTAGCAACAAGGTCTGATGAGGTACCCATGTAAAATGCAATCTCTCATAAAGTAGAGAAAAGGAGAAAACTCATTGGAAAAAACTCCCCCCAAAAGAGATAAAATAAGAAGAGGAGACTAAAATACCCCCAAGAAGAAGAGGATAAAATAAATAACACTCCAAGTCCATAGCAATGATCCCTAATATCCTAAAAAATATGAAGGAAGAGTGACTCCACATAGAAGAGAGATAATGTGAATGTATAATGTCACATGGTTAATGTTGTAGTAAGTCCTTTTGAAATGAATTTTATCTCTTCCTTTTAGAAGAAGAAAACCTTGAACTATCAAACTACTAAATTACTACTCAAGTGGAATGCATGTAGGAATCAAGACGTATATATCTAAAAATACTCAAATGTCTCCCTATTAATGATTGAATGTCCTAAAGTCTAATCAGATATCATAAGACAAACTATATAAGATGGTAATGAAGAAGAATATAATGATGGAGAGAGAACAATTAGAGAAGAAGATAAACATGGAACATTCACTAAAATAATGTCCATGGGAAGAAGAGAGCAAGGCTCAACAACTATCAAAAATGAAGACTAGTCTACAAATGAAGCACTAAGATCTACAAGATGAATTTCTATAGGAAAACATGAGTTGTCAATACTTTGAATGTGTATAATCTCACTAAAATTAGTAAAGTTATTTAAAATGCAAATCTGTGAAGGCTCTAGAAGAAAAATAATCAGCACAAGAATGGAAGTAGAATCTGTAATAAGATAATTAAGGTCTAGTAGAATCTCATCTGATATTGGGGGATTGATAGAAGGATGAGAATTATCCACCATGGATGTATCATACAAGAAATAAAATCACTAAGAGAGAGTACAATAGTCTTAGAAGAGACAATAGGAAGTAGAGGAGGAGGTGTGACATAAATCTCAACAAGATCAATGAAGAGATTCTATAGTATACTCCAAACTATACATGGACACTTTATATGTTCTACATGGCAATGAAGATTCATGGAAGCATGTAGTAGCAGAGTGGTAAAAACCTTTTCATAAGTATTATCCCACTTATCAAACCAAACAAGATTAGTGTGTGTAAGAATCTGACCATATAGAAATGGAATACAATTCTTACATGTGAACAAGTGTTCCATTTAAGCATGATATGAAGAATAATTATCCTTCCCAAGAAGGATCATTGGAGATGAAATAAATATCCTCATCTAGACTAATAGTGCATACTCTAGATATGGACGTCAGATAATGCCAAAAATGAGTCCAATCAAATAAGAGTAATCTGTGCACAAGTGATAATGCATGCTCAAATGGACATCAATAACTACTGCTAATGCATCTAAGAATAAAAGATAAATCTATGAAATTGGTCACTAAATGGGCACAGGTAATAGTTATAAAAATTTAGTGTGCACAAGAAAGAGTGTAGGGCCCAAGACAACTTCCCCTAGATAATTAGTAGTGACCCCCTATGTTTGTAATTACAAATCACACTCAAGGAATGATCAATGTATGCTTATGATCGAGTAACAGTGCATGATCTAAGTATGGATGTTAGAATTAACCAAAATGGATCCACAAAAATAAGAACAATCAATGCATAAGTTAAAAAACATGTCTTAATAAATGGACATTAGACTCAACTAACAATGTATCCATAAAGGCAAGCAATCAATGTAATATATACTAAATTGACACAATTGAAAACTAAAAATAGGTAAAATAGGAGGATCTCAGACTTTTCCAATAATGCATCTAAGTGAGAAACATGCTAGGGTGGTTAAATAATGGTGTACGCTCTAGAGATGGACTTCAGACAAGGCCAAAAATAGTCCATGCAGATGAGAGTAATTAGAGCATGAAATATGTTGTAGAAAATAGTAGAACCCATAACCCCCCTGAATATGGCACTTTATAACTTTATTAAATTTTAAAAAACAAATTATACCAATGGAAAGATGATGAAAAAAGTATGCATTTTTGAAAAAAGTGGCAATTAATTATAAGTTACCAGTCAAAAGTTATATCAAAATACATTTTTCATCATTAATGACCTATTTAATTTTATTGCACTTAAATTTTAAATGCATGATAGGTTAAAACACAAAGCATGCCATGTAACCAGCCATTGGAATCAACACTATACTAAGAATGAAATGTTTTTGTTTGTGAGGGTGAATTAGCATCCTACCAACATGGGCCTCACCTTTCATCTTGAATAGGCAAAAATACAAGGTAAATTACCAATGCAAAAATCCTTTACAATGTATTATTTTTAAATAAATAATAATAAAAAAATATTGTGTCTCACCACATGTGCTACATAAATCAAGTCCCCATTCAAATTATCACTTGCTCCTTAATATGCTCACCACTTACCATTCACCCCACCTTGTTTGCCAGTAAACCCTACCTAGAGCTTTGTATATTATTTAATAATATCATTCATGATATCCAATATTAAAAAAATCTTACCAAACTTTTTAAAAAGAAAACCATGATTATTTCATGGTTTTGGAAACCACTAAGGGTGTTAACACACATATAGGTGGATTTGTAAAGGATGGAAATGGGAGGAGACTAAAACAATAGTGAGATGGGAGGTCGAGTGGCAGCAATAGAAACATACAAGATTCTACAATATGCCCAATGGCATGCAGATGCTAATGGTAGACAAAGGATAGTGAGAGGGTATAGAGAATAATGGTAGCATGAGATCAAAATGTGATTAATTTTAAAACCCAATGGCTATTTTTGGTTTGCTAAAAAAATGCACAAAAACTTGCATATCTCTTCATGCAATTTTCAACACTACCTTAACACTAGTTTGATTTGGTTGATACATTGCCCATGAATTGACCAATATCTCATCCAACCCCCTCATCAATTCCTAGTACATCAATAAGGATCCCACTTAATCAACCAAGATTTTAGATCTCTATAAGAATGTTTATGGCATAGGAAGTGGTGGATCTTACACAAGCCAAGTGCTCGCTGATAAATTTGGAGCCATGAATGGAAAACTAGACAAAAGCAACGTCACACAAAGTTGTATTACTGCCAATTACAAGTTGATATAGCACATTGACTAGAATTTGTAGGTCATGATGGTAGTGTGGAGACCACTAAGGTCTTTAACTGGTAAATGACAAGGTGGATTAAATCATTGAAAGGATAGACAATCCTTTAATCTCTATTAAAAACTCCTCAAACACTTTAATGAAATCTATAATAAAACACACTTACATGAAAAATGCTAAGCTACAATATAATAGATCCAAAGCACCAAGTTTTTAACAAAAAACTTGTCGATCTAAAATCTCTAGAATTTCAACACCTTTGTTTGAATCCAAAGCTTTACAATGGTGCAAATTTGAGAAATTGAAAATCAAACCAGATCTCCAATTTCTATAACCCCACAAATAAAGTGCTAATGGAAAATAAAATAAGGTTCTTAGTGGAAAATCAAATAATACAACAAATTAAATTTAAATGCCAAGAAATAATGGATTCAAACCCTTAGATCTGAAATCTAGAATATTTTTCTCAAGAATTCCTATGTTAATATAATATAAGATCATAGATTTCATAAAAAATAATAGTAAATAACCAACCAATCAGATAATCATGAACATGGATTGGTGCTCTGATACCATAAAAGAGTTACATCTAGGATCACCAGATCAATGAATTGTAGATGATGGAGTGATCTCATGAGTTGAGCAAGTGCATATCACAATGAAGTTGTTAATGAATGAAATCAAGCATAGAGAAATACTACAAAAGGAATAAGAGTAAATTAAATACTCTATATCATGATGAATGAATAATACAAAGGGAGAGAGGTGTATATATAGGTTGGAGATGGAAAGATGACACATATTATAGTGAATGTGGTACTAATATTTCCAAGTAACTAGCATAACCTCTAGATCCCTAAGAAGGCTTACAACCATGCAGGAAAAATTGAGTGGGAAAAAATCCTACACCAACACTCTTATAGATTATGTTATTATTATATTATTTCACTTTGTCTATAAATGATTTTGCTTTATATATAGATGCCTTTATTATAATGGACTTAGAGAGTATCTCCTTTTGTTTAGTGATCTGTGCTAACTCATGGAGAGTTATATTTGCCTTGATCTTCTTCATATCCTCAAGAATGTTGTAAACCTCCTTTACTTGGTTCTTCCTTTCTCTAATGCTAATCACTCCCATTTAAAAGGGGTGGATTATTATTTGCTTTAGGATTAGGAGGAATCACCATGGTGTTTGGAGGAGTCAATGCTATGAGTGGATGTTTATTCCTTAGATTATATGCACCTCTCTAGAATTGTTGGAAAGCATTAACTTCATCTATGTTGTCCTCCCGTTTATTGTCATCTTCTCCTAGGAAAGGAAACTCATGAGTTTCAAAGAACATAGTAGTGATAGAGGAATTAGGATCTAGATGATGCTCAAGTGGATTATGCATCTAATCTTCTCTAACCACATCTCTTTGAAATATTTTGAATACTACACAAAATTCAATGTAATTGAACTCACTATGCTCGAAAGTATTATGAATTTTGCACCAATTGGGAAGAGTCATCTCAAATATGTTGATCTCTAAGAGTTTGTTAGGCTATTTAGGCCTATTGAATAGTCTATTATATATTTAAAATCTAGTATTCTAATGGTCAGTTAGGCCATTTGCATTGCCCATCTTCCTTTGCATATTCAAGAAATCACTACTTAGATTTTGAACCATTTTTTGAATAGAATCTATTTCTACCTTTATGGAATATGTACCTTGTAAAATATTAGTTGGGAGTGTAACTAATTTCTAGTTTGGCCGATAACTATTGCCCATCACATGATTGCATAAGAAAATATGATTGACATTCATCCCAAGAAGTGATGGAATTTTCTATTAGATTTAAATACCAATAATAAGAAACATCCATCAAAGTAAAATAGAATAATTTACATGCAACATCCTCATCTATGACATTCATTAGCTTTAAAGTAGCTTTAACTAATTTTATATATTCCTATATTATCCTTGATCTTAAAGGAGAAAAGGATGACAAGAATTTTTTGGGGTTCTAAGGAAAATCATGTACATCTCTTATGAAGGTGATAATAGACCTAACTAGGGTTATTACTAAGCCATTGGTTGATTAAAAGGTAAAGAATTCCTTACAAGTAAGGGGTTACCTACTAGAGGGGGATTATTCTGAACTATGGATACTGGCATAGTTTTAAGTCTCTTATGATCTCTCAAAGGTGAGACTAGTAAACCAACTTGGTAATTAGATCTGGTCACTCTCCTAGGTGACTTTAGTGAAACTCTATGCAAAGGATAACTAATACTATCAGAGGTATTGGCCCTCTTTTTAGCTTCGGTTAACTATTGGTGTGGGTTTTATGCACACCATAACCATAATGATGTAGCCTCTAATGTTTTAGGATCTCAATGGAGGTAAATACCACTCTAGGGCATGAGTCATAGGTATGTGGTTTATTTCAACTTGTTGATGGAATAATAGGTAGGTCATGTAGACTATTGACAAGGTTTTTGGAGGGAGGTGTGGTTCCTAATAGGGGTAGTGAATCTCTACATGAGTTAGATGGGTGAATATATTCTAATCTAGAGTGGGTAGATATAAAAAACAAACTCAAAAAGGAGGGAGGAATAAGGCAAAGAAGAAAGGTTTTTATGGTTTTTATGAACTACTTATTTGGCTTGTTTCTAAAAGGACAAGTTCTCTCAGAACCTATGCCTATTACTAAAATTAATTAAGAACATATAGTTAGACATAATTAAGATGTCTAAGGAGATAAAGATGTAATAAATTCACAAGCCTCATATATTTGTTCTTTTTAGGGTAATTGTTTCACACCCTTAATCAGGAGATTATTTTTTGATCTAATGAGGTATTTGAGGTAGCTATTATGCATAGATGAAAAAATACATCCAAGAAAACACTCATGCACAATTAGAATTATGAATCAATTTGAACCTAACTATCTTAACTAATATGGTTACCAATATTTCAATAGATATTGCACACCTAAAAATTAGTATATCAATCAAAATAATCAAGAATCTATTCATAAATTTTGCACACTAAAGATTATTGAAATATATAACCAACAAAAGTAACAACTAATTACACATAAATTAGAAATAAAATACAAAAACACTTTCATAGATGATCAAAACTGATGTTGCTCCTATATTCAAAAATTCTTTCACCAAAATCCAAATTGGATTACAATTATTTTTATAAGCTTGGGGAATGGGTTTCCTCATCCTCCAAGTTCATGCAAGATAGTTACATGTGATAGTTATAACATGTAGTTCTAATTATGGTCTGAAATTGAATAGAATTCTACTTGAAATTAATTAATTTATGAAGTTGTGGATTATTTTTTGCTTTAAGGTTAGGAGGAATCCCCATGGTATTTGGAAGAGTCAATGTTATGAGTAGATGTTTATTCCGTAGATTATATGCACCTCTCTAGAATTTTTGGAAAGCATGAACTTCATCCATGTTGTCCTCTGATTCATTGTCATCTTCTCTTGGGAAAGGAAACTCATTAGTTTCAAAGAACATAACAGTGTTAGAAGACCTAAGATCTGGATGATGCTCACGTGGATTATGTATCTAATCTTCTCTAACCACATCTTTTTGAAATATTTTAAATGCTACAAAAAATTCAATGTAATTGAGCTCACCATGATCAAAAGTATTATGAATTATACACCAATTGGGAAGAGTCATCTCTGTTATGTTGATCTCTAAAATTTTGTTAAGCTATTTAGGCCTATTGAATAGTCTATTATATCTCTAAAATCCAATATTCTAATGGTTAGTTGGGCCATTTTCATTACCCATCTTCCTTTACATATTCAAGAAACCATTTCTCAGATTTTGAACCATTTTTTGAATATAATATAGTTATATATTTATGGAATATGTACCTTGTAAAATAGTAGCTAGGAGTGTAGTTACTTACTAGTTTGGCTGATAAATATTGACCATCACATGATTACGTAAGAAAATATGCTTGACATTCATCCCAAGAAGTGATGGATTTTTTTTCAAATTCAAATACCAATAATAAGAAACATCCATCAAATTAAAATGTAATAATCTACATGCAACATCCTCATCTATGACATTCATTAGCTTTAAGGTAGCTTTAACTGATTTGATATATTCCTCTATTGTCCTTGATCCTAAATGAGAAAAGGGTGACAATAAATTTTTGGGGTTCTAAGGCAAATCATGTATATCTCTTAGGAAGGTGATAATAGACTTAACTAACTAGGGCTATTATTGAGCCATTGGTTGATTAAAAGGTAAAGGGTTCCTTACAAGTAAGGGGTTACCTACTAGAGGGGGATTATTATAAACTGGGGCTATTGGCATAGTTCTAAGTCTCTTATGATTTATCAAATGTGAGACTAGTAAACCAACTTATGAATTAGATATGGTCAATCTCCTGGGTGACTCCAGTGCAACTCTATGTAAAGGATAACTAATACTATCTGAGATGTTGGCCCTCCTATCTCTAGCTAGGTAAATGTGGGTTCTATGCACACCATAACCATAATGAGGTATCCTCTAATGTTTTAGGATCTCAATGGAGGTAAACACAACTCTAGGGCATGAGTCATAGGTATGTGTTTTATTTCAATCTGTTGATCGAATAACATGTAGGTCTTGTAGGGTATTGACAAGGTTTTTGGAGGGAGGTGTGGTTCCTAATAGGGGTAGTAAACCTCTACATGAGTTAGATGGGTGAATGTATTCTAATCTAGAGTGGGAAGATATTAAAAACAAACTAAAAAAGGAGGGAAGATTAAGGTATAAAATAAATGTTTTGTGGTTTTTAAGAACTACTTCCTTGGTTGGTTTATAAAAGGATAAGTACTCTCAGAACCTATGCCTATTGCTAGAATTAATTACACACATATAGTCAGACATGGTTAAGAAGTATAAGGAGATAAAGATGTAATAAATTCAAAAGACTCATATAAATTTTTTTCCATTTAAGGTAATTATTGTACACCCTTAATCAAGAGATTATTTCTTGATCTAGTGAAGTATTTGAGGTAGCTATTGTGCACAGACAAAAAACTACATCCAAGAAAGCACTGTTGCATAATTAGAATTATGAATCAATTTGAACCTAACTATCTTAACCAATATGTTTACCAATATTTCAATAGATATTTCACACCTAAATATCAGTATATCAATCAAAATAATCAAGAATCTATGCATAGCTTTTGCACACTAAAGATTATTGAAATATACAACTAACAAAAGTAACAACTAATTACACATAAATTGGAAAGAAAATACACAACCACATTCATTGGAAATCAAAATTGATGTTGATCCTATATTCAAAAATTATTGCACCAAAATCCAAGTTGGATTACAATTATTTTTATAAGCTTGGGGAAGGGGTTACCTCATCCGCCAACTTCATGCAAGGTCATTACATGTGATAGTTAGAACATGTAGTTCTAACTATGGTCTAAAATTAAATAAAAATCTACTTGAAATTAATTAATTTAAAATAGCCTTTACTAAAGCTATGTAGCATGTGCATGTGCAAAAAACATAGAGGTTATTTTAACAATTATAGCTCAAATTATATGTAAATTACAAATAGATGCACCATTTACCAAAACTGCACATGCCTCCTTTTATAGGTTATGAGGACAATATGTTGATCTTTCAGATTGGCTACTTTTAAATGGAACTCATATATGCATCACTTTCTAATGACTTTGAGTTTCCATGTATATCATTCTCTTGTTCTATTGGTAGTTCTTCACTCCTTATATGAGTTTTCATATTCTTGGTGTTAATTGTGAGTCCCAATATTTGTTGATAAATATAGCACAGTACAAAGATATATGAGTCCTATCTATTTCTTGATTCTAAAATGTGACATGTGTTAACACTTGATTAAGTATAGGATCTATGAAAAGTCCACCTTGATCTCATATTGTCAATCTACTTGTACTAGTTTAATGTGGTTCATTGGATTTTAGTGGTTAGACTCATTAATGCCCATGATTTCAACACTTGTCACATCCTACTTTACTCCACTTCATATGTGTGTTACTTATTAGTTGCTCAGGGTTTCTGAGATCTGTGTACTAGTCTCCATACTTATTCCCATGGGTCATTGGATCTGTGTTATATACTCCCATGATGTTGACATTTGTCACTCTCACAGAGACTTGACATTTCAACTTACTCTTGCATTATTTGATCAAATGGGCCTGAGTAGATATGTGTCATAGGATCTTAATTTAAATCCAAATAGGTATTTTTGAGGTTAAATTTGATATTATTATGACTATAAATTTATGTCCTCATGATCATCAAATGATGTTCATAAGACTATCAATTTTAATTCCATAAAATAGCCATTATCGAGGTTAAATTTGACATTCGCACGATTATCAAATGACATCCTCGTGATTGTCAAATGATGTCTGCATGACTGTAGAATTGAATATAATCAACTTGACATGTTTCACTTTTTATTCCTATTGGAAATATTTTCATTGATGTCAAAGGTCTAACATTATTGGTGATAAAGGCCCCATTACATTTAATATTGTTTGTAATAAATATATATTGGTTAATGTGAGTTAATATTTATTTAATATTAAAAAATATACTTTTGGTTGCATATGAGACAAAAGAAGGGCCCATGGAGAAGTCAAAGAGCCATGGGGTAAAGACAAAAGGATGGGATGCATTTTCCCATGAAGAGTCATCTTGGGGAATTTCAAGAGTCACCAAGTGAAGACAAAAGAGGAAGGCTACAATTTATCATGAAGGGACACTTGAGGAATACGAAAAGTCATGAAAGTAAAGACAAAAGTGGGAAGGATGTTTTTGGTCATGAAGGGTTACCACATGACTTTTCAAAGGCAAGAATATGAAGGGTCATACAAGTTTGGCACCATTTTCCATGAGGATTGAAGGGTCACAAAGGGGGAAGGCCAAAGGTCATTTGGAAGGCTATAAATAAAGGCTTGAGAATCCATTTGTAATATGAGTGAAAGAGGTTGATTTGATATTATAATATCTAGTGTAGAAGAGAAATTGTGAGAGATGAATATGATTTGTATTTGTTATATCTAGCTTAGAAGAGCAAAGGTGAGAGAGAGGAAAGAGATGTTTTGAACTATCATTTATTGAGATAGCAACATTGAGAGATAGGTGTGTGGTATACATAAAGGGGTTGGTGCTCCTATGGGTTGGTGCTCATGAATTATTACTGAGTTGGTGCTCGGCATAGGGACTGGTGCTCCTGTGGGTTAGTGCTCATGAATTGTTGTTGAGTTGGTGCTCGATAAAGGGGTTGGAGCTCATATGGGTTGGTGCTCATGAATTTTTGTTGTGTTGGTGCTTGGAAAAGGGGTTGGTGCTCCTATGGGTTGGTGCTCATGAATTGTTACTAGGTTGGTGCTCATCAAAGGGGTTGGTACTCCTATGGGTTGGTGTTCATGAATAGTTGATGGGTTGGTGCTCAGCAAAGGGGTTGGTGCTCTTGCAAGTTGGTGCTTGTAAATATTGTTTGGGTTGGTGCTCATTCATATACTTGAGATTATTCTTCATGGTTTTTTCCACATTGGGTTTCCATGCTATATTTGGTGTCTCTCTCTATCTTGTGTGGTGTTTATTGTTTGAGTTTTATTGCATATCTTAAATGTTTGATTAAGTGAAATTTGGTTAAGGAAAATATTTATAAGATATATGATATACTGATTCACCCCCACTCTCAGTATATTCCATTCTTAACACTTGGTATCAGAGCAGGTTCTTTTTTTTGAAAAGTTTTATAGCTTGAAGGTAGATTGGGAAAACACGATGGTTGGGTCACAAGAAGGATTTTCTAAAAATAAGGCACCTTTGTTTGATGGGATGAATTATGATTTTTGGAGTATGAGAATGAAGGTTTATTTGATGGCCCTTGGATTCGACATATGGAAATCAATGGTGGAGGAATATGAAGAGCCAAAGACATCTGCAATTACTCCAATAGAAAAGAAGGCAAGTGAATGTAATGCTAAAACTTTAAATGCTATTTTATGTGGTTTATGTGAATCTAAATTTGTTAAAATTATGCAATGTAAATCTGCTCATGAAACTTGGGTAAAACTTGAGAATATTTACAAAGGTGATGGAAAGGTTCAACAAGCTAAGCTTTAGACTTTTAGAAGGTAGTTTGAAAGTTTAAAGATGGAAGAAGAGGAAGAAATAGTAAGTTATCTTTTGCAAGTTGATTAAATCATAAATTAGATTCAAGGTCTTGGAGAAACATTAGATGAGTCAACAATGGTGTAAAAGGTTTTAAGATCTCTACCAATGAGATATGATGCAAAGGTTTCAACAATCAATGAGATGAAGAATTTAGCCAAGCTAAAGATGGATGAGCTTCATGGTATACTCATGGCATATGAGATGTGGACACAACAAGATAAACCCTCAAAGAGAGAAGCAGCTTTCAAGACATCAAAGAAAGAGAAAGCTAAGATTTAAGAATTAAGTGATATTTCTAGTGATAGTGAAGATGACAATGGAGCACTTTTCATTCACAAACCAAAAAGGGGAACAGGTAAATATTAAGGAAAGTTACCTTTGAAATGTTTTAATTGTGGAAAGATTAGAGATTTTTTAGCTAGATGCCCAAATAAGGGTAATGATGATGAAGAAGAAAAGCCTACATACCAGAAGAATTTCAAAGGCAAATATAATAAGGGATTTGAGAAGAGGAGCCTGTATTCTAAGGATCCTAGCTCAGTCGAAGATAGTGCAGTCAGTGATTCAGAAGAAGAAGAGATTCTATTCATGGCCATACATGAAGGTGATCAAGAAGAAGAAGAGGAGGAAGCTGAAGTGAATATGGAAGGAGAGCTCATTTATGCCTTAGAAGAGTTAGAAGTTGTTAAGAAGAAGAATCAAAGATTAAAGTGCTAGATCGAGAAAAATGAACAAGAGTCAAAGGAAATGATTGAAGATCTAACAACAAACTTAGAAGAAGCCAAGAAGAATGAAGAAGATCTCACAACATAGTTGGAAATAGCAAGAAAAGAATGTCAAAGGTATGTTATTGAAATTGCCTCTTTAAAAGAAGATATTGAGAAAGCAATCAATGATAAAGTAGTTAGTGATTCAAAATTTGAGGATAACACTAACATGTTGAATAAGATATTGGAAAGTCAAAAAGCAAATTCAGATAAGACAGGGATCAATTTTGAAAAGAAAAAGAGCTATGCTGAAGATCTTACAAAAGAGAAAACAAAAAGGGGAGAAATGAAAAATATAGAGGACATTTCAAATAGAGAAGGCTGGAAGGAACAAAGCTACAAAAGACAATCAGGTCAGAGATATATAGACAGGTCTTATTTTTATGGTTATTTCTCTTATTGTAATGGATATGGTCATAAGAAATTAGAATGTAGAAAAAGAGCTAACAATTTCAGAAATAAGGAGAAGGAAAGTCAAGTAGAGTCAAGCAGAAGCCACAACTCTTTCGCTCCTCTATTAAGCTTTGATGAAGAGACCATAGTATGCTACAAGTGAAACAACTTCAGACACATAGCTCGGTATTATAGAAGCATGTTCGAGTCAGTCAAGAAGGATCAGAGTTTCAAAGCTTCATTCATCAAGAATAAGGTTCAAACATGTTCATGGTAGAAGAAACAACCTAAAGATTCTATGATGGTTCAGACATCAATGCATGTAAGAGGTAAAGATCAGCCATGATTAATTGATAGAGGATGTTTGAGGCATATGACAGGAGATAATAGTAAGTTCATTACTCTAAAAAAGATCAATGGTGGTATAGTGAGATTTGGAGATAAAACCACTGCAAGGATAGCCAAAAAAGGTACTTTGAGTTCGGATTATGGTAGAACTAAGACTAAGAATGTTTTGTATGTAAAAGGTCTTAAGCATAATCTATTGAGTGTTAGTCAAATATGTGATCAAAGATACACATTAAAGTTTCATACTAAAGGTTGTGAGATTAGAAGAAAAGATTCAAATGAGTTGATTGTAGATGCTCAAAGGATAGGGAATAATGTATATGTATTGTCAGATATCTTCTCAAAGGCATGATCAAAAGACACATTCAAAGATCTATGAGAGGAGTTAGAATTAATTTATATTACTTCCTACCATTGATGTTCATCATTAGTTGAGGAGGAGATAAGTGTTAAATCCAGGTAGGCCCTTTGTCATTGTTGTCAAAGGGGGAGAATAACAGGTATAGATACAAGTGTAAAAATAGGTACAGGGAGCAGGTACAGGTTGCTACAATAAGGGGGAGTTACTGTATGTTTTCAAATGATAGTATGTGTAAGTGATAGGATGTGGCAATTTTAGGATTGAGGTTGCCATCAATGACAAAGGGGGAGATTGTTGGAAATATTGTCATTGATGTCAAAGGTCTAGCATTATTGGTGATAAAGGCTACATTACATTTAATGTTGTTTGTAATAAATATATCTTGGTTAATGTGAGTTAATATTTATTTAATATTAATGAATATGTTTTTGGTTGCATATGAGACAAAAAAAGGGCCCATGGAGAAGTCAAAGAGCCATGGGGTAAAGACAAAAGAAGGATGGGATGCATTTTCCCATGAACAGTCATCTTGGAGAATTCCAAGAGTCACCAAGTGAAGACAAAAGAGGAAGGGTGCAATTTCTCATGAAGGGACACTTTGAGAAATATGAAAATTCATGAAAGTAAAGACAAAAGTGGGAAGGACATTTTTGGTCATGAAGGGTCACTACATGACTTTTCAAAGGCAATAATATGAAGGGTCATACAAGTTCAGTGCCATTTTCCATGAGGATTGAAGGGTCATAAAGGGGGAAAGCCAAAGGTCATTTGGAAAGCTATAAATAAAGTCTTGAGAAGACATTTGTAATATGAGTGAAAGAGGTTTATTTGATATTGTAATATCTAACTTAGAAGATCAATTTTGAGAGATGAATATGATTTGTATTTGTTATATCTAGCTTAGAATAGCAAAGGTGAGAGAGAGGAAAGAGATGTTGTATTAAACTATCATTTGTTGAGATAACAACATTGAGAGATAGGTGTGTGGTATACACAAAGGGGTTGGTGCTCCTATGGGTTGGTGCTCATGAATTATTGTTAGGTTGGTGCTCGGTAAGGGGGTTAGTGCTCTTGTGGGTTGGTGCTCACAAATTGCTGCTAAGTTGGTGCTCAACAAAGGGGTTAATGCTCTTGTGGGTTGGTGCTCATGAATTGTTGCTAAGTTAGTGCTTGACAAAGGTGTTGGTGCTCTTGTGGGTTGGAGCTCATGAATTGTTGCTGGGTTGGTGCTCGGTAAAGGGGTTAGTGCTCTTGTGGGTTGGTGCTCATGAATTATTACTGGGTTGGTGCTCGGCAAAGGGGTTGGTGCTCCTATGGGTTGGTGCTCATGAATAGTTGATGGGTTGGTGCTCAACAAAGGGGTTAGTGCTCTTGCAAGTTTGTGCTTGTGAATATTGTTTGGGTTGGTGCTCATTCATATACTTGAGATTGTTCTTTTTGGTTTTTGCACATTGGGTTTCTATGTTATATCTGGTGTCTCTCTGTATCTTGTGTGGTGTTTATTATTTGAGTTTTATTGCATATATTGAATGTTTTATTAAGTGGAAGCTGGCTAAGGGAAAGATTTATAAGATATATGATATACTAATTCACCTCCCCTCTCAGTATATCCCATTCTTAACAATTGGTATTAGAGCAGGTTCCTTTTTTGAAAAGTTTTACAGCTTGAAGGTAGATTTAGAAAGCACGATGGTTGGGTCACAGGAAGGATTTTCTATAAATAAGGCACCTTTGTTTGATAAGATGAATTATGCTTTTTGGAGAATGAGAATGAAGGTTTATTTGATGTCCCTTGGATTTGACATATAGAAATCAGTGGTGGAGGAATATGAAGAGCCACAGGCATCTGCAATTACTCCAGCAAAAAAGAAGGCAAGTGAATATAATGCTAAATATTTAAAATGATATTTTATGTGGTTTATGTGAATCTAAATTTTTTAAAGTTATGCAATGTAAATATGCTCATGAAACTTGGGTAAAACTTGAGAATATTTACAAAGGTGATGGAAAGGTTCAGCAAGCTAAGCTTTAGACTTTTAGAAGGTAGTTTGAAAGTTTGAAGATGGAAGAAGAGGAAGATATAACAAGTTATCTTTTGTGAGTTGATCAAATCATAAATCAGATTCAAGGTCTTGGAGAAAAGTTGGACGAGTCAACAGTGGTGTAAAAGTTTTTGAGATCTCTATCAATGAGATATGATGTAAAGGTTTCAGCAATCGAGGAGATGAAGAATTTAGCCAAGCTAAAGATGGATGAGCTTCATAGTATACTCATGGCATATGAGATATGGATAGAAAAAGATAAACCCTCAAAGAGAGAAGCGAATTTCAAGACATCAATGAAAGAGAAAGCTAAGATTCAAGAATCAAGTGATAGTTCCAGTGATGATGAAGATGACAATGGAACATTTTTCATTCACAAACCAAAAAGGGGAATAGGTAAATATCAAGGAAAACTACCTTTTAAATGTTTTAATTATGGAAAGATTGGGAATTTTTTGGATAGATTTCCAAATAAGGGTAATGATGATGAAGAAGAAAAGCCTACATACAAGAAGAATTTCAAAGGCAAATCTAAGAAGGGATTTGAGAAGAAGAGCTTGTATTCTAAGGATCCTAGCTCAGTCGAAGATAGTGGAGTCAGCGATTAAGAAGAAGAAGAGATTTTATTCATGGCCATACATGAAGGTGATCAAGAATAAGAAGAGGAGGAAGCTAAAGTGAATATGGAAGGAGAGCTCATTTTTGCCTTAAAAGAGTTAGAAGCTGTTCAGAAGAAGAATCAAAGATTAAAGCACCAAATCGAGAAAAATCAACAAGATTCAAAAGAAGTGATTGAAGATCTAACAACACACTTGGAAGAAGCCAAGAAGAATGAAGAAGATCTCACAACATAGTTGGAAATAGCAAGAAAAGAATGTCAAAGGTATGTTATTGAAATTGCCTCTCTAAAAGAAGATATTGAGAAAGCAATCAATGATAAAGTAGTTAGTGATTCAAAATTTGAGGATAGCGCTGAATAAGATATTGGAAAGTCAAAAAGAAAATTTAGATAAGACAAAGATAAATTTTGAAAAGAAAAAGAGCTATGTTGAAGCTCTTAAAAAAGAGGAAAAAAAGGGGAGAAATGAAAAATACAGAGGACATTTCAAACAAAGAAGGCTAAAAGGAACAAAGATACAAAAGATAATCAGGTCAGAGATATATAAATAGGTCTTATTTTTATGGCTATTGTTTTTATTGTAATGGATATGGTCATAAGAAATTAGAATGTAGAAAAAGAGCTAAAAATTTCAGAAATAAGGAGAAGGAAAGTCAAGTAGAGTCAAGCAAAAGCCACAGCACTTTTGCTCTTCTATCAAGCTTTGATGAAGAGACCATAGTATGCTACAAGTGCAATAACTTCAGACACATAGCTCAGTATTGTAGAAGCGTGTTCGAGTTAGTCAAGAAGGATCAGAGTTTCAAAGCTTCATTCATCAAGAAGAAGGTTCAGACATGTTCATGGTAGAAGAAACAACATGAAGATTCTATGATGGTTCAGATAGCCCTGCATGTAAGAGGTAAAGATTAGCCATGGTTAATTGATAGCGGATGTTTGAGGCATATGATAGGAGATAAAAGTAAGCTCATTACTCTAAAGAATATCAATGGTGGTACAGTGAGATTCATAGATAAAACCACTGCCATGATAGCTAGAAAAATTAATTTGAGTTTGGATTATGGTAGAACTAAGATTAAGAATGTTTTGTATGTAAAAGGTCTTAAGCATAATATATTGATTTGATTGTGAGATTAGAAGAAAATATTCAAATGATTTGATTGCAGATGCTCAAAGGATAGAGAACAATGTATATGTATTGTCAGATATCTTCTCAAAGGCACAATCAAAGCACACATTCAAATATCTACAAGAGGAGTTAGGAGTAATTTCTATTACTTCTTTCCATTGATGTTCAACATCAGTTGAGGGGGAGCTAAGTGTTATCTCTAGGTAGGCATTTTTCCATTGATGTCAAAGGGAGAGAATAACAAGTACAGGTATAGGTGCTAAATAGGTATATAGAACAGGTTACTACAGTAAGGGGGAGTTACTGTATGTTTTCAAATGATAGTATGTTTAGTTGGTAGGATGTGGCAATTTCAGGATTGAGGTTGCCATCAATGACAAGGGGGTAGATTGTTGGAAATATTGTCATTGATGTCAAAGGTCTAGCATTATTGGTGATAAAGGCCTCATTGCATTTAATGTTGTTTGTAATAAATATATCTTGGTTAATGTGAGTTAATATTTATTTAATATTAACAAATATATTTTTGGTTGCATATGAGACAAAATAAGGGCCCATGGAGAAGTCAAAGAGCCATGGGGTAAAGACAAAAGAAGGATGGGACACATTTTCCCATGAAGAGTCATCTTGGGGAATTCCAAGAGTCACCGAGTGAAGACAAAAGAGGAAGGGCGTAATTTCTCATGAAGGGACACTTTGAGGAATACAAAAAGTCACCAAAGTAAAGACAAAAGTGGGAAGGACATTTTTGGTCATGAAGGGTCACCACATGACTTTTCAAAGGCAAGAATATGAAGGGTCATACAAGTTTGGCACCATTTTCCATGAAGGATTGAAGGGTCACAAAGGGGGAAGGCTAAAGGTCATTTGGAAAGCTATAAATAAAGGCTTGAGAAGCCATTTTTAATATGAGTGAAAGAGGTTGATTTGATATTGTAATATCTAGCTTAGAAGAGTAATTGTGAGAGATGAATATGATTTGTATTTTTTATATCTAGCTTAGAAGAGCAAAGGTGAGAGAGAAGAAAGAGATGTTGTATTGAACTATCATTTGTTGAGATAGCAACATTGAGAGATAGGTGTGTGGTATACACAAAGGGGTTGGTGCTCCTATGGGTTGGTGCTCACAAATTGTTGTTGGGTTGGTGCTTGGCAAAGGGGTTAGTGCTCCTGTGGGTTGGTGCTCATGAATTGTTGCTAAGTTGGTACTCGGCAAAGGGGTTGGTGCTCCTATGGGTTGGTTCTTGGCAAAGGGGTTGGTGTTCCTATGGGTTGGTGCTCACAAATTGTTGCTAGGTTGGTGCTCGACAAAGGGGTTGGTGCTCTTATGGGTTGGTGCTCATGAATAGTTGATGGGTTGGTGCTTAGCAAAGGGGTTGGTGGTCCTACAAGTTGGTGCTTGCAAATATTGTTTGGGTTGGTGCTCATTCATATACTTGAGATTATTCTTCGTGGTTTTTCCCACATTGGGTTTCCACGTTATATCTGGTGTCTCTCTGTATCTTGTGTGGTGTTTATTGTTTGAGTTTTATTACATATCTTGAATGTTTGATTAAGTAGAATTTGGTTAAGGAAAAGATTTATAAGATATATGATATACTGATTCACCCCCCCTCTCAATATATCCCATGCTTAAAAATTCCTTGCTCTTACAAGTATAAACTAAAAAATAATACTTAGCATAATACTTTTGGAAAATATGTATAAAGGACCCTGCATGAATATTCTAGCCTAAGGTCTTAGTATTAGTAAACCATAATTTGGAAATGGGTTGAGAATATTAAATTAAGATCAATTATAAATAAATTATTTCTAATTAAGAGGTCCACTTGACAACATGATATTTATTTCAGTGCAATTGATATAGAATTATCATGGGATACTGTGTGGGGGAATTGTTTTGAGGGACTTGTTTTAGAAATAATGTCTACAACAATTCTCCCAAAGGGTCTTAACCTCTTAGAAAAAATGTCTAAAATAATTGGCTAGAGGGAAAGATACCTGAGATAAAAGTCTTGAAGGGAAAGTCTTAGAGGGAAAAGGGTCTAGGACAAAGTCTCGAAGGGCAAGTGGCCACTTCAAAAAGCCCAAAAGGTCACTTTCAAAATGTCTGAAGGGTTAGTGGCCACTTAAAAAATGTTGAAAGGTCAATTTAAAAATGTTTTAAGGGTAAGTGGTCACTTTAAAAATGATGAAATGTCACTTTCAAAATGTTTGAAGGACCGATTCAAAAAGTCAGAAGGGCATGTGTCCTTTCAGGGAATTGTTTTGGGACTTTTGTGTTGGAAAAAATGTTTGAAACACAAAGTTCAAAGGAAATAGATTGGGAAAAAATTCCCAAAGGGAATGCTCAAAGGGTAAAAGGGCTCAAGAGAAAATTCTTGAAATAAATATGTGGAGGGGTGAAAGGGTAATTGCAAAATTCTTGAAGTATTTCTATCAGGCAAAATGGCCTCAACAATAAGGCTAAAGGACACATTGAACAAAGCCCTAAGGGTATGTTGGTAAGGAAAAAAGGGAACTTTAAAAGAGCTCAAGGGTACTTTGCAATCAATTAGAAGGGTCTACTTTGTAGGGAATTTGTCCATGATAAAATTTATGAAGGATCTACTTCATAAAGGCTAAAGGGTAGGTTCAAAAGGGTTAAAGGTCAATGTCAATTACATCAGGAAAAATACCCATGGAAAAAAAGATCATAGACTAATTCCATCAAAGGAATTGTTTTAGATAACATGTCTATAATAATTTATTTGATAAAGATAAGTTAGAAAGAATTCATATGCAACAAAGAACATGAATAAGACAAATAGGATAAATCTGACATAATAAGTCCAAAAATATAATAACCCTTGAAAGAATAAGTCCCAAGAGGATATCAAAAATATTCTATGCAAATATAAGTCTATAACAAGTAGCTCAAAGTGATGAACTTGATAGAACAAGAGATATAGTCTCTGGAAACAAAATTCCAATGACATATTGACAAAATATGAAAGGCTAAATCATGATCTTTTCCTATAATTTACATGAACATATAGAAGTGGGGGCTCAAAATCAAGACAATAATTTGAAAAAAGTGGGTCCCCATTTATTTTGAAAAGAAGGGGGTGTTGGGTACAATAGTAATCTCCACAAGGGCTATGGATGCCTAGCTGGTAGTGGAGAAAGTCTTTGAGTAGAGCCAAAGGTAGCTCTATTTGGGTTATGAATACTTGGCTGGAAATATATCAATACCCATGCCTTCCCTAAGCTAAAGTATGATTCTTAATGAACATTCAAATATGTTGTAAGTCAATGTTAATGGGTAAGGTCATGAATTTGGAAGATGTTCTCTAAATCCTATGGTAATCAATAAGTGGAAAGAAAGAACACACAAAACATGGCTATGTTTTGATGTTTGATCCTAATTCTACAAGTACAAGACTTATTTTAACCATGAATTGATATTAATAATGGTGCCTGATCAATTGGAACAAGTAGCCTAGTTATTAGTCTAAACTAGAGTTTCTAAATTCCAACACATTACTATGTTCCCCCATAAGTTTCCATTTTTTGAGGTCAACATACCCCCATTTCTAAAAAATGGGGACCATTGTTTTAAATTATGTAAATTTGTACCTTAAATTTGAAAAATCACTCAATCAAAGTACCAATAGCATGTTTACACATTGGCTTTATTTGAAGATCATCCACACATGGTTCTTATTTAGATTAATTGACATAATTTCAAATGATTATTGTTTTATCCCTTCTAATGTTACTAATTATTATTTCCTATATCTTTTTAATACAAGTGCACTAGAATCTCATTTGGGACTGAACATGGTTAAGGTTTTATGCTTTAATGATAAATTGATATTTTACTAGACTTTGGTTTGTCAAAGATCAATTTAATCTATTTTAATTCATGTTAAAACCCTAGTATAATATTTTAACCTAGGTCCCTTTTGAATTGAATTCAAATTTATGTGGGATAAATTTGCATGGGAACAATTAATTGAACCATAGAATTAGTTTAGTTTTTATCCTAAGGCTTAGTCATGTTTATCAACATGACCAAACCTTAGTCTAAAAATTCATACTTGGTCCTTTATGTCCTAAGCCTCCCTTTGTTCTTTTTATCTCCACATGGTCTAACTAATGTAAGGTCCCTTTTGTTATGTTCCAAGCTTAGCTTAAAATTCTTATCATAAAGTTCTAATTATATTTATTAATATATTGAAATTTCTAAGCTAAAACTTTATGGCATAGCTTTTATCATTTGTGAGGTCCATTTTATAATGTTTTAGAGCTTAGCCCAAAAATTTATCTTAAGGTTTTATCATGTTTATCAACACAAATGAAAAATTAGTCTAAAATAATTCAACTTAAGTTACTTATATTGTCCAAGCCTGACTTAGTTTTATTTTATTGACCATAGGATCAACGGTATGCACTTACTTGGAAAAGATCAATCTAATAGTGCGTGAAGAGTCAAGACTTCAATAGAGACCAAAAATAAGTAAGAAGGTAACAAGTGTGAAATAGGAATTTGATTCAAGAGAGGATGGTTAGCATTGTGTTAGTCCCAAAATGAAAACAAAATGAAATAAACACACTAGCATAACATCTCTAGGCTTAGTTACTAGGGAGAGATTAGTTAACAAAATAAAATGGAAACATAACTAAAAAATGAAAGAAATACCTTCCTTCACCTTCCTTGGATGCTTCAAAATGCTTGTTGTCATGGCTTTCTCAGCTTTGTACTCATGAAGTCTGCATTAATGAAGTGTGTCTACCTCCATCTCTCCTTGGCACCATGTTTGGCTTGGCATGGCTCAATATTTGGACATTGTAACAATAATTTTCATAAATATTTGGAATAAATTTTGCATTATAACTTTGGCATATGAGAGCTTAAAATTCAATAGGCAAGGCCTCCTATTTATAATTTTTTATAAATGGCTAGAATCAACCTGAATCATCCATCTCAAGATGGAGATGTGTGGCTAAGGATTAATTCAATTATGTAATTAAAATTAATAAATAGGCTCATAAATATTTAGGATAGAGGGGCATTTAATAGGCATGGAGGGTCTTAATGAGGTATGTGAGGGGTTAACCTTGAAATTTTATGTATTTATGGCCTAGGGATGTCTTCCCAAGAAATGATATCACCTAATGATGCAGATATTCAATATTCATTTCCAAAAAGAAATTATTCAACAAGTTCCATGGAATTATTAATTAGGCTCATGATTTGGCTTAATTATATCTTAAGCATGATTAAGTAATTTAATTCAAACCTTGGCTCTTTATGCAAAAATTACTCAAATTGGTTAGAATGTCTTTTTATTGGCCTAAAATTTGACTAGATTAGAATTAGATGTTGATGTTAGATGAATTAGATCAGTTATCCCATTTAGGATGTTGTCAACACCAAATAACAAAGGCACATGTCTTGTGCAAGAGATTTGATAGGAAAAAGCAATCCAGAGCACCTAGGTGCAAAATTGGCATTTTGACTCAAAATGATCTGATCAAAGTTGGTTGGCCCATAAATTGCATCACCCCATTTAATGATGCCCTAGAAAAAATTGGTACTTGAATATAACAATTTCAACTCTTTTAATTCATTTTAGTGTTTTTTTCCAAATTGTGTATTTTGGTGGAAATTGGTAAAAAAACCTAATTTATGGTCATTGGTGGCCAAATTTAGGTTTCTAAAACAAGTGTCTCCATCAAAGGCACATTGAAAAAGATCCAATGATACGTAACAAAAGATAATCCAATAGAGCATGATTAATCAGCTAAAAATTATTTGATGATGCAAGTTCGATGTTGACAATTCAAAGTAACTTAGAACCAATGTAGAGATGCCAAGTGATAAGCCTGCAATGGAAAATTAAATCTCAAACATGTCCTTAAATATTGATGGTATTGACTAAGCATACACATTCTAATCGATGGTACGTGTCAAGTCAAAGCTTCAACAGAGCCCCTAGATGAATGAGAATATTATATGTGTCATAATTTTAGAAAAAGAGCATTAAGCAACCAATGATATTCCACCCTTAAATTGAGATCTGAAAGAGTGCATTGATCTAGCCAAAGAATATTTGATTGTGCATGATGAAGGTTAAAATTTTGAAGGCCCTGATAATGAACGAAGAGATGACAAGTGGCATAATCTCAAGCCACAAATTAAAGCTCAAGAATCTTTCAAAAATAGATGATATGTGGCCTTGTGTACACATTTCGATTAGTGGCATGTAAAGTAAGGAACATAATCTAATAGATCAAGATCGATAAAGTGCATTCATCTAGGGAAAGATGATCTGAAGGTGTGAGATTAATGTTGACATTTCAACAAAGATCAAGGAAAATGTGGAAGTGTCAAGTGTCACAACCATAAGGGATATAACAAAGCAACCAATGATGTTTGATTTATTAGATTGATATCAATGAACCATATTGATCCAAGAAAATAGATCCAATAGTGTGAGACAAGGCATAATTTTCAAAGGGCATAGAACTAATGAAATATTGACATGTGTCCAAAAGTGATAAATGGTTATATTTCAAATATTAATGAGTAGGATGCCATAATGATGCCACATTGGAGCCACACAAGCATTATATGCCAAGTTGAAGATTTTATGGACCCAAGAAATGTTAAAGTACAAATACAAAATCTAATTGAGATCTAAGACATGAAATTTATAAATTGAACTAGTTGTCTCTATTAAAGCACTAAGAAGACCTTCATAGAAACCCTAGCAAGTGTGATAACACTAATTCAACCCTGTGCTCATTGTGACCAAGCCCAGTAAAGTTGAATTATCACTTATGTCAGAATAAATCAATATAAAGATGAAGTTCAATATACTATCAAGCAATTTAGTGAAATTCATAGCCATGGTAACTAGGAAGGGTGTTTCTAGATAGGATGTGGAACTTTATTTGACATTGGATGAAGAAGAAAGAGTTTTTAAGGACACACAATTTGATGTCATAGCTCTAAAAATAGGGAAAAACAATTGGTCAAGATTATTTTGGACCATTGAGAACCAGTAACCCATCACAAGAAAGGAAGAGAAGAACATGTCTACAAAAAGAAGATACTACAATGTAGTCACCATCCAAATGACTAGCCTACACTACACAGATATAAAAATTGAAGTAATACATTACATAAAAATCCTTTCTCTAATTTTTAAATATGTCAAAATAGATAAGGGCATGATTGTTCATGAATGTAGTTTTAGTAAGATTGCTTACATTTCTCCCATAGCTTTTGAAAATTATTACAAATTGCCTAAGCCCCAAGTAGACCTGACCACACTCAATAATTGGTCTAAAGATAATGATTTGAAGAATATCCTTTATCTATGACTATATTTTGGAAACTAAGTATTTTTTAACTTCAATAATAACATTCCCATTGGAAAATTTAGATCTAGAATAATGATGATCATGAAAATAATGAATAGATTATGTGGAAATGTAGCCATTACATATGTAGATGAACTTTGGGTCCCCTTACTCTATTTCATGGTTGAGAAACAAGTCACACCTCCTCTTGGTGAAGTAATCAACACTTATTTGAGTAGACAATTTTATGAAAACAAGGAGAGGAGTAAGGCTCAATTATACATGATCTCATATATTTTGAATGACCTCCTTGCCACACCAAAGTTCCCCAACCTTAGGGAATGGTCACTTGATATGACACAAACTATCTCACAATATTACTCCAAGTTACATATATTTAAATACAGTGATCATATCTAATTCATATGTGATTATGTTTATCTTTCCCTTAATGAGGCCGTCATAGGTATCCCAATAATGAGAGTTATCCATATAATAAATAAATTGAAGTTATAGGGTATATATGGATATGTCCTGATTGTACAATCATCAGGATTGAGGGAACCCAATGCACACCCCCTAAATTACCAATCCATGTTCCGAACAAGCTTGCACAGTAAGAATTAGTTTACCAAATATTCAATGGAATACATGGTATTTTCAAGACCAAAAGGAAGTTAGTACTTCACACCCTCCCCATAACCATTGATAGAACTATGTTGCATCATGTGATAATATTGAGTTCGCTTCCAAACATATGACCTCCTTTAATCTTCAAATTTATGAGCTAAGGTAATGGGATACCCATGGAAGGGTCAAGGAGAATTTAAAGGCCAAAAGAATAAATTTACCTTATGATCACCAGCCTGGTGCTTTTGACCCCATATACATGAAAGCCTCTTCATTCTCTAAGCTCACCATTAGATTGAAATAATATAACATCAATCTAAAATCTAGGATGTAAAGGGAGTAAAAGGGAGATGATGACATATGGAAATTAGGGATAAGATAATACCATTTGATGAGTGGCATACCTTCTATAACTCCACCAGCACAACTATAAACATAATCCATACCTGAGGCACAAATTAGATAAAGGCTAGAGGAGACAAGGCCTAATGAAATTGCATCTTATTTAGGCTAAGAAGGGGAACAATGATCACCAGTGGAATAAGTTTAATAGTAGCATTGGACCCTAATGAGACCATTTAAGATGCCCTTTAAATGCTATCATTAGCTTATGAGTCTAAAGATGAAGAAATGGAGGAGAAAAAGGAATAGAAGGGGAAAAAAGTGTTGGATCTATTTCTTATAAACACCCCCAAAAGAAAATTTAAATTGGCCATTGTTCTAATGAGGGAAAATAAGCCCAAGGTAACTTTCACTCCACCTTTGAGTGACGTTAACCTCTTTAATGAAGAAAAAATATTTCATGGTCCAACTATTCTAGAATGGTTCATTTATGGAAAATTGAAAAAGGTACCAAGTGCACAACATGCATGGGCTATGGTGAGGGCCATCAATATCCCAATTCATAAATAGGTTAAGCCATAGATCCTATCTCTACAAAAGGAAGATGAAAATAGGATGGCTGATATAGGAGAATCAAGTGGAGCACAAATGGAAACTTTAGCTCCAAAAGTAACACAATCTTTAGTGGGTGTCAAATTTGATGCAACACCTACCAATTTGTAGAGGGTAATTAAAATCAAGGCCATGGTTGGAGGAGAGTAGTTCACTTTCCAAAAAGTGGAACCTTTTGTTGGATTAACTCCAGTCAGAGGAAAAAATCTTGTTGAGGACCTAATATTTGAATAAAATGTTCTTGAAATGGCTCAATATTAGTTAGATCAATTGTAAACAATGATCAAGGGCATCTTGCAGAAAAAAAATATTTTTAAAGAATAAGTCATCTTGCTAATCCAAGAAGATAGATTCAAGAAATTTGAGGACACCATGAATTATTTGTTGAATTATTTAAAGTCAGTCAATACCAGGGAAGAGGTAATGAATAAAAAAAACACCATGGCTATAGGCCAAGTTGGCCAATGGTAGGCTTCAATCTACCAAGTGAAGTATTTGATCAAAGTCTTGACTAAAAACTCAAATCCCTAAGTTTAGGATAGTTAGCCTAGCCCACCTAAATATGGATATGGATATATTAATTGATAAGATCAAGGCCCTAAATAGCTAGTCCAAATAGATGGAGGACATTTTGAACGACCATAAATAGTAAGAGGGTAATAAATTACACATTTTGGATAGCTTAATCAAAAATCCCACCACCATTAGCCCACTAAGCCTTATCACTGAAGAGGAGTTCAAGCATAAAACTACTCAATTCATGCAAGAAGTGAGGAATCAAGGACAAGGGAAAATAGGGGATGATAATAAGAATATCATGGGCCTACTTTTATCAAAAAATATAGGAGTTTCTAGGAGCATCAAAAAATATTTGGAAAGGGTTGAGAGGGATCTCAAGGGCTTAGAAGATAAAGAAAAGGAATTATTCATGAGACCTATCATTAATATATAGCTGATCAATAAACAACATTATAAAATAAAGATATTTTAGGGAAGGTAGAAGACTACATCATGATAAAGGTCCCAAAGTCAAACTAGTTGACTTAGGCTATTCTATTACATAGGAACTATTGGCCAAATTTGGCCTACATACCAAAATGTTCCTAGAATTTGATGAGAAGCTAATTAGGGTCCTAATTGAAGAGTGATCCAATGTCACAAGGAGCATAAAAAATTTAAGATAAGATCACATATCATTTTTAACCTTTTAAAACACTTTAATCAGGCTTAAAGTGTAAATAAGATGATCTTAAGGAATTAGACCGTCATCAAATGTGATGCATGAATGGATCAATAAAATTATTTAAACATTATATAATTTCAATTAGAAATCCTTTAAAATTCAAATAATTACATAGACATGATGTATTTCATGCCTAGATCATGCTCTACAAATTTCATGTCTTGACGAGCTTACTATCTCAATATATAAGCTTCTAAAGTTGAACTTAAAGAGTTGGACATTTGTGTGGACATCAAGTTTAAGCTTCATGAACTAGTTATTCAAGTCCAAATGATCAAGATAAATAGTTGGAAATCAATCATACTAAATATCTAATAGTGAGTGGTGATCTGATAGATGTTAGTGGGTCTAAAGATTTAATGAATCACATTTAATCATATATTGAAGATTGATAGTGAGCAGTAAGGCAAAAGGTCAACATGAACGAGCTCCCACCAAGTATCAAGATCTTGGGTACCTAAGTAGAGATCTAATAGTGAGCATCAAATAATAGATGTCATTGGGTCTAGGTAGATTAATGGTGCATATTTAATTGTACCAAGTAGATTGATAATGAGCATTAAGTTAACAAGTCATTGGATCTTGAAGATTAATGAGGAGTTGCCAAGTGTCATAAGCATGTTAACTAGTATCAAATCAATAGTACACATTCATTTATATAGATATATATTTATGGTGTGAGCAAGGTTAATAAGCTAGAGGATCCTAAGGAAGAACGAGAGACTACCAGGTGTAATGAGTGTATTAAGATGCTTAGTAAATCAATGGCTCATGTGCATTATATGCAAAGCAAATTGATGAGCAAGATTTCAAGTTGAAATCAAAAGGTTTTAAAGATAGAGGTCAAACATATGTTTGAGTTTGAACTATAAAAAGTGTTTCAAATAGCTATGTCACCATTAGAGTTTAGATGAGAACTGCTAAGTAATGAAATTCAATCATATAGTCAGGATAAAGCTTCATCACCATTAAATCTCAATATGAAGCTTTGGTTTGAAGTTTTAAAACATGAAGGTTTTATTATCTAGAGTTGTAGTATGGTTTATTAATTGTGTTTTCTATCTATTGAATAAGCTTCATGCATATAATAGGTTCTTGTATTTTATAAATGCTTAGAGGAAAAATAAGTCTTTCTAGGCCTAATAAGGATCAAAGATGGGTAGCTAGTGGTTGTGATAAGATCAAGTAGTCTATTTTTTATTTTTTTTTGGAAACTAGTATTTATTTACTAAACAATAAGTGGTCTAGAATAAGTAGGAAAGTATGATTTGATATGATAAAATATAATTCTTTTAGAATTAATTACATAGAAGGAAATAACTTATCTAGAAAAATAGGTTGATATGACTATTATAGAAGCTAAAAATTGAGGTGCAGGGCTAGGAAGATGTCTAAAACTTGAATCTAACTTTCATTTAGTGAAAGGATAGAAACATTGAAAATAGGGCACCCTAGTGTCTGATACTATAGTCTAGTTCCTACTGCTATTATCCAAACTAGTCACAAAGGTCTAAACTTTTTGGGTTTTATTTATTGTCCATGTATTGGTCTACTTGTGAAATTTTAGATCTTGACTATTGATAGAGATCCTTATAGAGATAATTTAATCTTAAAAACTTGATTCTATATACACACATGAAACAAAAATTACCTTAAAATCAAAAGGGGGAAAATTGGGTTAGGGGGAAAATGATCATACTATCTAGAACCCCTACTATCCTAATCACTACCTACTTTAATCCTCAAGCTAGGGTCTTAGATCAAATGTAGTTCTCCCGTAGGTAACATGCATAATCAATGTGCATGGTAGATGCAAGAATGAATGTTTACCTAGGCCCTTCCTCCATCAAACATGAAAGTCTATATGTGATGTGGAATGTTGAGCTATACTATTAATTGGTTTCTAATTATCTAATATGCCAAAGTGGTAAGTGCTAGATATAAAATGTCTTATGTAGTCCTTATATAGGAGACTCTTTATTTTTAATTTAGGGTCTTTTATTCACATTTGGTAGACATGATAAAACTTAAGGACAAAGCTAAGATATGGGATAAGATTCATTAAGTGAGGTAAATTGATCAATAGAGCTCAAAATGACCTTGGATAGGAGCACTAAAAATGGGACACCCTAAGGTTTAACATTGTATTCTAATACCAACGCTCCTATCCTATAGGCTAAGGACCTAGGGGGATGGAATAAGAATGGGAAATATGACTTGGCTAAGGTGGAATGACTATTTGAAAAGCTTAGAATGATTGGTAATAGGAAAAAAGGTTACTCAAGCATGAAACAAGACCAAGATGAGTAGAATAAAAGACATGGCTAAATGTGAATAAAAGCTCATATTATTTAGTCAGAGTCTCCTATGAAAGGACTATGAAAAGATAAGATATGTGTGGTTTCTTGACCTATGTAGGGTGTATACATTCACCCCATTTTAATCTAGTGATGTAATGAAATGAAGTACTAGAGTAAAATAAAGAAAATAAAATGCATACATGAACCTACCTACATAGAAATGAATGTGCTGGAAAAAAGTCCAACTCACTTCCTAGCTAGGGAAGTGGATGGAGAGCTAAATATTGCTTATATATATGATTTTATTTTTAGGGTCATGCATAAATAATTAATCAAAAATTAGGTTCACATGGTCAACTTCAAATCACCATATCTCCATCGATAGTTCTCAGAATCTTTAGTGTGGCCACTTTTCAAAAAGCTATGTAAATCCTCTTTCCAATCACAAATAAATGTTTAAATCAGAAATATGTGTGAGGAGATTAACGTTCTACAATCTATTCACCCTCCTTTAAAAAAATTGTAAATATAAAAATGATCCCACTTTCCGTAAATCATTGCTCTAATAAAATTTGGTAAGATATACACATATACTAATAGAATCACTCATAATATAATTTATATTCATGCAATACAAGATATATAGGTGCGACAAGATTCCAAAATATAAATTATATTTATAAAATTATTAATACCCTACAATACTCCTTAAGGAAGCAATAACTCTATTATTCCACTTCGAGGGGGACATCTCTAATATCCTTCTAATAACTTGAGAAGAATCAACACTTACTTGATATCATTTACAGCAATATTAATATCCTATATTTATGCCTTTGTTACTAATAATGTATGGTTAAAACCATAATCCTAATTTAGTCTGACACACCACCCAATGTAACTAATTCTATAAGTTATTCATTTGACTCAATATATTTGACCTATACGATAAATTCAAGTGGGTGTATGCCACATATCAGCATCTCCACAAACTAATATATGTTATCATTTGATATTCATAGGTATATAACATGAAGTAATCATGTTTTTTTACACATTTTTTCAATAAATAGTAACCCTTAAGGATATGATTAAATAGCCACATGAGAATAACAACATGTTACAATCTCTAGTTAGCACAACATAAGTGGAGACAAAATACATTAATGAGGAAACTCTTGCACTTGTATATACATAAATGTTTGTACCTATTAATAAGTAAAGGGTGTGTGAAATAATTTCTCCTATAGAAAAACTTGAACTTGTTGATGAGGAAAGTTTGTCTACACCTATGCCTATAGAAATGCCTACATGTGCTATTGAGGGAAGATTACCTACAAAAAATGTTGTTATATCAACAATTAAACTTATGATTACATAAATATCTACATTTTTTATAAAAAATAATAACCCACAAAAATTGTAAACTCTGCACCCTTTGATGAATAAGAATAACCTACATGAATTGGTACTGCACATTCTCGTATAGAAAACTCTAAAACTATTAGTAAAGAATAGTAGCATGTAATAATTGGTATTGTGTGTGTCTGTGAGAAAAGGATACCTATAAAAATTATTTGAATAAATAAATATGTAACAATTAATACAAAAACTAGACATCATAAAAAATTAGTATAAATATATCATTTTTAAGATGGTTTAAAGACATCAAAACATGAAGAAAATTCCTTTTGAAATGAATAATATGAAGGCAGTGGAAGAAGGAAATTGTGATTAGCTTTGGGATATCTACCCCTCAAACTTTACCCATATAATGGATATTAACCCTTGACTCCACTTGGGGATTCCATTTCATACCATTTCCATTGGATTCCATAGCCATATAATAAATTGGTATGGGAGTCACATTGAAAATAAGTGTTATTTTTATGATTCTTCTACTTCATGGATGCAATTCATATGTTTTTATTCTTCCATCAATAATATTTTAACCACATATAGATTTTAATTATAGATTTTATCATGAAATAATAATGCAAGCCATGATAAATGTGTGGTACTTATTTTATGACAAAACCCATGAAAGAATTTTCTAAATTCTATACGAAGAAATTGTTTCTCAAAGGCAAGTGGTAAAAGAAGATTTTTTCCTTGAGTGTTGCATGAAGAATGCTAAGTATGGATGAAAAAATTCTTGGTTAAAGTAAGAAAGCATAAAAATTGAGATATAAACTATAAATAAATAAAATTTAGATGGAAGCAAACAAATTTTTTTTGTAGTTCAAAGAGCAAATTTGCCACCAAAGCAAGGAAATTTAGGTATGCCTAGTGGCCAGTTGTTATTCAAATATTATTTATATGATTATGTTGTTTATGATTTATATGTATCTAATGCTCAGATTCACATTAAAACATAATCTCAACATTTTATAAACAATTATAAAAAAAATCATGTCCAATGGGTGCAATATCAAATATAGTCATGGAAGCCACGACTTCACTATCAAAAACTATAGAAGGTTAGGTTTCCACAACACCCATAGCCATAACAAGTTGTGTTATTTAAAATGACCAAAAACCTATCCCAACCTCCTCTTTAACACTTATATTTTATTTAAAAATTTCACATAAATCCAATAATAACATATCTTAATTAGTTTATAGTAATGTAATGATGACACATCCCACATATAAAATAAACTCAGTAGAGTTTCATCCACATTTAGGAATTGTAATAGGACCACTCACATCACCCATAATAATATAACCCACATAGAAGGTTTATGAGGCCATAAGAAATGATCCATAACCAATAAATTATCCAATCCTTTAACCATATCCATCATCAAGTAAGATTACACCACTAAATCCCCCTTTTTCCAATGCTTAAATCATCCAGGGAAAGAGTCATAATTAAAATTTGACTTTGTAAATAAGCTAAAAAATATTTGTGTCCATTTTACATTATTTTAAATCTATTTAGGATTTATCTCAGACAAAAGAGGAAAGTTCCTCAAGTAATCCAAGTAATTGGACTGCTTGTTGATCTTATGCTCAAAAACACTATTTCTCTCAAGCACTCTAAACCACTCAACCTTGCTTACAATAAACATAAATTAGGTTTTATTATTAGTAACATCCTTAAATATACTTAGGATTAGTCATAAAAAATGAAATAATGAAATAATAAACACTCCAATGCCTTCGCCACACCCCTTATATCCCCCAATTGGTGGATATGTCAAATGTAAAACTTGAGGGACTAAAAAATATCTTATCATAATAATGTATTCATATGAATAAATTTTAGATTAAATATTATTACAACTCAAAGCATTATTTTGGAGGCACCAACTCATCTTGTAGAAAACTCATTTTTTGACAATTGATATATGCATGAGCTATATATTAGGTAGAATGATCATTTCAAGGCCAAAAAACAATCATAATTTAATGTTTTACCCACCCAACTAGCCCACACTAGAGACAAAACCACCCATATGGATAGAAATGATAGGAATTTACCACTCTTATATTCAATGTATTATTTCCATTGACCAAAGGCTAACATTACAAGCACCAAATTTAGACACATTCATCTTTAACTATATAAATAATATACACACATCAAAGAAATCCATTTATAATGTTATTCAACATATTGAGTTTGTATCCTCATTTAAATATCATAATAGCTTCAAGATATTTGGATCATAGTTAGGATGGTATTCCTTTCAATTAAATTTTGCCACACAAATGTTACCTTGGGAATATTTTAGCATAATTTCATCCATTATTAATTAACCAAGAATTATTTCAAGACTTCCTAGATAATCACTTATAATTATCAGTCAGTTGGAGTTTTAATGAAAGCAATAATTAACATCACCCACAAGACTTCAAGTATACCACCATGAGGTATATTTATCAAAATATGATCACAAATTTTTCCATGCTTTAGACACAAAAATATGTTAAGAATTTCCTCAAGCAGGCATGTTATTATCCTTAATTCATTATTAATATTAGCACCACTAATCATTTTATTATTTAATGATGTTGATTCTTGGAATAATGCATGTTAATAATATTTTTAGATTTTTAGGACATCTCATGTCAATACATGTTCTCTAAGGACCAAATTGGATAAATTCAATTTTTAATCCTTATTTAGGCATCTGACACAACACCAGGGGTTATCATTGGCCAAATGGATAAACAATGAAACTATGCAATATACTACATCAACCAAAAAAATGTTTTGGAATTGAGCTCAACTAATTATAACTACAAATGGATTCCTTGTTATCATATATGTTATAATTAAATATTTAAATTATAATATTAGATGCCTTATTTTTATGCATATTTATCATTCAATCATCTGGTATATATTACATAAATTAATTCTCAATGGTTAGACTATTATATGGTTTTTTATTACTTCAATAATTCAATATTGCCATCTTAGACAAGACTGAAATAGATAATTCCATTGTTGTTTTTATTTCACAGCTAACATATACTACACAAAGTCTACATTTGTTAATGAACATCTTCTTGCACTTTCTATAAAAACTCATATGTTTTTTAGAAAAATTATATCAATAAAATATTCCAAAACTTTCTCTTTGCCAAGAGATACAAAAAAATATAGACACTAGTGTGATAGATGTTAGCATCTAGGTAAACCCACATGATTTAATGAACTATTCCAAGTAGATTCACATCACGTAGATGTCACTATTTTAGTGTTATTATGGGTTCACTAAAATAGGATATTTCCATTAAAATACTATACCTTACTTCAATTTTTCATGCAAAAAAAATCACCAATTTCAATGTTAGAAAAGATAGCTCAAGGTTCAATAGATGTTGGATAATGATTCTAAGACTAAGGATAAATTAATGTGTAAAATTAATACTCATATTGATTTTGATGCTGTGGAGGCTATGGTAAAACCTCTTCCTAAGCTTTCATCATGTCATCATTTATAAAAACATTTTTATAAAATAAAACATATAATTGGGTGGAAAACTATCTTGTTGGCCACTCAAGAGGAAGAAAATAAAAATACTTGAGAAGAAAACAACTTGCTCACCACTGAGGAGGAAAAGAAACAATAAATCAATTTGTTAGCTCTCCTATACTTGTTATTTGTCTAACTTGATATAGTAAAATTATCTATCACTATAGGCCTTTGTTTCTTTTTTCCTTTTTATTCCAAGGCTATAGGTTCAACATATCATTGCTACAAGTTCATTTCATTAGCATTAAAATAATGCCACTACCATTTCAAATATTAAGAAATCCTACTTTCATGGACTATGGATCCTTGCTCATCATTTTTCCATGCTTCAGATGTTGGCCATCTTTGCCACATATTATTGTCATCCATTAGAAGTTGTGGAATTGTGTGTCTCATTTTATATTCTATATTATGTTTTCATGATACCACCACCAATTTTTATAGTGGTTATGTATTTCCAATATTTTCACTCAATAACCACTATAACCAAATTACCATTGGTTATTTTTTCATTGAGTTTCTCACTACAAAATAGTGATTTTTGCTTTCACAGTAATAAGTATGTTAGTGTTACATTATTTTCATGGCCACCCATGGATCAGTTTCTATAATTAATAGGACTATCATATGTGTCTTCCAATTTTTCTCATCATATAACTACATATTCCCCCATGACTTAAGGTTTATGCCAAACATATCATTGGAAAATTATTCCATAAGTTCTTCCTCTCATATCTTTAGACAACACTATCTTTATATCTTAGCCATCCTACATTTTCTACTCATTAGTGAGGATGTTTTCTCACTAAAACCATTACTTGGTCCCATCTCTTGAAGGATTCCATGCTATTACTCCAAAAAACATGCTACAAGATGCTTATGTAGCATCAATTGAGATTGGTAAACCAATGCATGAAATTATGTAATTTTAATATTTATTTAGGATAATTATGTTTTTACATTTTCAACATGTATATATAGTGTTTGTATTTTATGTGTTATTTACCCCTACCTATAAAATCTATTAACAATTTTTGAGTCAAACATGGAATTGATTCATATCTACTTTATATGCCTTGTTATGTCAACTTAATTCCTTGCCATTCCACTTCTTCTCCCATCCACCTAAAACATCCTCATGATGTTAGTTAATTGTCATGTCCTTCACTTTTTGCATTAATTAGCACTCCTACATGAGCCCAATTTCTAAACCACCTTCCCAAAATATAACCATGTAGCTAACTTGAGGCTAAGTGATTACCTTAATTTATGGGGAATAAGGCTATAAATTGCATTTATCTACTTTAAATTCATATGGCCTTCAAACATCAATTTGGGGTTATACTAAAAATTAGTCTTACTTGTAGTAATGTTAAAATAGTGATGTCAGTCATTAAACATGATAAATTGTGATACAGATGTATTCATTCTACTAAGAAATATCATCACATTTAGCCATTGAAACACATACAAATCCAAAGTCAAATCAAGGAAGAATGAAATTATTCATTATTATAATCCTTTTTATAAGATGTTTTATACATGTAGCAAATAGTTCAGATAATTTTAGCCACTATTGTAGCTTACATGTATAAATTGTTGTAGCTTATGGTTTTCTGTAGATGGTTAAAGGAGATTCCACATTTCATGATCAAAACACTTGTAGCTTGTTGTTGTATTGAAATAAAATATAAAGTCCTTGACAACTAAACATAATCTAAAAGTTATTTCTTTATTTACTTTATTAGGTCGTGATTGTCAAGATTCCTCTTAGCTATGATTAAACCATAAAAATATGATGGAAATAAAAAATATTATACACCTGTCTTTGAATGTAAGGCTCAATATATCTTAGTAACAAGTTCATCTCATACTACTACTCTTGGTACCACTATTTCAAGCTTATATTTAGTAGAGATCAAATATGTGCTATAGGTATGTAGTGAATGGAATACTTATGTTATTAATGGATATATTTAATTTATATATTATTTTGAATTAGAGAGGAAAAATAAGTTGATGGCTTACTCTAAGGTAGAGCAATTTGACAAAATCTTAGATCAAATAAACCACAACTAAAAATAATGAGTAACCAATAGAATAAATTAACCATGCTTTCAAGCTTTATTGAAACAATTTAGAAAAACATAAAGGAAGTTGTAGAACACTTCATCTCTCATTATAATGCAACTTCTAAGGAAAATGTTGTTAGTGGACTTAGGACTGCAAAATCATAATGTAAATGCATGATAAATGTGTGATGTGTATGAAAAAAATTAAGATATATCTACAAATTATCCCACTTAGCAATTCTAAGGTCAAGTAAAGTAATCAACTAACATCTATTATAATATTTTTTATATCGGTAACATGACCAAATTGAATTTGCCAAACCTAAATAAGGGATCACACACAACACTAAAGGAGAGGGTTCCAAATCCTCTAGGAAAATAATAATATGCAATAACCCTAGCTAAGTCTAAGTACATGAAATAAAACTAATCTAGTGTTATCAAATCATATAACATAAATGGGGATGGTTAAAATAAATAAAATAATCAAGGGATCATGGTAGGCAAATGTGGGCCTAGATCACCTAAGGTGTAAAATGGAAAGCAAATAAAACACTATAGATATAATAAATTTAAGTATAGAGGTCATCTAAGTAAGAATTTAAACATTAAAACATATTACCTTATGCAATATCTATCTATCAAATGAAATATAAAAATTTAGATATACTTAGCTTTGAGTGAATATGTCAAGTATCAATATTCTCCTTGGCCAATGGTGATTTACAAGAGATTATTTTGGATTCATAAGGATCACACTTTATAAATCATCTCAATATAAAAAAATCCTACTCTATATCTAATACTTCCCATAAGATAAATTATTTTTCCTCCAAGGTAAAACCTAATCAATGACTCCTTCAAATGTAGATGTAACAGAATTATGAGATATAATAATGTGAAATTGAATGTTTCTCTCTATTTTATTCAAATGAAACTAATATTTATAGAAGTAGATAAGTCATAACCCTTTCATATTTTTATGTAGAAAAGTCAGCTAGCATGATCTTATTTTGGAAAAATGTATTGTTAGGCCTTGAATTAAGTCCACCAGGATGACTTAGCATCATAACATGTGTCATAACTTTAATAACAAATTTATCCAAGATAACATAGTAGGAAAAATGGGGTTGTACTTAGTTTTGAAAGGATAATTACTTAGGTAGCTAGATAATCAGAATTTATTTGGTTGGGGAGTTAGATAAGTAGGATTTGTAATGGGTTTAGATATGATAGATTTAACCAATAATATTAAAAAGCACCAATGGTCTACCCACCCCTTTCCTAGTGCACCATTTAAGGAATGAAATAAAAGATATTGAAACTCAATAGGTTCCTAAATGAGAGAAATCATCAATAAATGATCAATTTTAAAAATATTGTGTGTGTATATATGCTCCACTCAAATCTCATTAGAGTCACATGAGTGTAACATAGGATGGTGCTTTGATAAATAACATAGATTCACACTAACTGAGCTAAAAAATTATAGTAAAATGTAAAATATAAATGAAAGTCAAATTTTAAATTTGTACCTTCACTTATTGTGTTATTTAATAAGAGATACGTGAGAAGTAGATAGAAATGGTGTCTAGTGTGAAAAATAAGAGACAGACCTAAAAAATTAAATAACATTAAAAAAATTGAAAAAATATGTGGCTAATGCTAATAAATTATCTACATTGTTAGGATCCTATAAACTCTTTTGGTTTGTCAAAATAACTTGTAGAAATAAAGTTATGAACAAAATTTGGAATTTCTCAGTAAATAATTAAATCTTTAGAATTTTTGAAATGTTACTATAAAAGGAATAAATTATTATTCATTTGTTAATTTTCTATTATTGACTATCAGAGCTCTATGTATCTTAATTGAGAGAGACATTGGTTTAAGCTCGAGGAGGTGGACACATTGGAGGATGGGTTAGATGGTTGGTGTAGTCTAGGTATGGAGTGGATTTTTTATTAACTTTTAGCATTTTGGTGTTAAAATTAATTATTTTAATAAAATTACATGTTAGGGAAAATTCATGTTGCATACTTTTCACCAAAAAATTTAACAAAAGAGTAAAAATTAGGACAAACAAAAGGTAGGAGTCAAAAGTTGAAAAATTAGGCCTAGGGAATTAATGAAAAGCTAGTTATAAATCACTATTAAATTTGAATGGATTCAACATGGCTAACTTAGTTGAATAGGGTGTGTTTGGTTAAGTGACTGGATACGTAGTAATTGGTTGACCTAGTTGTATGAGATACTGGCCAATGATGTATAAAGAGGTTGACTTTGTTTATAAGATAAGGGTAGTTGATGAAGTACTCAAGGGATGAATTTTTTAGAAATAAATTTGATCAAATTAGTTATAAATATGGTTGATAACTTAGGAAATCAAAGGTGGTTGAATTAATTTTAAAGTTGGCTAACTATGTAGGAAAGTGGTCAATTGTGTACCATATGGCCAATGTATTTAGGGTAAGTGGTTGATTGCCTTACACCTGGATGACATAATAGAAATGAGGACTAGTCAATGTATTAGGATATATGGCCACCTATGTATCATATAAGGATAGCTAATGTAGTAGGATATGTGGATGAATTATTATGAAAGAATAGAATGGGACAATATAGTTAGATATATGGTTGAATTTGTTAATAATTGTAGATTACAAATAAAATAGTTTGATAAAGTTTATATATATATATATATATATTTATGTATATATATATATATATTTATGTATATATATATATATATATATATATGTATATATATATATATATATGTATATATATATATATGTATATATATATATATATGTATATATATATATATATATATATACATATATATATATATATATATATATACATATATATATACATATATATATATATATACATATATATATATATATAAATATATATATATATATATACATATATATATATATATATATATATATACATATATACATATATATATATATATACATATATATATATATATATATATATATATTTGTTTTTAAAGTATATTTGATTATTATTTGGATAGTGAACTAATACATGCTTTCTTTTGATATATTTTAGAGACAATGGAGGTTAGTAGATGCAGTGTGGCTATCAGATTTACTATATAATTTTTTTACGGGAGATCAAGCATAACTAATGGTCATGGGATTGGATGTAACTATGGATTTATAGTGGATCCCAATAAGTGTTGAGTTGGTCTCCATGTTATTAGTAACATATAAGTGACTAAGTGGGAGGTGGATGGGGATACCATTGATGTGGGCATCACCCTAGAGGATGTTCATGATATTTTGGGACTTCTTACTATGGGCATGTTTGTGGTGTGTGATACACTAGAGAGGGATGTGGAAAGGTGAGCCTTAGACTTATGGGTGATTATATTAGAGAGATATGGGGAGACATCCTTATGAATATGTCTATTTGATGTGTATGTTTCAATCATTTCATATATCTATAAGGCCATTATTAGACTTGTGACAAATAGTTCCAACAAACCAAGTATTCCATGATACTTTGGTTTGTAATCTTCTTTTCTCAAACATCAGTAATATAATATGAAACAAAAATCAACTTATTCTCATCATCAAGTGGCAATAAATCCATGGACGAATGATGTGTTATCCCAATGCCTTTTTTAGGCAAGAAACATGAAAAAAATTATGTATTTGGTTACTTTGAGGGAGTTCCATATCATAATCCACTTCCCCAGATCTCCTTAAAACCTTTTATGGTCCATAAAATCAAGTTTTGAGTTTTTAAGGCCCATTATGCTTGAGAAAAGATTACATATATGGTTACAATCTTAAAAACACCATATCACCTACCTAGAATCACCTATCTATATGATGTTGGTCTACATATAATTTTTGTTGATTTTATGCATGTTGAAGATTATTTTTGAGTTATCCTAAAATATCAAGACTCTATTATACCAAATTAGTTTCCCTAAGACTCTACTATTAGATAAAATTATATAAATAAATGAAAAGGCATCATAGACATACAAGGCTTTGAAATGGAACATTCTAATTGACATGTGGTATGAATAATTATAATAATACTCAACCATGTACAACCACTTTATCTATTTTTATTACTACCCTAAAATAAAATTTATGGGGTATCTTTTTACCTACTTATTTACTATCTTGATCTACCCATAAATTTGGGGGTGGTAGCTCGTATTGGGTGTCAAACTAATTCCTAACAAATTAGAGGATCTTTACCAAAATTTCCCCATGAACCAACTATCTTGGTCACTTAAAATGTTCCTTGGTAGCCCAAAAATTTCAAAAACCTCTTTAAAAAACATTATCCATAGTAGGAGCATTACACTTAGCTAGAAGTGGAAAAAATGTGCAGATTTGGTGAGTCTGTCTACCACAACCAACTTACAATTCTTACCTTGTTTCATGGGTAGCCCCATGACAAAATTCATTGATACACTTTCTTATTTTTGAGTGAGAATGGGTAGGGGTTTCAATATTCTATCTGGAAAATTGTGTTCTCCATTATTTTTTTGACACATAATACATTCACAGATATATTTAAGAATTTCCCGTAGGCCCTTCCAAAAGAGTTTTTATCTCACCTACTTATATTTTTTAAAGTATACTTGATGTACCTCCACTGGGTCATCATGTAAAACCCTCAATATTAGTTGTTTTAACTTTAAATTAGGGATTAAAAAGACCCTATTCTTGTACAAAATCAGTTCATCAATTACTTTATACCTTTTGTCATCCACATTCCCATCCATGACAGTTGTAGTGAAATATTTTTTTTCATATTTGACTATAATTACATCCATCCAATTCATTGTGATCTCACTCATAAATAAAAAATGGCCTCATTATTTTTTCCCTTAACATATTCAATGTCAAAATCATATGATTCTAATTTACTTACCCATTTTTGTTTCCTATCACTCAAAACCATTCCGCTAAGGAAGTATTTAAAACTATTGTGGTCTGTTCTCACCACAAAGCTTCCATAAACCAAATATTTCTTGAACTTTACCAAGGCATGCCTAATGGCCAACAGCTCTTTATCATAAATAGAGAATTTTCACTCAACTTCCTTGAGTTTTCTACTTTATAATACAATTAGGTATTCATTTTTTATTAGGACAACCCCTATACCTTCTCTAGAAGTATCACATTCCACAATGAATGACATAATTAAATATGAATTAGTGAGTACTAAGAAAGTACTCATCACCTCCTTGAGGTTTTCAAAAGTCCCCATGGTTGTTTTGGGCTAACTGAAAGCTCTTTTATTTGTTAAGTATGTTAAAGGAGTAACAATTTGTGAAAATCCTTTTACAAATGTTCTATAATAGTTGCACAAGACAATAAATACCCTAAAATGTGTCTTAGTGGTAGGGGAAGCCAATCTAAAATGACTTGAATATTTTGTTGGTTCACATGGACCCCTTCAACATTGATTATGTACCCCAAATAAAAAAAATTAAAACCCCCAAATTCATATTTATAATCCTTGGTAAAGAGTGCTTAGTGATCCAACACTTGTAAAGTGTTGTAGGTTTTCCTCCCATGTTTTACTATAAATAAAAATATCATTAAAAAAACAATACGAATTTCCTCAAATATTGCCTAAAAACATGATTCATACATGATTAGAAGGTGGGGGGTATTTTTTAATCCAAAGGGCATCACCAAAAACTCATAATACCCAAAAGGACACCTAAAAGTTGTTTTTTGAACATCCTCTTCCCTTACATAGATTTGATGGTACCCTATTTTCCAATAAATCTTAGAAAAATACCTTGCCCCATGGAGCTCATCAATTAGCTCATCAATTCTAGGTATGAGATACCTATTCTTAATGGTCTTCTTGTTCAACAAATGGTAATATATGCACATTCTCATAGTTCCATCCTTCTTCTTCATAAGCACCACCTAAGAAGAAAAAGGGCTCAAACTAGACCTTATGTGGCCCATCTCCAAAAGTTCTTTGATTGCCTTCTCAATCTCCTACTTGTATACCCTTGGATTATTTTAAGGTATGGTGATTATCACTTTAGTCCCTGGTTCCAGCTCAATAATGTGTTTAGAACCCCTTTCCAAAGGTAATTCATGAGGGATATTACCAAAAATATTTGAATTCCTATCAAGGATGGGTTGAACATCCTTGCAAAGATGTTATTGTTCAAAATCATAATTCATTGTTCTTGATTGAATAGTTTTGGGAATATTGGAGTCTTATTCCTAATTTATTTAAGGTTCTAGAAGAAGGAAACCCTGAAATAGATTTCCCTTGTACTGAATCTAAATGTGGAATCTATTTAACATGGAGGAGGGAAATGTTTTCCCCCTATGCTAAATCTAACTAAATATGATAAATGATCAGAGGCCCAAAACCAATGTCTAACCTCTATCCCACCTAAACACATGTAATTTGGAATGTGTGTATAGAACCTATATGTCATGAAGAGCAAAATATGTCATGCCCCCACTCTAAGTAATATAAACTAGAACTAAGAAGTGCTTAGAGGCCCAAAACCAATGTCTACCTTTTGTCTTACATAAACTCATGTAGTTTAGGTTTAGGTAATGCTATGGACCAACCACTATAGACAACCATATGGTCCAACTTGGTGACAACTTGGGTATAGCTGGGTGTAATCTAAAACTCTAGTCAATGTGTAAGAGGAGAATGACATATCTTGTCATTCCATCTATATAATCATGGATGATATGGATGATGAAGAACATGAACATCTATGACATGCCCCAAAAATGATGAATTTGTATAATCTATTAATCTATATAACCACATGTGATATGACCTATCATGCCATGTCCTATGTGAAAAATTGGAGATCAAAACACTGTGCTCTGCACTATGCCTATAATCTACTATCTGGTCCTATAGTTTGTCATGTTGTATGAAGCTATATGTGTAAGACATGTAGTATCTACATGAACCCAAATCTATTATATGAGTCTAAATCTATATTGAAGTCATTATGAATCCATATAATCTAAACCACTATATCTAACTATTATATGTATTTGTAAGATAAAATCACTATGGAGCCATATGATCTAAACCATTATATCTAAATAGTCTATGTATCTATAAAGTGAAGGTATTTCCCTTTAAATATCTTGATTAATGTTGATTAACCCATGTAATATGAATCATTGTATATTTTGACTGGTCTGAGTTGAATCTAATAATCTGAATATTGGAGGTGTATGAACCATGGTGTATCCACCTATGAGTGTGGATGGGCATGTTGGGTAAGTGTAGGAATAGAAGTAGTAGGAATGATGCCCGCTTTTGGGGAGAGGGATGAAATTTGTGATAGAGGACTTTGAACCAAAAGTGATGACTAGTGGCATAAGAAAAAATGTAAAGTTGGTATGATTTGAATTACTTGAGAATCTATTTGATTGATTAGACTAACTTATTTTGAATGTTAGAACAAGTTTTTGATTAGTGATGATCAAACTATATATCTAGGTGTGATATAAATTTAGAGATGTGCATGTCATAGTAGGTAAATGATGTAGTAATAGATCAAAGCTTACATGATGTTGAAGGTATCATTTTGATGATTCTATGGATCAAAATGGTTTGCAAAATGGAGTTATGAGGTTGAAGTTATAGGCAAAATGGTATTTTTATTTGGATGGAAAAGTTGTTTGATATAGGAAAATTAGATTTATTCTTGATTCATTTACACGTTGACTAGTTTGAGATTTAGGGCTTTTGGGTAGGAGATATGTTGAGGAGATGAGCACCTACTATTAACCTGATTTAAGTAGTTGGTAGCCCAGGTTGAGGTTGGTGGGGAGATTACCCTGGTAAGTAGCTAAAACACATTATTTTTTCCTTTTTGGAAGCCTATTTTTGATGTTTTAGGCCTTTTTGAGTAGTCTAGGATAATTTCCATTAGTTCTAGTGCTCTTATCTAGGATTCAACACTTCTATCAAATGTTCATCACTATTGTTTAGGTTTTAGTGCTCTTGTCTAGTGATGGTGTCCTTTTTTTATTGCTATTATCTAATGGGGATAGTTTTCTAATTTCTATTTTGTAACCTATTTGTTGTATAACTTAGTTATTGATTTCACATGGTTGACTAGTGTGTGTGTGTGTGTGTGTGTGTGTGTGTGTGTGTGTGTGTGTGTGTGTGTGTGTGTGTGTGTGTGTGTGTGTGTGTGTGTGTGTGTGTGTGTGTGTGTGTGTGTGTGTGTGTGTGTGTGTGTGTGTGTGTGTGTGTGTGTGTGTGTGTGTGTGTGTGTGTGTGTGTGTGTGTGTGTGTGTGTGTGTGTGTATGTGGGTGTGTGTGTGGGTGTGCATGTGTGTGCGTGTGCGTGCGTGTGTGCGTGCGTGTGTGTGTGTGTGTGTGTGTGTGTGTGTGTGTGTGTGTGTGTGTGTGTGTGTGTGTGTGTGTGTGTGTGTGTGTGTGTGTGTGTGTGTGTGTGTGTGTGTGTGTGTGTGTGTGTGTGTGTGTGTGTGTGTGTGTGTGTGTGTGTGTGTGTGTGTGTGTGTGTGTGTGTGTGTGTGTGTGTGTGTATGGTGTGTTATTTGTTGGTGTTTTTTAGGGTGAGGTATGGATGAGGGAGTTCTATAGAGGCCAGGTGATGGAGACACTAAGATTATTACCTTTGTTAGCTGATGAGAGAGATATGATAGATAAGGTGGGGTTGGGTCATGCGTGTAACCTAGGCAATATGAAATGGGATAGATATTTGATTACCACCTTATGTGAGAGGTAAAATGAAAAAACTTATTCTTTTTGGCTTATTATAGGGGAGATTAATATTACTCTAGAGGATGTGTACTATGTTTAATATTTTCTAGTTAGTGGACAACATGTGACACTATAGGATACCATGGGTGTTGATGCTATTTATTGTGTATCCTTGTATTTTATTGGTGTGAACTCAGGTATATATCAGAGAGGTAGTGATATCAATGTATTATTGTCTGTTATTGTGTATTCAAGTGTTCTACATCTATAGAAGTAGTTGGCCATATTGTTGGCTTTGTTCATTATTATAGATGTGAGTGGGGTGTTGATTACATATAGGATGCATAGGATGATGGATAACATAGAGGTGTATGGAACTATGTTCTCATGGTTTAGGACTATGATTACCATTTATATAAGGATATTTACCAATTTACACAACAGGCATTCAATGGTGGTTTGAGTGCAGCTATCTTATTACATTGTTGGGATTATGAGCATATAGTAGTTGTGCAGCCAATAAGATTATTGAGGGAGAGATGGGAAACTCCACAACCATATGGGGAGTGATTAATGATTTTATTGGATATTCAGTCTCTTGGGATAAATCACTATAGATGAGTTTTAGATAGATTAGTGGCTTAGGATATCATATGGAGATCCTATAGAGGATTTCATGGGTGGCTTGAGGATGGAGTGTAGTTTTGGTATATGAGGGTTAGTTGTTGGTTACATGACCATTGGACTAAAGTGTATGAGTGATTTTAGTATAAACAGATGTATAAACAGATGACCATTGGACTAAAGTGTATGAGTTCCACCAACCAAAATGGGTGTGGGTGAGGAGTACATGGGTACTAGCGAGGGCAAGAGCTCATGGGAGGCCTACTAAGGTTGAGTTAACACCATTAACCTTAGATATGTAGGATGCAACTATATATATTCCTAATGTAGATGATGTCAGATGCACACAAGCATATATCACATGGTGGGTGAGGAATCAATGGGATCCATTATATCTTGTTGATGGAGTGGGTGTTCTCAAGTATGAATATCTTATGCCAATCTAGATGATGGGAGTTAAGTAGTAATTATATTTGAATTGTGTACAAGTTTTTGCTTATTTTATTTTAAATTATAAGTATATATCTAATGTAGTGTTGTATTTTTTATGTAGATGGAGTGGGAGGTGCCTAGGATGAAGCATAGGCTGGTGCAGGGAGTGGAGATGATGAGTACTAGGAGACCATCATTGAGTTGACACTCTGAGAACTTACACAACATATTCCTAATGATGTTATGCAAGAGGGTTTGATAGAGCATGTGACAGTTACAATTGGTTTTTATGCTCATTTGTTTGATATAGCTATGATAGTTATAGTTGCATATGTTAGGGTAGTGGGAGAGAGATGAGTTAGATAGACATAGGATGCCTCCCCCTGATTATGGTTCTATTATCATGAGGATCATGGATGATTATATAGAGATTCATAAGTGATATGAAATATTATATGAGGAGCATGGTCAACTATTAGAGTAAGAGATTCATCATAAGAGACACTCAAGATTTTGAATAGGTGTATGGCTATCAAGCGTTAGAGTAGACAGAGTGAGACTAAGAGCGAGGGAATGATGCCCATTCATGATTGATTGTATTTGATATAGTGTATGTGTATTTGAAAACATGGTTATATATATATATATATATATATATATATATATATATATATATGGATGTTGGTTTGATTTTGGATTCATACATATTATATTATGTATTTTGGAATTGATTGGTATATTTCTTGTAATTTGTTAATTTAGGAGTAGTTGATTTGATATTGATGTTAAGGTTTTGACATATATTTGGTAAAATGGTACTTGGGATATGTGATTTTAATTTTGTTGATAAGTTTAGTTATGATGTTAGAATTTATTTGTAATCATATGTAAGTAAAAAAAAACTAGCTTTTGTAATTGGTAAATTTTTTGGATGAATTGAGTTGGTTTAATGTTTGTAAAATAAGATTTGGTAAGATATGGATTTTGATAAGCTAGTTTTGGCTATGGATAGCTATTAGGAATTAGGAATATGAGTTGTTAGTATATGGGGATTTAAGATAGCATGCTATGCATATTGATTCCCCAAGATTGGCTCAAGAATATAAAGGCTAGCTAGACCTTTGGCTCCATCATTTCCCTACTACGTGAAGTTATGAATTGATACTGGTATGAATGTGTGTTGTATCACTATCTAAACCCCATGTAAGAATGTTCTCTATATCTAATACTATCTAATATGTTCTAGTTATATCTATACATGGATATTTTATAAAATATAACTTTATTGGTCATGCAACTAAAACTATGTTGTGAAGAAGGCTCATCTATCTATAATCATATACCCTATGGCCTCTATTATGATGCATATGATTGAGTGATGGATGGAGATGGAGCTAAAACCTATGATGGGGGCTCATCTAATCTCAATCATATAGGTTACTACTAAAATAGGTCCCTAAAAATATGGTCTTAGTGAATATCTCTCAAAAGCAATACTCTATGATGTGGATTCATTTAATCTTAACTATAGTGGATTGGTACGTGAGATAAGACCCTAAAAATCTAGCCATAGTGAATATCTCTCTAGAGTAATAATCTACTATAGTGCCTATGACTCTATTGGATATGTGTATGATTTATGTTATGTACTCATAGGACTATAGTGATATATGTAGGTTATTCTTAGTTTACAAATTTCTAAACCTTCTGAGCAGGTGGAATAGGATATCTCCTATGAGGCTCTATCCTATAACTTGCATTTTATCTCATAACGAGTGATTGGTGATTCCTATAAAGGAACGTCATGGGATGACTCAATCATGGATGAATGAGGTCTATGTTTCATGATGGAGGATATCTTGGTTCCCCTTGTGTGAATGATATGATTCCATTATCAACACATCTAGTAATGCAATCTATGATTCCATAATAATAATTATTTCTATGTCCACATATACGATGATATCTACAAAAGGGCCAATGTGGTTGTCTATGTAAGATATGTGGATCTCATTGATGAGTAGAAGGTAATGTGATTAATCTCCTATCTATTAGTGATAATAATATGACAGATGGGCTATCTTGCTTTGAATCAAATGGTAATGGTGCCTTGATATTATTCTCTATAGTGCATATTATAGGTTGTACTTTGGAGACCCACTCTCTATTCTTAACTAGTTGCTTTTCTAGTTGTGATCTCCTATCTTGTTTATGACATGGTGGATGTTGTGTGCTAGGAGTTATAGATGTAGATATTATTGTGAAATCTAGATTAATTCGATCAACTAAATCTACCTCAATCAATCCTAATTTATTTTCCAAAGCTATAACTATATAACACAAGTGTCTAAAAAAAGGCTCTATCTGATATAATAGATGCTCAAAGAGAGCTTGCCAAATCCCTTTAATAAAGATATGTTGAATCTCTAATTATATTGGTTTGTATATCAATATTATCATGTGATTCTTAAATTGTAAGATATACTCACTAACTAGCTTTGAAGAATTCTGATGTAGTGTGGCAAGTTTCTCATATGTAACACAAGGGCCTATGTTTGTTAGGTAATATCTAAGAAATGCCTCCTATAAGTCATCATATGTGTGCAAGGAGCCCACAGGGAGTATATGAAAGAACCTATTCTATGCTTCCCCCACTAATGTCTGTTGGAACAACTTTAGTAGAATCAAAAGACTCGCCTGAGATGGTAAAGCCTTTTGAAAGGATTGAAGGTGTACAAATGGATCTCTAGTACCATCAAAGTGAGTTAATGATGGTATCTAGAAATGCTTAGGTAATGAATCTTTTATGAAAGTCTTTAGAAGAGGGTTACCATGTAAATCATTGGCATCCATCCAAGACTTATAAGCCTTATTTTACAAGGTAAGGAGATGTAATTGGTGTTGTAATTCAAAAATTACATGCATTAAAGAGATAATCACCTGGGATGGTACATTAACATCTTGAAGTGGTTCATTTAATCATTTATCTATGGGATGAGAGGGAAGAAGTGACTTAGTGGCCATTTTATTTATTTCACCAATGAGAATATTGAAAATTACTATTAATAAAATAAATGAAAAAATAAATATTAACATAGAGATTATGAAAATATTTTTAACACTCCAAATAATTTTCAACAATTACAAAATATTCTTCTAAAAATTGTGAGGAAAACTTGGGGTTTAAGGACCTAGTTTGGAAATCTAGGGTTTTGGGTTAGGGTTTTATAATTTTTAAAAATTATAGAAATAATTTGAATTATAAAACAATATTTAAATATGATTAATATATAAAACATTATACAAAACAATAGAAATTTGAAATTGAAGTTTTTACATAAAATATGAAGGAAAAACCCTAAGGGTACCTAGGGTTTTATATTTGATCAAAGTAAGTTGGGTTAACTAAATGTTTTATTATTTTTGGAAAGCTAGTGTTTAGTTCATAAACAATAAAGGGTCTAGAATAAGTAGGAAAGTCTAATTTAATGTGATAAAATAAAAATTTTGTAAAATTAATTACATAGGAGAAGGAAATAACTTATCTAGAAAAATAAGTTGATACAACTATTGTAGAAGCTAAAAACTAAGCTGCAAGGATAGGAAGATGTTTGAAACTTGAATATAACTTTAATTTTGTGAAAGGATAAGAGTGTCAAAAGTAGGACACCCTAGTATCTAGTGTTATGGTCTAGTTTTTGTCGCTATTATCCAAACTAGTCATAAAGGTCTAAGCTTTTTGGGTTTTATTTGATGTCCCTATATTGGTCTACCTATGAAATTTTTTATCTTGACTATCAATGGATATCCTTTTAGAGATAATTTAATGTTTAAACCCTAATTTTATCTACACACATGATGTAATAAATACATTAAAAATAAAAAGGGGAAAAATTGGGTTAGGGGAAGATTGATCACACGATCTAGAACTCCTACTGTCTTGATCATTTCCTACATTAACCCTTAAGCTATGGCCTCAAATCAAATGTAATTCTCCCTTAGGGAACATGCATAATCAATGCACATGGTAGATTCAAGAATGAACTTTTGCCTAGGCCCTTCCTTGATCAAGCATGCAAGTCTATGTGTGATGCAGAATGTTGAGCTATACTATTAACTAATTTTTAATTATCTAATGTGCCAAAGTAGTAAGTGGTATATATACAATGCCTTATGTAGTCCTTTATATAGGAGACTCTTGATTTTAAATTTAGTATATTTTATTCACATTTGTCTGACATTAGAAAACTTAAGGATGAAACTAAGAAAGGGGTTGGGACTCATTAAGTGATGGAAACTAACCATTAGACCTCAAAATGACCTTAGATAGGAGTGCTAAATAAGGGACACCCTAGGGTCCAGCACTATAGTTCAATCCTAATACTCTTATATTATAGGATAGGGACCCAGGGGGGTAAAATAAGCATGGGAAATCTGACCTAGCTAAGTTGGAATGACTGTTTCAAAGGCTTAGGATGACTAGGAGTAGGCAAAAAGGTGACTCAAGCATGAAACAAGACCAAGATGAGTAAAATGAAAGACATGGTTAAATGTGAAAAAAAGCTCATATTATCCAATCAAAGTTTTTTATGAAAGGACTATGAAAAGATAAGATATGTGTGGTTTCTTAACCAATTTAGGTTATATACATAGTCTATAGATTTTCATTGATATTCTTACTATATGAAAACTAATAAATAAATTGGTTTTCATTTATCATGGACCTATAATCATGTTTCTAAGTAGGATTAGACTATGTGATTATTATAGATAAATGTTTCATCTTTTGATATGGTCACATTTTTTACAAATATGTACCTATGGCCACCCAAAGTTAAGATGGTATGGTTTTATCAGTTACAAGATATGTGAAGTTTATCCTCATCAACAAATTAGGTAAAAAATGATAGAGTCCCAAAAAGGAGGCCTAGTGGTTAGATAAGGACAAAAAAGCATTTAATTCTTTTATATAGATTTTAAAAGTTGGTTATTTATTAATAAGATCATAACTCAACATGCTAAGATTAATGCTAATCCATCATAGCTCCCTCTCTCTCTTCCCTTTTTTCTATATATGTCCCATTTTCTTCCACATTGTGTCTTTCTCTAGAATTATTTAGAAAAGAAATCTCTTATATTTTTATAGAAAAGACTCTTATCATTTGTATTTCTCAAGATATGTTAAGACTTGCACTTTAACACTTGTTTGATGTAATAAAGACTGAAATCCTTCATTTTTGCAACCTAAATGTTTTAAGTGTTAGCTAAATGTGTAATCAAGGAAATGTTGTAACTTTTCATGATGATGTATATTGAATAAGAAAGACAAAATCTAGAAAATTAATTACAAATGCTCATAAAATAGATAACAACATGTATGTATTCCATGAACTCAAGAAGGAAGAGTGTTTCATAAGTCAATTAGAAGAAAGTTGGCTTTGGCATAGAAGGCTTGGACATATAAATTTTGAAAATATGATAAAAATCAATTCAAAGGGGTTGGTAAGGAATATTCCTAAGATTTATAAGATTCCTCAATCTCTTTACAAGGCATGTCTACATGGGAAGCAAACCAAGAAAAGATACAAAACCAAGGAATTCTCCACTATAGAGACATTGGAGTTGATCCACACTGATCTATGTAGACCTATGAGAACTCAAAGTATTTAAGGTAATAGATAGATCATACTTCTCATTTATTATTTTACTAGGATGACTTGGATATTATTTATTAAATAAAAATTAGAAGCTTTTGAAAAAAATTGGCATTCAAAGATCTTGTGGAAAATGATAAAGGTACAAAGATAAAGTGAGTGACATCAGATAGAGGAGGTGAGTTTTAGTCTCATAAGTTTGATGATTTTTGTGAAGAACATGGGATAAGAAGACAATATTCTAATACTAGAACACCATAATAGAATGGTGTGGTTGAAAGGAATATTATGACTATTATTGAGATGGGTAGAACCATGATTGAACATGTAAAATTATCATATGGCTAATGGGAAGAGGAAAACAATACTTATATTTACATCCTGAATACATTTTAAATTAGATTAAATAGTAATAAGACTCCTTATGATCTATGGAAGAATAGAGAGGCTAATGTCAAGCATTTCAGAGTGTTTGGGAGTAGGTGTTTCATCAAAAGAGATGAATATAATCTTGGTAAATTTGATTCAAGGTATGATGAGGGCATCTTCTTAGGTTACTCTTACCTATAGGTGCTTCAACAAGATACTTCACAATATTTTTTAAATTTTAAATTTAAGGGTAAATGAGATAAGTAGAGTCAAGAAGACAAAAGTGTAGGTAAGTGACTCAATTCAAAATTCTATTACAATAATGATGAGTTATCCATTCAAAAATATGATGAATATGAAGAGGAAGAAGAAATATAAGATTCTAAATCTCCATCTAGAATAATTCACAAATATCATCCAATCTCTTAGATTATTAAAAATGTTGGTGCAAGGTTACAGACTAGAAGGAAAATGTTGATCAATCAAAATCAACAAGATTCAACTCTATTATCCATGATTGAACCTAAAACATTTATGGAAGCTAGAAAAGATGAAAGTTGGAATGATGTTATGTATGAATAAATTGATCAAATAGAAAGGAATGAAACATTGAACTTAGTTCCAAGACCAAAAAATAAAAAATTGATAGGTACCAAATGAATTTTCAAAAACAAGATGAATGAGAAAGGAGAAGTCACAAGGAATAAGGCTAGATTGGTGTATAAAGGATATGTTTAAGTTGAAAGAATAGATTTTTATGAGACTTTTACTCCTGTGGCAAGGATGGAAACAATTATATTCTTTTTGGCATGTTCTTGTTTCAAAGGTTTTAAGGCATATCAAATGGATGTGAAATCTGCATTCTTGAATGGTAACTTAGAAGAAGTCTACATTGAGTTACTTAAAGGACACTTCTTGTCAATTAATTAAGATTTTGTGTGTAAATTAAATAAGGATCTATATGGTCTTAAACAAACTCCTAGAGCTTGGTATGATAGGCTAAATAAGTATCTTTTGAGTCAAGGTTTTAAAAATGGGTTTGTAGATAGTAATTTGTACATTAAGACAGAAGGTAATCATCAATTAATAGTTGTTATAAATGTTTGTGACATAGTTTTTAGATATGACAATGAAAAAATGAATAGAGAATTTGTACATACTATGAAGACTAAGTTTGAAATGCCATTATTGGGAGAACTATCTTTCTTCTTAGGATTAAATATTAATCAACATGATGTAAGTATATTCTTTTCAAAAGCTATACACATCAAGGATATGTTAAGGAAGTTTGACATGATGGATTGTAAGTCAATGGGTAATCCATTGATCACATGATGAAAGTTTAGTAAACTAGATGAATCACAAAAATATGATCAAACTTTGTAGATATCCATAATTGAAAGTCTTTTGTGCTCTACTACATCTAGCCCTGACATCATGCAAGTAGTAGGTCTTGTAAAAAGGTTTCAAGATGATCTTAGAGAATCTCACTTAAAATTAGTAAAAAAGATCTTGAGATTCTCAAAGGCACATACACTATGGTTTATGGTATCCTAGGAGTAAATAATTCTCTTTGAAATCATATATTGATGCTAATTGGGCAATATGTGTGGATGATAGGAGGAGTACTAGTGGTGGGGTATTCTTCATAGGAGAATGTTTGGTGTCTTGGATAATCAAGAAGTAAGCCTCAATGTGTCTATCAAAATCAGAAGATGAGTATATAAAAAAAGCCTCTTGTTGCACACAAGTCATGTGGATGAAACAAAATTTGGAAGATTACAAGGTAAGATAAAATGGACCTTGTCCTATTTATTGTGACAATACTAGTGCAATTAGTATCTCAAAGAATCATATTATGAACTCAAAAACTAAACACATTCCAATTAAATATCATTTCTTGAGAGAACAAGTGATTAATCAATGTGTCAAGTTGGATCACATGCCTATAAAAGAGTATCTTGTAGATATTATGACCAAACCATTGTCAAAATCTACTTTTGAGTATCTAAGACAAAGCTTTGGTGTCATTTCTTTATTTGTGAATCAATAGAGGGTCTTTAGTTAAGGGGGAGCAACAAGTTCATGAGTTTTTTTAGAGGATTTTGAAGTATCTATAGTACAGGGGTAGAATGGGTGTTTTTAGGTTGGTTGAGAGCATGTTTCTTATTTTTTGAGTGGCATGAAGTTATGTTGGTGGTCCTTGTGGTGGCTTGAGTGAAAAGGCTAGTAAATATGTGTGGTGGTTCTTCATGGTATATGTAGATCTGAAGATGCTCATGATGTGTAATGTATCATATATCTTAGGGGAAGTCCCTCTCAAATGTTTCTTGATGAGTTCCATTAGATTCTAGTGGTTTTTGTGTGGTTTTTCTTCATTGACTACAGTGCTTGGTTGAAGAGAGTGTTGGCATGGAGCAACAAGAAGTTTGTCAAGGCATTAAGAGGTAGGATAAAGGTAAGGATGAGTTTGTATCATATTTATAAGGTGGTCCTCTCATATTGGTTGTATTTTTAGGTCCTCAAGATCAAGTTGTGCCCACATTATCATTGTGTCAAAGGGGGAGAAAGTTCTTGCTGTGAGAGTGCTTAAAAAATAGAGAAAGAATGTGAGATGTATGTTGTTATATGATAGTTATTGACATAAAAGATAAAGGGGGAGATTTTTTATTCATTATAAATGATGTCATGAATGTTTCTAGGTGAGTGGATGAAGTGCCTTGATATTCTAAGTGATAATGACAAAGTTTGTAATGTGTTTGTCATAGTATGTTTGAAGTATGCTCGATTGATCTTCTATTTTGGCATGGTTAAAAATGTTTAGGGATGAGTATGTATTATTGAGTAAGTGAAAAATTTCCCTAATATATTTTATAATATCTTATTTTTTATGTGTAATTCATCTGGTTGTCCATAGTTTTCATCCAGACACTTTGGATCCAGTGGCAGAAAATTTGAGTAGGTAGTTTGATAATGTTATCATTACCATGTAGGAACAAGTCAAGGGGAGTTGGTCATATGATTGTGATTGAATTAGACCATAGTTTATTTATGATAAATTTTATATCATCTAATAAATTGTATCAATATATATGAAAGTGAAAAGTTGGGCTCTTAGGCATTTTGGCAGTGTTTTCCTATACTTAGCCAAATTTGCAATGTGGCAAGAAGAGTCAAGTAATAATTTGGATGTAGTCATATCTCACATGTGTGGATTTTTAAAGATAAGGTGATATTATGGGCTTGTTTATTTTTTTCCTTAGTTTATTTACTTAATTTTTAGGTCAAGCATTGAATTGAAACAAAATATATGCTTATTCAAAGTTGGTCTTCTAGACAAGTTTTTGACATAGTTGGCTTTATGGCAGAAAAATCTAAGTGACCATTTTAATGTTGTTATATCTCACATGTGTAAGATTTATAGCAATTTTTGTATTATCCTATGTAAGGAGATAATATGGTCCAAATTTGAGAACATTCATGTGAGTGAGGTAAAAGATATGACTATGCAAAGTTGGCCTTCCAGGTAGATAAACAAAGTTCCCATACTTAGTCATTTTTATACAAGTTAAAGTTTGAGCAACATCAATGGAGTGAGTTACTCCAAGAAGAATGGAAGAAAAAATATGGTTCAAAGTGTCATGATCATTGGGGTTCTAAGTAATATTTAATGGTGAGCATTATCTGATAAAGGCCCGACTAATCCATAAAGACTGATAGAGTGTGTTGAGTCAAAGTTTCCATATTGCACGAGATGAGGTCAACATGTTCAAGGTTTACCATTTAGAATTGATAAAATATGTGTTAAAGTTTTAGCTTAGTATAATAATATATATGGTGTGTATTTAATTTGAGCAAAAAGGACTTGAGATGTGAGAAAAGTGGTCAAGGTTTAACTGTGACCGTTGACATTTAAATATTTGATTTTTACAAAGGGAAAAACTAGTATGTGGTATTTTGCCCATAAATGTTGATCCTGGATGAATTTACTAATGGTATAAAAATAAAATATTAATTATAATCTATGACACATATAATGAACCTAATTTTAATATTTTTAAGTGTGTACAGTCAATGATATTGTGGTTATATGTTGACTATGTTTTTGTGTTTGTTATGCAAATGATTTGAGAGGTTTATTCAAGCTTGTTTTATTGTTGTTTCAATATATATATTAATGAATTAGATTTTGGGGAGTGTTTTATACTTCATGAGGATTCTCTGTGTGTATTATGAAGGTTTAACCATTTTTATGTAATATGAACAGGGGTTTATAAGGTGATTGTGTGTTCATTCATAATGATTTTGTGCACTAAATGTTATTTGAGAAAATTGTACTTAAGTAAAAGGGTATTATGTTAGTTATTAGAACTTAAGGGGGACCTATAGATCATATAAAATGTTTCCATTCATTTTTAATTGGTCCTATATTCTTTGTTTTTGTTGATGTGCTAAATGGGTGAATAGGTCTCCATGAGACCTATAAGAGTTATAAGGGCCTTATTAAGAGGTGTAGCTACTTAAGGGTGATCCATACATGTTATGGCCAACCTATGAATAATGTTTTTGATTTGTGTCTTGATGTGATAGATGCATTAAGGATTAAGGCATGCATAGGGGCTGACCAAGGTGTTGATTATCAAATATGATCTATAAATAGTGAAACCAAATGTGTTAGTTTGTAGATGTGTGGAAGACTTGAGTAAAAAACTTGGGAGAGATTTGAGAGATGATTTTGTGTGTGTATTATGGATAGAATGAGGGGTAGAGTGCTCTATGGATTAGTAGAATAGTATAATATATTGAGGACTATTTATATGAACTATAGGTCATAATTCTGCTATTAGAATAGTGATCTTATTGTTTGAGTATAGGTGAAGGTGAAGGGTGATAATCAAAGTTCCATCATCAAGTGTTGAAGACATAAGTTCATAGGTGGATGTGTTCATAGGTGTTTTTGTGTTATCTCAGCATCTAAGGGGATTTTTGCCTCCTTATAAGGTAAAACTTACTAAAATTATGGTTGTTATTGTATCTCAGCTAGACAAGTGTTATAAAACCTTATGGGATTGTAGTTCCTTGATCAGTTATAGCTATTCTAAATTGGTTCTTATTATTATAGGATAGTATTCCAATTGTAGATTATAGTGGATTTTATCTCTAATAGGGTTTCCCACATATGTCATGTGCTATGTGATTGACCTTGCATTATCTCTCTTGCTCATTGTTATGAATGTTGTGTATGCTACATGAATGCTTGTGGTAACTTATTAAGTGTTTGTAAATATTTAAATTAAATTTAGATTATTTAGGCTCACTAATTCACCCCCAGTGATTGTACCTCTAATAGTGCAAAGTGTAAGTGTTCAAATTACTGATGCATCACCTCATTTTACATGATTTCATAGATTATTATTAATATCTCTCCCCTTTTCCAAGAAAGTGTTAATTTAGGTCTAGTTTAGGCGATAGGTCCAAAAATAAGCTATCCTTATTTAAAGGTCTAACCCAAGATTATGTGATCCACAACCTAGGGTCATTCCCATGTTGGACTAGATTTGAGTAGGAGGACTTAAACAATCGCCTTACTCAGCTCGGGTATAATTTAAGACATTAACAATTCTAGAACACCTGATGAGATAGAGTTTTACTTAGCATAGCTAAAGTTTGGGATTGAGAATATATATCTATAGTAGTAGGAGACATTCACCATAATCATAATCAAAAGATTCTTCAAGTTGTAGAGTTCATAACATCATTCAAATAGTGTTTTCATACCAAACATTACTATAAGGTCAACAAGTAAAGGTATTCCTTTCGAATTCATTGATATGCCTTCTACCTATTATAAAAAATCAAGATTCAATAGGACAAGTCCTTATCCTTACAATAAATATTCATCTCCTAGTCATCCTATTGTTTTAATCCAAGCTGTTATCTCCATTACCCAAATCCCCATTACCTAAATGGTCATCAAGAATCAAGTGTATATTCCATTCGATAGGGGTAGTCCCTTGAATTTAGCATAATATGATGATATTTATATTTCTTACCTTAAGAGTATCCCTTTATTATTAAGATAATGGAATAAAATAACTAATATTTAACATATCTAAGATGTTACCAACCTTTTTTTTGTTTACAATATTGTTCAAGATAATGTGGCTATTAGACTACTAGTTGCTTCATTGAAAGGAAAAGAATTGTAATGGTATAAAAATATTACTTTAACCTCAATTTCTACCTATGATGAGTTAGGTGCAGCCTTATTCAAAAAATTTGAAGATAAATTTGATCACCTATCCTTAGTTGAACATCTGACTACTATTAAAAGATACCCCCATGAGTTCATATATGATTCTAACCTTAGATTCCAGAATACATGGACTATGATACCTATATTAATTAGACCATCCCTATATTATGCCTTTTTATACTATCTAAAATTCTATAATTTATAAATTTGTGTGATGATATAGTCCATAGGTTGTAATACCTTGCTAAATTCCTATGACATTGAAATAAGAGCAGAGAACAATTTGATACAAGCTGATAATCTTTCTCCAAGGCCCCTAATGTATATATTCCCAAAGTTTCATCATATCCCACCCCCTCAAGTTACTCAAATCCCATCTATATCCCCTATTATATCCCCTAAAGCCTAAGTTGTAGCTCCTTCTAATTAGGGTAGTGAGGTTGGAGATTTGAAAAGTATGTTATAAGCCTTTGGGAATGAAATAGTTCCACTCAAGAGACAATAGTACTAAATTAGGCCTTATTTACAACAGAATCATACCTATTATCAAAATTTTAGAGATAAAATTCCTCCTTATGAAGGTTTTAGATAAAATAAACCACCTTACCAATCTCAAAGAGCCATAACTCAAGCTAAACCATATGCAGCCCTTGACCAATATTTACCCTCAAATTAAAGAGTTATTATTTCCATACCTCCCCAAAATAACTTGATGTAAGATTCAAGTTTGAAACCTTTTAATCCAAATCATACTAAAAACCAAACCTTGGTATCACAGGATATTACTATGCCATAAATGACATAAGAAGATTTTTTTCTTCAAGAGGTTCAATATCTAGAGACAAATTTGGTACCCCATGGAGAGGCTCAACAATTTAAATGGAAAATTGATTCCATTAATGTGAATTTATAAATGGATAATCATTTTACATTCAATCAAATTGGTGATACTAGAAACATAAGTGGTCAAGTTGTAGCTCTGACTAAAGCTTAAAAAAAACCATTGTGGAAGCTCAAGATGTGAGAAATGATTCTAATACTCCTAATATTGTTCCTAAGAGTATAAAGGATCAACATGTTTCCATATAACACAAAAAATATAATGTAGAGGCAGAGAAGGTCCCTCAAATACCTATGATTATAGAACAACCAGTGGCTCACAAGGTACAACTAAAAGTTAGGGGATCCTTATTCTGAATTATATATCATATGAAGAAATCCGATTTAATTATTATCATGTGGGATTCCATTATTATTTCAAGGTTAAAATACATGCTCATCTAAGATCTTTCACTCAATTTATCTCAAGAACCAATTGAGAAATAAGGTATTGTCTTGAATAATTTAGACCAACCAACCAAGCAACAATATTAGTAGACACATAAAATGGTAAAGGTGGATAAAACCAATGTAAAATCACACAAAAATCCTCCTTTTTAACTCTCTTTGATAATTAATGATTGTTTATTTCATAATTATATGGTAGATAGTGGAGCTAGTGGCACTATCATGCCTAAGCAAATTACATATAATCTTGGTCTTATCTATGAACCAAATACTAAAGGAGTATTGTAACTATAAGGTTAATAAAAAAAGATAATATTAATTATAAAATATTTAATGTTCACACTACATGCTTGTCCCAATGTTACCATTTAATAATATGTGGTAGTGGCGGACTTGTTGCCCTAGTTTACCATGTATCTATCAAGGGACTTTACCTTGAATATAGGAGGATATTTATTAAATTATTATAAATATTTGATGTTTATGAATAGGTATGGTACTGAGGTAATAGTATGTTATGAACCTATTACATGTTTTCATTTGTAGTCATATATTCCAATTATGGTGAACACTAATTGTATTATCTCAAATAAGGTAGTAGAAAATAGTGAAGCGGAAATTGAGTCACCTATAGATAGAGTTTCATATATAATCCTTGATGAATGAGCCTTTTATTTGTATTAATATGATCCTTATAAGTTAATTAAATAATAATGACTTGGTTTTTTTTTCCTTCATGAAAAATATACACCAATTCCAACATTGATGAAGGATAATGAGTCTAGTAATGGCTTGTGGCAACTATACTTTGATGGATCAAGGAAAAAAAATGGAACTAGGGTTGGAATGATGTTAATTTATCCATAAAATTAAATTTATTTCTCTTCTCTCAAGTTTTATTTTTGTTTTTCAAACAATGTTGCTGAATATGAGGTACTAGTTCATGATTTTCAATGGGAAAGAAAGATGAAGGTTAGAACCTTACAATTATTTGGTGATAGTGAACTAGTATTTCACCAAGTAAGAGGTTTTAAGGTATGAAATAATCCTTTTATTAGGTCTTATAATCATACATTATATGACTTACTTGAATACTTTTAATCTTTAAATATTTTTGCCATATCAAGAAATGAGAACAAACAAGTAGACAAGTTGGTTGTCATTAGATCACAATTCAGTATCCTAGAAGATATAAAGAGTGAAAAGGTTTAGTCAAATATTAAGGCATTTATAATACATTCTATTCTAGATAACCATGAAAATTGGTATGTGTTTGAATATGGAAATCATATTGTTAAGTTCTTGCAAAAAGAGACTAAATTTTCCTCAAGGAACCCATACAAGTTCTTGCAGTAGTATCATGACCAGATTGTGCAACTCAAAAAAAATAAGTTTCCCAGATTTTTTGTCTCCCTTGATAACATATCCAATAGAGATGATGAGTTGAGAAAATAAAATTCTTCATTTTCAACAAAAGAGGAACATTATATAAATGTGGAGATTGTAACCGGTAAGAACTTGAAGTTAGGTAAAGTTTACACTCCTTTAGAGAAGGAAACTTTCATTAAGTTTTGTTTAAGTTTTATGGATATATTTTCATGGAAATATAGTGAGCAAAAAGTATTTGATCCAAATCTATCTCAACACACCATTGAGTTAGAAACTAAAATAAATCAAGTAAGACAAAGACAAAGGCCTATCAATCTAAATCTTGAGCCTTTGATGAGAGTTGAGCTTCATAATCTCATTGAGTCAGCTATTATATTTTAAATCAAGCACTCAACTGTGGTGGCAAACCTTTTTCTAATATGAAAATATAATGGTGAAATTAGTCTCTATGTTAAGTTTCATAACTTTAACAAGTCTTCCCTTAAATACCACTATCCTTTGCCATCTATGAAGAAAATTTTATAGTTAGTTATAGGTTCATAAAGGCTCTCCTTATTAGATGAATATAGTGGTTACAATCATATTTTGGTCAAGGAAGAAAACTAATTCAAAACAACCTTCACCATAAAGTGGGGGGAATTTACATATACAAAGATGCCCTTTAGTTTATCCAATGTTGGAGCAATGTTTTCAGAAAGCCATAGATATGGCATTCTAGGGTCTCTTTAACAAGTTTATACTTGTTTATTTGGATGACATAATAGTGTTATCTAAGAATACAAGTGAGAACATTATTCACCTCAAGCAAGTTCTTGAAAGGTATAGGTAATTTGGGGTATCTCTTAATCCCAAATAGTGTGTTTTCTCTATTCATGAAGGTAGGATTTTTGGATATGTGATTTCAAAACATGGTACAAGTATAGATATTAATAGGATAAATTCAATTATTGCACTTTCTTTTCCAAAGCATAAGAAATATTTACAAATTCTTAGGAAAAATCAATTTTATAATAAGGTACATTTTATATTTTGCCACTTTAGCTAGGCCACTTATAGCCATGCTAAAGAAGGGTCAGAGTTTCAATTAGTCTAAGGAAGGATTAAAAAGATTTGAAGAGATCAAGAAAGCCATAGCCAATGCTCCTACACTCTTGAACCCTAGTTTCACAAAGATTTTATCCTATAAACCTATGCTAACATTGAAACTATTTAGGTATTCTTATGTAATAGAATCATGAATCCTTAGATCAACAAATATCCTTATTCATTCAAGGCTTGGAAGAATATGAATCAAGGTAGTCTTTTGTTGAAAAGCATGTAATGTTAGTTATAAGGTCTCTTAAGAAATTTGGATACTTGTTGTTTAACAATAAGATACACCTAATGGTTGCACATCCAAGTGTCAAGGATTTTATCTTGAACAAGGATATAAATGACAAAAGAGCTATTTATATAACCAAAGTAATGGAGTATGATGTGGATATCAAGGTCAAAAATCTTATTAGAGGCAAAGGACTTTGTGAACACCTAACGTAACACTTGTAAGAGTTAAATGAGATGTTTTTGGTGTCGAATGATGAAGAAGATACAACTAATCATACTTCACCTTCCATAAAATCCCAATATTTGGTAAAATACCTATAGGATGGTATTTATCCATCTCACCTAACTCCTTCGAAAATAATATATTTTAGATTACAATCCATTCCATTTATTCTTGTTGATGGTGTTTTATTCAAAAAAGATATCAATGGATTGTTGTTAAAATGCATTAAATAAAATCAAAAAGAAACTTTGATTACAAAGTTTCATGATGAATATGGTGGAAGGAATTAATTCAAGTACCACAACCCACAAGATCATGAGAGGTGGGTATTATTGGCCACGCATATTTGGTGATTGTCATGCATGGGTCAATAAATGTAGACAATGTGTTATGTTTATTGGAAAGGTGAAACATGTATTTTTACCTTTCCAAACAATTATAGTGAATAAACCCTTTATCCAATTGGGATTGTAATTTATTCATCTCATTAACCCCCCTTCAAACTCAAGACAAAAATGGATATTGACTGTTACAGATTATTTTACTTGATGGATAGAAGTAATGGTATTGAAAAAAGAAAATGAGTCTAATGTTCTAGATTTATATGAAGGTTTACTTACTATATTTAGAGTCCCTTAAACCATTATTTATTAAAATTATATGGCCTTTATGGGGTATAAAATCAACCAGTGGGATTTAAACATAGAGTCTTTTTTAGCACTTCATCAAATTACTATCCATAAGGAAATGGCCTTATTGAGTCTATTAATAAGAACCTATTAAAGATCATCAGAAGGACTAATGAAGATAATTAGAGGTCATGCATCTAAATTTGAAGTTAGATTTGTGGGCTAATAGGATCACCTATAAAATATCAGTGGTTAACTCTTCATACAAGTTATTATATGGTAAGGAAGCAAGAATTCTTATTTCTCTTGAATTCCCTACTTTAGAACTGATGTATCAAATTGAGTTGTTAGAGAATGAGGTAATGGAAACTAGATATGTTGATCGCATAGAGCTAGAAGAGACAAGACATTGGTATATGTTGGCCTTGGAAGCCCATCAAGCAAAGGTGAAGAGATATTTTGATGAAGGAGCTTCTCCAAAAATATTAAAAGTAGGATATTTAGTCCTCAAGTAGGATGAGGATAAATTTAAGATAGGAAGGCACATAAAATTTGACTCTCTCTGGAGTGGTCTATAAATAATCTCTAGATAAAAATCTCATAATGCTTTCCAACTTATAAAGATGGATGGCAAGGATATTCCTATCCCAATCAATGGGATACATCTGAAACATTGCAATTGAGGAAGCAAAGTTCCTTGTACATAGTTATTTAGTCTTTTTTAACTTAAAGTGTTGCTTTGACACATTATTTTATTTCTATTTTTATCCCAAATAATTTATTTATTTTCATATCTATTTTATTAGGATAGTTTCCATTTAAAGTTTATTTATTTCCATGTTTGGTGGAATTCTTTGTCTTTGTAAGTCAAAAGGATTTATTGCAATCATAGGATCAAACTTGTCATTACTTTATAAGTCCAAAATTCATGTATATGTTCTGAGTTCTCAATCATAGTAGGTATGATGCCCAACAAAGTCACCAAATATGTTGGCTAAATTTGGCCTACATACCAAAATGTGCCTAACCTTTGATGAGAATCTGAGCAGGGTCTTGATTTAAGAGTGATCCAATTTCACAAGGATCATATGGAATTAAATAGGGGATCACATAGAATTTGAAACCTTTTGAAACACTTTAAGTAGGATTAAAGTGTATATATGATGATCTTAAGGAGCCAGATCATCATCAAACATCATGCAGGAATGGATTGGTTAGCTTGTTTAAGAATTTTACAAGTTCACTTAGAAAGCCTCTCAGAGTCAAATAATTGCATGGACATGATTTATTTCATGCATAGATTATGCTATATAAATTTCATGTCATGATGAACTTTATATATCAAGATATAAACTTCTAAAGTTGAATTTGTAGAGTTGGACATTTTTGTAAACGTCAAGTTTAAGCTTCATGAACTAGTCATTCAAATTCAAATGACCAAAAATAATGGTTAGCATTCAATAATACCAAAGATACAATGGTGAGTAGTTATTTGATAGATATAAATGGTTCCCAAGATCTAATAGAGAATATTTAATCATATATTAAAGATCGATGGTGAGTAGTAAGTCAAATTGTTAACATGAATGAGCTCCTACCAAGTGTCAAGATATTGATCACCTAAGTAGAGATTTAATGGCGAGCATCAACTGATAGATGTTAGTATATTTAGGTAGATCAATGGTGAGCATTAAATTAATAAGTCAATAGATCTTGAAGGCTAATGAAGAGATACCAAGTATTATAAGTATGATAACAGGTAACAGATCAATGATACACATTTATTCATATAGATAGGGATCAATAGTGCAAGCAAGGTCAACACATCATGGGATCTTAAGGAAGAGAAAGAGAATTCCAAGCATCATGAACACATTAATCTACTAGGTAAATCAATGGCTCATGTGCATTCCATGAAAAATAAATCATTAAGCAAGATTGAAAGTTGAAAGCTAAGGGTATTTAATATAAAGGTCAAACATATGGTTGGTTTTGAGCTAAAGTAAGTGTTTCAAAGAGATATGTCACCATAATAGTTCATATGAGCATTGCCAAATAATGAGATTCAATCGTACAGTCATTATGAAGCTCTATCACCATTAAATCTCAATATAAAGCTTTGGTTTGAAGTTTTAGAACATACACGGTCTATTCTTTGGAGTTGCAATATGGTTTCTAGACTATGTTTGTCATATGTTAAAGAAGATTCATGTATATAATAGGTTATTGGATTATATAAATGCTCAAAGGAAAAATAAGTCTTTTTAGGCTTAATAGGTATCAAAGATGTGTAATTAGTAGTTGCAATAAGATCAAGAAGTCTATAGGTTTTCATCAATATTATTTCTATATGAAAACCAATAAATAAATTAGTTTTCATCTATCATGGACCTATAATCATGTTTCAAAGTAGATTTAGGCTATGTGATTATTATTAAGAAGTGTCTCATCTTTTGATATGGTCATATTTTTGATATACAAGTACCTATGACTGCCCAAAGTAGAGATGGTATGGTTCTATCAGTTCCAAGATATGAAAAGTTTGTCCTCATTAGCAGATCAGGTACAAAATGGCATAGAGTCTTAAGAAGGAGACCTAGTGTTTAGATAAGGACAATGGAGAATTTAACTATTTTATATATATTTTAAAAATTTGTTCCTTCTTGATAATATCATGACTCAACATCCTCAAATTAGTGATAATCATCCACAACTCCCTCTCTCTCTTCCCTTTTTTTTATATATGTCCCATTTTTTTCCACATTATGGATCTCTCTAGAAATTTAGAAAAAGTAAATCTTTGATATTTTTAGATAAAATACTCTTATGCCTTTGGCTTGCTCATGCTATGCTAATACTTGTACTGTAGCACTTATTTGATACAATAAAGACTGAATTCCTTCATTTTTGCAAGCTAAATTGAAGTGTGTTCTATGAATCTATATGTTGTGGTTAAGTGAATGTATGTTTTTGTTTCCTTTGTCTAATTTTCCTCACCTTCATGAAGTGTTTTGTAGTTCTCACTGGTCATTCTAAGTGAAATATATGGTTTGATGATTAGAATTGAAGTAGACAACTACCCTACCATGATAAGTTAATAAATAATCAATGCCTTTTTTTGAAATACTTATGTGAGGATGGATTGTATTTATTATTGAATGTGTTTTATAGTGTGTCTTGTGCAAAGTTTAAGTGTTAAAATTATTGGTGCATCACCTCATTTTACATGATTTCATAGAATGGTGTTAATATCTCTCCCCTTTTCCAAGTAAGTGTTAATTTAGGTCTACTTTAGGTGATAGATCTAGAAGGAATTCAACTTTATCTAGAGGTCTAACCCAAGATCAGGTGAACCACATCTTAGGTTCATTCCCATGTTGGATTGGATTTTGGTAGGACCTGAACAATCCCCTTGATTAGATAGGGTGCAATCTAGGACACCAACATGAATAGTGTATGATATTTGAAAATAGAATATTCTTTTGTAAAGGTATGTGCAACTTGTAAAGCACATTGTCTATAGGTTACTCATTTTATAATGTCTAAAATGCTCTTAAAGAATTGTAAAATGATAATTGTCCTTAATATTTAACATGACTAATCGGCATACCTCATGAATTGTCTATATAAAGAGGTATTGTCAAATGTAAAAGGGGAGAGAGTTTTTGGAGCCAAAATTATTTGTAAATTTTGATCAAATTAATATAAGCAAGCAGTTTTAAAAAATTTGTCGACATTTGTTTATGGGAATTGCTATCATTGTTTCTCTCTTATTTGTTTAGTCTTATTTTTAGATTTAAATAGTTTTTATGAATTTTGGATATGCATCTTTAAATGTAGAGCTGATAATTTGTGTTAATTCTAGGTTAGTTGAAGGTTCTTAGTTTTAATTCACTTTCTTTGAAATTATTACATTTGAGATAATTCTATTTTCTTATAGGTGTGAAATTCTTAAAGTGAACCTGATTCTTATTTTCATCTTTTCATACTTTCCTTAGATGTTTGCCTCATGTGTGATAGGATTAGAGATTATGCTACTTCATGTTATGTTAGTTAAATGCATGTTTAGATGAAATTATAAATTTGTAATAATGTTTGAAATAAATATCAAAAACACCTATCTTTTCTACCCTACCCTTCCTTTTATTCCCTTTTTTTATGAATTCATCTTAGATTAACTTCATTGTAAATACTCATCTTGGTTTAACTTTAGACTTAGGTTTAATTATAATTCACTTTAAATAACACAAATCCTATTCAAAATCAAAGATCAACTATTGAGCCATGGTGGTTCCCAACCACCAAATAATATAAATAGTCATTTGTTCTACCTTTTTTTTACCAAAGATAGAAAGATTATCACAACCTACAATTCATGCATTAGATCCTCTATATTCAAAAGTGAGTATTGTTTCTAAAACACTAATAACCATATGTGATACAATTCTAGGCATCAAAAAGAAGTGAATTATCATAAATGATGATGTGTTTGACCAAATTATAACATTTTTGTGATTTTGGTCTAGTTTGGGCATTATTGTGGAAAGTCATTCAGACTTGCAATCTTGGTATGATAATGATAAAAATTAGTTGTATACATTTTCCACCTATTTGAGAAGGAATGGTAAGATATTTGGTCAAAGAAATGATTTTTTAAATGTTGAGAAGTGTTATCATTGATTTCATGATTGATGTCAAGGTTAATGTCATTAATGTTAAGGTTTATCTAGTGAAGATGCATGTTGAATGGTCTGTGTGACATGAGATTGTGTGATTCATGTGAAAAATAATACATTTGATAATAAGGTAACCAAATGTTGTTTTTTGAGAGATAATTTGAAGGCATCCTAATGACTCTTCTATTGAAAGAGAATTTGAATGTAACTTAATGATTCTTCTATTGATTATTGTCAAGGTTGTTGTAGTAGTGTAAGAATGATCTTGTCTGATATCATAATTAAGAAATATGAAATTATTTAAGTAAAATTAATGTGATCAAGGTATAAATCATCAAAAAGTATTTCAAGGTCATTTTTCAAGTCTCAAGTGCTTGAGAAGCCTATTCATGACACTAGTCATAGCATGAAGAAACCTTGTGAGTTAGTATGAGATTGGTGGCTTGGTGAAATGAGTTCACACATGAATTAATATATGTATAAGGTTTATTTATAATTTATATGATTCATTGGATCACTCATGTCAGTCTCAGGGTGAGCCTATAGGGGTAGGACCTATATACCTAGTATACAACTAGACCACTTCTAGACCCTATTTGGCCTAATGAGGCATCATCATCTGTTGTCAACGCATATGAAGGATCATGGATATTGTTTTATTATGTAATATGTTGTTTAAGTATGTAATTAATGTGTATAACACATGGAAAAAGGCATGTAGGTTAGTTTCAAGGCCTAATGTGATTTGTAGGTCAAGGTCTAGAAAGAAAAGAGAGAGAGTGTGGCTTAATGAGGGGTCATGATTAGAGTTAAATATGTTTGAGCTCATATGATCATGGAAAGAGGTATTATATGTTTTGTTAAGAATGTTCACAAGGTTTGAGGTCATAATTTGTAATATAAGGCATGAAAAATGGTTTTGAGGTCTCTTATGTGCACAGAATGAAGGGTTCTCCCCCAAGAAGGATTTGTAGGTGTTCATTAGTGTATACACATAATATTTTCAAATTTTTATTAACTACTAAAAATTTATATCTTATAAAAACCCATCAATTCTCAATCTCTTTAAGTTTACACATTAAGGGGTACACCAGGAAAGGGGTGGGTAGACCATGTTAGGTTGTGGAGCTAAATGCCTCACTGATGCAGACATGGAGGAGGTTGCTGAGTTAGAGAGAAACCAATGTTGGTAGCACAACTGACATTGGTCATCTTTAGTGCATAAGGAAACTGACATCGGTAGGAGTCAGCCAATGTCGGTCACCTCTAGACTAATAGCGACCGATGTCGGTCGCCTGTGTGATTCTGGAACTGTCAGGTTCATGAATAGTTTGTTTAACAAACCAATTGTTTGCATTTTAAAGGCTAATTTTAGTCTTGGGCTACGTGTCTAATTATTGTAATTAGGTGTCTAATTATTATTTGCATGAGATCTATATAATAGACTCATGGGCTGTATTGTAATTAAGGCAAGAAATAGTTTCTTCCAATTGTAAGATCAGGTTAATCTGCAAGTTGTGCAAGATTAGGTAGAAGATCTACATGGTAAGTAAGATCATTTGAGTTGCAGGTTGTTGCAAGTTCATGGGAGATCTACTTGAAGTACTTTGAGTACTTGTGTACTGGCAGTATTATTACTGACTGGTTGGAGGTGAACAACAACTCTATGTTTGAGTTGATTGTTGTGACCATAATTGAGAGAGAAAACTCTTAATCAAGAATTACTAGAATTCCTAGAGGTGTGGGAAGCCTTAGAGGTGTGAGAAGAAGTGGCATCTTCTTTATTGTATTTTCTTTCTGGATGAGTATTAATACAATTGGGTATTGTCTCTCAAATTTTGTGTTGTTTCTGATTTCTTGTTACTTATTACTTATAGTCAAATTATATGTTTAGTTGCTTATACAAAGGTAATCAATTGTGCTCCTAATCTTGACAGTGGAATCAAAGCTGTTTGTTGTTCTAGATTCCTGACAAGTGGTATCAGAGCTAAGGTTGCTGGGAGCAGGTTTGTGTTTGATTACAAGTCACTCTCAAGGGTTTCTAATTGAGTGGGAGTATAGAAATGGTAGAAGAAAGTAAGCTTAAAATGGAGAAGTTTAACGGCAATAATTATCAATTATGGAAGATGCAGATAGAAGATTATCTGTATCAAAAAGTTTTGTACTTACCGTTGTGTGGGGTTGCATGCAAACCCACAGATATGAAAGATGAAGAATGGAAGGTTCTTGATCGAAAGGCTCTGGGATCTATAAGGTTGAGTCTTGCATCGTCTATGATTTACAACTTATCACAGACAAAGTCAACGGTTGAGTTAATAGAGTCTTTGGCAAATTTATATGAAAAACCCTCAGCTTCAAATAAGGTATTTCTTATGAAGCAATTATTTAATTTGCAAATGTTGGAAGGTGGATCTATACATAGTCATCTTAGTGATTTCCATGGTTTGGTAAACTAGTTAGTTTTAGTCGATATTGTTTTTGATGATGAAATTAAGGCTCTCTTAATCTTATGCTCATTACCTAAAAGTTGGGATAGTTTGGTAATGGTAGTTAGTAATACTATGTCTACTTCTAATATCTTGAAAGTGGATGATGTTGTTAGTGTAATCTTGAATGAAGAAATTCACAGGAAAAGCAAAGGTAAATCATCAAGGAATGATTTAAGTGTTGAATGCAAGGGAAGGCAAAGAGAGAAGATCGAGCAAGGGAGATCAAGGTCAAAGATAGGCAGGAGATCTAAATCCAGGTATGGCAAGATTATCTACTAGAAATGTGGAAAGCAAGGGCACATAAAGAAAGATTTTAGGTCGGTTAAAGATCAACATGAAGGAAATGAAGAAGTAGATGTTGCAGATATTGTTACACAAGATGCTCTGGTATGTTCCTTGGATAAAGTGGAATCTTGGGTTTTAGATTCTGGTGCCTCTTTCCATGCATCCCCAAATAGGGAATTTTTTCATGAATATGTCTAGGGAGACTTTGGATAAATTTATTTAGGGGATGGTAAGCCTTGTCAAATGGTTGGCAAAGGGAAAGTGCAGCTGAAATTGCAGATGGGCAACACATGGGTGTTGAAAGAGGTCATGCATGTCCCAGTCCTGAAGTGGGACTTGATTTCTATTGGAAAGTTGGGTGATGAGAGATGCACAGTAACTCTCACAGTGGACTCTTGGAAGGTTACCAAGGGTGCACTTGTTTTAGCAAGAGGTAAGAAAGTAGGTACTCTTTATCTATCTACTTGTATTACTAATTCTCCTTATGGTTTATCTACTTCAGCTGTAGATTTAGAGATGTGGCTTCATAGGCTTGGTCACATGAATAAGAAGGAGATGCATGTTCTTGAGTCAAAGGGTAAGAGTTCAGATCCAGATAGCATAGATCGATATTTTTATAAGCAACAGAAGAAAGTGAGGTTTCTTGATACTGAAGCTACAAGAAAGGATCGGGTTTATTGCACAAACAAGAAATCTAATGTTTTTGACAAGAACAAGAAAGCCTTAGTGTTCAAGGAGGAGATGACAGATAAAGATCAGTCATAGGGGCTAAATAATTTTGATCAGGGTAGTTTGAACAAGGGAATGATTCAAAGTAAGCTCTCGGGTAAAAATTCATCACTCACAGGTAAACACATGTACTGACATCGGTCATGGGGAATCGACATCAAACAGATAGGTACCAACATCAGTCATGTGTAGACCAGAGTCAGTGGTGTTGGGCAGGTGACAACTAATGTTAATTAGGGAGCCAACATCGGCAGTCAGGTCAATTGCATGGAACCAATGTCAGTCGGATGCAGACTGAGAAGTGACCGACATCGATCACTATTAAAATGGATTATGGGTCGACATCAAGCTGTCAAGGAGTCTCAAATGCCCATATGGAGGACTGAAAGGGTAAGTAAGCCTCAAATTCATTGTTCCCCTTCTTTAGATTACTTGTTACTCACTGATGGTCAAGAACCAGGAAGTTTTAAAGAAGCAGAGCAAGTAGAATCTAGGAAACAGTGGGAGAATGGCATGAATTCTTTGGAAGAAAACCAAACAGGAGATTTGGTAGAGTTACCATCTAGAGAGAAAGCACTAAGAGACGAACAGATTCCCAAGTCAAAAAAGAGAGAAAATGGATACGTGAGACGAAAGGCTAGGGTATATGGTCTTGAGCAAGCTGCAGGACAATGGAGGTTTAACCATTATGTTTCCTTTACCAGGTTGGATAATATTAACTACATTATCTTGTTACTGTATGTAGTGTGTATGCTTGTTGTAGGGTCACACATGTATGGTGTTGCTAAGCTAAAGGTAAAGTTAGTTCAGAGGTGTGTCATGAGGAATCTGGGAGTAGTAAAATTCTTTGGCATGAGTTTTCTTAGAGACAGGGAAGATCACAGGTCGATGTTGTCTCAGGATGATTGTGTGAATAAGGTAGTGGCGAGGTTCAAGATGCAGGATGTAGAACCAGTTTGCACAGCTATGGATGGATAGTTCATAGAATAGTGTCCTAATTCACATAATGAGGTTAAATGCATGGTATGTACTAGACTTGAGTTTACCCAAGCAATGGGTGTTGTCAGCGAGTTCAAGGTCAATCTAGGAAAGAAGCACTGGAAGCAGTTTAGTGGATTCTCAAGTATCTGAGAGGGACCAGCAGTAGGTCAACATGCTATGTAGGGTCGAGCACTTCTCTACATGTGTATGTAGAATCAGATGTGGCAAGGGACTTGGATGATAGGCATTGCACCATAGGTTGTGTGGTGGTTGGTCTTCAAGATTGAGCTTGAAGAGGGATACAATCCAGGAAACAAAACTAGATGATGTATAGGTACAAGTATAGGTGCAACTATTTATCTCCAAGTGGGAGATTGTTAGGTTGTGGAGCTAAAAGCTTCATTGATGTAGACATGGAGGAGGTTGTTGAGTTAGGGAGAAACTGACGTCAGTAGCGCAACCAACGTCGGTCATCTTCAGTGCATAAGGCAACTGACATCGGCAGGAGTCGGCCGATGTCGGTCACCTCCAGACTAACATCGACCAACATCAGTCACTTGTGTGGTTTTGGAACTGTCAGGTTCATGAACAATTTGTTTAACGAACCGATTATTTTCATGTTAAAGGCTAATTTTAGTCTTGGGCTGCATGTCTAATTATTGTAATTAGGTGTCTAATTATTGTTTGCATGAGATCTATATAATAGACTCATGGGCTGTATTATAATTAAGGCAAGAAAGAGTTTCTTCCAATTGTAAGATTAGGTTGATCTATAGGTTATGCAATATCAGGTAGAATATCTACATGGTAAGTAAGATCATTTGAGTTGCAGGTTGTTGCAAGTTCATGGGAGATCTACTTGAAGTACTTTGAGTACTTGTGTACTGGCAATATTGTTACTGACTGGTTGGAGGTGAACAATAACTCTGTGTTTGAGTTGATTTTTTTGATCGTAATTGAGAGAGATAACTCTTGATTGAGAATTACTAGAAGTCCTAGAGGTGTGGGAAGCCTCAGAGGTGTGAGAATAAGTGGCATCTTCTTTATTGTATTTTCTTTCTGGACGAGTATTAATACATTTGGGTATTATCTCTCAAATTCTATGTTGTTTCTGATTTCTTGTTACTTATTACTTCTGGTTAAATTCCGTGTTTAGTTGCTTATACAAAGGTAATCAATTGTGCTCCTAATCCTAACAGTGGAATCAAAGTTGTTTGTTGTTCTAGATTCCTGACAGACCATTGGTATTTCACAAGGATTTTGTCCCTTTTGCCACTTATTATCTACACACTTGTCTCCTAAAAACATTATCCCTTAGATTGTTATTATTTACTTTACCATATATAGTTATTTACCACATTTTTTCATCATTTTCCTCACCTTAATCCCATTTTTTTAGTTAGTTTTACTAGGTCGATTGGGTCAACCCAATGATTTTTAGTTAGGAACTAGTTTGGCTCTTGGCTAACTTAGCCCATGACCTATTGAATAATTGTTTGAAATTATGCTAGGTAAAATAGGTCAACCTTATAACCAATATTTTTTAAAGGGTTTAGTTTTAAACCTAACTATATATACAAGTTCATTTTTACATTATTTAGAGAAGAGAAGAAGAATGAAGAGATATTATGCATCTGCTTATTGACCATTCTACTTGAGGAGCAAAATTATGGTTTCATACTTTAATTGGATATATGGATCTTGTCTTGTGGATAAATGTTTTTGATGAATTAATAGGTTATGTATCCTAGATATGATTTATCCTTATCATCTTTACATACCAAAACAACCTCTTGCAAAGCACCTTGGCCAAGGGAGAGATTGAGGCTCAACAGGTTCATCTTCAAAGGTAAGTATTCCTAACTTGGTTCCTCCTTTGTAAGAGTAGATAAATATGCATTTGTACTTCTCTTGCATGCATTAATATTCTATATACATTGATTTGAGTATATGTCTCTTATGCATGCTTACTTTTATTGTTTTTAACTTTTACTTTGTGCCCAAAATTTGGTGAGCACTAGATTAGATTTGCTTTACTTGTTATTAGCTTAGTGAGATATTAAAAAACAAGATTCCTTTAGGGTTATTTCATGAATATACTTGACTGGAAGTTTTGAAACCCTCCCTAGCATGGTGTATTATGGTAAGGCATCCCCTAATTAGGTCTAACATATCCCTATATTAATCATGTTTGTTAGTAGTAGTTTAGAGGCAAAATGTAATAACCAAATAAATCACATGATGGAAAATTAAAGGAAAGAATAACATGAATTCAATGAGACCCAACTGATATATTCTTATTCATCAAAAATGTTTTGAGTTACACATTTCTTGTACAATTACCTATAAAGTCTTTCGCATGACTTTTCACCTTCATTTATGACTCTTCTTTTCTTATGACATTTTGTCTCCTTTTAAACACCTCATACCAATTAATGATAAATAATATTAAGTCATGTTTTCCTTTTATCTCTACTAATTCTCACCTCAAATTAAAATGTGTCTCATCTAGGCTACATAACCTAGCAATGCATATATATCCTACACAACTTATTAATGCACATTGAAACCTATTAAAACCTAGATGTTAATGTTTTTAATGTAGACCAAGGATAAAGGGATAGATGTTGGTAAGGAGATATACCTACACCATCTAAAAAGACCACTTTAATCAGATTGTCAAGCTAATGAAGTGATACACAAGGGTAGTTTCAACATAACCCCCCACACACCAACGATCGATAATGATCAACAAGGTCCAAATAAGAAACATAAAACCTCTAAATCTAAATAATGCCTAACCTCTATTCACACAAGTAGTATCCACACCATTGTTTGTTATAGTTTTAGTGGCAAGAATGACATAATATAGAATACTTTTAGATATTTACAAATGAACTCAAAGGACTAACCATATTTTCAAATATACTTATGAACTTAAGATGGGAAATAATAAAGACAAATATGAAACCCAAATGTTATATTTTTCATTCACTCAAAATGGTATTTATTTTACAATTTCTCATACAAGTTATTATAAAATATTTCAAATGACTTCTCATCATCATTTATGACCCTTCAACTTCCTCAAATGACACTTAACTCCCAAATACTATCTGAATTTTTATTTGACATGTATTTTCTCTATTTTTTCCTTTCTAATGACAAATAATATTAAATATTTTTTCCTTTACCTCTACTAACACTCACCTCAATTTAAAATGTGTCTAATCCTAAGACACTAACACTCCCCCCAACTTAAAATGTGTCTCATCCTGATACAAAAAGGCCCTAAACATTTCAAACTTTTATAACATCAATCCATTACAAATATATTTGAGAACCTACACTATGCCTAATCCTACTCTCTATGGCTTCACATACTAGATCTCATCCACTTCTACAACTCTAACTTTAAATACATTTATAATTTTTCAAAACTTACAAATACTCTACTTTATTTCAAACCTTTTTCAATAAATATCCTTATGGGAAAGAACAGAGATATAAATATAAAAAAGAATCCAAGTCTCTAGAATCTTATGTGCCATTTAACTCCATATAGTAGGTTGAAGATTCAACATAAAGTGTCTTATGACATTCCATTTTGAATATGCCAAAAACATATTACAAGAGCATAACAAATATAATTCTTTATCTAGGTCTCTTGCCAATCTGCCTTTTGTACCAATATTTATGCCTTATATTCAAATGTTTCATAATGTTTGCAAGATTTATGCACTAACACCACAAGAATTCCAAATAGAAACATCATACAATAATATATTTTAATTCCATATTTGTAGTGAAAAGCATAAGCAAATTGGGGAATATATTATGTTATAATGATTGTAAGGTCTCCACTAATAGGAGGACCACTTTCCATGACACCAAATAATCTTAGAGTAAATCAAAATTATAAAATTTCAAATTATACTATGCAACAGGTTATGCAGAATGACAATAAATGACTCACCCTATGATGTGCACAAAGCACTGTAATCATGATTCATATAAATATATGTAGTGGTCATGCATCCTAATTACATACATTTCACACCAAACAATATAAAATTGATATTATTGATGCTTAATCTAAACTTGTCCATTGTGGGATCTGAACCCTAGCAAGACACACCAATAAAAGCATCGACCTTCATTTCTATGGATGGTTTGATTTAGTAATTCAAGCCTGTTGCATATTATAGGCTTCCATAGTTACACTAGGATAGAGAATTTTATCCAATTCTACTTTCATTTTGATCCCCATCAGATATCTAGGCAAATAAATCTTGCATGGGGGTGTATCCTTCCTCTATCATTACCAAAAGAGATTTATGATTTCAAATAAATTTATGCTTGCAAACCCACACCTGTGTAGAAACCTTCAAACTAGAACTTATAGGGAGCCTATTTATCAAACCACTTTTATACCAAAGGCATCATGTTCTTTGGAGCAACAATCACATATAAAACTTTATTCAACCAATGAAATGAAGAAAACCAACACACCACCTTTTTATTTCACCATCATATCTTCTTAGCAAGGACTGGGCTCAAATAAACACAAGTAGCCACACCATTGTTAACAGAGTTTAGTGGTAAGAACGTAAAATATTTGAAAAGATTTATAAAAAATATATTAATGTGGTTTTGATAAACAAAACTATGAATGAATAACCATAATTATGGGAAATAACAAAGACAAATATGGAGAATAAATGAGACCCAAATAATATATTTGCATTCACTCAAAATGGTCTCTATTTTACAATTTCCCATACAAGTTCTTATAAAATAATTCAAATGACTTCTCATCTTCATTTATGACCCTTCAAATTCCTTAAATGACTCTTAATTCCCAAAGACTATTTGAATTTTTATTTGACACCTTTTACTCTATTTTATCCTTTTTAATGACAGATAATATTAAATTAGTTATGTCCTTTACATTTACTAACACTCACCTCAACATAAAATGTGTCTCATCCTACGACACTAATAATGTTCCTACTTAACAAATGTGTCCCCAATTAGAAGTGTATGGTATGATCTATCTTCTCTGATTTAGGATTGCTTTATAGACATGATGCATTTAGATTGCATACACTCTGTTGAACCTGATCTGAATCTAACCCTTGTAGGTTTTACTTCATATTTTTAATTATTTTATCATTTTTATTATCATATATCTATGATATTGGGTCAAATATATAAACATAGTTATAACTTTTGTATGCAATTTTAACATACAATCCCATCAATACAAATATATTTTGTATATGTAGGATTTTAACCAAGTTTAGGCTACTAGGTTGACCCAGTCAACCCTATACATTTTCAAACTTCCAATTCAACATACTAGGTTGGCCTAGTCAACCTTATATATTTTCAAGTTTTTAGAAAATAGAATCTACAAAGCTAGGTCAACCCAGTCAACACAATTAGTATAATTTGAAAGTATAAATTAAGTTTCTTCAATATCAATCTCATCTTTATTTTCATCCTCAAACCCACCAAAGTTCCTTTCTATCCTTATCTATCATTTTTAGCATTTGTTATAGTTCTATTTTTCACATTTTATAGTGTTTAAAATATCCCCTATATAATCAATTAAGTCAACCCTATAGATGTAATTCTATATTTTATGTTCTTTTTGGAAAGCTAGGTTGACTCTGTTGAGTTAGTTCATTTTTAGACCCCTTACTTTTGTAGTATAGAGGTGACACTATCAACCCTATTATTAATTCTCTACATACACTATTGATTGAATCAACATTGTACTATGTTTTAAAGTTGGAATTGACCATCATATACTACTAATTATCTCACACTTTCATTTATTATTGCTTGCATGCTTAGAATAGATCTCATAGTTTAATTAGGTGGTTTTCAATATACTTTTTAGTTTCAATATTTTCTGTTTTATGCACACACTACCAAACTACAAAATCTCAAAAAAAAATTTAACAATTGTCTACCCAAGGCCAACTTACTTGGATTTCATCACCAAGGGGGAAGCCGACTTGGTTTTCTAGCTAAGTATAAACATGTGGTTAATCATATATTTTGGCTAAGCACTTGACACCCTTATCACTACATTGTGTGAAGTGAAGGGGTAGGCCCCAATACCAAGTTGGTACTATTGCCAATATATATCCATTTCAACCCAAACATACTAAAACCATTCTTAGATTTATTTCTATTTTCTTGATTATAGATAACTTCCTATCACATCTAGAATTATACTCTAATAATTTAACAACATTCAAGTTGACCATTTAGTTAGCTTTTACTTTACAAGTTTATTTATTGCTCTTTGTTCAATTTTATGTTGTATTACAAAAACTTTCATTAGCTAGTGTTGGTGAAATGTTCTGTGTTATGTGCCTCAATTGGATCAAGCTCATTGATCCAATTGATTTTGTGTTTCTTTTTATTTCTTGCTTTCCTAAAGTACTAGAAAATTATTCTTGTTTTAGTACACAGTCATTTCTATTGACACGGTCTTTGATAGGATATTTATTATACTTTTTTCATATACGAGGTCGACCCTATCTACTCTATATAATTTCCAACCACTTTTCCTATATTAGGTTAACCTAGTCAACTCTATATAGTCTTTCAGGCCCTATTTTTTGTAATAAGTTGACCTAGTCAACTTTGTATAGTTTTTTGTCATGTTATATTTCCTTTCTTTTGTATCTCTCTATCCTTGATTAGTCATTTTTCTTCATCATGAAATTTCTATTTGAATATAATATTGAGTTTAATTCAATAGACATGATGCATTTTACCAACCCTCGTAGGGTTTCCCATAAACAGAGTCATGTTCTTCTCTCAAATGAGAGTAATGTTCATATATCCACTCACAAAATTAACTATGGGACCCTTCCTCATTCCTCTTCACTACATAATCCTCTCTTATCACTAGAATATCAACCTAAATTAGAGTATACCCCTGAAATTCTCTTTTTTTATCTCTAAATTTCCTCAACATCAAGGAAATGATCCCTCTATTATTTACCACCTCATGATTAGTGGTCAACTTAAATAACCTCATTCACCTTCTCCCACTTTCTCACAAGGATATGGAGGTACTACCTTATTTGATTCTCAGCATCTACCTTATATTATGACCCCTTCTCGTACCATGACCTCTTCTTCTTTAACTTCTTTCACCTACATGCCTAGTATATCCACTAACATTATAGGTTCTACATCTAGTGGGCCTCTCCCAAGACCCACTCTCATTAACTCTTCCACTAGTGCATCAATTAATACCCAAGGTAATCATGCTTCTATTTATTTCTCTTTTCATCCCTTCACTAGTCCATCTTTCACCACATAAGCCAATTTTTCCACTAGTGCCTCACATTCTAATAGTTCCTCCAAGCTCCTACCAATACCAATAATAGTACCCAATCCACTCCTTCCAACACTAATTATTTAACTAATGGTAATAATTCTAATCAAACCTTACTAAAAAACACTTAATCAAATGAATACTTTTCAAGCTCATAATACAAATCAAATGATGAGAATGCAAAATCACCTTCTCCATCTTCAAGCCCACCCAAAACCAATGCCTTAGGGCATGCGTAATCAAAATGTTCCCCCTCCTCCTCTTTGATATTACCATGGTAATCTCATCCCTCAACCTTCTCTTATTAACAAGATAATTAATCATCTTCAAAATAAACATCTTACCACTAAATTTCTAATATTTATATAGGAGGTATCGCCCCTACCATTTCTTACAATGGATCAACTGATCCTACTCTTCATCTCAAAACATTTAAAAACCTCTATAAAGATTGGGTCAAATTGAATACCTTTGCCACTAATAAAATATTAGCCAAAACCCTCATATGTGATGATTTAGATTGGTAAAACCAACTTAAAACTCATTCTATTACTAGTTTGGAATATTTAGTGAATGTTTAGTGTAAGAGTTCTAAATTAATGATCTTGTTGAGAATGCTTTGGATCACTTTATAAATTATAAACAAGTTAAAAATGAAACTACCCAAGATTTTATTAAAATGTGGAAAACGTTATCCAACAAAGATGAACATAAATGGTTGATGATAACCTTTTACATCTCTTTACCAATGTTCTTTTTCCCAAGTTTTAATATCGAGTGCACACTCTCTCTCCACATACTTTGAAGGAGATGATTGATAAAAAAATGTCAATATTTCCTTATGAGTCAATTCGAGCCACCCCAACCTTCTATAGGTACTCATATTTTACTTAAAAATAAAAATTATAATTCTACCAATGATGGTGTCACAAACTCTTATGATACCATTCACACAATTCAAACTATTGTTCCTAACCAAACTTTAGAATAAACTCCCCCTTCTCAACAATACACCAATCCTCATTTATATTAACCTAATACCATCAATGTTCACAAACCTTTATACTTAGTTGAATTACTAAAACATCTACCTAGGCCTCTACCATAAGAACTTGATCCCACTCATCTTATGAAATCTTGGTATGATCCCAATAAGTTATGTTGGTTTCATGCTAGTTGGGGTCATTTCATGAGACATGTACGTAGCTTTGTAATTTAGCTATGGATTTTCTTCTTGGTCTTAATTTTGATCATGACTCTATCATTCATTAACATCAACAAGCCAATGACATTAATTTTAAATCTCATGAAACACATACTAAATCTCAAGCTTTGCATCAAGCTAATGCTCATTTGGATCTCTATAAATACCCTCTTCCTAATCACAAACCTATTCAAGACACACAATACAAGTACACCCCTTCCACCAATAATGTATAAAGTCTTGTTGACCCAACTCTTGATGATAATGTGGTTAATATGACTAATATGTGAAGGGTCATTACTTTTATTGATCATCAACCTATTTACACTCCTCCATTATCTTGTACATTTTGTGTTATCCAAGATTATTCTCTAACTCACTTAAATGAGTTGGGGAAAGATGACCTTATAAATTTCAATGATCTAATTCCAATTTATCCTTTGGATAACACTTCCCATTATATTTCTACCATCCATCCATATTATTTATCTAATACCAATGATAATCAAGCTTATATCAACACTTCCTCTACTAATTCTAAAAAATAACCTCAACTAACTACTTCACTTTCTAAAACTAATTTATAACCTTGCTCTAAACCTTTTCCCTCTTATCAACACAAATTACAAAGTACTTTAGTACCTCCTTCTGAGGACCTCATTAAGTAATAGACACCTATTTCTAAAAACCTTCTCGTGGGTTACGATGAGTGGGATCCCATCATGGAACTCACTAATCTCCCATCCCAAATCCCATTTATTGAACTTATGAAGACCTCTCCACATCATTGAAACTATTTCATGTAATTATTGTTTTAAATGAACATCCCTTATCCTCCCCTACTAGGATATGAGGCAACCTTATATGGATCTAAAGATAGCATATTATAATAATGTAAAGAGATGTCCATCCATGTTGACAAAACAATGGACACTTCTCTTTATTTAAAATTTCCCATCACTTCCATGATTCTTGATGAGATTTTGATTTTTTTGGATGATCCTCCTCTATTCATTAGTGTCCAAATTTTTGATATCCAAGTCAAGCATGCATTTATTGATGAGGGTTCTAGTACCTATGTTGATTCTATTGATTTTATCAAAACCCTTGGATATTCTGAATGCAATATTAAATCCACATATAACACATGCCAAGGATATGATCAATGATAAATTCCTCCTTTAGGTTATTTGTGGCTTTGCATTACCATCCCACCTACCACTATTCATGTGAAGGTGATGGTATTTAATTTTCCTTTGTCTTATAACATCTTGCTTGGTAAGCCAAGGACTCATTGTATGAGGGTAGTTTCTTCTTATGCTATCCAATGAATTAAATTCCCTATTAATGGAGCTATATATAGGATTCAAGGTGATATTAACCCTTAGAATTTTGAATAATTCTAATATCATGGTGCCTTCAAGGTTCTTACTCTTAAGCCTTTGCCTAGTATTCCATTTCATGAGTCTCAATGATTCAACATTCCTATCAACTCAACTCAAGGTTACAATGGTCATCCCAAAATCATTGGGAATATTCCCCCTAACCTCATAGATTATAATGATGATGAAACTAATAAAATCAACCTAAATATTATAACTTTTGATCTCTCATCTCATCTCATCTCTCAACTCTTACTTATTTGTAGCCTCATTATTATCAACCACCTTATGATGATATCCCTATTGTCTTGACTAAGAGTTGGCATTACATTCATCAAACTCATCAGATGAAATGTCATCCCTACCTATATCATTGATCTTCATACACCTGACTATGATGATGGTTATACCTTAGATGATCCATTCTTAGGTGGTCTTATTCAAGCCTATGATGTTGAGATTATCTTTTATCATTCCTCTTTCCTTTAGTATTTTTATGTATCTTCCTATATACCATCATTTATAGTTATTAATTTTAGTAACTTTCCTCTTTATCATAGGGTAGAGATGGTGTAGACACCTCCAGTTTATAAAGAACCACATATGAGTATTCTTATGGATCATGCTATGAATGGGCCTTATGAATTTGCTAGGTATTCTAACCCCTATAGCTTGTTTATCCACGTGATGCATATAACCCTCCTTTAGCATTATATAAACTACACCCTCCCTTAATAGAGTCTACTTCAGAGTCCATTCCTACTCCCACTTTAGCTGAGTTTATTCTTTCTTTTATTCCCATCATTCTTTTTATTGAACCTAGTCATATTACTTCACCAACACCACCTTCCCTTAGTGATAGTTTTCTTCCTTTACCACATATGTCTCCATTTCCCAAAAAATAAGCCAATGAGACTTCGCAAGATCCTTATAAAAATTTATACCTTATCCTATGAGTACCTATACCAAGCCTAATCATAGGCATATATGTTGCTTCCACAACATAGATAATCATTAATCCACACATTATTGTAAACTATGATAATATATTGACACTTTTCATCCTTCTACCCCTCAATCCTTAGGCAAGGCAATACCTCCCCTACAAGTATTTCCTAAGTATACTCCTAATTATGGAGAGATATATTATCATTGGCACCAATGTGGTACCCATCACATTGATCATTGGTGAATCCTTCAACAACATCTTAAATATCACCTTATAGATATTCTTAAACCTTTTACCATTCCTCCCATAGGTCATTATTGCAAGAAGGATTCCCCTTATTCCCCCAAGCTTTCACCTCCTATGGTTCCATCCCCTCCAATGGTCCTTTCATCACCTTCTGTTCTTCCACTTGTGAATCCTTCACCAATGGACCTTCTATCACCTATGGATCCTTCCCACCTATGAGTCCCTCACTTATGGATCCTTCCACACCAGTGATTCCTTCATCTCCTATAGAGTCCATTACCATGAATTCTTCTTATCATCCATTGCTTGATATACCTCCTCAACATGATCCATCAATTATTCCTACCTTTTCTACTAAGGACATTAGATGTGAAGTATTTTCCCAATTTTCACTAAAGATAGATGAGACATTATCTATAGTTTGACTCTAACTTCATAGAGATCTATTAGATGTTCTAGATAATGTTTATGGGAAAATATATCAATATTTATTAAAACATGTATGGTGTTCTTACATTTTCATTTTGGATTGGACATATGATCCAATTTTATCTTTATCTATTTGTTATATCAGTTAAAATTGTGTCAAATTCTTATTTACCTTACATGGTGACTTTTATTTTTTGCACTCTACATTGCTTATACTATCAATTATGTTTTCTTATGAATGTCTTCTTTATCATTGTTTTTTCTATCATCTTGAGTTTATTTCTTGAAACTCCTTTATTTTATTTTCATGAATGTTTGCTTTATTATCTCTATAAACATGGATAATTGTCATTGTGACTTAGTTATACACACCTTGTTCCCTTTAGTCATTTCTTATTTACCATGTGATCAGTTAACAAATATTTAATCTCATTATACTATCCTTTCACTAGTCCACTGTGGATTTCCTTTTTAACTTTATTCCCTTTTCATAAATTAAGCATATACATGGTTGAGACTTGAGATAACACATTGGTCCATTATTAAGCCTAAGTGTTTTAGTTAATCTTATCTTTGGTAACTTAGATTTATTTATCCTAAGCCTATAGTTCATTCATGTGTATCACTTTATCTCTCATGATTGGTCATTCCAAGTCCATATGGAGGATAAATATTAAAAATCCTTAAAAACATTCAAAATCCAAATCATTTAATAAAAGTCAATGAAACAAAAGGAAAAAAATTCAAAACTCTTAAAAGTCAAATCACACTAAAAGACATGATTCAAAGCACATCACCTTCTATTCAAATATCAAACTCCATAATTGGCCTTAGGATAGATTTGAGGTCCATTGGGGTGTGGTAGGCTAGTAGATTAGAAAAAGAGAATAAGAAAATCTTTTAGTGCTACCTACTTTCTCATGCAAGTACCCAATCTTCATAGTATACCAATGGCTATATAAGGGGACCTGAGGAATGGGAAACACATCATGGGAAGGTATGTCCATTTTAATTTTCTTGTACCAATCTACCTTCATGAGTTTATCTTAGTAGCACACTTATTTTCCTACAAAGATTTGTGTTTATAGGGAATAGGTTTCCTTTGTACATTGATGGTCACTAGTCACTTAGTGTCTTCTCATGTCCTTAATATGCCTCATATCTCCTAAGGTCTTCTCATAAGATGCCTAAGTTTTATTTATACATTCCCTTTTTCAATCAAAACATTATTCATATTTCCTCTTGAAAAATATTATTTTCTTCACTGATCACTTCCCTGGGGATTCCATTTATGATTTTCATTATAAGACCATGGATAGGACCTAACCTTCCTCACAAATTACCAAAATTTCACACTTCCTATTACCAAAATCCCTTATTACCATATTTTAACATGTATTCCACCTCATTGGTGTTTATTTTATGAGTTTTAGTCTAAGACCATGGATAGGACCTAGCCTTCCTCACAAAAATATTCAATAATCCAAGTCACAATCAAAATTACATGTGTCAAATATGAGATAAGATGTGATTTATTATGAAGTTACACATCATTGACATGCTTCCCAATTGATTTATTATGTTTTATACTTACTTCCTTTATATTTAATTATTTTATCTTCTTATTTTTTGATTGCATGTGAGAATCCAACCATTTATTGAATTTTTCATACTTCCCAGCTTGAATTAGTGTGATAAATTTAAGAACAAATTTTGCCAATTTTGTTTTTATCTTGTATTTCTCTACATGATTTAATATGATTGAATGACTTAATTTATTTGTTTTTATACCATTTTGTCCTTTTTCATGACTTCTATTTTATTAAAATATTTTCATACTTCCCAACATGATTTAGTATGATTTTACTTGTTTTAATTTGGTGCCAATCTTTTGTTTGGTTTAAAAATAAAAACTTTTTACCATCTTGTTTACCACATTTTTTTCTCTTTCTACTTAGTCATTTTTTGTCATTACACATTTCTTAACTTGAAATAGTGTGTAGTACATTTTTGATTAATTTTATTTTACCAAGTCTTTTTTCCTATTACTTTTTAAACATGCATATATCCTACATAATTCTAAAAAAGAAATAATAACTCATATATTTCCTATAGCATATACAACAACAACTGAATACATGTGCTAGAAATAAATATATCAAATCATCCACAACTAAAACCATAGTACAAACACATAAAATCAAAATCTAACTACGAAAATGAGACATCTATATATCATGATTTTAAATACAATAATACAACCATATACAAAGATTCATATCTATGGTTGGGCCACATCCTACCCATCTTATGTCCTAGTCACACTTCCCATAGATGACTTGATCTGAACCCTCTAAAAAAATGTTGTAAAGAGGCTATCCAAGATCTTAGTACTAATACCTACCCCTGTAGATGAGCCACATGAGCCTGTACCTATGCCAACTAGGTTAGGGTCACTAGATGTGGTGCTCTCTCCTAGGCCTATACATGTCCCCTCTATGTCATGACAGCTAGATGTATATCTCTCTCCTCAAATAGGTACTATCATGCCCATGCCTCTCCTACACCCACCTCTTATAGTGTCTAAATCCACTCTCTATGTACTCATAACTACCTCATGGACTCTCTCACTGGTCTGAACTAGCTTGCTTGAGATAAGGCAGATGGTACCATAGGATCCTCTAGTGTGGTAGGGTCATATGGCATCAATACCTCATATAGGATATCATGGAGTGATATCCTCACTAGGGACCCCCTTTTGGTTTCCTCATCCTCTAAAAAAACTACAAAAATCAAACTAGATAGATATTAGATCACTAATATATCTCAAAATCTATCTTTATTCTATATCAAATAATTTAAGCATAAATTTAACCATATTTTATTACCTATCCATGTGTCACCTACCACTATCTCGCCATTTACATGACCATAAAACATGGTCTCCCCATCCATGCATCTTCCAAAAAAATAATTTATTGATTTCCACCTAAAAACAAACCTTAAAGTCACCACTCATGCCCATCTCAAGATATGCCTAAATGGTCTCTCTATCACCCAAATCTATCTTCACCCATCTAATGGGTCATCTAAGATATCTGCTATCTCAACTCCCTAATACCTCCATTGACACTATATCCATGGTGCTTTCTACTCCTCTTACTATATAGCTATTGGTTGTAACTCTAGTACTCCTCCCTTTACATCCATCTCATCTCACTATGTTACCTATTATATTCAACCAGTCCATGGTATTTCATGACATGGTCTGAGCTCTAGCTTAAAAATTAGTGGCTCTAATCCTCCTCTTCCATATAGATATTTTACATGTTAGACCCAAAATATGGGAACCACTATTGACACCACTGGGTGAGGATGTCCCATCTACCTTCATATACGTGTCATTAGATGTAGCTCCATCCACTAGGTATAGTTCCCTATCACCTCTATCCATACCAAAGATAGTGGAACATTTTCCTAATTAATCCATATCATAGAAATGTGACCATAATAATACCATACAATATCCACTCATCTCACCATCTACAACATTGTTATATGGGGCATAGCCCACACTAATTAGTCCTATTTCCATCTATGAACCTAAGGTAACCTAACATCGACTGCATGGGGCAACTTAGATGGTCGATACATGGGGAAACTCTCATATATCCATGTCATCAACAATATAAGCAACCCAATAAACTTATTTCCTATGGACAAAACTCCATACATGTCATGCATGAATTTTACCCAAATTATAGATCCCAAGTCATGTAACATCCTCTGCTCTAATATTATCTAGTTCAAGGCTATCATAAATAGTGGTACCTTACCATTCAAATTGTGACACAAAACCCATGCTATCACAAGTATTATCACAACCTTTTAGATATCTATAATTAATAAGGTATATACATTAAACATATTAACTCTAAATCTAGGGTATATCCTCTCCAACCTTGTTGCCCATATGGCTAGGGCTCTTTTCTCCTCTTGAATATCTGGCACTCTTGTAACCATGGGTGTACCTACTATGGGTAGTCCTAAATTGGTATGCACATACTCTAAAGTGATACCCAACTCTATGGTATCCCCTTCCACTTCCCACCTAAATGTGTTATTAAACCATTCAAAGGTTCCCAAGAACATGACTAACAAATCTAAACTCAAAGGAATCCTACACATGTCTACTATGCCTCCTAGGCCTAATGAGATAAATTTAGCTCTATCCTCAATAGACAAGTCCTCCAATAAGTCTATAAGCCATGATGCCTCAACTAAAGACCAAAACCTCATCCATATATATGACCATAGAACAATAAAAGATGTATTAGATCCTCCATGTCATTCATAATCAAAATACATTTCTAAATAAAAAATGATCCTAAATTACTTTAATTTATTCATTATTATTGAGTAGATATATTATTAGCCTACTCAACCATTTTAACCCTCACTCAATAATTATGGGCCCTTTTAGCACTCTTTCATCCTATTTCATGTATTTTCATACTATTATGATCCCTTGGTCAAATACTGGTTTGACCAAAATCTCCTTATTTTGACCCAATTGACTTACCAAACTAAGTTAACCCCTCTATTTTTTCCTTCTTAGTACTAATTTATCATAATGGATTTTTCTAATAGGTCGGTATTAATGTACTAAGTAAATAGTATAAAAAATACACTAGGTTGACACATACCTACTAGGTTGGTGGTGTGGATTTTACCAATTTTTAGCCTACTAGGTCGACTAGGTTGACCTAGTTGTTTTTACTTATCGACCCATTACATTTTGTGAAATAAATGCCTTTTGGTAGTTATTTCCCCAAACCCTTCCAACCCATTTCCCTAAATGGTTTTTCCTACCCTTAGCATCTATTTTGGGTTCATTTTGATGTCTAAAAGTTCTCTAAATTATAAATTTCTAATAAAACACTTAAATTTAATAAAATATTCAAAAACTAGCTTGAGATTCTCAGTTGCTTACCTATGTTGCACCTGCTACTATTGTTAGGGGTCCCTCTCATTATCCTATGATCTCCTTTCCATATTAACTCACTTGGTTTCTCTGAGCACTTTATCTCTCCTTCACAAGTCAAAAATACCAAATGCTTTCCCTTTAACCCTATTTAAAAACACTTTTCAAAATTCTTAAATCTTTCAAATATTTTTCATCAAATTCTTTATTTTACCTATATATTTATTTCTACTAATCCATTTTTAAAACCATAAATTGTTATGGAATCATGATTATGTAGAGAATATTTTCCACTACTATATTCCCATATTCTAAAACTTTTGATTTTTGGCTATTTTTTGCACTAATCTCTAAAGGTTCACCTAATGTTCTTCACATTTGGATTCCTTAACTTCTCTTGAAATATACTTATTTATCTGCAATACTAACATAAGTAAAGGTATGTGTTTTTAAATTATATTCTTTCATTTATCTTATTTACTACTTACTACACTTTACTTAGCATCAATGTTATGTGTTATCATGTTTTATTTCCTAAAGCACCATCATGTGCTACACTCACATGACACGTGATGAGCTTTAAGTAGGGAATATGTATACACATAATATTTTCAAAATATTATTGATTACTAACATTTTTTATCTTGAAATAACCCATAAAGTCTTAATCTCTCTAATTACATGCCTTAAGGGGTGCATTGAGAAAGGAGTGGGTAGACCATTGGTGTTTCATAGGATTATTGTCCCTTTTGCCACTTGTTATATACACACTTGTCTCCTAAAAACCTTATCCCTAAGCTTTTTCTTCTATATTATACCCTTTTTAGTTATTTTTTTACTTTTAACCCTCCTTTTCCTTAGTTTAACCCCCTTTTGTCAATCAGTTATACTAGTCAACTAGGTCGACCTTGTATAGTTTTGGGTGATTTTCACTTAGGAACTAGTTTGGATCTTGGATGACATAGCTCATGACTTAGTGAATAATTATCCAAAATTATGATAGGTAAATTGGGTAAACCCTATCATATAGGAATTTTTTAAGGGTTTAGGGTCAAATCTACCTATATATACAAGTTCATTTCACCATTATTTAGAGAAGAGAAGTAAGAGCTATTGCACATCTACTTATTAACCATTAAAATTGAGGATAAATCTTAGGGATTTATACTTTATTTAAAGATACATATATTATCCTATGGAGACATATTTTGGATACATTAATAGGTTATGTATCCTAGAGCTGATTTATCCTTGTCATCCTTACATACCACAACAACCTCTCGCAAATCACCTTGGCCAAGGGAGAGATTGAAGCTCAATGGGTTCATCTTCAAAGGTAAGTATTCCTAACTATGTTTCTCTTTTGTAAGAGTAGATATATATGTATCTATAATTATCTTCCATGCATTAGGATTTTGTATACATTGACATAGTATATATCTCTTATGCATGTTTAATTTTACTATTTATAACTCCCACTTCATGCCATAAGCTTTGGTGAGCACTAGATTATATATTATTTACTTGTTATTAGTTTAATGACATATCAAAAATCAAGACTCCCTTAGGGTTATTATGTGATTGTGCTTGTCTAAAGGCTTTATAAGCCTCCCTAGCATAGTTTATTATAGTAAGATATCCCTTAATTAGTTCTAGTGGATCCCCATATTGGTCATCTTCCTACTTAAAAAATGTGTACCCAATAAAAAGTGTATGGTATGATCTATCTTCTCTGAGTTAGGATTGATTTATAGACATGATGTTTTCCTAATTGATTACAATTGGAATGTGTAACCTATGAATGAGAACCTAATATATTTATGGTTTATTGGGAAGGGTCCTAGCTCAAAGTTTTAGGCATTAGTTTTTAGAATGAGGGGCTAAGATTTATGAACGATTACTAATAATAGAATATGATTTAAACCCTTAAAGAACCCTAATAGTGACCCAATATGAAATAATGTGATATAAAGTTATAAAAATGGATTTTTATGGCTATATAATTAATTGGAGATTGTATTCAACTCTCCCAAGAATCTCCATGTGAGATTGGTTTGTCAAGTGTATGAGTAGACCCTATAGGAAAGTCCTAGTTTCTTAAAAAAATATTGTAGTATTCAGAGTTGACCAAGTCAAATTTTCTAAATGGATGAAAAATAGAGTTTGATACTTTTTATTTGTGTGAATGGTGGTTTATAGACAAGTTATATCACTCAGGTATGCTAAAATAGTTATCCAAATCGACCAGTCACTAACATGCTTAATGGTGGAAATAGTGACAAACCCAAGCAATAGTGAGAATATGATCAGGGATGTGTTATAATAGAATAGTTATGAATCAAAATAAATGAATATAGTGTTAAATAATTTTAATATATGTTTATGTTAGATATAATTTTTCTATGCTAGTGGTTATAGTGAAAAATTTGCTCACAAGTTGATTTGTCTATCTTAGTGAGATCTATGTATAGTGAGGTCATGATATTGGTATGCAAGACCAATATTTATATTTTACCATATTATAATTATATCTAAAAATGGTCTAATTATCTCATAAAATCATCCATATGTAATTTTTCTATTTAAATGGTCATACAAGTGAGATTGAATATCATTATCACCATGACTATGCTTCAAGGCAAACTGACAGTTCTGGGTAAGTAAGGACCTGAATTGAAGCATATAATATACATGGTGTTTATATTTGGGACTTTTTTTCCCTATCCATGCTTTATAAAATATTTTTAATTAAGTGAAATTATTAAAGCCAAAATGGATTAACTAGTTGAGTGAGTTTTGTGAGAGATAAGGTAAACAAATTGTTCTGCAAGATGAATAGTTTCTATTATATAATATGATATCTTTGTTGAAGGTTATTATAAGAATATTTTAGGATCATTTTAATGAATTCAAATTCCTTGGTTTTGTTCTATTGTCACCAAATATTTCAGCTTATAAGAGGGTGTTCAAGCCTCTTCTAGATTTGGGCAACATAGGAACACTTCCAGGTATGTGGTTGTACCTATAGTGGAAGTGAGCCTCTATATTTAAGGGATAGCTCCCTGAGTGTGTCTTAAAGTTAAATCATCTATGATAAATATTTTATTGTGAGGAAAAATGGATATAAATTACATGAAATAAACCTAATCTAGGGGTGATACACAAAGATGTTCTCCACATGACCATCACATTTCATTCACTAAGAAATAAAGCATACAAACTAGTCTCAAAGTCCTAAAGGATTCTAACATGAGTGTTTAAATATAGAGGTGAGATGTATGAAGCAATAAAAGGTGAATAAACCAAAGGGAGAATTTCATAATTTAAGGAAAATCATAAACTTGAAAAGAGCCTAACACACTTGACTATACTCTATATGACCTATTAGAATGAGAGTTTCTTGTAGAAGACATGAAAGGACAAGGAAAATCAAAGGATATAATCACTAAACTTAAACATTAATCACTTTTCACACTCAAAAAAGATCTTATTGAGCTCAAAAACAAATTTATTGAATTATTCTAAGGCAAAATGTGACATCAAACTAGTAGGGATTCACCATACCAAGGGTTATATTCTATTACAAAGGCCAAAATGGTAGCTACTTATAAAATTTAAAAGAGAAGAGAAATATTGAAGTTTAAAGGTCACTAGAACACATGTCTAATTGATAAACATTTAAATTATAGGTAATTATAGTGTGAATAATATAATGAATGTCTCCCCAGATAAATGTCCATATAAACCATGAAAAACTCTCCAAAATAGTGTAAAGCCTCTTCAACTAGCCTTTGTGAAACTACCTTCATCATGGATAATCTCTCAAAAATTTAAAACTAAATTAGAGAGAGTTGACACATATGATATGACAGTCATAAACATTTTCCTAGTTGCTAACTATCTTCTAGACACTTGTATTCACCATCTATGGTCATTCATTGATTTCCTAGACTTTGTTTTTTTACATTTGGCAGTCACTATTTATCTCAAGTCTTTGATTAAGATTTAAAGATGGATTACGAGTATAAATTGATTACTATGCTATAAAATCCTCACTCCTACATAGCTACCTATGTGTCATTTCTTTACCACATTGCTCATTCCATTTTTTTATTATGCCTATCATCATTTGGGCATGTAGCCTCATTTGTCCATCTAAAACCTGATCAAATTTTCCCTATTAATATCATTTGGAGTATCTTTGATTTGACCCTAAATAATTTTTATTTATCATTGATCTATGGTCCCAATATTATGAAATTTATAAGCATTGTACTCAATCTAAGCTCCTTGACCTTTAACTCTCACTCACACTATTGATATACTTAGTATGATTAAACACGTACAACTAATTTTGCCTAGACCCACCAACTCTTTCAATTTGTCCTCACACCAATAGATTTAAATATATTTTTGAATGTCAAAAATTATATCTAACTTAATTTTAATTCAATTGGCTAATTCATGAGGCCCAAAATTGAAATTTTCATATCCATATTTGATGTTTGCATGAATGTATTTGATGCCTACACAACCATCACAATTTAAACCCCAATGGGTTTTTTATCATGGCTTGATTTTTATGTTTGTTTGGATATAATTGATGTCTGTAAGACCATCATTAATATCTATTATACCATCATAATTTAAACTCTAATGGTTTTTTTTTGTCATGGATTGATTTTGGCATTCGTACGATCATCTTCATTTGTTTGTTCAACTTTGAAGGATTATATCTGGAAGTGAAAAAAACATGAAGGCACAAAATTTTTAGGGGATGATCTTGACCCTAAGATAAAAATTTCCATGTGGTCATTTGGTTTTGGGATTATTTATAAGTAAACTTATAAAATACACAAGTAGCCAACCTATTCATTTTTATGTGATGTCCTCATGATGGTCTATTCACTTAGGCTTGTGTTTAAACTATTGATTGATATTTGAAAGATTGAATGAAATTATTAAGGCTTTTTAAAACTTTTTCCATGATCATTACTACTATAACATCATGAAAACCTTCTCCTTTGACATGTGGCTTTAAAATGACCCCTAAAACATCAAATGACACAAGGAATAAACTCAACTATGACCAAGGATAAAAACATATAGAATAACATTAAATACACCCTATAACATGATATAATACCCCTATACAAGTTTATGACTAAGGTGGGTTGACCCATTTTGACTTGTGGTAAAAGTGGTCAACATTCTTGGTAATTCCCAAGGTTGGTATGCTTGTTATGCCATGACCAGTTACTTAATCCTATCCATTAGGTTATGCAGTCACATGTGAACAAGTTTGACATAAAAATTGCCTTAAAATAATACACAAAAAAAATAGAATAACAAGAATAAGACACAAATGAGAAATGTGCATGTGTTCATCTAGAACACTTAGGGAACACAACACACATAATTAGATAAATTGATTCAAACATAAACTAACCTAAGATGAAAAATTCCTCTAGGATCAAAGGGAAAGTTTGAAACCTCTCTTGTTTCATGACATGAAATATTAAATTAGACATGTATGCTTTTGACCCTTGGCATTGATGCCTCCATATTTTTCATGGTGTTTGCCAAATTCATTGGCATGATGTTCAATAAAAACCAAGTAACTCCAAATAGGATAGATATGGGAATGAAATTTTCATGCATCCAAATATCCTCAAATTTATCATATGGATCCTCAATTATGACCTAAAATGGTGGTTCAACAAGGCTTTCCTTCTTAGTTTCCATGGTGTTCTTAATAAGATCAGGTTTTTCTTCAACTACAAGTTCTTCAATCTCATCGAGGAGCTATGCATAGTCTACCCAACCCTGGTCATTGTATTCCATAAAAAAATATTTCTCTACCTTCTCATTTACTTTACCATTAATGTGAAATTTTTAAGATACGATAGTCCTCTCAACCTTACTCTGCTCCTTGATAGAATGTTCTTGATGTTTGAAAGCATCAAGCTTTCCTTTACCATGTTCCCACATCCTTAAATGTGGTTTTACCTTAGATGGAGATTTTGGTTGTCCTTTAGGTACAAAAAATTTAACCTTAGACTCATGAGACTCTTATATGCATTTATACCATAGACAATAGATGAACATACACTTTCATGCTTGATAGGACACTCAAGATCATGTTTATTATACTCATCAACAAACTTAACATCAAATATACAATATTTTGGAGAAGGAGGAATTTTACCCAACTTATCAAATTCCATACATATGGCATTAAATGTTTACCATAAGTCATCTTCCTCATGAATTTCATCTTCAAAAACTATTTAATTATGAACAACAAATAAGAGGTATTTATCAAGTACTTCCTCTTTCATGTTTTCATCAAATTTTGTATGGATAACTAAAATAGGATCTTCAATATGATTTTATTCATTTAAAAAGGTTAAGTTACCTTTGTGTTCACCAAGGGGAGTCCCTATGGTGATTTCTTATTCATAATCACTCATGACATCCTCTTGATTAGCTATATCTTGAGCTCTTTCCTCCTCACTTTCTTCCCTCAAGATGGGATATTTTTCAATAAAGGGTGAGGTAGAAGGTGGATGAGTTAGAGATGGAGTTTAGAATGAATGAAAGGGCTTGTGAGTGGATTCAGGAAAGAGGAAAGAACCAGTATTCTCATAGGGAAGTGACTTATTGGGCTAATTAGAAGTAAAAACACCTACATAAGTAGGAGTTTCATCTTGCCAATAGGTTTCTTGAAATTCTTTAATAGAATCATGTAATTTTTTAGATCTTTATGTTCCCACATACTTAACCTATATATTGAATAAAAAATCACTTAGTTTCCAAGTCCATTTTTTCTTTGGTATCCCATTGAGTTATTTTTATCTCTTCAAACATCTAAAACATTTGTATATAAATTTGGGTAGCACCTCTCAACCATTCCATGATATGATTAGGGAACACATCATAATCATGATCCCATGTGATCATTTCATCTTAATTAACTAGTAACTATGGTATGGATGCCAACAAAGACTTGATATAAGAAGGAAAAAAATGAAGGACGAGGAGGGTAATAATAGGGATCAAGACCAACTTCAACTTGTTGCATTTTATTCTATAAGAATCTACATATTACCTTGTAATTCCTTTGTATATAATTGATGTAAAAAATTGATTCCTCATGGAAAGACTCATAGGATTACTCTTGAGGTTCATAGGCATCATGGTATGGTTGGTAGGACTCATATTGGGATTGGTAGGAAGACATTTATTGATAGGTTTCTTGGTAGCGTTCCTCATAGGGCTATCTAAGAACATGGTGTCCATATGGAGATGGAAATGGAGGATTATAGGGATGCCATGGCTCATAGGATTGATAGCCATTTTGATAAGAATATTGGGGAGTATAATGTGGTTCATAGTAAGGCTAATAGGGAGGTTTATGATAAGAATATTCACGATAGCTATTCATATCAAACTCATAATTTATATGGGATACAAAAAATAATAAAATTATTCACTGAGATATACCTGGGGTACTTAAAATTATAAATTATCATCCAGATTCACCATTGGTGGTAACTTGCTTGCTTCCAAGATCTGATTAGAGGAAAGACACACCAACAATATTTCCACTCTCTTGGACTTTGGTCCCACTAGGAATGCAAGAACTATTGTCACCAAATAGTATACCCTAGAAGAGGGTGTTCAATCTTCTTCTATATTTTGGAACACTTCTAAGTATGTGAGTGTACTTATAGTGGAAGTGAGCCTATAGATTTAAGGGCTAAGTCCTTGAATGTGTCTTGAAGTACTTTCACATTTGATAAATATTTGCTTATGGGGGAAAAGGGATATAAATTGCATGAAATAAACCTAATATAGGGGTGATAAACTAGGATGTTCTCCACATGACCATCACATTTCATTCACTGAGAAATAAAGCATACAAATTAGTCTCAAAGTCCTAAAGGATTCTAACATGAGTCTTTCAATATAGAGGTGAGATGTATGAAGAAACACAAGTAAAATGAACTAGAGGGAAAATTACACACTCAAAGGAAAATAAAAAACTTGAAAGGAGCCCAACACACTTGACTACACTCTATATGACCTATTAGAATGAGAGTTTCTTGTAAAAGACATGAAAGGACAAGGAAAATCAAAGGATAAAATCACTGATCTTAACCATTCATCACTTTGCAACATAAAAATATAAGGGCTTCACCATACTAGGTGTGGTCTTATATTACAAAGACCAAAATGGTAGCTACTTATAAAATTTTGGAGAGAGGAGAAAGAATTAAGTTCAAAGGTCACTAGAATACATGTCTAATCAATAACCATTTACATTATAGGGAAATATAGTGTGAAGTATACCATGAATTACTTCCCCAAAAAATATCCATATAAACCATGAAAAACTCTCCAAAACGGTGCAAAGACTCTTTAGCTAGCCTTTGTGAAATTGCCTTCATCATGGATCATCTCTCGAGCATTTGAAACTAAATAGGAGAGAGTTGACACATATGATATGATATTCATATACATTTTCCTAGCTACTAACTATCTTCTAGACACTTTTATTTACCATTTGTAGTCATTAATTGATTTTTTAGACTTTATTTTTTTACATTTAATAGTCACTATTTATCTCGATTCTTCAATTAAGCTTTAATGGTAGTGTACAAGTCTAAAGTGATTGATATACTATAGAATCCTTGATCTTACATGGATACCTATGTGTCATTCCATTTTCAATTCACTCGTTCCATTTTTTAATATGCCTATCATCATTTGGACATATGGCCTCATCTTGTCCATTTGGAACCCAATCAAATTTACTCCATCGATCTCATTTGGAGTCTCTTTACTTCAAAATTCAATGTTGATAATTTATAATTGATATATGGCCTTAATATTATTACATTTTGTATCATTTCACTCAATCTAATCTCCTTGATCTTTGACTCTCACTCATACCATTGATCTGCTTGGTATGATTGAATGCATACCATTGATTTTGCTTGGACCCACTAACTCTATTAGGTTTTCCTAATACCATAAAATCCAAATATATGTTCAAATTTCAAAAGTTTTATCTCACTCCATTTTAATTCAAATGGATACTTCATAATTCCTAAAATTAACATTCATGTGCTTGCCTTTGACATGGCACGAATGTATTTGACGCTCACATGGCTATCATAATTTAAACCCCAATGGTTTTTTATATGGATTTATTTTTAAATCCATGTGCCTATTATTTACATCCACAAGACCATAATTTATGTCTATAATACCTTCACAATTTAAAATCCGATGGTTTTTTATTGTGGCTTGATTTTGACATCTCCAAGACCATCTTCATTTGCTTATTCAACTTTAAAGGCTTATATCTAGAAGTAGGAAAAAATGAAGGAACCAAATTTATAGGGGATGATAATGACCATAAGAGTAGAATTTACATGTGATCCTTTTATTATAGGATGATTTCTAAGCAAACTTATCAAATTCACAAGTAACCAACATATTCATTTCTATGTGACATCCTAATGACAGTCTGGTTCGCTAACTCTTATGCTTAAATTATTACTTGATATTTGAAATCTCAAATGAACTTATTAAGGATTTTGAAAACTCTTTACATGATCTTTACTGATTAAAAACCATGAAAACCTACTCCTTCTACATATGGCTTTAAAATGACCCCTAAGACATCGAATAATACAAGGACAAAACTAGACTATGACCAAGTCTAAAAATATATGGAATAATATTAAATACACCCTATAACATTATATAATAACCCTATACAAGTTTTTTAATATATTTGGGGGGGGTGGTTTACCCATTTTAACTTATGGTAAAAATGGTCAACATGTTCTTTTAGGTGTTAGAAGTTTTAGTTTCCATGGTTGTGTCTTAAGGCTAGTTGGTAGTTGAGAATGAGCATTTTGCATAGAAGAGTTTGAGCATATATACCCTAAGTTGAAGTATATAATTAAGTTTGTGATGACCTTGAGGTCATGAGGTTTTTGAATATGTGAATTTTTTCCATGGTTGTTTAGCTAATTGGTGTTTTATCTTCAGTAGTTCAAGATAGATGTTTTAGGTAGCCACAGGCCTACTTGTGAATAATATTAATGGCATGTGTCAAGTAGTGATTGGACTTGAAAGGTGTTATAGAGCCTATATGAGATTAACATGGGTCTATTTTAGTGTCATGTGATATTTTCCTTTTTTTTGATGTGTTTTAATGTATTTTAAGGAAGGCAAAGTGTAATGTGTCATAAAGTAGACTTAATGGGATTAGGTCTCCATGAGACCTAAAGATGAAATAAGGCCTAATTAAGGTATGTCAGACATAAAGGGACTCAAATCACATTTTATTCATGTCTATAAGATTTCATAATATCTATTCCATGGATGACATAATAGGTTAAGGGTGTTTGGTGGATTAAGAAGTATATGAGTAAGAGGCTTGTATATATACAAGGCACGTTTAGGCCTATCTATGTGTGAAGAGAGTAAGTGAATAAAATAACACATTGTATAGAATAATGAGGTATTATATACCATAATAGGAGTATATAAGATATATGATGAATATTTAATAGAGATTTTATATATGAGGATCAAATTCATATGACCTAATCAATCTTGAAGAGACCTAATTGAGAAAAGAGGAACTAGAAGGCAATTTGAGAAGGATATGAGTGTGAAGATATAAAGAGGTGGTCATCATCAATTGGTTGAGAAAAAATGTGTCCTAAACTTTATCAAATCAATTAGGTGGCTGAGTTGGTGTTGATTCATCTAGTGGGTTAGTGCCTTCTTGCAAGTTAGTGCTTGTTAAAGCCTAACTAAGTTAGGGCTTGGCTAGTTGGGGTTAGTGTTCCATGTGAATTAGGTGCTTCAATAAATTTGGTGTTTTTATTATAGGATTGTAGTAAATTTTTAAATATAAATGGGTTTTCTTCCCCTTGAGGGTTTCCCACATATGTGATGTATTTTTGTGTTTCATGTTTATGTGGATAGGTGTTTATGCTTGTTTGAATGGTTCATGATTACTTAAGTGAAAGTGATAAGATTTTTTTTGAATACTAATTCAACCCATATTTCACTAAAAAAATGATTTTTATTTCTATTTATAAATATTTAAATATTGAAATAAGTGTGAGGTATAAGAACCTAGATGTGGTTTATGCTCCATAATCTAGACAGTTGTAGATAATACTCTTTATCTGGGGAGGATGACCTATAGATAATAAAGCAACTAGAAAATGGTTGATTAGTTAGGTAGGTGAGTGGATTTCCTACTGTGAGCTAGATCCAAGAAGTACATGACTTCCTCAGAGGTTGTCAATCCAGCTTTTAGACAAGTTAATGTTAAAAAAGTTGTTGATAAAAAAGATTACATAACATAATGAAAGTACTTAATCAAAATAAAATAAATAATTTTCAAGAAATAATGTATTTTAATAAAATAACATTAAAATAAATGCTAAATTTTCAAGGTATGGCTCAAGTGTGGTTAGGTTATTTTTTAAATTCTTTGTAGTGATAGAGGTCAAGAAAATATGGGTTCTGGTTGAGGTTGGTGGTTAATAAATGCTTTTTTTGATTAAAATGATTTACATAGTAACCATCGAAAGTCACTAGTAACCACTAGTAGTTAGGGTATGATCATCATTATTTTATAGATAAACTTTGGAAATCAAAGGTAATTATAAATAGTCACTATGGGTTTGACAATCTTAGCTTTGGGATAGAAAAGGATTGTGGGTAAGTTGTAGAGGGGTTTCATAGGTTGTTTAAGGGTTGGTTAAGGGTTATGACAGCATAGATAAGGTCTCAAAGGTATTAATCATAGGTTTTTAGTATTATAAATGGTTAAGAGTGGTTAGAAGGCACTTGGTAGAGACAAGGGTGTTTAGAATTTCAAAAATCCAACACCAAAGAGGTTGTGGGGAGAGGTTAGAAGTAGGTGTAGGCTCTAAGCTGGTGAAACCAAATAACTTAAATAAAAAATAGTAAATAATACTTATCTTTGGTGCTTGATGTCTTGGATAAGTCTTGAGGCTAAAAAAGAGCCACTTGGGAATTTAGAGAAACTTAGATAGAGTAATGGTACCTTGGCTCAAAATAGTGAGTTACATAAGCACCCTAAATCTCTGGCCTAGTTCCTAGTTTGTTAATGAATTCCTATAGTCTTATCTTCATTTTTTTTACATTAGATAAATAAGAGAGATGAGTTCTTGGTTTCCACTAGGAGAATGGTTGTATAACACTTTCTTCCATAAGATTCACCTGGGAGTAAGAATTTCTCACACCAAAATCCATTAAACCTCCTCTTCATCTCTTAATATAGAGCAAAGGAGCATTAAAATAAAAGAGTTTAACAAATAGTTTTAAAAAAAGTCTAACATGCATTAATCATCAAATCAATAGACTAAAATTAAATACATAGTAATTAATGAGTGAGTTATATTTGAATATTTTGATCATTAACTCCCAAGGTAGAGTTTAAGTAATCACTGGCAGACTAGGTCAACCATTGATAGTCGAGGGTTGACTGTCGATGGTCAAGGGGATATAGTCAAAATTAGCTAAATTTAGCTAATTCTACTAATGAATGGTGTTTAATTCCTTAGGAAATGGTTTGAGGTTAATAATGGGAGAATTATGATGCATAAATAACAAGCCTATGAGGTCAGGGTTATTAAATGCTAGGGTAGAAATGGTCTATGGGATAGTTATTGACCAACTAGCCATGGGTTTAAGTAGGTGAGGTGGAAAAAGGATCTAGATAATTTAATTAAATAATTAAATTATCTAAAGGGTTAAATGGATGAAAGGGTGTGTTTAAGGAATAATATAATCAAATCCAAGAAGTGGTTTAAAGGGTAATACAACATCTAAAATTGTAGTGTATGGTTTTCTAGTGTTTACATTCTACCTTTTTTTATTATGTGGTTTGTATCAAAAGATGAAACAAAAATGGATGTTTAGTAGAAGTTGGATGCCCCAATTATGGGAGGAGGTGTTTCCCCTAAAACTAGTAATTAATGAGGTGAAATAGAATAAAGTATGATTTTGATAAGTGGATAAATGGGTGACAAGGTTGCTTTGGTTGGTTGGGTAATTAAGCACAAATAGGTACATTAAATGTGACTAGGTGTGATATCATAGATTGCACATAAACTAAGTTGTCATAGTTGAGGTAGCTAGTAAAATATGGCTTTCACTAGAAGGAAAAATGATAGGGTAACCAAGACACAACATTAGGAATAGATGATATGGGTTACTCCTATAAACTCAAGTCTTTTAGGCTAGGTGTTTGAATTCATAAGGGTCCAAAAATTTGGTGAGCCTATGAAAATAGAATAGGTCATACATGTTCAGATCATAAATGGGTCATGCTCTAAAGCACCTATGGTTTCAAGGTTGTCAAGTATGGCAAGGTAGTCAGTGCGGTGAAAATGACCAAAGCAAGGTTAGTTGTAAAAAGTGTGAAAGGTAGGCCAAAATAACCAAGGTTGAGGTTATTTAGTTGGTTGATTGGTCAAAGAATAAGGTGATCTATAATAGGTGTATGGTTGGTGTAGAATAAGGTTTTCTCTAATAAGTTTATAGTTTTAGTGGGGTGGTTACTTAAATATGAAATTGGTTGGTTGGGTGGTGCTCAAATTGGTTATCCTAATTTGGTGTACCACTTGATTTGGTAAAAAGGGGCCCATTTTCTTATAAAAGGGAACAAATTTGGTGGATAGGGTTCAATGAATCAAAAGGGGAAGACATACACCTTCTCAAGTGATCATGAAAGTAAAATTAGGAGGCTAAACACTCCCATTCACAAATACTAAAATTTCAAGATGAGTGGGTCTATCAACATAAACCCCTCTCAAGCTTTGTATTATTGTTAGTTTGTTTGCTAAAAAAGGTATCTTGATCACGTAGTGTCAAGTAAGCTTTAAATACCTTGATTTGGAGGTTAAAAAGGGAGTTGGATGAAAGGTAAAAGGAAAAGGGGTATAGTGTAACCTTCTTGTAGGGACGACTTGCCCCTATTGTAGGTGACCTATGAACCATTATAGTGAAGTCCATGCTCAAATTTTTGGTGTAGATTGATCAATGTGGAAAGTCTAAAGATGGCATGTGAATATGAATTGAAGCTTTCTTAGGATTTATTTGTTTTGACTTTTGAATTTTGACTTTGGGTCTTTTGATTATTTTATTTGATGGATTTGGGAAGTTATTCGATTCAAGAAACTTCCAAGTGATTACTTAATAGAAGTTTGACTTAGCCATCCTTCAAGGGAGTGGCCTAAGCCTTAGATTTTTTTTATGTTTAATATTTTTCCTTTGAGGGAGTAGTCTACCTTAGTTTTAAGCAATTTTGATGGTTTTGAGCAACTGTCCTTCAAAGGAGTAGTCTGTAATTCTATATATTTTGACCCAAGTGATATTTGATATCCCAAATTGATTTTTTTGTTAGTTTTAGACATGGAAAAGTCTATATAGGTCTAATTATTTCCTTTATGGAAGTAAAACCATAATACAAAAAAGTTTATTTATGGGTAAAAAGAGGTTTAAGAAATAACAACCATAGGGCTTCATCCTATAAGGGATGAAAAGTCTCCATGAGAATCATGCCATGAGTAGAGCCATATTACCCATGTTTAAAATTAGGATAAGGTTATGATGGATAATTAAATGATATTATTTTAATTGGTTGTCTTTAAAATAAGTAAATTAAGGTAGATGAAAATAAGGAATGAGCTTAAGTTCGACACAAGATGACTAAGAACTTGGTATAAAAACATAATAGATCCATATGCAAAGCATTGAGGGGTTCATGCTCTGATATGCCCTAAATCAATATTTATGTGTAAATAGTTGATTCTAATTAGGAGAGAAGAGGTCCCCCAGTTAATTTTTGACACTTTATTAGATGTGGAAAAAATGGATTGACAAAGCAAGAGGCAAGGTTGGTTAGGTGATATTAGTTAGGCTTGAGTTGGCTTTTAGGCTTGATGGTGGTTGGTTATGGTTTAAGTTTTTGTTTAGGTTGGTTTTGGGTTATTGATAAAAGATTGGTCAAGGTCAAATTTTGTTTAAGTTTAAGGTTAGTTTGGTGTTAGGCTAGGTGTAGGTTAAGTCATAAGTTCTAAGGGTTGGTTCAGTCATTGGTTAATGTTGGTAGGAAAAAGGTTATGGTTTGGTTTGGTTATTGGTTAATGTTTGGGTTATTTCTTGGTCAAATATTTTGTAGGAAGAATTCCCCCAAATGATATTTCCATGAAAAAAAGGCTCTAGGTGAATATGTTGGTTAGTAAAGAATGTTTAGGATGGATGAAGATGACTTCATCAGCCTCCCCAGGGTTGTTAGTTATTAGTTGGAGTTAAAGTTTTAGGTAGTGGTTCATGTATGATTTCTTCTATGATGCTAAGGCAAGGGAAACATTATAGGGTTAGATTTTGGTGGGTTTTGGGTATAGTGATGATGTTGGTAACACCATTATATAATAAAGATAGGTTGGACAAGACTATTTAATTATCTTAATGAAGGAGCTTAGGTATGGTGTGGGTAGCTCGGATAAAAATATGGTTGAGATTTTTATCTAAGAAATATTGAATGAAGAGCTGATTTTCGTTTGGGTTGTTAGATGAGTTGGTTATGGTTGGGTTAAAAGTTGGGTTGATCATGGTTGATTGATTTGGTTTATATCTTAGTTTGATTAGTTGAGTGAGGTAGTTTGGATGGTTTTATTTGTTTTGTTGGTTTGTTTTGATTGGTGGGTAAGATGACAAAGATTTGACCCTCTTATAAAGGGAATCAAATCAAAGACAATGACATTAAGTAGATGAAAATGAGTAGGTTATAGAGGAATTGGATTTAATTGGCTATGGTTGAGGTTGGATTTAGTTGAGGTTGGGTTAGCTTTAGTTGAGACTAGGTTGGCCTTAGTTGAGGTTTGATTATATTTTGTTGAGGTTGGGTTGGATTTAGTTGAGTTTGGGTTGAGTTTTATTGAGGTAGTTTGAGTTAGGGTTTGTTCCACTAAATGGGTAAGTGGAAGAGGTATGTTGGTTGGAGGTTGATCCACTAAAAGGGGAAGTGGAAGAGGTAGGTTGGTTGGATGTTTATCTACTAAAATGGGAAATGGAAGAGGTAGGTTGGTTTGAGGTTGATCCACTAAAAGGGGAAGTGAAAGACGTAGGTTAGTTGTAGGTAAATCCACTAAAATGGGAAGTGGAAGAGGTAGGTTGGTTGGAGGTTGATCCACTAAAAGGGGAAGTGAAAGAGGAAAGTTAGTTGAAGGTAGATCCAATAAAATGGGAAGAGGAAGAGGTAGGTTGGTTCCCTTAATTATGGTTTCAAAGGAAAGTTGAGAAGATTCTACTAGGTCAAAAAGTGGATTGGTTAAGGTTGATTTTTTCTTAGTCATGATGGCAAAAGGAAGTTGGGAAGGTTTTAATTTTTTAACAAGTGGAATGGTTGGGGTTTTGATTATGGTCTCCTCAGGTATATGTTCACTAAGGACCAAATCTAATGAAGGTATCTCATTATGTTGAGGGCTTTGATTATGGATGTCCATAACAATGGGTGTAAGAAAAGGTTTAGTGATTGATTGCTTAAAAACATTCAAGGATAGGTTGGGGGGAATATAGAGAATATCCTTTAGAACATCCTTTTGATCAATAAGGTTTTGGAAAAACATCTTAAAAGACCAACATATATATTTCACATGTCTATTTGTGTGATGATAAAAATAAAACTCATTCTCTATAAACCAAATGGGATTTGGAAGAAAATATGTATGGGTTTTATTTGAAGAAGTCTAATGATAGAAGCCTCCAAGAGTTTATCAAGTATTGAGGCATATGATTCACCTAGTAGGGTTTATTACCTAGGAAAAGGGTACACCAATGGCTCTTGAGTTTACAAGCTAATTGGTTGGTTTGATGAAGTTGGTTGGTTTGAAATGGTTGATGAATTTGATAGGTTAGGTAGGTTTGATAAAATTTATGGGATAGAAAGGTTTGGTTGGTAGTTATTGGTTTGATTTGATGAGTTTGGTATGGTTGATAAGGTGGCTTAATATTTATTGGTTGGATTTGATGAGGTTGATAAGGTAGGCTTGTTTAAAAAAATTGGTTGATAGTTATTAGTTTGATTTTATAAGGTTTATAAGGTTATTAAGGTAGGTTGGTTTGATATGTTGGGTAAGGTTGATAAGGTGTGTTGATTCGATAAATCTAATTGATAGTTGTAGATTAGATGACAAAGAGGATAGACCAATTCTTGGTGTTAAGATAAAGAGGGTTACCACAAAGGGGGTTTAGGTAATTGATATGATGGTTGAGATAGGTAGTCTAAGGATTGGTGAGGCTAAGATAGTTGATATGGTAGTTGGGGTTGATAACCCAAAGATTGGTGACATTGAGATAGGCTTAGTTGGGGTGGGTTATGACAATTGTCAAATAGTTGTTGAGAGGTCATTGGTTAGTTATGATAATGATCAAATGATTGTTGAGAGGTTTTTGGTTGGCTATGATGATTAACAAATGGTTGTTGAGAGGTTGTTGGTTGATTATAGCTGAGATTGGATTGATTATGGGTGAGCTTGGTTTGGTTATAGGCAAGGTTGGATTGGTTGTCAATAAGTTTGGGAGCATAAATGGCTTGTGATTCAAGGTAAATCTATAAGGCAAGAGGTTGGTCTTCTAAGAGTCTAACAAAGTTAGATCTCCTAGACAAAATATAGGGGTGCTCCCCATTGAACAAGGTAATGGAGATGAGATGGATGAAGGCAAGGTGGTGGAATATTTCCAAAGGGAGTTAGATTACTCATACATCAAACAAAGAGAAGACAAGGAAAAGTCAAAGCATATAAAACACAAACTAAAGCACATTAAATCCTAAGGTTCTTTTTGTCTCTCTTGTGGCTTATGCCTTAAGTTTTCACAAGTGTGACTCAACTTTGGTTTTGAAAAGGGTACTAGATAGTCAATCTAAGGATGATTTTGGGTAGTTTAGGTGCTCAAGATTATCTATATTATCATCGATATATGGTTTAATATTTTGGCTTACCCCCTCACTTCACACACCATAGTGATAAGGGTGTCGGGTGCTTAGCCAAGATATACTGAATGCTAGAGATTATACTCAGCTAGTGTATTGAGTTGGTTTTCCCCTTGGTGGTGAAATTCAAGTAGGATAGCTAAGTAAATGTGACTGCTAGGTGATGAAATCCTATTTAAGCCTTATCTTAATGTTATATTGAATGTGTGTTTTGGTATTATGTGTGTTATAAGAAGTGAGACTATGATTAATTTACTTGATTAAATTAAGCTATGTGAGCTAATCAATACAAGAAAATAATGGATGCAAAGTTAATTTTAATCCAAAAGAAAATTTTAGTGTATTTTCAAATGAACACAAAATAATTAAGATGCACCTAGATGTGATATGATGATTCAAATCCTATGCCTAGAATGAGTACTTTTGATTTTTAGAAATGAAAACAAAAAAAATAAACTTTATTTTTTCTAAGAAAGAAAAAGAAACTATAACTTGCAGTTTGGAAAGGAAGAAAGGAAATAAGGAACATTTAATTTTCAAAAAAGAATGTACTAAATGAATCTTCTCTAATTCAACTAAATTTACTATAACTATGAACTTAAGAAAAAGCTCAAGGGTCCCACTAAGCATGCAAGAATGTTTCACTAAAAATTTTCTTCTAGTTAGAAAGGTGTAAAACCTGAAAGAAGGGTGAGGCAAAAGAACTTGGATGTGTTTTGGACTTCATAATCCAAATGGTATTAGATACTCCTCTTTTTTTTGGGAGGATGAGGTGAAGATAAGAAAGAAACTAAAAAATGGTCGATTAGTTAGGTAGGTGGGTGGATTGCCTAACATGAGCTAGATCAAATAAGTACATGACTTTCTTGGAGGCTATCAATCCACCTTTTAGACAAGTTAATGTTAATAATGTTTTTGATAATAAATAATACATAACATAATAAAAGTACATAGTCAAAATGAAATAAATAATTTTTAAAAAATAATGCATTTTAACAAAATAACATTAAAATAAATGTTAAACTATCAAGGTATGGCTCATGTGTGGTCAAGTTATTGTTGTTGATTCTATGTAGTGACAGAGGTCAAGAAAATATGGGTTTTGGTTGAGGTTTGTGGTTGATAAATGCTTTCTATTTTGATTAAAATTATTTACATAGTGACTATTAATGGTCACTAGTAACCACTGATGGTTAGGGTATGACTATAATCAGTCGACAGATGACCTATAGCAATTAAAGGTAATCATCTATGCTCACTGTGGATTTGATAGTCTTAGATTTGGGTGATAAAGGGACTATCGGTAAGTTTTAGAGGGGTTATGTAGGTCATTTTAGGGTTGGTTAAGGGTCATGAGAGTAGAGGTAAGGTCTCAAAGGTAACAAGCTCAGGGTTTTGGTATTCTCGATGGTTGAGAGTGTTCAAAGGGTGTTTAGTAGAGAGAAGGGTGTTTGGAGTTACAAAAATCCAACACCAAAGAGGTGATGGGGAGAGGTTAGAAGTAGGTGAAATTTAGCTAAAAATAATGCAAAATACTTATCTTTGGTGCTTTATGGCCTGGAGAAGTCATGAAGCTAAAAAGGATCTACTTGTGAATCTAAAGCAACTTGGACAGAGTAACGGTACATTGGCTCAAGATAGCGAGTTACAAAAGCACCCTAAATATCTGGAATAGTTCTTAGTTCAATAGGAAGCTTATGGATTCACTTGGGAGTAATAATATCTCATAATAAAATCCATTCAAACATATCTTCATCTCTTAATATAGATCAAAGGAGCATTGAAATAAAATAGTTTAAAAAATAATCTAACATGCATTGATCATGTGAATAATAGACTAAAATTAAATAGCTAGTAATCAATGAGTGAGTTTTAGTCAAATTGTAGTTGAATCTTTTGATAATACAATCTTGAGGTAGAGTTTAAGTAACTATCAATGATCCAATCTAACCATCGATGTTCAAAGGCTGACTGTTAGTGGTTGAGAGGACATATCCAAAATTAGATATATCTAGTCAATTCCACTAATGATTGATAGTTAATTCCCTATGAAATGGTCTAAGGTTAATAATGGGAACATTTGGATGCATGAAAAACAAGTCTAGGAGTTTATGGTTATTAATTTCTAGGGTAGAAATGGTCTCTAAGATAGGTGTCAACCAACTAGCCATGGGTTTGGGTAGGTGAGGTGGAGCAAGGATTTAACTAATTTAGTTAAATAATTAAATTAGCTAAAGGGGTAAATGGGTGTATTTGAGGAATAATATAATCAAAGGGGGCCTAAGGGGTGGTTTAAAGGGTAATACAACATCTAGATCTATAGTGTATGATTTTCTAGTGTCTACAACCCCCTCTCATTGATTTTTCTTCCAAAATTTGGTATCAGAGTAGGTCCTTTGAAGTAGGCCTAATATCCTAAAGGAGATCCTATAAGCAAGGATGGCTAGTTAAAAATATCAAGATGGTTTCTATACTAGTAAGTCTCTATTATTTAATGTATTTAACTATGACTTTTGAAACATCATGATGAATATATATTTGGTGTCTCAATGTCATGATATATGGTAGTCAGTTTTAGATGGCTATAGTGCTCCTCCTATTCCACCAACTAATGTAACAGGTAAGAAGGCTAGAGAAAAAAATTCCAAGGCAATGAATGCCATTATTTATGGCCTATTAGAGGTAGATCTTATGAAGGTAATGCATTCTGTATTAGACAAAGAGATATGGGATAAATTGAAGACTATCTATGAAGGAGACACCAAGGTAAAGATGGCCAAGTTGCACACCCACTAGAGATAGTTTAAAAGTCTAAAGATGAGTGAAGATGAAATAATTTCATCTTACATGTTGAAGGTTGATGAAGTTTTCAATACCATTATAGGATTAGGAGAAGAAGTGAAATAATCTATAGTTGTTCAAAAGGTATTGAAATCACAACTCCTAAGTTTGATTCTAAGGTGTCTGCAGTAGAAGAGATGAAATATTTGGACAAGATTGAAATATATGGGCTTTATGGCATCTTGACTACCTATGAGATGAGAAAAAATAAAAGAAGACCTCCTAATTAGGAATCAAATTTAAAATTTGAGAAATATTTAAAAGCCAAAAAGGTCAAGAATGAGGAATGCTCAGTTGTTGATGATGAACTAATAGCCATGTTTGATAGGAAGTTGAGGTTTGGATTTGGTAAGTACAAGGGTAAGTTACCTTTTGAATGTTTCAACTATTGAAGACTGGTCACTTTGCATCTAAGTGTCCTAACAAGGATAAAATAGAGCATGATGAAGAATATGATGAAAATCATGGAGATGATAGGAAGGTCTATAATCTTGATAAGAACAAGAAATATTTCAAGCAGTATGAAGGTAGGATAGGGTCATTCAAGGATAAGAGAAGTTTTTACACCAAATAAGATAAAAAATCATCTAATACAAGTGACACAAGTATATTTGATAGTGATGATGGTAGTAATAAACTTGATCATGAAAATAATGAAACATTATTCATCATTTTAGAATTAGACAATGAGGGTTACTCAAATGGGAAAGGCCTTATGGTTGATTTAGAATTAGATTAAGAAGAAGCTAAAGTGAACCTTGAGGAAGAATTCGTAAATGCCCTAGAGGATTTATAATTCTAAAGAGGAAAGAATTATAAAATAAGATCATTAGTTAAGGACTATGAATATCAAATTGGTTAGTTTGAGGAGAGATTGAGTAACACATCTAAGGATTATGATGAGATCATCAATTAGATTAAAGCACAAATGGAAATAGTCACTACTAGCTTAAAATTTGAAAAGGAAGATTGCACCAAGCATAAAACTAAAGTGGAATCCTTGAAATCTGAGTTGGATCAAGCATTTATCAAGGTGAACACCTTTTTGAAGTTTTAAGAGAGGCTCTAGATGACATCTTGAGTAGGCAAAAGTCTGCAAGTGATAAGATAGGTCTTGGTTTCAAAGAAGACCAAAAGGTGGTAGCTCAATTTAAGGAGATAGCTAATGAAGATAAGAAGGTCAACATGAAAATACCAATTAGTTAGGCTAATTTTGTGAGGTATGCTAATTCATTCAATAGTTACTATTTTATATGCAGTTAATTTGGTCATAGAGTAAGAAAGTGTAGAATACCCTCCAAGAATGAGTACTCATGGGACTATGGAAGGAGTCATAGTTCACATCAATTAAGAGGTATGAATGAGGTGATTTGATATAGTTATCATAATTTGGGATATATTTCAAGATTCTTCCCTAATATATTTATAATATCATCAAGTCAGAAAAAGACATTTGAAGCCCTTAGAGTGCAAGATAGAAGGCAAATGAATGTGTGTAAACCAAAAATAATAAAGGTTAGTCATGATCAATCAAAATTTTTAAATGGAATGCTTATTATGGTTTAGCATCCTTTATTTATCATTCTTTACACTAAATTATTGATAACAATGGTGTGGCATCTAGTTTTAAGATTCAATCTTGGATCAAAAAATAACGTAGGTCTTCTATGTTGAGGAGTATTTAAGAGTTGTCTCATGATGCTTGTGTAGGATTTGAGTGTAATATGATAGGATATTAGATCCCAAATAATGGAAAATGTAAATTTTAAGGATTTTAAATGTTTGTGTAAGATATTGATTAATATTTTGATTAATAGAATGCATTTTTTTCTCTAGTTATTGTTGCTTCTAGAGCACATTTTAGGTGACGTTGTTTTAGATCTGGCACATGGTTTTTTTGCTAGAAGTTGTTATTTTCTACATTTAAGTAATGTGGAATGTATATATGCTATTCTAAAATGGTTATCAACATGGAATGGGGGAGACTTATAGTCTTCTAATCTTTATATGGAAAAATATGATGTGGCTTTTGATGCAGAAAGTTTAAATCCTTGTGAATATTTTATAAATTAATATCATTATATTCTACATGCTAAAAAATGTTTCTCATATCTATTGTGAACATGGTTATTCATTGGAACAAGGATTCACATAACGTATATGTAAAGTGATATGAAGGTAATTCTAGTGCATGATGATGGAACAAGACAAATAAGGAGGTTGATGGGGAACATATACATTACTGACTGCATCTGGTGGTGGATGGTCTCTTGGATAGTTTTATAAAAGGAACCATATACATAGTAAAATTATTTAACTCATATCTACCTTTAATTTGTTTATAGTTTATTTATAATTTTGATATCCATATTTGATCATATATAGTTGTGCAGGGTGCTCAACCTAATCAAATTTTGACAACATGGGAGACATGGTTGGTAGTGCAAATTGGATAATACCAAGTGTGTGGAGATTTTCAAGTGGAATTTGAATTTTGTATTTATTTTCACATATATCCACATCAAATTATCAAAAAAATAAGATGATGACAATAATGGCATTATCAGACACTAGTTAAGCATACACAGAATTATAGTAGACTATTACACTTCCATCATGGGAAGACAAAGAGCCTATAGTCATGCAAGCATGAAATTGGCTATATTTTCAAGGATGTTATGTCATGTGGTTGATGGGAAGGATATTTTATGATAAAAATATGCTAAATGGTTTGATTTTTGATAATAAGGCTATCCATATGGCTAACATGCTAACCAATTTTACTCATTGAAATATAATTTCAATAAATTTGGTGATTCAATTGTATTTTGAAAAAGTTTGAGATGGGAAGGGGTTTGAAATAAAGTGAAGTTTTTTTTTAAAATTTTACTATTTAAAATGAATTTTAAGGTTTTAATAGATAGTTAAATTAGAGTATAATAGAAAAGAAAAAAGATAGAAGATATATGTGGAAAGATATGATGTAAAAGAGGAAGAAGAGTGTTGACAAAGAAAGGATAGAAAAAGAAAGTGAGATTATGAGGATATGAAAGAGGATGAGGAAAAGAGTATATTAGGATTAGTTAATTATATTTCCTCAAATTCATTTGTAATTAATCAAAATTATAAAAACTTGAATGTTTAAGGCCTTTTTTGTCTCAGGATGAGATACATTTTAAGTTGAGGTGAGTGTTAGTAGAGATAAAGGTAAATATAATTTAATATTATTTTCCATTATTTGTATTAAAAAGGATAAAGTAGGTGTTAAAAATAAGTCAAATAGTCTTTGGAAAGGAAGAGTCATTTGAGGAAAGTGAATAATAACGTGGAAGCTTTTATAAGCAATTGTATGGGAAAGTGAAGATCATACCATTTTGAGTAAATGGAATATATAATTTGGGTAATTTACTTGTCTTTATTATTTCCTATAATTTAATGTTTTATGTGAAATTTTTATTATTTATCATTATTTCCACTAAATTAATGCTAACACAAATGAGCAAACCAATAAATAAAATACATAAAACACAATGTAATGAAGATAAAGAGACTCAATGTAAGCAAAAACAAATTGTGCATATGTAATGAATAATGTGATATTCTTTGAGTATGAATATTTTATTTAAATTATGGGGGATGGAATAATAAGGAAGGGGTGTCCAAGATTCCCCAATTTTTCCTGACAAATGGGTAGTACTTACATAGTCCAAAGGGACCTCAAACTAATATAGTTCTCTTGAAAACTAGGATAGAACAAATGTGATGATAAGTAGAGAAGAAATGATTAATAGAGGAAAAATAGGAATGGGATTGAAAAATGGAAAGATCATATAGGTCTATAATTACTCATAAAATGGTGAGAGTGTAAAGGCATATAATAAAACAACATGAAAATAAGAGTGGTTGAGTTGACCCAAGATGCTTCATGCATCCAAACACTACCTATATAGTTTGTGTGGACTTTAATCTAATTTAGTTATCCAAAAAGGGGAGTGTAATGAAATAAATAAAAGTGATGAATAAAATAAAATAAAAACCCACCCAGAAGATGACAAAACTTTCTAACTCTCATGGATATTTTAACCCCTCCTCTAACTAAGAATGTTTTTGATATTTTGTATGGTATTTTATAATATTTTTTGGTTTTTTTGAATAATTAAATCAAATTAATATGTTAAAATATATAATTAAACATATTAAAAATAACCCTAGTCTGTATGTAGAGGCTCAAACAACAACTAAACTAGATACAATAGTGCTCCTACAAACCATAAACAAAATTCGAGGCCTAGGGTAATACCACACAACTATAAATACAAAAAAAATGACACACAATTTGGAAATAATATGAGAAGGAGAAATTAGAAGATAGGCTCAAGTAACTATAAACATGTGAAAACATATGTTGACATGCCATAAGATACTAGCCCTGAAAAGAAGTTACTAATGTTAATGTTAATGTTAATGTTAATGTTAATGTTAATGTTAATGTTAATGTTAATGTTAATGTTAATTTTAATGTTAATTTTAATGTTAATGTTGATCTTGATGTTGATGCCAACCACTCATAACTATCTCTAAAATATTCATTCAAAATGTGTGCATACATGTTGGTTTATAATCAAGATCATGATGGGTAATAGGATTAGAATGGTCCATAAGAATATGTAACAAGAAGCAAAAATGATCTAGGGAAAATAATTTTTTTTTAATAGAATTAAAATCTCTAGATAAAAATAAAATGGTTTAGGTAACAATAGAATGGTCTAGATAACAAGGTACAAATGGTCCAGGTAAAAATATAGAAATGATCTAGGACGTACAGTATAAAATGATCTAGTGAATAATATGATATGGAATGGGTGTCCCCAAATCAAGGGATCTTATATAAAATGAAACAAAATAAAAATCAAGCATTAAAACACTTGAGGTGCCATATTTTCATGGGTTATTCGATCTCTTATCCATCTAGAGTAATCAACCTATATGCCCCAAAACCATAATTTACAGTGACCACAAATGGACCTAACCAATTGGTTTCAAATTTATATTTCTTTTTACACTTGGCATTGGTGTTTTTATAATTTTATTTGAAGACCAAGTTAATTACTTGAAATTATCTATATAGAATGTTTTTGTTATATCTACAATGTATCCTATTTTGGTAATCTTACAAATGGTCTAAGATAGCCAAACATTTTTCATCCATATGATCCAACTCTTACAATATAGAAAATATATATTCTTCATCATCAATAATGTCCTATAGAGAGATGTGTAATGAGTTAAACTCAATTTTGATGGGAATAATGGCCTCTAAACCAAATATTAAGGATTATAATGTGTAGTTCCTTTAGGGGTTCAATGACTCGTTTAGTAAACCCAGAGGGCAAGTTACAAATACAAATGCCAATCATGGATGACATCATTGACAATATTTTTAAGGATTGTAAAAATGGTATTTTTATATGCCTCTACTTGACCATTGACTTATGGGTTATATGGTGTGGAACATTTATGTTTAATCTTGAATTGGTGATAGAGGGCTTTGACATCCTTGTTCTTAAAAGAGCCACCATTGTCAAAGATGATTTTGGAGGGGATGTCATAGAGGAATATAATATTAAAATAAATTAACTTGGATATTTACTTGTTAGTTATATAAGTGAGGGTTATGGCCTCATCCACTTAGTAAAATACTCTGTAGCAGTAAGGATGTGCTTATGGCCATCAGAGGAAGTAACACTTATTTTCGCAACAAGATCAAGTCCCCATGTTGAAAAGGGCCATGGAATAATTAACTAGAGTGGTAGTGAAGGTTCATGGATCAAATTTCTATGCTTCTAACAAGAAATGCACTTCTTGACATAATTTTAGGCATTTGTCTTCATTATGGGAAAATAATATCTTATGCAGAGGAGTTTTTAGTCAAGATCAAGCTACTTGTGTGGACCACAAAAATTCATTCATATACTTCTTTGAGTTACAACATAAATTATCCCCAAGATAAATAATGAATAAACACCCCATCATACCCTCTATGATAGATCATGTTTCCAAGGATGGTATAACAAGATGCTCGATGAAGGAATAATTTTGTTTGGTTATTTGAAAGTTTCAATAGAAGGGTTTGATCTTAGAGATAAGTATATAGGTCTTGATACCAAGAAGGATAGGGACCAATAACATTACGTACTCTCTATAAATATAACATTACATAATCTAGCTTCAAAATATTATTGATGATGAATTGATATTTTCTGGCATTGTTAGAATTACTAAAAAATTTGTATCATAGACCCAATGGTAGCCATGGCATCCATTGATTAGTTATTGTCCCATGTTATTTGATCAAACTAAATAAACTAAAATTTCTATTTAATATTATCCACTATATGCTTCTAAGGTATAATCTTATTATCTCTTGTTTGGTACTATTATGTGGCTTGATTGATGATTAATTGATAATCTCCACATACCATCAATTACTTGATATCTCATTATATTGAAACATGAAGTACAAAAACCAAGGCTATATATTCAGCCATGTTATTGGTACAATGAAAACTAATATGAAATTAATTTGGAATAATATCCCTTTATGGTATGAGTAGTAAAATACAAGATACAAATCCATGGGAGGTGAATGAAATTTAAAAGTATAGTGTCCACTGTTTAGACTCAACAATTACCTCCTCTAGGGTCATGATTTATTCATCTATAAATTAAAATGAAAGAGGCTTGGTGTTGATCAAAAGAGATTTAGTGAGATAATATACCAATACTTGCCCCTTAGTTCCCTTATTAGTCTAGTATTAATCATTGAATTCATTTAGAAACATAACCCATTTAGACATGTGACCTATGAGAGTGGCCTTTGATAATAAGTACTTAAGTGGACAAATCTTTGATATCATAATGGTTTTGTTATGCATCATGTAATGCCATTGCTTTTGGTAGGTGAATACCATTGTAAGACAAGCCTTTTCCATAGGTGGATAGTTATGATGATAAGTTAATAATATATTGATAAGATAGTATATTGCATGCTCTTTTCCATGCTCATCATATTGAGTCAAAAGTGACCCTAATACTTGTTCTATTTCTAAAATGTACAAAATTAATGGTTTGCCTAATGTAGGTAGAGTCAGTACTAGCGAATTAGCTAAGTAGGTCTTCAATTTGGTAAATTCTTATTCACAATCTTTATCCCATTGAAATGTGACACCTATATTTAGAAAGTGTTTAAAAAAATGACACTTATTAGCAAACTATGATATGAAATGACATATAGAATAAATTTTTACCTATAAGTTACAGAGCTATTTCAAATTTGATGGAGGAGGAATTTAAATAATATCCTTGGCCTTAGCTAGATATACCTCAATACCACTTTGTGGCATAGTGAACCCTATCAATTTTCCTTAAGTAACATCAAATATGCACTTATTATGATTGAGATGCAATTTATATTTTTTAATCATCTCAAATATTCTCCATAGAATGTCAAGGTGGTCTAAACATGTTCTTCATTTAGCTAAGATATTATCAATGTAGTCTTTAATGATGTCATACAAAATGTCATGAAAGATGATAGTCATGGAACATTGATAGGTTTCACATCCATTCTTCAAGCCAAAGGGCATGACTTGATAGGAAAACATTCCCCATGGAATGGTTAACATGGTCTTGTGTTGGTCATTTGGTGCAATATTAATCTAGTTATATGCTGAAAATCTATCCATGAGGGATAAAATTTTATATCCTACTATTGAATTGAATATCATGTCAATGTTAGGTAATGGGAAATAATCTTTAATGTGTGCCTTGTTAATGTCTCTAAAATTGGTGCATAAGTGAATTACCTATGGAATTTTTATGACTAGCATGATGTTATAGATCCACTTGGAATAGTCAAGTGATCGAATGAACGCTGCATCCAAAAAAATTTCTAACTCCTTTTTGACCATGATGGCTATGCATGGGTGTATTTTATGTAATTTATATTTGACTATTTGGTATTTATATTTGGCCAATGAAAGGTGAAGACTAAGCATGCTTGAGTATGACCATGTAAATATATCAATGAAGTCTTTCAAAATGGTAATAATGATGTCATGTTCCTCATTAGTGAGGGATGTGCCTAGATAAACCATATTGTGATCATCATATATACCAATGTTGAACTTTGTAGTATCTTCAACTAGTAACATTGAGACATTTTCAAGAATAGTAGGAAGGAATAGAATGGATCCTTTTCATCTACCTATTGATTAAAATATTCATCTATATAATAGGACTCTAAATAAACTATGCTAGGTAATGGCTAGTTGGAAAATACCTCAGGAAACTCTTGAGCAAGGTACTCAAAAACATGTTGTTCTTTAGAATTGATGATAGAAATAATGGTAATGCTTGGGATAGGTGATAATTGCATTTATTAAGGAGAGAGGTGATCCTCCCCATCTAAGAGTGCCTAAAATAGGTTATCACTTAAGGACTTGCCTTTATATTTATTCTTTCCTTGATCCAAGGGCACCTCAAAGAGGTTTTCACATGAGGATCTCAATGTTTTAATTTCATCATGACCAGGGATTTTTTCCTAGTAACCAAAATAAGTAGTAGGGTCTAAATGGAAATTAAATCCTTTTTTGTAATAACCATTTGTAAATCCATCTTGAAGGCCCATGAAATCAAAAATAAATTACTTATTCCAAAAGTTATCCAAAATTATAATAGAATCTTGTTGGTCCCAATCAACTAGGTTAGGATGATGAAGGGTAAGTGGATAAAGGTTTGTAATGGTCATGATGGCATTAGAATAAAATAAATAAATATTTAATGTCTCATTATAGATTCTATAATGGGATGTTACATCACTACTAGTATTTTCATTGTTATTTAATGAAGAGGAATCACTCTTGAATTTAATGGGGCCACCCCCAAGTGGTGTAAATCCAAGACCTTAATTCCCCATATATTTAATAGTTAAAAGAGGTTCAAAAATTCATTGCGTATTGGATATGAATCCTCTTCCTACATAGTCCAAGCTATTCAAAATTATATTTGGTATGGGGTACATGGAAATATGGAAGTAATTAACAAAATTGTCACCATAAAACTAACCTCCCTCAATGTTGGTGGCCCGATCTTGATTATAGGTGATGTATTAGGTATAAAGATGAGTGGATCCTATAGAAAAAATTTATTCTTCCTTTGCCAAATCATGTTGGGCCTACCAAGATTTATAGAAGGTTTAGGGTGGTCATAAGACTTAGGAGACTTAAAAAACCTATCAATGTAGAATGCATTGTGTATGTGGCAATACCATCATCATAAATAGTCAAGTGGGTGGACATGGTAATAGGAAATAGATTAGTATAATTAGAAATGAGGTCACTAGGGTTGATATAATTAGATTTGGGAGGTTCAGAATTCACCCCCTTACCTTTCTTGCCTTCCAATGTAACGTTAGGACAATAGGTGTAGTTGTTGTACTCAGCTTATAGATTTTTGCAATATTGGTATGGTTATAAGCCATTATAAAAAGTGAACTATAGACTATAATGGGGAAATTGATGTAGGGTTGATAGTGTATGCACATAATATTTTCAAACTTTATCAATTACTAATGTTTTTTCTCTTATAAGAACCCATCAAGTCTCAATCTGTTTGAGTGCACACCTTAGGAGGTGCATCGAGAAAGGGGTGGGTAGACCATTGGTGATTCATAGGATTGTTTTCCTTATACTACCACTTGAATCTACACACCCATCTCTTAGAAACATTCCCCTAAGCTTTACCTCCTATTTTTCACCCTCTTTTAGTCATTTTCCACCTACATTAGCCATTCCATAGACTAAAATCCTTTTTTATGGTTTACATTACACTATTGGCCCCATATAACTTATACTCTAATTGATAAAACTTATTTAGGGTCTAGGTCAGCCCCTGGCTGACCTAAAACAAGACCTAAATTGTTTTTTCAATAATGATACAATGTTGATTGGGTTAACCTTATCGGCCTAAACTTTTGGAAAGGACTAGGCTTAGATCCATCTATATAAACACATCCATTTTATCATTTATAAAAGAAGAGAAGAGAAGAGCTATATATTATGCATCTGCTTATCTATCATTTTACTTGAAGAGCATAGCTTAAGGTTTCATACTTTTTTTTGGAGATACAAATCTTGTCTTATGGAGAAGTCCTTTGGATGCATTAATAGGTTCTGTATCCTAAAGTTTATTTATCCTTGTCATCCTTACATAACATAACAACCTCTTGTGAATCACCTTGGCCAAGAGAGATATTGAGGCTCGATGGTTCATCTTCAAAGGTAAGTATTCCTTACTTTGTTCCTCCTTTGTAAGATTAGATAGATATGAATTTGTAATTCTTTCCCATACATTAGGATTATATATACACTGATGTGAGTATATATATTTTATTCATGTTTAATTTTAATCTTTATTACCCCCACTTTGTTCCACAAGATTTGGTGAGAACTAAATTAGATTTTACATTACGTATTAGTTTAGTGAATATGAAAACATAGGACTTAGTTATGGTTATTGCATATTTTTTGCTTGACTAGAGGCTTTGGAACCCTACTTCATGATATTATTATGGTAAGAGATCCCTTGGCCAAGTCTAGTAGATCAATATTGTTCATGACCTTGAATAGCTAGTTTGTCAATAATTAGAAGTGTAAGTAGGATTTATCTTCTTTGCACTAGGATTAATTTATATATTAGCTACCTTTCCCTTTCATATGTTTTAGTGAACTAAACATGAATCTACCCCTTATAGATTTTATTTCATGCCCTCATTTTTATCATCTTATTATATTTCTCTATATTTAAAATACTATATCAAAATATTAAGTATAGATCTAACTTTCTATGCATAGGTTTAACACATAGTCAGTGCAGAATGACTCTATTTTGTCTATGTAGGTCTTCATCAACTATAAGTTATTGGATCAAATAGTTTAACACAATACTCTTATTAAACTCTATATTATTATACATTACAAATATGTTGACTCTATTTGATAATTATTTCTACTAGAAAAAAGGTCAATGAACACTACCAAATAGGTTAACCATATTCCTTATTCTTCTTCAACATACATGGTTCTATATAACTCTATTGAGCTAGTCGACCTAGTTTATAGAATTTGAAAGTAGTAACTAAGGCATTACAACATAAAATTTGAAAACTAAATCATCTTAAAACCTACCAAGGATACTTTATTTCCTCTCTATCATTTTATAACTTTCTATAGTTCTATTTTTTCATAAGTTGGTAGTCTTCAAAACTGCAACCCTATAACTAACTAGGTTGACCTAGTCGACCTAGTTATATGGTCTATTTTTTGTCTGAGAGACATAGTTGACCTATTTGAATTTATTGTTAAAGACCCTACTCTTGTAGAATAATAAAGACTTAGACAACTTTGTTCTATACTATTTGTATATAGTGTTGCCCAAATTGATTATGTACTATTATTAATTAAGGAATTAACATCTATTTTTTAATAATTAATTCACATTTCCTTTTCAGCTTTGCATGCTTAGAGTAACTCACATAATATAAATAGATAGTTTTTTAAATTACCATTTTAGTTACACTATTTTGAATACACTACCAAATCACTTAATATTCAAAATGTATTTAAATATTTATCTTTCCAAGGCATACCTACATGTATTTCATCACCAAGGGGGAAGGTAACTTGGTTTTCTAGCTAAGTATAAATATTTTGTTAATGGTATATATTAGTAAATCTCTTAAAACCTTTATCAATATAATATTTTGAAGTGAGGGGGTAGGCCCCAATACCAAACCAGTACCATTGACAATATAGATCCCTTCTAGCCCAAACATCCTGAAACTAGCTTTAGACTACTTTCTAGTTCCCTAATTCGGCCAACTCTCCTATCACATTAAAATAAAAACTTTCTAATAATATAATAAAAAATACAGTCACCAATTAGTTAGTATTTACCTTTTAGTTGATTTATTCTCTCTAATCATTGTGATTTTTATTGCAAAAATTGTATTGGCCAATGTTGGTGAAAGGTTTGTGTTGTGTGCCTGAATTGGATCAATCACATTGATCCAATTGTTTGTATGTTTGATTTAATTCTTAATTACAATTATCATGCAAAATTTTTCCTTTATTTCATAACACTATCATCTTGATCAATATAATCTCTTATAGACTATGTTTTTTCTTACTACCAGTAGTACAAATTTTACCTACATGACTATGTCTTCTTATTCACCCATTTAGTTCTCTATTTAGTAGTACAAAATCAAACTAGATGACTATGTATCCTTATCAACCTACTTCACCTTCTTATTTGTAATACATATTCAACTATAATTACTAAGCATTCTTATCTTGTTATTGGATTATAACACACATTCAACTAATTTGAATTTGTATCCTATTTGTTAACTTTTTCTTTACATCATTCTTATCCTTTTAACCTTTCTCTTGCATCATGAACTTCATGATCGAGGACACACAAATTTGAATTCAATAGATATGATGAGATTTACCAATCCCAATAGGTTTTCCATTAAAATTTTTTGGATCCTACTTTAAATTTTAGTAATGTGCTTGTATCCACTCACACTATAAGTTATGGGACTCCTCCTCATTTATCTTCAATTTTTAACCCTCTATTCTCCTTAGAATATCAACCTTAATTAGAGTATACATTATAAATGCTTTTATTCATTAATGAATTTCCTCAACATTGAGGAAAATACCCTTACACTATTTATTAGCTTATGATAAGTGGTCAAGAAAAAGAACCCCATTCACCTTCCCCAACATTCTCACATGGATTTGGGGGGAATAACTTATTTGATTCTAAACCTATTCCTTCTTTTTTTACCCCTTCTCATACTATGACCTCTTCTTCCTTGATTTCTTCAACCTCCATGCTAAGTATATATACTAGCATGGCATGTTTAACATCTAGTGGGTTTTTTCTAAGACCCACTCTTCTCAATTCCTCCACTAGTGCATCATTTTATACCCATGGTAATCATACCATTAGTGATTCTTCTTCTTATAATCTTTATAATAGTTCATCTTTCACCACACATGCTACTCATGCCACTAGTACCTCCTTTTATAACAACACTTCTCAATCCACTAATGCTACCCATGCTATTACTCATAGTGGTACACAAGCCACTAATACCAATGCTAATGTTTTAAGTGATGTGCATACTAATCAAGACACCACTAAAACCCATAAAATTTTGTTTTGAACACTTAACCAAATGAATGTTTTCCAAGATAATAATTCCATCCAAATGATACAAATTTATAATCACCTTATACATCTCCAAAATCAACTTAAACATTTTCCACAGAGAGTGCACAACCAAAATTCCCTCACACCTCCCCTTTGGGATTCCTATGGAAACCTTATTCCTTAACCACCTCTTTTTAACAAAACAATTAAACATCTTCAAAATGAACCTCTTATGCCTCAAATTTATAATATCGATAAATGAGGTATCACCCCTAACATTAGCTACAATGAGTCAATTGATCCTAACTTACACTTAAAACATTCAAAAATCTATACAAAGACTGGGTCAAGTTAAACACTTTTTCCATTACCAAGATCTTAGTAAAAATCCTATCCATAAATGATTTATATTGGTATAACCAACTCAAATCTTATTCCATCACTAATTTGGAATATCTAGTTAATGCTTTAGCAAAGGAGTTTCAAACTAGTGACCTCTCTAAAAATTCATTAGCTCATTTTATTAATTTCAAGAAAATTGAGATGGAAACTACACAAGCTTTAATAAAATAGTAAAAAACCTTTTCTAACAAGTGTGAACACAACATGGTGGATTATAACCTATTGCATTTATTCACCAATGATCTCTATCATAATTTTCAATATTGGGTTTGGATACTCTCTCCACAAACTTTGGAAGAGGCCCTCAACTAAGCCAAGTGCCAAATTTTCTCATGCATCAGTTTGAGCCATCCCAACCTCCTATGGGCACTCACATGATCATCAAAAATAAACATTTTCATGATACTAAGAGTGGTTTCATTGACCACATCATCTATATTATCATTCATAATATTCAATCTATTGCTCTTGACCTTGCTCTGAAGCAAGATCCAATTTTAAACCACACCCCTCATCCCTATTTTTATCTAATAAACAACATCAATTCTCATAAGCCATAATTCTTATAGGAACTCCAAAAGTATCTACCAAGGCCTTTTCCATGAGATCTTGATCTTACTCACCTTATGAAATCATGGTACAATCCAAATAAATTTATTTGGTTTCATACTATCTAGGTTCACTCTCATGAGACTTGTAGGTAATTATGTAACTTAGCTATGGATTTCCTCCTTGGTCCAAAATTTGACCATGATTCCCTCAATTATAAATTTCAATAATCCTATGACATTACCTTCAAAGCTCATGAAACACAAATTAAAAATAAATATTTAAACTAGGCTAATTCTCATCTGGCCATTTACAAAGATCCTCTTCCAAATCATCAAGACAATAATGATAAGCATACTCCTTTCACCAAAAATGTTGATACTATTATATACCAAAATCCTAAAGATAATGTGGTCAATAAGACTAATATATGAATGGTAGTTACCTACTTGATTTCATCCTACCCATACACACCAATCATCTCACATTTTCCATGTTATCCAAGATTTTTCCCCAACTCAGCTAAAAGAGTTGGGTTAAGAAGACATTATCTATTTTGATGAATAAATTCTAACACCTCAATTGGATAACACCTCTCATATGATTTATACAATTTATCCAACCTATTTACCTATCTCCAATACTATTCAAAATTATAATACCACTTATTTAAATATATCATAACATAAAACTACATCAACTACCTCATTCTCTAACAATAATCAACCAATTTATCCCCCAATTAAACTTACAAAATCGTATCAACACAAATTTACATGCACTTCTCTTCCTCCTTCTAAAGAACTCCTCCAACATTATGTCCCTATATCTAGTAACCCCCTCATGGGTTATGATGAATGGGACCTATCATGGAGCTTTCTAATCTCCCATCTCAAATCCCCTTTATCAAAATCATGTAAACTTATCCACATCATCTCAACCACCTTATGTAACTCCTATTTGAAATGAACATCCCACATCCTCCCCTAGAAAGATATAAATTAACCTTATTTGTGTCAGAAGATAACATATTACAACAATGCAAAGAGATGTCTATATACATTGAAAAAATAATGGATAATTATCTCTCTCAAATTCCTTATTATTATTATGATTCCAGATGATATTTTGCATCATGTAGATGATCCTTCCCTCTTTATAAGCATCCAAATTATTGACATCTAATTCAAGTATTTTTTGATTTATGAGGGTTCAAGTACATGTATTACCACCTTTAACTTCATTAAAACTCTTAGATACTTTGAATGTAATCTTAAGTCCACATAAAACATGTGTCAAGGCTATGACCGAAGGCAAATTCCTCTATTAGGTTGTATGTGTATCCCTATCACCATCCCATCTATCACTATTCAAGTGAAGGTTATAATCTTCAATTTTCCTCTCTTATAATATCTTGCTTAGTAGGTCATAGACTCATCGCATGAGGGTTATTGCCTAGTTTACCTACCAATGTGTCAATTTGCCTCATAATGGTGTAATCTATAGGATTAAAGGCAACACTATCACTTAGAATTTTGAAAAATTCTAAGACCTTGGTGTATTCAAAATTCAAAATTTTAATTTCCTTATCAACTCTACACAAGTTTACCATGGTCACCTAAAACTCATTAGGAATATAACACCTAACCTATTATATTATGATTATAATGAGCTCAATGAGATAAATATCAAGATAACAACTTTTGATCTTTCTCCTCATCTCATTTCCAAGCTTCCACCCTCTCTAAAACTGGATTCCTATCAACCACCTAGTGATGATATACCTGTCATCTTAGCTAAAACTTGGTACTCTATTCATCATACCACCTCTAATGAGAAGGTCATACCTACTTTCATAATTGATATTCATGCACCTGACTATGATGATGGTTATACCTTTGATGACCCATTTTTATGAGGTCTTGTTCAAGATTGAGATGCTAAGATCCTTTATTATTATTATTATTATTATTATTTATTTCACTCTTTTTATTTATCTTATGACATTACATCTTATATAGTTCCTAATTTTAGAATTATTCCTCTTGTTTGTAGGGTAGAGATGGTGTGTTTAAATGGAATACATCCTATTTATGACGAAACTCTTAGGAACATGCATATGGATCATGTTATGATTGGTCCTTATCACTTCACTAAATACCAAGATACCTATAGCTAGTTTGTGCTTGAGATGTTTACTATTATCCTTCAACCCCATATTCATACTACTCCTCCCTCCATTGATCCTAATCTGGATCCTATTCCTATTTTATCTTAGTCTCTTCCTAATTCTAATTATGATTCTCTTTCAGTCAAACCTTATCTAATATCTCCACCAGTCACACCCCCTTGGTGATGGAATATTTCATGTACCATAACTTGATCCTTTACCTACCCAATGGGATGATTAATTATACTATGACATTCATAGAATCATTAGTCATTAGACTAGAGATTTTAAATTATCCTAGACTTACTTGGATTCTAATTTTACACACTATGTTATTATACCCAAAAATTCTACTAATAATCATATCTATTGCTTCCATGACACAAAAAATCATTCCTCCACTCCTTGTCAAAATTTTTGATAATACATAGACACCTTATATCCTACTCTTCCTTAACCCATAAACAAGGCTATACCTCCCCCCAAGTTATTACCTAAGTATATTCCTAACTATGGATAGGTATATTTTTTATGGCACCAATGTGGTACCCATCACACTAATCATCTCATCCTTTAGTAGCATTTACAAAATCACCTTATGACCATTCATGTGCCTATTATCCTCCTCCCACAAATTACTCATGAAATAAGACTCCCCCTTCTTCTCCCATGGTTCCTCCACTAGTGGCTCCTTCTTCCCCTATATTTCCTTCACCTATGGTTTCTCCTCTAATGGTTCCTCCACATTTTATCCCTTCACATGTGGATTCTATTTAAGCTATGGTCCCTTATCCACTAATGACTCCTTCATGTCTTATATATTCCACTCGTATTCATTATCTTGAGTATCTTATGCAATCATTTATTTTCATTGATATATTATTATTTTATCATGATTATTTTCTACCTTATCTCCATAACATAGATAATCATTATTGTGATTTGGTTATACAAACCTTGCTCCCCTTAGTACTCATTATTTACCATGTGATCAGTTAACAAATAAGTCATATCATTATAATCTCATTTTATCAGTCCATATTTGATCTTCCTAAATTACCCTTATCTCCTTTCACAAACTAAGCATACACATGGTTGAAACTTGAGTTAATATGTTGGTTCATAGGTAAGCCTAAGTGTTTTATTCAGTAACATCTTCAAATACTTAAATTCATTTAACCAAAGTCTAAATCGCATTTATGTTTATCAATTTATCTCTCATGTTGGTCATTCCAAATCCATATGGAGGAGGAATTTTAAAAGCCATAAAAATTTAAAAGCCAAATAATTTTAACAAAAAGCAATGATATAAAAGGCAACATTAAAAATTTAAAAAGTCAAATCATACTAAAAGATGTCATTTCAAGAACATATCCTTTCTATAATTAAATATCAAAATCCATGGTTTGCCTCATGATAGAGTCAAGGTCCATTTGGGTGTGGTAGGTCAGTATATTAGAAAAGGAATATTTAAAAAAAAATAATAATTGCTACCTACTTTTTCACACAAGTACCTAATGTTCATAGTAGATCGATGGCTCTATAAGAGGTCTTGAGAAATGAGAAAAACATTATGGGAATATAGGTCCATTTTAATTTCTTTGTTCAAACAACCAACATGAGTCTATCTTAGTATCTCACTTATTTGCATATACAACTTTATGCTTATTGTGAACATGTATAATTTATATATTGATGGTCACTAATCACTTAGTGTCTTTTCTATGTCCTTAGTGTGCCTCATGTTTCCTAAGGTATTAGAATCTATGAATACATTATGATATTTACATCTCCTATTTCATTTACATTCATCTAAATATATCCCCTTGAGAAATATTTTTATTCACTGATCACTCCCCCTAGGGATTCCATTTGTGAGTTGTAGTGTAAGAGCTTTGATAAGACTAGGCCTTCCTCATAAATTACCAAATTACCATTTTAAACATTACTTTTAACATATTTTTTTATATATTTCTACCTCATTTGTGTTCCCTTTGTGATTTCCACTATAAGACCATGGATAGGATTAGGCCTTCCTCACAAAATTTTCCAATACCTAAGTCACAATGAAATTACATGTGTCAAATTTTAGATAAGTCATGATTTATCATGAGTTACACATTATTGAAATACTTCCCATCTTGATATAATATTTTTTATTCTTACTTCATATATATTTTATTTTTATCTTCTTATTTTTCTATTACATATAAGAATACAACCATTTTTCTTATGTTTTTCATACTTAGCTTGAATTAGTGGGATCAATTTAAGTTCATTATTTCAATTTTATTTCTCTTTTATACTTCCAAATGTGATTTAGTATCATTTATTGACTTAATTGTTTTGTTTTATATACCATTTGGATTTCTTATGCCTTCCATTTTATTACATTATTTTTATACTCCCCAACATGATATAATGTTATTTTACTTGTTTTAATTTGGTACAAGTATTATCATGGTTTAAAAACATTTTTTTATATGTTTTACCATCTTTGGTTTGTTATATGTTGTCATATTTTGGTATTACACATTTCCCATCTTGATATAGTGTGTAGTACATTTGTTTTGATTACTTATTCTTTTCCAAGTCATTTTTTCCTTTTTCTTTTTAACCATGCATGTGTATCACATAATGCTAGAAAAGAAAACACTCCACATATATTTTCCATAGCATATAAAACAAAATATAAATATATTTGATAGAAATAAATATATTACAACTCATGAGATTAAATCCAATTGAATATACACACACACACACACACACACACACACACACACACACACACACATACATATATACATATATACATATATATGTATATATACATATATATATATATGTATATATATATATATACATATATATATATAGATATATATATGTACACACACACACACACACACACAAGATGTGTGTGTGTGTGTGTGTGTGTGTGTGTGTGTGTGTGTGTGTGTGTATGTATATATATATGTGTATATATACACACACACATATATATGTATATATATACATATATATATACACACATACATACATACATACATACATACATACATACATACATATATATATATACATATGTGTGTGTGTGTGTATATATATGTATGTATGTATGTATATATATATGTGTATATACACACACACGCACATATATATATATGTATATATATACATATATATATATATATATATATATACACATACATACATACATACATACATATATATATATCATGTGTTTTATACAATACAAAATATAAAATACATAGCTCCAACTCTATGGCTAGGCTCCATCATGCCTATACTATGGCCTAGCCATGTTGCCCATAGATTCCTAGGACTGTCCCCTCTCCATGGTATGTTGTAATGAGGTAGTTTGGGATCTTAATCTTGGTACCTATCCCTATATGTTGGCCACTTAATATAGTACCTATCCAAAATATATTATGGTATCCATATATAATACTCTCTCTTGATTTAAGAATTACTAGGCCTTTGCCTCTCCTAATTCTACCCTTGTTAGTTGCTTAATCCATCCCGACATGTTTATAACTACCTCATGGCCTCCCCTACCAATCTAAACTAGCCTACCTAGGGCTGGGGTAGATGGTACCATAGGATCATCTTGGTGGGGTTGTATGGTGCCAACACCCCATCTAAAATGTCATGATACATAACCATAATAAGCGATCCTCATTTGACCTCTATTAAACATTATCATTGATTAAGGAGGATATTACTGAGCATTGTCATTGAGTGTTGAGCTTTGATATTTAATGTTGTCATTAATATCAAAGGTTATTATGAAGATACATGGTTCTTTCATTTATGTCAATCTAATATAATTGATTTTAAGGGTTCTTAGTCAAGTAAGCATTCAAATATGTGTGTAATGAGTTTTGTTGCCATTTTTAGTAAGTGCTATTATTGTATGAGAGAAGTGATGAGAGAATTTTTTTGAGGAATGTTCTAATGTTAGCTTGAGTGAAATATTTGAGGAGCAACATGAATAAGTATAGTTTGGTATCGTAAATTTAAATCATCTTATAATTCTCTATCTAGACTTTGTGAGATGGTATTTATAGGTGGAATGATGAAATGAGTGAGCTCTAAAAAAGAATTTATATGATTTGAATATCTGTGTAAGTAGCTTTGAAGATGCTTTAAATGAGATACAAAGATGAGATTGCTTTGAATAACACTTGATAATGTTTGACCATGATAAAGATTATCTGAGGATATACATGAGGTGTTGAGGACCTTAAAAATTATTATAATTTCATCTCTAAATATATATATATATATATATATATATATATATATATATATATATATTCAAATATGTTATAAAGACCCTAATTTTGCTCTGAAGATCTATATGTAGCTCCAAATAAGAGTGAGTGTATAAGGTTTAATTATTATACAGAAGATGTTGGAGAGTTTTTAATGATGTCATGGTGATGTCATGGAGGTATCGTGGTGAATGGATGAAGTGCCTTGATAGTCTAAGTAATAATGACAAAGTGTGCAATATGCCTATCCTAGTATACTTGAAATATGCTTAGTTGATCTTCAGTTTTAGCATGGTTTGAGATGATTAGGGATGAGTATAAAGTATTAATCATATAAAAGGTGTCCTATTAGAAGTCAAGAATGATTTGAGTGCTTGTTTTAATGAGTGTATTTCATCTATTTGATCATTGTTTTCATCTAGACATTTTGGGTCTAGTGACAAAAATTTTGAGTAGGCAATTTTTTGACATCACCATTGCCATGTATAGATGAGTTAGGGGGATTTGGTCATATGGTTGTGATCACATTTGTTCCTAGTCAATATGTGATAAATTTAAAGTTATGAAATGAAGTGAAACATAAGATTTTTAAGTACAAATTTGGGCTTCCAAGAAGTTTGACAGTGTTTTCCCATACTTAGCCAAATTTTCAATGTGACAAGAAGAGCCAAGTAAACATTTTGATGTGGTCATATTTTACATATATGGTAGTTTAAAGAAAATATGATCATATGGGTTTTTTTATTTTTGTTTCTACTTGATATTAATTAAATTTTAGGTCATGTGATAAAGTGCAAAAAAAATATGCATGTTCAAAGTTGGCCTCTCGGGCAGTTATTGACATGGTTGGTTCTATGGCAGAAAAATTTGAGTGAGTAGATTAATAGAGTTATATCTTACATGTAAAAAGGTTTTAAGATTATTTTTATACATTTTTGGATTCTACTATGTGAAGATATTATATGATCTAAATTTTAGATCATGTAACTAAGCATAGAAAAAAGTTATTGAGGTCCAAAGTTGGCCTTCCAAATAGATAATAATGGTCCCCATAGTATATTTTGCATGATGTTAAAGCTTATGACCAAATGGAAATCTAATGGTTCATGAGAGATCATAAAAATTTATATAATGGTTCATATTGAGTGATATGATTTCAAGGTTTCCAATGTCTAACACAAATAAAGACTGAGATATGTATAGAAGATCGATGGAGCGTGTTTATTCCAAGTTGTCAAGATGCAGTGAGATGGTGCCAAGTGTTTGATGTTTAACATTCAGAAGAGATAAAGATATAGTTTTATATAAGAATAAATGGTGAGTATGTGTTTTCAGTGATTGATATCAATGGTGCATATTAAATTCAAGAGGTCAAAGTGATAGTTTTATAACATTGTTAAAGTAAGGACAATCTTGAAGAGATTGAGGGAGCATGTGTAATCAAGATTTCAAGATTGCACGAGATGAGGTCAACTATTCAAAGTTTAAAATATCAGTAGTCTCACAATTTGAGTTAAAATTTGAAGAATAAATATGGTGCATTATTTATCTAATCAATGAGGATATGAGATGATAACATAGTGACTAAAGATTAACTGTGACTATTTGGATTTAAATATTTAAATTTGTGAAAGAAATATTAGTGCTCAATTTTTATGTTATATATTTTTATCTATGTAGAATTTTCTCATGGTGTAAAAATTGAATTTGTAAAGGGCTCTAATTTTCATCTAGAAATATATATCTGAAGATCTAAAAGTGTGTTCAATAAAATATATTTAGGTTCAAAGTTAATTATGTATTTGACTGTGTTTTACAAATGACCAAAGAAGGATGTTTGAGATTATTTTAATGTTATTTTAATACATAATGATGAATTAGCCATTGGAGTATGCTTTATACTCCATTAGGACCATATATGTGAATTATGAAGTTTTGAAAAATCATATGCAGTATGAACAAATGGTTATAAGTTGACTATATTTTTGTTAATAATGATTGTGTACAAAGATGTGTTTAAGCTAATTGAGGGTTAGCAGAAGAGTGATATGATGGATGTTGTCACTTAAATGGGACCTATTAATCATGTAACATGGGTAAATATGTTTTAAATTTTTATTTTTTTTCTTATTTTTCTCAAGGAAGTGTCAAAAAGGTGAATGGGTCATCATAAGACCTATAAGGTGACTTAGGATTCTTTGAAAGAGAGCTATGCTTAAATGTGACCATGTAATATGACTTAATGGTAAAGGAATTTATTGTGGATGATAAGGAAATATTTTGGAATTGATAATTCATGAATTCTCTATATATAGTGAAACCAAATATAATGGTTTCTAGATGTGTGAGAGACTTATAAGATGTGTGTGTATGTGAGAGTTATGGAGTGAAGGAAAGGGAGAGTGACCAGTAAATGAATTTATGAGTATATAAAATTGAGGAATTTGTGTATGACATATGGGTCATGTTTATTATGTTATAATAGTTATCTTGTAGATTAAGGATGAGAGAAGAGGTCTAGGGTGATCCAAAAAGATGTTTTATATTTATTGAGTGTATAGAGTTGAAGAGACCTGATATAATTTATATCTCCATTAGATTAGTAGGCATTCAGTGTTTAGAAAATGTTGTGTTCATAGGTATTGTTGTATCTACTCAACATATAGGGGGTTGTATCATCCTTGTAAGGTGAATCTTGATCAAAGTTTAGTTGTTATGGTTACTCAGCTAGATAGGTGTTGTAGCACCTTGTGGGATTGTAGTATCACTAAATAAGGGATGGTAGTTTCTTGATCAGTTGTAGCTAGTCTAGATTGGGTCTTGTTATTATAGGATATTAATCCACTTGTAGGTTATAATGGGTTTTATTGCCTAAAATTTTTTTCCACATATGTCATGTGTCATGTGTTTGATCTTCCATTGTCTCTATTGTTCATTGTTATGAATAATGTGTATGATTCATGAATAATTGTGGTAACTGATTAAGAATTTTTAAAGGTTTGAAACTGAAGTTGGATTATCTAGGCTCATTGATTCACTCCCCTCTTAGTGATTTTACCTCTATCAATTGGTATTAGAGTAGGTCCTTTGGTAAAGGCTTGATAGCATGAAGGTGATCCAAGGTACAACATGGGTAGACATCAAGGAGGTTTCGCTACTAAGCAAACAATGATGTTCAATGGATCTAGTTATGATTTTTAAAGTGAAGGGATGAGGAATAACATCATGTCCTTAGGATTTGAATTTTGGTAATCTATTGTAGATGGTTATTCTACACCTACTATTCCTCCATCCAGTGTTATATATAAGATGTTGTTTGAGAATAATTCTAAGGTAATGAATTCTATCACTTGTGGTCTTTCATACATTTAATACACTAAGGTAATCCATTAAACTTATACTAAGAAAATGTGGGATAAATTGAATAATATTTATTAAGGAGACTCAAAAGTTGAGTTGGTAAAGTTACAGACTCACTAAAGATAATATGAGAGTCTCAAGATGAAGGAATAAGATTTTGTAGCATCTTTTCTATAGAGAGTTGATGAGATTATGAATATCATCAAAGCTCTTGGAGAGAATCCTAAAGAATATATTATAGTTAAAAATGTATTAAGGTCCCTCTCTCTTAATTTTGATCCTAAAGTATCTACTATAGAATAAATTCATGATCTTACTCAGCTGAAGCTGGATGAATTACATAGAATCCTTATTGCCTATGAGATGAGGATGAATGATGATATACCATCAAAGAAGAAAGAAGCATTCAAGACAAAGATGAAGCCTAAGAAGAATTTAAAAGGTAATAAACCCAAGGAAGATGACATTTATGATATTGATGAGGACGAATTAATTACTTTGTTTACAAAGAAATTTAAAATAGGTTCAAGTAAGTATAAGGGTAAACTACCCTCCAACTGCTTCAATTATGGAGAGATAGGACATTTTTATAGAAAGTGACCTCATAAGCATGATGATGAAGAACATGGTGAAGACAAAGATGAAGATAATAATATGTAAAAATATGATAAGAGGAATATAAGATTTAGAAGGTTTGACATTAAAAAAGGTACTTCAAGGACAAGAAGAGTCTCTACACCAAAGAATATTGTAGGTCATCCGATGAGAGTGAAGATAGTGATTCAGAGTGTGATCATGAAGATGATAGTACTATTTAAGAGGAATACCTCTTCATGGTTGATGAAAGAAGTTTTTCACATCAAAAGGAGTCTACTTAGAGTGATTTATATGATGATGAAGATGAGGTGGAATATGAGACTACATTGATAAATGCTCTTAAAGAACTAAAGACTGAGTAGAAGATTAACAAGAAGATGAAGTATCAACTCAAATAATATGAGGATAAATTCAATGTAAATGAAACATAAATGAATAAATACACCAATAAACATGAAGATATGGTTAAACATCTTAGTTTTCAATTGGAAATATTGTCTACAAGCCTAAAATCTAAAGAATATGAATGTTCAAGGTATGTAATTGAAAATGAGTCATTGAAATCTAAGTTAGAGAAGACATATAGTAAGGTGAAGTCATTTGTGAGATTTTAAAAAATCTCAAGTGACTTAGAAAATATTTTTAATGATAAAAAACATGCAAGTGATATAAATAGTCTTGGATACAAAGAAGAACTAAAGAATGCAACTCAAGACAAGATGAAAACTATTGTAAATAAGAACAATCTAAACTTGAAGACAAATTATTAGACAAGGATTGAATGTGCTGATAGACTAAAGACAAATCAGATTAGACAACCAAATGACACGAGCTATGAAATTTTCAATGTTTATTGTTACATAAGTAATTAGTTTGGGCATAGAGATAGAGAATGCAAGAGACTTATTAGAAACAATTTTGCATGGAACTATGATTTGGGTCATCATTCAAAAGATGTGAATAAATTTAAGTGCTTCAACTATATTGATATGGGACACTTTTCAAACCATTGTCCACATAAGGTTAGACAAGGTGAGTCTTCTTTAAAAAGAGAAAGTTGTTTTGTTTGTCATGACATAGGACACATTTCAAGTTTTTGTCTAAACAAGGTAAGACAAACTATGTGTTCATCAAGGAGTATGGTTTGCTAAAACTATGATAAGATTGGTCACATTGCTAGATTATACAAACAAAATTCATCAAGTCAAAATGAGTTTAATTAGGCTCCTAGAATACAAGGAAGAAGGCAAGTTAACTCATGGAAACTAAAGGTGGTAAGTATGAGTCATGATGGGTTTGCTAGTCTAAGTAATCTATTTGTTATGGTGGAGAATGATATATAATTTAAAGATTATCAAGGGATCTCATTATGTGCTCATGTTTTGGATAAAGATACCAATCTCAAGGAAAAGACTAAGATACTGGTTGAGGCTAGTTCTAAGGTGTGTATAGATCCAAGTGAACATCTTGTTATTGTTAACAAAGTTCCATGCAAAGAAGATTAGTTGTTTGTGTGTAGTGATGAGGTTCTAGACTACAAGGAAGATTATTTAGATGAAAAGGTATGTCATGAATATATGTTGTCTCCATGTATTGTCAATCCAATCTGAGAAGAAAAGGAGAATGTTGTATTGGATGAGTGAGGGGTTTATCTTAAGCCTAAAATCAAGAAGATGAACTACAAGTATTAGATGACCAAGGAGGAGATGGAATATGACGAGTTGTGGGAAAATCCTAGTTTCACACCTTTTTAGGACATTGTGAAGTAGGGTGTCTCTACCTATGCTTTTTAGGAGACATCTTTCTTATGAAGAAGCAATTTTGTATGCTCAAGATCATATAAACAAATCAGTACAAAGGTATGTTGTTTTTTTAATTGGTATTTTAGACCAATGATTTTTTGTATATAATTGAAGATCTTATGTTTCCAATAATTGTGTTGATCATTATAAGGTCATTGGTTAAGAGGAGAAACAAGTTCATGAGCTTATTTTAGAGGTTTGTCATAGAGCTATTATCTAGGGTCAGAATGGGTGTTTCCAAAAGGCATAATGAGATTGATGAAATTTCAAGAAGAGTTTGATGCTTATAAAGGTTTGTTGACCTTATTATAGCTTGGTCCAAGTGGTTTTATGGTCTAAAGATATGTTGAAGTCAAATTGAATATTTTTAAGTGCTCTTAGTTTTCTTAGTTTTGGCTTATTAGCAAGTAGGCCTAAAATGGGTTATATGAATTTAATGTTACCAAAGGTATGGAGACTCAATTTTTGGTCTATAATTGTGTGATGGTTTCTTTAGGTGTGAAATATGTTTCAAAGGAGGGTGTTGACCAAAAGGAGTTTTATTGACCTTATTTGTTTTAAGATTATAGGGTTTTGGGCATTGTTATAAAAGTGGTTTGCCTTATGAATTGAGATATAAATGTTATTTATATGTTTAAAAGAACAATTGGGTTTTCAAATCAAGATTCAAAAAGATCTGAAGGTTTGTGGATTTCAAGGTATTCAATTTTTTATCAAAATGGAAGCCTAATTAGCTAGTAGGTTTGTGAAGGAACTATGTGATAGATGATGATATAGCTGATGGGAATTGGTTTAATTAATGGGGAATATGAGAGTGTTATATATATATAAATTTTTAGGTCTTGAAAGTGCATATACTAAAAATAATGGGATCTGCAAGTTCCAAGTAGGGCTATAAAGAGTCTAGATAGGCTTAATGAGAAGAAGAGTGATTTGTGTTTAATTTATCCAAAATATCAAGGTATTAGTATTAAAAGGAGGGTTATTAGGTTTTTTTAGAGCATGTTTCCTATTTTGTGAGTGGCATGAAGTTATATTGGTGGTCCCTGAATTGGCTTGAGAAAAGAGGTTAGTATGTTTGTATGGTGGCTCTTCATGGAGTGCAGAGATCTGAAGATAATTAGAAGGTGTAGTGTGTCTATATGGTGGTTTATTTGTGAGTTCCATCAGATTTCAATACTTTTTTTTGTTATTTATTAATTGGTTCTAGTCCTCAGTTAAAGAAGAATGTTGGTTTCTAGCAATAAGGATGTTGTTAAGGCAAGAAGAGGTAGGCTTAAGGTAAGGGGAGTTTGTACTATATTTATAAGATGGTATTATTCTATTGATATTATTTTCATATCCTTAGGATCATTTGGTTCCCACTTTGTCATTGTGTCAAAGGGGAAGAAAGTTTCAAATATGGAGTGCTTGAAAAGAGAGAAGAAAGGTGAATTATATATCACTATATGATGGTTGTTGACATCAATGACAAAGGGGGAAATTATTAGAGAGTTCTATATGATGTCATGGTGATGTCATGGAGGTGTATTGGTGAGTGGATGAAGTGCCTTAATATTTTAATTAATAATGACAAAGTGTGTAATATGATTTTCTTAGTATGCTTGGTTGATCTTTAGTTTTGGCATAGTTTGAGATGATTGATAAGTCTAAAGTATTTATCATATACAATGGGTCATATAAAAATTCAATAATGATTTGAGTGATTATGTGCATGGGTGTATTTTATCTGGTTGATCATTAGTTTCTTCTAGACATTTTGGGTTTAGTGGCAGAAAATTTGAGTAGGTAGTTTGCTGACATCATCATTACCACATATGGATGAGTCAGGGGGAGTTGGCCATATGGTTGTGATCACATGTGTGCCTAGTTTCTATGTTATAAATTTTAGGTCATGAAATTAATCAAAACATAATATAATCAATTTTAAATTTTTGCTCCCAAATAGTTTGCCAGTGATTTCCTATAGTTAACCAAATTTGAAATGTGGTAAGAAGAAGCAAGTAAGAATTTTGATGTAGTCATATGTCACATGTATGGTAGTTTCAAAAGAATATGATCATATGGGTTTGTTTATTTTTATTCATAATTAATATTAAATAAATTTTATGTAATTAAATTAAGTATGATAAAATATATGCATGTTCAAAGTTGGCCTCCCAGGGAGTTGTTGACATAGTTGGCTCTATAGTAGAAAAATCTGAGTGAGCAGATTAATGGAGTTATATCTCACATATGTAAAGTTTTTAGGAGAATTTTGACACATTTTTTTGTTATCCTATGTTAGTATATAATATAATATAAATTTTAGATCATTCATGTAAGTGTATAAAAACTTATTGAAGTCCAAGGTTGGCCATTCAAGCAGATAGCAATGGTCCCCATACATAGTCTATTTTGCATGATGTTAAAGATCAAGACCAGATGGAGATTTAATGGTTCATAGGTGATCATAAAAATTGATATAATGATGTATATTGAGTGATATTATTTTAATGTTTCTAATTTTTAACATAGATAAAGACTGAGTTAGTTACAAAATATTGATGGAGTGTGTTTATTCTAAGTTGTCAAGATCTAACAAGATGGTGACAAGTATTTGATGGTTAACATTGAGCAGAGATAAAGATAGAGTTTGTTCCAAGGAATAATAGTGAATGGGTTTTCATACTTATATATTTAATGGTTCATATTAAATTCAATAGGTCAAAGTGATAGTTGTCTAGCATTGTTAAAGCAAGGACAATCTCAAAGAGATCAACATATTGTGTGTGGTTAAGATTACAAGATTACACGAGATGAGGTAAAATTTTTGAAGTTTAAAATTTAGGTATTAGTGCACTTTGATGTAAATTTAAAATAATATTGATGTTTTATTTATTTATATAAGAACCAAGGACACGAGATGATATCATCCTGACCAAAGCTTAACTGTGACCATTTGGATTTAAATATTCAAATTTGTGAAAGAAAAACTAGTGCTCGGTTTTTATGTTATATCTTTCGATCTATGTAGAATTTTCTCATGGTGTAAAAATAGAAATTGTAAAGGACTCAAATTTTCATATATAAATATATATTTAAACATTTGAAAGTGTGTTCAGTCAAGGATATTGAGGTTCAAAGTTGACTGTGTATTTGACTATATTATGCAAATAACCTGATAAGGATGTTTAAGCTTGTTTTGATGTTATTTTAATATAACATGATGAATTATATATTTAAATATGTTTTAGACTCCATGAGGAAAATATATGTGAATTATTAAGTTTTGACTAATCATATGTATTATTAATAGAGGGTTATAAGTTGACTAAGTTTTCATTCATAATGATCGCGTGTACAAAAAGGTGTTTAAGCTAATTAGGGGTTCATAGAAGAGTGATATGATGTATTTTGGAACTTAAATTGGACATAATGATCATGTGGAATGTGTAAACATGTTTTAAAGTGTTCTTATGTTCCTAGTTTTCTTGGATAAGTGTCAGAAAGGTGAATGTGTCATCATAGAACCTAAAAAGTGACTTAGGCTTATTTGAAAGAGATTTGTGCTTAAGTGTGACCCATGAAATATTCATTAAGGGTGAAGACATGTATTGTGGAAAACAAGGAAATATTGTGGACTTGATAATTCATGAATTCTCTATATATAGTGAAACCAAATTTGATGGGTTTTAGATATGTGAGAGACTTGTAAGAGGTGTGTGTATGTGAGAGTTATGGAGCGAAGGGGAGGGAGAGTGCCCAATTGATGAGTTGATGAGTAGAGAAAATTTAAGACTTTGTGTATGCCTTATGGGTCATGTTTTTGATTTTATAATAGTGCTCTTATATATTTAAGATGAGCAAAGAGGTCTAGGGTGATCTAAAAAGATGTTTTGGATCCATTAAGTGTGAAGAGTTGAAGATAGCTAATATATTTTGTATCTCCATTCGATTGGTAAGATATAAATGTTTAGGAGATTTTGTGTTCATAATTGTTGTTTTGGATACTTAAAATATTGGGTTGTGTATCATCCTTTTAATGTAAATCTTGCTAAGAGTTTAATTATTGTGGTTTCTCATCTACATAGGTGTTGTAGCACCTTATGGGATTTTAGACTCACTAAATAATGGATGGTAGTTACTTGATCAATTATAGCTATTCTAAATTGGTTTTTATTATCATAAGATAGTATTCCAATTATAGGTCCCAATGGGTTTTCTCCCCCAAGAGTTTTTCCCACATATGGCATGTGTTATGTGCTTGATCTTGCATTATCTCTCGTGTTCATTGCTATGAAAAATGTGTATGTTTCATGAATGCTTGTCATAACCTATTAAGAGTTTTTAAAGGTTTGAAATTGAAGTTAGATTATTTTGGAGCACTAATTCAACACCCCCCTTGCTAATTATTTTACCTATAACACAAGAGACATTGAAACACTAGAGAGTTTCAAGGTGAAGTCTGCAGGGTGGTTGGAAGATCATATTCAAGGCATAATAAGACTTGTAGGACAAGTCTTAGAAATCAAGAAGGGAGATAGTGACTAGATGAGGTAAAAATATTAGTTTTCATGGCATGAGTGAGTAGATGAACATTAACATATTTAATTCAAGTTATTTTAAATATGTGCATTAATTTTCAAATCAAGGTTTGTAAGAAAAGGCTTGAAAATATGTTTTAAGGTTTCTTGAGTACATAAAATGAAGAGTTGTCTACCCAAGAAGGTTTTATCAGTGCTTATTGGCACATGAAACATCTAAATTATAACCTAATATATCCATGGTAGTTGAGGAAGGGTTTTAGCTCAAAGTTATAAGCATTGTTTTCTAGAAAGTGGAGCCAAGATTTATGAATGATTGTTAAGACTATAAATAGTTTAAATTATCATAAAACCCTAATAGTAACTGAATGTTGAAGATATTGTTCTAAATAGATAATAATTTTTTTATATGATCATAAAAGTGATTTTAGGTTGCATTTAATTCACCCAAGCATCTCTAAGTGTGATTGGTTTCTCAAGTGAGTGAGCAGACCCTACAGAAAAGTTCTTATCTTTCAAAGATTTGTTATAATAGATAGACTTGATCGAGTTAAAGTTGATAAGTGGATGAAGATCAAAGTGAGAGAATTGTATTTTTTTCATGACTATTTATAGATAGGTTATATATATCACGTGTGAAAATTTATTAATCAAAGTTGGCCAATCACTAACAGACTTAGTGGTGTAAACAGTAAAGAAATTAGATAGAAGTGAAAAAATGTTTCCTAATGTGTTTTCATGTAAGAGTGATGCATTAAAATCCATGATGATGTTTTTTGTGTATTTATTTATCTATAAATTCCTTTTATAAACTTTTAATTCTATGTAAAAGGTTTAAACATTTGAGGCAAAATGACTTATTTGACTGAGTAGAGTCTATGAGAGATAAGGTCAGAAGATTAGTCTATAAGACCAATAGTTTTCATTAGATATAATGATATGATTGGTTTAGGTAAATTTAATTATTTTAAAATATCCTTTTCATGAATTTAAATACCTTGAATTTATTTAATCATATGTTATATATTCATGTTTCCTTGATTGTGTTTTGGAGATAGTTGGTAGTTCATAGTGAACATATTGCAGAGAAGTGTTTGAGCCTGTTTACCCTAATTTGAAGCATAAAATGAAGTTTTTTATGACCTTAAGGTCATGAGTTGTCTTAATATGTAATTTTTTCCATTTTTTTTGTAAAAATTAAGTATATGCCTTAGTTGTTCAAGATAGAGTTTTTGTATATGTGCAGGCATTTTATATGTAGTGATTTGAGTAAGGGTTCAAGTGGTAGTTGGACATTAAATGTATTATGGAACTAAATTAATATTGGATAAGGTATATTATAGTAGTGTGTAACTTTTTCCTTCCATTTGGGGTTTTTATATATTCTTCATGAAAGATCAATGGGTAACATGTTGTTAAGAAGAACTTTTATATCTCTGTAAGCCTAAAAGAGGAGTAAGGGCTAATTGATGTATGGATGAACTATTGTAGTGATTTATTCATGATTAAGGAATGTTATTTTAATATGAAAATAAATATTTATGGGTTACCTAAGTGATTTAAATATGCATCTAACTAACAAGTATATGATCAAGTGACTTGTATAAAAGCAAGGCATTTTAAGCCTATTTTATGTGCTTAGAGAGAGAAGATGAGGATAATCAAATGATTTAGATCATTGGTGAATATAATTAGTTATTTTGTACCATCATATAAATTTTATGAATATATAATAGAGGTTTTTCATATGAGGATTAAGGTTAGAAGATCTAATCAAGCCATGAAGAGGGTTAGTTGAGTGAAGAAGGTTGAAGGCCAGTTTGAGAGGGATAGAAGTGAGTAAAGAGATAAAGGAGTAGATCATCATCTATTATAGAAATAATAAGGTTTATAAAATTTATCAATTAATAAAAAATCTAATTTTATGCTGATTCATCTAGGGGGTTGGTGCCTCCTTTTAAATGGTTGCTTGTTAAAGCCTAGCTAAGTTGGTGTGGAGCTAGTTAAAGTTGGTGCTCCATGTGGAGTTAGTGATTCACTAAATATTTACGTTTTTATTATAGGAATGTAATACATTTTATTCATCAGTGGATATTATACCCTTAGAGGGTTTCCCATGTATATTTTGTGTTCATGTGTTTCATACTCTTATGATTTGATGGTTATGATTTCTAAGATGTACATGTATGTTAGAATTGTTCAGACATACCTAAGTGGAATTAAATTATTTTTTTAAAATACTAATTCGCCCCCCCACTTATTCATCTTGTTTCCAAAAATTATTATCTTATTATTTCCTTTGGATCAAGCTTGATAATGTAAAGAAGATCCTAAGAAGTAAGGATGACTACTCAACAAGATCAAAGTGGTTTCTCTACTAGTAAGGATCCATTATTCAATGGATCTAACTATGCCTTATAAAATTTTATAATTAAGATATACTTGATGTCACAATGACATGATATATGGTAGTAAATTATGGATATCTATATTCCACATCCAATTCTACCAATATATGCAATAGTTAAGAAGGCTAATGAAAATAACTCTAGGGTAATGAATGTCATTTCATGTCACCTATTAAAGCAAGAGTTTGTAAAAGTAATAAATTATGTCTTAGATAAATATATATGGGAGAAATTGAATACCATCTATGAAGGAGACACCAAGGTGAATATGGCCAAGTTATAGACCCATAAAAGATAGTTTGAAAGTTTGAAGATGAATAAAGATGAAATTACTCCATCCTACCTATTGAGGGTTGATGAAATTTTCAATATCATAATAAGATTGCAAGAAGAAGTGAAAGAGTCTAATATTGTCTAGAAGGTATAGAGATTACTAACTTATAATTTTGACTCTAAAGTATCTATAATAGAAGAGATGCAAGATTTGGACAAGCTAGAAATGGATGGGATTCATGGCATATTGAATACCTATAAGGTGAGATCAAATTAAGGAAGACCTACTAAGAAGGAAGATGATTTCAAGGATAAAAATAATTCAAAGGCCAAGAAGGTCAAAGATGAGGTGTGTTCAAATATTGATGATGATGAAATCATAGCTATGTTTGCTAATAATTTTAGGTTTGGCTCAAGTAAGTACAAGCATAAGTTACCCTTCAAAAGTTTCAGTTGTGGCAAGATTGGTCACTTTGAAACCAAGTGTCCTAACAAGGATAGATCTAATAATAATGAATAATATGAGGGAGATGAAATAAAGGACTATAGATTTGATAATAACAAAGAGATATTTCAATAAGAATTAAGGAAGGAAAGGTCCATTCAATAATGAGAAGAGTTTCCATACCAAAGATGATAACTCATTTGATAAAAGTGATTCAAACACATCTAATAGTGATGATGATGGGAATGAATCTGAATATGACAATAAATAAACCTTGTTCATAATCATAGAGTCAAATAATGAGGGTTGTTCAAATCAGAAAAGCCTTATGACTAATGCAAAATAAGATGAATAAGTATACTATGATAGTGAATACATTAAAGTGGATCTTGAAGTAGAAATAGTAAGTGCTCTAAAAGAGTTGAAGATTGTGAAGAAGAATTACAAGAAACTAAAGTCATCAATTTGGGAATATGAAGATTAGATCATATTATTTAAGGAAATATTGAGCAACACTTCCAAGGAATATGAAGAGATCATCCAATAAGTTGAAACCTAGATAGATATTGTGGTAGCAAGACTAAAGGCTAAAGAGGAAGTTTGGAGTAGATATGAAATTGAAATATAATCTTTGAAAGTTGAGTTAGATCGATCATCTAGAAAGGTGAAAAGCTTTGTGAAATTTGAAAAGATAATTAAGGCTCTATATGATATATTAAGTGGTCAGAAGTTTGTAAGTGAAAAGACAAATCTTTGATTCAAATAATACCAAAATAAGTCACCTCAAGTTGAAAAAAAGTTTGCTAAAGACAAGAAGGTCAACATGAAATGACATATCAGACAACCTAATTATATAAGGTATGATAGCTATTTTAATGGTTACTATTTTACATGAAGTCAATTTGGTCATAGAGAAATATAATATAGAAGACCCTCCAAGAATGAGTACTCATGGAACTTGGAAGAAGAATAAATTGGTCAAAGGGAGATCACAGTCATCATCAGACAAATGGTATGTATAAGGTGGTCCATCATAGCTGTCATAATATAGGACATATTACAAGATTATATCCTAACAAAGTTAGAAGGTCATCCAATCAAGACAAGAAGGTTCAAAGTCATACCACTAAGAAATGGATCAAGAATTCAAACTCTATAGATAAGGCAAAGATGGAGCAAAATACTAAAGAAGAAGATTCTATGAAATCTCAAAGTATAGAATATGGTTTCTGAAGTCATATGTTAGGAGATAAAAGAGGCTTTAGTTTTCATATGATTGATCAAAGTAATAAAAATAAAGAGTTAACTAAGAATAAGAAGGATGACAAGGTGAGTCATGATCAACTCACAAACCAAGGTGGTATGTTTGCTACTATAAATGATAAATTAGAATTGAAGTAAAGTCAAGAATACTTGTTATCTACATGTGTTGACAAATCAGTTAAAGAAAAGAAGGATGACAAGATGGATGATGACAAATTCAAATAAAAGAAGACGCCTAAGTTGATATTCAAGTCCAAAATAATGTTGAATAATATTCAGTAAAGTAAAGATATGGAGATCTGGGAATCTCCTGAGTTCATATTATTTTAATAAAAAGGGGGTGGATCCATTAAGCTTCATGGAGACATTATTCTATCAATAGAAGAATGAGGATGTAGTCAGAGAAGGTTTATTTTGAGAAGATTCTAGGTTATATATGCTTCAAGAAAGGAGATAAAGATGGATATTATACATTCCTATGTTGATAAATCTATGGTTTGTATTATAAAAATAAAAAATATGAGATATCTAAGACTAGTATCAAGTATCTAAAATCAAAGTGTATAAAACTAGTATAAGAGGTAAGCTTATGAGTAATTGATCTAGATCTATGAATAAAAAGGGGGAGTCCCTATTTCTACATTTGGTATCTAGTATGGGATAGACTTGTGTGTGGTCAAGAGTTTAACATTTTGATCTTCTTCATCTATGTCAAGAAAGGTATGTGATCTTTAGTTCCTAGTTATTATAAAGAAGATATGCTTGTTCTAAGGGGGAACTTGATAGATTTATTTTCTTTGTCAAGAAAGTGATTGATTTTTGATATGCATGGAGATAAGAAGAGATTATGTCTGAGATATTTCATAGACTCTATTGAAATTTTAATAAATCAGTTAGAAGAATGACTTGATTGAGAAGTTTTTGAGAATGATTTCCATAGTTTATAAATACTATGTGCCATCTAATATCTTTTAGATATTGTATCATCTCAAAGGGATAAAATATTATTTTAGTAGTTATAGTTGTTCTTTGATATCTATTGATAACAGAAGCATGGTGGATGCTTGGTTTGAGGGGGAGCTATTCAAGTTGTTAACTGAGCTTGATCTATGTTGAAGTGGTCTTGTAATCTAAGTTTATTTTGAAAGAGATGATAGCTTTGGAATATGTTTGTCATTAATCTCAAAGGGGGAGAAAGATTATAAAATATTAGAAAATGAGAAAGATCAAAAAAGGATGAAAAATGACATGAATCAAATTTAATAGATGATTGACATCAATAAGAGGGTGACATAGTTTTCTAAGTATGTTTTCTATCAATGACAAAGGGGGAGATTGTTTAACATTATCATTGATTAAGGAGGAGATTTTTGAGAGTTGTCATTTAATGTTGAACTTTGATATTTAATGTTGTCATTGATGTTAAAGGTTCTTATGAAGATGCATGATTATTTCATTGATATCAAATGTTCTTGGTCAAATAAGCCTAGAGGTATGTGTATGATGAGTTCTATTGTCATGTTTAGTGAGTGTTGTTGTTGTATGAGAGCAGTGATGAGAGAATGTTGTTTTAATAATTCTCTAATGTCAACTTAAGTGAAATCTTTAAAGATAAGCATGAATAAGTAAAATTTAGTATATGAAATGTAAAACATCTTTTAATTATTTGTCTAGACCATGTGAGATGGTATTTACAGGTGGAATGATGAAATGAGTGAGATCTAAAGAAGAAGTTGTAAGCTCCAAAGATATATATAATCATTTTTGAAGATGATCTGAATGAGATACAAAGATGATAATGCTCTAAAGAAAATTTGACAGTGTTTGAGAATGAGATAGATTATTTGAGCCTATACATGAGGTGTTTAGGACCTCAAAAATTAATAGATGGTTAGCTTTAAAAATCTATTTATGAAACTCTGAAGATGCTATGAAGATCTCATTCATGATCCAAAGATTTGTATGTAGCTCTGAAGATGTTATATTGAAGATCTAAATAAGAGTGAGTGTATAATGTTGTTTGAGTATACATAAAAGACATTGAAACACTATATATTTTCAATGTGAAGTCTATAGGGTGGCTACAAGGTCAGACTCATGTCATAATAAGACTTGTAAGACAAGGCTTAAAAAGCAAGAAGAGAGATGATGACCAGATGAGGTAACAAGATTAGTTTCCATGACATGAATGAGAAAGTGAACATTGAAAAAGGTGATTCAAGTTGTTTTTAATATTTACATGAAGTTTTATATCAAGGTTTGTAATAAAATGCTTTAAAAAGTGTTTCAAGGTTTCTTGAGTACACAAAATGAAGAGTTATCTACTCAAGAAGGTTTTCTCAGTGATCGTTAGCACACGAATAATCTTCATGAGAACATAAGTTGTCAATGGTAGATGAGAAAGGGTTCTATCTTAAATATCCAAACATTAGTTTTTGGAAAGAGGAACCAAGTTCTATGAATGATGGTTAAGACTAGAAGATAGTCTAAACCCTCATAAAACCCTAATAGTGACCCAAAGTTGAATATCTTGTTCTAAAGAAATTAGAATTATTTGATATGATCTAAAAAATTATTGGGATTTATAATAAAATCTACCAAGAATCTACATGTGTGATTGGTTTCTCTTGTGAATGAGTAGACCTTACAGAAACGTGCTTGTCTTTTGAAGATTTACTTTAGTAGACATAGTTGACTGAGTCAAAGTTGATAAGTGGATGAAGATAAAAATGTGAGACTTGTAGTTATTTTTAATAAATATTTTTGGATAGGTTTCAAATGTAAGGTGTGAAAATTTAGTAATCAAAGTTGGCCAATTACTAACAAACCTAATGGTGTAGATAGTAAGGAAATTAGGTAGAAGTGAAAAGATGTTTCCTAATGTATTTTCATGTAAGAGTGACACATTCAAATACATGATGATTATTTTTGGGTCTTGAATGATCTATCCATGATTTTTATAATCTTAAAATTCTATGTAAGAGTTTGTAACATTGGATCCAATATAGTTTACCTAACTGAATAGAGTTTGTGAGAGAGAAGGTCAGAGGATTGGTATGTAAGACCAATAGTTTTCATTAGATATTATAATTTTATTGATTTAGGTTGTTTTTATGATTTTATAATATCATGTTAATGAATTTAAATACTTTTTATGTATTCAATAATATGTTAGATGTTCATGTTTCCTTGACTATGTTTTTGAGATAGTTGGCAGTTATGAGTGAACATCTTGCAGAGAAGTGTTTGAGCCTATTTACCCTGAGTTTAAGCATCATATGAAGTTTTTGATGACCTTAAGGTCATTATATTTTTGAATATGTAATTTATTTACATGGTTTTTTGTAAAAATTAAGTATATGCCTTAGTTGTTCAAGACAATGTTTCTATGTATGTGTAGGCCTTTATATGCAGTGACTTAAGTAAGGGTTCAAGTGGTAGTTGGACTTAAAAGGTATTATGGACCTAAAGTAAAATTAGATAATATATATTAAGGTGGTGTATGAATTTTTATACCATGTGAGGTGTTTATATATGATTCAATAAATATCAAAGGGTAGCATGTTATTAAGAAGACCTATTAGGTCTTCATAAGCCTAAAAGAGGACTAAGGGCTAATTGATGTATGGCTGACCTATTATATTAATTAATTAATGATTATTGCATGTTATTTTAATATAAAAATTCTTGTTAATGGAAAACTTAAGTGATTTTAATATGTGTCTAACTAATAAAGATATGATCAAGTGACTTGTATAAAAGTAAAGTAGTTTAGGCCTATTTTATGTGCTTAGAGAAAGCAGAAGAGGATAAATGAATGATATAGATAATTGGTGAGAAGAAAGAGGTAATTAAAAAAATAAAATAAATGTTATGAATATATAATTAAAGTTTTTCATAGGAGGATCATATTCATAAGACCTAATCAATCCATGCAGAAGGATAGTTGAACGAAGAAGGTTGAAGGCTAGTTTAGAGGGATAAAAGTGAGTGAAGAGATAAAGTAGTAGATAATCATATATTATATAAGAAACAAGTGTTTTCTAAGGTTTTAAAAAAATCATGTGGTTGAGTTGGTGCCGAGTCATATAAGGGGTTGGTTCCTCCTTACAAGTGGGTGCTTGTTAAAGCCTAGTTGAGTTGGTGTTGAGCTAGTGGGGGTTGGTGCTCCATGTGGAGTTGGTGTTTCACTAAAGATTTATGTTTTTATTATAATAATATATTCCATTTGATTAATCAATGGGTTTTATACCCTATATTGTTTTTCACGTATGTTATGTTCATGTGTTTCATGATCTTATAATTTGATGATTATGATATCTAAGATGTACATGCATGTTAGAATGGCTCATACATAGCTAAGTGGAATTGAATGAAAAGTTTTGAGGATAGATTCACCCCCCCTCTCAGTCATATTATTTATAACAACCTCCTTTATCATTAAATTTACAAAATGAAAACTACATAGATATTGGATCATGTATATATCTTAAAATCTATGTATCTACTATAATCACATGCAACTAGTATTCTATATCAAAGCTTAAAATTAAAAATACTTCTCACCAGTCCAAGTGTCAAAAACCATTGTCTCCTCATTTTATCATCTATCAATCACTGTCTCTTTATCAGCTCATCCCTCAAGCACCTTGTCTATAGATCACCTCCCCACTAGTTCAAATCTAGGAGTCACCACTCATGCACGTCATGAACTTCTCCTAAGAGGTGCCTCTATTGACCAAATATATTTTGTAATAGTTTCTGGGCTATGCCTATGCCTTCTCTCATTGGTAATTCCTCCATTTATGGTGTGACCAAGGTGGTCTCTACTATTGCTACTTTAGTGCCTACTATGGTGCCTACTACATCCTTATATCCACATTCTTGTCATATCCTCCTCTAGCCACCTATTACCATGCTCAACTAGTCTATGGTCTTACATGCCACATCTTGATCTCGAGTATCTAAATTGGTACTTTCCTCCTCTTCTTCCCCTTGGATCTTTATCATTCCATGTGCAAAAATTATATCCTATTATAGGGGGTATTGGGTGTAATATTATAAAATAGCCTAACAAGAATACCATTGGTTATGGCTCTACCTACTAGTTATAATGACCCATGATCCAATCTTGAGTTAAACCTATCATTATATTCAACTAACTAGGTCAAAAAATATAAATGTGCATATAAGGCTACCACATGATCTTCTCTCATGTGATCATCTAGAAATCTAAAATATGTGGCACGACGAATGATACATGGTCTTATCACCCAAGGTAACCTATCATCCACCATGTGAGGCAACCTAGCTAGTATCCCTAAAGTCATATAGTGCTCCTTGATCCAAAATAGACTGATATAAGGATATCACATATAGTGGTACCTTTCTATCTAACTTATGACATGACACTCATAGTGTCACAAGTCTAATAATAACTTTCTAAATATATAGAATATATATGATATATGCATCAATAGACTAACCTAAAAACTCAAGTATATCCTATCTAAGCATGTCCCCCACCTTTTTAGTGCTCACCTCTCCCCTAGATCATCTAGTGTCCTTTTGATCACTAGTGTCCTTCATATTGATAGTCCCAACAAAATGTGGACATCCTCCAGTGTGATACCCATCTATATGGTATCCCCATCCACCACCCATCAAAAAGTGTTGGTCAAATATTCCCATGTTCTAAGGAACATGACAACAAGATCAACACTCAATAGGATGCAACTCATCTTCATGATACCTCCAAAGTCCAATGCAACTGGTCATGATTTATCCACATCAATCAATTATTCATAAAACCCATGATGCATCTATCAGTCACCAACATATCTAATGTCTCTACAAAATATCAACCAAAAACATATGTATCAAAACTCTATGTCATAACTAATCAAAATACATTCTTAAAATTAAAAAAAACTTGGTTTGATTTAACCTCTCAATTTTATATAGAATAGACCAATTTAAAATTCAATTAGCCTTGTAATTTATTTATGATATTAGATCACCCCTTTCAAATTATTACTAGATTGACCACATCAATACTAGATCGGCCACCTTCACACCTTTTAATATTATATTGGCCACATTGTACATAATCAACCTCTATTAGCAATACTACATTAGCCCTACTGAATAGACTATATCAACCTTATTATAAATAGGTAGCCTTGTCTCTATTAACTAAGTCATCTCACTGCTACACATCATCCCCTATTAACATATTAAGTCATCCCACTACAATTCATTTGGCCTTATCATTATCCCTTGCCTTACGGACTAAGTTGACAAGGTTGAATCTATTTGTCTACCATGATGAGTTTTTATGCATTTACCATAAATGTCTTGGGAATTTATTGGTCTATGTTCTTCCTACCCTTTACCCCATTATACCTATAGTTTACCTAAAAATTTATTAGGGTTCATTTTGGTGCCTAAATTTTTCTTCCCAATCCTTTTTTTATTGTTAACTCAATTTCAATATTAAAAAACTTGAAATTTTACAATTGTTTACCTATGCTATACTGACTACAACCACTATGCATCCTCCCCATCTTAGTTATCATCTCCTCACCATGATGGCTCTCTAGTCTCAAAATAGGTATCTTAGAGCTCTATTTTCTCAAAATAGTAAAAATAAAAAATGAATTATTTTTTAGCCTATTTATAATTAAAAATTATTTACCTTTCACATATTTACCATCATATTTCATATTTTGATCATATATTTGTCTCTACTAACTCTTTTTCCAAACCATAAAATTTTCTAGAATCTTAAAATCATAGAGAATAGTTTCACCTACTATATGTCTATGTTAAAAAAATAATATTTTTTTGCTCTTTTTCACTAATCTCTGTAGGTTCACCTAATGTTCTCAACATTGGACACCTTCACATTTCTTGTATTTCCTTCTTTACATACAAAACTAAGCTAAGTAAAGGTATGTTTTTTTTCAATTTTTTCCTTTCATTTATCTTATTTTATCCATAATGAAATTTATTTAGATTTAGTTTTATGTGTTTCTATATTATTTTCCCAAAACACCATCCCGTGTTACACATACATGACATGTGATGAGATTAGAGTGGGGTATATGTATACACATAATATTTTCAAATTTTACCAATTATTGATGTTTTCTCTCTTACAAGAACTCATCGAGTCTCATTCTCTCTGAGTTCACACCTTAAGGGATGTACTGGAAAAGGGGTGGGTAGACCATTAGTGCTTTATAGGATTTTTATCCCTACACTACCACTTTCTATCTATGTAACCATCTCTTGAAAACATTCCCCTAAGCTTTTCCTCCAATTTTCACCCTCCTATAGTCATTTTCCACTTTTGTTACCCATTCCCTAGCCTAAAATACTTTTTGACAGTTGACATTACATTTTGAACCCCATTGACCTTATACTTTGATTGGTAAAACTTATTTCAGGTCTAGGTTGACCCCTGATTGACCTAGACCAAGACCAAATTTATTTTTGTCAATAACGATACACTATCAATTTGGTTGACCTTGTTTCCCTAAAATTTTGGAAAAGACTAGGGTTAGATCCATCTAAATAAACACATCCATTTCATCATTTATAAAAAAAGAGAATAATATGAGATATATAATATGCATATGCTTATCCACCATTCTAATTGAGGAACATAGCTTAGGGTTTTATACTTTCTTTGGAGATATAGATCTTGTCATGTGGAGAAGTCTTTTGTATGAATTGATAGGTTGTGTATCCTAGAAAAAATTTATCCTTATCATACTTACATACCACAATAATCTATTTTGAATCACCTTAGATAAGGGAGATGTTAGGAATTAGTCCTAACATGGGTGTATGTTATCATATAGTTTTATGTAAGCTAATATTAAGTTGTTGATAAATAACTTAATATTATAATATTATGTGTAGGATAATACTAAGTGGAACACAAATAATGTAAATGATTGTTACTCACATAAAAATCACATTAGAATAGGGGTTTGGTGAGATTATTAGGAAGTTTGAGAGATTTAGGGAGATATTTTTAAGATTTGTGATAAGGAAGATCTTCTAGATTATAGGAGATATTCCCACTATATATGTAACAATTGTGGTATGGAATAGACATGTTATCATGATTAACCAAAATATTGTGTGCTTATGCACATTCAAAGCCTTAAGCTCTTCACCAAAATGGGGTAATACCAACATCTAGTATTAGAGTAGGTGTTTGACCTCTCTAAGAATTATAACTCCCTCCATTCATTATTTTCCTTCCCCACAACATAATGATCAAGCAGTGTAGACCATGTGAAATAGTCACTAGTTTGTCGTTCATCCTACCTACATTATACCTTTGGTCTAGAAGTACAGACCATGTCTAAAACCATTGGCTTCACCACCCATCTCTCAAGCTTCCACTCTGTCCATGCTTTCCATAGTTTTTTCATTCACATTCCTATTGAGTATTTCATGCATAGGGCATATCCAGCTTTTAGTTTTACATCTATATATATATATATATATATATATATATATATATATATATATATATATATATATATATATATATATATATATATTTGCAGTTGTTTATTCAAGGCAAACTAGGTCATAGACAAGAATATCTTTTAAAGCAAGTATTTTGCATAAGGAGATTGATATTATCATAAATAACAATCAAGATGTCTGTTTGGGATCAAAGACTACATATTAGAAATAACACATTTACATAATCAATTTGTCCCATATCTGGTGAATCTCCTGTCAATCATTATCAAGGAAATGTGCAAACTCTCCTTCACATAGAAAGAGACATACACTCCCCAACATATAAATCCAAGAATGAGATCCATCTATCACTGATCATGCCATTTATAATCTCAGCATATGTGTCATTTTTTAGTATTATTGTCAAAGTTTGTTTTGTTTTTAAGTGTCATACCTAAAGTTTATAGTCACCTTTACTTTTCGAGTCAAGTCCATTCTAAATTACAAGCTTCAAATAAGCTTAAAAAGGAATTTTTCAATAAAATGGTATTGTTTGTAGTCGAATGCATTATCTATTAAAAATGACATTAAAATTCTTGACCCATGTTAGAACTAGGGTTGAATTTTAAGAATTAGTCCTAACATGGTTACATGTTATCATATAGTGTTATGTAAGCTCTATTAAGTTGTTGAGAAACAACTTAATCTTATAATATTACGTGTGTATTTGTGTGTAGGATAATAAATAGCGAAACACACATAATGTAAGTGATTGTTACTCATGTAGCAATCAAATTAGAATAGTTTGGTGAGATTATTAGGGAGTGTGAGAGATTTAGGAAGATATTGTTAAGATGTGTGATACGGAATATCTTCTAGATTATAGGAGATAATCCCACTAAATATGTAACCGTTATAATATGGAATAAACATGTTATTATGATCAACCAAAATATTATGTGCTTTCAAACATTTAGATCCTTCAACTCTTCACAAAAATGGGGTAACACCCATAGGAGAGATTGAGGCTCAATGGGTTCATATTCAAAGGTAAGTATGCATAACTTTGTTCCTCCTTTGCAAGAGTATATAGATATGCATTTATACTTTTCTCCCATGTATTAGGATTATGTATACATTAATGTAAGTATATGTATTCTATCTATGTTTAATTTTAATGTTTTTTATCCCAACTTTGTGACATAAGATTTGGTGAGCACTAGATTATACTTGAATTTACTTGTAATTAGTTTAGTCAATATAAAAAAATAGGACCTAGTTAGGGTTATTGCATAGTTTTGCTTGACTGGAGGCTTTAGAACCATTATTAGTGATATTATTGTGGTAAAATATCCCTTGGCTTGGTTTAGCCAATACATCTTGGTCATGATATCTAATATCTAATGTGTTGATAATCAAAAGTGTAAGTATAATTTTATTTTCTCCAAACTAGGATGATTTATAGATCAATTGCATTTTCCTTTACATATATTTTGGTGAACCCAACATGAATCTGTCCCTTGCAAATTTTGTTTCATGCCATAATTTTTATCATCTCATTATATTTTTACATATTTATACTACTGTATGAAACTAGTAGATATAGTTCTATTTTTTTTTTACACAGGTTTAACACACAGTCGCTTCAAAACAACTCTGATTTGTTTATGTAAGTCTTCATCAACTACAGGTTACTAGAGTAAATAGTTTAACATAGTAATATTTTTTAGTTATAGATTAGCATTTTTTATTGAATAGTAAACTTTATTTACTATTTATACCAACACATAGGTCAATGAGCATTATTGAAAAAGTCAACCCTATTCCTTAGTCTCTTACAGAATAAAGGGTTCTGTAGAACTCCATCAAATAAGTTGACCCAATTTATAAAATTTAAAAGCAACAACTAATGAATTAAAATATAAAATTTTCAATCTAAATCATCTTCAAATGAAACAAAATTCATATCTTTCCTCTCTCAATCATTTTAGTACATCCTTTAGTTCTATTTTTCACAATTTTGTAGTCTTCAAAACTGTAACCCTACAACTAACTAGATCGACTTGGTCGACCTAGTTATGTAGTGTATATTCTATATGAGACTCTTAGTCATCTTGTTTGAATCTATTATTAAAGACCCTAATTTTTTAGAATAATAATCTAGTCAACTTTGTTCTTTACTATTTACATATAGTATCACCTAAAATAACTCTGTACTATTCTTGATCAAGGAATTAACATATATTTGCTAGTAATTAATTCACATATATTTTTCATCTATTTTCATGCTTAGAGTAACTCATATAGTATAAATAGGTGTTTTTTCAAATTACCATTTTATTTACACTATTTTACTTTTTTTCACATAGTAACAAATCACTTAACATTCAAAATGCATTTAAAAATTTGTCTTCCCACGGCCTACATACTTGGAATCCAACTTAGTTTTCTAGCCAAGTATAAATAAGTGGTTAATGGTATATATTGTAAAATCACCCAACACCATTATCATTATGGGATTGTGAAGTGAGGGGGTAGACCCTAATACCAAGCCAACACTATTGTCAATATATATATATATATATATATATATATATATATATATATATATATATATATATATATATATATATATATATATATATATATATATATCCCTTTCAACACAAACATCTTGAAACTAGCTTTAGACTACTTTCTAGTTCCCTATTTTAGCCAACTCTACTATTATATTAAAATAAACACTTTCTAATAATCTAATAACACTTAGGGTGACCAATTAACTAACATTTACTTTTTAGTTGATTGATTGATCTCTAATCATTACATGTTGTATTGTAAAACTTATATTGGCCAACACTGGTACAAGGTTTGTGCTATATACCCCAATTGGATCAATCACATTGATCCAACTATTTGTGTGTTTGTTTTCATTCTTACTTTTAATTATTTTGAAAAAAATTTAATCTATTTTATAAAATTTTCACCTTGATTGATATAGTCTAATACATAGTATGTTTTTCCTTTCTACCAATAATACATAGTTGAAATGCATGATTATGTCTTTTTAGTCACCCATTCAGTTCTTTATTCAAAAATACACAATCAACCTAAATTATTGTTTATCCTTATCATCTTGGTTCAACTTCCTATATTAAATACATAGTTGACCTGAATGACTATGTATTATTATCTACCTATTGGGTTATAACACATAGTCAACTAATTCAACTCTATATCCTACTTGATGACTATATATTTACATCATTTTTATCCTTTTTAACCTTTTTTTATTAATTAATTTACTAAACATTGAGGAAAGTACCCTTCCACTATTTATCACCTTATGATAAGTGGTCAAGTAAAAGAACCCCATTCACCTTCCCCCACATTCTCACAAAGACTTGGGGGAAATAGTTTATTTGATTCTCAACCTCTTCCTTCTCTTTTGACCCCTTATCATACTATGACCTCTTCTTCCTTGATTTATTCATCCTCCATGCTAATTATATCTACTAACATGGAAAGTTCACCATCTACTAGACCTTTCCAAGACCCACTCTTCTCAGTTACTCCACTAGTGCATCATTTTCTACCCATGGTAATCATGCCATTATTTCTTCTTATTATAATTCTTATACTAGTGAATCTTTCTCAACACATACTAATCATGCCACTACTCATAGTGGTACCCAAGCCACTAATACCAATGCTAATACTTCACATGTTATGCATAACACCACTCAAACCCATCAAATTTTGTTTCAAAATTAAAAAAAATGAATGCTTTCCAAGATAATAATGCCAACCAAATGATGCAAATGTAGAATCACCTTATTCATCTCCAAAATCAACCTCACCAATTTTTATAGGGAGGGCACAACCAAAATGCCCCCACCTCCCCTTAGGGATTCCCATGGCAACCTTACTCCTCAACCACCTCTTATTAACAAAACAATTAAACATATTAAAAATTAACCTCTTATGCCTCAAATTTATAATATTGATATAGGAGGTATCACCCCTACCATTAGCTACAATGGGTCAATTGATCCTACCTTACACTTAAAAATATTCAAAATCTATACAAAAACTAGGTCAAGTTAAACATTTTTACCGCTACAAAATCCTAGTGAAAACCCTATTTGGAGACATGTTAGATTGGTATAACCAAATAAAGTTTCATTCCATCACTAGTTTGGAATATCTAGTTAACTCTCTAGTACAAAAGTTGTAAACTAGTGACCTCCATAAGAATACTTTGGCTCATTTTATTAATTGCAAACAACTTGAGATGGAAATCACACAAACTTTCATAAAATGGTGGAAGACCTTGTATAACAAGTGTGAAGACAACATGGTGGATGATAGTCTCTTACATCTATTCACTAATTCTCTCTATCCTAAGTTGTAATATCAGGTCTAGATTATCTCTCCACAAACTTCTAAAGAGGCCCTAAATTAATCCAAGTGCCACTATTTTATCATGTGTTAGTTTGATCCATCTCAACTTCCTATGGGAAATCACATTCTCATCAAAAATAAAAATAAACTCATGAAACTAATGATGGTATCACTGATTCCTATGATATCATTCATAATATCCAAGTTATTTTTCTTGACCTTGCTCTAGAACAAGTTCTCCATTTAAACCACACACCTCATCCTCAATTTTCTCAAATAAACAACATCAATGTTTATAAGCCATTATCCTTAGTAGAACTCCAAAATCTTCTACCAAGGCCTCTTCCATAATAGCTTGATCACACTCACCCTATGAAATCATGGTATGATCCAAATAAATTATATTTGTTTCATTCTAGTTGGGGTCACTCTCATGAGACTTATATGCAATTTCATAATTTGGCTATGGATTTGTTCCTTGATCTAAACTTTGACCATGATTCTCTCTTTCATAAACATCAAAAAGCCTAGGACATTGCCTTTAAAGCTCATGAAACACAAAGTAAAAATAAATATTTGAACCATGTTAATGTTCATTTGGCCATTAGAAATACCCTCTTCCAAACCATCAAGACAATAATGATAAGCCTACTCATTTGACCAATAACATTGATAGTCTTATACACCCAAATCCTGAATAGAATATGGTCAACATGACTAACATGCAAAGTATAGTTACCTTCATTGATTCTCATCCTACCCACACACACCAATCATCTCATATTTTTTTTGTTATCTAAAATTCTTCCCCAACTCACCCAAAAAAGTTGGGGCATGAATACCTTATCTCTTTTGACAAACAAATTTCAACACCTCAATTGGATAACACCCTTCATACCATTTATAAAAATTCTCCAACCGTTTTACCCATAACCAATAATATTCAACCTTTTAATACCACTTCTTCAAATATATCACAACATACACCTACACCAACTATCTCATCCTCTCATAATAATCAACCAATTTTCCACCTAATTAAGCCTATTGCATCCTATCAACACAAGTTTACATGAACTTATTCTCCTCTTTCTGAGTAACTCTTGAAAAATTATGTCCATCTATCCAATTGTCCCCTCATGGGTTTGATGAATGGGATCCTATCATAAATATTTCTAATCTCCCATCTCAAATCCCCTTTCTTTAGCTCATGCAAACTTCTCCATGTCATCACAACTAACTTATGTAGCTCCTATTCCAAATTAACATACACCATCCTCTCCTAGCAAGACATGAAACTACCTTATCTGGATCAAAATATAGCATCTTAAAATAATGTAAAGATATGTCTATAAATGTTGATGAAACACACACTCTCTCTCTCTCTCTCTCTCTCTCTCTCTCTCTCTCTCTCTCTCTCTCTCTCTCTCTCTCTCTCTCTCTCTCTCTCTCTCTCTCTCTCTCTCTCTCTCTCTCTCTCTCTCTCTCTCTCAAATTACCTATTACTTTTATGATTCAAGATTAGATTTTGCTTCATGCAGATGATCCTCTCCTCTTTATAAGCATCCAAATTGATGATATCCAAGTCAAGTGTGCCTTTATTTATGAGGTTTTAAGTACCTATGTTGCCTCCCTTGACTTAACTAAAACCCTTGGATACTCTAAATGTAAGCTTAAGTCCACATGTAACACATGTCAAGGATGAATAAAGACAAATGCCTCCCTTAGGTTGTGTGTGTATACCTATCACCATCCCACTCATAACTATTAGAGTGAAGGTTATGATCTTAAATTTTCCTCTCTCCTATAATATCTTTCTTAGTAGGCCATGGACTCATCGCATGAGGGATGTATCCTCTTTTTCTTGCCAATATGTCAAGTTCCCTCATAATGGTGCCTTCTATATAATTCAAGGTGACACTAACCCTTGTAATTTTGAACAATTACAAGACCATTATGTATTAAAAATTCCAACCTTTAAAACGTTTACAAGTGTTCCATTATAATAATCTCAATGTTTTAATTTTGCTTTCAAATCTACATGAGGTTGTCATGGTCACCTAGAATTCATTGAGAACATACCACCTAACCCATTAGATTTTAACGATGATGAGCCTGATGAGATCAACCTCAAGATAAAAACTTTTAATCTCTCTCTTCATCTTATTTCCTAGCTTCCACCCTCTCTGAAGTTGTGTTCCCATCAACCACCTAGTGATGATATACCCCTCATCTTAACTAAGAATTAACAATCTATTCATCATACCACCTCTGATGAGAAGTTCATAACTAATTACATAATTAATATTCATACACTTTAATATGATGATGGATATTCCTTAGATGACCCACTTATTAGAGGTTTAATTTAGGATCGATATGCTAAGGTTATTCATTGTCATTCTTCTTTGTTTCAGTCTTTTTATTTATCTTATCACTTTCCATCTTATATAGTTCCTAATTTCAATAGTATTCATCTTATTCATAGGGTAAACATGGTGTCTTTGCATGACACACCTCCATTTTATGATGAACCTCTTAGGAGCATGATTATGGATCAAGCTATGATTGGTACCTATTGCTTCACTATATATAATGATCCCTATAGCTGACTTGCCCTTGAGATGATTGATATTATCCTTAAACCCTTTTTGCATCCTTATTTCCCTTCTATTGAGCCTAGTCTAGATATTATTCCCTCTTTAGTCTCTTCCTATTTATGATTTTATTATCCTTTAGTCAAGCCTCATCTAGTGTCTTCACCAACCCTGTCCCCCTTGGTGATGGCCTACTTATTTTACCATAATTATTCCTCTACCTACCTAATGGGTTGATCAGTTGTACTATGGCATTCTTATAATTGATGTTCATTAGACTAGAGATTGTAAATTATCATAGACTTCTCCAAATTTTTATTCCAGTACCTCTATTAGTATACCCATATATTCTACTAAAAAGCATATTTGTTGCTTATAAAACATAGATAATCATTCCTCCACTCATTATCAAAAGTTTTGACAATATATAGACACCTTTCATCCTACTCTTCCTCAACCCACAAACAAGGATATACCTCCCCCATGTTATTACCTTAGCATAATCCTAAATATGAAGAGATATATCGTCTATGGCACCAATGTGGTACCCATCACACTGATCATTGTTACATCCTCAAACATCATCTCAAAGATCACCTTATGACCATTTTTACATCAATTATCCCTCCTCCTATAGGTTACCTATGCAAGAAGGCTCTCCCTTCTTCCCCCATGGTTCCTCCACCTGTGGTCACTTCTTTTCATATAGTTCTTCCACATATGGTTCCTCTACCAGTGGTTCCTCCACCCATGATCCCTTCACATTTGGATCCTCCTACACCTATGGTCATTTCTCCATCAATGACTCCTTCATGTCGTATATATTCTAATCATATTACTTATCTTGAGTATCCTATGCATGATCATGAATAAAATCCTTCATACATGCCTATATTTTCTATCAAAGAGATTCAATGAGAGGTATTTCTCTATCTTTTTCTAAATATTGATGAGACCCTCTCTATAGTTAGAATCTATATTCTCAGAGATCTATTAGATGGTATGGACAATGTTTGTGGAAAAATTTACCAGTATTTATCAATATAACATCATGTTCCTTCACTTTCTTCTTCATTTTGGATTAGATGTTTTCTCTAAGTTTATATTTCTCTACTTTATATCATTTGACACTATGTAAAAAATTTCAATTCCTTATCTATCTTGTATGGTTATTTATCTTTTGCATTATATGTTGTCTATAGTGTTATTTTCTTTCATTATAATCTATTATGGTTTCTTTTCATGACTACATAATTTTTATATATACATTCATTTATTTCCATGGATATCTTACTCTTTTATCATTATTATTTTCTAGCTTATCTACATAACATGGATAATTATTATTGTGACTTGGTTATACAAACTTTATTCCCCTTAGTACTCTTTATTTACCATTTTATTAGTTAGCAAAAACGTTATCTCATTATAATCTCATTTTACTAGTCCATCTTGGATCTCCCTTTATTCCCCTTATCTTCTATTTTAAACTAAGCATACACGTGGTTAAAACTTGATATAACATGCTAGTTCATAGGTAAGCCTGAGTGTTTTAGTTAATCATGTCTTTTGATACATAACTTCCTTTAACCAAAGTCTAAGGCTAATTTGTGTGTATCACTTTATCTATCATGTTGGTCATTACAAATATGTATGGAGTAAGGATCTTAAAATACATAAAATTTTATAAGCCAAATAATTTATAAAAAATGAGATGATACAAAAAGTAATGTTCAAAATTTTAAAAGTCAAATCACACTAAAAGATGTGATTACAAGCACATATAATTTATCTAATCAAATCTTAAACTCCATAATTGTTCTCATGATAGAGTTGACGTCCATTAGGGTGTGATAGGCCAATAGACTAGAAAAGGACAATTAAAAAATAGTCTTTTAGTGTTACCTAATTTTCTCACACAAGTGCCCAATCTTCACAGTAGATCGACAACTCTTTAAGAGGTCTTGAGGAATGGGGAATATGTTTTAGGAAGTTATGTCCATTTTACTTTATTTTTAGAAAAAAACATGAGTCGATCTTAGTATCTCACTTATTTACATATATAACTTTGTGTTTACTGTGAATCAGTATCCTTTGTACATGGATGGCCACTAGTCACTTAGTGTATTTTCTATGTCCTTAGTATGCATCGTGTTTCATAAGGTATTATCACAATTGCTTTCATTATGATTTTTACATTCCCTCTTTCATTTATAATCATCCTACTATTTGCCCTTGACAAATTTTGTTTTATTCATTGATCACTCCCTAGGGATTCCATTTGTGATTTGTATTATAAGACCTTGGATAGGCATAGCCTTCTTCACAAATTACCAAATTACCATTTCAAACATTTTTTTTAACATATTTTTCAAGTTGTTTCTACCTCATTGTGAGTTTTAGTGTAAGACCATGGATAGGACCAAGCCTTACTCACAAAATTTTGTAATACCCAAGTCACAATGAAATTACATGTGTTAAATTTGAGATAAGTCATGATTGATCATGATTTACACATCATTGACATGATTCCCATATTTATACAATATGTTTTATGATTAATTCATTGACATTTCATTTTTATCTTCTTATTTTCTAAATGCATGTAAGAATACAACTGATTTTCTTAATTTTTTCATACTTTATAGCTTGAATTAGTGTGATCAATTTCAATTTATTATTCCAATTTTGTTTCTCTTTTATACATTCCAACATGATTTAGTGTTATTTATTGAATTAAATTTTTTTATACCATTTGGTTTTTTTATGCTTTCCATTTTATTACATTATTTTCATACTCCCCAATGTGATATAGTGTGATTTTACTTAATTTAATTTGGTGCAAATATTTTCATGGTCTAAAAACATTTTGTTATACATTTTACCATCTTTGGTTTATTATATTTAGTCATATTTTTTTATTACACATTTCCCATCGTGATATAGTGTAAAATATATTTGTTTTGATTACTTATAATTTTCCAAGTAATTTTTGACTTTTTCTTTTTAACCATGCATGTGTATCACATAATGCTAGAAAATAAAACACTCCACATATATTTCTCATTGCATATAAGAAAAATATAAATACACGTGCTAAAAATAAATATATCCATGAATTAAAATCCACAACTAAATACAACTCATGAGATCCAATCCAACTATCAAAATATATATATATATATATATATATAATATTATGTGTCTTATACAATACAAAATACAAAATACATAGCTCCAACTCTACGACTAGGCTCCATTGTGCCTATATTGTAGCCTAGCCTTGTTACCCATAGACACTTGGAACTATCCTCTCTGCATAATACACTATAATGAGGTAGTCCAAGATCTCAATCCTGCTACCTATACTTATAAGTTGTCTACCTCGGCTTGTATCTATCCAAGTTGAACCATGGTAGCCATGTACATTACTCTCTCTTGAGCCAAGGCCTACTAGGCCTATGCGTCTCACACTCCCACCCATAATGGTGGTTGTAATTCATCCTCATGTGTCTAAAACTACCTCATAGCCTCTCTCACTAGTCTAAACTTGCCTACTTAGGATGGGGTAGATGGTACCGTAGGATCACATAGCATGGTGTGGTCGTATGGTGACAACACTCCATCCAAAATGTCATGATGCATAGCCATAAATAGGGACCCCCATTTGACCTCATATATTTTTAATTCTAAAAAACTAAAATAAGATAGATACTAGATCATGTATATATCTATATATTATAATCACATACAAATAGTATTATATATCAAAGCTTAAAATTACACACTTTTCACCAATCTTAGTGTAACTAATTACTATCTCCCTATTTACTCATTTATTGAGCACCATCTCTCCATTTTATCATTCCATGAACACATCTTATATAGATTTTCTCCCCATCAATGCAAAACTAGGAGTCATTGCTCATGCACACCATAACCCTCTCTTGAGAGGTGCCTATATGGACCAGCTCTATCTTAAAATAGTTTTTAGGTCAAGTATGTAGTCACCCATGATTTTACCCTCTCTCATTTGTGGTGCCTCCATCTAAGGTATGTATGATATATTCACTAATACTCCTATTACAGTGCATATTATGGTACTTTGTACATCCCTACATCCACATCCATGTCATCTCCTCTTATGATCGCCTATTATTATGATAAATTAGTCCATGCTATCACACACCATAGCTTAAACTTGAGTCTCTCAATTGGTACTCCTCCTCCTCTCCCCCTCACCTCTCTATCATAATGTGACCAAAAATTAGGCACTACTAGAGGGGACACTAGGTGTGGGAGTCTAAATTTTCCTATCAAGCATACCACTGGCTATGGTTCTACCCATCAATTATAGTTTCCCATGATCCACATATTATCCAACACTATCACCATGGTTATCCAACTAGGCCAAAAAATATTAATGTGCATGTAAGGTTGTCACATGATTCCCCTTGTGTGATAATCTACAAAGCTAAAACATGGGGCATAGTTTATTCTACCTAGTCTTATCACCATGTTCTCACCTGAGGTAACCTATCATTCACCATGTGAGGTAGCCTAGTTGTATAATACATAGGGAACATCTTTTATATCTAAGTACTCAATAAAAAATTAGCCCCATGGTATTATACCCTTTGAATATAATCCCATACATATCATGCATGAGATAAACCTAGATGATAGCTATAAAGTCATATAGTGCTCCCTAATCAAAAATAGACTAACATAATTATATTACATATAGAATTACCTTGTTATCCAACTTATGACACATTACTCATGTTGTCATAGGTTTGATCATAGCCTTTATGATGTCTAGAATATATGTGATATATACATCAAATAGACTGACACATAAATCTAGGTATAGCCTATTTGAGCATGTCGCCCACTTAACTAGTGCTCTCCTCTCCTCTAGATCATTTAGTGTCCTTATGATCACTAGTGTCTCTCCTATTGGTAGTCCTAAAAAAGCATGGATATTATATAGAATGATATCCACCTTTATGGTATCCCCATTTATCACCCATCAAAAATTATTGGTCAACCATTATAATGCTCTAAGGAACATGACAACAAGATTAAAGTTTAGTTGGATGCACCTCATCTCCATGATACCTAAAAATCCTGGTAAAACTAGTTGCACTTTATCCACATTAGTTAATTGCTCTAGTAAATCTAGAAACCATGATTCATCTATCAGTTTCTAATACCTCTGATGTCTCTATAAAATATCAAGCAAAAAAAGATGTATCAAACCTCCATTTCATAACTAATCAAACTACATTCTTTAAATTTCAAAAAAAATAGTTGGTTTGATTTAATTTCTCCATTTTTTATAAAATTGACCTATTTAATACTAAATTATCCCCATAATTTCTTTGTGATACTAGATTAGCCCTTTCAAATTCCTACTAGATTAGCCACATTAATATTAGATCAGCCACCTTCACACCTTATGATATTATATCAGCCTTATTATACAAAATTAGCCTCTGTTAGCAATACTAAATCAGCCCCATTGAACAAACTATACTGGACTTGTTATACACACTCAGCCTTGTTTTTCTTACCAACTAAGTTGATCCACTACTATGTAGTTAGACCCTATTATCATTCTAAGTCTTCTTATTACTATGCATTCAGCCTTACCACTATCCCTTGCCTTATGGACTAAGTCAACCACGTCAACTCTATTTTTCCACCATGGTGAATTTTTTCCCATTTACCATGAATTTTTGCTTTGACTTCTTCTTAACTAGTACACCATTATACCCCTAGTTTACCTAACAATTTCCTAGGGTTCATTTTGGTGCCTAAATTTTTCCTCGTCATTTTCCAATATTTAGCTCAATTTTAATATTCAAAAATTTGAAATTTATAGTTACTTATGTTTCACTCACTGTAGTCACTGTGTCCTCCCTATCTCAATTGTCATTTCCTCACCATGATGATTATCTAGTCTCAAAATAGGTCTCTCAAAGCTCTATTTTATTAGAATAGTCAAAATAAGAAATGAATAAATTTTCACCCTAATTATATTTACCATTCAAAATTATTTACCTTTCACATATTTACCATAAAATTTTATTTTAATCATATATTTATCTTTAATAACTCTTTTTCCAAACCATAAAATGTTCTAGAATCTTGAAATCATAGAGAATATTTTCACCTACTATATGTCTATGTTGTGAGAAATCAATTTTTTGATCTTTTTTTCTAATCTTTGTAGGTTCACATAATGTTCTCTACATTGGAAACCTTCACATTTCTTGCATCTCCTTATTTATCTATATCACTAAGATAAGTAAAGGTATGTTTTTTTCAATTATATCCATTCATTTATCTTATTTTCTCCTTAATACAATTTATTCAACTTCAAAATTGTGTGTTACTATGTTCTTTTCTCAAAGTTCCATCCTGTGTTGAACCTACATGACAGTGATGAGCTTCGAATGGGGTATATGGATACACATAATATTTTAAAACTTTATCAATTACTAATGATTTATCTCTTTTAGTAACCCATAAAGTATCAATATCTTTGAGTGTATGACTTAAGGGGTGCACCAAGAAAGGAGTGGGCAAACCATTATTGCTTTGTACGATTGTTGTCCCTATACTACCACTTTATATCTACACACCCATATCTTAAAAATATTAACCTAAGATTCATATCCTATTTTTCAAACCCATTTAGTCATTTCCCACTTTCATTATCCCTTCCCTAGCCTAAAATCCTTTTTGATAGTTTGTGTTACATTGTTATCCCCATTAACCTTGTACTCTAATTGATTAAACTTATTTTAGGTCTAGGTTATCCCTTGGCCAACCTAGACCAAGACCTATTTTTTTTGTCAATAATTATACAATGTCAATTGGATCAACCTTATTGGCCCAAACTATTAGAAATATTGGCTTAGATCCATCTATATAATCACATCTATTTCATCATTTCTAAAAGAAAAAAAGAGGAGATATATATTGTGCATCTACTTATCCACCTTTCTACTTGAGGATCATAGCTTACGGTTTCATAAATTATCTAGAGATACAGACATTATCTTGTGGATAATTATTTTGGATTCATTGATAGGTTATGTATCCTAGAGTTGATTTATCCTTATCACCTTATATTCCATAACCTCCTCGTGTAAATTACCTTGGCCAAGGGAGAGATTAAGGTTTATTGGGTTCATATTCAAAGGTAAGTATTCCTAACTTTGTTCATCCTTTGTAAGAGTAGATACAAAAGTATTTATACTTATATCTTATGCATTATGATTACATATACATAGACATGAATATATGTCTTCTATGCATGTTTAATTTTAAAGTTTATTACCCTCAATTTATGCCACAATCTTTGATGAGTAATAGATTATACTTTACTTGTTATTAGTTTAATGGATATTAAAACATAGGACTTAGTAAGGGTCATTTCATAGTTTTACTTGATTGGAGGCTTTCAAACCCTCCCTAGTGATATTATTATGGTAAGAGATCCTTTGGCTAGGTCTAGTAGATCTATCTTGGTCATAACCCCAAATATCTAATGTAACAACATAGAATGGGAAGAGAAAAGGTTTTTGGAATGTTTTATCTTTGTTGGTCAAAATAAAAATAAATTATAAGAAGGTATAATAATCTTAAAACGTAGAGTGTAGGCTAACACAAAAAACCTAACTCTAAAATGTGTTGGTACTGTATAAAAAGATAATGAGACTATGGTTGGTCTCGATTGTCAAATCAAAAAAAGGATGGATGGTCCAAGAACTTAGAGATTATGGAAAATGTAATAAACTCTAAGTTAAAACTTGAGAATAAAATGGGTAACATAACTGTACACAATAGAAACTAAAGTTGAATAGTCCAAGAACTTAGGGAATAGGTCAATGCAAGAAAATATAAGTTAAAAATCAAAAATAAAATGGGAACTATAATGGTACAAGGTGAGAAAGTCTATTGTTTTAAATGATAGATGCGATGTTACAAAAAATGGTTAATTTTCAAATGGTACTACAAATAATGTAACACTTTAATGTGTAAATAAATGAAATGTGTAAAATATAAGAATAATAATCACACTTAGGTAAGGCTCTGAAATCAAATAAAAAGGTCAATCCAAGTTATGTGACCCAAACACAAAGAGTAAAACACTCAAGTCAAAGTGATATGAAAAACTCAAGTGTAAACTAATTGAGCTTAGATTGAATCTTGAAAATGGGGTTTGAATTTAGTTTGAGAGGATTTAGGACTTGTTTTATTTGTGCAACACAATTATTTTAAACTCACAATTCAAGTAAATAATAATAAGGACCTAAGTGTATGATCCTATTCTAAAATAACACAAGATATGCAAAGTATCCTCCAAAACTTCACTAATATCCTAGTCTTTAAAAAAATTAAGTATTAATCCAATAAATAAAGAGTGCATGTAGATAGAGGTTTTAATTCCCCATATATCTCTCAAGAACTGATACCTAGAAATTAACTTAGAGCATCTAAGCAATTTAGCATTTGGAAAGATAATCCATGGCAAGTGGGGTCAATTAATCTATATTTTTGACTTGGCTTATCTATATGGTCCATAAGTACCTAAAAAAACTTGGGAAAAAAAATTCATGTCAATTGGATCCAACCCATCTATCTTATTATGAAAGGGTCTTATCCCTTTCACAATGACTTCAACTATGTATTACTTAATGAATTTTTATGTCTATACCATCATATGGCCTAGGAATCTATTGAACTTATCAGGCTAATTACTCAACCACTATCTAATCCAACAACATGGCCAATTTATATCCCCCACTAGAGAGTGGGTTGAAATGATGCTAGGATATTAAAACCTAGGTCAATTCCCACCTAAAGAACTTGTGAGGAGGCATTTAACTCACACTCACAAGACAAAAAAGAAAATAAAGGAAGAACTAGGTTGTTTATGAGTCACCCAAGTCCTTAGGAACAAGGGGAGAGCATACATGACATTTTTTTGGGTTTAACTCAATAAAATAAGCAAAATAATGAATTTTTGGTCACCAAAGTTTCCTAAAAAAAGAGGAGAGCATACATGCAAGGATTTACTAAAATGAAACTAAGTGTGTTACCAAAAATGAAAAAAGAAATCAAAGTGCTCTTAAGAGTTCTAAGTTTAAATATGATTGTTCTTTTTAAACACTTATGGAAATGTGATTAAAATTTATCTTTTTCTTAGAACTTTGAAATGACAAAAAATTAAGGTTTTTGTACAAAAATTTAAATCACCAAAAGACAATGTGAAATGGTTTTGTTAATGTGTTAAACTCCTATTTTGATTAGGTCCCTATAAAAGGCATTAGACGATTGATTTGTGTTTGATTAGATAATGAAGGCCACCTATAAATTAGCTCAAAACCATGAAAATATTCCATCTAGAATGATTTTGTAGTTACATAGTCAAGTTTAAACGATGAAATTATAGGTAAATGAAAAATAAAGAAAATAGAAAACTTACAAGAACAGTTTCATAATTTTTAGATGATTTCACAACTCACCTCACTGATTTTGTTACTTAGACAAATTTGTAGTTTTATGTTGTAATTTCATAGTTTTCCAACAATTTGATATTTGTGATTTCATACAATTTCATAATTCTATCTTGTGATTTCATAATTTATAATGATTTCATATAATTTCCCTCTTGCATCTTTTGATTTTATAAAATATAGAAAAACCTATGGATAACACATAAATAATGCATAATGATTTCATGATTATATGGCACATTTTTGTAATTAACTGTTCCAAATTTGAAAATAAATAAAAAATGTATAAAAAATCTTATAATTTGTATAATGAATTCATAGATACCCATCATGAATTCATAAAATAGTGCTCTAAATTCACAATTTTATAGAGGAGGTCTAAAATAGGGATGATTTCATGGTTCTTGAGATGATTTCACTATTTTATACAACAAATTCATAGAAGTTCCTTACGAATCTATAGTTTTTTAGGTAACATTTTTATATTTTCCTAGTCAACAGACCAAGAATAAAAATTATTTAATTTTTAGCCAATTGTAATAAAAGTTAGCAATTAAAACTGACAAAAAAATATGATAAGAAGTGATTAGAATAATTGTGTGGGTTACAATACCACCAAGTATGCCAAAATGTAGAATAGGAATATGAAACAAGTTAAATCATGTATTTAATACATTAAAAAAATGACAAATTATAAAAAAACTAGCATGCTAGGCATACTCCCTCGAGGAGTGTGGATCAATGGAGTCAAGAAAATTAGATAAGACTTCTCCAAATGACCCCCCTCCAAGATTGGTCTATTAATCATCTTCATGCCTATATTTGGTGTCCCAAGTCTTTTTCAACATAGTAGAAAAAACATATCCATACATCTCTCCTTGTACCAATGGAGTTGTCTCTCTCTTTGATCAATTTTGAAATAACGAGTGAAGCTCTCTAGAGATATTTTTGCATAGCTTTTATACACCAAAAAGAGCTTAAAGTTTTTTTCCATGGCTCATGTATTTATAATTTTTCCAAACTGAAGAAAATGATTTTTGGTCCTCCATCTCAAGATAAATATGGAGGGTCACCAATCCAATCAAATTTAGAGGGAAAAGCAATAAATATGGTCATTAATATTTTGAATAATAGATTATTAATAAGGCATGGGTAGCCTTAATCTTGATATTTATCTCCGTCAATGCTTTATGAATGACACCCATATGATGATGTCATGGGTGATGTCATGAACTAGAATTTTTAACTTTGAATTTTCAATCATATATATTTAATAACTTTCCATGGATTTATCACTTAAGATCTTAATCTAATTTGCTTTGCTTAATGATTTTACTTAGTCTTTTTGTAATTCTAGGAAATAGATTACTTTTTTAATTATAATAGTTGAAAATGTCTATATACTTATTCACAATTTAACTAGATTTGAATTATAAGAAGATTTAAATTGCATATAGGGTAATACCACAATTAGGGTAATATAGACATGAATTAGCACATGCACATGATGTGTGAAGGCAAATTAAAAAAAATTCGTGGTCCAGAATGTCATTTTTATTGGTCATAATTTAACTCAAATTAAAATAGGAGAAGATAATAATTCCATAAAATGTATTGTCCCAATCAAGGATACATGGATGCGAATTAACACATGCCTGTGACATGTGTGACCAAATTATAACATTTTGGTGATTTTGGTCTAGTTTGTGCATTATTGCAAAAATTCATTCAAACTTGAAATATTAGAATGATAGTGACAAGAATTATATGCCTATAGTTACTATAGTAGTTTATGGGTACAATATTACAATATTATCTAAATATTGCTAAAAAATCTGAAAAGAGGCAATAGGCACTATAGAAGGTAAATTGGAAGTAAAAACAAGACTAAGGACACCTTTTAATTTTTCCATTTATATTGGTGCCTTAACTTTTAGTCATTGGAGGATCATGACCTTTTCCTTTACAATATATTCATCCTCATCCTCATTTGGTACTTTTCTTTCATCTATAGGCCTCTCTTGTGACACTGCCTCAACAATTAAACTCACATGAGTGGAAACTATTTGAGAAGGGTTCTTGGGAGATCTTTGACTCTTGTAGACCTTGATTTTAATCCTATAAATTGAAAGAGTAGTCTAAGTATTAGGATAATATGAAACATCTACCTTCGAGTAGGTTAATATTTAGTAGTGAATATTCATTAACTCATGAATATTACAATTTTTAGATTTTGGTTTTGGCAAATTTTTAGGGTCGGTAGATGGGACCGGATCACCAAAATTTTAGGGATATAAATTATTTTGGGGGTTGGCTCACTAACCCTTTACAACATTATCTTAGAAATTAGTTTAATTTTCCACACACACACACACACACATATATACATACATACATACCCTATGTTATAAATTATTTTGGGGGTCCAATAGAGTCCTTTGATGTAACTTATCGATAAAGCCATTTGGCTCAACCATTTGGCAAATCCATTTGACCCTATCATTTGGCTTACCTGTTTGACCCTATCATTTGATAGATCTATTTGGATTAGCCATTTTACCTTACCATTCAGTCAAGCCATTTGAACCTATCATTCAACCTAGCCATTTAACCTTGTTATTTGATAAATCCATTTGAACCTACTATTCGGTTAAGCCATTTGACCCTATCATTTAGCCAATGCATTTGGCCTAGTTATTCATCCTAGTAATTTGGATTTGAGAGGACATAAATCATAGTGTAAAAAATTTAAACCTATGTTATAAAAACCTTAATTCTATGGAAAACCTAGAAATCAAAAAAAAATTATGGACTTGTCGATTCACCAAGGATACAAATTAGATTTTTCTAAATAAATCTAAGGGGGTTTCAGATATGGGATCTTAAAAATTTACATTGCATCCAAGTTTTTTTATACTGTAATTGAATTAGGAAGTCTAAAGTGTGAATAATTAGAATAATTAATATTAATTGGCTCCCCTACTCCTCTAAGATAACTTGTTAAAACATGGGCCTCCTCTACATCCTCTTATTATTTCAAAGTCACAATAACATCTTGGGATGTAGGTTTGGGAGGCTCCCTTTCTAGATAAATAGACTAGGAGGGTTTTGAGTACAAATAATTATTTGAATGCCATCTACTTAGAGGTATAAATTGAGTTTGAGGCTCTGTCATTATAAGTGATGGATCCTTTTGTATTTCTCTTAGAAGGTATTATATATGCCTAGCCATCTACATCCTAGTCAAAACCTATTCTTCATCTTTGGCTCTTAGGAAGAGGAAATCATCTTCATATGCACATGTTTTTATGGGATACCCATGTCAGTGACATGCTTCTAAATTTTTAATCTTGGGTCCCAATCTTAATGTGGCAGATATACTAATGAATACAACTCTCTTATGCACCCAATAACACCAAAGTGATTTTTATTAATGTAGTTCATTTGACATAAGATCAAATAAGATCCATGGAAAAAGGCCTTTTATTTCTTCCACATATCTTCATTAATGTTCCACTAAAGCTGATATGCCATTTCTTATTCTACCAAATTATTTGGAACATATTTGTCTAAGCACAATGGTCCTACCTTGGTTCCTTAAATCATTATAATCTAGATATATCTAGTAGTATTACATTGGCCATAGTGTATTTTTCATAAGATCTGAGACTCAGACCAGTGGTTCCTCATGGATGAACCTCCAAAATTGGGGTATACATTATCAATAATTTAAACTATATTTCACATGTAGGAGTAAATATATAAGAAAGAATAAAAGTTGCATACCCTATGCTTTATATAGTCTGGGGTTAGGATATAGAGTGATCCATTATGTGAATATATCATAGCCATGATGACATCCAATAAGAAAGACATTAGGAATAATTGACCACTAAATGACCTCTCATCCTTTTTGATCATTTATTCATAGAGTTTGACACTGATAATCTCATTTAGGGAAAAGGACAATGCTAATGTTAGTAGCAGGTCTAGTAGTGGTATCCATTTGAATCGAAGAAAATGGATGCTAAAACATCCATATAATATATTCAAAAATGTCATCCTAATGCAAATTCCCATTATAAATTTGTTGATTGTTACTTAAGAAGTGGATTTAAGGTTTACCTACTCTCCTTATATTATCCACCTTCTCCATTTATCTTCAAATATATTACTCTTCATCCACATTGTGATCCTCATCCCATCATAGGTGGGATCTATGAGGGGAAGAAATATATATCTTTGAAAATTAGGAAGCCATCACATACCTTGCCTAAAACAAATAAGTCCAAAATTAGGTTGATACAAGGCACCACTTGGACTTTTACAACTACAAAACGTAATTATTGACATTTTAGTGGTATCAAATCTGCTACTAGTTGCTTTTATTTAGATTTTAAGATTTCTTCACATGAGTGACCATTAATGGTCTTCATAAAATCCCGTAGAGATGTGTAATTCACATAGTTACCATCAAACATATCTAAGTCAAAGATTGTATTAGTTAACATATTTAAATCTTCAATGGAAAACTTGGATAGTGGTAGAGCTCTTCTATATGCCCTGAATGATGAAGCCATTTCTTAATTCTAGATTTCTTATGTAATTCACATGATATTTAATTTTTATCTTAATTAAATAAATTCATAAGAGAACATAGAAAACTAGGGATTTTAGCTCTTCTTAGAATTTAAGTTCTCTTAGGTTCTTTGACAATCAATAAGGGAGATGTATGTTAAGAATTTAATTATATAGCTTCAATGATATTTTCTTTAATTCTAGTTCATTTGACATTAATGTTTAACAACTATAGGTTTGTTTTACTTATTTAATTATAATTTGGAGGCTTAATTTGGTGGGTATGCCACATAGACATCTCATGTGTTTAGAATATTCCATTCTATCATCCATAGACAAGTGTCTCTTGATCATTAGTTTTGGTATTAATGTATTGGTTCCACATGACATGATCTTGAAAATTAGGTGTTGTAACTTTTATCAAATTTCATTTATCCAAATCATGTGATGCCTTAGATGTATGAAACACAAAGACTCATGACTTTCATATGTCATAAATTTTGGCAAAATACTCATTTTCCATTTTACGTGAATGTGTGAAGATTAAATGTGTAAAGATCAAAACATGTGAAATCACGAAGACCAATTTAAGAGATGCTAAAATACATGAAGACCTAGAATTCATGAGGTAAAAAAGTTTTGAATTTCCAAAACCCATGACATGCAAAAGTCTTGATGACCAAAAGTTACAAAGACCAAAATTTTTGAAATGACAAAGCACGTGAAGACCAAAATACATGAAGACCAAAACACTTAGGATTTTTAGATTGTAATTGTTTTGAAAATATAAAGAAAACCTACATATATGTAACATCTCCCAAATCCATTAATATGTTAGTTTTAATCAATCACATGGTGTGGAAAAGACCTTGATATGAGGAAACATACAAATCATATTAACATAGAGTAGCACACTTAACAAGTTCCATCAACATAGGAATTAATAACTTTGAAACCTTGAAATCATGCTAAGTACCAACATGATTTCCAATGAAAACAATTTTCAAATCAAAAAGTAAAATTCAAACAATAATGGGCTCTATTCAAAAAATTAAGGGTGGTGTGTGTTGAGTACAACAAACCCAACTAGTAAAAGAGTTCAAATTCATACAAAGGTAGGGAAACTAGTTTTCCCATAATCAAAATTAAAAACATTTTATCCCTAGAGCTCATTATAACCCATGGATGATGTCATGTAATGGAAAAACACCTCAACAAGCATGAGGACCTCCATCAAGGTATATGCAAGATTTGATACCATAGCCATCCATTCCTCAACCTCACTGGCAACCTTGGATGCCCTAGCCTAATCCTCAACCATGGGTAAACCAGAAATGGGTTTCCCATAAAAAAAAATAATCAGTAGAGGAGTTTTATATAACAAGTATTTATGCCTCTACCTACCATTTAACCACCATAAATAGAACAAGTGGCTCAACTACCTACAGAGCTTGTATTAAACTTAATAAATAGACAATCAACTCCTATATGTGGACCTGAGTAAGAAGTAACCTTAGCAGTTGGTGCCATTAACTATGGAAATTTATAGTTAATATCAAGATATTAATAAATCCTCTAATTGTCATAATATAAGATCCAAATGAGAAACTATATCCTCTGTTTGAACCAATTAAGGAGAAATCTAATGAGGAAAAGGAAGATCCTCAAGAAGATACTAAGTTCTTGTAACCATCCCATTTTCTAAAGGACTTAAATAAATAGGGAATAAGGTTGAATATAATTTAATCCAAGAGCTAGGGATGTTAAACATTGAAATTTCATTACTTCAATCTATAAGAGATATTCATAACTCAATAGAATAATTAAAGGTTTGTGCATAAAAACTACATGTAAAAAGAGACAATATCCTAAAATAATAAAGGTAAATGGAAAACTTGTTGATTTATTAATAGGTAAAATCCTTATACCTAAGTATGGGGATCTTAGAAGCCCTATCATTTTTGTAACTATTGGCCATTTTTTGGCCCCTAGGCCAAAAAAGGTCACCCTAGCTTCAAAATTGAATATCACATTTTTTAAGGTCCTAATGAAGATTTTTTAGCCTTATTAACATTATTTAAGTTATTGTCTTTCTTCAAGCATTCCAATTCATTCAATTTTTTTCTAATAGGTCTTAAGGGTATGTCATGATGTGTCAAGATGGCATAGGGTCCATTAAGTCAGTCCTTTTACTTTGTTACTTGGTTTAAAGCTTGTTAATCTTGCTTGACGAAATTAATTTAATTTATATTACGACCAAATAAAACCTTCTCAAGACACTATCATTGAATTTATAATTAAATCAAATGGTTAATAATTAATTTGAATAATTATAAGGTCTTGGATTGATATATTTTCTTTCCATGAGATTATCCAATATACACTAGCTTTTTTTGCACTTGTAAATAATTTTTAAAGGTTTTAAAGCAACTTTAAAAAGTTTTAAATATTAAATATGCATATAATTAAAGTTTTCAAATCCTAAAAAAGAGTTTAAAACATACTAATGCTAGGATAAAGTCATGGTGGAAGTTTGCATGTAAGAACATGTCATTTTTACACTAAAGAAGGTAGTTTTAAGCACTTGTATGGACCAAATAGACTCACTTTGAGGTGAAAATGTTTTAAAGGTGGCTCTTTAGATTTTAAAATTATAATTCATGATTTTAGTAAAGGTAAAGGTCTCAATATATAAAAAACAACATCAAAACCTCCATCATTCTCTTGGAAATCTCACAAATGCCAATTTCAAGTGTTCATTTCATACAATATGGTGGGAGTTGGGACCTAAGATTATTATTAGAGGAGGGGAAATAGTGACATTTAAATTCATTGAAATAGACATCAGATTGGTTGGCCCTCCTTTATGAATAATCGTTAAGATGGAAGGGTGGTCTAGAACTATTTATGAACTCCACAAGCTCATTTTTCTACTTAGAATGGCAGTTTAAAACAAATTAGAAGCATGAAAGAAATAGGAAAGGATAATTATAGGTATGAAAAACTATCTCAAACATTTATCCACCAAGTTTGGCATGTGTGGCATTTAAGGAGAGTAAAATACCTCCATAGGATAGGTTATAAGCTTACACTTGAGGTTTTGTAGCTTTTACAGCTGATCTAATGTATCCAAATGATTGTATAAGGTTTTCATAATATTATCACTTAATTTATATCTATATAAAAATCTAATCATTTTTTACTAGCCTTTAGAAGGTCACACCATAACTCATAGTGAAGACTATGTGTAAGATGCCTATATAACAATGGTTTGAAAGGTCTAAACCTACATTTTTAGAGGTATTTGGAAGGTTCATAGTGTTACATTATCATCTCAAATTTATTACATAATATTTAATTTCAATCTAAACCATATAAAATGACTGAGTTCCTTCACACTATCTCCAAGCAAAAAACAGTGGTTTTATGCAAACGACTGTGTCATAACCTTACTTACATAGAGTTGACTAAAAATGTGAAAATATGCTTTAATAGTATTATTTCAAGGTCAAAAAACTATTAATTAGGTTATAGGGAAAATGGATGTGTCCCCTTAGGGTTAATATTAATTAAATATATAGGTTGGAAGGCTTTATGCATTGGAAATGAAGACATAGAGGTCTGTAGGCATGTAGGTCCCATTTTCATATCAAATGCATGGGTTTTAAGTTAGAAATTGAGGTATGAAAGTTGAGAGAAATATGGAAATTATTTACATATATTTTTAATTTTTTTTCAAGGTTTTAGGATTAGTAGATAAGGTGTGGTCTTAATGCCCAATTTCAAGACACCTACACACACCTATAGGCCTACTAGGAAGATAATGATATGTAGGGTCATAAAGATGTGAATGATAGGGAAGTCATGAAGTTTTGTCAATAAAGAGATAGGGAGATTATGGAAGAATTTTGGAAGATAAATCCTTCAGAACAAAGAGATAACCTTGGATATAATTAGTACCTAGAGATAGGTAGTGAGGAAGATACCTAAAATAATACCTACAGGTCAACCCAAATCAAACAACAAACCTACTTGAGAATTTAGTCTAGTTTTCAAGCATGAAAGAGAATATGTAGGGTTTAATATGGAAATTGGGTTCAAATTAGTGAATAAGGTATACGGAATCACTCTACAATTTAATAAAGTTTTTAAGATCATCAGAGGTAGTTTAAAGTAAACCTATCTTAATCCTACAATCACTTAGCACATACCTATAGTCAAGCATGTTTCTAGGTAGTGTAAATTAGAAGATCATTCAAGTATGAAGTGAATTGAGGTTTGTAAAATCTTTCAAAGGTGATATATCCCTTGTTGAAGAGGTTCTCATTAAAAAATTATAGTCTAAAATCTAAATATACACCTACTTCCAATAGATTTTTTAGTGAAAATAGTCATGTCTTGAATAGATTTATAAAATTAAAAGATGAATTTTGTGTTGATATTGGGTGTATGATGTAAATAGGAATGAAGGAAACCTAAGAAGAGGATCTCATGGAGTCTATATCCTTGGAATAAGAAGAAATGACTCATAATAGTCTGTTAGGGTCACTTTGGTAAGATTGGCTATAAATCCTAGTTTTGGGATTAAGGCAGTCTCTAATACATTGATGAGTCAATTAATCAATATAAAAATTGAAACATCTCACTATATACAACATAGACCCCAAGGAAAGGTCTTAGGATCAAGTTAAATAGTTTGATGTGTTTTCTTGCTAGATAATTATTCTATACCTAACAGTTGTAGTCTATCACCTGAAAGGCTCCCAAACTTGATTGAATATTTATTCATAAGATGCATGGTGACAAAATAAATTTCAGAGTGTTGGACAGGTCTCTCTAATTCTATATTGTGTTATTGGTTTAGTAAAAGAGGCTTTATCTTCTATGAATAATCATGAAGAACTTAACACACCTTAAACCCTCCTAAACCCCTCATAGTAATCTGATGGGAGAAATAGACCTTCATAATATTTTAATGGATTAATTTTACTTTTAAATGACCTTTTTAACCTTCAAATTTCTCATGATCACCTGAGCATGGTACTAGTTATCATGTGCAAGGTATAGGTTATACAGAATTGGCCTAGAAGTATGGTTGTAGGATTATTTGTGAGGGTGCAGGGTAAGGATTGGTATCCAAACAAATAAAAAAGTTATAAAAATAATACATAAAGGTTAAAAAATATTTTAATCACATATTTATGCCTCCTAATAAGATATGCCAACCAGGTCATCAAGTTGGGAGTAAAAGTGAGAAATATACTATTTACTAGTCAAGAAGCCTATCTCAAGCCTATGGAGTCAAAATGGAGAGCCTATTCTCAATAGGTTGATTTTTATGATGAATTTTAAGACCTAAAAAACCATTTAAAATATTTATAAGCTACAAAATTCTTGTCAAACCACTTTAATCAACTCTCAAGCTTGTTCAAGTACCTAGGCTAGGGTTTAAGCCATTTCATTATATACAGGGTCTCAAAATATGAAATTTGTCATGTAGCATGGACAAGGGATGGGTAAGGTGAATCAAGTACATTTCATAAGTTTCACATGTATGGGAATAAATTTGAGACAAAATTCATTTTGTAACCCTAGAGGCTTAATTGAAACCTAATTAGAGAGAGAGATTAGGTGAATAAGTGAACTTCCACTCAAACTTGGGTCATGAAATTTGAAAAGGATCTATAAGGGAATAATATGTATGCAAAAATATACATAATTTATTTATTTAATCCATTCATTCTTATTCACAAGGAGCTTTGTGTGTTTTTAGGCCTACAAGGAATTGAAGGCTAGCAAGAGTTTAAAGTGTAAAATGAGGCCTTGGTGAGTGTTTCATGGATCCAAATAAGTTTTTTTAGGTATATTATGACTGATATATTCCATACATGGAGATATATTTCATTGTAAAAGGTGAAATCAAAAATTGACCCTTGTAAGCAAGGAGAGGTATAGTAAGGCCAAGTGGGTTTCAAGAAACCTAAAGAGTTATTTGATGATCAACACTGAGATGTTAGTTTGGAAAGATTATAAACTAATTTAATGTGTCAAAGAGAATAAAAAGAGATGACTCAAGATAATTTTTTGACTAAAGATTTATAATTATCACTCTCCAAGATAATAGAGGGTAGTTTGAAGAAGAAGATAAGTTATCAAGCTACTAAATAAACTCCTACACCATTTGGAAGATAAATCATCTTCAAGAGAGAAACACTTGTAATTCGAGACTTTATAAAACTATTAAACAACTCCTTTATTTATTTTAATTCTCAATTGACACATGTCATGGCTCACTTCTACACCATTCTATCTCTTTTTCTCTTATTTATCTATTTAAGCAGCCTTGTTTGGATATGTAGAAATCCTCCACCTAGGTATGGAAAAGACATAACCATTTGAATTCCTTTTATCAATGATAAAATACTAGTTTTACCTCATCATTTTACTAGTTTTAGTGTGTGTGTATGACTAGTTGATATTTTCAAGTGTTTTGCTTGACTTTCTTTGGTATGTTATCCTTTTTAGCACTCATATGTAGTTTGAAAGATTCTATGTAGACCCCATGGACTATCTAAGTGAAGTGTTAAGGTTTAATGCATTATCTAATTATTATTATAATTATATAACATATTTAATAGTCTTATCCCAAACATATATCAAAACCTCCACAATAAAGTGTTGATGTAGAGAGCTAGATTAGGAGTAGTGTTTGTTCAAGTTAGTATCATGGTTGATGTGCATATACAACTAGTTGTTAGTGGTCAAATTTTTTGGTTCATAACCTCCATTAGAGTAGGTTATCTCTCTTTTTCTAATAAGATGATATATTAATGAATGAGACTAAGAGATACATCAAAGGGAGCTAGCCCTATAACCTAGATATTTAATCCACCTAAAGGTCACCCACAACCTAGGATTGTCCCCATGTTACCCCAAATTTGGAAGGATTGAAAAATAATCAAAGGGTGATAATTTGGGTGATAATAGCTACAACACACCTAGTGGGACACATTTCCAAAGTGGTTGAAGGATTTTTTGTGTTTTAATTCGACATATCATCCTCTGTAGGCATTCAAAAAACATCAATGGTGACTCAAAATGAGTTATAGATGGCATAAGTAGTTTAAGTGACCAAAAATTAGAAATTTGTATGTATTCTCAATCTCCATTTGGTGAAAATTAATATCCTATACCTACATATTCTTCATATCAAACTAATGATGTTCATGATTTCTCCTCAAGTAGCTCTCAAACAATTGCACACCAATTTTACCAACAACCCATCTATCCCTCTAATCAAACTCACCAAAGTTGTGTTGCTCTACTTCATCCTTATCCAAACTTTAAAAAATCATACTAGACTACATAAGGACCATGATGATGAATAAAAAATAAGTAGAGCTTGGTCTAGCTTGTCCTATATATGCCATCCAATATGTTAGATATTTCATTTACAACTTTTGTAGTGGTTGGGCAGCTATTAAAGAAGCAAACTACCTGATCAATTAAAAATAAGAGGTTAAGATATGAATACACCTAATGAAAATCAAGATAATAATATCATGGGAGAAAAGGTATATTTAATTTAACTAATTATGTCTTCCCCTACACTGAACCAATCTCCTTTCATTCCAAACTCAATCCAATTTTTAATATGAAATAAAGAGAGGTTTATGACAATACAATCTTCATCTATTCACCCTCAAGAGCCTGAGATTGCCCCTTCTTGGAGACCTTCTTAAACTATCAGCACAAATTTTTTTATGCTTAATCTTGATAAATTACCTTCTTCTATGCCTATGAAAAGTCAAGAAAAGAAGAAGTGTAAGGAAGCTAATTCAAGAGACCTCCCAAGTTCTTCAAGTCTTTGACCTACAATCTCAAATGATATTGCAATCATCTATGAAGTTATTGACACCTTTAGGTTTGAAAAATCAATTGAAGAGTGGAAGAATAAGAATAAAAAATCTTCAATTTAGTTCTCTTCCCCTCATGGTACTAAAAAATTAGACATGAGATATTATTGGCATGGTTTTGAGTTTGAAGAGAAAATGGATGATGATATGACAATCATGAGTGAAACTATAGTAGTTGAGGTGCACTTTTAAAACCTTCAAGTGTGTTCAAATGACCAAGAAAAGATAAATCAATTTTTTGAATTGCCTTACTTCATTTAATATGATGATCCTATCTCTTGTAGCAAAAAGAAGTTAAAGGACTTGAAGGAGTTGATTGTATTGGAACCTTTAAGAAGAAACATTCAATAATACATACATGAGCAATCTATACTTCCAAGTAAGGATGAAGAAGTAGTCATAGTCTTTGATAAGCAATATGAAGAGAACTCATGGTAGCAGTCATACCATGACTTCATTGTATAACTTGAAGTGTTCAATAGTCATGGATATCTTGAAGAGAAAGATGAGAAGGATAATAGGATGGAGCATGAGGTACATCTTAAAATAGATAATGATGACATGGTGGTCTTGAGTGAAGTTTTAGCTGATTATGAGGTGAGTTTTGATGAAAAAACTTTGGTCATTTTCCATATTAATCATTATAAACAAGTGATAGAGATTGAAGAATCCAAAGTTAAGCTAGGCCATGGTTCAATTTAAGAATTTGATGAACTTTTTGTCCCTTAAGAGAATGGAATAAATGAGATTTATGTTGTCATCCTTTTAAATAACCAAGAGGAAGTTTCCTTTTGGGAAGAGCTTAAAAAAATTTACTTGAATTTGGATGGAATACCTATACCTTAAATTAAAAATGTTCAAGAAGAATGTGACCAAAGTATACACACTGAAAGGGATTATTATAATAAGTCATCAAATGTTGAAGTTACTTCCATAGTCACATTTGAGAGGTACCCTAATAAGGAACATTATTATAGGGTAGGTGTTGAAGACCAAAATGAATTGTTCATTGGAAAAACATTTGAGGCTGATGATCCACTTGAAATAATGAAAAGATCATTGCAAATCAAGAAGTAGATGATCCCAAAAAAATAAAGGTACAATAGGTAGCTTGTTCCACATCTTTGATAATCACATGAAGAAGATGATTTCAAAAGCTTCCTTTTTGATCCAAGAGGATCAATCTTTTCATATTAGTTTGTACTTAGTAGGAAATTTTCTTTGTTGTTTTTCCTAAGTCACTCATAGCATAAGTGTATTGTGTGTCTTCTTTTAGTCTTGTTTTGTGTGTTGTTCTTTGTCGTTATGTGTTTTGGAGGTTAAGTCAATTATATTTATTTATTTAGATTCTTGCAGCCAAGGTCAAGGTGAAATTAAGTTTATAATAGAGTACAAGTGACTTAATTTCTCAATGAAAGGACAAGGCTACTAGTCTTTCATCATAGCAAGAATTCTACCCATGTGAATCACTAAATTTTGAACCATTTTTGGACCCTAGGCCAAAAAAGGTCACCCCTAGCTTCAAACTTGAATATCACAATTTTCAAGGTCATAATGAAGATTTTTTAGCCTTGTTAACATTATTCAAGGTAGTGTCTTTATTCAAGCATTCCAATTCCTTAAAATTTAGTCTAATGTGTACTAGGGGTATGCCATGATGTTTCAAGATGTCATATGTTCCATCATGTTAGTCCTTTCACTTTTTTACTTGGTTTAAATCCTACCAATCTTGTTTGATGAAATTAATGTAATTTAACAAATTTTAATTTTTTTGGATAAACCTAGGTTTCCATTGTGACCAAATAAAACATTCTCAAGACACTATCATTACATGGAACATTAAGTCAAATGGTGAAGAATTCAATTTAAGTATTAAAAGATGTTGAATTGATATATTTTCTATCCATGAGATCATCCAAAATACACTATATTTATTTGTACTTATAAATGATTTTTAAGGGTTTTAAAGTCACTTAAAAATATTTTCAACATGATATATACATATAATTACACTTTTCAAATCCTGGAAATGAGTTTTCAATGTACTAATGTTAGGATAAAGTTAGGGTGGTAGTTTGCATGTCAGAACTGGTCAATTTTACACAAAATAAGGTAGTTTTAAACACTTGTATAGATCAAGAAGACTCAAAAATTTAAAAGGTGTTTATTCATCTTTTTCAAGTAAAATTCATGATTGGATTGTAGGTACAGGTATTAAAATTAAAAATTTTGCATCAGAACCTCCATCATTCTTTTGGTAAGCTCATAAAGGCCAATTTCAAGTGCTTATTCCATACAATATGATAGGAGTTGGGACCTAAGATTTTTGAAAAAATATGGGGTAATAATTATATTTTAATTCATGGAAGTACTCATCATATTGGTGGCCCATCATTTATGAGTAATTATTAAGAAGATAAGGTGGTCTAAAACTACATATAAACCCCACATAATCATTTTTATCCTTGGAATGGTAATTTAAAGAAAATTATAAGAATGAAATAATTTTAAAAGATTCATAAAAGGTATTCAAAACCATATCGCCCTTTTGTCCACCAAGTTTGGCATGTGTGGTATTGAAAGAGATTAAAAGACCTCCCTAGGATAGATTACAAGCTTGCACTTAAGGTTTTGATGATTCTACATTTGTTCTAATGTATCCAAATGATTGTATAAATTTTAAATCATATTATCACTTAATTTATATCTCTATAAAAATTTGAGCATTTTATACTAGCCTTAACAAGGTCACATCATAACTCACCTTGAAATGTGTGTGTAAGTTGCTTGTACAATAATGGTTTGAAAGGTCTAACCCTACATTTTTAGATGTATATAGAAGGTTGGTAGAGTTATTTTATCTTCTCATATTCATCACATTATATTTAATTTCATTTAGAACCATCCAACATGACTGAGTTCCTTCACACTAACTCCAAGCAATAAAAAGTGGTTTATGTCAAGGATTGTGTCATAACCCTGCTTACATAGAGTTGACTAAAAAGGTGAAAATATTATTTGCTAGTATAATTTGAAGGTCAAAAAATTATGACATATTTTTTTAATATGACTCCTTCAGTACAAAGTTATAGCCTTGGCTAGAATAAATACCTATAGATAAAAATTGAGGAAAATACCTAAAAGGATAGCTACAAGTCAGCCCAAATCAAATAATAGGCTTACTTCAAGATTCATATTAGTTTTCAAGACTGAAAAAGAATATGTAAGTTTTTTTTATTTAAATTAGGTTCACCTAATTTTTAAAACCAGATACCTACAACTAGTGCCCTAGAGTGGAGTTTACCTCCATTGAGATCCTGAAACATTAGAGGATACATCATTACAAATTAGTGTGCATAAAAACCACATCAACATTATTTATAGTTATATAAGGAGGGTCTTGAGGTTTTATTATAAAATAAATTATTTTATAAGTTGAGTTACACTAGAGTCACCTAGGACAGTGACCAAATCTAGTGCTAAGGCTAGTCTTCTATTCTCACCCTTGTCAAATCATAGAAGGCCTAGATTTATACCAACTACCCTTGTTAATAAAAAAATCTACAACAACTTCACCATTAAGGAAAACTCCACCTATTAATCATCCCATGGATCAAAAACCTTGGTTGGTTAGATCTTTTATTTCCATCCGAGGGGATGTAGATGACCTACCAAGGAATCATGAAAAGTATCTACCATCCTTCTCTCCTTCAGGAGGAAAATGAAAAAATAACACATCAAGTCTTTCAAAAATATATTGAGATCGATGAATTTTATTAATGAATATGTTGCATACAAAAAATTTCCTTTCTCATTAATGGATGATGTTTATGATTGGTACCTTAATCTACAAGATAACTCCATTACTTCTTAGAACGTGTGTTAAACTACTTCTCTTGTATAATTTTGGCAAGTCGCCATCCCTAGTATGGTATACTAGAACGTTAATAGCATGAAGAGGGATCCCAAAAAACCAATTTGAGCCTTTAATGCAATATTCTAGAATATGTACACCTATTTAAGATTGGCATATAAACTAGATGAAATGTTGGTGTTATAAATATATAAGAATGCTCTAGATCCAATTATTATAGTCTTCTTAAAAACGGATAATGTTATCAACACTTTTGCATTGGCCTATGAAGAAGATATAAACATGAATAGACAAATTAATCCTCAAGTGTCTCGCACACCTAGTGTCAAAAATAATCTCGCAACTTTGAATCTAGTTCCACATGTGAAGCAAAAACTCCTTGTATTTAATCAAAATCAACTATACATGCCACCACCTCTGATATAGATGACACATCCAAATTATAGTTTTTTAAGCAACCATGCACAATTAAATAGTTACTAATAGAATCAATATATAGCTACATCCTCTAATGTTATTTTGTAAATCATAGACTCTACAAAAGTAGATTTGGATGCCATATAAAAGATGGTTTAGAAATTAAGCAATGACTTCCTCAACATGCAAATAAAGATAAGCAATGCCAATGGCCCAAATAAAAACTATAATTCTAGGTTTCAAAGGTATAATAAACCATTAAATAGGCCTAAAAATAATATAGATTAGTCTAAAAAGCCTCCAAAAATCAATATAGTGAAGACAACTTTTCCCAGTTGGTGTAGAATTCACATGTCTCAGCATGGTGAACTTGACTTTGTTGAATTCTATTCAGATTTTGAGATATTTAAAAGAGAGGTAGTGAGGCAAAGATTGATGCATAATTCACAATAATTTTGCTAGGATCCTAACCCTTCAATCATTGGTATGTTCTTTGAGACTCATGAGTTTCATTTCTTGAGTGAAGATGAAAACACACTAGAGGACAACACCGATGAGATCCATGATTTCTCTCAATTTTAGAAAGGTGGTTACAATTTGAGGAATAAACAACCCCTCACAATTTCTACTACTCTAAATAGTATGACTATTCCACTAAATTTGAAAGTTGATAAAAATCCACCTCCCTTGAAAGGGAATGATCAGCCTCAAAATAAGGAGGAACATAATAGAGGAGAGTATAACATTGTTGAGGACATGAAGAAAATTAAATAAAACATCACCCTTCATGAATTAGCTCATATCACTGAACAAAAGGAGGTACCATGGAATTTTATTATAGGGAAGGCCCCTATGGAAAAGACAAAATCTCCTATACATAAAATAAAGGATTCTAACACCAATATCATATATAAAATCAAGCCAGAGGTTCTACCCTTTTTGATGACTATTAAGGTATTTGGTAAGAATATTCATAATTGTTTAGTTGATTATAAAGCTTCAAAAATTGTGATGCCTACTTATATTTGTCAAAATATTTGCCTAACTCTAAGCCCATCAAAGAGAATAGTCTCACAATTGGATAAAATAGTGGTACTAGTAATTGGAGAGCTCACTAATGTGTCTAATCAAGTATCATTTGAACCTTGAGTACAGATGACTATTGACATCCTTGTAGTAGATATACCTAAAGTGTATGGACTGTTACTAATTAGGGACTAGTCTAAAACACTTAATGGATACCTCTCAATAGATTTATCTTACATTTTACTGCTATAGAGAGGCTTTCCAAACCAAATTAGGATTGATAAAGAACCAAGAATGAAGTATCCCATCATAAAGTACAATGTCAAAGATGAAAAGGTCAGTTATGAATTCCCTATCCTTGGTATTTATACTTCCACTACATGAAATGAAATACAAGAATCAGAATCAAATAGCCCCAATCATGTATGGACTCTCCACTTTGATGTCATTATATATAAACAAGGATCAAGCATAGGAATTAAATTGGTGAATCCATAGGGGAAGAAGTTCCTAGTAGCATATATATTATAGTTCCTTTCCACCAACAATAGGGATGAATATGAATAATTGATTTTGGGATTGCACTTTGCACTCAAAAATAATATCAAGTAGTTATTAGTATATGGGGATTTAGATCTGGTAGTCAATCAAGTTAGAAAAAAGTACCAATGTAAGTTATCTTATCTGAAAAGATAAAAACATAGATAATAGGATTTGATTGAGAGCTTTAAGGATTTTGATATAGTGGATTTTAAATATAAATTTGGAGCCTCTCTAATAATCTAGGGTAAAGATATTTTTAATTGAGCTAGTATCTTGTATTTCTATTCTTGAAAACATAAATAATTTACAAGTCTTTAATGATGACCAGGTGATCATTCAGTTTCTAACCAACTCATGATAATTCGAGTCCCAAATCACTGATGATAAATAAGTTATTTATCTCTACCAAGATGATTCTGATGAGGAACAGATCCTCCAGCTCAAATAAAATCATCTCACAACTAGTTTGGTTTTCTTAGAAAGTGAATTTGATATAGATACCCAAGCTCAACAGTAAAAGAAACCCAAAGTTAACAAGTTTGACTTTAAAATGGAGAATTTAGGGGATGATAATATCCCATGATATGTCAAAATTTGCCTTAGTTTCACTCCAAAATAAATAAAATAGGTTAAGGATTTACTCACCTAATAAAAATATGTGATTACATGGATGTATGAGGACTTGAAGGTTTATGACCCAAAGGTCATCACCCATATAATTCCACTAATCCTAGACCACAAGAGGTTCAGATAGAGACTAGTCAACCCTATCTTGGAACCTCTCATTCAAAGAGAAGTGGAAAATCTATTAAGTGCAAAGATATTCTTTCTAATTAGGCACTCTACCTAGGTAGCCAATTTGGTCCTAGTCAGAAATAATAATAGAGAGTCTAGATTATGTGTTGATTTCAAAAACTTGAACAAAGCTTATGATAAGGACATATATATATTGTCCTCCTTATAAAAGGTTATATATATAGTTAGTGGTTATAAAATGATGTCTTTCTTAGATCGATTTTTAGGTTATAACCAGGTGCTAGTATAACTAGAGGATAGAATGAAAATTATATTTACCACAAAACAGGGTACTTATGCATATAAAAGGATGCCTTTTAGCCTAATAAATATAGGATCCATATTTTAGTAAGCAATGGATCATGAATTTCAAGGATTAATAGGTATGTGTATAATCATATATATGAATGATCTTAATCTATTTTCTAAAAATAGGAATGATCATGTAGGCCATCTACACTCAATATTTGAAAGATGATGAAGGTTTCACATCTCACTAAACCCCAAAAAGATCATATTTGGAGTAACTACGGGAAATATCTTAAGATATATCATTACCAAAGAAGGAATCATCATCAATCCAGATAGAATCTAGAGGATTTCAAAGAGTGTACCACCAAACAACAAGGAGCACAAGTCATTCTTTAAGAAAATTAATTTTGTAAGAAATTTTATCTTTGGATTTGTAGAAATTATGATACCCCTATATGTAATAATCAAATAGGATTCTAAAATAGAATAGACAGTTGAGGGTTGGAAGTCTTTTCAATACATCAAAGATGTTATATCTCAAGCCCTAATACTCATTAGTCTAGATTTTGAAAAGGACTTCTACACATACTCATTTACTTTAGAACATACAATTTCTTCTATCATAACATAAAATAAATATTAGACTAAGAAGCTTATTTCATTCATGATAAAAAATTTGAAGGATGCAGAACTTAGTACTCCATGATTGATAAGTAGATATTCGATCTTGTCAAAGTAGTGAAGAAATTCTAACACTACATCCTAAGGAATAAAACTATTACTATTGTGCTTGATTTTACTATCAAGCTTAGTTTGTCATAAAATGAACTAGAAAATGGTAGAGGTAAATGGATGGAAAATCTATACAAATTTGATATAGAAATTAAGCTTGATATAGGGTCAATGCATCATCTAACTCATGACTGAGCCATACCCATGTATTACTATTGAAGAGGTTTATGAAGCCTAGGTTTCTATAGGGGAATAATGTACTAAGATAATTTAATATTTACTTATAGGTGATTGTCCCTCAAAACTCAATTGATAATGAAGGAGAGCTTTGAGGCTCAAATCTACTCACTACATGATTAACAAATGAGTCCTTTATATTAAAAATTATGAAGGTATCTACCTTCAATTGTATCAATAAAATAGGCTCAATTGAACTAAAATATAGGTAGTGTTTATCTATCAGGGAACACCACAACTCAAAAGATCCTAAGAATGTGATATTACTAGCTAACAGTCTTCAAGGATGCTCATGCCCATGCCCATGTACAGACATGTCATGGATGACAACCTTTATCAAAAATAAATGTACATGAAATAATTCCCTTGTAACATGTTATCAAGGGAAGTACATTTTCCTAGTGGGGGTTGGAATTAATTGGTGTCATTAACCCAAGATCTTTAATAAGTCATAAGTTTGTACTTACTACCATAATTACTATATTTGATGGACTGAAGTAGTGGCCACAAAAATATTCAAAGTAGAAGATGTGATTTGATTCTTAGAATAACACATCACAACTAGATTTGGAACTCTCATTTCTCTAGTTTGTGACAATTGGCTAGCATTCATATTAATGGAATCCACTAAATGGGATTATGATAATCAGATCATCATTAGGTCATATTTTAACCACTACCTTTAGGGAAATAGATTGGTTAAATCAATGAATAATAACTTGATAGATATTATTAATAAATCAACTAGGGATAATGTATACACATAATATTTTCAAACTTTTATTGATTAATGACACTTTGTATCTTGAAAAAACATTTTGAGTCTCAATCTTTCTGAGTGCATGCCTTGTGGAGTACATCAGAAAAGGACTGAGAAGACCATTGTTTCTTCATAATATTATTGTTCTTTTTTTCCATTTTTAATCCACATAATAGCCTCCTAAAACCATTAAACCCAAGCTTATTCTTCTTAGTTATACCTATTCATATCACTTGCTATGTTTTATCCTTCATTTATTACCTTAGTACCCTTTTGACCTATAGATTGTTCTAGGTTGACTAGGTCAACCTAGAAAATTTGAGGGAATTTTTCTCTCTTTTGGTTTATTGGCCTCTTGGTCAACCTAGTACAAACCTAGTGAATCAGATTTGAAACATGCTAGGTTGATCAAATCAACCTAGTATAGCCGATGTTCCCAAATGATTTTTGAGTAAGATACTACTATATATGGGGTCATTCCTTACCAATTCATAAGAAGAGTGAATAATTAATTGAATAAGTGTGAATTAACATCTACCTATTGACCATTATACTTGGGAAATAAATATTTAGGGTTCAATACTTACTTTGGAGCTCCGATCTCCTCTTGTGGATAATTCTTTTAGATGGTTCAATAGGTTTTGTATCCTAGAGTTGATTTAGCTTAGTCATCCTTAAATACCATGATAATATCTTGCAAATAGCCTTGGACAAGGGGGAGATTGAGGAATAATGGGTTCATCTTCAAAGGTAAGTATTCCTAACTTTATTCCTCCTTTATAAGAATAGATAAATAATGTATTTGTATTCTTATCTTCCATGTATTAGGATTCTATATACATTGATGTGAGTATATATCTTCTATACATGTTTAGTTTAGTTGTTTATTTATTTTGTTTCTAACCCCCACTTTATGCCACAATTTTTGGTGTGAATTAGATTAGATTTACTTTTTTTGTTATTATATTAGTGAAATATTAAATCATAGGACTCTTTTAGGGTTATTATCTAATAGTGTTAAACTATAAGATTTGTAACCCTACCTCACACAATGTGTTATGATAAGTGATCCCCTAATCGATCCTCACATCAATCATGCTCCTGCTTAAAAATTGTATGCCCCTAATCAAAAGTTTAGGTGTGATTTATCCCATCTAATCCAGGATTGATTTATGAACATGATGCATTTTTGATTGCATACATTCTAGTGAGCTTGATGTGAAACTGGCCTTTGCAATATTTATTTCACTTATTTCATTTCTATTTGTAATTATTTTTTTGGTATCTTTATTATGTTGGATCAACCTTGTCGACCCAATTTATTTATCTCTGTTCATAGGTTTACAAGAATAGGTAGCTAGATCGACCAACTTGACCCAGTACATGTTTCTATAATTTCCAAATTTTTGTTTAGATAATTGGATCAACTAACTTGACCCATTACAAGTTTTTTAAGTTTCCATCATTCTTATTTAACCTAATAGGTTGACCAAGTCAACCAAGTCAACCTAGTGCATTGTCAACACTTTTTTAGTAGGTTCATATATAGTTTGATCAACCAGCTTGACCTAACTTGAAAGTTTTTGCCAGTTCTATCCAAGGTCTCAGATCATCAATATTCTCATTTTCATCTATAAATCATTCAAGTTAGTTTCTATTTCTTTTTATCTTTTTTTTGTAATTTCCTTTCAATTTTTTAGTCTTCAAAGCTATCTCCATATAGTCAACTAGGTCGACCCTATGCACCTAGTTATGTGTTTTGTGTTTTTTAAAATAATTAGGTCAACCTGATTAACCTAGTTCACTTTTAGACTTTGATTATATAATACAAGTTTGACCTTGTTGACCATATTTTGTATGATTTTCCATATAGTTTCTCGATTATACCTTATTTCAAAGTTAGAATGAACCATATATGTTAATCACATCTTTATTTTAAGTTATTTTCATGATTAGAATAATTTACATAGTCTAATTAGGGGATTTTTAATTAATCACTTAGTTTCAATATTTTTATTCTTTTGTACACATAACCAAACCACATAAACATCAACAAACATTTAGATATTTAACTACCTAGGTCTACTTACTTAGATTTCATCACCAAGGGAGAAGCCAACTTGATGATCTAATCAAGTATAAAGCATGGTTAATGATATATTTTAGCTAAGCACCCATTACAATTATTGTTGTGGTGTGTGAAGTGAGGGGGTAGGACCCAATACCAAGCCTATTTCATTACCACTATATTCACTTTCATCCTAAACTTACCTAAAACTATCCATAGATTGTTATCTAGTACCTTGCTTATAGCCAATCTCCCTTTCACATTTAAAATAATTCTAAATAATCTAATATAATAAATATTCTAGGTTGACCAAGTATTTATCTTTACTTTCAAGTTTCTTTCTTTCTCTTTGATCAATTGTGTGTGCAAAATCTTGCATTAGCCAACATTAGTACAAGATTTTGCTTTGTGTACATTGGTTAGATTGGATAAAATCAAACTATTAATTATTTTTTCCCTTTTTAGTACTTACTACTTTATTAAATTACTTGGAAATTATCTTATTTAAATCCATATCTTGTTATCAACTTTCTTTTCTTTCATGTCTACTACACTAAGTTGACCTTGTCAACCCTGCATATTTTTTAGCCCCTGTATGCTATGCTAAATTGACCTAGTCGACCTAATACTATTTACACCATCTTTACCTATTTTTGTTAGTCACTGTTCATTGAATTGGGTTGACCCTATAGACCCCATATAGTTTTATAATCCCTATTTTTGTACTAGGTCAACTAAGTTAACCTAGTACTATTTTTATGTACTTTTTTATTCTTTTCTTTCTCGTCTTGATTCTCTTTATTTCATCATGGAATTTTTTTTGGTGACAGCATTGAAGTTCACTCAATATAAATGATGGAATTAACCAATCTTAATATGGTCTCCCATAGACAAAGTAGGGATCATTTCATGAATTTTAGTAATGTTCATATTACAACCTGCATGATGAACTATGGGACCCCTCCTCATACCCCTTTATATCAAAACACTCATCTTAACTTAGAGGATCAACTCGATTTAGAGTATAATTTTTAAATGCTCTTATTTATCATGGAATTCCCTCAACATGGAGGGAATGATCCTTCTACCATCTATAACCTCATGATTAGTCATCAAATTGAATAACCTCATGCTCCTACTCCCACTTTCTCAACTAGATTTAAAGGTATATATTTCATTGATTCTCAACCTCTTCCTTCAATCTTAACTCCTTCTTATGCCATGACATCTTATTCTTTAAATTCTTCCACTTACATGCCTATTATCTTAACTAAAATGGTAGTTTCTACATCTATTGGGCCTCTCATAAGATCCACTAGCCTTAATCGTTACACTAGTGCTTTGATTTCTACCCAACACACTCATGCTTCTAGTGCTTTTTCCTCTCAACCATTTCCTAGTCCATCTTTTGATTCAAAACAAAAATTTTCCACTAGTTCATCTAATTTTCATATCTATTCTCAAGCTCATATCAATGCTAATAGTGGTACCTAAGCCACTAACACTAACACAAACACCAATACTACTTATTCTAACACTAATCAAACTCATTAAATATTGTTGAAAAATATCAATTAAATGAACACATTCCAAACTCATAATATGAATCAAATGATGTGAATTCAAAACCACCTTCTTAATCTTCAATGTAATCCTCAACCAATGACTTAGGGCACACATAACCAAAGTTTTACTTCTCCTCCTCTTTGAGATTCTCAAGGTAATCTCATTCCTCAACCTCCATTGGTCAACAAAGTCATCAAAAATTTACAAAATGAACCTATTACCACCCAAATTACTAACATTAGCATTAGAGGTATAACACCTACAATTTCTTACAATGGATCAAACGATCTTACTCTTCACCTCAAGACATTTGAAAATCTTTATAAGGATTGGGTCAAGTTAAATACCCTTACCACCACCAAAATTTTAGCCAAAACCCTCATGGGTTATGCCTTAGATTGGTATATTCAACTTAGAAAACACTCTATCACTATTTTGTAGGACTTAGTAAATGATTTAGTACAAGAATTTCAAACTAGTGATCTTCCAGAGAACACTTTGGCCCATTTCATCAATTGTAAATAAAATGAAAAATGAAACTACTCAAGCCTTTATCAAAAGATGAAAGATTTTGTCAAATAAATTTTAACATAATGTGGCATATGATAATCTCTCTTATCTCTTTACAAATTCCTTACCTAAATTAAAATATCAATTATGTACCCTTTCACTATGTACCTTGGAAGAAGTTATCGACCAAGCCAAAAAAAAAGATTTCCTCATGCATCAATTTGAGCCTCCTCAACCTTTTGTGGGCCATTTCCTATTAGTAAAGAAAAAAAATACAATATTACCAATGATGGTATCTCTAATTCATGTTACACCATTCATAATGTGCAAGCTGTCATTCCTACCCATTCTTCAGAACTAGCTCCTTCTCAACAATTCACTAATCTTCATATCTCAACAAATAACATTAATTTACATAAACCTTTATCATTTTTTGAATAGATTAAACTTCTACCTAGGCCTCTTCAATGAGATCTTGACCTTATTCAACCTATGAAATCATGGTATGATCTTAATAAGTTTTGTTGGTTTCATGTTAGCTAGAGTCACTCTCACGCGTCTTGTATATAGCTCTATAACTTAGCTATGGACTTTCTTCTTGGCCTAAATTTTTATCATGATTCCATTATTTGGAAAAATCAACAAGCCTATGAGATTTATTTCAAAGACTATAAGTCACATGATAAAAATCAAGCCTTAAATCAAGCAAACACTCATTTATCTATCTATAAAGACCCCTTGCCTAATCATCAACCAATCTAAAAAAGTTAAGATAAGCCCACTTCTTCCACCAATAATTCAAAAAGTCTTATTTAACCAAATTCTAAAGAGAATGTGGTTAGTATGGCTAGTATGCAAAGAGTGGTGGATTTAAATGATTCACAACCTATCTACACTCCTCCTTCCCATAATGCATATCATGTCATCTAGGATTCTTCTCCAACTCATTTAAATGAGTTAGGGAAAGAAGATCTCATTTATTTTGATAATATGATTTATGATTCTCCTTTGTATAAGACATCTGATACCATTTCTACTTCTCTTCCATCATCTTCTAATACTAATAAAAATCCAATTTCTAGTAAGACTTCTTCCAAACTTCAAGATCAATCTAAACCAACTACTTCTTCATCACAAACTGATTTACAACCTTCTTCTCAACCTTGTCATCCTTATCAACATAAATTTCAATTCTCTTCAAATACACCTTTCTAATATCTTTTTATTCATTATGCACCTATATCTAACAATATCCTTATGGGTTATGATGAGTGGGATCCCATTATAGAACTTACTAATATTCCATCTTAGATACCTTTGTTGGAAATATTATCATTGATGTCAAAGGCCTAACTTTGGTGATAAAGGACCCATTTTATTTAATGATGTTTTTAATATTCATATCTTAGCTTATGTGTGTTAATATTTATTTAGTATTAACTAATATATTTTTGGTTGCATATAAGTCAAAAGAGGGCCCATGGAGAAATCAAAGAGTCATGGGGTAAATACAAAAGAGAAAGGGGATGCATTTTATCATGAAGAGTCATCTTGAGGAATTCAAAGAGTCACCATGTGAATAAAAAAGAGGGTATGGTGCATTTTTCCATGAAGGGACACTTTAAGGAATATCAAAAGTCACCAACATAAAGATAAAAGAGGAAAGGATGCATTTTCTTATGAAGGGTCACCATATGACTTTTCAAATGTAAGGATACGAAGGGTCATGCAAGTTTGGTGCCATTTTCCATTAGGATTGAAGGGTCATAAAGGGTGAATGCCAAAGGTCATCTAGAAAGCTATAAATAAAGGCTTGAGAAGCCATTTGTAATATTCAAGAGAGTGCATGGTTTTTATTTGTTTTAAAAGAGAGAAATGAAAGATATATTGTATATTTATATCATTTGTTGATTAAGAAACATTAGGAGATAGTTGTGTTTTATACAAGAGAGGGGTTGGTGCTCACAAATCTTTGTAAGGGGTTGGTGCTTTTGTGGGTTGGTGCTCATAAATAGTTTTTATGTTGGTGCTCAAAAAAGGAGTTGGTGCTCCTAAAATTTGGTGATTGAAAATTTTATAATTTGAGTTAGTGTTCATTCATATACTTGATATTGTTCTCTATGGTTTTTCCCACTTTGGGTTTCCACATAAAAATCTGGTGTGTCTCTCTCTTGTGTGGTGCATATTATTATTTCAATTATATTGCATATCTTGAATGTGTGGTTAAGTGGTTAAAGAAAATGAATTTGATTAATTAAAAATATATATAATATATTAATTCAACCCCCCCCCCTCTTAGTATATTTCATTCTTAACAACCTTTTCTTGAACTCATGAGGACATTTCCACATCAAAAAAATTAGCTCATGAAACTCTTATTTGAGATGAATATCCCTTGACATCCTCTATTAGGATGAGAGACCAATTTATTTGGATCCAAGGATAGTATCTTATATCAATGTGAAGAGATGTCTATTAACATTAATGAAACCATAAACACTTCTCTTTCTAATTTCCCATAGCATTTATGATTCCAGATGAGATTCTACTTCGTGATGATCCTCCATTATTTATTAGCATCCAAATTGGTGATATCCAAGTTAATCAAGATTTTATCAATGAAGGTTCTTGCACCTGTGTCACTTCCCTTGATTTTATTAAGGCTCTTGGGTATTCTAAATGTAATGTCAAGTCTAAATGTAGCACCTATAAAGGTTATGATAAAAGCTAAATGCATCCCTTAAGGCGTGTGTGGCTTCCTATTACCATCCCATCTATCACCATTCATGTTAAAGTGATGATATGAAACTTTATTATTTCATATAACATATTACTTGGTAATTTATTGAATCATTATATGTGAGCCATCATATATTCTACTGACCAATGCATTAAATTTCCTCATAATAGATCCATTTACAAGATTCAAGGAGACACTAAACCCTAGAATTTTGAATAATTCTAAGATCTTGGTGTCTTCAAGATTCCTACTCTTGAGTCTTTGCCTCTTGACCCTTTTCCTAGTGTTCTATTCCATGAGTGACAACATCTAAACTTTCCTATCAACTCAACTAGAGGTTATAATGGGCATCATGAGCTCATTAGTAACATCTCATCCCATAGCTCCTTTAAACTCTGATGATGATGAGATCAATGAGATTAACTTAAAGATCAAAACTTTTGATCTCTCACCTCATCTCATCCCATAGCTCCCTACTTCCTTACAACCTCATTATCTCAAGCCTCTTTGTGATGACATTCTCTTAGTCGTAACCAAAACTAGGAACTCTATTCACCAAGCTTCCTCTGATGACAAGGTCATCCTAACCTATGTCATCAATCTTCATACTCTAGAATATGATGATGGATATTATTTATTTGATCTTATTTTAGGAAGCCTTGTCCATACCTATGATGTTGATAGTGTTTGTTACCGCTCTTCTTTACTTGAGTCTTTTCATGCATCTTATCATTCTCTTTCATTTATAGTTCCTAATTCTTGAATTTTTTCTCTTTATTAGAGGGTAGAGATGGCACTGACAACTCCAATTTTTGAGGAGCCACTTAGGACCATACTCTTGGATTGTGTTATGACTGGACCTTATCACTTTTATATACATAGAGTAGTCCTCCTTAGAACTTATATAAATCCTACCCCTCCTTTAGTGAGGCTAGCTATAGTTAAGCCTATTTATTTTTCCACTTGAGTTGAAACTATTTCCTCTCCTACTATTGTTGAGTCTCTTCCTACTTCTCATTACAGTGCTCCTCTTATTGAGCCTAGTTCCACTCCTTCCTCATCATCACCCTCTCTTTATGATGGTTAGCTTCTACTACATAAAATGGCTCCTTTGCCCATCAAATGGGCCAATGAGTCCTCTTCAGCTTCTTCCATTCTTATTTCACCTCTTTTTGTGAGTGCTCCTAAAACCAATCATAAACCTATTTATTATTTCCATGGGATAGATAATCACTCTTCTACCCATTGTCATAAGTTGTGACAATACCTTGATACCTTACATCCTTCTTCCCAATCATCAAACAAAGCCAAGTATGGTGAGGTATATTATCTATGGCACCTATGTGGCATGCATCATACTAATCATTGCCACAATATTCAAAAACATCTTAAAGATCACCTTGTATTTATCATTAGACCTTTTATCATTCCTCCCATAGGTCATTCTTGTAAGAATACTCCTCGTTCTTCTCCCCTAGATCCACCTCCAGTGGTTCCATCACCCCCTGTGGTCCCTTCACCACCTTCTATGCCCCCACCTATGATTCTTTCACCTGTGGACCTTCCCTCACTTTTAGTTCCTTCTCTACCTATGAGTCTTTCACTCATGGATCCTTCTCCACCTATGATTCCTTCTTCTCCTATAGATCCTATTTACATGCATTCTCCTAACCAACCTTTGCCTAATTTTCCTCCTCAACATGATCCTTTGAGAATTCTTACTTTTTTAGTTGAGGAGACCAAAAAAGAAGTATTTGCCTAGTATTCCCTGAAGATTGATGAGACATTAGATGCAATATGCATTCAGATTCATAGAGACTTATTCAATGTATTAGATAATGTATGTGGATAGGTTTACTAGTATTTATGAGCACATGTATGGTGCTTTCACATATATATTTAGAGTATAATGTGCTCCACTCATATTTTATATCTATTTATTTGATTATATCATTTGACATTTTGTCAATTTTTTTCTTATCTTATATCATGTTTCTCCTTCTTATTGTATTATAGAAAGCATATGTTATCATTTTTTATTTAGCATATGATTATTTTTCTCTTATTATTTATTTTATTTATTTTCTTTTAGATTTTTTCTCAAAACTCTTCCCTTGTATCTTCATGATTATTTGATTTATTATCTTTAATTTTCACAAATCATTTTCATGGTGACTTGGTTATATTTACCCTCTTCCCTTTGGTTAATATCTCCTATTACCATGTGATTAGTTTACAAACAATCTTTCTCATTACTATTTATTTTCATTAGTCATCCTTTGGATATCCTTTTTCCCTTCTTATTTTGTCTACAAACTAAGCATATACATAGTTGATACTTGAGATCACATGCTCAGTTCATTGACAACCCTAAGTATTCTAGTCAATCTTTTATCTTGGGTTACTTAGTTTCGTTTATCCTTAGCCTAAAATTCATTCGTGTGTATCACTATCTCTCTCATGATTGGTCATTCCAAATATATATGGAGGAATCTGAACAATCCTTCAAAATAAAGTTAAAATCCAAATCATTTAAACAAAAGGCAATGATATCAAAAAGGAAAAAATATTAAATATTCTTAAAAGTCTAATCACACTAAAAGATGTGATTCAAAACACATATCCTTCTTATAGTCAAAGCTCAAACTCCAAATTTGGACTCATAGTAGAGCCAAGGTCCTTTGAGGTATGGTAGGCTAGTAGATTAGAAGAGGAGAACAAAAAATATTTCAGTGGTACCTACTTTCTCATGTAAGTACCCATTCTTTGTAGTAGATTGATGACTCTATAAGGGGTATTGAGGAGTAGAGAACACATTATAGGAAGGTAGGTCCATTTTAATTTTCCTTATACCAATATACCATCATGAGTTGATCTTAGTAACACACCTATTTACCTACAAATCTTTGTGTCTATAGTAATCAGGTTTTCTTTGTATATAGATGACCACTAGTCACTTAGTGTTTTTTCATGTCCTTAGTATGCCTCTTGCCTCATAAGGTCTTCTCATAGGATGCCTAAGTCTTAATTTTTACAATCCATTTTTCATTCCTTTTCCCTCATATTTCCTCTTAGGAAATATTATTTTACTTACTAATCACTCCGCATGGGATATTGTTTGTGATTTACTTTATAAGACCATAGATAGGACCCAAAATCCCTCACAAATTACCATTTTTTCCTTCCTATTACCCAAATACTTGATTTACCATTACTTATCCTTATACTTACCAATCTTGATTTGGTACACCTTGGTTTTTCTTTTATGAGTTGTAGTGTAAGACCATGGATAGGACCTGGCCATCCTCACAAAATTTTCAAATAATCAAATCACCATCTAAAGTTACACGTGTTAAATATGAGATAATATTCAATAGATTATGAGGTTACACATCAATGACATGCTTACCATCTTTAATTAGTATGTTTTATGCTTAATTCATTTTTATTTCATCTTTTGTTTTCTTTTTTTTTTGAGTGCATGTAAGATTAAAACCATTTCTTGAATTTCTCAAACTTCCTAGCTTGAATTAGTGTGATAAATTTAAGACCAAAATTTTGAAATTTTTTTCTCTTGTACTTCCCATCATGATATAGCATAATTTATTGACTTAATTTTTATTTTTTTATTACCATTTTTGCCCTTTTACATACCTTCCATTTTATTACATTGTTTGTCATGCTTCCCAACATGATATTTAGTATGATTTTAGTTGTTTTAATTTAGTGCAAAAATCTTTTACATTAGTTTAAAAATAAATCCCCTTTTACCATCTTATTTACCATTTTTTTGGATTTTTAAATACTTAGTCATTTTTTTTGTTATTACACATTTTCCATCATGAAATAGTGTGCAGTGCATTTGTTTATGATTACTTATACTTTTTCAAATCTTTTTTATCTATTTCTTTTTAACCATGCATGTGTACTACATAATGCTAGAAAAAAACCACACCACATATATTTCCTATAACATATACAACAAATCTAAAATACATGTGCTAGGAAGAAATATATCCAAATACATCCACAAACACAACCATCATAAAGACAACATACACAACCAGCACTTATAAGCCAAAATGATATCTATACATGTGCCTGTACCAACTCAGTTAGGTCATTATATGTGCCTTTGTTAGCTAGGTTTTTATTATTGTATTTTCTTGTGTCATCTATGTCACTATCTAAAGATGTGTATCTCTCTCATCTTTCAAGGCTTGTCAAACCTATCTCTTACCTACACCCATCTTTATTCATGGCTATATCCTCTCTCTCTACACCTGTATTTACCTCACTACCTTGCTAGCTAATCTAAACTAGATCACTTGATCTAGGACAAATGGTATACTTATATCCTCCAATGTCATGGGGTTTTATGGTTGTAGAGTATCATATAGGATTTTATAGAGTTATCCCTTCCCCAAGGACCCCCATATCTCCTCCTTATCCTTGGGTACACCTATAAAATCACATCAGAAAGATATTAGATCATTGTCATATCTTATAATATCTATTTATATCTCTCTACTACCAAATAAATTTTTTATAAATAATTCAACCATATTTATACCTATTTGTGTCTCTACTCCTATGATATCATCATTTACATGATCACCTAGCATAGTCTCTCTATTTGTACAACTTCCTAGTACCTCTTTAATAGGTCTCCTCCTCAGCTTGAACCTAGCTATCATGGCTTGTGTTTATCTCAGCCTCCATCTGAGTGGTCTCTCTATAATTTCCTCTAGCTCATTAATGGGACCATCTAAGATGTCTATAGTCTCCACTCTTTCCTATTTCCATCACCACAATATCCTTGATGGCCACTTCTCATCTCATTATTGGGCTAGTAGTGGTACATTTGGTATCTTTGCCTCCTCCACCTCCTCTTCTACCACTCATCATGACCAACTAGGCTATGGTTGCTCTCAACATGGCCTAAATGTGGGCCTCACCATCAATGGTTTAAGTCCTCTCTTCCCTCATGGATCTTTCACATATTGATCCCACTAATCAAGCATCAGTATTAGTGTCATCAACTAAGGCAAGCTTATCTATCTTAACACTTATACCACAAGATGTGGCTCTCTGTACCATGTATATTGTCCAACCACCTCTCTCCTCTTTAGTGCTAGTGTAAGTATGTGCTAGCTCTCCCATGTAGCTACTATGTGCCCATATGGTTTCTACATTATTTATACACATCTCATCAATTGTAGCATTAAAACATATAGAATGACCCATACTACTTAGTCTTCCCTCCATCTCTACACTCAAGGTAACTCATCGAGCTGATACATGAGAAATATCTCATATATCAATGATGTCAGTAGTACGATCAATCCCATAGTTTTCTACCCTCTGATAACATCTCAAATATATTATCTAAGAGCTAGACCTAGATGAAAAAACCTAGATCATATAGTAATCCCTCCTCTAGCATCATCCTACTTAAGGCTATAATGAATAATGGTACCTTGTTGTCTAACTTGTGCTAGAGCACTCACTGTATCACAAGGCCTATCACCACCCTATGGAGGTCTAGAATCTATGATATATATGCATCATCTATAATGACCCTCCATCCTTTCAATATCATTTTTGACCCTATATCCCACATGGCTAAGGCTCTCCTCTCCTTTGAGATATCCAGTATCCATGTGGTCATCATTGTTCCTATTATGGGTAGTTTGAGGATGACATAGACATCCTCTAGTGTGATCCCCACCTCTATCACAACCCCATCCACCTCCCATCTAAAGGTGTTAGTCAATCATTCCTAAAATCCAAGGAAGATGACTAACAAGTCAGTACTAAGGGGATCCTGCACATATTAGATATACCTCCTTAACTCATGGCTACCAGTCTAGCTCAATATCCATCTGATAATCTATCTAACAAATCTAGTAATCAAGACATGTCTACCAAGCTCTAGAATCTCAGCCATCTTTGTAACCAAGAAATAAAAAAGGATGTATTAGTTCCTTCATGTCATGTATAATCATAATACATTCTTTATATATCATTTTTTTCAATTTTAATTAAAAACAAGACTAATTAATATTACCTTATTCACTTTATTCATTTTAACCTATTTTTAGCTTACTTAGTCTATCTTGCCCTCCTTTGGTCATTTTAGGCCATTATATCCCTCTTTTAACTTTATATACACTTTTCCATGCTTATTCTAGTTCCCTATTCTACCTTGTTTGACCAAAATTTCCTTACTTTTGTCATAGTTAACTTCAAATTCTAAATCAACCCTCTTATCTTACCCTCCCTGGTATTGAGTTTTCATTCTGGCCCTTATGGACTAGTAACTCACTCTATTCTAGATTTGAAACCTATAAATACACTAGGTTAACCCATACCTACTAGGTTGACCATATGGATTCTACCCTATTTTATCCTACTAAGTCAACTTAGTTGACCTACTACATTATGTGTAATAACCCAATACATTTTTCATAAAATGGGTATTTCACTCACTTTCTTCCTAAACCCTTCTATCCCATTTCCCATCTTCCTAATTTTTACCTTTAGAATATAAGTTTACTCACATTTAACATATATAAATGCTTAAAAACAAATTCTATCAAAAATTCACTTAATTCAATACAAATTTCAAAAATTGGTTTTAGATTTGTAGTTGCATACCTATAGTGCACCTGTTGTCACCTCTGGGTGTCCTCATCTAGCATTTCATTCCATCACCATCGTAGCCTTTTTTGGCCTTAGATATCTCTTTTCTCTCTTTCACTATTCAAAATTCCAAATGACTTATCTTTTTTCCTAGTTAAAAACATTTTTTAGCAACTCAATTCTTTCATTTATTTTCAGATAGATTCCTTGTTTTGCCTCTATCTTTGATTCTACTCATCCATTTTACAAATCATAAAATGCATTATAATCATGATGATGTATAGATTATTTTCCACTATCATATATCTATCTTCCAAAAATTTCAATTTTTGGCTATTTTTCACACTAACTTCTATAGGTTCACCTAGTATACTCTACATTGGACACCTTTATTTATTATGTTCTATTTCTTTATATACAACACTAAGTTGAGTTAAAGGTATTTGTTTTTAAATATAGTTATTTAATTTATCTTATTTTTCTACTTAATACACCATACTTAGTAATAGTGTTGTGTGTTATCATGTTTTCTTCTGAAGTAGCATCCTATGTTGCACTTAGGTGATATGTGATGAACTTTAGCTAGGGCATATATATACACATAATGTTTTAAAAAATGTATTGATTACTAACACTTCATATATTTCAAGAAACTCTAAAGTCTTAATCTCTTTGAGGGCATGCCTTAAGGGGTACATCAAGAAAAGAGTGGGTAGACCATTAGTTCTTCGTAAGATTGATGTTCCTTTTTTCCACTTAATATCCACAAACTAGCCAACTAAAACCATTGAATCCAAGCTTATTATTCTTAGTTATACATATTCCTATCACTTGCTATTTTTTATCCTTCATTTCTTGCCTTAGCACCCTTTTGACCTATTAGTTGTGTTAAGTTGACCAGGTCGACCTAGCAAAATTTAGGGACATTTTCTCTCTTTTGGTTTGTTGGCCTCTTGGCCAACCTAGCATAAACTTGGTGAGTTAGACTTGAAAACATGCTATGTCAAATAAGTCAACCTAGCACATCTGATGTTTCCAAATGATTTTTGGGTAAGATACTACTATATATACAAGGTCATTCCTTACCATTTCATAAGAAGAGTGACTAATTAAGTGAATAATGTGAAAGAACATCTGCCTATTGACCATTCTACTTAGGGATTAAATATTTAGGGTTCAATACTTTCTTTGGAGCTCTGACCTGATCTTGTGGATCAATCTTATGGATGCTTAGATAGGTTGCATAGCCTAGAGCTGATTTATCTTAGTTATCCTTACATACCATGATAATCTCTTATGAAGCACCTTGGCAAAGGGGGACATTGAGGCTCAGTGGATTTATTTACAAAGGTAAGTATTCCTAAATTTATTCTTCCTCTATAAGAGTAGATAGATAGTGAATTTGTATTATTCTCTTCCTTGTATTAGGATTCCATATACATTGACATGAGTATATTTCTTCTATACATGTTTAGTTTAGTTTTTTATTTGTTTTGTTTCTAACCCCCACTTTGTGTCAAAAGCTTTGGTGTATATGATTTAACCTTTTTGGGAATATTTGTGTATTATTCCTAATTTATTTAAAAGATATAAATAGTAAAATCAATAAATAAATAGGTAATAATTAAGCTACTTATTTGTGTAAATTAGATTGCAATTTTGACCTTTCTAAAAGTAGTAATAAGAGGGAGATAATAAGAATTAGCTGAAAATTAACTAATACAGCTAAGACAAGGTCTGAGATTCATTGTACAAGATTGGGACACTACCATAAACTAAGATTTGACCTTGATTTTATGATTGGATATGAGTTCTAAAAGTCGATAGGAGTGGTACTAGCATTATAGTGCACCTTTATTGCTATTATCTTAAGGATTTAAGCTTTTTGGGTTTTATTTGCTAGGTCTATGTGACTCTATCCATGAAGTTTTGGTAGCTAATAGTTTGTAGATCTCTTTGTAGAGAAACTTTTCTCTTAAAATCCTATAGTCCATTTTTATTTGACCAATTTGAAGAAAGAGGGGGGTTAGTGTGTGTAACATTCACTAAACATGTATCTATACACCTTGTGTGGGCACACTACTTATATACCAATACTCTGAAGAAGGATCAAGCCATATGTAGTTATCCCACTTGATGTGTTTTATGTAATAGTGTGTATGAAGATTCCAATTCTAAATCTGATGTGCTTGAGGTGGCTAAGGACTAGTATAAGGATTTGGATAGCTTATAAGTGTATTGGTTGAATGTATGCAAAGAATAGGAAAGATTGCCTAAGTAGTATTTCTTTTATTCTTGCTTGCTTTGTGATATTTGCTAACCCTCTCTAAATAATCTTTGAATGGAATTTTATAGGGATCTATTAGTTATGGGTTGAATGTAGTCACATTAGGCCGATAAGGAGAAGGATGATGAACTAGAAAAAAATGATTGTTGGGGGCCAAAAATACATTTGGATATGATCATCAAAAGTAGAAAGAGTGGCATCAGTGTTATAGTATAAGTATGAAACTATTACTTGAGCTAATGGGACCTAAGGAAATTGATTAGTCCAGGAAAAATTGATTTGGATCAGCTAGGATCAAGTCTAGAAGGTTATGGATGACTAGAAATTTGTGAAAAGATGCCTATGAGGGTCATGAGAGTAAGAATAAGTGACCTAAAGTTTGGGTGTCATAATCCACACTCAAATTACTAATTTTTTCATTTTATATGATTACATTTGCCTCCCCTTTATCTTAGTGATGTAGTAAAACAAAATAATAGGAAAAAGGAAAAATAGAAAGTGTACCTAAACTTACCTACAAAGGTGAAGTTCATGAAGTTGTGTGATGTTGGGTGTGCATAGAGAGAACATGATATGAAGTGTGAACCTATAAGAGACAACAAAGAGTAGATCAATTCTTACTAGATACACTAATCTAAAATAATAATGTACAAAGCTAAGTAAGAGAGAGAGAGAGAGAAAGAGAAAAGAATGAATACACCTTATCGAGTATGTAGACCAATAAAAAATATATTGTGATGTTGAGTGATGTTGGATGATGCTAAGTAATGTTGGGTATGTGATGTACCAAGAGTAATATTAAAAACAAAGCTAAGTTCTCAATTCCCTAAGAGTGGATCCAGAATGTAAAGGCTGGCCCTTTAGCTCCATCATCACCCACTAATTGAAGCTAGGTGATTATGCATATACTAATTAATGTTTGGACTATGTGTCTAATCCCTCTGAATAGGTGGCTCAAGAATACAAAGGCTAGCTAGTGCTTTGGCTCCATCATTGCCCCATGAAGTGAAGTTATAACTTAATCCCAGTATGAAATTTGTGTCATATGAGAAGGCTCCTAAAACCCATGAACAATATATAATTTGATAATGTTGGCATGGATAGCCAAATGTATGCTAAAAACTAGGTTACTCTTGGCCATTTTGAAAGATAAAGATTAGGCTTGTATGAAGGACACTCTAAAATGTCAAAGTTGGGATTGTATGAAAGCCACTCCAAAATGATGCCAACCACATGTAGATGGAATAAGGCACACAAATACTAAGAATGTCTAGGTAATGCTGAATTTGTAAAGAAAAAATAAATGTCTTGCATACATTTCCCACAATCATTGGTGTCTAAAACATGGATTCTGATTTGGAAGCTATACCAACTACCATATCTAAAATTGGAAGTGATATCCATCATGTCATGTATGATACCCCATCTATCTAGATTCTCTAAGCAAAATTTTATTGAAAACTATTGATTTTAAATTGGTCTAAATGTAGTTAAACCTACTTTTCTACCTAATTCTAAAAAGTTTAGTATTTTCACTATTTAGATAAGAATGACAAAAATAGATAGTAGTGGCACCAAAACTATTTTCTAATCTCAACACTATTGTCTTGGGCCAAATCTGGTAACTATTCTGACATTTTCATTATTTTCTTAGTTTATTCTGATTGGTTTGATGTCTAGTTACTATTTTAGGTGTGCTAAAATCTATATTTTTTTTATTGATAAGAGCTTTGATCTCTGTGATAAAACCCTATTTGTTTCCCCCTATTTTGAGGGTAGGAATGAAGACCCTAAAATGACTTCCCTAAGAATAAAGAGCCCTAAAAGTGTGTTATGTTACAAAGATACATGATATTGCAATGATAATCGACAAGATATCTCAATATATAGCGTGGTTTATATTGAGAGATTGTTATGTCAATAAGGGTATGCCTAGATAGATATAACAATGTAATAGTATTTTTTAAGTACTAAACTAGAACTAGAAGTCTAGTTAGTTATTAGTTGGCAAGGAGGGATGGAGCATAATGTCCATCATGTCATCCAAGATATCAAGATAATGCATGATGTGGATCATGGATTTCAAAATAATAAAAATCAAACAAGTGAAAATTACACAAGTCAAGAAGCAAGAAGCATATAAAAATGGCTAAGGGGCCAAGCAAACAAGGGACATGTACACATGTCACTCAAACTAGACAACAAGCATACAAGGGATTTTCAAATGCTGCATACACATATAATTTAAAATAAGCAAGGGTTGACATGAGGGCCAAAATCACATAGAAGAGTATATATAAAGGACATTGGAAAATTTCCTAAAGGTATACACATGAATAGAAGCAAAGTACATTGGAAAATGTGCTACAACACAAACAAGAGACAAAATAGGAACTAAGAAATGAAAAAAAATTAGCTATGCTAATAAAGAAATTAAACCATGTAATAACTTAAAATATAATCAAATCTAACTAATCAAAGCAAGAAGTGGAAGTATGCAAGACATGATAGTACAAGACTAGGCAGATGCCAAAAAATACACAAGTGTTATATACTAGTAGAATATCGACAGAGTAATCTGTGTAATCTAGTAAATAATGTACATCAACATGATAACTAGAGTGTGTGGTGTATGAATGACATAACCTAGATGGTGTATTCATGTATAATAATCCCCCAATGGGTATGTATAATGATGTGTGTCTTGAATGTAAAAGTAGGATGCCCCTTCAATGGGTAGAGTGAAGTAATCAAGGATATGGATGTCACTACACACACTCAAATAAGATCAAGTGAAGCATGGTAATGTAGATAAATTGACAAACAATAGCATATAATAGAAAATGTGAGTCTAGCATGATAATAGAAATGTAAAGCATGGATGATGCATACAATCAAAATATTTTTAAAAATTTGAATTATTTGAATGTTTTTTGTATTTTTGATATTTTTTTTATGTATAATCAATTAATCATAAGAAGACTATGTAGAAGAAACTAAAAAGAAGATATGTACAAGTATTATAAAAACGTCTATATACAAGCATATGAATAAAGTAATATGTATATGATGACATAAAAGACTAGGGTGGAGGGGGTAAAGGGTCCAAGGATGGAGTTCATTAGGGATGGAAATGGAGGAAAGGATCATGACCATCATCAAATTCCTCAAGATCATCATCATAAGTATCATCATATGCTATAGAAGTTGTGTATATGGTGTCATCCGATTGAAGGTGAAGTGGAGAAGTTGGTGTTAGTGGTGTTTTAATCTGAATAATACCCAAAACCTATAGTTTATCTAATTTATACTATAAATTTTTACATGAGTTTTTATCATGGCCTGTGATCTTGTGAAAAATACAAAATGGGTATTCATCATACTATGATAATCTACTAATAGATCTGTGTTGTATTGTATGTAATGTGATTAATCCATGATCAAGTAACATCTATAACATAATCTATGGTTGATGTTGTGTGTTGCCTACCTAAATTTGAATGACTAGCTCTATATCCATAAAGGTAACCATGTGAACTATATATGTTGAGTTAACTATTTGTGGTAGCAAATGTGTCAACTAGGCTCTTTAGCGATGGGTAATGACCTAGGGAAGAGAAAAATGGACCATGCAACATGACTCGATATAAGATAGAGGCTCCAAAGGAGGTGATATAAAAGATATCTTAACATGTTTAATAATAAATTTCTTAACATCATCCCATATTATGAAAAATAAGCATGAAATGAAAATATTAAATCTTTGTATTAACATCCGATAAACTTCATCATTCATGTACATGATTGGACCAATGATGGTCTCCTTATTTTTTGAAAGAAATGTAAGAAAGATTTGTAAATAAGTGAGATCCATTTTTGAAATCTAATTTTTAGAATGTAAGGTGATATCTCAAAAGCAATAGGACCTAGTGTATGTAACTAAGGTTTGAAAAATGATTGATTTGAAAATTACTATGAATTTTTGAAATTTAAAGTGAATTTCTAAGTTAGATATGCAAGTAAAAAATCATAAATTTATTAGAAAATTTATGATTTAAAGAGACTTAAAAGATACAACTAGGGTTTTGAAAAATAAATGTTTTTAAAAATTAGTATTGAATTTCGAAATTGAATGTGAATTTTTGAGTTAGATATGCAAGTAAAAATTCAAAAAAATATTGGAAAAGTATTGGGAAAATACTGGGACCTATTATGGGCAACTAGGGTTTGAAAGAAAATTATTATGAAAATTTAAAATTTAATGTTAATTTTTTATTTTATTATGTAGGTAAAAAAATAGTAAATAATAGGAAAAATTAGTAATAATTTTACCCTAGGGTTGCTAGGGTTTTTATGCACAAACGAAGTAAGTTAGGTTCACCAAATGATTTAACCTTTTTGGGAATATTTATGTATTATTCTTAATTTAGTTAAAGGGTCTGAGTAGTAAAACTAGTAAATAAGTATGTAATAATTAAGCTACTAATTTGTGTAAATTATATTACAATTTTGACCTTTCTAAAAATAGTAATAAGAGGGAGAAAATAAGACTTAGATAAAAACTGACTAATACAACTGAGATAGGGTCTAAGATTCATTATGCAAGACTGGGACACTATCATAAACTGAGATCTAACATTTATTTTAAGATTAGATAGGAGTATAAAAAATGGACAAAATTGGCACTGATGTTGTAGTCCACCTCTATCATTGTTGTCTTAAGGATCTTAGCTTTTTGGGTTTTGTTTGCCAGGTTTGTGTGACCATATCTGTGAAGTTTTGATAGCTGGAAGTTTGGAGATCTACCTATAGAGAATATTTTCTCTTAAAACCCTATAGTCCATTATGATTTGATTAGTTTTGAGAAATATAGGGGGTTAGTGTGTGTAATATTCATTGAATGTGTATGCACACCCCTTATGTGGGCATGTTTCCAACATACCAATACTCAAAAGAGGGATCAAGCCATATGTAGCTCTCCCACTTGATGTGATTTATCCAATACTATGTATGAAGATATAAAATGATAAATTAGAAGTGATTAAGGTGGCTAGGGATTGGTATAAGTATTTAGATAAGCTTTTAAGTGTATTGGTTGGCTATATGTAGAGAATAGGGAAGATTGTCTGAGTAGTCTTGTTTTTATTCTTGTTTGCTTTGTGATATTTGCCAACCCTTTCCAAATGATCTTTGAATGGTATTTTATAAGGATCTATTGGTCATGGGTTAAATTTACTTGCATTAGGATGACAAGGAGAAGGATGGAGAACCAAAATAAATTGATCATTAGGGCTAAAAATTCATTTGGATAAGAGCACTGAAAGTAGATAAGAGTGGCGTCGGTGATATAATCCAAGTGTGGCATTATTGTCCTAAGTTGATAGGGCCTAGGGGGATGGATTAGTCATAGAAAGAGTGGTCTAGATAAGCTAGGATTAAGTTTGAAAGTTTATTTATGACTGAGAATTAGTGAAAATATGCCTATGAGGGTCATGAGAACAAGCAAGAGGGGCCTATGGGTTGGGTATCACAAGCCACACTCAATTTACCAGTTTTTATTTTTATATGACTATAATGCACAAGATTGGATTCACTTTTATTATTATTAGATTAGTGGTTATTATGTGATTATGTTAGATTGTAGGCTTTAGAACCATACCTCACATGGTTTTTTGTGATAAGTGATCCCCTAATTAGTTCTAGTAGATCCTCACATTGGTCATACTCACGCTTAACAATTATATGCCCCTAAGCAGAAGTGTAGGTGTACTCTATCCCATCTGATCAAGATTGATTTATGGACATGATGCATTTTTGATTTCATATAGATAAACCTAAAGACTTGCATAATCTAATTAAGTATGCCCTTTGGGAAGACCAAACAAGCTATAAGTAGGCCCTCAAGGCATTACTCTATCTACTAGTGCATGGATGTAGGCCATTATTCTTAATCATGCTAAAATTACTGACTTATCAATTCATTCAAGAGTATATGGAACCTAATGACAAAGTAGAATCTTGATTATTGGATTTAATATAAATGGAAGACTCAAGGTCTGAGGCCCAACAAACTTTTAAAAACACCAAGATGTAGCTAATAGATGGTTTGACAAAAGATCAAAAGTCAAAGAATTTAGGATCTTCAATCTAGTGCTTCTATGGGATAAAACCCATGAAACTAAAGGCTATCATGACAAATTTACCCCACTATGGATTGGGCCATATCAAATTTTAGAGATCTTAGGCAAGAATGCATTCTATAAAAGGGATATTTAAGGAAATGAACTCACATATCCAATCACTAGATAGTTTCTAAAGCATTATTTTATGTTTGTACCATTAGAATTTTCCCCTGACTGATGACAAAATTGTGGTAGAGGTATTTATAGTTTAGTTTCTAGCTTTCTTATTTTAGTTTTTTCAACTTTCTTAGTTTAATTTTCTAGCTTTCTAGGTTAGGCATTTTATTATTTCTTGTGACAATCTAAAATTTGTTTATTCTGACATGACCAAGCTAACATCCTACTAGATCAACCCTTATTTTATTCTTAGATTGATATATAAGGGAAAGGGAAATTTTAAAGGGATTCACAAATTAGGGTTTTCTCACAAATTAGTTATACATTTTTTATTTGAGGTCTTTTAGATTTGAGTATGTAGTGACAGTCATTTATGGTTTATGTCACAATTTAATATTTCCACCAGGTATGTGAAAGTATCTTAAATACTTCATATGAGTTTAGAAAGTTTTCTCACTCTATTAGACCAAGCACACTTTTCATATTAATATTCATTTGGAGGTGATAGTCACTAGTACAAATGTAGTTGGCAGGGATGTTCTCATAAATGATTTGTTTTTATGTTCTAGTAAATGATTTAATGAAATGAGGTCAATGTACCATGCATTAAATAAGAAAAGGAAGAGGAGAGAAGGAATCCAAGATATCTGTATTAGGGATATGGATGCTTGGCTGGTAATAAATTAGTTCTTGAGCTTTCCTAATTTAATAAGCATTATAACTAGACCAAAACCTATAGTTGTTCCAAGCCTTTGAAAAGATATTCAAAATAAGGGTTAAATGAACATCACTTTATCACACATAGATCCATGGATGAGAAGGCAAGTATCTTATATAATGTAGTTGGGAGTCTATTTCATATCTCTGGTTCTAATATTTTTCTATGGCACATTTCATGTCTGATTTGAAATTGCTAACCAAAGTTTTGAGTTCTCAAATACTCATAAGTATTCCCCCTATAAGTTGACATTTTTTGTACCCAGCATCCCCTTTTTCTTTAAGAAGAAAAGGGGAACCCAATATTTTAGATTTGGCCTTGTTTGTTAAGTTTTCCTCTACATAGCTATGTAATTTATATCAAATTAATCCTCAATAAATACACTTGGAAGTAAAAACAATGGTATTATGCATTTTTTGACTAAATTATTAATGCTATCTATGAGTATTTGTACTATGTAAGTTTTGTAACTTAGTTTTATTCATAGCTATTTTATTTAGGACTTGTTTATCAAAAAATTTATTCACGTGTTTTGTTTGGAAGGATTTTTTGATGTTTATTCATTATATTTTTATTCATGACTTATGTTCAAGTTTTATTTTATTTGGTATTTTTGTTTGAAACATTGTTCATTAGAGTTTCTATATCAAACATTTTTTTGGAGTTTTCATATTAGACATTTTGATTTAGACATTTTATTCAAATTGTGTTTTGAAGGACCTAAGTTTTTATTTGGAACTCCTTATTTGGGATTTTTGATATCATAACTTTTTATTGGAAATTTTAATCAAACAATTTTTTTGAAACAATCATTATTGGCTTTAGTGCTTCAAAGGTTTTATTTGAAGATTTTATTTGGAATTTTTTTTTGAACATTATTTAGAGTGATTTGGTCTTTGATAATTTTATTCTAGATTTATTTTTGGAACTTTTAGTCTACAAGAATTATTTACTTGGTCCCAACATGAAACTTGACTCTTGACTCCCGACTACTCAAAGCCTTATAGACTTAGCCAACAAACCAAAACTACTTCCTAAAACTTGCCAAAGAATGTAACACATCAACTAAACTAATAAGATTTAAATTATGTAGGTGAAATAAACATATGAACATTGGGCATTAAAAGTGCACAAACTAGAATTCAATGAAAAAATCTATATCAATGATATGCATCCATCGACATGTTCATTTTATTATAAGCAAATTTGAACATAATTGCTACTCTATGAACAAAGCCCTAGCTACCTATGAATCCATTACAAACAAGCAACCAACAGAAAGGAGTTTTTTCATAGTACATGGAGATAGAATTTGATTAAACCAAAAAATTGTAATGTCTTCATCATCCAAGATTTTCATAGGATCTTTTCCATCATCCCCATTTTTCATCACATATTCTACAGAGTTTACAAACATGGTATTTGACACAATAATATTTGATGATAGATATGATAATTACTTAAAATTATGGGATGCCATTGATGTTGTCAATAAATTTCCACATGAAATAAATCTACCATCTATGCAACACCAACAACACCAATTGGTTATAGACTTATTCTCTCTTAAGAGACAAAGACTACACTTTATAGTGGCCAAGCTAGAGGTCATGCCATGCATCAACCTCCTATGGGACTTGTTCTTTATTGGAAAAATAATGTGACTTTCTGTACCACATGGATCACCATATGGTCATGGCCTAATCACTAATGATGATTTCCAAAGGTACCTATCTCTACTAATTCTAGATGCAATATTTGATAAACATAGGGTGGTAACATGGAATAAGCAAAATTTAATTGAGAAAGTTTTAAGATCATTGCTTCTTCCTAAGGAGACTATGGTACTAAAGGGAAAATCTCCCACCCCCATTATAAAATTTATAATGGGGGTCCTTATTATTATGGAATTATTGAGCAAACTATATGGCATGCCAAGTGTCCATTTTCTCAACCTGGATTGGGTACCATTACTAGATATGATAATGACTAGCAATGTAACTTTTACCTTAGGAGAGATCATCAGATTCAACTTAAGGGAGCAAGATCTACATAAAGTTAAAAGGCCCAATTTATCTGGCTATTTTTATATGATGTCATACCTTCTTGATGTTGTAATGGTTATAATGTATAAGGACTTAGGGGATCTTTGGAGCCCAACCACAGATTGTATAAAAAATCACATCTATAATTAATATCAACTCATACATATATTAAGCACATGACCTAAATTATAAATGATGTATATCCTCATATATGGTAAGCAATTCATGAGGCCCCACTACCCATAATTTTGAAGAGTATAGAAGATACACTAGCTTCTCAGGGTGAATATTGGTTATACTCAGACTATACAGTGATCATGGTCACTAGTCATAAGTTCCACCCCCTACACCTCCCTAAGTATGTAATGGATAATATAGTAGATCAAGAAATTATGTATCAACTTTGGTGGAGTATGGAAGAGGATTTGATAAAATATAAGAAAGGCACATTTTATGAATCTCACATGATCATTGGTAGAATGTGTTATATAGTGATGAAATTTTTTGAGGATGTAGGCAACAAGAGAAAGCATTATCAATTTCTTACCCTTCCACATAGAGAATATGACCCCCATGGTCAGATTCAAAATCATACCATGTCTTTGGTATTCCATACCAACGTGTCCCCTATGACCATGATTTTATGTTCTTAAATGGTAAGGATGATGCCAAGGTCTTAGAAAGGGCACAAATTGTAGGCCTAAAAGAGGATCATTTAAGGAGTATTAATCAATAAAATTCAAATTTAGTAGAGGATATGCATACAAGGCTTACACCTCCTAGAGGATGGCTTACTTTTGACTTCTAGGGAAATATAACCCAATAACAAATAGAGATACAAGAAGGGCATTCCCAAGGACTTCCTCTACTATTAAGGGATAATAAGAAAGACTTAGGTTTGAGTGAAACTAATCACATGAGAGATCAAGGGGATATAGTTGACTTGGACTCCTATGATGTAGAGGACTAGGAATACCCAGTTGCATTTCCATTTCAAACACCTATAGTTGTACCATAATTGTAGGAATCTATAGTGTAAAAGGTAGTTATAAAGGTAACTACTACCTTAATTTAGAGAGCCTCCTCCCCAACATTGAAGACTTAATTTGACATAAGAAGAATCCAAGGATTTCTCCCCTCATAGATAATTCAATTATTGATCAACCATAGGGCATACCTTCAGTTCCCTAATACAAAATAAAGGCCAAATAAGAAACAGATGAGAAATAGAAAGAGCAAAGGAACTAATCCTTATAGTTAAAAAGGGAATTCATCAAGCAAAGATGAAAAATGAAGTAATAAGGATTAGTCTTCAGACCCTTCTTCCAAATTTTCCTCATTTGTTCCCATTTTTTGTTTAATTCTTATTAGTGATGTTTTGAAAACCCTTTTGCTCATTCCCAAAGTAAAAGATGTTTCTTTTATCACTATTGTTTCATTTGCCCCCAGAGTGTTATCCATGTCCATTATTTATACCACTACTAACATTACCTTTGGAACTACTATAGTCTAAACCATGAAAAAGAAAAGGGCCTCTAAAAATATTGAAATTGCACTGGCCAACACCCAACTTCATGTCTCTTTCACACAAATCAATTTTTCAATGCCTTCCACAAGTTCCTCTAAAGATACCACTATCATATCCTCATGAAAATACAAAAGAGGTAAAAAAGTATATATAGTCCATCCACTCCCCCAATATATAGGTGTGGATTGGTATAAAATCATTTAGCCTCCTTTCCTGACATAGTACTCAAAGGAGCCACAAAATAATCAATAAAAGATCTAGAGGTGGAGGCTACTACTAAGGATACATAATCGATAGACCTAACTCAACTAGTTATCCCACCATGGGTAGTTGATCTTAGATCAAAGTCTTCTCAAAATCCTAATTTCAAAATTATATAACTACCATCAATAACCTCTTTATTTTGTAAGCCCTTGAGAAGCATCAATAGAGTTAGGAAGAGGAAATCGGAGGATGAAGCTGGGAGGGAGAAATTTCTTCAGGGAAGGTAGGAAGTATATGCCTTATCCAAAATGAAGAATAGATATCTGGGGTACTGTCCATACATATAACATTTTAAATCCCTTACAGAAGCCCACAAGGATGATATGATGTCATTATATGAGGGGATTGCAATGGAAAGGCAAGTGATGGAATAGGATTTACAAAAAATCAAATAACAATATAAAAAATATCCCACATTCTAATAAGAATTGAGACTGAAGTTCAACAAGCTACATCAAAGTGCTATAATGCTTTAAAGTCTATTGAGGTAATGAGGGCATAATTAGCTCCCCATATTAGAGAAACTCATCAATTGTTTAATTCTTTGAAACAAGATGATAATAAGTTGAAATTATTGATTCTTTACACTAATAATAAGGCATATAGCCATTTGGACTTAATGACACCATTGAAGGCATATAATCCCCTTAATTTGGTGGTTATCATAATGCAATAAGCTAGAGAGTGGGTTATAATAGATGGTGTAGTAATGCCCAGATATCAAGAACATGAAACACTCATCTTGTAGATCTTGGATGAATTGAAATTATTTAAGGCAAGGGATAATACTAGCAAGCTGATAAGCATAATCAATTTTGACCAACTCATTCAAGAAGCATATGCGAATTTTAATCAAAGTCTATACAGATTAACACTTGATGATATTGAATCTAAGTTGAGTTTTACAATAAAGTAAGTAATGAAAGGTTAAATTTTCATGTTCAACTTCTAAAATACAAAGCTTGAGCATGCAAACTATTAGATCAAGTTAACAGGGTGCACAAACCCTCATTAATCAACTTAGACATCATAAGGTAGTAGAATTATGTGGGTCATAAATGTTATCTATAATTAGAGGAAAATAATAAGAAGACTAAGGCTATAAAATCTAGTGTAGTGCCAACATCAACATTGATAACTTGTACAGTAGTTAGTGTATCCATACAAATGTCCAGTTAGCCTTAATTCAACAATGAGTTTTATGCATATCAATTTAATTTAGTGGCATAAATTTTGTATTAATAATATACTTATGTTAGAACTTAATGTAAAATTTGCCTAAATTGTTTTTTAAACATGTAAACATTTTATAATATCGTAAAGGCTAAATTTAATTGTTGATAATTTTAAGTTCACTATATGTATACATTACATATAGTTTTGAAGCTACATATTAGAAATGAGGTTATAATTTTTCCATGTAAACATAATTTTTCATGTACTTTTAGGATATGGTGACCCCTCACCAGCTCTATTTAAACATATGTAACCTGTATTTTCAAGGGTTGGAAAAATTTAATATAAAATTAGAATCAATTGTTGATTGCTACTGAATGTGTTTGTGTATTTTCTCTCCAGATTCTATGTAATTAGGTTTGATCTTTTAGTTGTTTGATTCAATAATTATTAGTGTGCAATAGTTGTGAGGAATTATTTATTTTTGTGATTAATATGTTAGTTTTAGATGTTCAAAAACTATTGAATAATTACCAATTATGTTTATCATTTTTGATTAAGTTGACTGTCTCATATTTCTACATGTGTAGAGGTGATTTAAATGATATAGTATTTATGTATGTGCAACAAATGTCTTAGATACCTCCCTAATCTAAGTCATAATCTCCTGAGTAAGGGTGTACAACAACTACTCTAAAAGGAGCAACCGTTGACTGAGATCCTTGATTTTCCTATATTAAACTATGTTAGACTACTTAACCATGTTTTTTTATGTGTGTGAAATAGTTGCTAGCAATAGACATTGGTTTTAAAATCACTTGTCCACTTAGAATCTATCCTAAAAGGTGATTCTTCAAGCCATAGATTATTTCTTTTTTTATTTGCCATTTCCTCTATTTTTGAGTTTATTTTTGAGATCTACCCACTCTATATTAGTAACCATCTAGACAACAACTTGCCTAGCTTTTAAATTTATTTTTGTATAGCATCCATCCATACATAGTCCTGATTAACAACCTACATTCTCTACCTGTTATTCCATCACCTAGTTGTTAAAACTTCCAACCTTCAACTTGTGCCTCAGAGTGGAGTTTACATCCATTGAGATCCTAAACTATTAGATTTTACCTTGTTATGAATTGGTGTACATAAAAACTACATCAAAAAGTATGAATCCAAGATCCAAATTTCATAACTATGTTTTCCTCTAGGCCATCCAGAAAGTTAATGTCAAGCAAGATTTTTTAAACCATTTTAGTGAATTCTTTGATGTAACTATAATACACCTCAAGGAAAGTTTCATGGCTATCCCAAATATATTTTAAAACTTCCTAATTCAATCATTCCAATGGAAGTTTCATTAATTTAAACCAAACTAGCTCTGTTGTGGATTTCTCCACCCAAGGATCAAATGTTAGTGTCCACCTCTTAGTAGTAAGTGGTGTTATTCCCCAAAACCATATTTATATTAAAATGAGAGTAATGTCTTCAATGTATTTGAATATGAAATCCATCCAACATTTTACTAGGATATGGGCTATGGGAGAATATCCTTGTAAGGTGTCTATAATTGGTTAATCTAATAGTCTCAATTATAAGCTGAGATTCTCTTCCTAAAGAAACAACTAGTTAGAACAATATTTTTCATCTTGATAACTTGTTCCATAATGACATATTCACCAAGTACCAGTTAGACTAGTTTCCCCCTTAGTTTAATGTAACTTCTTCTTTTCCTATTGGAAGACTTCATTGGAGTGTCTTAAATCTTTTACATCTTAGGAGTATGTGTAGAGATCCCTACAATGGGAAAATTTTGTGGATTTTGGTCGAAAACCCCCTCAAATATTCTACTACCTCCAATTTTTTTTGATGATAACCCAATTTATTCAATTTCCTATGAAAACATATCACCTTTGCCCAAAGATAAAATTGTAAGTAGACTATAATTAGTGGATCCCCATATTTATCCTATGTTCCAAGGAGGTTTATATACTCTAAGGATAGGAAATTAGTTTTTTTGAGGATTTTGATCTTTATTACTTAACTCACCAATAGAGTCAGTAATATCAAGTGCATTCCCCTAGGCAATCAAAATGTTATTTCTAATTCTATCTGCTAAGTCAGATAGGAGTGTAATAGGATCCTTAAGATGTATGAGGTCTTCCCTCATTCCATTGGGAGAGACAAAAATATGCCTAGAGGATAGAGTGTTTTCATAGAAATAATTAGATAAGATTTACCTCTCATCAAGTGGATCTATCAAATAGTCCAAAATATCTTCCTCTATATCAAGAATGACTTGCTCATAAATGATGCATATTTTGGCCTCAGGTCCTATGAAATCCATTTTTAGTCTAATGTAAAATCAAGAATCCAAGGGAACTAAAAAAATCAATCATCTAGTCCAAGACCCAATCAAATAGTTTCCCTTAGTTCAAATCCACTAATTTTTAACTCTTCATCTACCTGCAAATCCTAAAAAGAAGTATGGTAAAGTTAATGTGGAATTCCACCAAAGAACCCCTCCCCCAAGAGCAAAAGATATGGATATGGTCACACCAATCAACTCCAATTCTCCTCATATCTACAAACAAACTCTCTCCCTTATAATGCCACCTACCAACACCCACTCTAATGTACACTGATGTTGTGTTTAAATGAAGCATTTTGTGAAATAGTTGATGTGATTTCCAAAATACACTAAAATTTAAAATGTAGACAATTTACTGGTAACCAAACCCCTACTCACTTCACATTTACCCTACCATTCACACATCCTAGATGATATAGTTATGATCTCCTATAGTGTTCATGTTATTATATGTTTTTATCTCAAAAAATAAGTTAAGATATCATAATGCCTCTATTGATCCATACTTCAAATATCATGTATGTAATCCTTTTGATTTTAGATGCTCAACCTGATAAATCAAAACACATCCCTTATATTTTACCTATTTGACCTAGACTCCATTTATTGGTCCAATATCAAACTTTTTTGGCTCATAGGTACCACTCATCCCAATAATCACCTTATCATTATCCATAACTTCCTTCATATTCCCCATCCTATAATATTTTCATGTAATATTTAATTCTAATTTTTTAATCCTATAATTATCTTACTCATACTAATAATTTGATCACAAGAGTCTCACAATGGTAAACCTTTATTATTTTTTATTGAACATGGAGGCACACACCCTATAGGGAAGAGGTGTGAATATGTTGAGTATGGGGAATAATAATATTGGTATAATTTTCTTCATCTTGTGGAGGAATGATAGCATGGACCTAGTTAGAAGGAAAGTAACTATCACCTTCATGGAGATGAGGAGGAGAAGGATAATCTTACCTATGCATATGATATGACATGTAAACTTGAAACATAGGTGTTATCTTATGTGTTAAATATTTTGTGTGTGTATGGGTTTGCTTGTTAATGGAATTACACATAGAAGAAATATAACATGCTATGAGATATGACATATATTAAAATTGATATAAACCATCATCTATGTATGTGTTTATGTCTTTTCTAAGTTTATTTCAAATTAAAGGGAAAAATCATGGAAATGAAAGTATTAGACTTTTCAACAAAAAGTGATTAATTTATTCTATCATTATGATCATAATTGTATGAAATACAAATGAGAAGATATATAGATCTAAAATCTGAGTTCTATAAATGTAAACCCTAGGGTTATCTAGGGTTAGGGTTTTGAATTAGGATTATCTTGAAAAATATTAAATTGTATTTAAATAAATGAAACCCTAATATGAGATTTATTTACTTAGCTATGTTATGGAAAAAATCATAGAAATAGAAGTATGTATCCTTAATTTATTGTACAAAAGTTTGGAAAATGTAAATTAGGGTTTTGATAAATATTCAAAGTAAGTCAGATTCACTAAATGATTTAAGAATTAAAGGTTCTACAAATGTAAATCCTAAGTTATATTCAATGGTTGAGATGTTTAAATTAGTTAAATAATATGTAATAATTAAACACTTATTTTTTTTATAGATTTTGACCTTCCTTGAGTTAAAAAAAATAGTAATAAATATGTGCAAATAGAGACTTATATATAAAATGACTATCATGTAACATCTATGTTCTAAAAATTGGGTTATGGACACATCTGAGTGTCATCAATAGGGTCTTGGGGTCAAATTCTTGATTGGAAAATATTTCCCCCACCTGGACAATAACACTATGCTTCTATAGTATCCAAAAAATGGCACTAGTGTCCTCTTTACAAGATTATTCATATTTAATATAATCACCTACACTTGTGTTTTTTAGGTTATGTTCCTATGCACATGATATCTAGAACTCTGTATTATGCCTAAAAAATATGATTTAGTATGAAAACCCTAATCTTACTTCAAAGTATGACATGAGTAATAAATGTGTGTTCATTAGTAGGATATGCTAGACATAATCAACACCCTTTTGTGAATAGAGTTGCCTACATACCAATACTCCAATGAGGGATCAAGCCCGATGTAGTTCTCCCACCTAGTGCTTAGTATAAGTGCAAGTCAATTCTAGAATAAGAGTGTTCTTGAATGTCTTGAGTTGCTTGAGAATGAATTTTTTGAAATATGGGCTTAAGGAAGCTAAAAATGGTAGTATGAAGAATTAGGGTATAATAGGGATTAAATACCTTAATTTTTCTCAAATTGTCTCTTATTTGGATAGGCTTTTACATCTATTTTCCATCTAATGAATACTAGTCAAATAGTCTTGTATTTATAGATATCTATAATGTGTGCAAATATTAGAAATGTACTTATGCCAACCTTACTAGGGGCGCATGTTTGAAAATGTATCCATTTGGGAGAGTTAGGGAAAGGGACACTAGTTCTAAGTTGGGGAAACTAGTCCCATGTGGATCTAGTGTCATTAATGTGGTCCTAATGTCCAACTAGAAAATTATTAGGCACACTAGGTTGTGATCTAGGAAATCTATCTTAGGACTATGTTTGAGTTGACTATAGATGTATGTGGTCTACATAATGGATAGAAAAGTGTGATAAATTATATAAGATAGGTATAGGGATAAGTTAGGAATAGGCTATTTCAAGTAACACTCTTATCACCCAAATACCACTTTTAGGTGATTACATCAGGAAAACATGGGTGTAGATGTTTTGGTAAAGTCTTGTATAAAATGTATATGGTACCCTACATATTCTAATAAAATTTTGATATCATTATAATTTTTAGGAGTAGGTAGATTATAAATGACTTTAATCTTCTTAGGGGATACTTATATTCTTTAGACCTAGATGTGATGTCCTAGAATAATTTTGTGGTCAGCCATTATCACACATTTTTCATGACTAAAATATAGTTAATGCTGCTCACATATGGTCAAGAATTTATCTAGGTTTCTTTGAGCTTCATAAAAATAAATACCATGCATAGTGAAGTCACCAATATAAACATATACACATTCATTAATTAGATAATCAAATATGGTTAAGACTATCCTTTGAAAGGTAGAAGGAGCATCACATAGGCCAAAGGGTAACACTCTATAGGCAAACATTCCCAAAGGGAATGTGAAGGTTATTTTGTCATGATTTTATGGGGTTACCCTTATTTGATTATAACCACTAAACCCATCTAAGAAGGAGAAATGCTTATTCTCAGCTATATTATCTAACATCTAGTCTATTAAAAGAAGAGGAAACTAATTCCTCATGATAACTTTGTTTTGTTCTCGATATTCTATACATATTATGTATTTTACATTATTTTTAGGTATTATCACAAGTGGTGAGACCCACTAACTATCTAATATGGGGGAAATGAATCCCACCTATAATAACTGTAGATATATTTTGAGCACACGATATATTTAAACAATATAAATCCAAACTCAAAACAAAAAACTACATAATAGGAAGGATTTATAAAATAAATTAGAATGATAAAATATCTTATCTAATCCTTGTTCTAAGTTACCTCCTTCTAGGATTTTTAAATGCTTGATTAGACTCAGATTGACAAAGTGATAGCTTGATGGTTGCTTATGGATTTTCTATGGGATTTCTAGAATCATTTTTACATGGTTTCCCTAAAATATTTATCATTCCTTTGAGGGTGGAGGGAGAGCTTAGTTTTATAGGAAAATGGGGCAATGATCTATGGTCCAAATTCAAATTTGAGCCATCTTGATCTATGGTTAGGAAATTTCCATGGAATTATCTATAATAGGAAAATTCTAGGGGAAGGGGATAAGTTGGGGAAAATTTATAGAATCCTCAAATTCTATAAATCTCCCCATAGGGTTTAGGAATTTAGGGAAGGCTAGTGTAGGGTGGTGGGTGGGTAGTTTGAATTTAAAATTGGCTAGTGGGTTTAAGGGGTAGGTTAGTAGGTAATTAGATCTTTTAGAGGTTTAATGAGGTAATTAATTGGTTTTAGGATGGGATAAAGGTTATGTGGGATATAGAAATGGGGTATGGGTAGTAGGATATTAGTTATTTCAACTAAGAAATATGGGATTTAGGCCAAATTAGTAGGAATTAGTGTAATTAGTGGGGAAATAATAAATTAGTGAATAAAATAACTTTTTTATCTCCTTTTTAACTATGTCTCGGAATGATGTGTTAATTATTCTCTAAGATTATCTAACAAGATTGGTGGTTTTAGTATATATATGATGAGTACACACACTTGGGTATATGCCCTTCATGTCACTATAATTGGAGGAAAAGGTTTTTTTATGGTTCTTAAATATGTCAAAAACCCTGTTTTCTTATTCATTATCTAACCAACTATTTATGTTTAGATTTTTTCTAGTTTGAACAACTATTTGCTTAGTTTTTAGGTAGATGGAGTTGACCTACCTAAATTAAATCATCAAAAAATTTAGAGGACAAGGATGTGGTAACATCATATGGAAGGTGGTGACATGTTTAAATAAATTATCTCCATGTGCAATTACTTTTGCCAATGGACTACAAAAAGTTATTAAAAATGTATCTTGGTTGTCTTGTGCCCATGTGACAATGCTCTATTGAATGGGTATATGGTCATACATGTCATCAAGAGTGGATGAGTTAGATGGATGTTTTGCATATGAAAGTGTATCATACTTTGATGCTATATTGATAGACTTTAGATATTATCTAATTGGTTATAGAGTCAAACTCTCAAAAGTTAGAGCTAAACTATCAAACTCCAAAGCTAGTCTAACAGAATTTGGAGCTAGACTATCAAAATCTAAAGCTAGTCTATAAAACTTTAGATTTGGACTAGGCTCTTTGAAATTACACATTAATTCTTGATCTAATTCATTCATGTGATATTTAATTTTAACCATGGATAATGAGGATATACTATTATTGTTTTATTCAAGTTCATCAACTGATGGATGATCTAAAAAGTCTATAGATGGTTTTGTCAGTGGATATAAATATTTTTTTTCTACTTTTATTACATTCAAAATGGTCATATCCTAACCTAAAATATATTAACACTATAATAGTGGCTAACCAAGGTCCTCCCAAGATTAATGGATATCCAAGTTTTTCTCTCTTGGGTTGGAGTATCATGAAATCTATGGGATATTCCTAGGATTCTATTATCATATAGACATATTTTATGGTTCCTTCACATTTGGAAATAGATTAGTCTTCCAAGTACAAGACTATAGAAGTAGGTTGCACCCCTATAAAAGACAAGTATTTTAGAGTGTCTATTGTCATCACATTGATGTTATCTCATAATTTCATAAGTGCATTGGGTATCTCTTTCTTTCCTATGGTTACTGTTATCAATCAAATTTGCACCATTGGAATATTATTCAAGCATTTCAAAATCAGGGTAGCATGGAAATAATCCTAGGTTGTGGGTGACTTTTAGGTGGATTGAATCTCTTGGTTATAGGGTTGTCTCCCATTGATATATTACTTGGGATCATTTACTAATATATCAACTTGTTAGGAAAAGAGATAAATAAATAATCTAATAAAGGTGATACTCCAAAAAATTTCAATACTACCAACCATCTACATGTGCACATCAACCATGAGACTAACTTGAAAAAAAACTACTCCTAATTTGCCTCTCTACATCATCACTTCATTATGGAGGTTGTGATAGATGTTTGGGCTTAGATGAATAATAAAGAGGTCATAGAATGACACTAATGAGTATAAAAATCACTCAACCTTCATAATTTACTTAGACACTCCACATGACCTACAAAGAAGCTTTCAAACTACATATGATTTCTAGAAAAGGACAACATGCCAGGGAAATTAAAGTAAAACACTTAACAAGATCAACTAGTCATACACACACTAAAATCAATCAAAGGAGGAGGTAAAACCAATAGTTTATCATTTATCAAATTCATACAAATGGGTAGTGATTCACCATACCTAGGTGGAGGATGTATACATAGCTAAACAATGTTGCTTAAATAGAGAAATGAGAGAGGAGTAAAGAGCAAGGAATATAAGTGAGCTATTACATGTGTCAACTAAGAGTTAAAATCAAGAAAAGATTTAGAGAATAGTTTCAAAAGGTCTCAAAGGACAATTGTTTCTCTCTTGAATATTATTCATCTTCCAAATGATGTAGGAGTTTGTCTAGTAGCTTGACACCTTATCTTCTTCAAAAAAAAAAATCCCTTCTCTTCACTTGGAGAGTGATAAGTGATACTCTTTGGTCAAAAAATCATATTTAGTTATATCTTGATCTAGTATCTAAAACATTTCATCAGTTTATAATCTTTCAAAATTGACATCTCAGTGGTGATCATCAAATAACTCTTTAGGTATCTTGAAACCCACTTGGCCTTACTACACCTCTCCTTGCTTGCAAGGGTCAAATATTTATTTCAAATTTAAAAATGTAATATAACTCCATATATGACATATATAAGTCATATTAGACTTAAAATAACTCATTTTGATCCATAAAACACTCACCAAGACCTCATTTTACACTTTAAGCTCTCACTAGCCTTCAATTCCTTGTAACCTTGAAAACACACAAAGCTCCTTGTGCATAAGAATGTATGGATTATATTTGTAAAATAGGAATACTTTTGAGTACCCAGTATGCCCTTACAAATCTATGCCAAATTTCATGACCCAACTCTGAGTGGAAGGGCACTTATTCACCTAATCTCTCTCTCTAATTAGGCTTCAATTAGGCCTCTAGGCCTAGAATCTATTTTTTGGCTCAAATTGAATACCAAATATTTTAAATCAATTAAAAGTGTTTGATTCAATTTAATCATCCATTTACCATTCTCCATTCCAAATTTTATCTTCTAAGACCTGGTATAGATGTGTGAACCATGAAATGGCTAAAACCCTACCCCAAGTGCTTAAACATGGTTGAGAGGTGATTTAAGTGATTTGACAAAAAGTTTTTAGATTTTTGAAACTTGTAAATGGTTTTTTGATTTTTTTAAAATCATCATAAAACTCAACCTACTGAGAAGAAGCTCTCCATTTATACTACATAGGCTTGAGATAAGTTTCTTCACTAGCAAATAGTATATTTCTCACCTTTTTGCCCAAATTGATGACTTGTATAACTCATATATATTATTAGGAGGATTGAATAGGAAAGTATAATATTTTATAACCTTTATCCAGACTTTATATACATTTATACATAGTTTGGATACCAATCCTTACCCTGTACCCTCACAAACAAGCCTACAACCATGTTTCTAGGCCAATTCTATGTAACTTATACCTTGCACATGATCAGGTGCTCATGAGACATATGAGGGTAAATAAGGTTATTTAAAATTATAATAAATACATTATAATCATATTAATGTCTATTTATCCCATTAGGTTATTATGAGGGGTTTGGGAGGGTTTAAGACGTGTTAAGTTCTTAATGATTATTCATAGAAGACATAGCCTCTTTCCTTGAACCAATGCCATAAGATGGAAGTAGAGAGTCATATATAACACATTAAAACTTATTTTTACACCATGAATATTTTCAATAAATATCTAAATAATTTTATGAACCCTTCAGGTCAATAGACTGCAACTGTGAGGTCTAGAATAATTATCTAGTAAGAAAACACATCAAACTATTTGACTTGATCCTAAAACCTTGCCTTGGGGTTTTTGTTATATATGGTGATATGTTCCAATTTTTATATTTATTAATTGAATCACCAATGTATTAGAGACTCCTTTAAACCCAAAACTAAGGTTTATAGCCAATCTTACTAAAAATGACCCTCATAGAATATTGTGAGTCATTTCTTGTTTTTACAAGGCTCTAGACTCCATGAGATATAATGATTATGTTTAATTAATTACTATTTAACATAATAAACCTAATATTAACAAAAAAAAATCACATTCCTTCTTCATAAATCTATTCAAGACATGATTGTTTGCACTAAAAATCTCTTAGAAGTATGTGCATATTTAGGTGTTAGACTATAATTTTTGAATGAAAACCTCTTAAAAATAGGCTCTAGAACCTTTTAAAGAATATAAAAATCTCAATTAACTTCATACTTTCATGGTATTCTACTTCACACTACCTATAAACAAGCCTGACTACAGGTATGTGCTGAGTGAATATAGTATTAAGATAGGTTTGCTTTGAACAACCCTCTAATGATATTTAAAACCTTCTTTAAGTGATCAATGATTTTATATATATTTTTCACTCATATGAGCCCAATTTACATAAAAAATCTTTCATATTCTCTTATAGGATTGAAAACTAACCTGAATCCTCAAGCAAGAATGTTGTTTGATTTGGACTTACTTGTAGGTATCCTTTTAGGTAAATTATTCACTGTCTATATGTAGGTAATTATCTAGCCAATGATATATCTTTGTGTTGAAGGAGTCATCTTACAAAATTATTCCATAATATCTCACTCTTTATTAAAAACACTTCATGAATTCAATATCATTCACATATTCATGACCCCACATATCATTATCCTCTTAGTAGGCTTGTAAGTGTGTTTGGGTGTCTTGACATTGGGACTTAAGACCACACCTTATATGTTGATCCTGAAGCCATGAAAATAACTTATATATATCTAAAAACAATTCCCACATTTATATAAACCTCCATACCTTATTTTTTTACCCAAAACCCATGCATTCAATTTGAAATGGGACCTACATGCCTGTAGACCTATAGGTATGCATTTCTAATGCATAAAGCCTTCCAACCTTTATATTTCATTCATCTTGACCTTGAAGAGACTCTTCCATTTTCCATATAACCTAAATCATAATATTTTTACCTTTAAACCATATTATAAAATCACATTTTCACCTTTTTAGTCAACTTTTAGTAAGAAGGGTAATGACACAGTCTTTGGCATAAAACAACTATTTATTGCTTGGAGCTAGTGTGAAGGAACTCAGTCATATTAGATGGTTCTAAATAAAATTAAAGATGATTTGATGAATTTTATAAGATAATATAAAACTATAAACCTTCCATATACCTCTAAAAATTTAGGGTTATACCTTTCAAATGATTTTTAAGTAGGCAATTTACACATTCTTCAAGGTGAGTTATGATGTGTCCTTTTGAAAACTAGTACAAAATGCTCAAATTATTAGAGAGATATATGTTGAGGTATGTTCTATTTTTTTATTTTAATATTTAATTTTTTAATTGATTTTAAAGTTAAATTGAGTGTCATTGATGTACCAAAATTGATCTTGTGAAGGTACATGGTGTTCTATGAAACTAGTCTTGTCTTGGTCAAGGCATAAATAGTGAAGCCTAGTGGAATAAGTGATATGAGGTTGTCAAAAGATTTTTGGTGGTATTTTATAATGGAATTAGGTTTTTTTTAATTAAAATAAGTCTTAAATTGTATCTATAGTATCAAGAAGTTCTCAAAATGGTATGGTGCCTAGTAATTTTTTAGCATGGATATGGCATGATGAGGCATCATGATTAGGTCTGGAGGCTTGTGAGCTTGTGTGAGCATGGTATGAGGGTGTATGAATTGAGTATGAATTTTTGAGATAAATTCAAGAGGTTTCAAGGCATATTCAAGGTCTAAAGTGTGACTAGTAGTTCAAGACCTAATGTGCAAGGAGACCTAGTGTGGCTTAATGAGGGGTCAACTTTTGTTTCCAAGGTGATAGAGTTAATGTGACATTTTTTAATAGATGGAATATATTTTTTAAATATTTATCATTAAGATTAAAGTTTAATTTTTAGGATAAATCATGAAAATTAGTTTGAATGTCTCTTATATGTGTAGATTGAGGAGTTGTAGACCTGAGGACTTTTTGATGCTTGTTTACACATGTGGTTATTGCATGGGAAGTAGAGTTATTGGGTATAGATTTAAAAGGGTCATAAAAATGTTTTAAAATCATTAGGAGTATAAATTTTATGATAAAATATTATTAATTAAAATTGGTATAAAACCATCCTTAAACCCTCATAATGACTTGAATTGGAAGAACTTAGTTAAAAGTGCTCATAATGGTCTTGTATGCCTATGAAAATTTTTAGAGGTTGTATTAAACTCCCTCAAGAATATTAAGGTGGCAATGGTTTTTTAGGATAGTGAGTATAACCTACATAAAAATGCTTTTTTCTAAAGAAATTAATATATAAGAGAAAATTTGCATTAGACCAAATATGAAAATAGATGAATGGAGAAGATAGAGACTCATTATTTATGTACATGAAGGTATATGGGAAATTCATAACATTTGTTCTATTTAATTTTTTCACTCAAGTTGAATAGTCTCTAACAAGACTAATGGTGAAACCAATGAGAAAAAAAACTTAGAATGATAAAGTGTTTAGGGAAGCCTTAATATTCCTAATTTATGTAAAGTTTCTCATGGAGTATTTTTATATGACTTTTATCACTTCAACATACATTTGTAATGGTTCCTAATTAGTTGTAAGGGATGAAAATGTTGTTCACAAGTTATCATGTCAAATTTAGTTATGATAGTGAAACCCAAGAGTGTGAAGACAAATATTTACATTTTAGCCTATGATATTACTATTTGAGGTACTTTTAATGATATTATAGGATCATTAACATGAATTATGAGTCCATAAAAGTGTCCATATAGGTACTAAAAGTCATGTTCACCAGGAATAGTTCTCAAGGAAGATTTTTAGTTCTAAGTATGAAAGATTAAGTGATGAGTTTGAGATGTGATATCATGATTTGATGTATCCAATGCACATGTTTATGTTTTTTGATATTTAAATGATCTATACTTGATATAAGTTTGAGATTCACTTTAAGGGGTTGTAATATGGAAGCAAAAATGGGGTTATCTATATTTTAGGATTGTCTAGAGGTAACATAGGAAATATTAGTGTACATGAGATGTCTCATAAGTATCCTTATAGGAGTTGAAAACAACATTCTACATGATTATGTTTTAAAGAATTTAGGCAGTTCTAAGTAGTCGTCTAGAAGAGATGAGTTTAGGGAGATTTGGATAGATTTAAAGGATATATTACTATACATATGTTATTTAGGTCTAAAATATTAATTTTAATGTATTTATATTTAGGATAAGTCCATGTTCAAATATGGAGAGTCAAATGTTCTTGATTGTATGTTGGCAGTGTTTGGTAGTTTTGAGTAAGCCTTTTATAGTAGTGTTCTTGAGGACTTTTGGCCTATGTGGTGAAGAATAAGTAGCTTAGTGATGTTTTTTATTTCATAAATTTTATATTAATATTATTTAATTACATGGTTGTGTGGGATATTTTGTTGTATACTTTAACTATTCAAGGCAAAAAATTTATGTGTGTGAAGGCCTAATTGTGAGTAGGGCTAATGGCATGGTTCAAGTGGTGAATGGACCTAATATGTGGTGTGAATCCTAAATGATGTTGGATAAGGAATATTAGTTTGGTTTTAAAGTTTTCATCCATGATATATTCCTCAATATGTTCCAAGGGTTAGAGTGGTAACATGTGGTTAAGATAGACCTAATGCATTAGGTATCTAAGTAGGCCTATAAGAAGATTAAGGTCTAAATGAGTTTGGATGACCTAATGGTGATATTATTATTGTGTGAAACATGTGTATTTATATATTTCAAGGGTGATATAATTATGAATATATGGTTGTCTTACCAAGGAGGGTGTAATCAAGAGTCTTGTATTTATACAAGGCATAATATGCCTATTTGGACTAGTTAATGAAATGTGAATGCAAGAAAAGAAAATTTATCTTTAATGAGAAAAATTAGGTCATTTAGACTATAAAATGAGAGAATAGTATGATTCATGAATATATAAAAATATTTTTGAGTGTGAATGATAAGGTCAATTGACATAATGAGCCTAGTAAGAGGTTGTTTGAGTGAAGTAGAAGAAGGGTAGATTTGCTTGTTTGAAGAGGTAGTTTGAGAGTATTAAAGGGTTTATATTATATTTATTGATATAAAATTAGATTTTCATTATATATATATGTTCCTAATTTATGATATAGTATAATTTTATGATATAGTATAATTAAGATAGAGTGTTGAAGAATAAATCATCATATGTTTCTTGAACAACAAGGTGTCTTGAGGTAATCAAGTTATCTTCACTGAGTTGGTACTTAGTCAAGAAAGAGTGGGAGATGCCTTGTAGGTTTAATATTTAAGAAGTTTCCTTGAATTTTTTGAGTTATTTAAAAGTCACTTAAGGGGTTGGTGCCTCCTTGAAATTTGAATCTTTCTAAAGGACTAGTTGAGTTGGTGCTTGACTAGTGTGGAGTTGGTGATCCTTGTGGGGTTGGTGCCTTAATAAATCTTGATTAATTACTTATATGACTATAATAAGTGGTGTGTCAATGGAATTTATCCCCCATGAGGGTTTCCCATATATATTATGTTCTTGTGTTATGTTCTTACTTCATGCTCATATGAATGGTTGATCATGCATTGTTATATCTCTAGATTAGTTTGAATGTTTGATAAATGATAAGTGGAATTAAAAGAAAAAATTTATATAGTGATTCATCCCTCCCCCCTCATTGGTTTTGATTATATAAATTGGTATCATGATATATCCTTTGAATAATTTTTGATAGATTTAAGGTGATCTTAGAAGCACAAGATAGATAAGCTTGTGAAGGTGAGTTTCAAGATTGATATGTTTATCATATTTTGGAAGAAAAAATCTTGGTGGATGCTTGTTGAGTATTGGTAGATGTTTCATGACAAGAATGTGTTTTCATTAGTCTTAGTATAGAAAGAGAGAATTTTAAACAAGTAATAATTCTAGTTGTTTGTGTTATCTAGGTCATAATTGAGGTTTGCATAGAGGGTTGTATGATGAGATAATGGGAAGATAGGTTAAAGTAGTTGATTTATTTGAAAGTATTCTTGAGGTAATTAGAGGCATTAAATTTTTTTCTATAAGTTCTATCTTAGTATGGATGATGGTTTAAATAGATTGATTATATTTTTCAAATTCAAGTAAACCAAGGTGTGCATGGTGATAGGGGGATCATGTGTGAGATGCTTCAAAGATTCAAGAAGATTATTTTTTTATGGTTTGGTGAAAAGAGTGTTTGTAATTAATTGAGGTGATATAGGATGTTATGAAGGTTCCTTAGATGCATTGGTGAGGTTCTAGTATTCCTCATGATATTTTGGAGAGAGATAAAGTACCATTCTAGCTTAAGAGAAACTTGATAGTCATTGAATGTCTTGTAAGTCTAAAGAGACTAGTTTGTTTGTTAATTTATTACATGTACATAGAAATTAAACTCTTGTCAAAGGGTTTTATGAAGATGTTTTCCATAGTTCCAAGATCCTTACCTCCAAATTTGGTAGCTTGATGTATTCTCTAGCTCAAGTTATAATCTTTCAAAGTTCATCATATGTGTAATGATGTGCCATAGGCAGTCAAATATTTGCTTCTAGAAATATTCATTGGACATTAAAAAATATAAACATTGGGGTTTTAATTCAAATGATTGTGCATGAGTTATTTGGACCTGAGAGCATTTGTTTAACTATATAATCCATGGAAATGGTTAAAACATGTTGGTATAAAAATCAAATTTGAAGTAGACTTCTTGCAAATTATCCTCAAAGTGATCTAGAGATTTGGATGTCCATATAGGTGCATTTATTTTAGGTAAAAGTTAGAGTTTATTGAATGTGTTTTTATTTAGAGAACCTAGGATGACTAAAGTGGATTTAGATAATCTATATTGGTCTTGATTTTATATTTTGAGTGTTGGATGATGTTTTTACCTTATTGTAGTCTTGTTCCATGAACTAAAGAAGTTATGAAAGTATGCCTTTATGTGATAAAATCTCAATGAAAGAGGACTATTCTTAAGGTTTATGTTTTTGGCAAACATAGAGTGACTTGATGAGTGTTGTGGAGATGTTGGTCACTTTGGATGGATGATAAAAGTGCTTGAATGTGTTTTTAATGTCTTTAAACTCCTATTAAGTGCTTTTAAATGTATATATTGATACTAGTTATGAAGTAATATATCGAATACATGTTGAATATGGGTATGAGGGTTTAAAGGCTTCTTGCGTCTATAAACCCTAAATGCAAATGTTTATGGATCTTATTTTACCTATAGAGATTAGTTGAGTGTTAAATGTAATTATTTTAATGTTTCTTATAGTAATATCATAATTGTAATGTTTTTTTGAAGTGCAACGTGATATCTAAATAACAAAGATAGAACTAGAGGTGTTGGAGTTGAAGATTAGTCTATAATACCAATGCCTTTGAAGATAGAAAGTGTTGATCATGTCATCCATGGTCTTGAGTTTGTTATAAGATTTAGATTATAAGTTGGTTGTGCCATGAATATGAGAAAAAAAATTCTTAAGGTGACCATTCCTATAGCATAACAAGTTTGAAGAATGTTGAAGTAGTGCTTCTCTAAAGCTTGTGCCATAAGTTGAAATGTTTTTTTGATGTCAATATGACCTCATAAGTTAATAAAGGGATTTTTATCATGACATGAAGATGTTTATAGGAATGATGAAAATAGAAGTTTTGTATTGTTTTTAATAATATATATTTGACCACGTGTTTCCATGAATATGTTATGAAGTGATCTAAGCCATGATGGATTGAGAAGCTTGAAGAAAAATATGTACGGACAAAGGGGGAACTTGTTGATTCTATGGTTGATATAGGTCTAAAGATCAATGGTATTTATAGATATAACATTTTTCATTAATTTTAAATGGGTAGAAAATAATTTATTGGGAGAAAAACTATTTTGGGAAGATCTAACTTAGAGAGATGAGAATGATCTACTTTATTAGAGTGTTAGCCATCAATGACAAAGGGTAAGATTTTTGAGGTATGTTCCTATTTTTGTGTTTGATTAATTAATGTTTTAATTGATGTTAAATTTAAATTTAGTGTCATTTATGTCCCAAAATTGATCTTGTGAATATACATGGTGTTTTGTCAAACCTAGGTTTATCTTGATTAAGGCATGAATAGTGAACCCTAGTGGAGTAAGTGAGCTGGGGCTTGTGATAACGTTTTTGGTAGTATTTGAGCATGTAATGAGGTTTTTTGGTATGAAAATGAGTTTTATATTGAAATTATAGCGTCAAGAAGGTCTCAAAGTGGTATGGTGCTTAATAGTTCTTGAGTATGGATATGGCATGATGAGGCATCATGATTAGGTTTAGAGGCTTGTGAAATTTTGTGAGCATGGTATGAGGGTGTATGACTTGGGTATGAGGTGTTAATAGTAGTGCAATAGGTTTCAATTCATACTCAAGGTATAAAGTGTGATTGTTAGTTTAATACCTAACATGTAAGGAGACCTAGTGTGGCCTAATAAGGGGTCAAGTTCTATTTACAAGGTGTTAGAATTCATGTGAAATTATTAAGATATGGAAGAAGTTTTTTTAAGAGTCTTAATGAAGATTCAGGTCTTGAGTTATAATATAAATCATGAAAATTATTTTAAAAATCTATTGTGTCTGTAGATTGAGGAGTTATAGACCTAAAAAGTACTTTTCAATGCTTGTTGGCATGTGTGGTTGTTGAATGGGAAGCTGAGTTTTTGGAGAGAGATCGAAAATGGTCCTAAAAAAATTTTAAAATCATTAGAAGTTGGTTTTATGGGAAAAGTTTTATTAACAAATGTTAAGAATGGAAACTAATCTAAAACCCTCCTTAAACCCTCATAATGACCCGATATAAAAGAACTTGTCCAAAAGTGATCATAATGGTCTTATATGCCTAGGTAAGTGTTTGGAGGTTATATTGAACACCATAAATCATATTTAGGTGGCATTGGTCTATTAGGATAGTGAGTGGAACCTACATAAAAATGCTTGTTTTTGAAGAAGTTGATATAAAAGAAAAATGTTTCATTAGACCAAGTATGTGAATAGATGAATGGAGAAGATATAGAATCATGATTTATGTAAATTAAGGTATTTGGGCACTTATATCCTCTATTATAATCATTTTTATCACTCAATTTGGCTAGTTTCTAACAAGACTAATGGTGATACTAGTGAGAAAAACCAATTACAATGAAAAAGTGTTTAAGGAAGCCTTAACATGCCCAATTTATGTAAAATTACTCATTAAGTGTTTTTATATTAATTGCATCAATTAAAAATTCATTTGGAATGGTTCATAATCAGATATAAGGGGTGAAAATCTTGTTCACAAGTTGTCATGTCAAATTCAGTTGTGATAGTGAAACCCAAGACTATGAAACTGGTCTACAAGACTAATATTGCCCTTTGAGCCTATGATATTGATATTGGAAGTGCATTTAATTATATCATAGGATAATTCACATGAATCATTATTCCATAAAAGTTTCCATACATGTACTAAAAGTCATGTTCACCATTATTAGCTCTCAAGGCAGATAATTAGTTATAATTATGTAAGATGAAGTGATGAGTTTGAGATGTGATATCATGATTTAATGTATCAAATGCACATGTTGATGGTTTTTATATTTATATTATATATACATAATTTATATAATGTTAATATTCACTTTAAAAGGTGGTAATATGGAAGCCAAAATGGCTTATCTAGCTATGTAAGGACTGTAAGAGTGAAGCTTAGCAAATATGTATGTAAGACCAAGATTTGACACTATAAATTATGTTGTATCTATTGGAGGATTTTTATATAGGTCACATAGGAACTATTAATGTACATGATATGTCTTTGAATTATCATTATTGGAGTTTGAAACAACATCTCCATGATTGTGTCTTGGAGTATTTAGGCAATTCTGAGTAGTCATCTAGAAGAGATGAGTTGGGGTGATTTGGATATATTGTATATTAATATGTTTTGGATGTTTCAAAGGTTTTTTTTAATGAATTTATATTTATAATAATTAATTTTTCAATTATTTAGAGTCAAATGTTCTTGACTATATGTTAGCAATGTGCCTTTTGCAAGAGTGTTCTTGAGGCCTTTTAGCATGTATTGTGAAGACTAAATCACTTAGTGATTTTTTTTATGTCATGAAAGTTATTTTAATATTATTTAATGATGTGTTTATGTGGTATTTTTTTTTTATGATTTAGATGTTCAAGGTAGACTTTTTCTATGTGTGAAGGCCTAATTATGAGTAGGGTTAATGGCATGGTTCAAGTGGTGAATGGACCTAATAGGTGGTGTGAAGCCTAGATGATGTTGGATGATGATTATTAGTGTGGTTTTTGAATTTTTTAATCCATTTGGTATGCTTCAAGATGTTCTAATGGGTCAAAGTGATAATGTGTGGTTAAGATAGACCTAATGCATTAGGTCTCTAAGTAGGCTTAGAAGAAAATTAAGATCTAAATGAGTTTGGCTGACTTAATGGTGATCCTATTATTATATTAAACATGTGTATTGATATATTTAATGGCTAATATAACTATGTATAAATGTTTATCTGAACAATGAGGGTGCAAGCAAGAGTCTTATATTTATACAAGGTATAATAGGCCTATTTGGACTAGTTAATGAAATGTGAGTGCAACTGAAGAAAAGATCTATTTGAAGATCAAACATAGGTCATGTAGACCATAAAAGGGGATAATATTATAAATCATGAACATAAAATAAGAGGTCTAATTCTGAATGATGAGGTCAATTAACCTAATAAACCTAGTAATAGCTTGTTTGAGTGAAGTAAAAGAAGGGCATAATTGCTTATTTGAAGAGGTAGTTTGATAGTGTTGAAGGGATGATCTTATGTTAATTGAGAGACCATAAAATTTTCCTTAGATATATATTATTGATATATAATATAGGGTAATGTAGATAGATATTTGAAGAAGACATCACCATCTTTTGGTTGAACAATAAGGTGTTTTAAGGGGATTAAGTTATCTTGGCTGAGTTGGTGCTTAGTCAAGAGGGAGTGGGAGCTACCTTGCAGGTTAAAGCTTGCATAAGTGTCCTTAAATTTTATAATTTTGTGTTGAGTCACTTATTGGGTTGGTTCCTCCTTATAATTTGGAGCTTTATAAATGACTAGTTGAGTTGGTGCTTGACTAATGAGCGGTTGGTGCTCCTTGTGGTGTTGGTGCCTCACTAAATCATGATTCATTATTTATAGGACTGTATTCCAAGTGGTGTGTTAGAGGGTTTTATCCCCCATGATTTTTTTTCACATACCTCTTATTTTATTGAGTTATGTTCTTGTTTCATTCTCATATGAATGGTAAATCATGCATCACTATATCTCGAGATTAGTTTGAATGTTTGATGAATGATAAGTGGAATTGAAAGAAAAAGTTTTCACATTGATTCTCCCCCTCTTATTTTTTATTATTTAAAAAATATAAATTAAGTTACAATATGAATAAAACCTTAAATAATCATTTGGATACATTGGACTAGTTGTAGAAGCTTCAAAACCTTAAGTGCAAGCCTATAACCTATCTTATGGAGGTCTTTTTCTCTCTTTTAATGCCACACATTCCAAACTTGATGGATAAAAGTTTTATATGGTTTTTAAGACATATGAGGATATTTATCAAATGATATCATGCTTCTAATTTGATTCAAACTGCCATTCTAAGGAGAAAAATGGCCCTATGGGATTTAGAGGTAATTTTGGACCACCCTGCCTTCTTAAAAATTATTCATAAAGGAGGGACCACCAATATGATGAATATTTACATTAATTTAAATATAATTATTAATACCTCCTTTGAAATAAATATCAATTCCTAAATCCAACCATACTATATGGAACGAGCACTTGAAATTGGCTTTTGTGAGCTTGCCAAAGGAATGGTGGAGTTCTGATGCAAATTTTTGAACTGTGAGACCTATACCTATATTAAAAGAATTAATTTGAATTTTTTAGCCTAAAGAGACACATTTTAAATTTTTTAACCTAAAAATGAGTCTGATTGATTCATACAAATGCTTAAAACTACCTTCTTTTGGGCAAAATTGACAAGTTCTAACTATGAAACTACCACCCTAAATTTTTCCTAAAATTAATAAATTTAAAAATAATTTTTAGGATTTTAAAAGTGATATTATATGTATATTTCATCTTTAAAATATTTTTAATATGCTTTAAAAACCTTAAAAACCATTTACAAATGCAAAAAAAGCTAGTGTATATGGGATGATCTCATGGAGAGAAAATATATCAATCCAAGACCTTCTAATACTTAAAATTATTTCTTCACCATTTTATTTAATTATACATGTAATTATAGTGCCTTGAGAAGGTTTTATTTGTTCATAATAGAAACCTAGGTTTATCCAAAAACTTTAAACTTTGCTAAATTACCTTAATTACATAAAGTAAGATTAACATGCTTTAAACCAAGCAACAAAATGAAATAAATGACTTGATGGACCATATTACATCTTGAAACATCATGAAACAAACCTAGTATTAATTATATTGACTTTGAATACATTAGATGTTTTGAAGAAAGACACTACCTTAAACAATGTTAACAAGGCTAACAAATCTAGCCTTGTCCTTCCATTAGGAAATGGGGTCACTTGTACTCTATTAAAAACCTAGTTTAACTTTGACCTTGGCTACAAGAATCTAAAAAAATAAAGATAAATTATTTATCCTCCCAAACACATAAAGATAAATAAAAACACAAATAACAAGAATAAAAGAAGACACACTACACTTGTTCTGGGAATCACTTAGGAAAAATAACAATGGAAACAACCTACTATGTACAAACTAACCTATAAAGATTTATATTCCTAGATCAAAAGGGAATATTTTTAATTCATCTTCTTCATGTGATGAGAAAGGATGTGGAACAATATTCTTATTGTACCTTTATTTTGTTGGGATTATCTACTTATTAATTTCCAATACTCTTTTCATGATTTCAAGTTGATCATCAGCCTCAAAAGTGTTGTTAATTAACATAAATTCATCTTGGTCTTGAACACTTACCCCATACTAACGTTCCATGTTAGGATAGTTATCTAATTTTACAATGGTTGTCACTTCAACCTTTGATTACTCATTAGAATCATGCCTTTCAATGTGAACATTTTGGTTATCTTTTTCTTAAGCATGTTTACTTTAAGGTATAGGTCTGCCATCCAAATTCAAGAAAAAAATTTCAAGCTCTTCCCAAAAGGCAACTTATTCTTGGTGATTTGAAAGGATTCAAACCTTAATCTCATTTATGCCATTCTCTTTAGGGACATTAGTTTCATCAAATGCTTCAACTAAACCATTACCTAGTTGATTTTTAAATTCTTCAATCTATCACTTGCTCATAATGCTCAATAGGGATAATGACTAAAGTTTTTTTATGAAAAATCACCTCATACTCAATTGAAACTTCACTCAATACTACCATGTCATCATCAACTCCTTCAATATGTACCTCATGCTCCATCTTATTAGTATTCTCATCTTGATCTTCAAGATATCCAATACTATTTATCACTTCAATTTATCCCATGAAATCATGGTATAATTGCTAAAATGAGCTCTCTTTATATTGATTATCAAGGACTCTCACTACTTATTCATGTTTACTTGGAACTATAGATTAATCATGTATATCTTCTATAAGGCTGATTCTTGATGGTTCCACCACAATCAACTCTTTCAACTCCTTTTTGATATAAGAGATAGGCTCATCATCTTCAATGAAGTAAGGCAATTCAAACCAAATATTTACCTTTTATTGGTAATTTAAATAATCTTTAAGGTTATCCAATTTCACCTCAATTTCTCCAATTTCAATCATGATTATCATATCATCATCCATTATTTCTTCAAGCTCAAAACCATGCCAAACTTGTTTCATGTCTAATTTTTTAGTACCATGAGGGGAAGAGAACTGAATTAAATATGTTTTATTATTATTCTTCCACTCTTCAATTACTTTTTAAAACCTATAAATATCTTGAACTTCATGCATGAATACAATCTCAAGTTGGAGTGTAGGTGAAAGGATTAAAGAACCTGGGAGGTCTCTTGAATTGGTTTCCTTATACTTATTTTATTGATTTTAGATAGGCATAAAAGAAGGTTATTTCTAAAGATTAGGCATAAAAAAATAAGTACCCATAGTCTAATAAATTATACAATAAGGGGTGATCTCAGGCTCTTAAGGGAGAATAGATGAAGATTATATTCGCATAGACCTCTCTTGATTGCATATTATAACTTGGCTTGAGTATGGAATGGAAGGATATTGGTTTGGTGTAGGAAGGGGTAGATACAGTTGGTTATATTAGATGTATTTTTTTCTCCCATTATATTAGTTTACCTCCTATTAGGTGTATCCATATTTTAACCTCTTGTTTTTCATTGATTGGGTAGTCTACTTATTCAATATCTACCCAACCACTACAAAAGTTCTAAATGAAATATCTAACATAATTGATGGCATGGATAAAATAAGATAGACCAATATCTAGTTATTTTTCAGTCTTCATTATGGTCTTTATGTAGTCTAGTATTATTTCTTAAAGTTTGGATAAGGATGAAGTAGGAGTAACACAACTTTGGTGAGGTTGATTAAAGGGATAGATGGGTTATTGGTAAACTTGGATGGAAATTTTTGTAGAGATACTTGAGGATAAACCATGAACATAATCAATCTAATATAAAGAATATAAATGTATAGAATATGAATTTTCACCAAATGGAGATTGAGAATACATAATTATTTCTTATTTTTGGGCGCTTGGACTACTTATGCCATCAATAGATCATTTGGAGTCACCATTGATGTTTGTTGAATGCCTTTAAAGGTTGATATTTTGAAGGACAAAACAAAAAATCCTTCAACCAATTTGGACCTTTATCCCATAAGGCATGCCAAAACTATATATCAACCAAATTTATACCCTTGAAATATTTTTAAAGCCTTAAAATTTTAGGGTAACAAAGAGACAATCCTAGGTTGCAAGTGAACTTTAGGTGGATTGAATATCTAGGTTATAAGGCTAACTTCACTTTATGTATCACTTAGGCTCTTTCACTAATCTATCAACTTGTTAGTAAAAGAGGGATAAACCTAATATAATGAAGGTGATTTAACAAAACATTTTACCACTAAAAACCATCTATATGTGCACATCAACCATGATACTAACCTTAACAAACATTACTCCTAATCCACCTCTCTACGTCAACACTTCATTATGGAGGTTATGATAGATGTTTAGACATGGAGGAATAATAAAGAGGTCATAAAATGACACAAATGAGTATAAAAATCACTCATCATTCAAAATTAATTTATAAACTCCACATGACCTTCAAATAATCTTTCAAATTGTATATGAGTGCTAGAAAAGGATAATATGACAAATAAAGTTAAGAAAAACACTTAACAATATCAACTAGTCATACACACACACTAAAACCATTCTAAGGAAGAGGTAAAATTAGTAGTTTATCATTGATCAAAGGAATAAAATTGGGCATGGATTCACCATACCTAGGTGGATGATGTATGCATATCTAAATAAGGCTTCTTAAATAAAGAAATGAGAGAGGAGGAGAGAGAAGGACATAGAAGTGAGCCATGACATGTGTCAATTGAGAGTTAAAATCAAGAAAGGAGTTGTAAAATATTTTAAAAAGGTATAAAAGGAAAAAAAAACTCTCTTTAATATGATTCATCTTCCATATGGCATAATATTTTATCTAATATCTTGACACCTTGTCTTCTTCTTCAAAATTGTCCTCTTCGCTTAGAGAGTGAAAAGTGGCACTCTTTGGTTAAAAAATATTCTATAGTTATATATTTATATAATATTTGACACATTTAATTAGTTTATAATATTTACAAATTGACATCTCAGTGGTGATCAACAACTCTTTAGGTGTCTTGAAACCCACTTGGCCTTACTATGCCTCTCCTTTCTTGCAAGGGTAAAATCTTGATTTTACCTTTACCAATGACATATATCTCCATGGATGGCATATCTCAATCATAATGGACATTAAAAATCTCTTTTGGATCCATAAAACACTCACCAATACTTCCTTTTTCACTCTAAGCTCTTAATAGACTTCAATTCCTTGTAGCCTTAAAAACACACAAAACTCCTTGTATATAAGAATGTACAGATGATCTTGGAAAAATAGGAATAGTTTTGAGGACCTATTATTCCCTTATAACTCCATTCCAAATTTCATGATGTAACTTTAAGTGGAAGTGTATTTATTCTCCTAATCGCTCTCTCCAATTAGGTTTCAATTAGGCCTCTAAGCCTAGAAACTAAGTTTTGTCTCAAATTGACCCACATGTGTGAAACTCAATATAAGTTTTTAATTAACTTTACTAATACCTCAAACATATTCCATGCTAAATTTTAGATTCTAAGACCTTGTACGGATGTGTGAACTATGAAATGGCTAAAACCCTAGCCTAGGTGATTGAACAAGCTTGAGAGGTGATTGAAGTGGTTTAACAAGATGTTTGAAGGTTTTAAAACTCATAAATTATTTTTTTAGGTCTATAACATCATCATACAAATCAACCTACTAATAATAGATTCTCCATTTTTACTCCATAGGCTTGAGATAAGCTTCTTGACTAGTAAATAGTATATTTCTCACCTTTTTGCCTAACTTGATGACTTGGTGGGCTCATATAGGTTAGTATAATATTTTATAACCTTTATCTAGTCTTACTAGACCTATATACTTGTTTTGGAGACCAATCCCTACCTTGAACCCTCACAAACAATCTTACAACCATGCTTCTAGGCCAATCCTATAAAACTCGTACCTTGCACATGAAAAGTAGTACCATGCTCAAGTTTTCATGAGTCTTTTGAAGGTAACCAAGGTCATTTAAAGGTTAAATCAATCCACTATAATCATTTGAAGGTCAATTTATCCCATCAAGTTACTATGAGGGGTTTAGGAGGGTTTAAGGTGTGTTAAGTTCTTAATGATTGTTCATAGAGGATAGATCCCTTTAATCAGACCAATGACATAGGATGGAATTTTAAATACCTATAAAATACCTTAAAACTTATTTTTCCACCATGAATATTGTTAAAAAATATCTGAACAACTTTGGGAGCCTCTTGGGTTGGTAGACTGCAATTATGAGGTCTAGAATAATTATCTAGCAAGAAAACACATCAAACTATTTGACATTATCTTTAAACCTTGACTTAGGGTCTAATTTGTATATGGTGAGATGTTCCAATGTTTATATTTATTAATTTACTCACCAATGTGTTAGATACTCCTTTAAACCCAAAAATAGAGTTTATAGACAATCTTGCCAAAGTAACCCTCGCATATTGTTGTGAGTCATTTCTTATTCTTCAAGAGATATATAATCCATGATATCCTTTGATTAGGTTTAATTAATTAATACTTAACATCATAAACCAAATCTCAAAATAAAATTCATCTTCCTTCTTCATAAATCTATTCAAGACATGGTTGTTTGTAGTAAAAATCTCTTGGAAGTAGGTGTAAATTTAGGTATTAGATTGTAATTTTTGAATGGTAAACTCTTAATAATTTTATCTATAACATTTTAAAGAATACTCAAACTTCAATTCACTTTATACTTTCATTCTCTTCTACTTCACATTGCCTAGAAATAGGACTGACTATAGGTATGTGTTGAGTGACTGTAGTATTAAGATAGTTTTGGTTTAAACCACCCTCTAATGATATTAAAAAAATTATTGATTTTTTTAGTGATTACATATACATTTTTGACTTATATGAACCAAATTTACATACAAAACCTTTCATATTATCTTGCAATCTTGAAAACTAACCCGAATCCTCAACCAAGCATGTTGTTTGATTTGGGCTAACTTGTATTTTTCCTTCTATGTATCTTCCTCAATGTCTATCTGCAATTACTTATTTTATATAAGGATATATATTTGTGTTTAAGGATTCATATTCCAAAATTATTCCATAATATCTCACTCTTTATTAAAAACACTTCATGATTTCCATATCATTCACATATTCATGACCGCACATATCATTATCCTCCTAGCAGGCCTGTAGGTGTGTTTGGGTTTCTTAACATTATAAATTAATACCAAACCTTATATAATAATATTTAATCCTTTAAAACAACTTAAAAATATCTAAAAACAATTCCCACATTTATCTTAGCTTTCATACCTCAATTTATAACAATGGGACCTACGGGCCTGAAGACCTATAGATCTACATTTCCAATGCATAAAAACTTCCAACCTATTTATTTCCTTCATATTTAACCTAAATATACTCATCAATTTTAAATATAACCTAAATAATATGGTTTTAAACTTTAAACCATACCATCAAATCATATTTTTACCTTTTTAGTTAACTCTTTGTAAGTAGGGTTATGACACAATCCTTGGCATAAAACCACTATCTATTGTTTAGAGATAGTTATAAGGAACTTATTCATGTTGTATGGTTATAAATAAAATAAAATATTATGTGAGTAATTTTATAACACAATAGAACACTATCAACCTTACATATACCTCTAAAAATTTAGGGTTAGACTTTTCATACCATTGTTATGCAAGAAACTTACACAACCTTCAAGGTGAGTTATGATGTGAAATTTTTAAGAATATTAAGGAATGATCCTATTGTTTTATATATTTAAATGAATTAATAAGATGATGAAAACCTTAAATAATCATTTGGATACATTGGACTAGCTGTAGAAGCTTTAAAACCTCAAGTGCAAGCATCTAACCTATCCTATGGAGGTATTTTTCTCTCTTTCAATTCCACACATGCCAAACTTGGTAGATAAAAGTGTGAAATGGTTTTTAAGATCTATAAGTATCCTTTCCAACTTATATCATGCTTATAATTTAATTCAAACTACCATTCTAAGGAAAAAAATGAGTTTATGGGGTTTATAGGTAGTTTTAGACCACCCTACCTTCTTAACAATTATTCATAAATAATGGGCCACAAATATGATTAATATTTCCATGAATTTTAATCTCATTATTATCCCCTCATTTTTAATAAATTTTATGTCCCAAATCCCACCATACTGTATGGGATGAGCACTTGAAATTGGCCTTTATGAGCTTGTTAAGGGAATGATGAAGGTTCTGATACAAATTATGGAATCCTAAGACCTGTACCTAAAATAAAATTGTTAAATTGAATTTTTTAATCTTAATAAACACCTATGAAATTTTTTCACTTGAAATTGAGTTTTATTGATCCATACAAGTGCTTAAAACTACCTTATTTAGGTGAAAACTGACCTGTTCTGACATGTAGACTACCATCCTAACTTTTTCCTAACATTAGTACATTGAAAACTCATTTTCAAGCTTTGAAAAGTGAAAATTTATGTATATGTCATATTTAACATATTTTTAAGTGGATTTAAAACCCTTAAAAAACATTTACAAGTGTAAAGAAAGCTAGTGTATATTGGATGATCTCATGGAGAAAAAATATTTCAATGCAAGACCTTATAATGCTTCAAATGACTTATTAAAAATTAGGTTTAATTATCCATATAAGTATAGTGCCTTGATAAGGTTTTATTTAGTCACAACAGAAACATAATTTTCTCCAAAAACTTTAAACTTTGTTATATTACCTTAAATTCATCAAACAAAATTAGTAAGATTTAAACCAAGTAACAAAGTGAAAGGACTAAATTGATGGACCATATACCATATTAACACATTATGACATACCCATACAACCCATTATATTTAATTTAAATGCATTTTAATTCTTGAATAAATATACTACCTTAAATAATGCTAATAAGGCCAATAAATCTTCATTATGACCTTGAAAACTGTGATATTCACATTTCAAGCTAGGGGTGACATTTTTTGGCCTGGAAGCAAAAAATGGTCAAAATTTTGGTGATTCATAGGGATATCATGCTTGATATGATAAAATAATAGGATATTTGTCCTTCCATTGTGTAAAGGGGTTACTTTCACTCTACTACAAACCTAATTTGACCTTGACTCTAGTTGTAAGACTCAAAATAAATAAAGATAATTGATTTACCCTCCCAAACACACATAAATAAATAAAAACCCACACAACAGGACTAAAATAATACACAAACCACATTTGTATTATGAATCACTTAGGAAAAACAATAATGGAAATAACTAGTAAAGATTTATCCTCTTGGATAAAAAGGGAAGCTTTTGAAATCATCTTCTTCATGTGATGAGCAAGGATGTGAAAAAATATACCTCTTGAACATTTGTTTTGTTAGGTTAATATAATTCTTGATTTCGAATACTCTTTGCATGATTTCAAGTATATAATCAGCCTCAAATGTGTTTCCAATGAACACAAATTCATCTTGGTCTTCAACACTTAGCCCCATTCTAATTTTCCATGTTAGGATAGTTCTCCAATGTGAATGTGGCTATAACTTCAACCTTTGATGACTCATTAGAAACATACCTTTCAATGTGCAGACTTTGGTCATATTATTCTTGAACATATTTACTTTAAGGTATATGTATACCATCCAAACTCAAGAAAAATATTTTAAGCTCTTCCCAAAAGGTAGCTTACTCTTGGTTATTCAAAAGGATGCCAACCTCAATAGCATTTATGTCATTTTATTCTAGGACATTAGGTTCATAAAATGATTCAATTAAACCTAGGACTATATGATTTTTGGACTCTTAAATATCTATCACTTTCTCATAATGCTCAATAGGGCTAATGACCAAAGTTTTTTCATGAAACTTCACCTCATACTTAGTTGCAACTACACTCAAGACCACCATGTAATCATTAGATCCTTTTAGATGTACCTCATGCTCCATCCTATTAGTCTTCTCATCTTGATATTTAAGAGATACACTACTATTAAACACTTCAAGTTCTCCCATGAAGTCATGTTATAATTACTTCCATGATTTCTCTTCATCTTGATTATCAAAGACTGCCACTACTTACTAATGTTTACTTAGAACTATAGATTGCTCATGTATGTCTTCTTGAAGGCTGATTCTTGAGTGTTCAACTAAAATCAACTCCTTCAATTCATTTTTTCTACAAGAGATAATATCATCATCTTCAATGAAGCAATGAAATTCAAAGTAAATATTTACATTTTATTGGTCATTTGAACACTCTTAAAGGTTATCCAAGTGCACCTCAACTACTAAAATTTCACTCATGACTATCATATCATCATCGATTTTCTCTTCAAGATCAAAATCATGCCAAACTTGCTTCACGTCTAATTTTTTAATACCATGAAAAGAAGAGAAATAAATTTAAATTTTTGTATTCTTCTTCTTCCACTCTTCAATTCCTTTGTCAAACCCATAAGTGTCATGAATTTCATGGATGAATGCAATCTCATGTTGTAGTGTAGGTGAAAGGCTTGAAGAACTTGGGAGGTGTCTCGAATTGGCTTCGTTACACTTCTTTTATTTACTTTAGATAGGCATAAAAGAAGGTTATTTATATAGAGTATTCATAACAAAATTAGTAGTCATAGTCAAATAAGATCTCCAAGAAGGGGTGATCTCGGGCTCTTGAGGGAGAATAGATGAATATCTTATTACAACTTGGGCTAAGTTTTGAATAGAAGGAGATTGGTTTGGTGTGGGAGGGGGAAGTTATAGTTGGTTATATTATATGTACCTTTTCTCCCATGATATTAACTTACCTCCCATTAGGTGTATCCATCTTTTAACCTTTTTCTTTTCATTGACCAAGTAGTCTACTTTTTATTTTTATTGACCGGGTAGTCTACTTATTCAATAGATGCCCAACCACTACAAAAGTTTTGAATGAAATATATAATGTATTTTATGGCATGGATAGGATAATCCAAACCAAACTATACTTATTTTTTGTTACTCATTATGGTCCTTATGCATTCTAGTATGATTTTTTAAAGTTTGGATAAAGATGAAGTAAGAGAAACATAACTCTGGTTAGGTTGATTAAAGGGATAGATGGGCTATTGGTAAACTTGGTAGGAATCTATTTGAGAGCTAAAATGAACATCATCAGTCTTATATGAAGAATACACAGGTATAGAATATTCATTTTTACCAAATGGAGATTGAGAATACATACCAATTTCTAATTTTTTGGCACTTAGATAGCTTATGTTAGTTATAGTTTATTTGTACTCACCATTTATGTTTGTTAAATGCCTCCAAAGGTTGAAATGTTGAAGGAAAACACCAATAATCCTTTGAACCACTTTATAACTTAATCCAAATAGGTGTTCCATAACTATTATCACATAAAATTATACCCTTGGAATATTTTTCAAGCCTTCCAAATTTGTGGTAACATGGAGAAAATCCTAGGTTGTGGGTGACCTTTAGGTGGATTAAATCTCTAGGTTATATGGCTAGATTCACTTGATATATCACTTATGATCATTCACTAATCTATCAAATTGTTAGGAAAAGAGATAGAAAACCAATATAATGAAGGTGATGCACCATAAAGTTTGACCAATACCAACTAGTTACATGTGCACATTAACCATGAGACTAACCTGAATAAACACTACTCCTAATTTGCCTCTCTACATTAGAACTATATTATGGAGGTTTTGATAGATTTTGGGTTAGGAGGGCTAATAAAAAGGTCATGGAATGAAATTAATGAGTTAAAAAATCACTCAAATTTCACACTTAACTTATACATTCCACATGACCTTAAAATATGCTTTCAAATTGTATATGAGTGCTAAAAAAAGACATGATAAATAAAGTTAAGAAAAACACTTGAAAATATTAACTAGTCATACACACACAAAAAAAAAGAAAAACTAGTCAAGGGAAGAGGTAAAACCAATAGTTTATCATTGATACAATAAATGGGTAGGACATCACTATACCCAAGTGTAGGGATGTATAAATAGCCAAACAAGGTTTCTTAAATAGATAAATGAGAGAGGAGGAGAGAGGAAGGCCTATAAGTGAGCCATGACATGTCTCAACTGAGAGTTAAAATCAAGAAATGAGTTGGAGAATAGTTTTATAAGGTCTCAAAGGACAAGTGTTACTCTCTTGAAGATGATTCATCTTCCAAATGATGTAGGATTTTGTCTAGTATCTTGACACCTTGTCATTTTCTTTAAAACTACCCTTTTCTTGACTTGGAGGGTAACAATTGGCATTCTTTGGTCAACAAATCATCTTGAGTTCTCTCTTGATATTCTCTTTCAAACATTACATCATTTAAAAATCTTTCAAATCTGAAATCTTAGTGGTGATCATCAAAAAACTTTTTATGTGTCTTGAAACCCACTTGGCCTTACTATGCCTCTCCTTGATTAAAAGGGTAAAATATTTATTTCACCTTTACCAATGTAATATCTCTCTATGGATGGCATCTCACAGTCATAATATTCCTAAAATAACTCCTTTAGATCCATCAAACACTCACCGAGACCTCATTTTTCACTTTAATATCTCACTAGCATTCAATTCCTTGCATCCCTGAAAACATACAAAGATACTTGTGTATAAGAATGTATAGATTTTCATGGTAAAATGTGCATAGTTTTGAGTACCCAGTCTACCGTTTAACTCCATGCCAATTTTTATGACCCAAATATGAGCGTAAGTATAGCTATTCATCTGATTTTTGGAGAGTTGTCAATGATGTCATGAAGGTGTCTAGGTGAGTCGATGAAGTGTCTTGATAGTCTAAGTGATAATGACAAAGTGTGAAATATGATTATCCTAGTATGATTGGAGTAAGCTTGTTTGATCTTCATAGTTTATCTATTTAGAGATGATTAGGGATGAGTTTTAAGTATTGATCATGTGTAATGGGTCCTATCATAACTCAATAATGATTTTAGTGCTTGTGTGCACAATTGGATTTCATCTAGTTGATCATTGTTTTCATCTAGAAATTTTAGGTCTAGTGACAAAAAATATGAGTAGGCTATTTACTGACATCACCATTGTCACATGTGGATGAGTCAGGGGTAGTTGGTAATATGGTTGTGATGAAAATTTTCCTAGTTTTCATGTGATAAATTTTAGGTCATGTGATCAAGCACAACATAAGATATGTAAGTGAAAATTTGGGCTCCTAGGTAGTTTGATAATATTTTCCCATGCTTAGCCAAATTCGCAATGTGGAAAGAAAAGCTAAGCAGGCATTTTAATGGTGTTATATTTTTCATTTGTGAAGGTTTAAAGAGATAATTATCATATGGGTTTGTTTAGTTTTCTACTTAGTTGGTATGTGATAAATTTTAGGTCATGCAATGAATCACATCTAAAGATATGCATGTGAAAAGTTGGCCTTCTAGACAATTCTTAACATAGTTGGTTTTGTGGCAGAAACATCTAAGTAAGAAGATTAATGGAGTTATATCTCACATATTCAAAAAATTTAAGATTATTTTGAGACATGGTTAGACTCCCCTAAAAATGAAGATCATATTGTGCAAATATGAGAATATGCATTTGAGCACAACAAAAGATATATCTATCCAAAGCTGGCCTTCCAAGTATATTACAATGGTTCTTTAATGAATTTTACACAAGGTAAATTTTGATAAAATCTCAAAGAGATCGATGGAGGAAATTTACTCCAATATATTAGGAAGTATTGAGATGGTAAGAAGTGTTCTAGTTTTAATACTCAGCAAAGGTAAAGGATAAGGATCTAACAGTTTGTATTTAATTGTGCGATCAAGATCAACATCATGAGTGGAGTCAAAGTGGTCAACCCATTTGGATTTTAACATTGTTAAAGAATGAGTTCCTTAAAATAATATTGATGGTGAATGATTGATCTAAGTAGTGAGGACATGATATGATAACATGGTGTTTGAGGTTTAATTGTGACCATTGGCATCTAAATTTTGTAAAGGGAAAAACTTTAATCTAGGATTAATTTGTTGGTGTTTTAAAAATAAAAATTATAGATAACTCCATGGAACATATAGTGAACCTAGTTAGATGTTATGATTTTTTGTATAATCAAATATATTGTTCTCCAAATTTAACTATGTGTTTGACCAAGGACTGTAAGTGACCCTAGAAGGTTGTTTGATCTTATTTTGTTATTCTTTGGATGTATTTTGATGAATTATAAATTGAATGTGTTATAGAATCTTTTGGATTATCTTTTTGGTATTTTTAATCTTGACCAATTGATATTTAGTATGAAAAAATATTAATAATTTGATTGTGCATTCGTTCATAGTGTCCTTATGAACAAGGCTATTGTTTGAGTTGATTGAGTTTGCATAGAAGAATGCAATGATGATTGTAAGCATTTGAGAATGTCAAAGGGGTCATGTCAAGTGGACCTAAGTAATTTAAAGTGGTACTATATTGTTATTTTCATTGATAAAGTGATAAATTAGTGAAAAAGTCTCCATGAGACCTATAAGGGCTACAAGGGCCTAATTGAAAGGTGTAGCTACTTAAGGGTGACCCATAGATGCTATGGCTGACCTATGAAGATTATTTTTGAATTGTCTCTTGATAGGAGAGAATCCTTAAAGGTTAAGTCAAGCCTAATGTTTGACCAAGAAATTGTTTATCATGAAGGCTCTATATATAGAGAAACTAAAGGAGATGATTTCTAGGCTTGTTTTGTGTAGAGTGAGCATTGAAATGAAGAAGAGAGAATAGGTAGTGTGCTTATTGGATGAGTTAATGAATAGAATAGTTTTTTAACTATGTGTATAACATATAGGTCATATTTTTGATGTCAAAATAGTACTCCTATAATTTGAGGAAATGTGAATATGTCTGAGTGTGCATATGAGGACAATTTGAGTTAATAAGGAGAGAAATTATGGCATGCCTATGTGAGAGGCCTATTTGATTTAAAGAGGGAGTTTATGAAGGTGTTATAAAATTAGAGATCTATCATTAGGTATTGAAGACATAAATTCTATGGTGGATGTGTTCATTTCATAGGAGGGTCTAAAGGACTTGATCTTTCTTAGGGGAAGTTTCTCCTTGTGAAATAGGTGTTTCAACAAAGGCCTTAGGTCAGAAGGACTTGACCAAGGTTTTTGGTTTGAATGACTTGACTAAAATGTGGTCCTAAAGACTTGATCATCTTAGGGGTAGGTGTTCCTTGTGAAATTGATGTTTCACTAAATCCTTGTCAGAAGGAATCAATCAGTCTCTTGTTTATAATGTCTTATAGGACAAGTAGTCCATGTGTTATAGGCTCAAGAGTGGGTTTTCTTCCCCATGAGGGTTTCCCATAGGAACTGTGTTGTGATTTTGAACTTTTGTATGTATTAAATGAATGATCTCTCTTGTTAATGTTACTTGATAAAGTTGATACACACTAATTGTTTAATAGTTTGAAAAGATTAGAATTGAAATTGAAATATTTGGGCTCACTGATTCACCCCTTATTGATTTTACCTATAACAATTGGTATTAGAGTAGGTCATTTGGTAAAGGTTTGATAGCTTAAAGGTGATCCAAGGTATAATATGGGTATTCATCAAGGAGGTTTATCTACTAGGCAAGCACCAATGTTCAATAGATCCAATTATGATTTTTGGAGTGCAAGGATGAGGACCTACATCATGTCCATAGGGTTTGACATTTGGTAATATATTTTGGATGGTTATTCTACTACTATTCCTCTATCTAGTGTTGTAGATAAGTTGTTTGAGAATAATTATAAGGAAATGAATGCTATCACTTGTGGTATTTTAGAGACTAAATACACCAAGGTAATCCATTATGCATAATCCAAGGAAATATGGGATAAATTGAAGAATATTTATGAAGAAGACTCAAAAGTTAAGTTTTTAAAGTTGTAGACTCACCAGAGATAATTTAAGAGTCTCAAAATGAAGGAAGAAGATTTTATGGCATCTTTTATATAGAGAGTTGATGAGATTGTGAACATCATTAGAGGTCTATGAGACAACCTTGAAGAAGATACTTTAGTTCCATAAGTATTAAGGTCACACTCTCTCAATTTTGATCCTAAAGTATCTACTATAGAAGAAAGTCATGATCTTACTTAGCTAAAGTTGGATGAATTACATGGCATCCATAATTCCTATGAGATGAGGAAGAATGATGAAATACCACCAAATAAGGAAGAAACATTCAAGATAGAAATGAATCCAAAGAAGAAATTTGAAGGTAAAAAACCCAAATAGGATGACACATTTTGTATTAATGAAGATAAACTAATTGATTTATTTACAAGGAAATTAAAAATAGGGTTAGGAAAGTATAAGGGTAAGCTACTCTTCAAATGCTTCAATTGTGGTAAGATAAGACATTTTGCTAACAAGTACCCTCATAAGCATAATAATAATGATGATGAAGATCATGATGAATACAAGAAGACACATAGGTCTAATAAGAGGAATAAAGGTTTCAAAAAGTATGACAACAAGAAGAGTCTCTACATCAATAAAGACTAAAACTCATTAGATGAGAGTGAAGATAGTGACTCCGAGTGTGATCATGAAGATGATGGTCTTATTGAAGATGAATCCCTCTTCATGGCTAAATAAGGAATTTGCTCACATCAAAATGAGTATACTTGGAGTGATTTATATGATGATGAAGATGAGGTGGAAAATGAGACTACATTGGCAAATGCTTTTAAAGAACTCAAGATTGAGAAGAAGATTAACAATAAGATGAAGTCTCAACTAAAAGACTATGAGGAACAATTCAATGTGTATGAGGCAAGAATGAATGAAGACACCAAGGAGCATGAAGATATAGTCAAGCATCTCAGTTGTGAATTAGAAATCATGTCTACAAGCTTAAAATCTAAAGAAGATGAATGTTCAAGGTATGTAATTAAAAATGAGTCATTGAAATATAAGTTAGAGAAGACATCTAGTAAGGTTAAGTCATTTGTAAGATTTGAAAATATTTCAATTGATGTAGACAGTATTTTTAATGATCAAAATCATGTAAGTAATAGAACCAGTCTTGGATATAAAGAAGAACTAGAGAATGAAAGTCAAGACAAGATGAAGACTAATGTGAACAAGAACAATCTAAATTTTAGTATAAATCATTATACAAGGAATAAAGGTGCTAGTAGACTGAAGACAAATCATATCAGACAACCTTGAGGCATGCAAGTTTTAATGGTTATTGTTACACATGTAATCAATTTGGGCATAAAGCTAGAGAATGAAAGAGACCTATTAGAAATGATTTTTCATGGAACTATAATGGGGGTCATTAGTCAAAAAGTGTGAGTAAATTTAAGTTATTCAATTATCTTAATGAAGGAAACTTTGCTAAGCATTATCCAAATAAGGAAAGGCAACACAAGTCTTCTTATAAAAGATTAGTTTATTTTAGTTGTCATGACATTAGACACATTTATATTTTTTGTTTGAATAATGTAAGATAAAATAAGTTTCCATTAAAAATTATTATTTGATACAATTATGAATATATTGGTCACATTGCTAGATTCTACAAGCAAAGCCGTACAAGATAGAATAGGTTTTATCAGGCTCTTAGAGTGCAAGGTAGAAGGCAAGTTAACTCATGGAGACCAAAGGTGGTAGGTATGAGTCATGGTAAGACTACAGGTCCAATTAATTTGTTTTTTAAGGTGGAAAATGAGACAAAAGCTGAAGAGATCCAGGGGATTTCATTTTCTAATCATGTTATGAATAAAGAGACCAAACTTAAAGATAAGACCAAGTTGTTGGTTGAAGCTAGTTATGGGGTATGTATGGATCCAAGTGAACATCCTAATATTATTGAGAAAGCTTCATGTAAATAACATCAATTATCAGTGCCTAGTAATGAGGTTTAGAATTTCAAGGTTTATTCTTCAAATAAAAGGGTATGTCAAGATTCCATAGTTGGTCCATGTATTATTAATTCAATATTAGAAGAGGAGAGTGATTTAAAAAATGAACCAATTGTCATAGTTCAGATTGAGAAGAAGAAGAACAAAATCAATAAATCTTATAGATATAAGATGATTTTAGTGGTTATTGAGGAGATGTGGTCCACTCCTGGCTTCACTTTGTTTTAGACAATTATGGTACATAGGATGTCTCTATCTATGCTTCTTAAGAGACTCCTTTCAATGGAGAAATAAGTGTTACTATGGTCTTATTTAAATGGTCTTAGAAGGCTAGATATGATTATTTTAAGTTGGATCAGGTTTATCTAGGTGGAAGATATGTTACGGTGATGTCAAAATGATGTCATGGTTATATATGGTCAATCTATAGGGTCAAATTAAAGGTTTTCAAGTGGAAAAAGAGGATTTGTGATTTGTCAAGATGATATTTTTATATAGAAAGGTCTGTTGACCTTATTATAACATGTTCCAGGTGGTTTTGTGGTTTGAAGGTATGTTAAAGTCAAATTGGAGAATTTTGAGTACTCTTAATTTTCTCAATTTTTACTTAAGGGTAAGAAAGCCTAAAATGGGTTATAGGATGTATAGGTTACCAATGGTGTGGAATCTCAAATATTGGTCTATAAGTGTGTGATGGCTATCTCCAGGTGTGCAAGAAGTTTCCTAAGTGTGCATTGACTAGAAGGTATTGTGTTGACCTTATTTGTTTTGAGATTCTAAGGTTTTGGGCTCTATTAAAAAAGTGGTTTGCCTTGTGAATTAAGATATTAGGATTATTAATATGTTTAATAGACCAAATGGGTTTTAAAATCAAGGTTCATAGAGATCTGAAGGTTTGTGTTTTAAATTTTTTTCATGTTTTTGTCAAGATATAGGCCTAATTAGCTAGTACAATTGTGAAAGAAGTATGTTGCAGAGGATGATCTAGGTGATGAAAATTGGTGTGATTGAGGGGGAATATTATAGTTATATATATATGAAGTTTAAATATTTTAAGGTGCATCTACCAAATTTTATGGGATCTACAAGTTCTAGGTAGGGCTACAAGGAGTCTAGACAATCCTAGTGGGAACAAGAGTGCTTTTTGTTCAGTTTATATAAAAATAAAGGTATGAGTATTTTAAGGAGATTTATTAAGTTGGTTTAGATCATATTTCTTATTATTTAAGTGGTGTGAATTTATTTTTGTGGTCCTTGTGGTAGGTTGAGATAGAAGGCTAGTAAGCTTGTATGGTGGTTATTCATTGTGTATGAAGATTTGAAGATGATCAAGAGGTGAAATGGTTTAGAGATATTAGGGTAAGTACCTCTTAGATGTTTCTTGATGAGTTACATCATATTTTAGTGGTTTTGAGTTTTTTTCTTCATTGGTTATAGTTTTTGGTTTAAGAAGAGTATTGACATATTGCAAGAGGAAGTTGTCAAGGAAAGAAGGGGTATGATCAAAGTAAGGGGGAGTATTTACTATATTTATAAGATGGTATTCTCATACTATTATTATTTTTAGATCCTTAGGATCATTTGGTTCTCACTTTGTCATTGTGTCAAAGGGGGATAAAATTTCCTATGGTAAGAGTACTTGAAGAGAGAAAAAAGGTGAGATGTATGATGGGTGTTGACATCAATGACAAAGGGGGAGATTATTGGAGAGTTTTAAATTATGTCATGGTGATGTCATGAAGGTATCCAAGTGAGTGTATGAATTTATTTGATAGTGTAAGTGACAATGAAAAAATGTGCAATATGTTTATCCCAGTATGCTTGAAGTAGGTTTGGTTGATCTTTAGAGTTTATCTATTTAGAGATGATTAGGGATGAGTTTGAAGTATTGATAATGTGAAATGGGTATTATTAGGAGTCATTAATGATTTGAGTACTTTTTTAAATGAGTGGATTTAATTTTGTTGATCATTATTTTCATCTATACATTTTGAGTCTAGTGGTAGAAAATCTAAATAGGTAGTTTGTTGACATCACCATTGCCACCTGTGGATGAGTCAGGTGGAGTTGGTCATATGGTTGTGATCACATTTTTTCCTAGTTTTTATCCTCTAAATTTTAGGTCATGAAATGAATAAAAACATAATATATGCATGTGTAAATTTGGGATCCCAAGCAGTTTGGCAGTGCTTTCCCATAGTCAAATTTACAATGTGGCAAGAAAAGCCAAGTAGACATTTTGATGGTGTTATATTTCACATATGTTAAGGTATTAGGATAAAATGATCATATGGGTTTGTTTATTTTTTCCTATTTAATATGATATAAATTTTAGGTCATGCAATGAAGCACCTCAAAAGATATGAATGTACAAAGTTGGGCTCAAAAATAGTTCTTGACATAGTTAGATTTATGGAAGAAAAATCTAAGTGAGAAAATTAATAGAGTTATATCTCACACACATAAAAGTTTTAAGATAATTTTGACACATTTTTGGACTCTCATATGAATGAATATTATATGGTGAAAATTTTAGAACATGCATTTCAGTGCCACAATATATATGTATATATATATATATATATGTATATATATATATATATATATATATATATATGTATATATGTATATATATATGTATATATGTATATATATATGTATATATGTATATATATATGTATATATATATATATACATATATATATATATACATATATACATATATATATACATATATACATATATATATGTATATATATATATATGTATATATATATATGTATATGTATATATATATATATGTATATGTATATATATATGTATATATATATATATGTATATATATATATATGTATATATATATGTATAAATATATATATGTATGTATATGTATATATATATGTATATATATATATATGTATGTATGTATGTATATGTATATATATATATATATGTGTGTATGTATATATATACATATATATATATATATATATATATATATATATATATATATATATCCAAAGTTGGCCATCCAGGTATATTGCAATGGTTCCTTAGTCAAATTTTCACAAGGTAAAGATAGAGAAAATTTCAAAGAGATCAATGAAGTGTATTTTATCTAAGATGTTAGGAAGTAGTGAGATGGTGAAAGTGTTTGATGTTTAACACTAAGCAAAGGCAAATGCAAAGAATCTGATGCAGGAGCATCCTCACACTAGGAGCACATTTATCACCTTTGATTGGCTTTGATGTAACATGTTTAAGTATATTAGTTTTTTTCCCCTCCATTTTCTACATTTTCAAATTTAAAAAAAATATATATATATTCTTTAAGCCTGTAAATATAGTCTGTTGGGCGAGTTGTTAAGCCATTTTGAATCTTTTTATGTTAGAATACTATTTTATGCATTTTGGGAAGATTATTGTTGCCAGTCTTGGTTAGAACTAATTAGCTATATTGAGAACATACGCTTTGTATGAGGATTGGTGTGTGTGGAAAACAGGGGATAATTGTGGCAAATGAATGCAGGGATGCAGGAGAAGAGGATCTACAATTTGCAGATAAGCATTGATGTATAACTTCCTATTTTATTAATAAAAGTGTGTGTTCCTTTGAGAAAAAAACTATTTTTGAGATCATTGGCTGCCTGTTTATGTTGATACGCCTATATTTGAATGAACTGTTGTTGGGTCGCTATGAAACAATGATATTTACACCAAGGTTTGAATAAATTGTTGCTGGGCCGTTTCAATCTTTCTGTTGGGTTGTGACACAGCTGGGTCGAGAGTCCATGCAATGTATGACTATTGGGCATTTCAATCTTCTTCTTGGGCATAGTTTGAGCCCCTTCTCTGAAATTTTTCTTGAAGCAACGTGGCATATGATGAAGGTATTTCATTTACCTGGTCCCGGTAAGTATTCCTTTGAATAGCCTTTGCATTCCAGTTATACTTATGAATGCGTGTAGTTGGATACACACAAACAGATCATCTACTCTTTTGGATATGAAAACTTCTTCTTCCACAATTCACACACAGTTTATTTCAACATATATGTTGAGTCTTATGCTATCAACATGCTCTGCTGCTGACTGTGTAATTATGCACTAGGGAGAGTGTGAATAATATTTTGGTCTTTGGTAAAGACATTGTGAAGACTGAAAAGAATACTACCCAAATTGCTTAAATCCACGGACTGTGTAGAAAGAAAAGGAAAAGCTACGGACTCTGTAGGGTCATTGTTTATATGATCTTATGTTTTGAATATCATTGAAGAGGACATTTCATCATTGGTCATTGTTTATACGATCTTGTGTTTTGAATATCATTGAAGAGGACATTTCATCATTGGTCATTGTTTATATGATCTTGTGTTTTGAATATCATTGAAGAGGACATTTCATCATTGGTCATTGTTTATATGATTTTGTTTTTTGAATATCATTCAGGAAGAGGGAGAGGTTTCATCATTTGGTATCAGAGCCCAAGGGATTGTGCACAATCTAAATATCCAAGAGAAGAAGAACGTGATTTGTGAAGAAGAGGCAAGATGGCTATGAGAGTCAGGAACAGAGGTGGAGCTAGAGGAAGGAGACCTGGAGGATAGGTTTCACTGGTAGAAGAGATTAGGAACTTGACAGCAAGGCTACAAGACCTAGAGATGGCTCAAAGAAGAGGCACTGACATGGGTGAAGTCAGTGATGGAGAAGAGGAACCACCAGAGGAGGAATTGGAGGTGGAAGAAGAAACAGCTGAAGAAAGGTTGATTAGATCCATTATGAAGGTGAACACAAAGCCAAAAATGGAGGTTCTAATGTATGAAGGTAATATGAATGTGGAAGAATTAATTGATTGGATTAATGCATTAGATAAATACTTTGAGTATGAAGGAATTGAAGAAGATGATAAGAAAGTCAAGTATGCCATGACAAGACTAAAGAGCCATGCATCCCTGTGGTGGGATGGAGTGCAAGAAGAAAGAAGGAGGAAAGGGAAGCCAAAGATCAAAAGCTGGGATAGAATGGTAGCAAAAATGAAAGGTAATTTTATGCCTAAAGATTATCAAGCAAATCTTTTTAAGCAATTACAAAATTTGAAGAAAAAAGAAATGTCTATGAAAGAATACACTGAAGAGTTTTACAGGTTAACTATAAGATCAAGTCATATTGAGGATGACATAGAGAAGGTAGCTAGATACACTAATGGGTTAAAATTTTCCATTCAAGATGAGATTAGTCTTCTCATTCCTAAGATAGTTGAGGAAGCATATCAATTTGCCTTAAAAGCTGAAGAGAAGATTACAAGGAAACAAACATCCTTCTCAAGAGGAAGGGGTAGTTCCAGCAGAGCTAGAGGATTTCAAGGAGGTAGAAGACAGCTGCAAACATCTCAAGAAGAGGCTAGCAGCTCACAAAGTCCAAGAGGCAGCTATACACCGAGAGGAAGAAGACCATACCAAGGATATCCAAGAGGAAGAGGAAGATTCATGGGCAAATGCTTTAAGTGCAACAAGTATGCAGGACACAGGGCATATGAGTGTCCAGAGAACCCTTCTACCAGCCATGAGAGGGGTGTACATATGACCCAAAGTGAAGGAAAAAGTGAAGAAGTTGCAGCAGCTTATGAAGATACACCAGAAGAAGGTGAGTCTCTTTTGATGAAAAGAATTTTGTTAAAGCCAAATAAAGAAGTTGTAGAACCACCTCAAAGGAAAAATTTATTTAGAACCACATGTAAAAGTAAAGGAAAATGCTGTAGGGTCATTATAGACAGTAGAAGTACTGACAATCTTGTGTCAACTGAGATGGTAGAGAAACTAGGATTGAAGAAGGAGGTACATCCTACACCTTATCAAGTCTCTTGGCTACAAAAAGGACACAAACTCCTAGTAAGTGAACAATGTAAAGTAGATATTCAGATTGGAACATATAAGGATCAGATTTTATGTGATGTCATGCCCATGGATGTATGTCATATCTTGCTTGGGAGGCCTTGGCAATTTTACATGAAGGCCATACATGATGGAAGGCAGAATACATATATGTTTGAAAAGGATGGGATCAAGCATACACTCACACCATTGAAAGAAGAGGCTGCTGCTGTTGTAGGACAGAATTCTAAAGTATTGATAGTGAGTGGCAAAGAGTTCCTACATCAAATGAAGAAGGAAAAGGTAAACATTGTTGCGATTGGTAAGCCAAGGAGTGTAGTCACTAGTACTAAGTTGATTGATTTGCCTTTAGAGATTCAAGATATGTTGAATGAATACATTGACATTGTGGTAGATGATTTACATAAAGAATTACCACCATTAAGACGCATTAGCCATCACATAGACTTGATTCCAAGAGTAAATCTTCCAAACAAGGCTACTTACAGGTTGACACCAAAGGAAAATGAAGAGATCAAGCACCAAGTTCAAGAATTGTTAGACAAAGAATTGGTAAGAGAGAGTTTAAGTCCTTGTGCTATCCCCACAATGTTGAGTCCTAAGAAGGATGGGAGTTGGAGGATGTGTACAGACTCCAGAGCAATCAACAAGATTACTATCAGGTATAGATTCCCATTGCCTAGAATTGATGACTTGCTTGATTGTTTAAGTGGAGCTACATATTTCTCTAAGATATATTTTAAAAGTGGTTACCATCAGATTAGGATAAGAGAAGCGGATGAATGGAAAACAACCTTCAAGACCAATGATGGACTCTATGAGTGGTTAGTTATGCCATTTGGACTAACTAATGCACCAAGCAGCTTCATGAGGTTGATGAATGAAGTGCTGAAGGAGTTCACTGGTAGGTTTGTGATAGTATATTTGGATGATATTTTGGTGTTTAGTCAAACTAAGGAAGATCATTTGAAACATTTGAGGATGGTATTGAGTAAACTACATGAGGAGAAATTGCTAATCAATGTCAAAAAGTGCAGTTTTCTGAAAATAGAGTTGATATATTTGGGATTTGTGATTTCAAAAGAAGGATTGAAGATGGATAAGGAAAATATTAAGGCTATACTTGAGTGGCCTACACCCAGGAGCACATATGAGGTAAGAAGCTTTCACTGTTTGGCTAGCTTCTATAGGAAATTCATAAGAAATTTTAGTGGGATTGTTGCTCCAATGATAGAGACAATCAAAGGTGATAAACGAAGTTTTTGTTGGACTGAGGCTGTTGATAAGAGTTTTAGATTATTGAAGAAGAAGGTAACTAAAGAGCCAATTCTAACCTTGCCTGATTTCAATAAGCTTTTTCAAGTAGAATGTGATGCTAGTGGAACTGCAATAGGCACTATTTTAAGCCAAGATGGGAAGCCTATAGCATACTTTAGTGAGAATTTAAGTGATGCTAAGAAGAAGTACTCAGCTTATGATCAAGAATTCTATGCTATTGTATAGGCTTTGAAGAAATGGAGGCACTATCTTTTGCCTAAGGAATTTGTTTTGTTCACTGATAATTATGCTTTACAGTTCATTAGCAATAAGAATAAGTTGAATCAAAATCATGTCAAATGGATTGAATTTTTACAAAGTTTCACATTCACTATTAAGCACAAGAAAGGACAATCTAACAAGGTTTCAAATGCTCTAAGCATGAGAAATCTGATCATGCAGGAGTCTCAAGTAAGTATTTTAGGATTTGAAGATTTAAAGGAGCTATATAAGGAAGATCTAGACTTCAACGAAACATATGAAGCTTGCATGAATCTAGTGGGGGTTGATAGAAGTCCTTGGATATATTTTATGGTCCAAGAGGGTCTATTGTTCAGAGGTAGCTATATTTTCATTCCCAAGAGTTTCATGAGAGAAAATTTGTTGAAGGAAAAGCATAGTGGCAGCTTATCAGGACATTTTGGGCAGAATAAGACATTAGCAGAATTGAGTGCTCATTACTATTGGCCAGGTATGGGTATTGATGTCAAGAAATTTGTTGAAAGATGCAAAACATGCCAATATGTCAAAGGAAGTAGTCAAAATGTAGGTTTGTACCAGCCACTACCCATTCCAAATAGGCCTTGGGATTCACTAAGCATGGATTTTGTACTTGGTTTGCCAAGAACTCAAAAAGGCCATGATTCCATATTTGTTGTGGTAGATAGGTTTTCAAAGATGGCTCATTTTATTCCATGTTCAAAAATAATTGATGCTACTCACATAGCTAATCTATTCTTTCAAGATATTGTTAGATTGCATGGATTGCCTAGAAGCATTGTTTCTGACAGGGACACCAAATTTGTTGGACATTTTTGGAGAACCTTATGGAAGAAATTGGGAACACAATTGAGTTTTAGTTCAGCCTATCATCCCCAAACTGATGGCCAAATAGAGGTTGTCAATAGGATCTTGGGAAACATCCTGAGAATCCTGGTAAGTATGCATCCAAAATAATGGGATCTTGCACTTGCACAAGCTGAATTTGCCTATAATGATTCTCATAACAGAAGTACAGGATTGAGTCCATTTCAAATCATGTATGGAATGCATCTAAGAGGTGTGTATGAGTTAAGAAATCTAATTAGCATGGAGACAAGGAGTGTTGATGCAGAACAATTTTCCAATGCCATGCAAAATTTGCATGAACAGGTAAAGAAGAAACTTGAAGAAAACACCATCAAATACAAGCTAAGGGTAGATCAAAAGAAAAGAGAGGTCAATTTTAGTGTTGGAGACTTTGTTCTTGCTCACCTCAAAAAAGAGAGGTTCCCAAAAAGGGAATACAACAAGCTAAAGGTAAAGAAAATATGACCATGCAAGGTAATAAGAAATTTTTCAAATAATGCATATGAAATAGAATTGCCAAAGGGGATTGGAATCTCTCCAATTTTTAATGTTGCAGATCTATATCCATACAAAGATGAAAGACAACTAACCAAAGAAATTGAAATAGGGGTAGATGAAATTATCCAATGGGAGCAGCAACTATCAAAGGAAGTACCAAAAGAGATTGAGAGTATTTTAGACAAGAAAGTGGTTAAAAAGACAAGGGACAAAGAATATTTCTAGTATCTAACTCAGTGGAAGAATTTACCAGCTGAAGATGCAACATGGTTGACTACAAATGACATCCTTAAGCTAGGCACAAGTATAGAAGAAGTGATGTAGAAAAACAAAAAGTGAAGAATACTTCTTCTGTTCCTTGGAAGAATGATGCAGGAGCATCCTCACACTAGGATCGCATTTATCACATTTGATTGGCTTTGATGTAGCATGTTTAAGTATATTAGTTTTTTTTCCCTCTGTTTTCTGCATTTTCAAATTTTTTTTTTAAATATTCTTTAAGCCTGTAAATATAGTCTGTTGGGCGAGTTGTTAAGCCATTTTGAATCTTCTTATGTTAGAAGATTGTTTTATGCATTTTGGGGAGATTGTTGTGCCCAGTCCTGGTTAGAACAAATTAGCTATATTGAGAACATACGCTTTGTATGAGGATTGGTGTGTGTGGAAAACAAGGGATAGTTATGGAAATTGAATGCAGGGGTGTAGGAGAAGAGGATCTATAATTTGCAGATAAGCATTGATGTATAACTTCCTATTTTATTAATAAAAGTGTGTGTTCCTTTGAGAAAAAAATTGTTTTTGAGATCATTGGCTACCTGTTTGTATTGATACGCCTATATTTGAATGAATTGTTGTTGGGTCACTATGAAACTATGATATATATGCCAAGGTTTGAATAAATTGTTGCTGGGCCGTTTCAATCTTTCTGTTGGGTCGTGACACAGCTGGGTCAAGAGTCCATGCAATGTATGACTGTTGGGTGTTTCAATCTTCTTCCTGGGCATAGTTTGAGCCCCTTCTCTAAAAATTTTCTTGAAGCAATGTGGCATATGACGAAGGTATTTAATTTACCCAGTCCCGATAAGTCTTCCTTTGAATAGCCTTTGTAATCTAGTTATACTTATGAATGCATGCAGTCGGATACACACAAGCAGAGCATCTACTCTTTTGGATATGAAAACTTCTTCTTCTTCCACAACTCACAAATAGTTTATTTCAACATATATGTTGAGTCTTATGCTATCAACATGCTCTGCCACTGACTGTGTAATTTTTCACTGGGGAGAGTGTGAATAATCTTTTGGTGTTTGGTAAAGACATTGTGAAGACTGAAAAGAATACTGCCCAGATTGCTTGAATCCACATACTGTGCAGAAAGAAAAGGAAAAGCTACAGACTCTGCAGGGTCATTGTTTATATGATCTTGTGTTTTGAATATCATTGAAGAGGACATTTCATCATTGGTCATTGTTTATATGATCTTGTGTTTTGAATATCATTGAAGAGGACATTTCATCATTGGTCATTGTTTATATGATTTTGTGTTTTGAATATCATTCAGGAAGAGGGAGAGGTTTCATCATTTGGTATCAGAGCCCAAGGGATTGTCCACAATCTAAAGATCCAAGAGAAGAAGAACATGATTTGTGAAGAAGAGGAAAGATGGCTATGAGAGTCAGGAACAGAGGTGGAGTTAGAGGAAGGAGACTTGGAGGATAGGTTACACTAGTAGAAGAGATTAGGAACTTGACAGCTAGGCTACAAGACCTAGAGATGGCTCAAAGAAGAGGCACTGACATGGGTGAAGTCAGTGATGGAGAAGAGGAACCACCAGAGGAGGAATTGGTGATGGAAGAAGAAACAGCTGAAGAAAGGTTGATTAGATCCATTATGAAGGTGAACACAAAGCCAAAAATGGAGGTTCCAATGTATGAAGGTAATATGAATGTGGAAGAATTAATTGATTGGATTAATGCATTAGATAAATACTTTGAGTATGAAGGAATTGAAGAAGATTATAAGAAAGTCAAGTATGCCATGACAAGACTAAAGAGCCATGCATCCCAGTGGTGGGATGGAGTGCAAGAAGAAAGAAGGAGGAAAGGGAAGCCACAGATCAAAAGCTGGGATAGAATGGTAATAAAAATGAAAGGTAATTTTATGCCTAAAGATTATCAAGCAAATCTTTTTAAGCAATTACAAAATTTGAAGCAAAAAGAAATGTCTATGAAAGAATACACTGAAGAGTTTTACAGGTTAACTATAAGATCAAGTAATATTGAGGATGACACAGAGAAGGTAGCTAGATACACTAATGGGTTAAAATTTTCCATTCAAGATGAGATTAGTCTTCTCATTCGTAAGATAGTTGAGGAGGCATATCAATTTGCCTTAAAATCTGAAGAGAAGATTACAAGGAAACAAACATCCTTCTCAAGAGGAAGGGGTAGATCCAACAGAGGTAGAGGATTTGAAGGAGGTAGAAGACAGCTGAAAACATCTCAAGAAGAGGCTAGCAGCTCACAAAGTCCAAGAGGCAGCTATACACCAAGAGTAAGTAGACCATACCAAGGATATCTAAGAGGAAGAGGAAGATTCATGGGAAAGCCAAATAAAGAAGTTGTAGAACCACCTCAAAGGAAAAATTTATTTAGAACCACATGTAAAAGTAAAGGAAAATGCTGTAAGGTCATTATAGACAGCAGAAGTACTGACAATCTTGTGTCAACTGAGATGGTGGAGAAACTAGGCTTGAAGAAGAAGGTACATCCTACACCTTATCAAGTCTCTTGGCTACAAAAAGGACACAAACTCCTAGTAAGTGAACAATGTAAAGTAGATATTCAGATTGGAACATATAAGGATCAGATTTTATGTGATGTCATGCCCACGGATGTATGTCATATCTTGCTTTGAAGGCCTTGGCAAATTGACAAGAAGGCCATACATGATGGAAGGCAGAATACATATATGTTTGAAAAGGATGGGATCAAGCATACACTCACACCATTGAAAGAAGAGGCTGCTGCTATTGTAGGATATAATTCTAAAGTATTGATAGTGAGTGGCAAAGAGTTCCTACATCAAATGAAGAAGGAAAAGGTAAACTTTGTTGTGATTGGTAAGCCAAGGAGTGTAATCACTAGTACTAAGTTGATTGATTTGCCTTTAGAGATTCAAGATATGTTGAATGAATACATTGACATTGTGGTAGATTATTTACGTAATGAATTACCACTGTTAAGAAGCATTAGCAATCACATAGACTTGATTCTAGGAGCAAATCTTCCAAACAAGGCTGCTTACAGGTACACACCAAAGGAAAATGAAGAGATCAAGCACCAAGTTAAGGAATTGTTAGACAAAGAATTGGTAAGAGAGAGTTTAAGTCCTTGTGCTATCCCCACGGTGTTGAGTCCAACGAAGGATGGGATTTGGAGGATGTGTACAGACTCCAGAGCAATCAACAAGATTACTATCAGGTATAGATTCCCATTGCCTAGAATTGATGACTTGCTTGATTGTTTAAGTGGAGCTACATATTTCTCTAAGATAGATTTTAAAAGTTGTTACCATCAGATTTGGATAAGAGAAGGGGATGAATGGAAAACAACATTCAAGACCAATGATGGACTCTATGAGTGGTTAGTTATGCCATTTGGACTAACCAATGCACCAAGCACCTTCATGAGGCTGATGAATGAAGTGCTGAAGGAGTTCACTGGTAAGTTTGTGATAGTATATTTGGATGATATTTTGGTGTTTAGTCAAACTAAGGAAGATCATTTGAAACATTTGAGGATGGTATTGAGTAAACTACATGAGGAGAAATTGTTAATCAATGTCAAAAAGTGCAGTTTTCTAAAAATAGAGTTGATATATTTGGGATTTGTGATTTCAAAAGAAGGATTGAAGATGGATAAGGAAAATATTAAGGCTATACTTGAGTGGCCTACACCCAGGAGCACATATGAGGTAAGAAGCTTTCACTGTTTGGCTAGCTTCTATAGGAAATTCATAAGAAATTTTAGTGGGATTGTTGCTCCAATGATAGAGACAATCAAAGGTGATAAATGAAGTTTTTGTTGGACTGAGGCTGTTGATAAGAGTTTTAGATTACTGAATAAGAAGGTAACTGAAGAGCCAATTCTAACCTTGCCTGATTTCAATAAGCTTTTTCAAGTAGAATGTGATGCTAGTGGAACTGCAATAGGCGCTATTTTAAGCCAAGATGGGAAGCCTATAGCATACTTTAGTGAGAAGTTAAGTGATGCTAAGAAGAAGTACTCAACTTATGATCAAGAATTATATGCTCTTGTATAGGCTTTGAAGAAATGGAGGCACTATCTTTTGCCTAAGGAATTTGTTTTGTTCACTGATAATTATGCTTTACAGTTCATTAGCAATAAGAATAAGTTGAATCAAAATCATGTCAAACGGATTGAATTTTTACAAAGTTTCACTTTCACTATTAAGCACAAGAAAGGATAATCTAACAAGGTTGCAAATGCTCTAAGCAGGATAAATCTGATCATGCAGGAGTCTCAAGTAAGTATTATGGGATTTGAAGATTTAAAGGAGCTATATAAGGAAGATCTAGAGTTCAAAGAACCATATGAAGCTTGAACGAATCTAATGGGGGTTGATAGAAGTCCTTGGATATATTTTATGGTCCAAGGGGATCTGTTGTTCAGAGGTAGCCAACTTTGCATTCCCAAGAGTTCCATGAGAGAAAATTTGTTGAAGGAAAAGCATAGTGGCAACTTATCATGACATTTTGGGCAGAATAAGACATTAGCACAATTGAGTGCTCATTACTATTGGCCAGGTATGGGTATTGATGTCAAGAAATTTGTTGAAAGATGAAAAACATGCCAATATGCCAAAGGAAGTAGTCAAAATGTAGGTTTGTACCAGCCACTACCCATTCCAAATAGGCCTTGGGATTCACTAAGCATGGATTTTGTACTTGGTTTGCCAAGAACTCAAAAAGGCCATGATTCCATATTTGTTGTGGTAGATAGGTTTTCAAAGATGGCTCATTTTATTCCATGTTCAAAAATAATTGATGCTACTCACATAGCTAATCTATTCTTTCAAGATATTGTTAGATTGCATGGATTGCCTAGAAGCATTGTTTCTGACAGGCACACCAAATTTGTTGGACATTTTTGGAGAACCTTATGGAAGAAATTGGGAACACAATTGAGTTTCAGTTCAGCCTATCATCCCTAAACTGATGGCCAAATAGAGGTTGTCAATAGGAGCTTGGGCAACATCCTGAGAAGCCTGGTAAGTATGCATCCAAAACAATGGGATCTTTCACTTGCACAAGCTGAATTTGCCTATAATGATTCTCCTAATAGAAGTACAAGATTGAGTCCATTTCAAATCATGTATGGAATGTATCCAAGAGGTGTGTATGAGTTAAGAAATCTGAGTAGCATGGAGACAAGGAGTGCTGATGCAGAAGAATTTGCCAATGCCATGCAAAATTTGCATGAATAGGTAAAGAAGAAACTTGAAGAAAACACCATCAAATACAAGTTAAGGGTAGATCAAAAGAAAAGAGAGGTCAATTTTAGTGTTGGAGACTTTTTTCTTGCTCACCTCAAAAAAAAGAGGTTCCCAAAAAGGGAATACAACAAGCTAAAGGTAAAAAAAATAGGACCATGCAAGGTAATAAGAAAGTTTTCAAATAATGCATATGAAATAGAATTGCCAAAGGGGATTGGAATCTCTCCAATTTTTAATGTTGCAGATCTATATCCATACAAAGATGAAGGACAACCAACCAAAGAAATTGAAACAAGGGTAGATGAAATTATCCAATGGGAGCAGCAACTACCAAAGGAAGTACCAAAAGAGATTGAGAGTATTTTAGACAAGAAAGTGGTTAAAAAGACAAGGGACAAAGAATATTTCTAGTATCTAATTAAGTGGAAGAATTTACCAGCTGAAGATGCAACATGTTTGACTAGAAATGACATCCTTAAGCTAGGCACAAGTATAGAAGAAGTGATGCAGAAAAACAAAAAGTGAAGAATACTTCTTCTGTTCCTTGGAAGAATGATGCAGGAGCATCCTCACACTAGGAGCGCATTTATCACATTTGATTGGCTTTGATGTAGCATGTTTAAGTATATTAGTTGTTTTTCCCTCTGTTTTCTGCATTTTCAATTTTATTTTTTTTTAATATTCTTTAAGCCTATAAATATAGTCTGTTGGGCGAGTTGTTAAGCCGTTTTGAATCTTCTTATGTTAGAAGACTATTTTATGCATTTTGGGGAGATTGTTGCGCCCAGTCCTGGTTAGAACTAATTAGCTATATTGAGAACATACGCTTTGTATGAGGATTGGTGTGTGTGGAAAACAAGGGATAGTTACGGCAATTGAATGTAGGGGTGCAAGAGAAGAGGATCTATAATTTCCAGATAAGCATTGATGTATAACTTCCTGTTTTATTAATAAAAGTGTGTGTTCCTTTGAGAAAAAAATTGTTTTTGAGATCATTGGCTGCCTGTTTGTGTTGATACACCTATATTTGAATGAACTGTTGCTGGGTCAGAACTGTTGCTGGGTCACTATGAAACTATGATATTTATGCCAAGGTTTCAATAAATTGTTGTTGGGCCGTTTCAATCTTTCTGTTGGGTCGTGACACAGCTGGGTCAAGAGTCCATGCAATGTATGACTGTTGGGTGTTTCAATCTTCTTCCTGGGCATAGTTTGAGCCCCTTCTCTAAAATTGTTCTTGAAGCAACGTGGCATATGACGAAGTTATTTCATTTACCTGGTCCCAGTAAGTCTTCCTTTGAATAGCCTTTGCATTCTAGTTATACTTATGAAAGCGTGCAGTCAGATACACACAAGCAGAGCATCTACTCTTTTAGATATGAAAACTTCTTCTTCTTCCACAACTCACACATAATTTATTTTAACATATATGTTGAGTCTTATGCTGTCAACATGTTCTGCCACTGACTGTGTAATTGTGTACTGGGGAGAGTGTGAATAATATTTTGGTCTTTGGGAAAGACATTGTGAAGACTGAAAAGAATACTGCCCAAATTGCTTGAATCCACAGACTGTGCAGAAAGAAAAGGAAAAGCTTCGGACTCTACAGGGTCATTGTTTATATGATCTTGTGTTTTGAATATCATTGAAGAGGACATTTCATCATTAGTCATTTTTTATATGATCTTGTGTTTTGAATATCATTGAAGAGGACATTTCATCATTGGTCATTGTTTATATGATTTTGTGTTTTGAATATCATTCAGGAAGAGGGAGAGGTTTCATCAGAATCTAATGGCTCATATTTAATCATGTGATTGAGATCGATGGTGTGAGTGGATTCAATGTGGTCAACATATTCAAAGTTTAACATAATTAAAGATCAATCTCCTTACAATAATATCAATAATGTGTGATTGATATAAGTAATAAGGACATGATATGATATCATGGTGTTTGAGGTTTAACTATGACTATTGGAATTTGAATTTTATAAAGGGAAACACTAGTGTTATGTATATTGCCTATAACTTTTGATACAAGACAAATTTGATGGTGTTGTAAAAAAAATTGTGGAAAAATCCATGGCACATCTAGTGAACCTAGTTATATGGTATGATTATTTATATAGTCAAAGATATTATAATCCAAAGTTTACTATGTGTTTGACCATGGACTGTAAGTGATCTGAAAAGGTTATTTGAGCTTGTTTTATTGTTATTTGGATGTATCCTATTGCATTAGCTATTGGAAAGTGTTGTAGACTCATTTTGGATGATTTATGTGGTATTTTAAAGCTTGATCAATTGATATTCAGTATGAACAAATCTTAATAAGTTGATTGTGTGTTTATTCATAGTGTCCTTATGAATAAGGCTATTGTTTGAGTTGATTGAGCTTGCAAAAAAGAATAAAATGATGACTGTAAGCATTTGAGAATGTCAAAGGGGTCATTTGGAGTGGACCTATGAAATTAAAAGTTGTCCTATGTTGCTTTTTTTATAGATGAACTGCTAAATGGGTGAATAGGTCTCCACAAGACCTATAATGGTTACAAGGGTCTAATTGAAAGGTGTAGCTACTTAAGGGTGACCCATAGATGTTATGGCCAGCATATGAAGATTGTTTTTGAGCTATGTTTTAATATGAGAGAAGATTTACGGGTTAAGTCAAGTCTAATGTCTGACCAAGAAGCTATTTATCATGAAGGATCTATTTATAGAGAAACCAAAGGAGATGGTTTATAGGCTTATTTTATGTAGAGTGAGCATTGAAGCAAAGAAGAAAGGATAGGTAGTGTGCTTGTTGGTTGAATTAATGATAATAATAGTTTCTTGACTATGTGTATGACCTGTAGGTCATATTTTTGATGTTAGAATAATGATTTTAAAGTTTGAGGATATGATAAGAGGTCTGAGTGTGCATATGTAGATAGTTTGAGTGAAGGAGAGAGATTATGTCATGCCTATGTGAGAGGCATGCATGAGATAGAGAAGAAGTTTATGTAGGAGTTAGAAAATCAAAGATCCATCATCAAGTGTTAAAGACATCAGTTCTAAGGTGTAGGTGTTTATTTCATGGAAGGGTCTGAAAGACTTGATCTTCCTTAGGGGTAATTTCTCCTTGTGAAATAGGTGTTTCACTAAAGGTCTTAGGTCAGAAGGACTTGACCAAAAGGTGGTTAGAAAGACTTGATCATCTTAGGGGTAGGTGATCCTTGTGAAATTGATGTTTCACTAAATCCTAGTTAGAAGGACTTGATTAGTCTCTTGTTTTTAATCTCTTACAGGATAAGTAGTCCATGTGTTACAAGCTTGAGAGTGGGTTTTATTCCCCATGAGAGTTTCCCATAGGAATTATGTGTCATGTGTTTGATCTTGTTTATGAATTGAATTAATGAGCTCTCATCCACTTTTAATATAGCCTAAAAGGTGATTCTTGAATCCATAGAGTATTTAATTTCTACTCTACCCTTCCCTTTATTTTTAAATTTATTTTTTAGATCTACCCACTTTAGATTAGTAACCATCCAACCACCAACTTACCTAGATTTTAAATTTATTTACCAATTTATATTACTAGAAGCTATTTCACACACACAAATAAACATGGTCAAATAAAATATGATAGTTTGATATAGGAAACTCAAGGATCTCAATCAAAGTTGGCTCCTTTTAGAGTAACTATTGCACACCCTTACTAAGGGGATTATAACTTGGACTAAGGAGGTATTTGAGATAGTTGTCACAAATAAATATAAGACTATATCATTGAAATCACCTATACACACATAAAAATATGAGACAATAAAATTACTCAAAAATGATCAACATAATTCCGAATTATTCAATAGTTTTGCACATCTAAAACTAGCATTTTAATCATAATAAGAAAGAATTCCTCATATTTATTACACACTAAGAATTATTGAATAAAAAAAATATATCAAACCTAATTACTTAGAATTTGAATATAAAATACACAAACACATTCACTAATAATCAATAATTGGTTATGATTTTGTATTGAATTTTTTTGACCCTTGAAAATGTAGGTTACATATGTTTAAATAGACTTGGGGAGGCTTTACCTCATCTTCCAAGTACATGAGAAATTATGTTTACATGGTAAAATTATAACATTATATCTAATTTTTAGCTTCAAAATTTTTATGTAATGTATACATATAGTTAACTTACAATTATCAATAATTAAAGTCAGCCTTTACAATATTATGAACATGTGCATGTTTACAAAAGAATTTAGGCAAATTTTATTGAGGTATGTTCTTATTTTTGGTGATGTGGCATAAATGTTCTCATTGATGTCAAATTAAAAATTGGTTTCATGCATAGTGAAGTGGCATGTGACAAGGAGTCCTATGACAAGAGAGAATTTGATGGTAACCTATTGTCTCTTTGTTGAGATAGAATTTCAAGGCAACTTGGCAATTCTTTTGAGGTTGATGACATGTCAATGTCAAGATAAAGATAAAATGTATAAGTGGATGGTTAAGGATGCCTAAAAATGAATATAAAGTTTTGAAACACTCAGGAATATTTTTAAGGTAAGCCTTCAAGGATAATGTCATAAGCCTTAGCATGCAACTAGTCTTGTCTTAGACTCTACCTAACCCAATGAGGATCCTTAGGGTGTTATCAAGATCAATTAATAATGAAAATTAGTGATATATCATGTGATAATATGTTTGAAACTATTCCTACATATTTATAAGGTATATAATATTTTAGATGAGGTCTTTAGGTTAGTTATTGGTTTAGTCTTTGCATGAAGAGACCTAGTAAGAAGGCACAGGCTTGGTAACATGATGAGGTGAGCAGTCTAAGGATTATGAGAAGAATTTTGGTAGTCTATGAGTAATTTATGAGGTTATATCACATGATTATGAGGTATTTAGAGTATTATAAGAGGTCTTAAGGTGTGTTTAAGGTATAAGCATGACTAGCAGTTCAAGGCCTAATATGCAAAGAGACCTAGTATGGCCTAATGAGGGGTCAAGTTAAATTTTAAAATATAAAAATATCATGAGATAATTTTCATAAGTGTGATATTTTATTTCAAGTGTTCTGACCAATTCTAAATTAGAAAGCATGAAATTTAGTTTTGAGGTTTTTTATTTGCATAGAATGAGGTATTACAGACCTGAGAAGGATTTTATTATGATAATTAGGATATTAAAAATTTTCATAAGATATTAATAATTTCATGTAGGTTTTTTAAGTTTCCTATCTCATACTTCCTTTCATTTGTTTTATATTTGAGGGGAAATCCTTTATGAACGATTGTTAAGAATGGAAACTAGTTTTGAGTGCCTTAAAACCCTAAGTATGACCCAATATGGAATATATTATTGTAAATGGATCATTATGGAATATATGACCTAGTGTGGTGATTTAAAAATGTATAAGACTCTCCCAGGTACCTCTAAGTGGTATTGGTCTGATAGAAGAGTGAGTGTTATCTATAAGAAACGCCTTATTTCCTAGATTTTTTATGAGAAAGCATGGTTGACTAGGTCAAAACATGAAAATTATTGGACTATGATGTGTGATAATTGTATTTTATGATCATGTAATTTTTTTTTTATCAGGTTATAGTTTTAAAATATGCTAAAATGGTCATAGAAGTTGGCCTATCGCTAAAAAGGCCTAGTGAGGAAGATAATGAGAAAATCGAGTAAAAGTGAGAATGAGGTTAGGGATGGGTTAAAGAGGATTATATATGGATAAAAATGCATGGTTTTATGATTAAATACATGTAACACATATAAAATTTGAGTAAAATATTTTTATATTCCTATATACAAGCATAAATTTGCTCTCAAAGTGGCCTATCTAACATAGTGTGGTTTATGTAGGGTGAAGACATGATATTAGATGTAAGACCAATATTTATATTTAAGATTTCAATATATATATTTTAATATGTAATAATTATATTTAAGGACAATATAAACCCATTTTAAGTTCATAAATGTGTTTTAATCCTTGGTTTTTGTGACTATGTTTTAGAGTATTCAGGTAGTTTTCTATGTGTTAGTGAGAATGATGTTCCTATGTAATTATGCATATATATTTAGAATAAAATGCAAATTAATTTTTTATAAAGGTCTCATAGGTTCATTTTAATGTATTTTTATTCATGATAAACTCCTATCAAGGTGTGAAAATTCAAAGGTTCTTGAGTAGGATTTGAAGTTTGTTTGCAATTTTGATTGAGCATATGGAAGTGGTCCATTGAGGTATTTTTACCTATATGGTAAATTATAATTGAAATTATCATGACCATTTTCTCATGGATTCTATATATATGTGACTTAGTTATGTTTTCATGTGTAAAAATTGAGTATATACTTCATATATTCAAAGCAGACTTTCTGGTAGAGAGAAGGGATAATTATGAGTAGGCCATATGGTGTGGTTTAAGAAGTGAAATGAGATAAATGGTGTTGAAGACATAAGGTGATACCATAAATATTATAATTTAAGTGTGTGTGAATTTTTTCATCCATTTATAGAGTTTAAAATTTTTCCAAGGTGGCCAAGGTGAAACATGTGCCTTAAGAAGGCCTAATTACATTAGGTCTCTATTAGACCTAATGGTGGTTTTGGTCCCTATGAGTGGTTACCAACCTATGTAGTTATTGTTTCACTTTTGAAACATTTTTTTGACCTATTACAAGTTTTATTCATTTATAGATAGTTTTGTGTCTAACCAAGGTAGGTAAGAGCAAGAGTCAGGGATAAGAAGAAGGTCTAATAGACCTAATTTGACTAGTTAGAATATTAAAGATATGAGTGAATGAAATAGAAATTTGGAAACTAAGTAGAGGTATTTAAGACAATAAAATATGTGTGTTAAATATTTCATGAATTTATAACTATACTTATATATATGATGATCAAGGTGATATGACCTAAAAATGCTAAGGAGAGGGCTAATTAAGCAAAGAGGCCTAATAGGTTATTTGAAAGAGATAAAAAAAGTTTAGAGAGAAAAAGGAGATAATAATAATTAGTTGAGTGATAAATAGGTGTCCAAAGGTGATCAGATAGTTTAGGTATTGAGTTGGTTTTGAGTTACTTAGGGTGTGGGTGCCTCCTTGCAATTTGGTATTTGTTAAAGGATTAGTTGAGTTGGTGCTTGATGAGTGAGGGGTTGGTGGTCCTTGTGGGGTTAGTGCCTCACTAAATATTGATTCCTTTGTTATATTAATTTATTATAAATTTATTTTTAATGGTTTTATTCCCCTTGAGTTTTTATTACATATATCTTATGTTCATATGTTATATGATTATGTGGATGCATGTTTATGCATTGGTTGATGTGTATGTTTGAATGAATGCTTCATTAATGATAAGTGAAATTGAAGTATTATTTTAAGGGTACTAATTCACCCAACCTCTTAGTATTTTTAATTACAATATTTATTATCATATCATTTCCTTTCAATCATGCCTAATAGCCTAAAGGAGATCCTAAGCAAACAAAGATGGCTAGTTGAGCACAAGGTGGTTTCTCTAAAAGTAAGGCTTTATTGTTCAATGGATCTAGTTATGATTTTTGGAGTGTCAGGATGATAAAATATTTTATGTCTTAAGGTAATGATTTTTTGTAACAAGTTTTTGATGCATATACTACACCCCCTATTCCCCCTATAGATTCAATAAGTAAGAAGGCTAATGATAATAATTTAAAAGCAATGAATGTTATTCTTTGTGGTATAACATAGGCAAAACTTGTGAAGGTGGTGCACTATATGTATACCAAATAAATTTGGTAAAAGTTGAATAATATACATGAGAGAGACTCTAATTTAAATTTGGATAAATTGTGAACCCATAGAAGATAGTTTGAAAGGCTAAATATGAAAGAAGATGAGACCATTGTAGCCTACCTATTGAGGATTGACGAAGTTGTAAACATCATATAAGGTCTAGGTGAATAATTGAAAGAGTGTAATGTTGTATAAATGTATTGATATGTCTAAATCATAAGTTTGATTCTAAAGTGTCTTATTTTGAAGAGATTCAAGATCTATAAAAGCTAGAGATGGATGGACTTCATGGCACACTAATAGCTTATGAGATGAGGACAAGTGAAGGAAGACCTACAAAGAAGGAAGTTACATTCAAAGTATAAAATAAGTCAAAGGAGAATAATACACAAGGTAATAAATTCAAATATAATGATTATTATAATATTTATGATGATGAATTGATATCTATATTTGCAAGAAAGTTAAAAACTAGTTCAGGTAAATACAAGGGTAAGCAGCCCTTCAAGTGCTTTAATTATGGATAAATTGGACACTTTGAAAACAAGTTCACTCAAAAGAATAATAAAAATGATGATGGATATCATGATGAATTTCATGATGATGAAAATAAGTCATATAGGTGTGATAAGAGCAAGAAAGTTTTATAAAGTATGATGATAAGAAGTCCTTCAAGAACAAAACAAGATTTTACACCAAAGAAGATTGCAGTTCATCTAATGAGAGTGAGAGAAGTGATTTTGAGAGTGAACATGAAGGTAAAATTCTTGATTTTAATTAATTTAAATTCATGGATGAGGAAGAAATTTATTCAAGTCAATAACAATCCATGTGGTTTTGAGGTACTATTGTTGATTTAGATGAAGAAAAGAGATGAGGTGGACTTTGAAGCTGAGTTGATAAATTCTCTAAAAGAACTAAATATGGTGAGTAAGATGTATAAGGTGATGAATTATATTATAAAATAATATGAGGATAAATTAGTTTTTTTAAGAGAGATTGAGTAACAACTCTAAGGAACAAGAAGAGATAGTCAAAAAGGCAGAGAATCAAAATGAGACTGTGACTATAAGCCTAAATGCTAAAGAAGAAGAATGTGTCAGGGATGTAACTGAAGTGAGTTCTTTGAGAGTTAAATTGGATTATGAATCAAGTAAGTTAAAATCCTTTTTGATTTGTAAAAATAGTACCAAGCATCTAGATAAAATTTTGAGTAGTCAAAAGACTTCTAATGACAAAACAGGTCTTGGTTTTAATAGAGAGAAAAAGAAGAATGCTAATGTGATCAAGGAGAATCAAACTTTAAAGGTCAATGGTAAACCAATTATTGATGGTGTTGGAATAATAAATACTAATATTATCAAGAATATTAATGATATAATGTATTCTAATCTTTTCAATTGTTATTTTTATTCATGTAACCAATTTGGTCATAGAGCAAGGCATTATGGAAGACCCCTCAAGAATGAATATATATATATATATATATATATATATATATATATATATATATATATATATATATGAAACTATGAGGAGATTCATCATTCAAGAGGTATGGGTAATGGTGTGGTTACATCAAGAGGAATAGTATATTTTAATTTTCAAAATTTTAGTCATATTTCAAAGTTTTTTAATTATGGATTCTCAAGTAAAAACAAGAAAATTGATGCCCCTAGAGTGCAAGAAAGAAGACAAAACTATGAATGGAGACCAAAGGTAGCTAAGGTGAATGATGATCTGTATGCAAATCCAAGTGGAATACTTGACATGGTGGAGCATATTTTAGATGTAAAGGAGTGGCAAGAATTATCTATATCATATTAGATTATGGATTAACAAGCCAAGATAAATAAACCAAGTCAGAATGTTGTTTTAATGAAGATTGAAGAATTTAAGCCTAAGAAGATCTTGAATAAAGATAAGTCTAGTAAAGACATGGAGATCTAGGAATATCCTAAGTTTATGTATTTTTAGTACGTAATAGAGAAGAGGTGGCTTCATTAGGATTAATTTAGGAACTTATCTAGTAATTAGAAGCATGAAAGATGCTTGGTCTTAGTGGGATTTTTGTATTCTCTATTTCAAATCCAAAGTTTAGTCAATATTCTGTTTGGAGATGTGAGTGCAAGAGAATGGCTACACATCATTTTAATGACGAATTGACTAAACCAATTAAAATTTATGTTAGTGTATGAATACCTCATGGATATAATTAGAGTTAATCATGCTCCAAGACTAGGTATGTTTTCCAAGTAAATATGTAGCAATTGGTTGTGACCCTAATTTGTGTTAAGTTTTTTGTCAAAGAGAGAGAAAGTGATCTTGTTTAGAGAGAAAAGGTGTGTTTTTAGAGGTCAAAATATAAAATAGTTGTCAAAATATGACCCTTTGTCATTAATGTCAAACGAGGAGAAAGTTTTAGTTTAGGATAAAGTTTAGTTTGAAGAAGATTCAACTTGGGGAGATGAGAATGATCAACTTTTTTTTGAGTGTTTGCCACCAATGACAAAGGGAGAGATTTTTGATGTATGTTCCTATTATTGGTGTTGTGGCATTAATGTTGTCATTGATTTCAAATTCAAAGTTTGTGTCATGCATGGTGAAGTGATATGTGATAATGAGTCATATGACAAGAGAGAACTTGAAGGTAACCTATTGTCTCTTTGTTGAGAGAGAATTTGAAGCCAAGATAGTCATTCTTATGAGGTTGATGACATGTAAAGGTTAGGATAAATATAAAAGGTATAAATAGATGGTTAATGATGCCTAATAATTCATATGAAGTGTTGAAACACTTAGGAATGTTTCAAGGTAAACCTTTAGGGATAATCTCTTAAGCCTTAACATGCAAGGAATCTAGTCCTAGACTCTGCCTAACCTAATGAGAAATATTGAGGTGTTATCAATATCTATGAATAATTAAAATTAGTGATAGATCATGTGAGAATATTTTTGATAATATATATACATATGTATAATATATATAATCTTTCATAGGAGGTTTCTAGGTCAGTTCTTAGCTTAGTATTTTCATGAAGAGACTTGATAAGAAGGCACAAGCTTGGTAGCATGATGAGGTGAGTAGTATAAGGATTGTGAGAAGAATTTTGGTAGTCTATGAGAAAATTATGAGGATGTATGACATTATTATGATTTATTAATATCAATATAAGAGGTTTCAAGGTGTGTTCAAGGTCTAAGTGTGACTAGCAATTCAAAGCCTAATATGCAAAGAGACCTAGTGTGGCCTAATGAGGGATCAAGTTCCATTTTCAATGTCCCATATCTCATGATAGCATTTTAAAATAGTTTATATGTTGTTTAAATTTTCTTAAGAAATTCTAAGACTAATTTTTGAATGAGAAAGCATGAAATTCAAGTTTGAGATTTTCTGTGTGCACATAATGAGGTATTACAAACCTAAGAAGGATTTTATTATGCTCATTGGCATGTTAAAACCTTGAATGAGATAATAAGAAGTTCATGTAATTTTGGTAAGTTTCCTAGCTCAAATTTTCTAGAATTGGTTTTAGAGTTGAGGGGAAATCCTTTATAAATTATTGCTAAGAATGAAAACTAATTTTTAGTGTCTTAAAACCTTAATTATGACCCAATACAAAATATCTTGTTGTAAATGGATTAAAATGGTCTATATGAAATATTTTGGTGATTGTATAATGTATATGACCTTACCAAATACCTATAGGTGGTATTTTTATAATATAAGAGTGAGTAAAAGCTACGAGAAACCCCTTATTTCTTGGATTTTTGATGAGAACGTATGGTTGACTAGGTCAAAGCATAAAAATTATTGAAGGATGATGTGTGAAACTTGAATTTTATGATCATGTAAGTTTTTTTATAAGGTTATAGACTTAAAATATGTTAAAATAGTCATGGAAGTTGGCCTATTTCTAAAAAAGCCTAGTGAGGAAGACAATGAGAAAACCAGGTAGTAGTGAGAATAAGATTAGGGATGGGTTAAAATAGATTAGGTATGGATCCAAATGCATGGGGTTGTTATTAAATACATTTAAAACATATAACATTTGAATATAATATTTTTAGATGCTTATATATAAGAACAAATTTGCTCTCAATGTGACCTGTCTAACATAATGAGGTCTGTGTAGGGTGAAGACATGAGATTCATATGTAAGATAAATATTGATATTTAACCTTGTAATATATATATATGTGTGTGTGTGTGTGTGTGTGTGTGTGTGTGTGTGTGTGTGTGTGTGTGTGTGTGTGTGTGTGTGTGTGTGTGTGTGTGTGTGTGTGTGTGTGTGTGTGTGTGTGTGTGTGCATGTGTGTGTGTGGGTGTTATTAGTATGTTTAAGGATCATATAAAATCATTTTAATTTCATAAAAGTGTTCACATAGGTGTTGTAAGTCTTGGTTTCTATGACTATGTTTTGGAGTATTCGAGCAGTTTTCTGTGTTAATGAGAATGATGTTCATGAGTCATTATGCATATATTTTAAGAATAAAATTCACATTAATTTTTTATATAGGTCTCATAGGTTCATTTTAATTTATTTTTATTCATGATAAAATCATAAAATGTGTTAAATGTCAAAGGTTCTTGACTAAGCTTTGAAGCCTATTTGCAGTTCTGAGTGAGCATATGGAAGTAGGTTGTTTGAGGTATTTTTACATATACGATGAATTATAATAGACATTATAGTTATTTCTATGTAATTATGGTTTTATAAATTTAATTTATTTATGTGTTCATGTGTAAAAATTGGGTGTATACTTCATACATTCAAAGCAAACTTTTTGGCAGTGAGAAGGGTTAATTATGAGTAGGCCTAATGGTGTGGTTCAAGGAGTGAAATGAGTTAAATGGTGTTGGGTACCTAAGGTGAGATAATAATGGGTATAATTTAAGTTTGTCTGAAGTTTTGAATCCATTTATGAAGGTTAAATTTTTATTGAGGTGGCCAAGATGAAATATGTGCCTTAAGAAGACCTAATTGCATTAGGTCTCTATTAGGCCTAGTGGTGGTTTTGGTCTCTATGAGTGGTGACAAACATGTGTAGTGGTTTTTTTAATTTTGAAACATGTTTTTTTATCTATTCTAAGTTTTATCTAATTATTTATATGTTTATGACCGACCAAGGTCGGTGAGAGCAAGAGTCAAGTATAAAAATAAAGTCTAATAGATCTAATCTAACTAGTTAGAATATTGAGGATATGAGCGAATGAAATAGAAATTTAGAAAACAAGTAGATGGATTGAAGATAATAAAATATATGTGTTGAATACATTGTTAAACATGGGATATACTAAGAGTGGGGGGGGGGGTGAATCAGTATATCATATATCTTATAAATCTTTCCCTTAACCAAATTCCACTTAATCAAACATTCAAAATATGCAATAAAACTCAAACAATAAACACCAAACAAGATAGAGAGAGATGCCAGATATAATGTGGAAACCCAATGTGGGAAAAAACATGGAGAAAAATCTCAAGTATATGAATGATCACCAACCCAAACAATATTCACAAGCACCATCTTGCAAGAGCACCAACCCCTTTGCTGAGCACCAACCCAGCAACTATTCGTGAGCACCAACCCATTGGAGCACCAACCCATTTACCAAGCACCAACCCACAAGAGCATTAACCCCTTTCTTGAGCACCAACCCAACAAAAAATCATGAGAACCAACCCTTTTGCCGAGCACCAACCCATCAATAATTCATGAGCACCAACCCACAGGAGCACCAACCCCTTTGTCGAGCACCAACCCAGAAAAAATTTGTGAGCACCAACCCATGAAAGCACCAACCCCTTTGTGTATACCACACACCTATCTCTCAATGTTGCTATCTCAAAAAATGATAGTTCATTACAACATCTCTTTCCTCTCTCTCACCTTTGCTCTTCTAAGCTAGATATAACAAATACAAATCATATTCATCTCTCACAATTTCTCTTCTAAGATAGATATTACAATATCAAATCAACCTCTATCTTTCATTGTTGCTATCTCAAGCCTTTATTTTTAGATTTCCAAATGACCTTTGGCCTTCCCCCTTTGTGACCCTTCAATCCTCATGGAAAATGGCACCAAAATTGTATGACCCTTCATATTCTTGCCTTTGAAAAGTCATGTGGTGACCCTTCATGACCAAAAACGTCCTTCCCACTTTTGTCCTTATCTTGGTGACTTTTCATATTCCTCAAAGTGTCCCTTTATGAGAAATTGTGCCCTTCCTCTTTTGTCTTCACTTGGTGACTCTTGGAATTCCCCAAGATGACTCTTCATGGGAAAATACATCCCATCCTTCTTTTGTCTTTATCTCGTGGCTCTTTGACTTCTCCATGGGCCCTTCTTTTGTCTCATATGCAACTAAAAATATATTCGCTAATATTAAATAAATATTAACTCACATTAGCCAAGATATAACAATTACAAACAACATTAAATGCAATGGGGCCTTTATCACCAATAATGCTAGACCTTTGACATTAATGACAATATTTCCAACAATCTCCCCCTTTGTCATTAATGGTAACCTCAATCTTGAAACTGCCACATCCTATCACCTGCACACACTATCATCTGAAAACATACAATAACTCCCCCTTACTATAACTTATACCTATTCCCTGTACCTATTTCTACACCTGTACCTGTACCTATTATTCTCCCCCTTTGACATCAATGGAAAAGGGCCTACCTAGAGCTAACACTAAGCTCCCCCTCAACTAATGTTGAACATCAATGGCAGGAAGTAATAGAAATTACTCCCAACTCCTCTTGCGTGTCTTTGAGAAGATATCTGATTAAAACATTGCTTATCCTTTGAGAATCTGCAATCAACTCATTTGAATATTTTCTTCTAATCTCAAAACCTTCCACATGAAACTTTAAGGTGTATCCTTGATCACATATTTTACTTACACTCAGTAGATTATGTTTAAAAAACATTCTTAGCTTTGGTTCTACTAATATCCAAACTTAAAATACCTTTTTTGGCTATCCTGGTAGTGGTTTTATATTCAAATTTCACTATGCCACCATTGATCTTCTTTACTCTTATCTCCTATCATATGCCTCGAACATCCACTATCAATGAACCATGGCTGATCTTTATTTCTTACATGAAAAGTTGTTTGCACCAATATAGAATCTTCATGTTGTTTCTTCTACCATGAACATGTCTGAACCTTCTTCCTAATGAATGGAGCTTTAAAACTCTGATCCTTCTTCATTGAATCTGCATGAGTATCCTTTTCCTTCTTTCTAAAATTGTTAGCTCTTTTTCAACATTCTAATTTCTTGTGACCATAATCATTTGAAACACTTTAAAACTTTTAAACACTACATATGCAAGAATCATTCTAATATCCTCAAACCTTAACACCAGTGCAAAATTTTCTTCAAAAATCTACTCACTCAAAAGATATATAAATTAATCTGCCAACTCACCTTCTTATCATGCAACATAGCCAAGACCCAATAGCATCCACCATGCTTCAATTTTTCTTAAAAGTGTCTCCTTGAAGCCTAGAAGAGACACCCCACACAAAAGGGTCCTAGAAACAAATATCAGGAGATTCCCACATCTCCTCTATTTCTTCCTTGATTTTCTTGTGTTTTTCTTTTATAATCCATTTAAGCATGTCTAACCTTTTTGACTTACTAACCTCAACATTTATAATGTTTTTCATCTTCTCAACTTTTTTAACTATCTTATCTTGACAAATCTCATGCTCAAATGTAACAAGAGATTATGCACAATCCTTCCTATCTGATTCTTTATCTACTATAGCAAGTAATTCATTTTCACTCTTAAACTCAACCTGATCAACCTTTACTATTTTAGGTCTCCAAACCTTAATTTGACTCTTCTCATATCTTTTAGGGGCTCTGTAACCTTTGACATACTTTGAAGATTTGTTTACTTATTTTGGACATAATTTAGCAATATGACCAACCTTATGACAACAAAAGTAAACAATATTTCTCATACCTTTTTCTTGAATGTGACTAAGATCTCCCTTTGACTGATTGCTTCTCCTCATATAGTCTCTTGCCCTATGACCAATATGATGACAAACAAAACAATATCCATGAAAAAAAAATTGAAAACTTGAAAGCATTGGGCTACCTAATTGGCTTCTTTGATTTGCCTTCAAAACCTGCATCCTTATTTCCTTGGACCAATATTTCATGATCTTTCTCAACCTTGATTATAAGCTTCTCATGATTATTCTTTAAAGAACCTAGCTCAACCTTCAACTGATTACACTCTTCTTCTTTTGATGTTAAAATTGAATTTGCAACCTCTAACTGATTCTTAAGATCCTGAATAAATAACTTATTTTCTTTTACTTTTATAGCCAACTTAGAATCCAAGATACACACCTGTTCATTAAGATCCTAAACCATATATTTTGACTCTTGATTCTCCTTCTTTAGCTGCTTGGCCATCTTATGCTTTTCTTTGATCTACCTTCAAGTTGTTAAACCCTTTCTGAAGGAACCTACTCTGATACCAATTGTTAAGCACGGGATATACTGAGAGGGGGGTGAATCAGTATATCATATATCTTATAAATCTTTCCCTTAACCAAATTCCACTTAATCAAACATTCAAAATATGCAATAAAACTCAAACAATAAACACCACACAAGATAGAGAGAGACACCAGATATAACATGGAAATCCAATGTGGGAAAAACCATGGAGAACAATCTCAAGCATATGAATGAGCACCAACCCAAAAAATATTCGCAAGCACCAACTTACAGGATCACCAACCCCTTTGTTGAGCACAGAACTAGCAACTATTCATGAGCACCAACCCATATGAGCACCAACCCAACAACAATTTGTGAGCACCAACCCACAGGAGCACCAACCCCTTTGCCAAGCACCAACCCAGCAATAATTCATGGGCACCAACCCACATGATCACCAACACCTTTGTTGAGCACAAATCCAACAATAATTCGTGAGCACCAACCCACAGGAGCACCAACCCCTTTGTGTATACCACACACCTATCTCTCAATGTTGTTATCTCAACAAATGATAGTTCATTACAACATCTCTTTTCTCTCTCTCACCGTTTCTCTTCTAATCTAGATATAAAAAATAAAAATCATATTCATCTCTCACAATTGATCTTCTAAGCTAGATATTACAATATCAAATCAACCTCTATCTCTCATTGTTGCTATCTCAAGCCTATATTTATATATTTCCAAATGACCTTTGGCCTTCCCCCTTTGTGACCCTTCAATCCTCATGGAAAATGGCACCAAACTTGTATGACCCTTCATATTCTTGCCTTTTAAAATTCATGTGGTGACCCTTCATGACCAAAAATTTCCTTCCCACTTTTGTCCTTATCTTGGTGACTTTTCGTATTCCTCAAAGTGTCCCTTCATGAGAAATTGTGCCCTTCCTCTTTTGTCTTCACTTGGTGACTCTTGGAATTCCCCAAGATGACTCTTCATGGGAAAATGCATCCCATCCTTCTTTTTTATTTATCCCATGGCTCTTTGACTTCTCTATGGGCCCTTCTTTTGTCTCATATGCAGCCAAAAATATATTCGTTAATATTAAATAAATATTAACTCACATTAGCCAAGATATAACAATTACAAACAACATTAAATACAATGGGGCCTTTATCACCAATAATTATAGACCTTTGACATCAATGACAATATTTTCAACATATGTAATGAATTTATAACTATATTTATATATATGATGATCAAGGTGATATGACCTAAAACTAATAAGGAGAGGGCTAATTGAGTGACAAGGTCTAATAGGCTGTTTGAGAGAGATAAAAGAGTGTAAAGAGAAAAAAGAGGTAATAATAATAAATTGAGTGAGAAATAATTTTACTAAGGTGATTTTATATTCAATTTATATTATTTGGTGCTGATTTACCTAGGGATTTGGTGCCTTCTTAAACGTTGGTGCTTGCTAAAGGACTAGTTGAGTTGGTGCTTGACTAGTGAGGGGTTGGTGTTCCTTATGGGGTTAGTTCCTCAATAAATATTGATTAATTTCTTATGGGACTATATTATGAGATATTTTTTTAGTGGTTTTTTTTTCCCTTGTTGTTTTTTCATTTATCTCTTGTGTTCATATGTTATATGCTTATGTGGATGTTTATTTATGCATTGGTTGATGTGTGTGTTTGAATGAATGCTCCATGAATGATAAGTGAAATTGAAGTATTATTTTAAGGGTACTTATTCAATCCCCCCCATTCTTAGTAAATTTACTTATAAATTTTGGTATCACATCAATTCCTTTGAATTATTCCTAATAGCCTAAAGGAGATCCTAATCAAACAAAGATGGCTAGTCAAGCACAAGGTGGGTTTTCTACAATTAAGGATCCATTTTTCAAAGGATATTATTATTATTTTTAATGTTTTATGATGATAACATATTTTATCTCTCAAGGCCTTTATGTTTATAAATCAATTTTGGATGAATATGTTGTACCCCTATTCCCCCCATATATGCAACAAGTAAGAAGGCTAGTGACAAGAATTTAAAAGCAATGAATGGTAATCTTTGTGGCCTATCAGAGGCAAAACTTGTGAAGGTGATGAAATTTATGCCTACAAAAGAGATTTGGTACAAGTTTAATACTATCATGAGGGATATTCCAATGTCAATTTGGCTAAATTACAAACCCATAGAAGATAGTTTTAAAAACTAAAGATGAAAGAAGATGAGACCATTATAGCCTACCTATTAAGGGTTGATGACGTGGTAAACATCATAATAATTAGAGATGAAGAATTTAAAGAGTCCATTATTTTCCAAATTTTATTGATATCTCTAGATCCTATGTTTGAATCTAAAGTGTCTGTTGTTGAAGAGATGCAAGATCTATGCAAGCTAGAGATGGATGGACTTCATAGAACACTAACAGCCTATGAGATGATGACAAGTGAAGGAAGAATTGGAAATAAGGAAACTAAATTCAAGGTAGAAAAGAATTAAAATGAGAAGAAGACACAAGTTAAGAAATTTAAAGACAATGATGATTATGATATTGATGATGATGAGTTGATAGTTATGTTTTCAAGAAAGTTGAAAACCGGTTCAGGTAAATACAAGGGTAAGTTACCCTTAAAGTGCTTTAATTATGGATAAATTTGACACTTTTATAACAAGTGGCATCATAATAATAATACAAAATATTATCGAGATCATGATGAAGGTCATGATGATGACAAGAAGTCCTATAGATCTGATAAGATCAATAAAAAATTTAGAAAGTATGATGGCAAGAAGTCCTTCAAGAACAAAAGAAGCTTTTATACCAAGGAAGATGGTAGCTCATCTAATGAGAGTGAGAGAAGTTATTTTGAGATTAACCATGAAGGTAATGGTCCTAATGTTAATGTAGTTCTCTTGATGGTTGAGGAAGTAAGTTGTTCAATCAATAAGATTCCATGTGGTTTGGAGGTACTATTTGTGATTTAGATGAAGAAAGAGATGAGGTGGACTTTGAATTTGAGTTGATAAATGTTATATAATAAATAAATATGGTGAAAAATAATATTAAGGTGATGAGGTATCTTATTAAATATTATGAGGAGAAAACTAGTTTGTTTGAAGAGATATTAAGAAACAACTCCAAGGAACAAGAAGAGATAGTCAAATAGGTGGATAGTAAAATTGAGATTGCGACTACAAGCCTAAATTATATAAAAGAAGAATATGTTAGGTATGTAATTGAATTTATTTCCTTGAGATCTGAGTTATATTAGGCATCAAGTAAGGTAAGGTCCTTTGTGAATTTTGAAAAGAGTACCAATGATCTAGATAACATTTTGAGTAGTTAAAAGACTGATAATGAGAAAATAGATCTTGGTTTTAATGGAGACCCAGAAAAGAATTATAGTTTGATCAAGGAGAATAAAAACTTAAAGGTCAATGTTCAATCAAATAATGATGGTGTTGGGAGAATAAATACTAATCATATTAGGCAACCTAGTGATATAAGGTATGCTAATTCATTCACTAGTTATTATTATTCATGTAACCAATTTGGTCATAGAGTAAGGTATTATAGAAGAACCTTTAAAATTGAATATGTATGGAAATATGAGGAGAGTCATCATTCAAGACGTATGGGTAATGGTGTGTTTCCATCAAGAGGAATAGTGTGAAATTTTTTGTAAGTATGGATTTTTAAGTCAAAAAAATAAAGTTGAAGCCCCCAAAGTGTCTGAAAGAAGACAAAACTATGAATGGAGACCAAAGGTAGCTAACATTAATGATTATACATATGTAAATACAAGTGGACTACTTTACATGGTGGAGCATAGTTCAAATTTAGAGTGTTAATAATTCTCCTTATCATCTTATATTATGGATGAAAAAGTTAAGATAAATAGACCAAGTTAGAATGTTGTTCAAATGGAGATTGAAGAATTCAAGCCTAATAGGATCATGAAGAAAATTAAATCTAGTAAGGACATGTAGATCTTGGAATCTCTTGAGTTTATGTTTTTTATTACTCAAGAGAGAAGAGATGAATCCATTAGGCTTAATGGAGGCACTCAACTAGTAAACAAAAACATGAAGGATGCTTGGTCTTAGGGCAGCTTTGTATTATCTATTTTGGATCTAAAGTTTAGTCAGTAGTCTTTTGGAGATGTGAGTGCAAGATGTGGTTTAAAAAAATTTGTATGATGACTTTATCAAACCAAGTAACACTCATGATAGTGTCTAAATACCTCATGGAGATAAGGGGAGTCAATCATGATCCAAGAGTAGGTATGTTTTCCAAGTAAATATGTAGTAGTTGGTTGTGAGCCTGATCTATGTTGAGTTTTAGTCAAAGAGAGAGAGTGAACTTATTTGGAGAGAAAGTGTGTGTTGTTCTAGGTCTAAGGATCATATAGTTGTCAAAATATGTCCCTTTTTCATTAATGTCAAAGGCACAAAATTTTATAATCTAGGAGAAAGGTTAGTTTGAAAAATATATAGCTTGGGGAAATGAGAATGATCATATTTGTTTGAATGTGTACCTAAATGACAAAGGGGGAGATTGTTGAGGTATGTTTTTGTTGTTGGTGTTATTTCATAGATGTTATCAATGATGTTAAAGTGAAAGTTGGTATCATGCATGGTGAAGTGGTATGTGAGAAGGAATCCTATGACAAGGGAGAATTTAAAAGCAACCTATTATCTCTTTATTGAGAGAGAATTTGAAGGCAACCTGGTAATTCTTCTAAGTTTGATGACATGTCAATGTCAAGTTCAAGATACAAGGTATAAATGTATAGTTAATGATGATGATGCAAGAGAATCCTTAATTATCCCACTTTTAGTACATAAGAATGGTTAAGTGTCCCAAAGTTTGTGTTTGTAGTCATATAAAATGTTCAAAATGGTAGTTTGAGTGTGGCTTGTGACACCTAGCCTATAGGTCTTTATTACATTCTCTCATGACCCTTCTAGACACCTTTTTTCTTATTCCCAGTCATCTTAAGATTTCTAAATGATCATTCCACCTTAGCTATTCAACATTTTCTAGGCCAATCCTATCCCCTTATATCTCACACCTATAAGATAGGAGAACCCAATTTGGACTATAACACTATACCCTAGGGTGTCCTATTATAGCACTCTTATCCAATGGCATTTGAGATCCAAAGGTCATTTCCTTCTAATTCCTATTCTTCATCTTGTCAGCTTAGCATGAATACATTTGACCCATGACCAATAGATCTCTATAAAATCTCATTCAAAGTTCATTTAGAAAGAGGTTGGTAAAAATTATAAAACAAGTAAGAACACAAGAAAAACCACTAAGGTAAATTTTCATATTCTCTACACACAACCATCTAATACAACTACAAGTATATCCAAATACTCACACCAATCCCTCGCCACCTCAATCACACCCAATTTAGTATTTTTGCATCTGCATTCAAACTATTAAATAAAGTACATTAAGTGTGAGAAAGACATATGGCTTGATCCCTCTTCAGAGTATTGGTATGTAGGCAACGTGCCCATACAAGGGGTATGGATACATGTTCAGTGCATATTACACACACTCAACCCTAATTCTTTCTTAAGTTTTATCAAAGCATAATTAATTCTAGGGTTTTAAGATTAAATAATCTCTATAAGGAGTTTTGTATACTTTCTATAGTTGATATTTCATAGACAGGGTCACGCAAGGATAGTGAACAAAACCTATAAAACTTAGGTATCTGTGAGTAGTTTGGACAACAAAGGTAGAAGAGGATAACATAAAACTCAAGGGTATCTTATTTTGATGGTCCTATCCTTTCACAAAACAAAATCTAGATCCTAATTTATGGCACTATCCTAGTCCTACATAGCCAATATTAGACTTTGCAATAATCATTTCAATTCATTTTAAGCTAAGTTTTTTTTCTTCATATTTATTGATATTTATATAAAGATTAAAAATACAAATAAATTATACAAATCAGTGGTTAAATTATTAAAATATTATTTACTAATTTATTCAACCCAGACCTTTAACTAAAATAGGAATAAGACACCAATATTCTGAAAAAAGTGAAATCATTTGGTGAACTTGACTTACTTTATTTGTGCATAAAAACCCTAAAAACCCTAGGAAATATTTCTTCCAAAATTTTCCAATAGTTTTTTGATTTTTTACCCCCATATTTAAATCATAAATTCACATTAAGTTTTAAAATTCCATAGTAATTTTAAAAAAACATCATTTTTTTTCAAAACCCTAGTTACATATACTAGGTCCTAAATTAAGATTTTTTCCAATATTTTTTAAATTTTTTACTTATATATTTAAATCCAAATTCACATTAATTTTTAAAATTCCATAGTAATTTTTTAAAAATCATTTTCTTCCAAACCCTCATTGCATATACTAGGCCCCTTCAAATCAAGAGTTTTTCCAATATTTTTATAATTTTTTACCTACATATTTAAATTAAAAAATCACAATAATTTTTAAAATTCCATAGATTTTTTTTTTTAAATATTTTCTTCCAAACCCTAGTTGCATATACTAGGTCCATTTAAATCAAGAGTTTTTCCAATATTTTTTTGATTTTTTACCTGCATATTTAAATAAAAAATTCACATTTTATTTTAAAATTCCATAGTAATTTTTTTTAAATCATCATTTTTTAAAACCATAGTTGCATATACTATATCCTATTGATTTTGAGGTATCACCTTACATAATTGTGAGATTCATATCCTTTTATAGGCATATTATAGTTCATTATTTAGATTATATTTATTTAATCCACTCTTACATTTTTCAAGTTGTTTTCCTTATGCCATCTAAGCTTCTTTCATCTCTTCCTTTGTGATGAACTACAATACTTAGTGGTAACCCTCCTAAATTCATCTAGATTCCTTCAACATAACCATATACCATGGATTAAAAACTATCTCAACTTCTTGCTATAGATCTTACACATCTAGATTACATAAATTTCCATGAGGATAATTTTGACAATGAGCAGTATGAGAATAAAAATGATGATACAAACACCAATGTTCATTATACACCACATCGGGTTCTTGATCCACTTATACCTATTATTGTTAATGATTTTATCCTCAACAAAGACTTGATTCTCTAAAGTTTTAGAGAAAGACTCAGGGAAAAACCCCAAGATCATACTCTTATCTTATAATCTATCATGGAAATTAAAAAAGCTAAGTAATTTGAGTCCTCTCAAACCATAAATCAACTAGTTGTAAATAACACTATGAGGGCAACTATGTCTCAACAACCCCCTATACAAACCCAACCTTCCTCTATGCCACCACTAGCTACATCTAGTACATCTTTGTTTCCTGATGTGTCTACCCTTTTGAAAGAGATAAAATATCTTCAATATAAGGTGCTACATCTTGAACAAGGTGCTTCCAGACCAACACAAGATTTGGATTATTTTTCTCTACTACATACACCTTTGGAACATCATATTGCTTCAACACCCCTACCACTAGGTTTTGTTCAACCCAAACTCACTCTATACGATGGCAAGGGTGATCTATAGACACATTTGAGACCTTTTCATGTATCATGCTTAGAATATGTGCCAATGACTAGCTACTAACCAAGTTATTTTCATAGAGTCTAAAGGATTATGCTTTACAATGGTTCTATAGTCTATCAAATCAATTGGTCAATGCATTCAATCCTTTAACTAATATATTCCTAGCTCATTTTAGAATTAACATTGGTGATAAGATTTCCTATGCCCAAATTTTACAATAGAAATAAAGATCAAATGCGCATCTCAGATTATGTTCTTCAATATAAGACTATCTTGGCTAAGATGACTAGCCCCATGGCTAATCAAGAGTTAAAATATCTATTCAAATAGAGTCTTCTACCAGCATTGCATGAATCAATAATGTTTAAAAGGTTATCTTCCTTCACTGAGTTAAGTCATATACTAAAGGAAAGGGAGGTCAAATTAATTTCAATAGGCAAACTCAAGTACACAATTATATCATAAATAACAAACAAGAGTAACAACAAAGTCCCCTACAAAGTAAAGGTAAATGATAAAAAAATTCAAAATCAACGTGTAGCTTTAGATTCCCCTCAATAATTGGTTTTATTAGCACATCCTTGGTGAACCTTTACCAATCTACCAATTTATCCAACTAGAGTTTTACAACAGCTTTTGGAATGTAGTATCATATCCCTCCCTCCTATTTAAGATGTTGATCCAAAAAAATCCTCTTTCATGGGGATATGATAAAAATGCATTTTGTGACTTTCATAGGGTACTAGGACACACAATAAATATATGCATTAGTTTAAAATATAAGATACAAGACTTGATAGATGGTAATCATATTAATTTTGGCACTCTAGTTGAGCCTCCTTAGGCAAATCAAATACAATACAAGGCTTTACATTTTTTATTAGATCCTTTTCCATAGCATTCTAAATAAGAAATAGGGGACACATAAGGTGTTCACCATGCACATATGCATATCCACCACTAGCTACATATAAGGTACCTTCAGTTGAGTCACATCCTTTAAGTAACATGATTGGTGTGTACAATTATAGAGTTCCAATTAGACCTTCGATCTCCTCAGAATAGGAGATAGTTGAGGATGATTTAGATTATCATGCAATAATTATCAAAGCTTACATTCATAATCATGATATTTATAGTTTTCTCGTAGACAATGGATCTAGTGTGAACATGTGCACTATAACATTATTACAACATTTGGGATATTCAAAGCATGATATTACCCTAATGGACACAATTATCAGTGGATTCAGTGGACACATATAGAGCTTATTGGGTGAGATTATACTTCCTTTAGAGGTTGGTCCAATACACGTGGCCACACCATTTACTATAGTTCCCAATGTAGGAGTCTTCATTATGTTTCTTATCCAACCATGGATTCAAAAACTTCAAGTAGTACCTTCTATAATTAATAGATGTGTGAAGTTTATTCATGCTAGTCAGGTTGTTGTAGTTGGTAGAATTTTGTATGAGTTACCAATCCCCACTTCAAATCCATCTACTATTTTTTAGTCACCAATTTCAATTTCTCCACCTATTATAGTTCTTCATCTAGTTTAGAAATAGACATAGTCGAGGCCTCCATCACCAACATAGAGAGTTCATACACTTCCACAATGGCCTCTTTTATAACAACCATAGTTTCAGAATTCTAGACAAATTATAGATACAATGTTCATACCCAAGGCAATATCATTAAGGTCTCATACCTCTACACATAGAGTACATGTTTATCTCATACCACTAGATGGGTCCCTAAGAACCCCATAGTTTCATCACTTCTCAGAGTTATAGGGGGACCCCATAGTTGGTTTTTACTTTAGATATTTCAGAGAATTTACAACATACATAGCTTCAAAGTTATAGTCTCAATCTCTCCATCATGATTCACAATCACACATGATCCCTTTCCTCAATATAGGACACCATGATATGGAGTCTTCCATGAGACTCATCATGACATCTAGATCCCTAATTACTTCACTCTACCCATCAAGGGGGCATCCTAATTATATATTCAAGACACACATCAATATACCTACCCACTAGGGGCATCTTCTACATTCTTACACCATCTAGGTCATGTCATTCCTACACCACAAACTCTAGTTATCATGATGATGTACATTACTTTCTAGCTTACATAGATTACGCTATTGACACTCACTAGTATATAACACTTATGTATTTATTAGTATCAACCTAGTTTTTTACTACATGTCTTGCATACTTTCACTTATTTATTTGATTAGTTAGATGTGATTATATTTTCATCATATTACATGCTTCCTTCCTTTCTTTCAGTAGCTAGATGTGATTGCAATTCTCACTATTTTGTCTTTGGTATGTGCCTTATGACATTTACTAATATCTTTTGATTCTATTTTTATGTGTGCCTTATTAAATTTACAAATTTCCTTTACTTTTACTCTTATATTTGCCTATGGCCCTTGTGCCAACCTTGATTGTTTCAATTTTATGTGGATGTGGCATTTGAACATGCCTTGTATGCTTACTTCCTAGTTTGAGTGATATGTGCCCATGTTCCTTGTTTAATTGGCCCCTTGACCACTTTTTTATGCTTCTTGATTATTGCCTTTTTTATTCTCATTTTTTTGAAATTAAATGATCCAAATCATGCATTCTCTTGCTTTCTTGGATGCCATGATGGACATACTTTTCCATCCCTCCTTGACAACTAACAACTAACCAGACTTCTAGTTCTAGTTCACTATATTACACATGTTATTTTATTGAAAACATATCTTCTTTACTTGGTTTTTTTATGTTTTAATAGGTTTTATATAGCTATCAACACATTATAGAAATATCCACACAACATCTTGATCATATTTTTATCATTTCTTCCTAAAACTACCAGGGTTTGCATGAGGGGAAGTACCCCCTGTCTGATATAAAATAGGGGGTACTTCCCCTATCTTCTCAGACAATCTAAAGATTTTAAAGGCCTATATATGTTGTAATGATCCTATCTAAAAAAGAAATATCCCTTGGTCATCTTTTTTGACCCTTTAAACTTACAAAAACAAAGACACTCCTTTAAAGGCAAACTGTATGTAAGCTTTTCCCAAATGGATTATGTTTAAATTTTGAAAGGCATTCCCTTTGCTTATTTTACATCATGATAAATTCAAAATAATATCATGATCATATATTTGGGTAAAATTCATCTCCAATTTTTCTCTAACTTTCCACATGATTTCTACACTCTTGCCTTACTTCTTTATTCATTGTCAGTCTCAGTCAATAATAGACTGTGACTTTTGCTTGAGAAAGACCCTTATTTGTGAATTTTGTAGTCTTCAAACATTGAAAAAATGCTTATAAATTATTCTTGAGGTTTATCATGTTGATATATAAATGGAATAGGTAAACTTTCTTCATGTCCATGTCTTATTAATACCAAGAACACTACCTCTCTACTCACTATTGTTTGCTCAGTTGTAGGTGTCCTTAAGACTTAAAGGAGACTATGTAAGCTTATTTTACATTGTTTGGATTTTATGTAGGTCATCATGTATTAATTAACTGTTTTAATTTTCTATTTAATAATATTAAATCTAATTAAACCCCTTCATATACACCTTTATTTTACAAGCTAAGTTCTACCTGTTATGACTATGAACCCCTACCTTTTGACTCCTATAGGTGTACATGAGGTGCAATTTTTCTTGGACATGATATAAAGATATTATCCTTACATACTTGGGGTTATGAAACATCTAATCATGCATAAATTTACCTTATATGAGATACAATACTTCTAAGACATCAAAATTAGTCCACTACATGTTTTTCCTATTGTAGGTGCCTATTCTCCTTAATGTATAGACTGTAGGTGACCATAGGGATTGTATAGCCATGTATCAACCTCATATTGATAATCTTAAAGAAATTTATGTGTAATTTAACTAATTGAAACATATTATACATGAGGGTTTGTCCTATTTTATTCTTAGGGTATCAAAAGTTCATTTTTAACCTCAACCCTATAGATGCTAGTGCAGGATTTTAGTGTGTTTTAGGGAAACTTAAGGCCTCAAACAACCTTTTTCCACCTAATTTATTGCTCTCATCCTTGGAATATCTCTTTTATATTATAGATGAAACATGTTCCACATATTTATATTCTTTTTAATACTTTTTAAGCATGTTGTAATAGGTCTATGAAAACCCCATGAACCTCTATTTTGCTCTTTTGGGGAAAAGGGGCCTGAACTCAATCATATTATGTTTTAAATGTTTCTCTATTTCAAGTTTCCAATTTGACACCTTTTCTAAGATATTATATGATAAACCCATAAAATATAACTTTAGATAAGTCTTTTTCATGTTCCAAATTCCTCTATTGAGAATTTCTCATTCTCTACTAGGAACACCTGTAGGCACTCATTCTAGTATACAAGCAGTAAGACACTTAAAGAAGTAGCATGATTTTTGTGAGTTTAAATAGTGATTTTAAATATTCAATAATTTCAAATAGACATTTTATACTTGAAAAAACTTTCTCAACTCCAAAGAACCCTTTTCAACATAATTGTTTTCCAAGAAGGCACCTATAGGTGAGCTTCTTCATGGTAGACTAAGTACAAGTATGGATAGTGTGCATTTCTTGGCCAATTTCTGAGTTATAGTCATATATTAAGGGTTATAAATAGATCCTTTACATGAAAAAATACATTTATTAACTATAAAACTTGGTAACAACATCATTAGTCCTATGAGGGCACCTAAAGGTGCATATTCCCATGGCAGACTATGTATAAAAGTTGCCCATGATTGTAACTATTCCATTTTATTACACCATATGGAAAATTAGTCACTTTTCCATGTTTCAAAGAGAGGTATCAACATTTTTAAACTCCATATGGCTCCATAGACATGATTTATAACTTTGTATAGCTCTAAATTGATTATATGACTCTCAAAGACTGCACTTTCATGAACATTGATTAAATAATGAACATAATATGACATGAGATAATTTTAACACATTATAAACATGAATAATGACCTATCACAACCCTTATATCCATTTTCAAATCATGAAATTCTGAACATGGTGAAAAACTACGTGTAACTAACATAGTGGACCCTCATGCAACTTAAGATGATTTGCATATAAAAACAACATTAAATGTGAAAAAAACATGGAGAGTATATGAGGATTAATCCAAAATCATCTATAACCAATATAACCAACTATTTCATATGGACCTACCAAAAAAGGATAAATACCCATAGGGTGCATGAAATAGCAAGCATAAAAGTATAGTCAACATCATAAGGATGGTTCATTAAGTAAAAACCACCATTATTCAAAATCCTTATATGTAAATTAATTTATTTTAGTTTAATACAAACTCCTAGAATAATTTGATTTGAAACCTATTCAACTATATGTACTAATCAAAAACATAAAGACTACGTTTGCTTGCTAAGAAGGGTGAAAAAGGAGTAGAATGGTTTTGGGACAAAATTGGAACTTATAGAGAAAAAAACATGTAAATAAGTTTTTGGAAGTTTAATAGACATACCATTATCTTCTCCCATGTCACACACTTCCCCATGAGCTATACAAGTGCCAAACTCACCTTTTTCCTCAAGAAAACTAAATTTTCTTCCTATGATCCTACGACTTTTTAGTTATGTCAATTTAATAAGACCTATAAGGACACATGGGACATTAAATAATGTTTTTTAACCTTAAAAATTCCAAATAAACCCATATAACTCATTAAATTCTTAACTTTGACCCCTTAAATGACTTTAAAGGACATATTGGCTAATCAAATAAGTGAACAAGGAGAATATAACATTGAATAACATTAAATGACCTATTATAAAACTTATGAACAAAAAATAAATCCCATAAAACACTTAAAACTCAAGTTTTTTACCTAGGGGTACCCCAATTTGACGTAAAAGTCAAATTTGGTCAAAAGTTACTAGGTATAGTTCCCAATCTAGTCTTTTAGTTTCACCTTTGTTAGTACATTGAAGGCTTAGATATGTACTAGTTATTCCCATAGTACCTCAGGCTAAGACACCTTCTCCAATAATAAATATCCAACCCATTAATCATCTTATGGACCAACCACCTTAGTTAGTTGGATAAGTTATTGCCACCCTAGGGGATTGCATAATTTACCAAGGAATCCATATAAGTATATACCTTCTTTCTCCCCCTTAGGAAAAATAACTATAGAGTAACATATCAAGTCTTTCAAGGCTAATTTATTTTTAATGAATGCCATTGATGAAGATGTTGTATGTAATCTCTTCTTATGTATATTGTAGGATGTTACCTATGATTCGTACCTCAATCTTTAGGAGAAATTAATTACTTCCTAGAATGCATGTCAAAACACTTTCATTGCTTACTTTAAATAAGTTACAATACCTATCCTAGTGTATCAATATTTCACTAGTATGAAGATAGATCTTAATGAGCCAATCCAAGAATTTAACACAAAATTTTAGAAGATGTATACTTGGATATGTCTAGCATACAAAATAGATGAAATTTTAGCTTTGGATATGTACACAAATGCCCTCGATCCAATAACTATAATGTTCCTTGAAGAGGCACTATTACCAATACTTTAGCATTACCATATGAAGAAACTATCAATATTAATAGATCTAGACACCTATATTACATTAAGTATATAGATTCACCTAAAACCTATTAATTATTCTTCTTAATATAGTTCATGACGTCTCCCTATAAACTTAAACAATTGAATAAATTAAATTAATCAATTGTACACACTTTTAAATCCTTATTTAAATATTAAATCTAGATTTGACACCTCACCTAACATCTTCCACTTTACCCTCACATTTTGACTCATCTCAACCAAATACACATTTTCCTCAACTTCTTTTGAGTCACCCCTTGAGTTGTCAAAAAGTTTGACGCATTCCTAATGATTCAGTTAACCATTCCCATACTTATCTCAACCATTTGAAATGGTCATCATCCTCATGGGTGAAGACTTATTATCCACCATAGATTATTTTAATCATTTAAAAAATCCAAATAATTTTCCATCGTTGGATCTTCCTCCATAAAACTATAAATAAACATGAAAACTATCATTTTCATCCATCCTGACTTGTGTTATTGAAAATTTATCCAATTCACAAGCAAATCAAAGTGAATAAAATCAAATCACAACATCCAAAAATATTTTTTGCACCAAAATGTTGCCCATTCTCCTTTACACTGGAAGAGTGACCAACCACATTATTTAATAGCAAATCAAGTTTACATCATAATGAAGGAAAATTATATATTTAAGGTATAAGTTTACTATTTTCTTTGTTTGTTTCTCTATTTTAGGTTGAATCTATCTTATATTAAGATTGCATAATTAGTTGATTTCTTAGCATTTCTAGATTTAGTTCATACATTTTATCATGTCTGGTGGGACTTTTTCCCTAGTCTTTTTCATCTTACATTCATTATAATTACATTTAAAAACTATTTTTCATTTGATTTTATCTATTTTTATTTACATATACATTTAATCTTGTCTTTGTGAGTACCAATTCAAGCTATAGGTCACTATTTGATGTTTTCTTCTCAACTATATATGCTCACTATGTAACTAAAGATTTGGAAACATTAGTTATGAAATTATACCCCATAATAGTGAAATCATCTTTTGTTCCATTTTTAATCTCTTTTTTCTAACTTTATTTACATAATAATATTTATTTTCGCATTCTAATTTTGTCTTGTTTCAAGTTTTTATAACTCTCTATTACAAGAAAGCAATGAATTCGACAACCTTTTTAGCAAAATTGTTGTTTTGAACTAAGAATTTGTCCTAATTGGCTATAAACATTAATCTTGGAAACAAAATTGTCTTATAACTGTGAATTTGTCCCTCTATGTTTTCTATTTCTATCTTTTCAAGTCTAACAATGAAATTATTCTACATTTACAAAATCATCCTTCTAAGCAATAAAATTATCATTCTGCATAGGAAAATCACATTTTCTATTAGTGAAATCATTTCTACAAGCTACAAATTTGTCATTTCAACTAGAAAAATAATTTTTGTATCTACAAAAATTATCATACAAGCCATTGAAATTTTTCTATAAGTGCAAATTTATTTATTCTATTTTTTTTGTATTTTTTTTATTTCATATGTTTAGGTTTTTAGAATTTCACATTTCTATCTTTCTACTTAACTGTGAATTTGTCACAAAGAAGTAGTTTTTATGTTAATTTTGTGGTTTTTATTTGATCCATTACAAGTTGACTTGTACCAAGCCTAAACAAACACTCTAACCATTTATTTGTATAATGTTTTTCAAATATAATCTTCAAAAATGCTAATTTTTTTATTTTTGTTTATTTTACTAATGCTTTCAATTTTATTTTCAAAATTTTTAGTAATTACATCACATTTCATTTAGAGTTATTTATTTTCCTATTATAATTCTAGTGTAATTATGGAAATTGTGTGTTTTCTTTCCTTGGTATCATATTAGTGATGACACTCAAGAATAAAAAATAATTTCATAATTTTATGTGTTACCTAAGTGGTGTTCGTTTATGCTCTTTCCTTGGCATCAAATTAGTGATGTACTCAAAAATAAAAAATAAACACTTATCCTCAAGTCTCTCAAAATAAAAGGAAAACTATTTTATGTGAGGAGTCATCTCAAACAAGCCATGTATTTTCCAAAAAAATCCATGCAACCCAAGGAACTCAAGAGATTATGAACTTTAAATCTCTTCAATCAATCAATCCCTTTAGTAACCCCAATTTGAATGTGAATACAAATTTACCTTCATGAGTTTATCCAAATAATCTGATTTTGAATATACCTTGAAACACACCAATCATGCAACAAGTCAACTCAAACTTGAACATGGGTCTCTTATCAAATTCAAGTTTAACCAATCAACATTTAATTAAGTTGAATTTGAGTGAACACCTAGATTCACAAGGTTATATTCAAATTAATTTTAGTTTGAATGTTCATTCAAAATCATCAATCAACCCCAATCAGATCCTCTAAGGCTCACCAATTATTTCTAATCAAAATAAAAATCAAAGATTTAATACCCATTCTAGTTTGCCCAATCAACCATCTAATCCTAGTTTGATTATTACTTCATGCACACTCAATAATATAAATCTAAATAGTGGTGTGCCAAATCAGTTTTTTTTCTTCTAACACTCTTAGATTGGTTCCATCCAATCCAAGTTCCAATCCAAGTTTTAATTAAAAATTCAATCCAAATCCAAATCAATTTAACTCTAATCCAAATCTTTCATTTAATTCTACTCTAAATCCTAACACAAGTTTAAACCAAATCCAAAAACCAACTAATTTGAAGAATTCCAACCTTGATACTAACTTTAACTTCAATAATCTAAACACAAATCCTAATTTTAACCTTAACCAAAACCAAAATAACCCAACCCAAAATCCCAACCAAGTTAAATCTAATTTAAGCATAGGTTTTAATCCATTTAATTCAAACTTTAGCATGCATCCACCACAATCCAATCCAAGTTTGTTTGATCAAACAATTTTTAGTTATAACACCAATCCCAATTACATGAACTTTAACAATAATACACTAAACAAAATTAAATTTTAACCCAAACCCAAATCCAACAAACCCAAACATAAACTTTACACATAACCCCAACCTTGGTTTTAACCCAAATTTAAATCAAACAAGATTTAGTTCTAATCCAAACCCAAGTCAAACATATTTTGGTTCTAATGAAAATACAAACCTTGGTTATAAATCTAACTTCAATCCTTTTTCAAACCCTCAAAACATCAATTTTAACAATCAACCTCCAAATAATTTTAACTGATATGCTCCATAAAACACAAACCAATTCATGGGTCAGCCACATAATCCATTAAGGCAAATGAACCAATTATCCCCATATCTCATACAATAATTTCAAAACATAAAGGATAGAGTTTAAGGCTTATAAGATGACACTTATTCTCATAAAAAATAATTCAAGTTTGAGGAAATTTGCTCATACCCATACGATTTAAGTAAAATGACTACACCTTTTTCAAAGTACTCTAAAATCCTAAAATTTAAAAAGTATAAAGGTAAATGATATTCAAATAACATCTAACCAACTTATATCACGCATGTGTAGACATTGCTTATAGTAGAAAATACATGTTGTGTTTTTTCTCATGAAGTATCAGGGGCCAAGCCCTTGAATGGTTTTCATGATGTCTGAAAGGATCTCTTTTTACCTTTGAATACTTATCTAAAAAAATTGCTTGACACTTATCTTATAATATCAAAAAATACTTAACCACCTTAGATTTACACAAGACTAGTCAATACAATGGTGAAACTTTTGCTTCCTTCTTCCAAAGATGGTGATCAATGGTAAATCATTTCACATGGTCATTTATTAAAATAGATATTGTGCACATATTTATAAAAAAACTTAAATTCATACTTGAGACACCATTTATTACTCTTTTTCCCAAGGTATTTTGATGAAATCATTAAAAAGAAAGTTCAAGTATAAAGAACATTGATTAATATAGTTGTAATCAAAATATTTAAATTGGATAATAATAATAAATCTAAACCAATAGACAAACCAGAATTCTTTTCCAAAAAAAATTGTTGGACATGATGTACCTGATGTCAAACAGATTCAAAACCCTCAACCTCAAACATAAAATATAATTAACCAAGCAATAATATCACAATTCCTAGTGGATGACCTAAACAAGGAAGATCTAAACATAAGTTCACTCAATTGGGTGACACTTATGATATATTTTTTTTAAAATTTGGCTCAATAAAACATGATCACATGGCCAAACATTAAACCCTTTAACAAAAATGTTCCCAAACCTGACTGATATAAAGAAGATGAGTATTATGGATACCATCAAATTAAAGGAAATAGAAATAAAAAACCAACCATCTAAACCATATAAAAATAAAAAAAATTGGGGATATACCAAGATCCATTCCCTAATCATGAGAAAAGAAAGGAAAAGCAAAAACAAGAATAACAAGAATCTATAATGTTAATCAGGTAAGTCATCCATTTGATTTTATCATCGATATCATCAATATCATGCAAAACCATGTCAATGTTACTACTTTGCCATCATAAAAATGTGGTGTTACCATAAGGCAAGAAAAGCTTACCCTCCTAAGTGCATCATCTTGTAATGTTGAATGAAAGTATAATATTATTAACCATATTGAGAAAATGCTAGTAAATATTTTAATTTTAGACCTTCTCAAAACATATCTTGTATATAAATATATTTTGTATAAAGTTCTCCAATAGTTAAATTTCCTTGAAGACATCAATCATTCAAATTTACAAGTGTTAATAGGTTATTTGGCAACAAATAATCAAGCAACATTTGGATGTTTGTCCTTTAGGATCAAACCATAATCTCCCATTGTACATAAAGGTTACTATCTCTAAGAACAAAATGAAAAGGGTTTTTATATATAATGGTTTGTCACTCAATATATGTATATTGAGGATTATAAAACATCTAGGATATCTAATAACCATGTTGGAAACAAACATCATTGACATAAAAGCATATGATAATAATGAGAGGCAATCTATTAGAATAATTTATCTTCTTTTGATGGTAGGGTTTATTATTAAAGAATCTCTTTTTCATGTTCTCGATCTTGATCTACTAGACAATATACTTCTTGGGTGCCCATGGATTCATCCCATAAATGTCATCCCATCCACTCTTCACCAATTTTTGAAATTATCCCATGCAAAAATAGAAATTACTATAAAAGGTGATCCTCATCCCTTCTAATATTACAAGATATTGGAAGGAACATACCAAAAATCAAATTATTTACCAGCTACAAATGATAATTTTACTCCTATTGAATATTATCCTTCACTTGTAAATTATGTCCATCTAAAAATATTATTTCAAACATCTCCCCTTGGTGGTTGTATTAATACACCCACTACCTCTATCTCTATTGAAAAAACATCAACCACAAAAGCATATAACCAACCATCTAAGCAAGATTCAAATAGTCTATATAAGCAAGCTTGAAATTAGCCTTTTATAGAACTAACTTCCAATCACCCTTCTATTAAGAAAGATTTCACTCTACCACCCATTACCATATAATCCTCATCTACTTCTTCCCACTTTAAAATCATTGATAGATTAATGAACAAGTATATATAATTCAATATTTTTACACAAGTATAATACATACCAATTTAAATAACTATGGAAAACCCCACCATTTGAAAGACAATAAAATGGTTAATAGTCTTGTTAAGACAAAATTTCTAGAGGGAGGTTTCCTTTTAGATGAACATACCAAATATTCTAATCCTTATTCCCTTTATTCTGATGAACTAGCTACTTGCTTCTCCAATAATAAGTATCTCAATGCAAAATCCATCATGTGTAATATAATGAACTATAAGGGTAAGGTATTGTCCTCCATGAACAAGGATCCATTGAACCTATCATAATAATACTAAATGAGGAAAAAATGGTATATGATTTAACCCACTTAACATGCATCGTACACTTTCCCAAAGTGACTCTTCTAGTGAGTCAAATGATGATTATTCAGATAGTGAGATGAGTTTCATAATTATCCATTTTGAAGAGCTTGCCCTCACCAACCTAGTTAATTAAAATGCCATACTTATATTTGACCTTGCATATTCATCCCTCATACAGTGGGAAAATTAAGTAACACCTCAAGTTGATCATTTTCAGAAAGATGAAGCTATATCTGAATTCTTGAGAACAAGAAATCAAATTCTAGTAGGTGACCACAAAAAAGGATTTATAATTCAATTAGATGATTCAACATACTTTGGGGAACAAAAATTACATCATAATTTTATTTCAACTTCTGCATATAAACAAATAGAGTTTTAGGAAGATTTATATCTTCCTATACCACCCCTAAATTACAAAGATGAATCAATTATACTTGTCGAAGAAACTATTATTGTGAACATTAAAACCGAAGAAGATCCTAAAATTGTTAAACTTGTTATTTTATTATTTTTGGGAAACTAAGGTCTAGTTCCTAAATAACAAAGGGTTTAGAGTAAAGGGGGAAAATGTAATTAAATATAGTAAAATATAGATTTATATCAATTTAATTAATCAATTGCATAGTAAAAGAAGTAAACTTAACTAGAAAAAAAGGTTGAAATGAATGATTCAAGGGATAAAAACTATTGTTTAATAATGGGAAGATGCCAGGAACCTAAAACTAGATTTTTTTTGGTGAAAGGATAGGAGTGCAAAAATAGAACACCTTAGGGTCTGATGTTGTTGTCCTTTTCTACAGCTATTATCTAAACTACTCATGGAGACCTAATTTTTTTGGGTTTTGTCTACTATCTCTATGTGATCCTTCTCATGAAATTTTAGATTTTTAATGTTGATGAAGCTTTCTATAAATCCATTTCAATCTTAAAACCCTAGGTTTACTTACACACATGAAACAACAAATACATCAAAGTAAAATGTGGGAAAACTGGGTTAGGGGAAGTATGATCACATGATCTCAAACCCCTAATATCCTAGTTGATACCTACATTAAACCTCAAGATAGGGTCTCAGATAAAATATAGTTCTCCCTTGTAGAACATGCATAATCAATGCATATGATAGATACAAGAATGAACTTTTGCCTAGGCCCTTCCTTGATCAACCATGCAAATTTATGTGTGATGCAGAATGTTGAGCTATACTATTGAATAATTTTTATTTATGTATTATGCCAATATAGTAAGTGATAAATATAAAATGCCTTGTGAAGTCCTTTATATAGGATACTCTTTGTTTTGAATTTGGGAACTTTATTCACATTTGGCCAATATTAGAAAGACAAATAAAACTTAAGGACAAAGCTAAGAAGGGCTTGGGACTCATCAAGTGAGGAAACCTAATTTTTAGGGGTTTAAAATGCCATTGGATAGGATCATTAAAAATGGACACCCTAGGGTCTAGTGATATAGTCCAATTCTGGTGCTCATGTCCTATAGGCTCAGGACCTAGGGGATAGGATTGGCTTAGGAAATCTAACCTAGCTAAGGTGGAATGATCTTTTAAAAATCTTAGGGTGACTAGAAATAAGAAAAAAAGTGATTCAAGCATGAAACAAGACCAAGATAAGTATAAAAAAAAGACATGGATGATGTGAACAAGGCTCATATTCACCAATCAAAGTCTCTTGTGAAAGGACTATGAAAATACATGATATGTTTGGTTTCTTGGCTAATTTAGGGTGTATACATTTCCCCCCCTTTTATTTTAGTGATGTAATGAAATGAAGTACTAGAGTAAAGGAAAGAAAATAAAATGTGTACCTAAACCTACCTACATGGAGATGAATGTGTTGCAAAAGGGTCCAACTCACTTCCTAGCTAGGGAAGTGGATAGAGAGTCAAATAGTGTCTGGATAAAGAAAGGATCCCTAAAATAGATGCTCCTATATTGAATCTAAAAGTGGAATCCATGTAATATGGAGGAAGGAAATGATTTTCCCTTATGTTAAATCTAGCTAAAAATAAGGAATGCTCAGAGACCCAAAACCAATGTCTGTCCTCTGTCCCACTTAAACTCATGTAATATGGAATGTATGTATAGAATTTGTATATTATGAAGAGCAAAATCTATCATGCACCCACTCTAAATATCTAAACTAGAAATGATAAATTCTTAGAGGCCTAAAAACAATGTTTGTCCTCTATCATATATAAACTCATGTAGTCTGGGTCTAGATAATATAATGGACCAACCATTATAGAGGACCATGAAATCTAATCTAGTGACAACTTGGGTACTTCTAGGTGTAATCTAAAAATCTGGTTAATGTGCAATAAGATAATGTCATGTCTTGCTATTCCATATATATAATCTTGGATGATGAATAACATGAACATTTGTGTTATACCCCCATGTTTGGTATATGAGTGATATGTCTATACAATATGAAAATATGTATAACCACATGTGATATGACCTATCGTGCCATGCCCCATGTGCAACATTGGAGATCAAAACACTATGTTATGCACCATGTCTATAATCTAATATCTAGTCCTATAACTATGCCATGTTATATGAAGTTATATGTGTGAGACATGTAATAATGTAGATGCCTCTAAATATAGTATTTGAGTCTGAATTTGTATCAAAGTTAATGCAAGTCCATATATTCTGAATCACTATATCTAAATAGTTTATATGTCTATAAACTAAAATCAATATGGATCTGTATTATTTGAACCATTATTTTTGAATAGTCTATGTATCTATAAACTAAAGGTATATCCCTTTGAACATCCTGAATACTGTTGAGTAACCTATATAATCTAAATCATTATATATCTCACCTTGACCTAGGCTGAATATAGTAATTTGACTACTGGATATGTATGAACCATGGTGTATCCACCTATGAGAGTAGATGGGTCATAATGGCTAAGTGTAGGAATATGAATATTAGGAATGATGCCCCCTTTTTGGGGATAGGGATGAAATTTGTGATAGAGGAGTTTGATCCAGAAGTGATGAATAGTGGCATATTAATCGCTATAAGGTTGGTATGTTGTGTAGATATTGAAAGGTTGTTTGATTGATTAGACTTATTTATTGAAAGTGAAATAAGTTTTGATTGGTGAGGACTAGGGTGTGTGTCTAGGTGTAAGAGAAATATAAGTATGTGTATTCCATAGTGGGTAAATGAAGTAGTGAGAGATCAAAGCCTATGTGACATCGAAGGTATCATTATCATGAATCCATGGAATAAAATAGTTTTAAAAATGGTATTACGAGGTTTAAATTAAGGGGAAAATGGTATTTTCATTTGATTGAGAAAGTTGGGTAATATAGGAAATTAGATTGATTCTTGACTCATTTATGTATTAACTAATTTGAAATTTTGGATCTTTGGAGTGAGAGATGTGTCAAGGAGATGAACACCTATAGAAACCTAAACTAGCCATTGATAACCTCCAACTAGGCTTTTGGCTAATTTCCACTTAAAATACACAATTTGGCCTAAAAACACTAAAGCACATTAAAAGATTTGAAATTGATATAGTCAAGTTTTGATTCTGGGTAGGGTATCCCTAAATGGGGTAATGCAATTTATGGGCTAGCTAACTTTGATCAAATCATTCTGAGTCAAAATGCCAATTTTTCACCTGGGTGCTCTGGATTTCTCTTTCCTATCAAATCTTCTGCATGAGACATGTGCCTTTGTTATTTTTTGATGGTAGCATCCTATATGGGATAATAGCTATAATGCATCTGACATTGCCTTCCAATTCCAATCTAATAAAATTTTGAACCAATAACAAGACATTCTAATTAATTTGAGTAATTTGTGCACAAAGTGCTTAAACGTGCTTAAGAGATAAGTAGCCCAAATCAGTGCATAGTTAATAATTCCATGGAAACTTGTTGAATAACTTGTTTTTAGAAATGAATATTGAATATATGCATCATCAGGTGATGTCATTTCTTGGGAAGACATCCCTAGGCCATAAATGCAACAAATATCAAGATTCATGCCTTTCATGCCTCATTAATGCCTCCATGATGCCCTCAATGCCTCTTAATTTCCCCTTATTCTAATTTCATGATGAGGATAATTATAAACTTAATTCCAAAAATTGAATTAATCTTCAACCACACATCTTCATCTTAGGATGGACGGTTCAGGTTGATTATGATCAATCTAAAAAATCTATAAATAGGAGGCCTTACCACATCATTTCTAAGCTATTTTGGTGCAAAGTTATTATGCTCAAATATATTCAAGAAGACTTGATAATGAAAAGTTATAATGCAGGATTGGTTATAAAAGCTTCATGCAACTAGTACTATGATGCCAAATTGATTCCAATCCATGCCAAACCACAAGCCAAATGTGCCAAGAAGATATGGAGGTAGCCAAGATTCCATTGCCAAGGACTTCATGAGCACAAGCCGAGAAAGCCACCACAAAAAGTATTTTAGAACATCCAAGGAAGGTAAAAGAGGGTTTATGTTGAATTTTAGGTATGTGTTTTATTCATGTTTGTTAACTAAGCTCTCCTTTGTGTCTAGGCCTAGAGATGTTATGCTAGTTAGTGTGTTTCTTTCATTTTGTTTTCATTTTGAAACTAAAACCATACTAACAATCCTCTCTTGAATCAAATTCCTAGATCAAATAATGGCACACTCGATTGGATTAGACACATCCCACACATGAAGATCATTTTTTAGGTTTAAAATATTCATTTGGACCATTAAAACTCTTATAAATTAATTTTCTAACTTTATTTTACCATTTTTATTTGCTATGGGTTTACATAGTAATTAACATCAGCTAATAAAATTGACATTGGTTGGATAGTTTAACTAGCATTAGTTAATAAAAACTAACATCAGTTGGATAAATATCATCAGTTACATTGGTATAACCAATGCCAGTTATATAACCGTCATCAATTAGAAAATGTAACCATCATTAATTATATAATCGACATTGGTCACTATGTTTTTCTTAAAACATAGACCCAAGAGCTCTTTTTTTAATGTTCATTATTTCAAACCTAAAAGAGCTTCAAGGCTAAAGGACATGCTAACATTTTTTTTTATAGGACCAAGCTTGAAATTTGCTAAAAATATGTTTTGGATCACCTTTTGCATGCTTAAAAATCAATTAGGAACCTTGTTTTGGTGTTTAACAAAAAAAAATTAGATATTTATGGTGAATGTTTTCAAAGTTTGCAACAAAGATGAAGGGGTCAAATGAACACAACCTCATATTCCATTTGGGCTTAAAAATGAACTCACATTTTCAAAGCTTTTTATTTACTTAGTTGTTTAGATTAAATTTTTGTTTGGAAAAAAGAGGGATGCGTGTGTGCTCTTCCATTTGTCCCCTTTAGATAACTCTTGGAATCAAAAGTTCTATTCCAATTAAAAAAATCTTAGTCCAAGGATTAGAAATAATGTCATCTAAAGCACTCCATAAAAACTCTCAAAGTTTGGGTGACCCTGAAAATGACCCTAAAGTATTTCTATTATTCTTTTATTTTTATGTAAATTTGGCTTATGAGGGGGATGTCATTACCTCTCATGAGTTCTTTAGGGAAGCTTTGACCCAAATTTTCATCTCCTGACATTGAATTCACTTACTCCTTATAAATTGCACACAAGACATATCTACATTTAGACATCACACTACACATAGTGAACAATAGGATGTAGTGGCTGTAAAAAGGACTATACCTTTTTACAACTAGCCAATGTCATGGTCACCCAATTTTCATGCTTTTTTTTTGCATTTTTTGGCATGATAGTCATTATTTAATTGATTCCCATAGAAACATTTGAAAGCTTGCTAGTTTAGTCAACCCCACATTGACATACCCTTGCTAGGATTTGGATGATTATACTTAGTGTATTTTGGTCATTTTTGCTTGGTATATTTTGAGACTAAAACTTGTTTATTTGTTCATAAAGACATGTTAAAATTTTTTTGTCTATATGTCACTCTTTTGTCTAAAGAGGTGTTATGTTAGCCATTTTACACCACACTTGTGCCTTCAAATTTTTGCTAAACTTGTTTGTGTGTGTGTTATTTGAGTTGTGAAGGGTAGCATTATGCTACCCAAATCATGTCAAAACATTTTGAGACTTTTAAGTCTTTGAAACTGTAATATCCCCAACCAGTAGGGATATGCAAACACAAGATGCTCTGATACCACTGTGATATCCCCTTCTAATAGGGATATATGAAAGACACAAAACTCTGATACCAAAGACAAAGCTCTGATACCACTGAAATGTCCCTTACTTAGGGGCTCTTTTATCTGCACAAAGCTCTGATACCACTGTGATATCCCCTTTCAAACAGGGAACATATAAACACATAAAGCTCTGAACAAGATGCAATTTTCAAAATAGATTCAAACATGCATAAACAAATCACAGATCTTATCATTCATCCAGCTGATTACAATAGATGTCCTCTCTTATGCCAACCAAAAAATATTACAGATAAGGTCTTAAAACCCTGGCTTTTGCTAATCTAGTAATGAAAACTGGATCTGGAAGTGTCTCGGCCTTTCTGTGTCGACACACAGTCGCCGTCGTCGGTCGATATCTTGCCGACGTTGGTCTCTGTCGGTCGGCTTTCTGCCGACGTCGGTCTTCAGTCGACCGATGTCGGTCACTGGAAGCCCTTTCTCGGTCGATGTCGGTGCCTGAACAGCTCTGAACGGACCTGTACGGACGTGGTACGGCCACCAACCTGTCTCTTCTTAACCCCTGATTGCTGAACAGCCTGATCTCACGAATATAGATTCTAACACAAGATCTATCTCTGTATAACTTATTGGATCAAAACTAAATTAAGAAAATACCTGGAAAGCTCTGTGATAAACTTTTGTGTGAAGTTATCTCTCAACCCTAGAATTCTGTGATAACTTCTGGATGAAGCTATCTCTCAGATCTGTATCTCTGTGATAACTTCTAGATGAAGCTATCTCTCAATTTGGCAATAAATTAGCTGATATCTCACAGCCTCTAAATCACACACAATGAAGAGTTGACGTTCTCCACTGCAATGGAATCCTGGAACCCTTGGCTCAGTCTTCACAGAAGAATTTCTCCAATTTCAATAATCAATTCATACATGCATAATCAATAATGGCCTCCATGTGAAACCCTTATACCCTCAAAAGATATGCTTGCCCTAATTAGGGTTTTCTTAAATTAGTATTAGGGTTTCTAATTTAAAATTAGACCAAATAATTAATAATTAATAATTAATTATTAATGAGACCAATTAATTAATATTTGATTAAATCAATCAAATATTAATATCTCCCTCAATATACGTCAGATCCTCAAACCGATTGAAGCAGGTGAATCAGGGAGTGATTTCGCACATGACCATACCAAAATAAAGGTGCTCTGCTACACGTCAAATATCCCTAAATAATAGGAGCTCAGGCTCAATGCATCTGAAATAACCTAAATGAAAACCAAATGTAGAAATTCTGTGAATCAAAGTCAAGCCAAGCTCCATTATGACCCTCTATCCATCCTATTAGCCTACGAAGGTCATAAAATAGACTAACCATCATGCCTATCAATGTCCACGAAAAAGGGGACATGACAATCCGCCCCTCTGGAAATTGCTTGTCCCCACGCAATCTCGGAACAATGAACTACTCGATCCACCTGGATCCCAAAGGTAGTTATGCTCTGCACTGCTGTGAATCAATGCAAGTACCTATAACATCAATAGAAGTAGAACAAAGAGGAACCCATAATCAAATTGGCGAACACAACTCAACCAATCTCTGAAATCACAACTGCCCTGGATGTGTCGATACTGTAGACTGTGTACTTGGCAACTGCAAATCCCATCTACAAAAGATGGTGTTAATCCATCCCATAACTGATCCCTCTGTAATGGTGGCACAACCAACTGTACCATACTGTCAAATGTGTGAGAAGAATCAATTTGGAGACTCAACTCCACTGGTATCCCAAACTCCTCAGAATCAGGTACTCCCAAGTCCTGAATATGTGTGTGAGCCTCAACCACATGCTCCTCATAAGCAACTATAGAAACAAACTCATCACCCACACTCAGTATACTAACATCTGAGTACACCTCCACACTCTGAATGCAAGCATCAGACTCATCCTCACTGTCTAACTCCTGAGTTAGACTCACCTTAAGACAAAGCTCATCCACAACATCCTCAACTACTCCTGCCTATGAAGATAATGCGGATAACTCATTACCTGAAGATGTGTTAATATCTCCCTGTACTGGATCAGCATGACTATCAAACTCATCATGCAAGTGGCTGCATGTCATAGGGAAAGCCCTACGATCCTTGGGCCTATTAATTAAATTCTTTAACCACATGCAAGCTCTAGGTGAGACATTTCTCCCTTTTGTCCAGACATACCATAAATCCTCTGCCAAGAGCTTGGAAATTTTATCCTCCTCCTCAAACAAGATTGTGAACATAATAGAGTGCATTGATGCCAATATATTGCTAGAATGAAACTCATCTAAAATATTCCAAAATATTTTAAACATCATGTGAATTTCACCAATACAACCTACTAACATCATAATGTTTTCAAATCCATACCTTGCAAATGTTTCAAGTAATCTTGCCCTCCTTGAGAAATGAGGGTCTCTAATGTTATCCAACTTTTCGAAGCTTTTTACCATGGCATAAAGTACCTCTCTCATAATCTGATCATCATGAAAATCAAAGCTAGCTATGATCCTCATCATTTCACTAATGCAAGAGAGAGCTGCAAGTCTTACCACCTCATCCTGATGTCTCAATAATCGGGGCTTCACCAACGAATCAAACACTGGAAATAACGTTGTTTGCATCTCATAAGTATTTGAATACTCAACCTTGCCTAAATAAGTGTCCAACTCCTCCAAAGTTTTTAGAATGTCATCTGCTTGCTGGAATGGATTATCTAGCTTCTTCTTCGCATTGTGCATTCTTTCTTCCAAATCTTTGACACCTGTTACAGCCATACTGATACCCAAACTACCCAACAGGATGGCAAGACATTAGCTCTGATGTGCCCAATAGGATGGCAGGAATTTAGCTCTGATGTGCCCAACAGGATGGCAGGAATTTGGCTCTGATACCACTGTGATATCCCCAACCAGTAGGGATATGCAAACACAAGAAGCTCTGATACCACTGTGATATCCCCTTCTAATAGGGATATATGAAAGACACAAAACTTTGATACTAAAGACAAAGCTCTGATACCATTGAAATGTCCCTTACTTAGGGGCTCTTTTATCTGCACAAAGCTCTGATACCACTGTGATATCCCCTTTCAAATAGGGAACATATAAACACATAAAGCTATGAACAAGATGCAATTTGCAAAATAGATTCAAACATGCATAAACAAATCACAGATCTTATCATTCATCCAGCTGATTACAATAGATGTCCTCTCTTATGCCAACCAAAAAATATTATAGATAAGGTCTTAAAACCCTGGCTTTTGCTAATCTGGCAATGAAAACTGGATCTGGAAGTGTCTCGGCCTTTCTGTGTCGACACACAGTCGCCATCGTCGGTCGATATCTCACCAACGTCGGTCTTTGTCGGTCGGCTTTCTGCCAACGTCGGTCTTCAGTTGACCGATGTCGGTCATTGGAAGCCCTTTCTCAGCCGATGTCGATGCCTGAACAGCTCTGAACGGACCTGTACGGACGTGGTACAACCGCCAACCTGTCTCTTCTTAACCCCTAATTGCTGAACAGTCTGATCTCACGAATATAGATTCTAACACAAGATCTATCTCTGTATAACTTATTGGATCAAAACTAAATTAAGAAAATACCTGGAAAGCTCTGTGATAAACTTCTGTGTGAAGTTATCTCTCAACCCTAGAATTCTGTGATAACTTCTGGATGAAGCTATCTCTCAGATCTGTATCTCTGTGATAACTTCTGGATGAAGCTATCTCTCAATTTGGCAATAAATCAACTGATATCTCACAGCCTCTAAATCACACACAATGAAGAGTTGACATTCTCCACTGCAATGGAATCCTGGAACCCTTGGCTCAGTCTTCACAGAAGAATTTCTCCAATTTCAATAATCAATTCATACATGCATAATCAATAATGGCCTCCATGTGAAACCCTTATACCCTCAAAAGATATGCTTGCCCTAATTAGGGTTTTCTTAAATTAGCATTAGGGTTTCTAATTTAAAATTAGACCAAATAATTAATAATTAATAATTAATTATTAATGAGACCAATTAATTAATATTTGATTAAATCAATCAAATATTAATATCTCCCTCAATATACGTCGGATCCTCAAACCGATCAAAGCAGGTGAATCAGGGAGTGATTTCGCACATGACCATACCAAAATAAAGGTGCTCCGCTACACGTCAAATATCCCTAAATAATAGGAGCTTAGGCTCAATGCATCTGAAATAACCTGAATGAAAACCAAATGTAGAAATTCTGTGAATCAAAGTCAAGCCAAGCTCCATTATGACCCTCTATCCATCCTATTAGCCTACGAAGGTCATAAAATAGACTAACCATCATGCCTGTCAATGTCCACGAAAAAGGGGACATGACAGGAACATAAAATTGATCACATTATTTGAGAATGCTTACACTATTAGGCTATTCATTTTGTTTCAAGACTTGTTTCACCTTATGCCAAAAACCATTTTTTCAAACCATTTCATGTATAACATTTGGACCTTTGTCTTGTGTTGTCATGTTGTCCAATCTTGTCTAGCTTGTTTAGTCAAATCCTAGTTTTCAACATTGAGTTTTCAATTATCCTTGTCAACTTTGGATCCAAACATTGATTAATTTGTATTTAGGCCTCAATTCATGGGACTGATACACAAATATTTCTCTTTTGGGTTCCATAACTTTGGCTAATCGATTACCCAAATTTAAAAAATATTGATGGTTTATTTGTTTATCACCTATCCTTATCATTGTTCATGCCTTTATTTTGGAGAACACAAATTTATCAAAGATACTTTTATCTTATGCCTTAAGCCAACTGATCATGTTTATTTTTGATTTCATGTGTTGGGTCTATGTCAAAGTTGTTTCCAAACTTGTTAGATTAAATAAAATCACATCAACCTTTATTCAAGTCTAGTTTATGATGTTATTTGGCCAAAAGTCCTAGCATATGCCTATTTGTTTGAGCCTAGATTTTGACTCCATGTTTGGACAAAAGACCTAGTAACTCAACTTTTCCCTTTCCTAGTTTAGACCTTGTTTGGAACACTTTGACCTAAACCTTTGACATGCCAATTTTTATTCAGATGCTTGACCTTTTGTGTGTATGACATTTGACATTAGACATTTGATGTTAGACTATTTTATGCCAAGTATTAGCACAAATAATTTTGGAGATATAGCTCCACTTTCAAACCACATTGGAGATACAAATCCACCTTTTGACAAATTTAGACCAAGCTTGAGCCATTTGTCCTTTGGACATAGTTTTCTAGAGTTTGTAAAACTCTAAGCCTTTTTATTTTGGAAATTTTGTCATTTACATGGATATGTCTCACTAAACTTATAGTGGAGTCACTTAAAATCTAAATTATGATAGAATGCCCGCACAAAATGACTTTTATGGCTTTAGTCAAGATACCAATGGTGTTAATCTGGTTTGTGAGACATATTTCTATTCACCTCTTATTAATCATTCATGGGGAAAAAGTCACAAAATAACTTGTAATCCAACTCAAGACCTTGATTGGTATGAAGAGGCTTGTGAAGATGACTTTGAATACCCAACTATAAATAATACTATTTGGGATATGAATCCATACCCTCTTTTCAATAATTAGTATGTGGAACACAGTCAAGAACTAGCTTATGAGCTAACTCACAACTGGGATGATATGGTTTATGAGGAATAATTGGATGCTTTGGCTTATGCGAGTAATCAGGATCTACCACATCATACCATTTCTATCCTAGGACCACAATGTTGCACCATTCACATACCAAGACCTTATCCTTTGGTTTATATGAGCAACCAAGCTCCATAATTCCCAACCATTTCTATATCAGGACCTCATCCTTTGGTTTGTGTGAGCAATCAAGCTCCATAATTTCCCTTCATCATTCCAAGACCTAGTCCTTTGGCTTGTGTAAGTAATCAAGCCCCACAACACCCTATTGTTTCCATCTTAGGAATTTATCCTTTGGCTCATGCAAGCAATCATGCTCTCAAAGGCCCTACGATTATTCAATTACAAGTCATTACTCATCCATTACCAATCCCAACCAAACCTAAACATATCCAATCATTTGAAGAGCAAGCTATGTTCAAAATTGGTATTTTTGAACTCATTGGAAACCAAAGCCTAGACAACCAACCAATCCAATATTTTTTTGTTGAACCAACCACTTATGATATGTTAACCTATGATGAATCACCTATTGATCCTATACTAGTTATTAAGGAATCTCACACTTACAAGCTAGTCTTTGCCAATTCACTTCTTAATGATTATAACCACCTTTGGGTAAATCATTACTTTGACCATGTCTTAATTTTTCAATAGCCTCCTATTGGTAAGCTAATCTTTGAGGAGTTGTCTCTTGACTTATTTCCCATCCTAGAGGAGTCTCACTTTGACAAACTAGTGTTTGTGGATCCCATTATACCATCATAGGTTGTTACTTATCCAAAACCAAATATTCAACAAGACATCATTATAACAAAGTACCCATCAGATGAAGAATCAGAGTTAGAGTCAAGTTTTACTCTTGGACTGATATTAGATTTAGCATCTAAATCAAAATCAAAATCAACATTAGTCTCAAGATCGAATTTAGAGTCTCTTGAATTAGAATCAGATTCAAAAGAAGAATATGTTCATGGCTATTACAATATTGGTTATGCATGCCTCACAAATCATTTTAAATACATTTATGGTCCTTTTATAGTTTTTTAGGATGAGTAATTTAACTTTGACATAAGTTATCCTAGTATCTTCTATGAGGTTTATGCATCCTCTCCCTATTCCATTACCACTCCATAGGCCATTACCATCAACCAAAATAGTCATATTATTGACATTCCATCTCCCACAAGTGTTGATTTGGATCAAAAAAATCACACTTTATTGAACTACATACATGGCAACATAGCAGTTGAAGAAGAGCAAGGAGGATAAGACCACATATATATAGCATAAGAACACTCTCTTAGTGAAACCTTTTTAGAGGTGCTAGGGGACAATCAAAGTCACAACTCAGCATCTTCTAGTGAAACTTTTTTGTAAGTGCAAGAAGACAATCAAAGTCAAAATTCAACATTCCTTAGTAAAACCTTCTTGGAGGTGTTATGAGACAATCAAGACAACTTCATTAGTGAAAACCTCTTTGAAGCACCAATAGATAAGCAAAAACTTTATTCACTACTTGATGAAGACAAATCAAAAATCAAATCAAAATAGCTTCCAATCTATAGCCTAATCAAATGGTAGCTGTAGATATCCAATTCCTAACACCATTTGTGTCAAAATTATCAATCTTATTTGAATTACACTCAAATGCACATTTTAGGTCAAAATGCATAAAACATTCTAAATGGTTCAAACTTGTTGTTTACAAGTTTCATTATAGGTCAAAATATCCCTAAATAAGGAAATGCATTTTATGGGCTAGCTAACTTTGATTAGGTCATTTCGAGTCAAAATGACCATTTCACCATTTAGTGCTTTAGATCACTCTTTTCTTCTAATCCATTGGTATACATAATGTACCTTTGTTATTTTCTTTTGGTAAAATCCTAAATGGGAATATGGTTTCAATGCATCTAGCATCACCTTCTAATTCTTCTCGTGTCAAATTATGACCCAATAATGTGACTTTATGACCATTTTGATTAATTAAGGACCAATTTTTAAATAATTGCACAAATATTGATTAACCTTGTTTAAGGATAATTAATCCAAATAAAGAGCTTAAGTGGATTTTCCATGAGAGTTGTTGAATATTTCTTTTTAAAAATTGATTCTTATTATCTACATCATCTAGTGACATCATCTATGGGGTGGCATCCATCAAGCCATAAGTGCATAAAATATCAAGATTATGGATTACCCATGCCTAGTTAATGCCTCTCATGCCTCTTTAATTCCCCTTCTTCCAAGGTCATCTTGAGGATAATTATGGATTTAATTACAAATAGTAGGATTATCCTCAACCACACATCTCAATCTTGAGATGGATGGTTGAGGTTGATCCTGACCAATCTCAAAAATCTATAAATAGAGAGGCCATGGACATCATTTCTAAGCTATTTTGGTGTAAGGTTATTATGATCAAATATCTTCAAAGCTTAAACATTACAAATTTATAATGCTAAATTGTTTCTACAAAGCTTCATTGATAAGCTAGTTTAGTGATTCCACATCAAGAGCCTAGGTTTTATGGAGTGTTCTTGAGGCATTAGAAGAGCTTACCACTATTGTTGATAAAGACAAGGATGCTTGATCAAGGGAGAACATGTTTTTGAGCCACATGGGTATGGTGAATCCATTTGAGAAGGTAATATGGTGATTGCTTTCTTTCATTTGTTTCTTGTTATCTTTTGTACTTCCCATAGGAATAAATAGGCTTGGTTAGTTAGTTCTTTATGCATGTTTCATTGTTTATGGACTAATTCATGACTAACTTGCTTTGTAATCCTCTCTACATCTTGGCATGCTCGATGGGAAAAGATACATCCTTCACCTAAAGGATATCCTTTTGGAACCTTAAAAAACTTATTTGAGATTTTAAAACTCTTGCAAATTGGTATTCTAACTTTATTTTTTCATTTTTGGTTGCCACAGTTTTTACATAGTAACTGACATCAACAAAAATAATAACATCAGTTACATGGCTTAATCAGCGTTGATCAGTAGAACTAACATCAGTTAAATCTCGATTGGTCATAACCAATGTTGGTGGTATTGACTGATGTCAGTTACTGTGTTTTTTTCAAAAACATAGACCTGCGACCTACTTTTCTAAATTTTCTTATTTTAAATTTAAAAGGGATTCAAAGCTAAAAGACATGCTAAAAATTTTACTACAAGATCAAGTTTAAAATTTTCTTAAAACATGTTTAAATCACTTATTCATGCTTAAAATTTTATTAGGAACTGTGTTTTGGTGTTTAACAAGGAATTTTTAGATGTTTTTTGGTACATATTTTTGAAATTTTACAACTAAGACCAATGGGTCAAATGAACACCACCATTCATTTTATTTAGGTTTAAAATTAAACACACTTGTTAATTATGATTTGTAATAGTTTATTAGATTAATCTTGTTTGGAAAAAATAGGAATCTTGTATGTATGTTCTTTCATTTGTCCCTTATAGGGAACCCTTGGAATCAAAAGCACCATTCCTATTACAAATAGCCTAGTCCGAGGGTTAGAAAGAATGTCACCTAAATCACTCCCAAAAAACTCTTTAAAGTTTGGGTGATCTTAAAAATGACCCTAAAGTATTTTTATTTTCATGATTTCTTTATTTTTATACAACTTAGCTTGTGAGGGGGACTTCATCACCTTCCAAAAGTTCTTTAGGGAAGCTTTGACCTGGGGTTTCATCTCCTAGCATTGACTTTTTTTGAATATTTTTAGAGTTTCACATGAGATGTAGTAGCACTTTAGACATCACACTACACTGAGTGAACAATAGGATGTAGTGGTTGCATAAAAGTCTAGAACTTTATGCTACAAGATGAGTGATACAGACCCAAAATCCATGCTTTTATTTTGCATTATTTGGCATGAAAGTCATTATGTAATTGATTCCCTTAGAACATTCAAAACTTGATATGTTTAGTAAACCCCACTTTGCCATACCTTGTTAGTTTAGACTTAGGATGTTTATTTTTTTTATTAGCTTACTTGGTCTTGATTTGTGTCTAAACTACTTGTTAACTCAATGAACTTAACCAAAACACATTGTCCTTAATTTTTTTGAGCAAGGGATTTGTTACGCTATCCAAATGGAAAATTCATCTTTTCCTTGTTTAAATTGTTATCAAAAGATTTATGTCATGACATCCACTTTGGTGTATTCATGCTACCCAATTGATTCTATAACTTTTACACAGTTTATTTAAATCCTTCATTTATAATCCACATTCAAAATTGAACCTTTCTGAATTCTAAGGGTTAGTGTGTCAAAGTGGGTTTGCCATTTGTGTACTAAGCTTATTTTAACTTGGGTTAAATTTTCTATTTTTATTGAATATCATTTATTAAGACTCAAAATCACATTATCATCTTGGTAGACTCAAGTCATCTTGCATATCACTCATGCTTTGGGTCCTAGAACATATTTTATCCTACTAGATGTGGTGATGTTGTGTTGCCTATTTGGTCCTAGATTTATACTTAGTGATTCATGTATGTCTTTAAATATTGATTTGCTTAGTTCATTTTGTATTATTCATAATTCAGAGATCTTTCCTCTAAATTTCTAAGGTCAACTTGTTGAAGTTGAAACTAGCTTTTATAGTATGGGTGTATCACAAAGATCTAGGTTTTGGTGTACTAGTTTTCACCTTGGGTCTTTGAGTTACCATACTCTTTTCCAATTTATACAATTTCAACTTTACATAATGTTGAGTAATTTCATGAAACAAATCTTCTAAATTTTGTATGGTTTCAAACCACTCTCCATTATAGTCTCATTGATAGCTTTCTTATTTATTTAAAAAAGAGAGCCAAAGCATACATTGATTGGTTGTTGAACATTGGTTCAAAATTAGTCAAACACATGAAGAAGCTCTTTTTTAGACATGACTCAAAGGATCACTCATAGTAGGGCCTCTTATGGCCTTAGTTATGAGGATGAGCAATTCTATGATGGTCAAGATAACCTTATTATTTTTTATGATATCCCCATAATAGTAGGATTTGAAGATGATTACAATGAATATCAACCCCAAGAAGATCAAGATGAAGCCCTTATTAGATTGATAGAATCCATTTCTAGACTACCTTCTGACTTTCTTATGGAACAATTGCATACCTTGGTTAGAGAAGGAGAAAAATGATGGCAAGAGCAAGCTTTTTCACAAATAGAGATACCTCCTTATTATAACAAAGGAAAGGAAATACAATTAGATTCAAAACCCACAAATCCAAATATTCTATCTAAGATCAAGATAATAAGTCAATAATATGTAGATCAACTTATTTTAGACTTAACTAACTCCCTAGTTGCCACTTCAATTCACAATAAGGCTTCAAAAGAACATGAAGATATGGTGGATAGTACATAACAAATATTAGATGAGAACATTACCATAGTGGATCAAGGTAATCTAAATGAATAGGTAAAGTCATAAGAGACCTTATAAGATGTTCCATTTGACATGGAACATACATTCTTCAATCATCAAGAACCTCTTGTTACTTTTCAAACTCAGAAACCCAAATATTTAGTTCAAATTGAGGAAATCTATCAAAAAAACTAAAGATTTGTAAATAAACATAAACATTTCTAAAATCAATAAAAATTGAAACAATCAAGTTCATATAATGTTTTACCATACAAGAATCAATGGCCTATGTTCTCAACTCAAAAATTGAATCAAAACCAAATCATGGATCAAAAGGTATACACTCCCTATAGATCCATACAAAATTAGGGTCACATTCCACCCTAATAACAATAAAATTAGGGGCACATTCCACCCCAACAACAAAAAAAATAGGGGCACATTCCCAACAAAACCAAGGTCACATTCCACCCCAACAACAATAAAACTAGGGACACATTCTACCCCAACAACAATAGAATTAGGGGCACATTCCACCCCAAAAATAATGAAATTAGGGGTGCATTCCATCCCAATAGCAACAAAATTAGGGGCACATTCCACCCCAATATCAATAAAACTAGAGTCACATTCCACCCCAATAGAAATAGAACCAGGGGCACATTCCACCCCAAAAACATATTATCCAATCCATAAATACACTAAACATGCAAGAATGGAATTATATGAAGGAAATTGTCCAAATATTGGAGATGAACAATATATTCAAAAAGTACAAATTTGATGAGATATTCCCATATCCATTTGACTTATCTATTCTCCAAAACCCCTTTCCACTTCACTTTGAGGCATCAAAATTTGACAAATACAGAGGGAAAGGAGATCCACATAAACACATATAATCATTCTTCATCTCATGTCAAGAGGTTTCTTTTAGTATTGAATACTTATTATAACTTTTTTTACAAAGTTTAGTTGGACAAGCTCTTGATTGGCTACTTAAACTACCCAAGGGATTAGTTTTAGATTGGAATGACTTATCAAAAAAGTTTGTTAACCATTTCTCATACAACATATAACATGAATTAACAATTTTTGACTTATGTAAAGCTAAAAATTGTTACAGTGAAAGTTTTGTTGTGTATCTACAAAGGTGGAGAGTATTGGTAGGCCGCTTTCAACACAATTTACCAGACAAATAGTTGGCTGCTATCTTTACACAAAAATTTTATCTTGAAGTTACACATAATCTATGGTTAGAATTTACTAACTCATTTGAATTAATTATTGATAAAGGGGTGTAGATTGAGAAGGCTCTTATTGTTAGGGGGCCTTGTTAAGATCTTTGCATAAGGACAAGCATATAATTAGAATAAATCACCATCTCCTTAAATATTTATGTAGGATAAATCTAAGGGCTTTCACAAAAATAAAAGCATGGTTAGAAATGGGTTGAAAAAAATAAGACATGTACAAATGGTATAGACTCTGCCTCCTCTAAATATACAATTAACTCCCTCAAATCTGATACCTACTTTACAAAGAAAACCTCCATAAAGGACATTTCATAACAATTTTAGAGTCTTTATAAAATTAGGAGAATCAGTTGAAGCATTATTACAAAAGCTCATTATAGCTAACTTAATTATATGGCTAATATCAAGGCCATTTCCTCAAGATTAGCCAAAACTAGACTGGTACAAAGAGAAGGAATGATGTAAATTTCATCATGTTGTTGATCATGGTACATATTTTTGTGTTTAATTATGACATATTATTGAGGATTTTATTGAAAATGGTGAGTTGGAAATTAAGTTGGCTCCTAATCAAGACACAAATTAGGATATGGGAATCTATAAAGGCCCCTTTCCTCAACATGATCTGCCACCACCAAGAAATAATCAAAATGGTCACAATCAAGGATAGAGGTAGAATCAAAAACAACAACAGGGTCAAAATCATAATGAGCATAATCAAGATCATGATCCCCACACTAATAATGTGGCTTATAACAATGTGCCTTATGATTATAATAACAATGTGGGATGCATTTTTGTAACTCACATTACCATTGTTACTGTGACAATATGTGGCCAATCTCATGTTCTTCACAACATGAGACCCATCATTATAGGGTCATCACCCTCTCCCCCTAGTAATACCATGTAAAGTTCATATCATCATGTTGCTACTCCATTTGCATAGGTTACTAATCTTGAACAATAGTATCATTCATCTAGAGGCTCCTTGTTAACCCAAAATTATGGAAATGTCATTAATTACCCATGAATCGCCATCTAAGGCCCTTTGCCTCATCCTTCTAAGTGTAATGACTCCTTGCCACCTTTAGGTTATGCAGTCACAACTAGACAACCATGAGTTACCATCCAGGGCCCTTCACCCACTTCTTTCCATAAACCCAATGAGAACATTGTGCCAATGGCTCCAAAGCTAAGTAATATTCCCATAATAACTAAACTAGTTCAATCCATAATTCAAAGGCCTTATAGTCTAATAGACCAATTAGATAAAACCCCTATGCAAAATTCCATATTATAACTCTTGCAGACATATGATGTCTATAGAACCATCTTCAATAAACTTTTACAAGAGTCTATTGTGACTAATGATATAATCCTTGATCATTTATAAAACCTAATTAGACATTTTTCTTTGGTTTAGAAATTCGTGTTTGATCAAAAGGACATGTCTACCCTTGGCCCAAACCAAAATAACCCACTATACATTAAGATAATCATTATGGATCACAAGATCAAGCAAGTTCTTATAGATAATGGTTTAGGGTTGAACATCATATCTCTTAAATTAGTGCGATGATTGGGTTACATGGACAAAGACATTCAGCTAGAGACTATTACAATCAAGGCTTACAATAATGCTAAGAGGGAGTCATCTAATACAATTTGGTTTCTAGTCATGGTTGGGGATATTTCTCATCACATGTTATTATATATTATGGATATTGAGCTTCTTTATAACATACTTCTTGGTCATCCTTGGATCCATGAATTATAGGTAGTTCCATCTACTCTTTACCAATGCCTTAAGTTTCCCCATGATGGGATCAAGGTTACTATTCATACTAATCAGTATCCATACCATTATTACAAACATTTTGAAGCAGAGTTCTAAAATCATAACTATTTCCCAAGTTTTGAATTCATTGTAAAGAAGAATAAAAACATCATTTTTCATCCATCTCCATCTAATTATATAGACCCTAGTGATCTAGCCTCCACCTCAACTGATCCATTTTCCATAGCTTTGGCCAAGAAGGTGATTATTAAAGACACAGACATTTCCATGTATCATCAAAAGGATGTCATCCATATTACAAAATTAACAAAATTCCCTTAAACTTTTGGTAAGCCTAAAATTTCCTAGACTCCTAATAGACCCGATTAGATTTGGTAACCAAAAAAGATGCAACCAAAACCTCTTATGGTTTTTGTACATATAATTGTACCAAATAAAGATTGAGAGGCTTTTACTGAGGAAGATTTTTTATATTCTGAGGGCCTTGTAGATTGTTTTCAAAATTTAAATTACTCTATCCTAAATAGGATAATGGATCATCTTGACTATATAAGGAAAGGCCTTGGCCCCTAGGTGCAAGGAATTTTAGAGCCCTTCTCAGCTAGAGTTGTCAATGGGAATCATGGTCTTGGATTTAAACCACCAGAGGATGACCTCATAACATTTGGTAGTGATTATTCTAAAGTGACTAGTAATAAGACTCCTAGAAGCAATATAACATCCCATTATAGCCTTTTTAATGAGCTTGTTGATTCAGATTTGTTTGATTCAAATGCCATATTGACCATAACACCTATTGGAGCTTCTTATCCTAAAGTAAAATCATGTCCTAGTGGTGCTTCCCTTCTTAAAGTAGGATACTATATCTTTACCATTGGTTCTTCCCATCCTAAAGTAAACCTCATTATAACCTATGCATGTGCCATCCTGAACTCATAGATTAGGATCAACAAAATTTGGTCATATGTCTCGATGAGTTTCAAAATGAAGAATTAATTTTAGAATACATGGGCATACGAGATGCATTCCCCATTGGTGATTATAAATAGGTTTTTGATTTTTCATTGATTCCTTTTACCTACTTTGGAGAGTAGGTAAATTTTCTTGGTCATAATAAAGAATAAACATCAAGATATTTAGGTGAAAACATCTTTGAGGCACTTATTGATTAGGGAAAAAGTAAATTAAAAGACAAGCCTTTGAGTGAAAACTTATTTCAAGCACTCCCAAGTGGGAAAGTTTACTCATCCCCTCAAGACGTATAAAGTCCATCTAGCCCAAGTTCCATATCTAGTACAAGTATCTCTTCAGAACAACATCAAATATTTGAGCATCTTGCTCTTAAGTTTCCAGAGGTCTTTGCCAACTGGCCTTTACCTAAGAAGGTAGATTTTGATTCTTCATATTATCTAGATCTTTGGGAGGAACAAAAAGAAGATATAGCAGAAAAAGATGATCATGACCATACATTGCTTATAATTCTAGAAGATGGATCCACACTCCTTATGCAGAGCATAATATAAGTGAATTTGGGAACCCATGATGATCCTAAAAATGTTTATCTTGGAGCTTCCCTTATCGAAGAAAAATGTGAGCATATTATATCCATTCTTAAATATTAGATAGACATCTTTGTAAGGGTATATTTTGACATGCCAGGCCTAGATCCAGATTTAGTTGTGCATCATCTAGTTGTTTACCTTGATTCTAAAATAGTCAAGCAAAAGTTAAGAAATAGGCATCTATGTATTACCCTTTTGGTAAAGGCCGTGTTAGAGAAGTTGTTAGGATCCAATTTTATCAGACCACTAGACTACTTTAAATGGATTTCTAACATAGTTCTAGTAAGTAAAAATACCCTAGGTATACATGTTTGTACTAATTTTTATGATATCAACAAGGCATGTCCCAAAGATGATTTTCCTCTACCCAACATCAACGTGATTGTCAACTCAACTGCTGGGTACGAGATGATATCCTTAATAGATAGGTTTTTTGGTTAAAATTAGATCAAGATAGCCCCTAAATATTAACATAAGACTGTGTTCACCACTCTATGGGGGAAATTATATTACCAAGTCATACCATTCAATTTGAAGAATGTTGGAGCCACATATCAATGTGCAATGACTATCATCTTCCATAACATGATGCATGACATTATTGAGGACTATGTTGATGATATACTATAAAAATCAAGAACAAGATCTGGACACCTTGACATTTTATGAAGAATATTTAAGATGCTTTATGCATATAAAGTCCACTTGAATCCTAAGAAATGTGTCTTTGGAGTCACATCAGGAAAATTTCTAGGGTTCATTGTATCACAATGAGGGATTGAAGTTGACCTTGTGAAGGTCACCGCTATTATGGAAATTCCTCCACCTAATAATCTTAAATAGTTTTGAGGTCTACAAGGCAAGATCTAGCCTATACATAGGTTCATTTCTCAACTAATAGATAAGTGCCACCCATTTAACCATATCTTAAAGAAAGGGGTGACATTTTTTTGGGATGAATATTGTCAGATAGAATTTTTTAATCTTAAAACATACTTGGCCAATCCATCAGTCTTACACCCTCCAACACAAGGAAAGCCACTGCTTCTTTACATATCAGCCATGAAATATGCACTGGGGGAACTTTTGGCTCAGCATGATGATCATGGTAAGGATCACGTGGTTTATTATTTAATCCACACATTAGTAGCCTATGAACATATTTATATGCCTATTGAGAAGGCATGTTTAGCTATGGTATTCACCACTAAAAACTTGTGATATTATATGCTAAATAGCAAAACTTTTGTTATCAGTAAGGTATATCTTCTCAAGTTTCTCTTATCTAAAATAGCTCTCTAAGGATGTATGGATAAATGGATTATGATCTTTAGTGAGTTTGATATTGAATACCAAAATTAGAAGACAATCAAAGGGTAGATTCTTGTAGACCAACTTGCAGAAGCTCCTATTATAGCCACTCAACCTCTCAACTTTGACCTTCCAGAGGATTCTATCATGATGATTGAACAAGCATCACAAGAGCATGAGTAATGGACACTCTATTTTGATAGATCCTTCACATCCCAAGGATCTAGAGCTGGCATATTATTCATAATGCCACAAAGGGATTTGATCCCCAAAGCCTTCCATGTACAATTTTAGTGTAAAAACAATATGGCCAAATATGAGGCATTGGTTACAGGGCTCCATCTTGCCATAAAATGGGATATTCAAAGCTTAAATCTCTATGGTGATTCATAACTAATCATAAATCACATAACTGATCAATATCAAACAAGAGATGATAAGCTTGTCCCTTATAAGCAAATTGTTGATAACCTTAAAAGACATTTTAAATCTCTATAGTTTGATCAAGTTCCATGAGTCAAAAAAGGTCTACTGATGTCATGGCAACAATAGGTTCCATAATTCAAATGAATGATAGTGATAAAGATTATAAATTCCTCATTGAAAATATTATTTAACTAGCACACATTTTATAAAATTTAGAGAGGATATGCACCATTTATGATCCTAATCTCTCACCTAAGCTACCATGGTACCAATATTTTTATAACTATTTCCATATCCATGTCTTTCCTGCCAACCTTTCCAATAACCAACAAAAACTTTTCCTTTATCACCTAACACATTATATCCTCCTTGGAAACACACTTTATTGAAAAGGCTATGATGTAATGCTTCTTCATTATTTATCTTTGGGAGAATCCAAGCTGGCACTTAAGGAGGTTCATGAAGGAATGTGTGGTGCCCATACCAATGGTGTAGTCTTAGCAAAGAAGCTTCTCAAACTAGGCTATTATTATCCTAAAATGGAGATAGATGCTTGTAATTATGTAAAGAAGTGTGTTCCTTATCAGTAGTATGGAAACTTGATACATGCACCTTCCTTACCATTATGGCCAATTACAACACCATGGCCATTCTCAACATGGGGTCTTGATCTCATTGGGAAAATTAACCCAACATCTTCAGATGGACATAAGCACATTTTAACTACAACTGATTACTTTATCAAATGGATTGAGGCCATTCCTCTCACTTATGTTATTGGGAAAAAAATATCCAAATTCATTCATTACCATATCATCTGTCGATATGGTATCCCAACCCATATTATATCCAATAATGGTAGATCCTTTGTAAACCAAGATGTGAAGTCTCTTTGTGAAAAATCCAAGATCAAGCATAAGAAATCCACTCCATATAACCTACAGGGAAATGAATAAGCTAAGGCATCAAATAAAACCATTCTAACCATCTTAAAAAGATTATTAATGATGTTGGCTATAATTGGCACTTACAACTCTTTCCTACCCTTTGGGCTTATAGAACCAATCATTGCACCCCAACTAGAGCTACTCCATACTCCCTTATTTTTGGCACTGAAGTTATCATCCTAGTCAATATTGAGATCCCATCATTAATAATATCATTGGAGAACATTGAAGATGATGAATACTATAGAGCTTCATTTTTACATGAACTAGAACTTTTTGATGGTAAGCATTTGGCTGCCCTAGAAAACTTGAAGGCCTATCATAATAGATTATAGAGAAGCTACAAAAAACACATTCTCTTTTGAGAATTTGACATTGGTGACTTAGTTTTGAAAGAGAACTAGAAGAACATGAATGCTAAACCCAAAAATAAAGGCAAGTTTTAGCCTAATTGGTTAAGACCATACATTGTCATGGAAAACTATGGATCAAGAGCATATTGATTGGCTAAACCTAATGGTGAAGAACTTTCAGAGCCCATGAACATCATACACATTAAGAGGTTTTATACATGAACAACTTTGAAAAATTATCTATAATACCCTTGACTTGGGGGTAACTTGTGTTGTCATAATTTTATCCCACCCTTTTATCCTACCTTGAATGCATTTTATACTACCCTGGCCCACTCTTCATGAATATTAATGGTAAAGTCTTTGGACTCTTGCCACTCTAAACACATTCTTTATCCCATTCCAGATTGATCTATTCAAGAGGCATATTATTTTTTTATCTAGGACATGTTATAAGCTTGAACACCTTTTGTCCCTTGACCAATTATGATCTCGATTATGTCTCATGAGAATTATAACCATATTTAGTAGTAGTTATATAAAGCAGTTTAGCCAAGACAATCTTGTGCAGCTTATAATAGGTGAATAGCCACATCTTTGTATAAGTATTTTTTTGTTTTCTTATTTTATCAAGATATTCACTCTCACCAATTTGTGAGCATGGGCCACTGCAGCTAGCTTAGCTATCTTATTGGAACCTCTACTCTCAAGATGTGCATCTCCTCGACTAGATAGTTCCAACTTATGCATATTTTATCCCAAAAACACCAAAGACATTATAAATACTTTGAAAATATAAAAAACATCAGAACATGATCCATAAAAGAACAAAAACATTGTCTCATGCTTCTATACATTTATACATTCCCATTCCACCATCCCACACTCTTGTCATTTTGTGAGTGACTATTAAGTTTAAACACTCTTTCCATTTTGAAAGCATAAGAACACCAATTAATTTCATCTTATCCCATGCACTTGAAATTTTGAAAGATCATTATTTCTTAACTCATCAACTTCTTGTTTGCCAGACTATTATCATTTGTTTGTCATATCTTCTATTTATTCTATAACATTAATCATGTTGGTATGATCATAATTTTAATTATATCCCATTTCTTTAGGAGAACTACATTTGGCTTGAAGTTCATGTTGGAACATGCATCCATAGAACTATGTAGGTAACATCCACTTGTCTTATACATCTGGAGTCAACTCAGCCAACCACTTCCTTTTCTTCTCTTCCCCCATTTCTTTTGTCATTATTTTTTGTAAATATGTGGTGGAAAGTAATAGCTCTATGGCACATGCATGAACATTTGTATTTAAATTGCACTAACTTGGTTTTTATTTTTGTATGTTTAGTTGTGTTTTCTTGGTGTTTTGTTGTGCTTTCACACCTCTCCTTTTATTTCTTCTCCTTTTCTCTTTTTATTACTTCTTGTTCCATTCTTGGTCTTGTGTTTTTTTGTCTTATTTTTTCTATTTGATTTTGATTTTCTCTTTTGTGTTCAAGAATGCCTTGATGGTCCACATGGATCTCGATTATTCATATCTTGGTCTCATGTCGTTAAGACATTCTTGACTTTTGTTTTTAAACATTTTTTTTTCCCTATTTAAGTCTTGATAGATCATATCTTGATTTCAAGTTAGGTTCATTTATGTTTTTATTTTTATTTGTTTTTACTTATTTGTTTAAATGTAAATTGATGTAACTCTAGTTTTGGTCATTATTTTACCATTATCCTTAGTTAGAGATATTCAAATTTGAACTAGCTCAGTGTAATTGGAATCTTATGTCATTATAAGTTATTCATACTTATGATGCCTAATTTATTTTTCTATAGCAATCACTTTGTGCGTAGGTCTCAAGGTCTTAATGTCAACACCAGCTCTGATGAACGAGTCTCAAGAACACTATAAAACCTAGGCTCATGATATGGAATTAGGATTCTAGGTAACATGTATTTCAAGCTTCTTTTCTATGCTTAGACATGCATCTCTTTGCATACATTATGAGTCTAATCAATTCTTGGTCATTTTTCATCATTCCTCATTCCATTCTCTCTTAAACTTGGGTAAACTACATTGGCTTGAAGTTCATTATGGAACATGAGTCCATGGAAATATGTAGGTAGCACTTAATTTATATTGAGGTTAACTTAGCTATCTCCATTCTTATTTTCATCTCTCTCATTACTTTGTGCATTCTCATATTCTTGGTTTTATATGGCTTTCTAAGCCATTATACCATCACATATATGCTTGCAACTGCTCACTTTTATCTATCTTTTCATTTATATCCTTGAGCTATTCTTGCTTTCTAATTACCCATGTTGGGGACCAACATCTGAACCACCATCTGAATCAAATCAATCTCTATAGGGGAAAAATCATTCTTTATTCTTTATCAATGATCAAGATTCACCCTACTGGGGCACACTGATTTTACTATGATCACATTTGCTCTACTAGGGCACTTCTTATTATCTTCTCTTTAGAGACCCCATTCTAGAGGTGCTTCCCTTCTTGAAGTAGAATGCTCTCCATTTTCCTCTGATTCCAAGATATCCACATTAAATCCCATGATGGCAATATTTTAGTGTGAAACTTGTCTCAAGATTGATCAATGTCATAAGTGCATAGCTTGTAATCTCAAATTGGGTATGTTTAAAGTGTGTCCCTTACATTTATGGATTGTATCTTTTCCATTTCCATTCCCCCCATCTCTAGGGCCTATTATACCTCTAATTATATTTTTATCATTGATGGTAATCATGTGTGCAAGCGTTAGCTCATCTAGATGTGATCTATTCCCTAGGTTAATCTCTCACTTTCTCTCTTTTTTTTGAGATTTCATCCTCCTCTTTCATCCTAGTATATCCTCTTAAGGGGGAATTATGGGTCTGTTCTAATTTCTTCTTGACAACTTTTATTTGAAAAGATGTTGCTTCACCTGAATGTCTTGCTATGCCTTCTCAAATAGGGGTAAAATGCAGACATCCAATTCCTAACACCATTTGTGTTGAAATTGTCAATCTTACTCGAATTGCACTCAAATACACATTTTAGGTCAAAATCTATAAAACATCCTAAATGGTTCAAATTTTTTGTTTACAAGTGTTATTTTAGGTCAAAATATCCCTAAATAGGGAAATGTATTTTATGGGCCAACTAACTTTGATCAGGTCATTTCAAGTCAAAATGACCATTTCACCATTTAGTGCTCTAGATCACTCTTTTCTTCTAATTCATTAGTACACATCATGTACCTTTATTATTTGATGTTGGTAACATACTAAATGGGAATATGGTTTCAACGCATCTAACGTCACCTTCTAATTCTTCTCGAGTCAAATTATGACCTAGTAATATGACTTTTTGACCATTTTGATTAATTAAGGACTAATTTTCAAATAATTTCACAAATGTTGATTAAACTTGTTTAAGGCTAATTAATCCAAATCAAGAGCTTAAGTGGATTTTTCATGAGAGTTGTTGAATATTTCTTGTTGAAAATTGATTCTTATTATCTAAATCACCTAATGATATCATCTATGGGGTGTCATCCATCAAGCCATAAGTGCATAAAATATAAAGATTATGGATCACCCATGCCTAGTTAATCCATCCCATTCATCTTCAATTCCCCTTATTCCAAGGTCATATTGAGGATAATTATGGATTTAATTCCAAATTTTAGGATTATCCTCAACCACACATCTAATCTTGAGATGGACGGTTGAGGTTAATCTTGACCAATCTCAAAATTTTATAAATAGAGAGGCCATGAATATCATTTCTAAGTTATTTTAGTGAAAGGTTATTATGGTCAAATATCTTCAAATATTGAACATTGCAAAGTTATAATTCTAAATTGTTTCTACAAAGCTTCATTGATAGGATAGTTTAGTGATTCCACATCAAGAGACTAGGTTTTGTGGAGTGTTCTTGAGGCATTGGAGGAGCTTACCACCATTATTGATAAAGACAAGGATGTTTGATCAAGGGAGAACATGTTTCTAAGCCACATGGGTATGTTGAATCCATTTGGGAAGGTAATATGGTGATCTCTTTCTTTCATTTATTTCTTGTTATCCTTTGTACTTCCCATAGGAATAGATAGGCTTGGTTAGTTATGTATTTATGCATGTTTCATTGTTTATGGACTAATTATTGAGTAAATTTCTTTGTAATCCTATCTATAGTATCTACTCTTAATATCAAACAATAAAAAAATCTAGTGTTCCTATCGAAAGAATAAGTCTTCAGCCCCACCATAACCAAAATTATGTCAAATCCAACATCAACAACATTACGTGTGACCGAAAGTCCTAATCTCCATTTGTTTCCCCACCATTATACATTCCATTATCATCTACCTTTCCATTTCAAAATCAAACATACCATCCATTATTTGTCCCTATTTACCATCCATGGTCACACTTTCCTTTGTAGAGGCTACAAAGATATCTTATCTCAACATTTGAAGGAATCAATATTAACGACCAATGAAGATCATACAAGTATTCTTGACAACCAAATCTGCAGGCCATTTTTGAAAAAGTAGTTATTCAAATGAGGTGTGGGATATAAATTAACATGATTAAGTATTCAATTTATATCATATATTGATTAGGATGTGCATCTCCCCATCAACAAGAACAATATAATCAAAAACCATACCCAGGCTAAAAACATGTACCATGTTGTTTCACATTACCATGCCATTGCCATTGTTACATATCCATTTTCCATTGATGAATATTCTTTCCATTAACCCCATCACTTGGGGGAAAACCTACTACCATTTTATCTAATATATCTAACCAATCATTATCCTTAGAAAGACCATACCATCCTATCATTCCATTCCTATCTAGACTAACCCTGTTTTTACTCATCCTACCTAGTCTTATTTTGATCTTAGTTACTTTGGTTATTCCTGCATTTTTTATGAGAGGATTAAAATAAAGTATCAATAATCAATATGATTCATATTTATAATGATAGTCCATGAAATTAGTGTGATAGTTGATCTAAAAAGATATCTTTCATCCTATCAAGCTTGTTTATGTGAGATTGATTATAACTACCTATGGGCAAATCAGTGTTTCACCAGTCTTGATACTAATTATAACCACCTATGGTAAAATTATTATCATTAACCTATGCCATTATATCCTATTTATAACCACATATGGACAAACTAGGGGCAATAATTATTTATCATGTATTTACACATCACCTTACCATTATTGTTTTCATTTGACTGACCATTTGCTAGATTTGAGAACATGTTGGGACCTAGTTGGTTTTTACCCACATTTTGTGTGGATGGAATTAATATGACTTGAGGTCATTTCAAGACTATGTGGGTTATGCTCAATTCATGTTTAGGTCACCTTAGTCCCCCTTTCCATATGCTCTCACTATTTTGTGAACAACCTAAGCCAAACACTCTCACCATTTTCTGAACAAGTATCTTGTCAGTCTGTAACAAGTTAAGATACTTAAAAATGCCAAAGATATTCATAAAATCTCAAAAATCTAAAAACTTTTGTCCTTTATAAGCCTAGTCAGTTATCCTCAATTTGTCTTACTAGGGCATTGTCATTGTTAGGATGCTTTCTTTTGATTTTGTTTTTGGGCTTTATGTTTATTTATTTTAAGTTATTTATTTTCTTTTTTTTTTGTTTGTTTATTTGTTCACTTGCCTATTTATTTACTTTTAGCACTATTGCCTTGACTCAGTTTATATGTGTTCATTGGGTGATTCCTTGGAAACATTATTCTTGAGTCTATCCATATTCATATATCAACATTGTCATCATGGTTTTTATCATTGGTGCATTATTTTCAAGTGTTTATTAGATATCAAGATTCATTCCTTATGCATATTTTGGACAAGTATTCATGGTGTTCTATCATGAATCCTACCATCACATGTTATAGAAAAAATTAGCTTCAAGAAGGTCTAAAATCAATGGAGCCATAAAAGTTTCTCCTTGGCACCTTAGTAAATCCTTCCATCCCACCCTTGATCAAATCAACCAAATGAACATTCTAGTTATATCATTGCTAATCAAGATGAGCATCTCCTCATTGGTAGGTACAACTAGATCATTCACATTGATCAATCCTATTATTCTATTCATCTATTTCATCATTTTGCACTTGCTCATCTTTAATCTATATTCCTAGTTATATCCTTGATTTATGCTTGTTAATCAACCCTAACTGGGGCAAAATCATCTTTAGCCAATCTAGGTCCTCATAATGATTATAACCACCTATGGGCAAATCATTATTTTGACTTTTATTCCTGATTATAACCACCTTTGGGAAAATAAGTAATCTTTTTAAATCAATGCATGCAAGCATTTTCTCATTTAGATTAATCTCAACCATGGGTTAATTACACCTTTCTTTTGGATTATTTTCAAGGGACCATCCATCAACAAATGTGATGGCCACTCCTTCAATGGGGCATCATCATAAGATTCCTAAAACCATTTGGATATTTTTTCTTCAACTATCATCTTCTTTTTGGCATAGAGGCCATTTCTCATTATTTGAGAAGACATTGTTTTGTCTATGATTTACAACATCTTTCCAAACATAGGCAAATTATAGACACCTAAAACTAGCCACTAATAACCTCCAACCATGCTTTTGGCCAATTTTCACTTAAAATACACAATTTGGCCTAAAAATACTAGAGCACATTAAAAGCTTTGAAAATGATATAGTCAATTTTTTATTATGGCTAAGGTATCCTTAAATGGGGCAATGCAATTTATGGGCTAGATAACTTTGATCAAAACCTTCTGAGTCAAAATTCCAATTTTGTACCTACGTACTTTGGATTGCTCTTTCTTATCAAATTTTTTATACGATACACATGCCTTTGTTATTTGTTGATAGTAGAATCCTAAATGGGATAACAGTTCTAATGCATCTAACATTTCCTTCCAATTCCAATCCAATCAACTTTTGGACCAATAAAAAGACATTCTGATCAATTTGAGTAATTTGTGCATAAAGTGCTTAAACATGCTTAAGAGATAATTAACACAAATCAAGGCATAATTAATAATTCAATGGAAACTTATTGAATAACTTGTTTTTAGAAATGAATATTAAATATCTGCATCATCAGGTGACCTCATTTCTTAGAAAGACATCCCTAGGCCATAAAATTCCATAAAGATCAGGATTCATGTCCTCCATGCCTCATCAATGCCTTCCATGATGACCTTCATGCCTCTTAATTTCCCCTTATTCCAATGTTATTATGAGGATAATTATAAACTTAATTCCAAAAAATTATTAATCCTCAACCACACATCTTCATCTCAGGATGGACAGTTTAAGTTGATTCTGATCGATCTCAAAAATCTATAAATAGGAGGCCTTAGCACATCATTTCTAAGCTATTTTGGTGCAAAGTTATTATGCTCAAATATATTTAAAAATACTTCATAATGCAAATTTATAATGCAGGATGGTTCTAAAAGCTTCATGTAATTAGTGTTACCATGCCAATTTGATTCCAAGCCAAGCCAAGCCACTAGCCAAAGGTGATAAAGAGAGATGGAGGTAGGTAAGATTCCATTACCAAGGACTTCATGAACACAATCTGAGTAAGACACTACAAAAATAATTTTGGAGCATCCAAAGAAGGTAAAAGAAGGTTTCTTTTGCATTTTAGTTGTGTTTTTTATTCGTGTTTGTTAACTAAGCTATCCCTAGTGTCTAGGCCTAGAGATACTATGCTAGTTAGTGTGTTTCTTTCATTTTTTTTCATTTTAAAACTAAAACCATACTAACCATCCTCTCTTAAGTCAAATTCCTAGATCATAATACCTGCCATGACTCAGTTCAAGTAGTTAGCAACCCAGGTTGAGGCTGGTGGTGATGTTAGCCTAGTAAATAACCTTAACACTTGGTTTTTGTCTATTTTAGGCTTATTTTGGTGATTTTGAGCTATTTAAAATGTCCTAGGAAAATTTTCACTAGTTCCAACACTCATGTCCAAGAGTCAATGCTCATATCTAGGGTTCAACACTATTGTCTAGGTTGCAGTGCCCCTATTCAATGTTGTTTTTATGTACCCAGTGTTATTGTCTACTAAGCCTAATTTTTTGAGATTATGATTTGTTACCTATTGTTATGTTGGTTTTATATTTACTTGGCGTGGTTAATTGATATACATGTTATTTTTGGTGTTTTTAGAGTGAAGTGTGGATGAGAGGTGATGGATACATTGATGCTATTACTATTTCTTGTTGATGAGAGAGATGTCATGGATAGGGTAGGTTTGGGTCATGTATTGGACCTAGGCATAGTGCAGTGGGATAGATAGATAATTACCACCTTATGTGAGAGGTGGAATGTAGATACTTGTAATTTTTATCTTCCTACAAGGGAGATTACAATGAATCTAGAGGATGTGTATCATATTGTGTATTTGTTAGATAGTGGATGGCATGTGAAATTATAAGATGACATGGGTATTGATGTTATTGATCATGCATCCTTGTATTTTGTTGGTGTGCCCTTAGGTATACATCAGAGAGGGAGTGACACTGATGTATTATTTTTATTTATTGTTTAGTTTAGTGTTCATCACTTATAGAAGTGGTAGGATATTTTTTTGGCCTTGTTTGTTGTTGTGATGGGAGTAAAGTGTCAATTACATATAAGATGCATAGGATTATGCATAGTTTAGAGGTATATGGCACTGTGTTCTTATAGGGTAGGAATATTTTTTCCTGCCTATATAGGGATCTTTATAGGTTTACATAGGATTCATTTAGTGGTGGTGTGATTACAACTACCTTATTATAATGTTGGGCGTATGAGCATATAACAATTATGTGACCAATTGGATTACCTAGGCTAGAGTGGGCACCTCCATAGCCATTTGGGGAGTGGTGGATGATTACATTAGCTATCTAGTCTCCTAAGATGGATCATTATAGATTAGTTTTAGATATATTGGTGGCTCATGATATCATATGGAGGCTCTATAGAGGATTTCCTGGGTGGGCCGAGGATGGAGTGCAATTTTGGTATATGAGGGTCAGTTATTGGATACATGACCACTAGGTTAGAGTGTATGAGTGATTTTAGTATGAGACATGACTAGATAATTTGGGGTACCATAAGATGTACCCCTGATAACATGGGTGTGGGTGAGGAATGCATGTTCACCAATGAGGGAAAGATCTCAAATGAATCCCACGAAGGCTGAGCTAGCATTATTACCTTTAGATACATGAGATGTGGCTATAAACATTCCTAATGTGGATGAATTTGGATGCATAGATGCATATAATACATGGAGAGTGAGGCATTGGTGGGCTCCATTATATCTTGTTGATGGAGGGGATGCTCCCAAATATGAGGATCCTAAATCGATCTAGATGATGGGAGGTAAATAGTGATTAAATTTGAATTATGTATGAATTTGTCATTTAGTTTGATTTAAAAGTGTACATCTAATGTATTACCATAATTTGTGTCCAGGTGGAGTGGGAGGTACTCAAGATGAAGCATAGGCTGGGGCAAGAAGTGGAGATGATAAATACTAGGAGACCATCATTGAGTCGACACTCTAAAATCACACACAACATGTACCTGATGATGTAGTGGAGGAGGGTTTGATATAGAAAGTGCCCACTAAAATCAATTTTCATGCTCATTTGTTTGATAGGGATGTTATAGAAATAGTTTCATATGTTAGGGAAATTAGAGAGAGAGGAGAGAGGGAGATGAGTTGAGGGCTGAGCTAGATAGGTAGAGGATGCCCCCACCCAATTTTGGATCGCTGAGTATGAGAATTATAGATGAGTACATAGATCTTCAGAGGTGATATGCAAAAATTTTCAAGGATCATAGTAAAATATTAGAGTGAGATAGTTATATCAAGAGGCATGTGGTATCTCAAGGAGTTATGGGGTCATCGAGTGCTAGGTTGGATTATGGGATAAATACTAGAGGAGAGAGTGAGACTAAGAGTGAGGGCTTGATGCCCACTCATGATTGATTATATTTGATATGGTGTATATGTTTTAAAAATATCATTATGTATATATGGATACTGGTTTGATTTTGACTCATGCATACTATTTTATGTGATTTGAAGTATATTATTATATTTATTACAAATGATTGATTAGAAATAGTTGATTTGGTATTGATTTTGAGATTGCATATGTTTGGTCAATGTTATTTGGGATGTGAGTTGATTTTTGTTGATAAGTGTGATGTTAGTTTTGATTTTATATTATATGTGAGTAAAAATTTGATGGTTTTGTAATTGGTAAATTGTTTTGATAAAGTGAATTGGTTTAAGATTGGGAAAAATAGGATATTGGTAAGGTTAAGATTTGGATAATTTGGTTTGTCTAGGGATGGATATTTTGAACTAAGAATGTTACTTTTTAGTAGAAGGGTATGTGAGAGATCACATTTTACATGTCACTTCCCCAAGAGTGGATCAAAAATATAAAGGTTGGCCCTTTGGATCCATCATCACCCACTAAGTGAAGCTATGTAATCATGCATGTGTTAATCAATGTTTAGATTGTGTGGCAAATCCATCTAAGTAGGTAGCTCAAGAATACAAAGATTGGCCCTTTGGCTCCCTCATTTCTCCATGAAGTGAAGATATGAACTGATACTAATATGAATGTGGGTCATATCACTATATGAACCCTGAAACTAAAACCTAATCATGTTGTGTAGGAATATGCATTGTATATGATACTATCTATTATGTAATAATTATAGCTATGAATGGAGACTCTACCAAATGAAACCTTCTAGATGTGAAATTGAAACTATGTGTTTTGAAAAAGGCTTATCTATTCTTAATCATAGTGGATTAATGCATGAAATAATATGTTGTGGCCTTTGTTATGATGCATATGACTAAGCAATACATTGAGATGAAACTAAAACCTATGATGGTAACTAATTTAATCTCAATAATAGTGAGTTATTATGTGAAATAGGTCCTTGAAAACTTAGTCATAGTGAATATCTCTCTGAACTGGTATTTTGCAATGTGGGTTCCTCTAATCTTAACCATAGTAGGTTATTATGTGAGATAGGACCCAATAAATTCTACTATAGTGAATATCTCTCTAAAGCAGTACATATGGAACTACACTATGTACTCCTTAGACTACAGTGTTATATGTAGGTTTTTCTCATTGTATTGGTCTCTAAACCTTTTGAGTAGGTGGGATAGGAGATCTCTTATGAGGCTCTATCCTAGAAACTACATTACTCTCATGATGAGTAACTAATGATTCTTATAAAGGAAAGTCATGGGATGACTCAATCATGGAGGAATGAGGTTAATGGTTTCATGATGGAGGATATATCAGTACCCCCTATGTGAATACTATGATTCTATTATCAACACATCTATCATTGTAATCTCTGAGTCCATAACAATCATTATCTTTATGTCTACAGATATGATGATAGTTACTAAAGGGATGATGTGGCTATTTATGTAAGAAATGTGGATTTCAGTGATGGTTAAAAGGTAATTTTATTAACTTACTATCTATTAGTGTTGATAATATTGCATATGGGCTATCCCACTCTAAATCAAACTATAGTGGTGCCCTATTTATGTTCTCTAGAGCGCATATTATAGGTTGTGTTATAGAGACTAGCTCTCTATTATTAACTAATTGCTTTTATATTTTTGGTCTCCTATATTTTTTAGGACATGGTCGATACTGAGTGTTAGGAGCTATAGATGGAAGTACTACTATGAAATCTAAAGTAATGTGATCAACTGAATCTGTCTCAATCAATCCTAATTTCTTCTCCAAGGCTAAAACTATATAACATAAGTGACTAAAAGAGGACTTTGTCTGATATAATATATGTTCTAAGAGTGGTTCATGAAGCCCCTTAATAAATATATGTTTAATCTCTAATTTTTTTGGTTTACAGATCAATCTTAACATGTGTGTCTTGAATCATAAGATGTAATCACTAACTGACTCTAAAGTATTATGATGCAATGTGGCATGTTTTTCATATATAACATGAAGGCCCATGTTTTCTATGTAATATCTAAGAAAATCCTCCTCCAATTCATCATATGTGTGTAAGGAACCAACAAGAAGTGATGAAAAAACCAATTCTATGTATTACTTGCTAATGTCTACTAGACCAACTTGAGTAGAATCAAAAGACTCGCATGATATGGAAAAGCCTTTTGAAAGGATTGAAGGTATATTAATTGATCTCTAGTTCTATAAAAGTAAGGCAATGATGGTGTTTTGAAATGCTTAGGCAATGAAGCTTTTACAAATGTATTCAAAATATGGTTATAATGTATATCAATGGCATCCATCCAAGAATTATAAGCCTTATTTTCTAAGGCAAGGATATGTACTTCATGTTGTAATTCACCAACTACATGCATCAAATAAATAATCTCCTAGGATGTTATATTATCATCTTGAAGTTGTTCATTTAATCATTGAATTTGATCATTAATTTTATCCACAACAATGCTAAATTTAGTAATTGGATCATAAAGAGGGGTGTCCTCACTTGAACCTTTGGAAGAATGGTAACTTGGACCTTAGTAGAGGGATGTGGGTTACCATTCTCTTTAGGTGAAGAGTGAGAAACAAGTGATATTGTAGTAGGGGTGGCTTGGGAGATTCTTTGGTATCCTTATGTTTTAGTGAATCACATTCTAATTGAGTATAGGATGTGATGTTATCATTAACATGTGCATTATTTGAAATAAAATTATACATAGAAGTAGAAACAATGTTTGGTAGTGCCTTATGTTTGAGAGGAGGAGTGAGAGAAGATTTAGAAAAATGAGAATTATTTTCTTCTTCACTATGTACATAATAATCATCATTATTCCATAAATTATCATAACCAATTTATTTTTCATAGTCACTCTCATTTTCATATTCATTTGCATGTTCACTATCATACTCATTATCACTTCCATTATCACTAGGTAGAGGTATAAGAGAAGAATTTAATTCATTTATAATATGCAATAAATTATCATGTCAAATTGGAATATTATGTGCATATATGTTATCCATGGATGGAGTGTATGCATTATTTCCATTTGTAATATGAGAATTAAGAGTAAGAGAGTTATAATTTAGACATTCTTTTGATAAAGTAGAGGTGAAATCATGAGATGGATCATTTGAACTATGCATTAGAATTTTGATTCTATTTAGTTTATATTGTTGTAATTTGAATATAGAAGTAGAGAGAGAGAGAGAGAGAGAGAGAGAGAGAGAGAGAGAGAGAGAGAGAGAGAGAGAGAGAGAGAGAGAGATTAGGTTCAAATGGAAGAAACTTATCACCAATAAGAGGTTCACTTGGAAGTGCATGACTATTTTGTTTATTTGGTGCATTGTGCATAGGAGAATGAGGTGACAAGTACCTTTCCCATTTATCAAAATTATTTTCTTTAGAAGAGGGAATAAAAGAGATAGGTTTGAGAGAAGAAGATACATGTACTTTTTCTTCACTATCACTTTCACATGTATCATCATATTCCTCATTAAAACAATAGTAATTATCTTCATTATAAATTAAATTATTTTCCACATTTTTAGCTAATGTGAAATTTTGCAAATTTGTCCATTCATTGTCATAATTATGAGAAAAAATTACAAATTGATCTATGGGATGAGAGGGAAGAAGTGCCTTAGTGTCCATTTTATTTCTTTCACCAAAGAGAATATGTAAAAGTATTATTAAGAAAATAAATGCAAGAATAACTACCAACATAGAGATTTTGAAAATATTTTTGACACTCCAAACAATTTGCATAAATTCCATAAAAATAATCTAAAAATTTTAAGGAAGGCTTGGGGTTTGAGGACCTAGTTTGAAAATCTAGGGTTTTAGGTTGGGGTTTTAAAAAATTTTAAAATTATTTAAATAATTTAAATTTTAAAAATAAATTTGAATAAAATAAATGCATAAAAATTTAAATAAAAACCATAAATCATAAATTTAATTTTTTCATGAATAACTACTAACATAGAGATTTTGAAAATATTTTTGACACTATAAACAATTTGTAAAAATTCCAAAAAAATTATCTAAAATTTGTAAGGGAGGAAGGATTGGGGTTTGAGGACCTAGTTTGGAAATCTAAGGTTTTGGGTTGGGGTTCTTAGAATTTTAAATTTATGGAATTAATTTAAATTATAAAATAAATTTTAATAAAATAAATACACAAAAATTTATACAAAAATCAAAATTTTAAAGTTGAATTTTTGCACAATATATGAAGGAAAAACCCTTAGTGTACCTAGGGTTTTTAGATTTTGTTCAAAGGAAGTCAAGTTCACCAAATGTTTTATTATTTTTGGGAAACTAGGGTCTAGTTCATAAACAATAAAGGGTAGACTAGAGTAAAGTGGGGAAATGTAATTAAATATAGTAAAATATGGATTTATATCAATTTATTCAAATCAATTGCATAGGGAAAGAAGTAAACTTATCTAGAAAATAGGTTGAAATAAATGATTCAGGGGATGAAAACTATTATACATGATTAGGAAGAAGTCAAGAACCTAGAAATAGCTATCATTCAATGAAAGGATAGGATAATTGAAATAGGACACCCTAGGGTTTGGTGTTGTTGTCCTTTTCTACCATTATTGTCCAAAATACTTATGAAGACTTGCTTTTCAGGGGGCTTTATCTATTGTCTATATGTGAGCTTGGCTATGAAATTTTGGATGCTGAATGTTGATATAACTCATTGTAAATCTATTTCAATATTTAAACCCTAGATCTAGCTATGCACATGAAACACCAAATACATCAAAGAAAAATGTGGAAAAACTAGGTTAGGGGAAGTATAATCACATAATATAGAACCCCTGTTGTCTTGATCATTGCCTATATTAACCCTTAAGATAGGGTCTCAAATCAAATATAGTTCTCCCTTAGGGAATGTTCATAATCAATGTGCACTATAGATGCAAGAATGAACTTTTACCTAGGTCCTTCCTTGATCAAGCATGCAAATATATATACTATTGACTAGTGTTCAATTATGTATTGTGCCAAAGTGTTAATTTCTAGATATAAAATTCCTTGTGAAGTCCTTTACGTAGGAGATTCTTTGTTTTGAATTTGGGAAATTTATTCATATTTGGCTGACATTAGAAAGATAAAAAAAACTCAAGGACAAAGTTAAGAAGGGATTGGGACTCATTAAGAAAGGAACCTTGACCACTTGGGGATTAAAATTCTATTGTATAGGAGTGCTATAGATAGACACCCTAGGGTCTAGCACTATAGTCCAATTTTGGTGCTCCTATCCTATAAGCTCAGGACCTAGGAAGATAGGATTATCATGGGAAATATGACTTGGCTGAGGTGGAATAACTATTTTAAAAGCTTAGGGTGATTATGAATAAGTAAAAAGGTGACTCAAGCATGAAACAAGACCAAAATAAGTAAAAAAAAAAGACATGGCTAATGTGAAAAAGGATCATATTCTCCAATCAGAGTTTTCTATGAAAGGATTGTGAAAAGACATGATATGTGTGGTTGTTTGACCAAATTAGGGTGTATACACTTTCCATATCGCTCACTTAATAAGAAATGGAGATATTTGCACTTTTTCATTGTGAATTCTCTAAGGTGTTTACATGGTCTCATGCATATATGCTAGGACTAAATCCATAATTAGTAGTTCATCACCTTGTGATGCATCTAGATGTAAAAGCAATAAAATAGAAACTTTGTAAGATGCATCCTAAGATTGCATTCCTTTAAAATAACTAAAGAAGCATTCGATTATTGGTTTCATACATCCTATTGATTATCCAGAATAGATATAAAACATTATACTAGTATCAAATAAATAATAAGGAAGTAGAGTATGCTTAGATTATTTTGATATCAATAAGGCATGCCTAAAATATGATTTTCCATTTCCAAATATAGACATGATTGTAGATTCAAATTTAGATCATGAGATGATATCTTTTATTGATGGATTTTTGGGATATAATCAAATAATTTTTTTTTCTAAAGATCAAAAAAAAATTACATTTATAACTCCATGGAGAATATTTTGATACCAAGCTATGCCTTTTGGTTTGAAAAATGTTAGAGATACATATCAGTGGGAAATGACCATCATTTTCCATAATATGCTTCTTAAAATAATGGAATAATATGTAGATGATATTATTTCTAAGTATAAATATAGGGAAGATCACCCTCAAGTGCTTCACCATATTTAAAAGTGTGTGTTCAGTGTAACATCATAAAATTAGTTAGGGTTCATTGTTTCACAATGTGGAATTGAAGTTGATTCCTCTATAGTTTCAAATATCATGGATATGACTCCATATAAGAATATTAAAAAACTTAAAAGTCTATGTTGCAAGTATATCTACTAATAAGGGGGGTGAATTAGTTCCCTTTCAATAATCCCTCAATTTCACTTATCATTCATGAAGCATTCATTCAAACATACACATCAACTAATACATAGACAAACATACACATAAGCATATAACATATGAACACAAAAGATATGTGTAATATCCTCAAGATGAATAAAACCCATTAAAATATATATTTTACTATATTAATATAATAAATGAATCAATATTTAATGAGGCACTAACTCCTCACAGTCAAGCACCAACTTAACTAGTCCTTTAGCAAGTAACAACTTGCAAGGAGGAACCAACCTCATAGGTAAATCAGAACTAAATCAGATAACCATAATATATTATCACCTTTGGAAACATATTTTTCACTCAAATGATGATTATTACCTCCTTTTTCTCTTTACACTCTTCTATCTCTGTCAAACAACCTATTAGGCCTCTTTGTTCAACTAGCCCTCTCCTTGGAAAGTTTAGGTCATATCAAATTACTCGTCATATATAAAAATAAATTTATAAATTCATGACATATTCAACACACCAATATTATGGTATTAAATCCATATACCTGGTTTCTAATTTTCTATTTCATTTTCTTCATATCTTCAATATTCTAACTAGTCAAATTAGGTCTATTAAACCTTCTTCTCATTCTTCACTCTTGATCTCACCTAACTTGGTCAAAAAAAAACCTATACATACTTGAATCACCCTTAGAGTATATAAAAAAACACGTTTCACAAGTGAAACAACCAATACATAGGTTAGTCACCTCTCATAAGGACTAAAACCTCCATTAGGCCTAATAGAGACCTAATGCAATTGGGCCTTCTTAAGGCACATGTTTCACCTTGGCCACATTGGAAAATTTTGAACATTCATAAATGGATTATTTTTTTAAAAAAAATTAAATTATAAATTTTATCATCTCACCTTATGTCCCCAACACCATTTATCTCATTTCACTCCTTAGACCACACCATTAGGCCTACTCACAATTAGCCCTTCTCACTGCTAAAAAGTCTGCTTTGAATATCTATAGTATACACTCAATTTTTACACATGAACACATCAATAAATCAAATTTATATAACCTAATTTACCTTATGGTAATAATAATGTCCATTATGCTTCACCATATATGAAAAAAGACCTCAAATAGACCACTTCTATATGCTCACTCAAAATTAAAAATAGGCTTCAAAGCCTAGTCAAGAACCTTTGACTTTTCACACATTCATATGAGTTTATCATGAATAAAAATACATTAAAATGAACCTACGAGACATATATAAAAAATAAATTTAATTATACTCTTCAAATCTTTTCATAATGACTCAAGTGAATCATTCTCACTAACACATAAAAAATTGCTTGATTACTCCAAAACACATTCATGGAAAAAAAGACTTAGAACACTTATGTGAACAATTTTATGAACTTAAAATTGTTTTATATGATCTATAATCATACTTAGAACATATTTAAATTTATAAATTATAATATTCAATATCAATATTGGTCTTACAGACCAATCTCATGTCTTCACCCTACATAGACCTCACTATGTTAAACATGTCACTTTGAGAGCAAATTTATGCTTGTATATAATCATATAAAAATATTATATTTAAAGGTTATATGTTTTAAATGTATTTAATAATAAGCCCAAGAATTTGGATCCATCCCTAATCCACTACAACCCATCCCTAATCTCATTCTCATTATCTTCCTCACTAGGCCTTTTTAGCGATAGGCCAACTTCTATGACCGATTTAACATATTTGAATTATATAAATTGATTATAAACTTGAATGATCATAAATTAAAATAATCACACATCATCATTAAATCATTTTATTTATTTGACCTATTCAGCCCTACCTATTACATAAAAAATATGAGAAATAATTGGTTTCCTATAGCTTTCACTCACTCTTTTGTCAAAATAATACCACTTGGAGGTACTTGGGAGAGTATTCTACATGTTAAAATCACCACACTAGGTCATACAGACCATTATAATCCATTTCCAACAATATATTCCATATTGAGTCATAGGTAGGGTTTTAAGGCACTAAAAACTAGTTTCCATTCTTAACAATCATTCATAAAGGATTGCCCATAAAATAAAAAAACAATGATAGGAGATTTGAGATAGAAACCTTCCAAAAATTACATGAACTTATTAGGATATAATTCAAAGGTTTCACATGACAATGAGCATAAGAAAATCCTTCTTTGGTATGCAATACCTCATTCTATACACACAAAAACTCTCAAAACTGAATTTAATGCTTTCTCATTCAGAATTTAACCTCAAACTTTGTAAAAAAACTTGAGAAAACCTCTAAATTTTTTTTAAATTCTCTCATGAGATTTTTCACCTTTAAAATTGAACTTGACCCCTCATTAAGCCACACTAGGTCTCTTTGCTTATTAGGCCTTGAACTGCCAGTCACACTTGAACCTTAAACACACCATGAAACCTATTTTAATTCTCTCAATACCTCATAATCATTTAATACAACCTCATAAATTGATCAGAGACTACCAAATTTATTTACACAAGCCTTAAACTACTCACCTCATAATGATACCAAGCATGTGCCTTCTTATTAGGTTTCTTCATGCAAAGATTAAGCCAAGAAGTAACCTATAAACCTCCTCTAAAATATTATATACCTTATACATATTTATAAATAGTGTCAAACATATTATCACATTATTTATCATTGATTTTAATTCTTCATAGATCTTGATAACACCTCAAGGCTCCTCATTAGGTCAGGCATAGTCTAGGACTAGACTGGTTACATGTTAAGGCTTAAGATCTTATTCTTAAAGTTTTACCTTGAAACATTATTGAGTGTTTCAACACTTCATATACATTATTTATCATCCTTAACCATAAAATTATACCTTGTATCTTGATCTTGACCTTTAAATGTCATCAACCTCAGAAGAATTACCAGGTTGCCTTCAAATTCTCTCTCAATAAATAGATAATAGGTTACCTTCAAAGTGTCTCTTGTCATAGGAATCTTTGTCACATACCACTTCACCATGAATGACACCAAATTTTAATTTGACATCAATGATAATATTTATGCCAAAACACCAATAATAAGAATATACCTCAATAGTCTATAGGGAAAATTTCAAATAATTAGAAGATTCATATCTCAACTTGTAGACATTTGTCACCAATTCACATTTTTTTTGAAGGAAACTCCTTTTACATGGAATGATAATTATGAAAAATCATTTGAAAATATCAAACAATATATTTTCAATCCACTAGTACTAATGCCACCTATTGTTAGTAAACCTTTTTTGTTTTACATTTTAGTTACTCAATTTACACTATGGGCATTATTAACACAACATGATGACAATGGGATAGAATGGGTAGTGTACTACCTAAGTATAACCTTGATATAATATGAGCTCAACTACTCTTATATATAAAAATCTTGTCTATAATTTTTTTTCTTCTCAAAAACTATGACATTACATGCTCAATAATCAAACCAAGATTATTGATAAGATAGACCCTCTTAAATATATTTCATCTAGAATAAATCTAACAAGAAGGATGGATAATTAGATTATGCTTATTAGTGAATTTGATTTATATTATGTCAACCAAAAAGTAATCAAAGGATAGGTTTTAGTAGATGTATTGGAAAAAGTATCATTCAATGGAAAAGCACATCTTATTATAGAATTCTTAGATGAAGTAATAATGCATATAGATGAGTCTCTAATTTGGCATCTTTTCTTTGATGGTTACTTCACCAATCACATATTAGGGGCAGGTATCTTGATGGTAACAACTTATGGGGCTTTCATTCTTAAGGCTTTATGAATTGAATTTCATTGCACAAATAACATAGTAGAGTATGAAGGTCTTATAGTAGGTCTCAATATGGTAATCTAATGGGGAATATAAAATCTCCTTGTTTTTGGTGATTCTAAGCTTATCATCAATTAAATGGCTAATGAATTCCAAGCACATGATGATAAATTAATCACTTACAATTGAATGGTGGATAGTTTAAAATTTTATTTTGTTTACATCTAATTTGAACAAGTGTTGAGACTCAATAATATATTAGTGGATGCTATGGCTACCATTGGTTCTTTAATGGATTTGAGCACAAAACATAACAAATTTTTGGTTGAGTCCTTAAGGATATTGGCCTATGATACACTTGAATTTTTAATGGGTTACAAGGTGGTTGTTCTTACTTCTCCCTGGTAATATTATATCTATACCTACCTTCATACTCATATCATACCATCTAAACTATCACCTAATAAATACAAGTCATTTATTTAACACACATATTATTACACCATCTTGGGAAACACCCTATACCATAGAGACTATGATGCAACTCTTTTATGTTGTTTTAACTCTAAAGAATCTACTTTGGTAAATAGATAAGTCCATGAGGGAGTTTTTAGAGAACATTCAAGTGGTATGGTCCTTACAAAGAAGATTTTATGAGTAGGTTAATTTTGGCCTATAATGGAATTCAATTTATGTGCCTATGTCAATAAATTTATACCCTATCATTGATATGGGGACATTATCCATAGGCCATCACAAGTTTTACAACCTATCACAATACCTTAGCCATTTTACACATGGGGATTAGATCTCATCGAAAAAATAAATATTAATTATTTTGATGAACATAAGCATATTATAAGAGCAACATAGTATTTCACCAAGTGGCTTGAGGTAATGCCCCCAACCTATGTCACTTGAAATAAAATTTACAAATTTATCCTCAACCACATTGACTACCACTTTGGTATTCCTTCTACTCTCATTTATGATAATGGTAAATCATTCAAGAATAAATATGTTAAGACTCTTTGTCAAAACTATCATACCAAACACAGGTGGTTAATTTATTATCACCTACAAGGTAATGGCTAAGCTAAGGAAACTAACAAAAATATTTTGTGTATCTTTAAGAAATTTGTCAATAAATATGGTTATGACTGGAATATTCATTTATATACCACCCTTTGAGCATACTCCACTAGTATCTATACACCCATGATTTATTCCCTTGTCTATGGTAGTAAGTCTATTCTTCCCACAGAGGTCAAGATTCCATCTTTTTTAATATCCGTACAACAAATCATAGATGAATAATCATATCAAACTTGATGCTCAAGTGAACTCAACCTTTTAGATAAGAAATGAATCAATGATTTAAACCATATAAAATTTTACCATAATCAAATTTGTATTAGCTATAATAAGTAGATTAAATCTAGGGAAATTGAAATTGAAGCTCTTGTTCTTACAGAGAACCAATGATACACCAATGCTAAATGAGAGAAGGGAAAATTTGAGCCTAATTAGTTAGGGCCATATATTTTCATTTCCAAGTATGGATCAGGAGATTAAAAATTAGCTACAAAATATGGATAAGAACTTGATGAACCTATGAACATCCTCCATCTTAATCAATTTTATGCCTAAATTTGTTTTATATATTGTTATTGGTATCCTAGGTGTTAAGAAAAAAACTACATAGATCTTTCGAAAGTGGAAACCAATTTATTGGTGATTTGGGCAAGTACCGTACCATGGTGAAAACCAAGTTTATACACCCTGTGTAAACCATTATCTATATTCATCCTAGTTACTTGGGGGCTATTTCTCTACATTTTTGCTAATTATATTTAGAAGAAAGAAGAGACTAAGGTTAAAGGTTGAGGGGTTTGTACGTTACCCAGATTAAGTTGTGCACCGTATCCAAGCATTGTAGGAGCTCCTCTTTGGTTGTGGAGGAAAAACATGTATATAAGAATAAGACTTAAACAAAGAAAATGTTAGAATAAGATATGGTGGACTGCCAAACTACACGTTCGGTCCCAGAAGCGTAAAGCTCTATAAGGGATGATAGTCCACTATTTAAAACAAAGAGCGTTGTATAAAAAGAAATGATGAATGACAAAGAAAGAGAGAAATAGATAGCACATACCTGATTCCTACAGTCTGTATGTCATAGTCACTGACATTAGTATTTTTGTCGAGGTCGGTTAGCAAATTATGCTGACGTCAATTTTGTTATTGATGTCGGTAGGGGCAGTGGGCCTCAGATGAGTCTCTGGGTATTTCTAGAATGATCAGAGGAGTTTCTTGGAATTAGGAGGTTTATGAAAGGTTGCAGGTAGGTGACTATGGTCTGAAGAAGGGTTGAGGTTGAGGGTTGGTATGTAAAGGAGGTGAGAATGAGAGAAAGGCCTTTCAGCCTCTCCACAGATGAAGTCGGGTTTCTCAACAGTGTTTTTAGAAATAGTAAATAGAAACTAATTACCAACATGTTCTAAAATACTAAAATGAGAAGAAGAATACTTAGCTCTATTAGTTGAAGAACCAGAGGTGTCAGGATGCTTGTTCCTATTGTGGCTGATGTTGAGGTCCTCATACAATGCTTCAATCCAATCTCTGGAATGACTTGTGTAGAACTTTGGTAGCCTAGAGGATGATAGTCAAATTCTGAAGATTGGTCTCAGAGTATTCTGAAGAGGTAGGGGCTAGCTCAATGTTAGAGCTCAGGTTATGTAACTGACATCGGCGATCTCACTGGCGTTGGCTGACAGTTGACCGATGTCGGTGGAGAAAGAATGGGTAAAAGGGCTATTTTTAGCTCTTTGCCCATTTCTCCACCCGCCAAGTGCTTCTACCATTGGAGAACAGTCAAAATATGGGTTTATTAGGCATGAGAGTTAGTTAAGAGGTTAGGATGGAGTGAGAAAAGGTCATGGGTAGTTAGGGTTTAGATGACCTAGTCTCAGGGTGACTCATAGGGTAAGAAATGGTCTTAGGGTGAGGTGTCCAAGGTGAGGTGTCTAAAGTGAGGTGTCTAGGTGAGGTCTTTAATTTAAAATAAGTAGTTTATTTTAAATTAATAAGGTGTGTAAGTGTTTAGAAATGGACCAAGGGGGGTTGACACAATATTGGTGTCTACATATGCCCCTTTTTGTCTTGTGGTTTGTCTTAATGAACTACAAGACAAAAATAGATGTGGGTTGCCCCAGGTATGGGATGAGGTATTCCCCCTCAAAGCAGGAATCGAGAGAAGGGAACCTGAAATTGGGTGCCGATTTGATAAGTGGTGGATGGGTAAGGTGAGGTGGGAGTGTGAATGTTGTAATAGTTGAGATTGTGTGTATACCAATTCACGTGATAGGTAGGTCAAATTGTCGAAGGCAAGGTCGAGGAGCACTAAAATCGAAATAACTGGTCCCCAACTTATTAGTGGTAGCTGATTGGGTTAAATGATTAAAGTTGTAGCTCCAATGGTTGAGGACTAAAATCAAACTAATCGGTCCCCATCTTTTTGGTCGTAGCTGATTGGGTTATATCGATCAAAGCTGTAGCTCCAATGGTCGTCGTGTTCCAAGTATCCAGGCTAGGAAGTGTTCCTGGAAAGCATGAAAATGTCACAAATATTAGGGATCAATTTGGTCATGATCTGACAATTCATGTGAGGGGCATAATGTGGGGTGTGTATAATTTACTAACTATTCATGAGGTAGCATATATGTAATTAAAAAAACCAAGGCAAATTTTTCTCAAAAGTGGTCATGGTCTGAGGAGATAGTCACAATCTCCAAGATCATTGATCAAGTTGGGCTGAGATATAAGTGATCTCGAGTGTTATTTATTGCGGTTAAGGAGATGTATGTGATCTCCAATGTGCCCCATGAGAAGTCTAAGGTAGCTTCTACAATGACTGGGTTGGTGGTTTGGTCATGATTTTGGGCTTGGTTTAGATAGTTGGTCCATCAGGTAGATGAACTAATGAATGGCCGAGCTAACCTCAGAAGACCCCATGTCACTGAGTGCTACCTACATAGCCCCTATTTTAAGGGCCTCAAGCCAATGTAGTTCTCCCCAAAAAGGGAAAATAGAGGCTAGGTTATGGATTGGTATTTGACTAGGCTAGGTCATGGTTAAAGGTTATATGGTTGGTCCATCAGATAGACAAATGAACGAATGGCTGAGCTAACATCAGAAGACCCCATGTCAACTAAGTGTTACCTACATAGCCCATGCAAGGGGCCTCAAGCCAATGTAGTTCTCCCAAAAAGGGAAGAAGATTCAAAGAGGTTGGTAGTTGTTTGCGTAATGTTGGTTAACATTGTTACATTTCTATTGGTTGGATGCAGGATAGGTAGTCATTGATGTTGTGAGATTAGCTCCTGACATTGTTGATGTGGATGCATCGAGACATCATAAGAGAGGAGTACGCACACATGGCCATAGTAGGGCTCATTAGGTTGTAGCAATATTGCTGTGTAGCTAGGAATGTCAGCTTGATGGTAGCATTGATCGAGTAGTGGGATCATACCACCAACACCTTTCACCTGCTGACTGGAGAGTTGACAGTTACAGTTGAGGATGTGTATCAGATTTTGTAGTTGTTGATACACAGGTTAGATATATATGCATGCTCGAGAGAGGAGCATGATATTCATATGGTGATGCTATTTGGGGAGCACATTGTTGAGGTGACCTACCATTCAGTAAGTTTTGCTTATGAGCCAATTTATGCTATAGATGAGGATGAACATTGACTTGCCATCCTGATGATGATTGGCATTACAGTTTACACTCTTCTAAATACAGAGGGATTCTAAATACAGAGGGAGGGAGGTTTCTAATCATGATGATCATAGTTTTGGTAGACATGGTAGAGGAGTAGATAGTGTTTACATGGGCTCTAGTATTTTTAGCCCAGTTATACAGGGAGCTTTGGGGTATCAGCTGACGGTGATGATATAGCTTAGGTGTGGGCCACCTCCTACACTATTGGGCATATGAGCACATCATGGTCACATGACCTCTTGGCCTCCCAGTAGCTATCCAGGCTAGCTTCAGAGTTGGTTTTAGACACTGGTGAGAGGTCATGGCACAGACACGTGTGGATGGCATTATCAGAGATATTGATTACTATAGGGGGTACTAGATTCCCTAATCCCATTAGACATCATTTAGAGGCCATACTTGGTATATTTGACATTTAGAGATTAGGTAGAGTAGCTGATGGGTGTCCAAAGCTTGAGATGGGTGAGGGGCAGGTGAGCCAGCAAGCTCGAGAGAGTTCCTACTGAGAGAGTATGGCACCAGTACGGGCTTGTACAGGATGTGCCACCTGCTTTCCCATAATATAGGTGGGATGATATTGAGGTCCCGCTCCCACTGCCAGAGGAGACAGAGCAACTAGATTTTGAGGAGATATCTGTAGGTCCAAGTGTGGTAGATCTGGGATGTACGATGGCCTACTTGGCTTGGTGGGCAGGTCACTATGCAAGGATTTAGAGGGGACCAGCTCTTGATCTATAGATGGTTAGCAGAGAGAGGGATGATGCCATCTAGGAGAGAGATGCAACATGAGCATAGGTGGCAGTGCTTCAAGGACAGGTGGTAGTGTTTCAGGGATAGGTGATAGTTTTGACAGCACAGGTGGCTACCCTGATAGGGTAAGTTACTACATTGCAGGGGTAGTTGGCCATAGCCCAAGCAAAGGTGTTAGTAGGATATGGTTTTGGAGGGGAGGGCCCTATTTAGTCACCACCATAGTAGCCAGTGCAGCAGCCAGTTCAGCCACCACCATAGCAGCCACCTCAGCCACAGCCATAGAGTTCACTATAGGGCATGGCATTGGGATTGATGGGTCCACCATAGACTATACCTATATCTAGGTATAACACTATGTTGGATGAAATCACATATTATGAGGGTGCCATTAGGGAGTTTCCTTAAATCCAACAATACTCTAAGATACAAGCTCAATAGTGATCTGTGTTGCGTGGCACTGTTTCCAGTTCTCAAAGACAGCAATGGTCAGAGAGCAAAGATGATTTGGCATCTTCACGACCACCACCACCACCACAACCATGAGGTGTTAGTTTTTAGTTGATATGTATATATATATATATACTAGCTTGTGTGTTGTTGATGTGAGATGTACATATATTTTGAGAGAGACAAGTATATATTGTACTATTTTAGATATTTTTGATGTATACCTGTACTTGATAGTTATATATATATGAGATGAGATGTTTGAGAATTTGTCATGTTATGGATGTGACTGTGTGTTAGTTGTTTTGATTATGTTAGTGTTTTTAGCATTTCCCATATGTTTAATGGTACATGCTTGAAATGATGAATGTAAAAAGATGTTATAGCCTTTTCCATAATATGTAATGGTGTATGCTGTAACATAGTTTATGTGTTTTTTCATCCTTAGCAATTTTCCATATTTGTGATGGTGTATGCTAAAAATGAAATGAGTTTATTTATGCTTCATCAGGTTTCCATATTGGTGATGGTATATGCTTGACATAAATTGTGTTTGGTTGATAGTTTCCATGTGTATTGTTTTCCATAGAAACTAATGTGAATGGGCTATGATAGTTTCCATGTGTATTGTTTTCCATAGAAACTAGTGTGAATGGACCTATGATAATTTATATAACACAAATGGGTATTTATATTAAATAAATCATGATGTTATGTTAGTGGTTTGGAAATGTTTTGGTTATATGTTATTGGCATGTGACGAAGGTGTGTAAGAAGTGAAAGGCGCATTGCTCTTTCATTGACAAGGACTATAATGATAACATAGATAGGGTTTTTGCAAACAAAAGCTCCATTCATGCATTACATCGTTGACCATTGGTTTGTGTTAAAGAAGTACCCTAATCACTTGATGTTAAGTGAGCTCAAAGTCCCTTGAGAATGTTGGGGTAATAGGTGTGATTATGTGATATTTGAGGATAGCGTAACCTTTTTTAGCAGGGATAACTTTGCCCCTTTTATAGGTGACCCTAAGAACGACTATAGGCAAGTCCATGACTTAATTTTTTGTCAGTCAATTTTTTTTTTGGTAGACTGATCAATGCGGGAAGTCTACTTGGGGATGTTGTTTTGTTTTGTGGTCATGTGAAGCTGATCGATGTGGGCAGCTTCTGAGAGGGTGTTGTTATGGTATCAAAATTTGGGGATAGCCATCCTTCGAGGGAGTGGTCTATATTTTATTATGTATGTTTTGAAATTTGTCCTTCAAGGGAGCAGTCTATTAATTACAATAATAATGTAGCTGTCCTTCAAGGGAGCAGTCTACATTTATAGTTAATGACCTTTGAATATTTTGTTAGGCATCCCATTTTTATGTTGTTTTGTTGACTAAAATTTTAGTCATGGACTAGACTATAGAGGTTTATGGTTTCCCTTTCATTAGGACAAAGAATTTATTGCTTTAAAAAAGGGTTAACTAATTATTGTAGGGAAAAAGGGTTAAAAGGAATAGGAATGAGGATGACAGGGGTTGCTCAAGGGGCGAGCTTAAGTTAAACATCAAGTGAATGATTACTTGGTTAACAGTAGAATGGTCCTAGATGCAAGGCATTAAGGGGCTCAGGTTTTGGCTAGCCTTCGAGAGAAGATAGACGATAAGTACCTGATCCATACTTGTGTGTTATTATATAAGGTCTAAGCTAATTAGGAGCAAATTTGCCTCATTTGCTTCTTTCCATATTGGTCACGTGTTGGTTTTCTTTAAGGACAAGATCTCTAATTTTGAAATCTCACTCTCTCAAATTTTTTTTATAGGCACATTTGATGCGATTTTGGTAGATATGAAGATGATTAAGAGCAACAAGATGAAGTTCATCGAGTAACTCGAGTTGTGCTAATCGATCTTGATGAAAGTCATCGTTAGAAAGTATGTCGTGTAAGGAGATGTAAAGACAAGGTATTTGTACTTCAAGAGGCAAGATGGCCTCAATTCCATACACAAAGAGAAAGGTGTAGCACCCGTAGGGGTTCAGATGCTAGTGCGGTAGGCCCATAAAGTGAAGGGAATGTGAGTGTGCCAATCCCTTCCAGTGTTTTTGACCACCTTCATTAGAATTTTGGTTAAGATTTTGTTAGAAGCCTCTGCCTGTCCATTTGCTTGTGGGTAGTAAGGTGAGGAGAAGCTAAGTTTGATGCCAAAAGAGTCACAAAGTTTTTGGATGGTTTTTTTTTTGAAAGATTTTTCGTTATCGGTGATGATCTTGTGAGGTACACCGAAATGGCAGATGATGTGGTGGTTAATGAAGTCGACGATTTTGTCAGCTTTAGTGGAGATAAGGGGAACAACTTCCACCCATTTAGTGAAGTATTTAGTCACAGTGATAATAGATTGATGTTAGAGAGATGAATGAGGGTTAATCTCACTGATTAGATCTAAGCCCCATTGTGAAAAGGGCTAGAAATCCTTAACAACTTGTAAAGCGTGGCTAGGGACGTGAAGTAAGTTAGCGTGTTGCTGGAATTTGATACAATGTTGAACATAGTCACTACAGTCTTGGTGAAGAGTGGGCCAATAATAGCCTAGGTGGAGGATGCACTTTGCAACTGAGTTACCACTGAAATATCCTCCACAAATCCCATCATGGACTTGTTTAATGGCATGAGATATTTTAGTAGAGGTTAGACATCGAAGAAGGAGGCCATCAAAACCTCTTTTGTAGAGAAGACTCCCTAGCATGGTGTATCAAGTAGTACTTTTGATAAAATCCCATTGTTTATTGTTAGAGAGATTAGGAGGAATGATAGAATAAGTCAAGTAGTCAACAAGTTGTTTATACAAAATGTCATGTGGACTAGAGAGCTTAGGAGGAATTTCCCTCGAAGATGTTGGTTGAGATGTGCCCAAGATAAAAATTTTGGGTGTTGGTGGTGGAGAAGGCTTGGTGAATGGATATGTCAAAGGGGTAGAAACCTTCTCTTTTCCTTTATCCTTTGGGGTTTGGGACCTGGTGGCCACATTTATAGTGTTGATTTCGAATAAAAGGGGAGAAGGTGGTAAAAGAACCATAGTCTCACGTTGGGATCTTGATTTAGGTGAGGAGGTTTGGGAGGCATGGGATGGTGTCAGTAGTTTGTCAAAAAGGTTTTCAAGAGAATACTTAATGTGAAGGGTGTCCTTTTTTAGGTGTTAGTGAATGACAACCTTAAGAGCATAGCAACGCTCAGTATCATGTCCAAGTGTGTGATGATACCAGCAGATTTGAGAGTCATCAAACCAAGATGGTTTTGATTCGAGAGGTCGGTATGGATTAATGGGTGGGAGAATGATGCTAGAAGACTACAATAATCAGCATAACATCAAAGCATAGGAACCCACCAATGGGTCTGCACTTGTTGTTGTAGTAGGGGTTGACAACTTCTATTTAGGAGTTGTAGGGGGAGTTTTTCACACCACTTTTTTAATTGGTGGTGTGGCCACACGCGTAGATGGCACTTTCTTGGTGAGAGGTGTCAAATTTTTTGGAGGAAATATATGTTTGATGAGTAGAGGGACTAATGGAGGTGATTTGTTTTTGTAAGGTGTTGGATTAGGGAGCACTCCTATTAAAGTAGATGGATGTGGACCCAAGATAGAGGGTAATGGTGAAGGTGGGGGAGGAGTTCTCTGACGTGGTTTAGCATCCTTCTTTTGTATGGTGCGTGGACCACTATTATGTAGGGTGAGGTTCAAATCTACCTTCACTTGTGGGTGAGTGAGGTTTGATATAGGGTGAACACTGAGAGATTTAATTTGTTTCGACATGGTAGATGCCTGCAAGGGTTTAGATTCAGACATGGAAGGTTGAGCTTTTGATAATTTGGAAGTGAAAGCCCGATCCTTGTCAGAGATTTTAGGGTGAATTATCATGGAAGGATTGGTAGTATAAGGTGAAGTGGGATGTGTAAGATAAGGAGCCTTAAGTTGCTCCCATAATGCCTCATGTTTTAGGTTCCTAGAATGGAGAAATCCTAAGTTTTCAGCCAATTGAGAGAAGGGTTTAGAGGATGTTGCGCGAGGCTTTGTAATTGGTATTTTAGAAGATTTGGGTGGTTGAGAGAGTGGAAACATGTTAGACATGGTGATCTTGGGCCAAAGATAAGAGAGAACTATTACTGGATCTTCCTCGGCTGAAGTGGGTGAAGCGGCAAGTTCTTCTCTTGGTGGAGAAGGAATTGGAGAATTTGGCTCTTCGAGAGGATAGAGCACAGGGATGATCATGCCTTTCACTTGTGGTCTAGGGGCATGGAAAGTATGATCCTCCATTGGTAATAAGAAGGATGAGGGTGGAGCCACCGACGTTGGTTCCATCAAAGCATCCTCCAATATGGGAGAGGTGAAAGTAGACTCTCCTATGTATGAAAGGGGGGTTGATGGTGGACTATCCTCCATGGATGGAGGACAAATAGGAGAGGAAGGCTCCTCTAAAGGATGAAGTAGAGGGATTATGGCCCTTTCTACATGAGGATGTGGGGTATGAATGGTAACTTCTTCCAATGGTAGAAGAAGAGGGAAGGTCGGGGCAAGAGGAATAGGTAATATAGGTTCCCCACGAGGTAAAAGTATGTGTGGAGGAGGTGTTTGATGTCATGGGGGTGATATGGGTAGAATAGGCTCTTCTACATGTGGTGGAGAAATGGATTGACCAACTTCTTCAGATTATGGGAGAGGTTGGTTAGGAATGAAAGGAGAGACCATGTCGACTATGCGTATATTGCTTTCTTGAAGGTCATCGGCCATGGTCTGAACATTGTTTTGGCTTGGGAGATGGTTAGGAAATGGTTGCCTAAAGACATCCATGTTTTGGTTGGCCAGCTCGTTAGGGTTATCCAAAATAAGGTCCCCTTTGTCTATCATGTCTTGAACAACATTTTTAAAGGTTTTACAATTGTCCGTGTCATGACCTTTGACACGATGGTAATTACAAAAGTCATTTTCCCTATACCATGTAGGGATGGCTCATGAGGGATCAAATTGGACAGGTCAGATTTGAGGGAGGTTAAGGACTCCCTACTTTACTAGTTTATCCAATACGGAAGTGTATGATTCTCCTATTGGAGTGTATTGACGCTGTATATATCGTTGTTGGAATTGTTTTGTGATGTTTTGTGATGTGGAAGGTTTAGTTTGGTTAGTTGTAGTTGAAGATGATGACTTAAGGACCACAACGTTCATTGATCCCTTAAACTTGGAGTGGGAAGAAGAAGGTTTAAAAGAAGAAGGGTCATTGGATTTTGCATTGGTATTTTTACTATGCAATTTGACTCTATCCTCTTTGATTGCACAGAGTTCAAGCTTTCAGGCCATAGTGAAAGCTTCATCGAATGTGCAAAAAGTTTGAACCCACAAAGTGGATGAGATGTGCTTGGCACATGCTTTTGAAAAGAGCTTAATGAGCTCAGGTTGAGGTAGTAAAAAGGAGAGTTGGTTGATCAAACCTCTCTAATGGGCGATAAAGTTTGTTATTGATTCATAGTCAAATTATCTAATAGAATATAGGTCTGTGATGGAGACCTTCTTAGTGATGTTGATTGAGAAGTGGTTGAAGAATAGCTGAGCTAATTGAGTGAAGGTAAAGAGAGAATGAATGGTAATAGAACTATACCAATCAAGGGCAGTGCTAGAAAGTGACATGGGGAATGTGCAAATTAATAACACATCATCATGCATTATGAGGTAGCAAGCGTGTCTAAACGCTCGTAGATGTTGTTGTGGGTCCTCTTTACTCTAAAAGTGAGTAAATTTTGGGAGTTGCCACTGGCTAGGGTATGGTCAAATAGGAACCAAAGGGTGAATAGGTTTGTTGTAGATTTATTCATATGAAATAACATTCCTCAAACCCAAAATAGATGTCTCAAGGTTGGACATTTTATCCATCAGCATCTTAATTAGATCAATAGATGGATTGGCATGAGGGGCACCCCCTAAGTTGCAAGGTACCTGGAAAGCATTGGTAGGGGTGTATGACGTACTTGGTTGCATTTGTGTAGGTGAAACATATTGGTAGTTCATCATAGGGGCCAATGTCAAGGTCAAAAGGGCTTGTGCCATAAAGTTGGAGGGCACAACTTGACTAGATGCTGCCAAGGGTGGTTGAATGGTGGTGAGACTAGTTAAAGGATGAGTACCCACTCTCGTGTTTATAAGTGTAAGAGTGGGTGGGATAGAGACAATCAAGTTTTAGAAAGGTGTCGAACTTGGTTGAATTGTTTGTGGTTGAGGGGGTGTAGAAACCCCAATGGAGGTAGGGCCAAAACGGATAGAAGGGGAGGCCAAATCTTGAACATTGGCCATGGTTGGATTACTAGTCGAGGTAATGGCCTGAGTGACTATAGGTTGGGTAGTGGATGTTGTTGATATCATTGCCACTTTAGTCAAAGAAGTTGGCATCCCATAAATAGGGTTACCTAAAGGATCTCGCATTTGGCTTCTAGTGAGATAGTGTTGGAGAGCCTTGACGTTGTGGTCAAGGAATATCTCAAATTCTTGATCCCCTTCAGGAACAATAGGAGGTCAATCGAGGGTAGGTTGGATCAGAGTATGCTCAGTGTCTGAAGTATACTCCATTAGGTGACTTGGTATGAAGGGCAAAGGTGGAAGTGGTTGTTGACTTGTGTGGTCAACAAGAGATCTGGCTTGACTACGTGTTAGAACCATCCAAGGAAAAATGGATTTAGGTTCCAAAAACTGTGTGTTTTAGTTTCAAAAAACTAGAATTGGTGTTTAACAACAAGAAAGTCATGTTTTAAGCTTACTGTTTGGAAAGAAAATTTGTTGACAGTGATTGATGTCAGTGTAAAAACTGATGTCAGTGAATATATGTTGCTGATGTCAGTCAGATAACTGATGTCGGTGAAAAGTTATTGCCGACGTCAGTGGAAAAGTTGATGTCAGTTTCTGTGTAATTTTAGAAACATAGAAAACTGATAGTTTTTTAAGGAAGAATAAATTTTGAGTTGTTTTAGACCTCAGAATAATGTGACCTTATCAGCTCAAACAATCAAATGAAAATAATAAAAAAGATGATTGGCAAGTAACCTCTAAAATGTTAAATTCCTAGGAATAAATTTTAGAGTCGTGGTGGCTTATGCCTTAGAAAAATGTGTTTGGGAGTTGGTCTTGTAGAACAGGTCCTAAAGAAGAAGTCTATGGCTGGTTTCAGGTTATGTTTTGGTGCTAAAAAATTTGTGTTAGGTTCAGTATGTGGCCTGGTGTTGGGGCTTGCTCCCTTCACTTCATGAACCCAGAGCTGAGCTGGGCTGCTTAGCCAATATATACTTTGCCTATAGTTTATACTCTACCAGAGAATAGAGTGGGTCCTCCTCTTGGTAGTGAAGTCCAAGTAGGATCGCCAGGAAGGGTAAAGTATCTGATAGGTGATGAAATCCTAGATGGGCCTTGTCTCAAGTATGTTTAAATGTTTAATTTGATTGTGATTATGATCTGGTTGTGTAACATTTGTGCACTATGATTTATTCATAATGCTTTTAATTACTAAGTGGGCTAAATATGCATCCAAGCAAGAATGAAATGCAATTATTTTTTAACCCAAATTGAAATATGTTGTTTCAAATGCAAACAATTGAGAAGAGGTTAAGAGTATGAATTTTCACTACTCTATGATGTAGGGAAGAAGTGACAAGAAGAAAAAGAAATGTTCTTTTTAACTTCTGCTAATGGTTTCTTTTTGAAATAAAGAGATAGAAGAAGGGATGCAAGAAGAGAATCTAATGCATCTATATGAAAGTTTGATTTTTTATAAAAATGAACCCAAGGAAAACTCCAGGGTCCCACTGGGCGTGCTAGAATGTTTCTCTATGTTTTTGCTAATTATATTCAGAAGAAAGAAGAAACTAAGGTTGAAGGTTGAGGGGTTTGTAAGTTACCTAGATTAAGTTGCGCACCGTATCCAAGCATTGTAGGAGCTCCTCTTTGGTTTTGGAGGATACACCTATAGATAAGAATAAGACTTAAATAAAGAAAATGTTAGAATAAGATATGGTGGACTACCAAGCTACGCGCTCGGTCTCGGAAGCGTAAAGCTCTGTAAGGGATGACAGTCCACTATTTAAAATAAAGAGTGTTGTATAAAAAGAAATGATGAATGACAAAGAAAGAGAGAAATAGATAGCATGTACCTGATTCTTATAGTTTGTATGTCATAGTCACCGACGTCGGTATTTCTACCGAGGTCGGTTAGTAAATTATGTCGATGTCATTTTTGTTGCCGATGTTGGTATGGGTAGTGGGCCTTGGACGGGTCTCTGGGTATTTCTAGAATGATCAGAGGAGTTTCCTAGAATTAGGAGGTTTATGTAAGGTTGCAGGTAGGTGACTATGGTCTAAAGAAGGGTTGAGGTAGAGGGTTGGTATGTAAAGGAGGTGAGAATGAGAGAAAGGCCTTTTAGCCTCTCCACAGATGAAGTCGAGTTTCTCAATAGTGTTTTTATAAATAGTAAATATAAACTAATTACCAATGTGTTCTAAAATACTAAAATGAGAAGAATAATACTTAGCTCTATTAGTTGAAGAACCAGAGGTGTCAGGATGCTTGTTCCTGTTGTGGCTGATGTTGAGGTCCTTGTACAGTGCTTCAATCCAATCTCTAGAATGACTTATGCAGAACTTCGGTAGCCTGTAAGATGATAGTTGAATTCTGAAGATTGGTCTCAGAGTGTGCGCATTGATCTCTAAAGAGGCGGGGGCCAGCTCAATGTTAGAGCTCAGTTTATGTAACCGATGTCGGTGATCCCACCAACGTCAACCGACAGTTGACCGACGTCGGTGGAGAAAGAATGGGTAAAAGGGCTATTTTTAGCTCTTTGCCCATTTCTCCACCTGCCAAGTGCTTCTGCCATTGGAGAATGGTCAAAAGATGGGTTTATTAGGCATGAGAGTTAGTTAGGAGGTTAGGATGGAGTGAGAATAGGTCATGGGTAGTTAGGGTTTAGATGACCTAGTCTCAGGGTGACTCATAGGGTAAGAAATGGTCTTAGGGTGAGGTGTCCAAGGTGAGGTGTCTAGGTGAGGTCTTTAATTTAAAATAAGTAGTTTATTTTAAATTAATAAGGTGTGTAAGTGTTTATAAATGGACCAAGGGGGGGTTGACACAATATTGGTGTCTACAGGGGCATCGTGTTTTATCAATCTATTATGTATTCCCATATTTATCATTTGTCACTTGTTAGTCATTTATCCTATTGCATGATAATTTTAGGGTTGATACTCCTATATGTGAACCTACATCCTTTCTCATGATAAAGGAACACGTATTTTATATTCCTTATTTTAAAAATATAAAAAATAAAAAAATTACAAAAACATCCTAAAATTATGTTAAACAGTTACCTCAACACATCTACCATTATAAGTTATATTCCACATCGTTCACTCATTCTTGGGTGGGCCACTTGCACATCTTTTTCATCCAACACTTAAATTCTTAATCAATCACCCACATTATCATCACTTTCTATATTGGGATAACTACATATGGCCTGATGTCACCACATGGACTTTGTCTAGGGTGGATTATGTAGGTAGCCCTTATATACATGAGGTTTCTAGGGTTAGCTCGACCACCATCTTGCCCATCATCCATTTTCCAAAGAATGGATTAGCTTCTCTTTATGATTCCTCCTCAATTATTTGATACGTATCCTAGATCTTATATACAATTGTAAAGATATTATTTAGAATGTTAAGTCTTTGCTTACAGCTTTTTCTACTCACTCTTTTTTTTCATTTTTGTATTGTTTATTTTCTATCCTTAGCCATTAAGTTAGTTATTTATCCATTTTCTATCCGTAATAATTAAGTTGGTTATTTATCCATGTTATATCCCTAATAATTAAGTTGGTTATTTATCCATTTTCTACCCCTAACCATTAAGTTGGTTATTTATCCATTTTTCTCCTTAAACCACTAAGTTGGTTATTAATCCATTTTATCCTTAACCTTTCAAATGGTTATTTACTTTTTCCATTATGATTATTTTACTTCAATATGTCAGTTACTTATCTTTAAAATGTTTCTTATTTTTTCATTTGTTTGTATATCATTTTTTCTTAATATTATTGCATCAACATTTTGTGTGTTTTCATCATTTAGATTCATTTTATTTTCAGAACTTACTTACATTATTTTATTTTTTGTGTATTTAAAAGGTATATTTTGTAAAATTCATAATAGTATGGATATGGTTTTTCTATATCATGACTTACTTTGCTTTTAAAAATTCTATTCTTTCTTTAGTTCATATGCCTAAGACATCAACATTCATCATGATTATTCAATATCATTGGTGGGAATGTGTTTTATGCTATATTAAAAATCAAGTTGCTCAAGAATATTTATTATTGGAAATCCAATATAAGGAACATAAAACAAAATTAAAGTTTATATGTTAGATCATAATCCATGCATTCATAAATCCAATCATATATCACATAAACCATAAACCATATGCTAAAAGAATTAAAAACATGCTAGCATAAATCAAAATGAAGGAAATATAACTATGCTCTATATATCCATATGCCCATCAACCATGAATAATTCCATATAAAATCCATAATTAGTCCATAATGTCCATACACATATTACAAAGTCTCATAATAATCATGAATATATTTATCAATCCAGTGTTTCTATACAAAAAGATACATATCAAATATATGTATACATTGATGAACCCATCATCAAACCACTATATCATGTCTTGCATTATCCCTCTAAAGGGATTTTTGATCTCCTCATAACATGGTGTGACTTGTGGATGAGCCACCACATGTTGTGTAACTTTCCCCACCAACCTCTCTAACCCTATCAACTATACTGACCCCCCTAATGTAGATCATTTAACATAATACTCTCTAATGGATGTTTCCCTCTATGCACATGGCACAACATCCTCATATAAGCTCTTATAATATATGTCCTACTACATGGCCCTCATCACTCTGTATAATGTCACAATTTGTCCCTGTCTTGTTAACAATACCATGGCCTCTATTAACTCAATCCTTATAGTGTCTCTCTCATATCTATAATGTTGTGCCAATGCTATATAATATAGAGTTTGAGTCTCTACATAATGTGTCATAGTTTTTGTATCTATACCATCTCTATATATCCCATCAAACACATATTGCAACCTATCTACCTTAACCTATAATCATCTAATCTTTTATGTTTTATCTCTATTGCTATCTATGACTCCCTATAATCTAAATACCTCCTTGTGTAACCCATCTATCTCTCTATCTTGAGCTTTAATCTCTTCACGAAGTCTATCCATAAGAACCTACTCATCCTAAGATCTTAGAGTGTGTGAAGAACCAACAGCATCCTTTTTATCTGTCTGAGTGTCTTGTGTTTCTCTCATAACTACTTCCTCCTCTTCTTTATCCCCTCACTATCAATAAATATTAGTAGAGTATCTCTTCTAAATCTATACTATGCCTCCATGTGCATATATGTGTCCACATCTATATCAACCCATGCTTACCATGAAATATAAACATTTTCCACTCAGTAATCTCAACATCATGTAACTGATTAATTTCCATCACATGTCCTCTACCCTGTGTTGATGACTATACCCTATATATTGTAACAACCCTCGTAATCCAAAATCCCAATCTTATGTTTCACAACTACCTACTCAAGATAGAAACCAATCTCTATCTCTATATCCATGGTTGTGCATATGGTGTAATCAATATCAATGGCCACTATCAGGCCCACCAATCCAAATAACCATCCAAAATACCATATTAATAACATCTCTCATATCACTCCATCTCACTAAATACAATTGTGACTAGTTATCATTGGATCAATGGTCATCCCCCACTGTGCTCCCTCTCACTAATCATGAAAAAATGTGTAGAATAGCCAAAATATGTTATCAAACCCCAAACTACTTCATCACCTTATCTGGGTGATATCTTTGTATAGTGTATTCATGTCTCCCAATAATATAGCATTAGGTCATCATATATTCCATGTGTAAATCATCTTGTGGCCACTAAAATAAAATCTCTCAATAAGGTTTCCAAGTGATCTTGTCATCACCTAACTCATCAAAATCCCTCCTATAGAACTCAAGATCACCTAAATGTGGTCTATGAGTACCAATAATCATATGTCACCCATATGGAAATGTCTCATCCATAGAATGAGTGTAAATGTGCCCAACTAGACTTTCTATAGCATTATGCTTCCAACACCATACATGTAGTAATATCGATAACCCAATCTCCTTCCCATATACATACACTATATGATGCAAGTACTTGTATATATATGATAATATATATGGACCCCATGTAAATCACTCACTCATCTCCATCATATCTCTGATCACATCTAATATCCTAATCATAATTAATCTCCTTCTCTTTTTAGGTAGCATAATGCCACTAATAACAACCATAAGCACAATAGTCAAATAATCCATCTCTAATTTTGAGCAATAATCCACATCCACTCTACCCCTCACAATATGAATCAATCCATCACCAAATATCTTATATAATGTAGTCTCATGTGGACCTTACCCCCATTACACTCATCTCCCTCATATCAAAATACCTAAAATCTGATAAATATCCTATAATGTGACTGTCATATTTCACATTAGCAAGTGAAATGTACTAGTCTCACTATGCCATCTCTCAGTAAGTGATGTCAACAATGCCCTACCTACTCAAATATCTGGCATCTGTGCAATATATAATAAACCCATAGTGTCTAAAACCTCAAACTCTTACTTTGTAATTTTATCCATTCATACCATCACTTTAGGCCACCACTCTCTAGTTGTTAGTACTGGTAATACCTCCTTCAAACAAAACATGTTAACATAAAGTTAATTTTTCTCAACATAATATTCAATCTACCCCTATGTTAAAATCATTCAAAAAACCAAAAATATTATAAAATCAAAATTTATACTAATGTTATTTGTTATCACAACATTATTCCATTTGTTTATTTTATTTACAATCTTCTTTTCCTCTTTAAAAACATGTTGTTAATTCTATAGTAAACATTTTCTCTCATCCCTCTTATAATTTCAATTTTAATCCATTCAATTTCACCTTTACTTAGTCATATTCTACCCTAAAATAAATTTGCACCTCATTTTGACAATTTCATGCCCCATTTTTATGATTTTGTTTCTCTATTCTACGATTTAACAAATGCTAAACTAAGATATTGTTATTCCCCCAATTTCTACCCCTAATTCAATTTTTATACCATGTTCTATGAATTCACTTCCAATTTTGATGAATTCATAGTTTCTTTTAATGAATTCACAACTTTCATTGTCAACTTCATAAATAGCTCATATGTGAATTCATTTTGATCAACTTTAAGCCCTAATAAATGACATTAAATTCAAAATTTTTAAAACAAAATATAATTCACTGAAGAATAACTCCTCTTATGTCTCTATAATTTCCTCATTTTCTCTATATGGTGCTCATGGTGTGGAATGCAGTTCATTTTCCTCTAAGGTCTCAGAACAAATATCTCAACCAAGTTATCTTAGAAAAAAGCTTTGAAAATCAAATTTTCACAAATAAATTTTTTCACCCCATTTATTATACTTATATTTTTACCTCATTTAAAAAATTAAACCCCCATACATCCATTCTACTCCTTTTTCATCCATTTTGATTCAAATTTTAGGATACATTAAATCAACCTATTATGATTTTTTCTCAAAATCTTACGACAATAAATTTATGTAAATTTATCACTACAACTTAAAACTCATTATTTTTTTTACTTTTAGATTTGTAGCTTATTATCATTGGGATATATTATTCCCACAACTACTCAATTGACCCTTGTTTTATTATCAAACACTAAGCGTGCAATCTCTAAATGGTACATATTATTTTTTTGAAATAAATACTCTAGTTTTGATTAACTAGGTGCAACCTCTTCACACAACCTAAATATTGAAGGTTTGGCATTGATTCTAAAATAATTTGATTTATTATTCATCCAAATCACTTTGTCAATTTTCTCTTTTCATCGATTTTGAGCATTTATTCATTTTATCACACAAACCCTCGAGGGGACATCATCACATTCATTTTCATTCATTTGGGGAAACTTTGTCCTTCTTAATCATCAACACTCTACTTCTTTTACTATTCTTAAAAATAATATTAATTCATAGAATTATTTAAAAGAGGGGAAAATTTAGACACATAAATTACATTTAGTGTCAAAATGCACTTAAAACCTACTAATTATTCTTCTTAATATAATTCATGATATATCCCTCTAAGATCAAATAATTGAATAAATTAATTTAATCATTTGTGCACACTTTTAAATCCTTATTTAAATATTAAATCTATATTTTACACCTCACCCAACATATTCCAAATTATTCTCCCTCACGTTTTGATTCATCCCAACCAAATCCAAATTTTATTCAACCTCCTTTGAGTCACCCCTTGAGTTGTCAAAAAGTTTGAATCAATCCTGATGACTCAGCTAACCATCCCTATACTTCTCTCAGCCATTTGAAATGGTCATCATGTTTATGGTTGAGGAATCATCATCTACCATAGACTATTTGGATCATTTAAAAAATCTAAATAATCCTCCACTATTGGATCTTCCTTTAGAAAATTATAAATAAACATGAAAACCATCATTTTCATCCATCCTGACTTGTTCTAACAAAGTGTTGTCAAATTTACAAGCGAGTCCAAGTAAATCAAATCATCCAAAAATATTTTATTCACCAAAATTCCATTCTCTTTTTCATGGGAAGATTGAGCAACCATATTGTTGAAGATTAAATCAAGTTTACATCATAATGGAGGAAAATTGCATACTTATGGTATAAGTTTTTGCTTACTATTTTTTTTATTGATTGATCTGTCTTAGGTTGAATTTATCTTAGATTAAGATTAGATAATTAGTTGATTTCTTAGCATTTATAAATTTAGTTCAGATAATATATATCTAAATCCTCAAGTACCAAGCACTCCACATATTAATGTTGGTTTCCTAGCTATAAATCAAGTGCCTCATGTGAATCAAAATATTATTGCATTCAACCAAAACTAGCTATATGCACTACCTCCTTTGATGTAACATACAACAAATAATAATTATTGTTATATGAATAATCACGTATGGATGAATGACATCATCAAAACTAGAATTCAATCTCATTTAATACTATAGTTACCTAGGGTGTTGATTAAACCAAAGTAGAATTATATTCTATACAAAAAAATGGTCCAAAAGATTGGTAATGACTTATTAAGCATGAAAGGGAAGATGGGTAATGCTATTGGCTAGAATAATAACCAAAATTATGGGTTTCAAAGATATAATAGACCTTTTAATCAGTCTTTAAATAATGTACAATAATAAAAACCCAATAAGTTTCCAAAACTCAATATAGTGAAAACAACTCTACCCAATTGGTGTAGAGTTCATAATACATCACAACATGAAGAAATTAAATGTGTATTATTTAAGATATTCCAAAGGGAGATGGTAATTTAAAAAATTATGAACAACCCATTAGAGTTTCACCCTGAATTTAGTCCCTTAAACACCTCCATGATGTTTGAAACTCATGAATCTCCTTTCCCAAGTGAGGATGACATTGAATTAGAGGATAAATATGATGAGATACATGCCTTCCAACAAGCAACCCTTCACAACATCTACCCTCTAAACAATACCACTATCCCATTTATGAATAACACATTAGAGTTTCACCCTAAATTTGGTCCCTTAAACACCTCCATGATGTTTGAAACTCATGAATCTCCTTTCCCAAGTGAGGATGAAAATGAATTAGAGGATAAATATGATGAGATACATGCCTTCCAACAAGCAACCCTTCACAACATCTACCCTCTAAACAATACCACTATCCCACCAAATTTAAGGGTTGATAATAATCCACCTCCTCAATAATGGAATGAATAGCCCCACAATAAGGAGGAATAGATAAAAATATGAAACAACATTATTAAAGATATGAAGAAGATTAAAGATAATAACACACTTCATGAATTACCTTAGATAACTAAATAGAATGATCTCTTATGGAACTCTATTATAGGAAATTCTACTATATATAAAATAAAGGATACTCATACAAATTTTATCTACAAGAGTAATTTAAAATTTCTCCTTTATTATTGACTATTAGAGCATTTGGAAAGAACACTCATAATTTTTTAGTTGATTCTAGAGCTTCATCTATTATGATTCTAGCATCCATTTGCCAAAATATAGGATTGACTCCAAGACTATTAAAGAGGATGGTTTTACATATAAACAAGATAGTGATGCCTATAGTTGGAGAATTGAATGATGTATGCATTAAAGTGGCATTTGAGCCATGTTTATATATGACTATTGATATACTTATGGTGGATATACCAAAAGGACATAGATTCTTCCTTAGTAGAGATAGGTCTAAGATGTTAAATGGTTATGTATCAATTCAAGTTTAATTCAAGGTAGGTACTTATAACTTGTACCCTTTCATTTAGTAGATTATATATTGCACAAATTCATAGGATGAATGTTGTGCACCTTTCTTAGTTTACCTCTAAATTGACTTGAGTAGAGTTATCTTTTCATGTTTTATTTTATTTATTATTAATTATTCTCCTTTTTTACACAAGCTTTAGTTAGCACTAGATTATATTTATTTTAGTATTGTATGCCTAGCTAGGGTTACTACATAGTGTCATTTACCTAGAGGTTTTAAAACCCTTTCCTTTGGTGTTTTGTCATAAGATATATCATAGTTACATTTAGTGGATATAAATTGGTCATGCCCCCATATAAATAGATATATAATGAATAAATTTTGTAATATTACATTCTTCAAACTTGGAATCCACAAATTAGGACAAGTTGTAGATCTATCTTGTTTCGTTGCGTGTATTACAGTGAACCAGATGTGAATCTAAGCCTTGAAATTTCTAATTTTCATGAAAAATCAAATAGATTGAGCTTGTTGATTTAGTTTTATATTTTGTGTGTAATATTTCAACCAAGTTGAGCATGATGACTTAGTTCTATTTTTATGTGTAGGTTTTCAACTAGGTCGAACTTATCAACCCGGTTCCTATTTTTTATGCATAAATTTTTCAATTACATCGATCTCATTGATAAATTTTTTTACATACAAATTGTTTTTAATCTTAGCCAACTAGATATAGTGGATTGAACTAGTAATTTTATTCCTTTTATGCCTAACTAAATCAACTTGCTTGATTTTGTTCATTTTTGTATTTCACTTTCAACTAACTAAATTGATCTAATTAATCTATTTTTTTTTCATATTTTTATCAATTTTATCTAACCTTGATCAACTGGCTCAATTTTACTCAATAACACTGTTCTCTACCTTTACATGATAAAAACTTACTTGCATGACCCAGTCTAATATCAATTCAACATTGTTAGGAAAAACTACTAAATCAATTTGGTTAATACTATTTTATCTTCCAGGTTCATTTTAAACAACCTAGTATTTTCATTTTGTCATTTTTTAAGCAAATTTCATTTCCCGCTTTTTAGATAAAATTAAATGTATGTGTTGTTTTTATCAAGTTTTTATTTCTATAGAACTATACCCATACAATCAACTAGATTGATCAGCTCAATCTAGTTTTATGCCTAATTTTCTAGTATAAATCTAAGTTGATAGGCTTACTTTGTTTTTTCTACCCTATTTTACAACAGACTAAATCAATCATCTCACCTTTTTTATTTCTTATTTTCCAAACTAGATCAAATTGATTGAAATTATTCTGTATGTTTCAATTTTATATCAAAGGTAAAGGAAATTAACCTCTATTTTATAGTAATTATAATCACTTTTATTTTTAGATAGATATTTGTTTATTTTATTTCAAAAAATGCAAATTTGGTTTTCAACAAAATTTATTTTTGCCTTTGTTTTCATTTTACTTGGGTTTCCCTAAAAATTTTATACCAGTAATTTTAAAAATATTTAAATATTATCATGAAGGGATACATGATATTCTATTTATGATCATTGTCTATCATTTATAGATATTATGGTGTGAGGACCTTTCCCAAATACTCATAGCCATAGTACAGATCTAAACATGATCTTTAGTTTCTACATACTTCATGGTATCTAAAAAAAAAATAGGAATACAACCATATGTTTGATTGTGTGGTGAATCGATTAGTGGTTAACATCGAGAAGTTACTTTAGACACTCCATTTTTGACACATCTATGTCTAAACTAGATATCAAACCAATTTATATCAAACAATGCAAATAAATCTTAGAAGTCACTAGAAGTCCTAATTCCATCTGCACATGGGATATAACTACCCAAAATCATGTCGAGGCATCCATATTTTGGTTATTATCCTATATGTAGTGATAATTTCCCATGCATTCATCCCTAGTAAAATTGAAACTTGTAAATTGATAAATTGGCATTTTGACCTATTAAGTGGGGCACTTAATTAATTCCTAAAATGCTAAAACATTAAGTAGAATTAATTAACTAAGCAAATCCAATTACTAGCTTAAGTGAAAATTCCATGTTTAATTAGTGAATATCTATTTTATAAAAGGAAATTTGTATAAAAATGAGGTCCTGATGATGTCATCATCCTCAAAGTCAAGGAATTATAAATATCTTCATAAATACCTTAAATTTAGAAGTGGGGAGCCGTGATTAATAAATGTGATCTTTATCCCAAATATTAATTGCTTGTCCCCTCCCTAACCCAACCATGGTTAAATTTAACCTAGCTACACTTGAGTTAGGGTTAGTTTGAAAACCTATAAATAAAAGTGCCACTACCATTATCCAATAATATTTTTTGTGTAATTAAGTAATGCCAAATTATCTCTAGAAAGCTTTATTTTGTTATCACATGCCAAATCAAACCAAGCCAAGCCATAAGTTAACAAGGAGAGGTACTGCCCACAAATAAAATGCATTGATAAATGACTCCATTGGACACAAACTAAGCATGAAAATTCTTATATGCCAATGACTAAACACCATTTGACAAGGAAGTTAAAGGTAGTTTTTCTTTATCTTCTAGTTATATTTGAGCTAGTTACGTTATTGCTCACCCAATTATTTAGAAAAGATAGTTGTTATTTATATTGAGTTATTTGATTTTGGGTTTATATTCCATTAATAAGAGAAAATTAATGATCTCCATCATAATATTATAATACATAAAGGCATTTTTAGTGGGATTACATACCCCACATGCATTGAAGGAGTGATATTGGACATTTAAATCCAAGAAAAGCTCACTTAAAACCTTAGTTTATATATTTCTTGCCTTGAAAACCTATTTTTTATTTGACTACTAATCAATTACTTCATGCCTACTAATTAGTAACTTAACCTATTTTCTTGTGTTCTACTTTTGAATGTGTTTCTCAAGAAATGACAACTTTTCCACTGTATTTAGGTGACTTCAACATTGATTTTTAGTGACTTAAAAGTGAAAGTTTCATCCTCTACATATCAGTGACTTTGATAAAAGACATCAATGACTTTGACCTGATAAATTGGTGACTCCACCAAGTAGTTTTACTTTATGAATTCATCGACTTCACCCTTTTCAATTGGAAAAAAATGACTTTGAATAATATAATTGGCAACTTCTTTCCTATTAAATAATGACTTCTCCAAAATTATGTTTTGTCTATGCTAGTTTTGAAGGAAAATGACAACTTCACCCTATTTGGTAAATAATAAATTCACCCTGAGACCAAAACTTGTGAGCTTCAAAAGTGAAAGTTTTTTTTGACAAACTATTTTAAACAAACACAAGTAAATCCTCTAACACTTTTTACATGAAACTAGGTCAAAAATAAAATGTTTTAATCACTTTAAAAGTCATTCACACTTTTCATTTTAGTGCTTAGAAATAATTTACAAAACAAATTTACTTTTTTTTTCAAAGTTACAAGTTTAAACATAAAGGGCCAAACTTCACATTTTGTTAAGTGCTTAAAAAAATAGTAGATTTAGTGCTCGTAAGAGTTTTTACTTTTTGCTTTCCTTTTATGCAAAATTACTTAGTTTATTTTCCTAAAGTAGATTATTTTTAGCAAAACCTCATGTATATACTCTCCCCCATCCCTTTTAGGTAACTTGGGTGATCAAAAGTGTATTATTTTTGCTTATTTTATTGAGTTGTAGAAGGGAATAAAAGTTGCATATGTTCTCCCCATGCTCTGAGTGACTTGGGTGGCTTAGAAATATCCCTAAATTTATTTCATTTATTTATTTATTTGTATTGGTATATCTATGGAAACTTTGGTAGATATTGTGTTGGGAGAATAAAATAGTAAGTAAATTTGTATAGGATATTCTTTGGATATTCATGCATTATGTATGAAATTATTGACTATATGTATTTTGTCTTGTCCTTCATGACTTGTAAAAGGATATAAAATGAATAGTCCCTTTTTCTAGTGCCAATGTATGAGAAAAATGTGAATAGTCAGGAACTAAAAATGACTATAAATATGTATGCTTGTATGAAGAAGATAATGAACCTTTGTTGAGATCAATATAGAATTTTTATTTAAGGTTACCTATTGTATTTCTTATGTTATTACTTGTATGTGTTAATATGTTTAATTTTTTAAAAAACCTATTTAAAGTAATCTGAATGCTCTACAAACCCTAATAAAACTCTAATTAATCTTAATTCTTATCTATCACATGATAATTCATCTCTAACATGCTTCTATTAAATAAGAATTCTCTACACTATCCTACACAATATAATAAAACCTAGTTATCCTCTTCCTTAGCATGTTCTATTATATCAATAACCTCTACTAACAATGGTGTGGTGTGAGTGGAAATAATCCTCTCAAAGGAAAATATGATAAGATCATTACTAGGGTAGTGAGACATTAAAATATGGTTAGAAAAAAAAGTATGGAACTTTGAAGAAGAAGAATCTAAAAGGATTGGTCTTACCATAAGTGAAATTATTCAAGAGCATATCTATGGAAAAATATATGAAATTTTCTACTGTGAAATATCCAAATTATTGACCAACTAGTTAATGAGACTAGAATACTATTTCTTCAATCCCAAAATGAAAGAAATAATCACTTGGAATGAAGAGTAAATAGATTAGTTAAAACTAGAAACTAATTGGACAAGAGCAATAGACTATTGGGTCATGACCACCATAGATGGACAGATCATAGAATTCATAGTACAATGATATATATCATTTGAAGCTACATAGGACCACTTTTTCCAAGGAATTAGATAATTTTTTTTGTAGTGACTACCTCTCTTGTAGAAGATGTTGGTTATAGATAAGGCCATGGTGCCTACTCCAGTTAATATAGTGTAGTCACTTTGAGAATATGGGGATTTGTGTGCATGATGATGAATGATGGATATATAAGTAAGTAAATATTGAAACTAAATCAAGAATGGATACATGAGGTAAGAAGATTCAGAAGAAAATTTTGGCTTTAGAACAAAAATGATGATAATTAAACAAATAGAATCACTAAAAGAATACCCAAATAACTATGAGTAGAGGTAAGAGTAGCAGTAGATTAGATGATGAATGAGTGTGAAGATGTGATGAGTGAAAGGATGAATGAAGGATGAATAAATAGGATGATGAATGTTTGTAGATAGAATGAAAAGATAAATAATGAGATGTGTGAAGAGGAAGATGAGAGTAGTTTAGGAGTAGAACAGATAGAAGATAGAAGTAGTGCATAGATATAGGAAAGGGTATTATCAAAAGAATATTTATATAAATAAATAGAGCACATTCATAGGTTAATCATAGGTTAAATTTAAATATAAGTCACTAAAAATAATTATTCACTGGAAGAGTACCCATCCCTATAACCCAATATTTTAAATTCTAATAAAAAAATTCAATCAAGTGAGAAGGAGGATAATAGATGGAAAGACCATTTTTAGAGAACATGAATAATTGGGGTACAAAAATTCATAAAAAATAAATTATGAATAAATTTAAGGCCATAAGATTATTTAAAATATAATAAAAACAAGAAGGAAGTATAGACAAGCAAAGTATGCATCATAATTCTTTTGGTACACAAAGTAGTACATAGGCAAGATTACTAAAGCATAAATCCCTCTAATAATAGCTATGTAGAAGACTCCATCCACACCAATAAATATGATTAATAATATAGAAGGATTCTTAAACTTATAAATCTATGATGGGTCCATGAATCCTGAATAGTACCTACTAACTTGCAAAATGAAATGGCAAGCTAAGGGCATTACTAATGAAACTTTTCAAAATGTGAATTAGTAAGGGCCCTAGCTAGGAGAGAACTAAAGTTCATATACAAAAGATAAATTTAGTAGGCAAGTATAAAATATGTTTAAGATTGGATCATCATAGAATTTAAGATTAAGAAATGTAGCATTCAGACTATATAGGACCTAAAGGTGATAAGGCAAAAATCTAGACAATCAGTATGTGATTATGATCATAGATTCTTTGATGTGATGAATAAGGTAGAATTTACCTTAATATATAAATATAAAGAATCATGTTTAATTAAAGGAATACAAACTAGGATTTATTTTACCACTATGCAACCTCAATATGATATACAAGTAGATGCCAAAGTTACTACACTATGCATAGAATAGATTAAAGATTATGGAGAAGCCCTTGTTGATAATTTCAAAATTGAAAACACACTATAGTATTTCATGAAAATAATGGACCAATACCATGAGGTAGATAATCCTAAATTGAATATATGGTGTACATAATGTAGAAAAGGACACCATCAAAATGATTTTTTGAAAGTCAAAATAGAATTATGTGAACTCTACTGATTAGTAGGGTGTGCCACAACACAATGCCACCTTCTACAACAATATATCAAGAATCCAAAAAATTTATACTTTAATTTTTTCAAGTCACCTAACCATTATGATAAGAATTATATGGATTTATAGGAGCTTAAATAATGAATCTCAAAAAATGTATTCACCATCATAGCACAACAAATCTCATCAATGAAACAAATAATTCTAAGCCTAGAGGTTGATAAAGGTTGTGTGACCCAAACAAGTCCAAAATGGATTTTGAGTTCATCATAGTACTAACCTTATGGCCTGGCTATATAGACCCCTCCTTTTTTGAGTTAGACACCTTTATCTCCTTAATACCAATATATATCACCCTAGATCTTACCTATAACATATCAATAATAAATGAGTTAAACCACACCAAATGTAAAATAATAATATAGAAATAGAGATAATAATCAGTAACACCAGTAATGGAACACTACATAGCAACAAGGAGGATATCAAGGTGGATATCAATATAATAAATGAAGAGGTCATGGTAGTTATAGAGGAGGATACCAAGGTGGTAAAATAAATAACTACAAGTAGACTCATTGTAATGTTACCTATGTGGAGAATATAATCATGTCTAATAGAATTTATTGATGAACCTACAAATACAGTCATATTATATAATCTTTGACAAACATTACACATAATATTTCCCTATTCTAGAGAAGCAAAAAAATGACAGAGCTATTCGAAATGTGAATATGGTAAGTGTGGATCCTAAATAAAATGCATTTTTTAATGTTGTTACATGAAAACATCACACAAAAAAAGGGTTGGTTCCACTTGAGATGACTCAAGATTAGGGCATCAAAAAATTTAAATACAATAAATATCCAAGCCCATCCATAGAGAAGATCCTAATGTATGAAGATATGGAAATGTTGAAAAACATTCAACATCAAGATATTATTGATTGCTATGTTGCAATAATAGATGTACAAATGTATAATTAGATCATGCACATTATACAGCAAGATGGAGTTACCATTTCACTTACAGATCTCTTGAAGCTTTTGAGTAGTCTATGTAATGAAGATATATCATAGAACACCATGAATTTGCAGCATAATCTTCTAAAGAATGCATAACATGGACAAAAAAGACAAAAATACTATTTTGGTACGTCAAGATGAATAATACCTAAGATTTGGATGTATTGATTGATACTAAGGTTTCTGGTTATGAGATCTAAAATGTTGTCTTTGATTTTTTTAGAATAGTTAATATGATTCCTTGATCTACATGGGAAGTTATTGGATGACCAGCTTTGAGCTATAAACTAGTAACCTTAAGCCTAGTTGATTATGGAATAGTTGAGCCCATTGGTAGACTAGAAGATGTCAAGATCAAAGTCATAGACTTATCTCTATGAGGTGACTTTGAATTCATCAACATGAAGACCACAATAACACACTACCCTATGCTGATAGGTAAATAGTGGGCATATGATGGTCAAATGACTATCAATACAATACATAATCAGATTGAAGCACATCAAGGTGATAAATTTATTATCATTCCTCTCATTATAATGTACAAGCCTTACATAATTCCACCTAAACCAAAATATCTATATGTTCCATAAGAAACTAGTTAGATGAAGGTGAATTTTGAGGCATATCCAAAAGATTTACACATAGATGAATGAAAATTCCTATAAGAGCATACCAAACCTTTGGTAAATCATTTTGCACTCATAAATTCAAGACATCAAAAAAATTAGGTACAAACTAGTAGTTACACAACCATTGGTAAATCAGTTTATCATTGAATAATGTGCCTCTATGTCTCCAAAATATCCTACTCAATTTAAAGTTGATTTACTTTATCAAGATAATGACCACATACAAGAATAAATATATATAATAAGGGAAGACACTTTTCCATGGGAAGAAAATTCATAAATTAGTGGTGACTTAGATACACAACTCCTCAACTAGGCCCAAGGTGACCATGAGCTTCAGCCAATGTGAATGGTCTTTGTGCATAAGCAATAACTTCCTGTATACAATGTAATAGAGGGCCTCAATGATTTTATTTTATGCTTGTAAGTCCATATTATAACCATTAATAAGTAGTTTAATGCTTTAAATCATGTTCTAAATGGAGTTTCTATAGTATAGTGGGAAACTCATCAGGACAACCAAATGAAATAGGATGCTTTCTACATAAATTGGCCATTCTTTCAAGAAGGTGAGTGTCCCAAAATTAATATACATAAATGTGTTGAATTTTAGAATGAGGAACATGTGGTACTAAAGTATTGGGTTCACATATTTTTCTATACACTTACTCCAATACCAGTAGCCTAGTACATGCACCAAGACTATAGAAGGGAGACCAAACATTAGGCACAAGTGTAAAGTGATTTTATATATAACTTTATGTTCAAAGATGAAAATTATTTGGTCTATAATGTACTATATAAATTCAATAATTTTTTATTCCATGGGTGCATAGAAGACTTGATCACCACACCAAAATCTACTATGTAGAAGAATGCAACCTTTGATCTTAACTCAACACTATAAAGATACAAGGATGATAATAACAAAGAATAATATCTACCATAGCCATGTCACTAGATCCAAGATGAGGTAGAAGACATTGAATATTATAATTTTGACGGTGATTTAGATTTGAATGATTTATTCAAGCTGGAGTGACCTATTGAACCACTCAAGGACATAGGTGCAACATTAATGGAAGAAGACAAACTACACAACATCTAAATTCCTAAATAGGAATAGAAAAGGAGAATACATAAATTTATCAATGAATAAAAATGTAATATTTATCAACTACCTCTCAATAATCATGTCAATAACATTGGAATAGAGGTTCCAAAACTGGCAAGCATAGGTGACTATTAGACAAAAACAAAAATTTCAAAAGCTACACAACTTTTAAGGGATTACCAAGACATTATTCCCACCAAATTATTAGAATTTAAAGGATTCAACCCAACTTTGGGCAAGATGCACATTGAATAGAAGGAGTGTGCATAATTGATCAATAAGAGGCCATATAATCTCAATCTGAATATGAAGCTTAAAGTAAAGGTTGAATTAGATAGAATATAGAATGTAGGTATAATCTATGGAGTATAAAAAGTTGATTGAGTAATTATTATGGTAGTTTATCCCAAGAAAATAGGATAAATCCATATTTTTGGGTACTACCACATTTTAAACAATGCTTATGTAAATGATCCATTTCCAATACCATTCATAGATGAAATTTTGGAGTCTATCATAAGACATGAAGTATATTCCTTCATAGATGGTTTCAGTATATAACATTAGATCTTGATCATAGAAGAAGATCAAGCCAAAATTAATATTGCAACTAAATGGGTTTATTTTACATATAAGGTCATGCCTTTTGGCCTTAAAAACATACATGTGGTGTTTTCTCACATAGTGGTTAAAACATTCAAGGATTTTATGCATGATTTGTTGAAAGTTAATCTGGATGATTAGGTAATATTTTCCTTATTCAAATAACACTTATCTAAGTTGTGTCTAATGTTGGAATGATGTTGATCTCCATGTATCACTTTGAATTTGATAAAAAATTATTTTTCACACCTTTTTGTGTTTTACTTGGACATGTATGAAGTGAAAGTCTTCTAGTAGATTAGGCTAAAATCATAGTAATACTAAGTATGCCTCCACCTATTAGTACTACCAAAGTGTTCTCTTTTCTATGTCATATAGGATAATATCATAATTTCATAAAAGGGTACATAGCTATTTCATCTCCATTGGTATCTTTACTACATAAGAATGTAAAGTTTGTCTAGACTTCAAACTATTAGGCAACTTTCATCGAGCTAAAGTAGAGACTATTTATTATGCCTATACTTGTTTTTATAGAATAGAGAAAGCCTTTTAACATACATGTGGATGTTTTAGGAATCACAATTGGTGTTATGTTTGAGAATCCTAGATATGGTACACTAGACCATACTATTTATTTTTCTAGAAAGAAACTATTTGATATAGATAAAAACTATACAACCACAAAATAGGAAGAACTAGTCATTGTGTTCTCACTTCAAAAATTGTATCACTATCTACTTGCGACACCATTTGAAGTCTTCACTAATCATCAAGCCTTGTGATATCTAGTCAATAAGCTGATGCTAGGAGGATGTATCTCTCGATTTTTCTGTTATTCCAAGAGTTTTAATTCCACATAAATGTTAAGATAGGAAGAGAGAATGTAATAATAGACCATCTCAACCACATACCAAATGGGGAAGAGCTAGAATAATTACAAGAAGACTCTCATGATGCCCATATTTTTTGTGTCTCTACAATTCCTAGAATTTTTGAAGCCATTGCCAACTTCCTCAAGAAATAAATATTCCCTATGTACTTTCAAGAGTGGGACAAAAATCATTTTATGACTATAAAACTACCATATATCATCATTAATGGGTTTTTATATCACTTGGGAAAGGATGAAGTTCTATGCAGGGTTGTTCTAGTACATTAATGACCTCAACTCTTGAAGGAAGCTCATCACAGAGTCATAGGAAGGAATTTTATGGGAGAAGCCATAGCTAAAATGTTACTACAAAGTGGATTATGGTGGCTAAATTTATTCCAAGATGCACACAGAGATGTATAACACTATGATGTTTGTCCATGCATGGCTAAATTGTTACAGAAAGATGAGATGCCTTTATAGCCTTTGTTAATTGAGTATCCTTCCAATAATGGGGCACTATTTTTTTAGACCAATCAATCCACCAAGAAAATGTATTAAATCAAGGTACATCATTACTATGATTGACTATTTTACTAAGTGGGTTGAAGCTGCTACAACCCCTAACTATAATGCAAATGATGCAACAAATTTTCTATATGAAAATATAATTACAAGGTTTGTATGCCCTATAAAATTAGTTAGTGATAGAGGAAAACACTTTATAAATAATACCATCAAGGATTTAATTTAATAATTTATGATCTCTTATAAAAAAAAGTACTATGAATCATCTACTAAAGTATTGGGTACGATGCTGACAAAAATCTATGATGTCAAGAGGGATGACTAGGAAGATCACATTACTATGATATTTTGGTCATATCACACACATTACAAAAGGGATACATGACTTACACCATTCTAATTGGTGTATGGTCTAGAAGTAGTCATGTTGATGGAATATTTAGTACCCAACCTATGCATTGCCATGGTTATGTGACTTGAAGATTGTGAGTCTCTTACTAACTGACTCCTAAAATTAAATCAGATGGGAAAGTTTAGATGTAGATCAACCTAGATGCAAGAAGTGCACAAGTAGAGTTATAAAGTGTGGCATGATAGGAACTTGTGCCAAAAATAATTTCATAAGGATCAACCAATTTTATTATATGATAGTCGATCTAGAGGATTCTCAGGCAAGCTATAGATATGATGGAAAGGGCCCTATATTATATATTTTCTAACACATAAAATAACCATGTTTTTAAGATATATTTAGGGGAAAATGTTACTAGGGTGGATAAATAGATATATGATTAAGCCCTACCACCAATAGTTGATTGATCTAATTCTACATTCTAAGTGGGTCTTGAGTAGCGCCATGTAGCTTAAGATTTCCTTGTTTTGCATGCTTTGTGTGTGTGTGTTTCTTTTCTCTTTATTTATTAATAGATTATCTCAATATAAAAATTTGTAAATTGAAAAATACCAAGCATCATATGTATGAGATGTGTACAAGAGGATCCATGTGTACCACTAAAAAAGTCAAAAAGGAATGACTAAAAAATATTAAGTTTGAGAAAGATACCAAAACATCCCATTAGCAAGATATCCATCAAATAATGGTCATCCACTATAATTAAATGCATGAGCCAAGTGTCAATTGACGTGATCTTAAATAAATCAGTAGTTCATCAACATTAGCTACTTGTACCCCTCATACAAACATTAAAGAGCATAATGGTGTAACTCTATACATGTGCTAATGACTAACTACTTTAATGGCCATATCAGATATACATTTTCCACATCTACCATTTAATTCAAGATGAGTAGATAGGTAAGCATATCCTAGACATGGAAGCCAAGAGGTGCCAAATCTATAAAACCTATGTTTGAATAGCAAGTTAGTATTTCATCTTTGAGCATATTTTTCATGAGTTGTAACTACCAAGAGCCAATTAATTTTATTTGCATAGATCATATAGAGAATTCTAATTTCACCATATTACCTAGCCATAAATACTTCACATCTAATCATGGCTCTTATGAACGTGTAAAAATAAGCCTTGGGCATCAACATGGTGTTATAGAAAACTAATTAAAGTGACCAAGAGCTATTTTATTACCTTCACCAAGATAAATAAAATCTATTCCAACCCAATCCTACTGGTAATGTACAACCACTCACCCTCATAGCTCCCCACCAATTTTAGAACATATACGTTGAGTGCCTATTAAGATTGCCCATATTTGGTGACTTGTGAGAGATCATTCAAGTATTGCTTGGATGATACAATGAGAGCATAATATATTTGGGTCCAGATGAGACAATAGTAATCAACACAAAATGCATGCCCTAAGATTTGTGCATGCCTATGTGAAAAGACTCTTTGCTACCCTACAAGACAAAAATGTTTCCCATCTTTCAAGTAGTTTAGGATCTATATGTGTGGTCCAATTGAGGGATTCCTATTAATGAAATCCTAAAATAAATCATGTGTATTATCATTTAGTGCATCACCAAAATATTTTTATATATGACCAAGTCTATCAAGTAAATACCTAAGGGAGTTTTGGAAATCACCCACCAGATGATCCATAGAAATGAGTAATTTAATTGGCTTGAGTACCTTGTGTAGGAGTTACTCACAAACATTGATGAGTAGTATACATCTCCCAAAAAGATGTTTAACTACCATTTCTTCATTTTTTTGGTTTGATTCATGTAGTGGAAGTCATGAAAAGAAGAAGTTCATCCAGACATAGACTATTAGCTGACATAGTAATTTCACAATCTCACTTGGATGCAGGATTGTGGAGATATCACACATGAATTAAAGTTTAAATTTTAGTGGGAAGATTTCCTAGACCCCATTACCACATAGCTCTATATGCCACTAGATGTCTTGTAGTACATGGGTTAGTATGCTATAGTCACCCTACTTCTTAAAGGAACATTTATCATAATCCATGAGTTATCATGCTCACCATTCAATCCACTCCCCTTTTTGTCACAATGGATATGCAATAGGCTGAAGTGGCCTAAAAAAATAGTACACATCCATTCATGTGACTCCCTTGTAATATATACCACCTGAAATAGATATTCCTACTACTCAATAACTAGAGACAACATCTAGCTCATAGTAGAATAAAGGAAAGTGTAAAGAAGATAATCCATCGGTGTTGTCTCCCCTAAAGTGAACAACACATAGAACTTCAACCTAGAAGGATGATCTAAATCTTCTAAAAATAGCCAACTCCTATGATCTCATTTAGATGGGCACCAATGCACAAGAATTCTACCAAGTCATGGTGGCTGACATGGCTGAAGACTACTATGAGAAGGAAGAAGAAAAATAATTCTTCTTTTGGAAGATGGTGTACATATTATAAGTTTGTAAATAGGTTCCATCAAATCTTTGGGTGTACCTTCCATCATTATTGATACATTCTAAGAAAAAAAAGAGTAGCTCTAGCATAGAATGAACTTCTTCTAGCCTTCAACTAATCCAACATTCATACCTAACATCATCTTTGCACACCTATTAGAGATCCTACCTAAAAAAAATATGCATAGTCCTAGAACATGGTGGGAGGTAAGAGTCTCCCCTACCTTAGATGAGTGTACATTTGGTGGACTAGTTGTTGTGTAGGAAGTGCAATCTGATCATGAATCTTTTGCACCACCACCCTAATGCAGACTAGTCACAATTAATAGGAGGAAGGTGTAGGTTTAAATTTAAAAGGTATGACTAGATGATTCACCACCATTGCCATAATATTAAGATGTTGAGGATATTACACCAAAGTACCCAACCACAAAGGAATAAGGGGTCACTAGGGAAGAATCCACTCATATAGTTGAATGCAGGCTCAAGGAGGAAAATAAGAGAAATAAATGAGAATTTAAAAAATTGCATGTAACTCAATAGCCATAAAATATAAGGCCACACAAAAGGATAAGGAGGAATAGGTGCACAACCAAAGGGCCAAACAAGCTGAAGAAGCAACTATTGCAACAAATCAAGTGTAGGAGGAGAGAGAAAAGAAGGAAAATGAAGTAGAAGAAGAAAGGAGGAAATAAGACACAACACTCCAAACACAGTGATAGGTAGAGGAAGATGTTGGAAATAGTAAGGAAGATGATGATGAATCCCTATGGAAATAACATGTACAAGCATAAGCCTAGGCACAAGCTAAAGCTATGCAAGAAAAAAAAAAGAGAGAAGAAGAAAAATAAAGGAAGAAGGAAGAAGACAAGAGAAATAAAAAAGAGAAAGTGGAAGCTAAATAAAAGAAAACCATAGAAGAGGAAGAGAAGATAAAGAAAGAAGAAGAGGATGAGAAAAATTAAGAATAATCTAAAAAGAAGAAACATGCAGAAGAGGAAGAGTCCAAAAAAAAGGCTAAAGACACTATGCATTAAAGTAGTTGGCAGCAGAGGCCACAGTGTAGTAGAAAAAACTACCCATAATATAGGTAGGATCCTAGTTACCATAGCTACCACTAGGAGGCATTTGACTCTAGGATGTTTGTGCAGTAGTCGATCAATACACTACCTTCTCTCTCCCACTAGCCACCATGCCATGCTTGGATTTTATAGCATCCACTAGGATATTGGCCACTCTTCCAGTAAATTGAGAGGCATCTTTGGACATGTCCCAACTACATTTGAATAAATATTGGGAGGGTACCATAGCATTTCAAGAGTCCATCACATAAAAGTCTACCTCCCTAGAGCAAGAACATGATTAAAAAAATGTATAGAATGTATAACTCAAGGGTTATCTTCATGAAGTGGCAAAGATGATCAAAGACACTTATCAAAAATTGGTATCTTGAGTCATCAGGGACCAAGTGATGTCTGACTATAGTAGGTTCATGACATTAGTCTTGAAGCTCATAAAATATTGGTGTATAGCTTAGAAACTTCACATAGTTGGTATTCTAGGCTATAATCTGAAGATTGATGCCACATCTTTGATTAATCTACTAGATGAGTATTAACTCATTATTAAAATTACATCCCTCCAAGCCCATCAGGTCACATGCAGTCTTCTATATTGGAAGTATTAGCTTGATAATTATTTTGCTAATTCTAGCAAAGACTTTACTATAATTATAATAGCCAAGACAACCATATATGGTTAGAATGCATCAATAGATGAAACTAACCTTTCTCTATATAAATCATTTAATTCAAAGGATAACATACATGATCGACTCTTTAGCTAGTAGTATCACCTATGATGTAGTGCATTTACAGGTCTTCAAGAATAATACCAAACAAAAAAATTAGAGAAGCTGAGCATAGAAATTTAAATAGAGGATAGTAATACAAAGGCTAACATGAGTACCATTAAATATTTAGACCTAAAATAACTTGTTGGATTTGATGCACCAATGCATATACTGATCTATATGGTCCAAGAAGTGATGCTCAACTAACACATATTCAAAACTTATCTATCTCCATTCTGTAGTGAGGTGGCCCTAATTCTAAATGTTCTTATTTACAAGGTACCATCTAAGCTCCAATAATAAATTACACATTGCATGGATGGTGAGTTTAAGGACAAGGATACTACTAGCCAATCTTCTTCCTCAGTAATGCCAACCCCTTCTAGTTGAGTCCTACAGAATGTAAAAAAAATTGTAAAATTTTGAACACATTTTTTGTATTGGTTGATTAGTAAGACAAGTGAGATCAGGATGGTTGAAAACCCATAAAACACAACCACCTTATTATGCCAACCTATTAAAAACCTAAAATTTTGGTAGGTTGGTATGCTACATAGTTGAAAACCCAAAAGGGTGGCTAAGTAGTGTGAAAGAGGTGAAAACTAGAAATGGTGCCTTAAGTGATTATTATGACTCTTACTATTCTACTCAATTTTTTAGATTTTACCTCAATAAACAATCAGATGAACATGTGATGTTATCTCAAGATAAGACAATAATTTAAGTCTAAGAAAGTGTTGGGAGAATAAGATGGATGAGTAAATTTGTGCAAGATATTCTTTGGATATTCATGTGTTATGTATGAAATTATTAGCTATATGTATTTTATCCTATCCTCCATGACTTGAAAAAGGATAGAAGATGAGTAGTCCCCTCTTTTTGGTGCCAATATATGAGGATAATGTGAATAGTCAGGAATTTCAAATGATTATAAATATGTATGCTTGTGTGAATAAGATGATGAACCTTTGTTGAGATCAATATAGACTTTCTGGTTATGGTTACCTATTGTATTTATTATGTTATTCCTTATATGCATTAATATGTTTAATGTTTTATTTAATCCTATTTAAAGTAATCTGAATGCATTTCAAACCCTAAGAAAAATATGGTTAATCATAATTCCTATCTATCACATGATAATTCCCTTTTGACATGCTTTTGTTAAATATGAATTCTCGACACTATCCTGCACAATATAATAAAACTTAGTTATCCTCATCCTTAACATGTTATATTGTAAGAGGAACCTCTACTAACACTATGAAACATTTTTAGTTTTAGCATAGGACGTGCACTTAGGTTCTTTTATTATTATTTTACTTACTTTTTCTGGGTCTAAATTGATTTTTATGTCAAACCATGTCCAAAACAAGTCAAAAAATTCAAAAACAAAAGACATGCTACACACACCAATTTGAGTAAAGAAGTGCTACACTATTAAAATCACTCAAAACATTTGACTTAGATTGAGATTTTAAAAATCACTTTTCTACACTTGTTTAAAGAGCTAAATTTACATTGCCTAATTTGTCTCAAGGTACATTATTCAAAACCAAGTTCAAAACAATTTGTTTACCTATATCTCAAAATATGTCATTATGTTTCCCATTTGAGTCTGAGCCATTATTAATTTTAAAATTAATCTATTATAACAAGTTTGAAATTCATCTTTCAAATTTTAGATCCCAAACTGATTGGTATACACCAAAGTCTTGCCTAATTTGGGCTTGAGCATTCACCCTTTACATTTGGATTGTGAAACTTATATCACTTTATTGCTTTATTTAAATACCTTTGCCTATATATAAGAGTGGTTTACTTTTGTGTGTATTTAACTAATTTACTATCCAAAACTAGGTCCAAACCCATTCTTTAAGTATAGATCTATGTGCAGCTAATTTACATTTGAGTCTTTTCTATCACTTGGGCTTGAATGGTTTACTCTTTATTCTTAGTTTGTTACTTGAGATTGACTTTTCCAATTAGTTTTAGACATGTGATTATATTATGATCCTTGTGCCAAGATCAAATTTGTCTTAATTTCATGTGTTGAGATTAATCCATGTGTCTATATCAATTTTTTCAAACCATTTACCTTAGAGTTAAGTTGAGTTCATGTTTTTAACTCAACCATTTTGATTTCATGTCTAGTTTTGTGACTTTTCACAAAATACCTAGCATTGTTTACACACTTTATACCTATTTCATTCTTTTCCAAGTTTAGATTTGTGATGTTGGCCAAAGACCTAACATCATTTTTATACTTTAGACCTAGTTTATTCCTTTCTAATTCTAGATGTGTGACATTGGCCAAAGACCTAACATTGTTTTCACACTTTTGACCTAGTTCATTCCTTTCCAAGTCTATATTTGTGATGTTGGCCAAAGACCTAACACCTTTTGTTTCATTGTCATACCTATATTAAGTTTATTTGAAACACCTTGCTAAAGACAAGTTTCACACTTTATTTCCAATTTGCCTTTTCTTTAGACCTAGTATAGATGTTTCACCTTTAGGCCATTTTCCAAAAGCTAAAGGTTGTTTTCCAAAACCACGTTTAAGAGTCATATTTAAACCTATTTTAAAGATATAAGTGTAGTTTAGTGATAGTTTTTAGATATTTTTTTTATCTTTCCAAAGTTGCCTTTTTAAACCACATTTCAAGAATTTATGAACATTGGACATTTTTATTTGAAAGACATTAGTTATATATTAAAATATGCCTCACTATACATGTAGTGTAACCATGTATAATCTATATTATGAGAACATGGTAAAAAAATGGCCACTTCATTAAATATCCATATGGTGATGATGTAGCTTATGAAATGGATCCATATCCCTCTTATGCTACTTAATATATAGAATAAGGACATGAACCACTAGCACAATAACTAGTTAATGATCCTATTTATCTAGGGAAAGATAAAAAAAAAATAGCCTAATACCTTACCAATGTGTTACCCATAATTGAACAGGTCCAATGGTAGCATACCTACTATGTAACCATGCCAAGAAGTTATAACCCATACTTGTTTGATCTTCACTTACTTGAAAATAGGGACAAGATTTTAGGGTCATAGAGGTAGGAGCAAAATTATTAGAAAAATATCCCCATGAAATTCTACCTAGTTTAGCTAGAGCATCTAGTAATGCACCTTGCATCACACTAATTAAATAGGCCTCAACTAGTTATCACCAAGCACTCAGTCCAATCCTAACCAATATATTAATGCATTTACAAAAGTAAATGGTCTAATGGCTGACCAATTCAAATAGATGTAGTAGGCATATTAGATGTATCTCAATTTAGCTCAAAATTTTAATGTTATGGTTATTTTAAAGACCCCATTTATAGAGATAGCTCTTTCAACAAGGGTGAAAATTGATTCTTCATGCCATACTAAGTTTAACACAAACCCTTTTTTCCAAAATACATTGATTGGAAACATATTCAATGTCCCATCCATTGAAGAAGAGATTATGGCTTCTATCTAAGACCATTTATCAAACATATCAGCTAACACGCAAGTGTATCCCAATTTGAACCAAGGTGGGTCAAATATAATACAAAACAATTAACAAAAATAGGTACCTCTTATCAATACCATGAGTGGTTTACAATAATATGGGGAAATCATGCCTAGTTCCCAACCATAATACACCACTGCTACCCCTCAACCAACAACTTCCTAGAATATGAAATAGGGGGTAAGTGTCCAAAAACCAACCAACACTCTAACCCAACAAGTTTTGAACACTACCCTATCTAAAAACATGGTGACAAATATTCCATAACCATAAATGCATACTAATATGCCATCATAAAAAAAAATGGTGAGTTTATCATAGATATTGTGTAATTAACAATGTATTCTTATTGGCCAACAACAAGTACCGAACATCTAATAAATTTCCAAATCATAATAGGAATTTACTCAAAAAAGAAGTCCCTAACTTACATCAAGTAGCCATTAGGAAATAATTTCCCTTTAACCAATATGTACCTCATATACAATAAAGACCCAAAATGCAACATGTTCAATAGCAAAGCTTTAGCCAACAACAAGTACCATTTATATAGCAAGGTTTGAATAGTTGATAACAAGTTCCTATTCAAACACAAAAATCACATTACCTTTCACCAAACCATATGCCTCCATCACAGTAATAGTTCCCTCCAAATCAAATCCATATTTCAAACCATAACTAGAATATTTATCAATAACACATATTGTACTAATAACCTAATCCTAAAGATTAGATGTGTATTCCTAGTTGATTGGTCCATCAAACCAACATTATATATACAATAGTATTTTAAAACTTTATCAATTACTAATGTTTTCTATCTTATAGGAATCCATTGATTCTCAATTATCTAAGAACATGCTTTAAGGGGTGGGTAGACCATTGGTGCTTTGCAAGATTTTTGTCCCTTTACTACCACTTGATACCTACACAACCATCTCTTATAAACATTCCCTTAAGATTTGAATCTTATTTTATATCCTTCTCTACTCATTTTTTTCTTTCATTATCCCTTTCCTAGCCTAAAATACTTTTTCATAGTTTACAATACAATGTCAGCCCCATTGACCCTTTACTCTAATTGATAAAACTCATTTATGGTCTAGGTTAGCCCTTGGCTGACCTAGACCAAGACCTAATTTGTTATTTTTCAATAATGATACATAGCAGATTGGGATGGCCTTATTGGATAAACTTTTAGAAATGACTAGGGTTAGATATATCTATATAAACACATTCATTTTACCATTCTTAGAGAGAAGTAAGAGTTAATTATTCATTTGTGCTTCTTTATAATCTACTATTATACTCAAGGAGTCTTATCTTAGAGTTTCTACTTGGAGAAGAATCTAGTCTTGTATAAAAGTCTTGGATGCTTTGGCATTTTTTAGTGATCATTACAAACCACAACAACCTCTTGCAAAGCACCTTTGGCCAAGGGAAATAGTGACTCTTGATGGGTTCATATCCAAGGCAAGTCTCTCTAAAATTTCTCCTATTTTTAGTAGATAGAAGTAGCATAATTAATGGCTTTTGAATATATTTCTTTCTCCATGAATGAGGGTCTTATCTATAAATATCTTAAATAGGATTCTCTTATGCATGTTTTCTTTTCATGTTTATTACCCCCACTTTGTGGCACAATATCTGGTGAGCACTAGATTAGACTTTAGTTGTTATTAGTTTAGTGAATATGAAAAAATAGGACCTAGTTAGGGTTATTGCATAATTTTGATTTACTAAAGGCTTTGGAACCCTCCTTAGTGATATTATTGTGGTAAGAGATCCCTTTGCTAGGTCTAGTAGATCCAACTTGGTCATTATTGACCAATTTTGACTCCAAAGTCAAAAAGGTTAATGCCCTATATATTTAAACTTTAATAGGGTTATTTAAAATTTTATGTGGCACTACAAATGTCATTTTATGGACTTTAATGGTCTTCATATGGTCATACTTGTACTAGTTTAGCTTTGCCCAAGGTTTAGTCTTATATGACTTGTCTAGTCCTAGGGGTCATTGTGTTATCAAGTGTGGTCAAAACTTTGACATGGTTTAGAGTGATTAAAAATGAGTATTAATGTATTTAAAAGCTCATATTATCATGTCTTTGCATTTTATTATGTCCTTATGTGCTAAAAAGTCATTTTGTCACCTTTTTAGCTTATTTTATGGAGTTGTAAGTCCTATCTTAAAAATAAAACATTTAAAAATGGTTCCCCGATATACCTAATGTTATATAATGATCAATAATAGTTAGAGACTGACAAAATTGTAGGTTCAATGCTTAAATGAGTAAATTCCACTTTACAAGCACTTTTAGGCATTTGTATAACCTTAAAAGATAATTTATTAGTTGAAAAAAATTTAGAGTTCCCCTTGGGATCCTTCACATCATTTTTAGGATTTTGACCAAGTTTTAAGTTGTACAAATGCTTTAGGCATTCTCTCTCCTCTATTGATATCTTCACAAGCTTAGACAGGAAAAATTAAAGTAGATGGTACATCCAGAATAGAGAGAGTTGGGAGATAAAACTTTGAAAATTGTTAGGGATCATAATAGTATTTAAATTAGTTTTATTGGTTTATAAATTCATATACCCTCATTTATGATCAATTACTAAGAGCGACAATAGATCACTATGCCTTATCCATCCAAGAAGGGTTTGATTTTGCATTTGTTTCTCCACTTAAGAATTTAATGGAGAGGAATGGTTTTGAAGGATGTTTTTAGAGATAAAATATCTCATTTTCATGGTGGTTTCATTATTTAAATCATCTATATGAAGTGTCTTAAATAAGAGGAAATGTGTCTCAAGTATAAGGTGTTTAGTTGCTTCTGATGTAACCATTTTGATTTTTTTTAGTTGTTATCACTCTCAAAGGTTCCCAAGTGATTAATAATTCATGGAAGATACCTAAAATCCATATAGTTAATTTTATCTCCCTTGAAATGTAATTTTCTCTAAACACTTTAAGTGTCTTACTCTTTGGAAATCTTGTTTAGTATTTGAGTAACCTTCTTTAGGTTTGAGTATCAATGTTAGTTCTAAATGGTAATGATAAATCCATGGTAGCATAAATAAGACACCATTGAAATATTATGAGTCTTATATAATGTTGGTGATGATCCAACTACACCTTCAAACAAGGGACAATAAATTATTTCAGTCACATAGGCCTACAAATGGACATTCATGAGTCCAAGTTTGTGTTAGGAATGTCTTGACAATATGAGGGTGTACCTTGAGCTCTTTGACATGCATTCAAATATAAATATCTCGATTGAATATCACCAAATAATATATGAGTAAATGAGGATTCTCCAAATCTCATGTGAACCATTATACACATATTTATATACATCTCAAAGAATAATTGATATCTACCTAGGATATGTAGAATTTTTGAAGAGATAATTCAAGGTTCTCAAGAAAAGGGTGATACAATCAATAAGAAGGCCTACAGGTAAAATTAGACCTTTAAGTAAGGTATGAAATGAGTAATGACACTTCGAGGAGTGAAGGTGTCAATGGTTTAAGAGAAGAACCAAGTGAATGTTTTGAAATCATAATAGGTTCCACTAGATTCAATTTTAAATGGCACCATTAGTCAATTCAAGTTCCAACTAGATACTCAGAACTCCCTAAGAGATCACTACCTATAACCAAGCTTAAATGGATAAGGATAGAGAATGATGGATTTATAGAGTTTTGAAGTCTTGTGAGGAAGTTGAGTAGAGTTTAAAACATAAAAGTCCTAAGTTGACACTAAAATTGATCCAATATATACTTGTTGAAATAACAAAAGATGAGTTAAATCTAAACCATGCTACACACAATTCTCATCAGCTACAAGCTTGCCCAATCTAGGTGATGTGATATCTTTAGTGACATAAAGGATGAGGTCTCTAATAAATTATTTAATGAAATTTATCATAAAAGTTAAAAGTTAACTTTTTTTTTTAAAATAAGGAATTGGCCTCCCATAGTAGCATCTCATGAGGAAATCCTAAAAGGCCTAGACAAGCTCAATAGTTTCTTTTCACACATCAAGCCTAAAAGGAAACATCTTAGCATTTGTATTAGTTTGATGAAATAATAAGTGTTGATTGTTGGATAGGTTTTTAGTGCACTCAAGGTCTTTATGAGTTCACTCCAAACTTGTAGTGTCAAATGTCAAAGAGAAGTCTTAAAATTCTATAATCACCACTTATAGCTAGTCATGAGGAACAAGCTAGGTTTAGGGTTCTCAAGGTAGATATGACTTCATTTTGATATGTAATGGTTATAAATAACTAATGGAGAAAAAATTTATGTGAAATAAAACTTCTCAGAACATGAATATCACCTACAAGGGTCTCTCAATTTTGATGAAGACCTATAATTGCACCCTGAGGTTTAGTTAGTAGACTATGTAAAGTATTATGGATTAAATAAATGTCTTAACTAATCCAACATAAGTGATAATATGGGTATATAGATTTAATTACATTTTCCTAAAAGTGTAAAATATCTCCCTTTAAGGGTAAAACACAAGAAACATAGTCATTAGGCCTATTAGTCTAAAACCCTCTTCAAAACATTACCACTTAAATAATGAGGTTATAATAAATAAATGGTTGAATATAGACCTAAATATAACATGGAAATGTTCCTATAGTATATTTAGAGGTGAGAGTGGAATTTGTTTTCATACAATAACTTGAAATTGGCCATTTTGGCCTAAAATGGCTTTAGGACTACACAAAATGCATGTTGATCACTCAAAAAGATTATTTCTGAACTCATAAATGTAAAGATTATTTTCATGGAGATCCAAGAACATGGGAAAGGTTAAGGGACCTTGTAAACTAGAAATTCATGGCATTAGTTCATATTTTTTGTGCCTAACCTTTATGAACTATTGATAAGAACCTAAACCTCTCTTAATCTCTAATTGAAACATGATGGAGGAGATCTTCAGGAAAATACATCAAAATGCATTTATTTTTCATATTTAATAGTTAGAACATGTTAATAAATATTTTAAGGTCCTGATATCATAGTTAGTCTATACTATCATATATACAAAAGTGATGAATGCTACATTTTTATAGGTTTTTAAGGATAAAAAGGTGTAAAGATGGTTGAGTGGATGTAAATCATTATGGAGGATACCTAAGCATGTTTTTCAACCTCTTATACCTTAAAATTCACATTTTATATCCATCAAATCACCTTTATAGGTCTATGTGTTGAAAATAGTCTCAATGGGCTAATATGAAGTGAGGTGGCCATCGAGATGAATAAGAAACAACAAGTTTGAATTCTCCTAAGGTATTCATGATAGACTAAAGAATAAATGGAATTCACACACATTTTTATCACCTAAAAATGGAGTGTTCCTAAATACATATGGCCATCCAAGTGACAAGTGTAAAATATCTAGGTTTAGTTTGCTAGGTGTCTTACTTGATCAATGAAAGAGAACCTCATCATGTGCAGGTAAGAGTATGAAATGTAGGTTTAAAAAAGATATATTATTTCAAGGAAGGTTTTGATGAATTATTCAAGCATAATTTATATCTTTCAATTTGAATTATATGTGTCAAGAGTCTCTAAGGTATTTTCAAACAATTTACTAACTCCCTAGTCAAGAAAGTGTCTTTTGGCATAGAGTATGGAGGTGTCAAACTTATTAGCAATATGATTTTAATTGATTACAAAAGGGAGAGAGTTATCACTATAAATGTCATTTATGTCAAGAAGATCAGTCAAAGAAAATATTGATGGAGAGAAGAGCATGTTTTATAATTACACAAGTTGTAATATTGTCTTATAAAGTTATCATGCTTTTACAGAGACTATTTTTCAATGTTCTCAAATAAATTGATCGAATATCCATATAAAATTTTCAAGTTCAACTCATATATATGTTCTATAGGTTTAGATGAAGATAAATGAGCCTAAAAAATATTTAATTTAGCTCTCAGACATTACTAGGGTTTCTTAGTAAAACCCTAAGGTTTTTAGTCATGGTGTTCACAAGCATTTTATATTTTCATGTTGACTAGATATAGGTGGGAACTAGTCAATTAAGTTATAATGTAATCTTTCCCTATCATTGTGCAACTAGACCATTAGACAAATAAATTATTGGCTTGGAGTAGTGTCAAATACTTTAATATTTCCTAAGTCCTTGACTTAAGACTTGTCTAAGCTTGATCAACAACTATCACTAAAATATATGATGAAGATCCAATGACGTGAAACAAAGTAAATATGTCAAATGTACCCAAGAGTGAATATGCTAGTACCAAGTGTCACAATCATAGGGATTAATAAAGTGTATAAGGAATGTGTGAGTACTAATTCTCATAAGTGTAGGGACTAAAAATATGTATAAGGAATGTGAGAGTTCCAAGTGTCATAAGCATGAGAACTGATAGTAATATAGAAGGCATACATTAATGTCAAGTATCAAAAATGTGGAGACTAATAGTATTACTTATAAGGCACATTAGAGTGCCAACTATCTTAACCTTAAGATATTTTAAAAATATCTAATAGTGATCATGTAATCGTGCAATGAAGATCAATGGAGTCTGTGGAGTTAAAGAGGTTAAAGTGTCTGATGTTTAGTATGCTAAAGACCAAGATAGATCGGTGGTGTATATGTATTTAAAAGTACAAGGAAGAAATGAGATGATATCAAGTGATTTATGTTTAAAAATAATTATAGGTAAAGTATATGATACTTTTAAATATCTAATGTCACATGGGAGCTTGGGATCAAAGATCAATGGATGTATTTTAAAGTTGAAATGTTAAAGTTTGTAAGCTCGTAAAGATCTAATAGAGTGCATGATATTATCAAAGTTTAATCTAAAAATTTCATTTTAAAGTTGAGAAATTTGAATGAGGATCATTGGATCATATTTCAAAACTTAATGATCCGGGCACCAATTTAGGTGACAATTCGGGTGACAGTTCCACCCCATAATTGATGACAAAACTTCCGGGAGCCATAACTTTTGCACCATAGCTCCAATTGACTCACCGTTTGAACCATTTGAAATATAAGAATGAGGAGAACATCATGAAATGGAATTGAACTCAGCTCAATTAATTTTTACCCCATAAAACCCAATGGAAGTGCCTCAAATTTCAATTTTAGTAGTGCAGTCTAAAAATAGTAAGTTTTTAAAAATAGTAAATCATTGAATTTTGTATTGTTTTAAATCTTGGAAGTTGAACCAATTAATATACCTTGATATTTATGACCTTCCACATCCTCCCCATGCTTTCAAAATTTGTATAAATGAAGAAGTAATCTGAAATGTGAAGACAAACATCTCTTCCCAAAGATAAGCATATATTTGTATTGCAATCTTGAGTAATACTACATCTCTTCTCAGAGAATTCATTGTTACTGTGTTATTTCTATGCTATTGAGATATTTATCAGCTAGAAATTATAATTTTTAGATCACTTAAGATTAATGGTCAGTATTTAAAGATATTTTCATCTCAATGGTCAAGTGATGGAACATATAAGAAAGATGCATCATACAACACAGAGAATAATATAAATCATTGTGATCAATATAAATTTTTTAATATGTAATGTATATCAAAAATAGAGCCTTACATATGCTAAATATAGTAAAAGATAGAGAATTATGGTGGTGGTGCATGCATTCAAGAAGTGGGAAACTTGTAGGAGTGTGATTTGTTAACAACCAAGTGTGAACACAGAGCTATGTGAGACTTAGATCCAATGCATATATACATCATCTAGAAAATAAATTAAGTGTTGAGAAAAAAAATTAAAGATACAGAGTTGAATTGAGTGGGAGAGAGAAAGAGAGGAAGAAATATGTAGATTAGAGTATGAGTAGTTGCATAATAGGTTTGTAATAGAGAATTGGATTCATTTATGAATCAATTTTGTAATCTAGAGTTGTAGCTTTATAATATATATGATTGGTAGGTTCCATCAAAAGAGTTAAGTTGGTTCTTAATTAGGGAGTTGGTGCTTCCTTAAAGTAGGTGCTCTTAAATCAAGGGATTGGTATCTCCTTAGGGTTGGTTCCCTTAAACATTTTAACTAGTGAGGTTCTTGATTATGAAGTTGGATTGGAATAGTAGATTCTAGAAACTATTCTCAAGGTGGTTTTCCCATATTAGGTTTTATATGAACATCTAGTGATATGCATATGTGTGTGTGTGTTATCTCTACATATCCTTTCTAAATTACATTAAAAATTATTAAAGGACTAATTTTAATAAATCTACTGATTCACCCCCTCTCAATAGATAGTTGTGTTCTAATAATTAGTATCAAATCCCTAGTTCTTTATAAGAAGCTTAATTAGCTCAAGTAGATCTTGGATATTTAACACAAATAGCTAGTCAAGAAGGCTCTTCATCAAACAAATTACCTCTCTTTGATGGATCAAACTATGCATTTTAGAGCATTAGAATGGTATCATATTTATCTTCATTATGGTTTGATGTATGGACATCTATTGTTAATGGATATATAGCTCCTACCATAACTCCTTCTAATCACACAACCAAGAAAACATATGAGAGAAATGCCAAGGCAAAGAATGTTATCCTTTGTCAATTGTCTAACTTAGAGTTTGTCAAAGTAATACATTTTCATAATGCACAAGATATTTGGAACAAGTTAAAGATCATCTATGAGGGTGATGATAAGATAAAGTGGGCTAAGCTATAAACATATAAAGGCAAGTTTGAAAGTCTTAAAATGAATGAAGATAAAATTACAAGCTACTTCCTTAGAGTAGATGAAATAGTAAATTTATTTAGAGGCCTTGGAGAAGAGATAAAAGGTTTGATCATTGTAAAAAAGGTCTTGATATCTTTTTCATCAAGGTATGACTCTAAAATATATGCAATAGAGAAAGTAAGAGATCTAGATAAACACATTATTGATGAGTTTCATGAAACCTTCACATCCTATGAGATGAGAATGGGAGAAGCAGATACTTTCAAGAGAGAAGCTACATTCAAAGAAGCTAAAAAATCAAAATTATAAGTACCTACATCTGGATCTGAGGAGATTGATGAAGAAGAATAAAAATTTGTCAAAAAATTAAGAAGAGTGTCTATAAATTATAAAGGTAAGTTACCTTTTAAATGTTTTTACTGTGGTAAGGTAGGACATTTTTTTGCTAAATGGTCTTATAATAAAAAAGATAACTCTGAGCAAGAGGAGGATAGTAAAAATATGAAACCCCACTAATCTAAGAAGAAATTATTCAAAAATAAGAAGGGCTTGTACATAAAAAAAAACATAGTGATTCATTGGATGAATGTGATAGCTCAGATGATGACCATGATTGTGCCTTTGTGGCTAATAGAAATTAATCCATATCCATGACATTAGAATTAGCCTCTGTGGATGAAGAGACAAAATAATTCAAAGACTCAGATAAAGAAGAGGAAGGAGAAGTGGATATAGAGGGTCAAAACTCATTTGTGCTCTAAATGAAATTGAAAAGCTGAGAAAAGAGAACTTAAATAAAAAGTAGGCACAAAAGAGATTGAAAAAGTATCCAATAGTCTTAAAAAATCTGATCAGATGATAGTTAGCCTAAAGACATAAGTTTAAGAGGATAAAATAATAGAAGATGTAGTCAAATTTGAACTATAATCTAAATTTGATGAATTTTTGAAGTTAGAAGTAGAGATAGTGCCTTTGAGGAAAGAAATTGAAAAATCTAAAGAATAAATATATAAAAGTTTGAAGTTGATAGTAGGTTCATAAATTATTGATGAGTTAATAAAATCTCAAAATCCAATAAAAGAAATAACTAATCTTGATTTTTAAAAAGGGAAAAGTCCCATAACTAGTACATCTACAAACTTATATGAAAACTTCAAAGCAAAAGGAAAATTAGGAATAAAGAATGAAAAAACTTTCAAGAATGCATCTAAAGATATAAATAAGGACACAAACACAACAAATGTGAATAAAATTGAAGGAGAAAATAATAATAACAATGATTCAATCTCTAAAAACTCCAAGAAGATGTAGAACACAAAGGTAGTTAATGCAGAAGGTTACATGAGGGTGAGAAACTTGAAGAATTCAAAGTTAAGAAGACCTCCTCATCCTGCACAAAGAAATGATATGACCAAGTATTCCTCATTTTTCTATGGTTATTTTTATACCTATAATCAATTTAGTCATAGGGGTAGTGAATTTAGGGTTCTAAAAAAATGAGAATAAACTTTTTAAGAAAAAAATCATTTGCACCCTTGTTAGATATAGATGTAATATGCTATAATTGTAATAATTTAGGTCACATAGATAAACAATGTAGAATAAGATTTATAAGACCAAAAATATAAAGTGAAAATAAAATCATGCCTCTAATTATGGAAAAAGGTTCACAAGTCTCTTAAAAAGGTAAAATTAATCAAAATAAGAAACCTAAGAATTTGTGGAAAGTTAAAGATCAGAAAGTTTCACAATGTATGATTGCTCAAACTGCACTCCATGTCAATGAACAAAATTTGTGGGTAATAGATAGTGGTTTATCAAAACACACAACTAATAAAAAAATAAAGTTAATTAAATTTATTAAATTTAAGGAAGGATCTATCATCTTGGGAGATAATACTTTAGTAAATATCCATGGCAAAGGAACCTTAAACATAGATGGAAAACTACCTACACATGATGTCCTTTATGTTGAAGGATTGAAACACAATATTCTAAGTGTCATTTAAATGTGTGACAATGGATACAGGTCACATTTAATGTAAAAATATGTAAGATAAAGAGATATATAATACTAGTTTCATAAGGGAAAATAACTAAAAGCAATATCTATAATCTTAGTGAAGTGAATGGTAATAGCTGCCTAATAGGAAAGATTGATGAGAGTTGGTTGTGGCATAGAAGAATGGGTCATGTCAATATAGATAATCTAGTTAAGGTGAGCTCAAATAATTGTGTTAGACATATTCCTAATATAACCAAACCTACAGACACTACTTGCAAGATATGTCAACAAGACAAGCAAACAAGGGTCAGATTTCAAACAAAGGGGTATGCAACTACAAAGCCTTTAGAGTTAGTTCATACTGATATTTGTGGTCCTACTAATATAATAGGATCCAAATTAAAAATATGCTTCATAATTATAGTATAATATTACTCAAAAATGACATGGGTAACCTTTTTGAAGGACAAGTCTCAAGCATTTTAAAGATTCAAGATCTTTATGGCCATGGAAAAGAATGAGACTAGATGAAAAATAAAATAATTGAGATCAGATCAAGGTGGAAAATTTACCTTAAATGATTTCATAAAATACCATGAGAATCAAGAAATCAAAAGGCATTACTCTGCATTAAGGACTCCATAGCAGAATGGAGCTATTGAAAGAAAGAATAGAACATTCAAGGAGATGGCTAGAACAATGTTACAAGAGGCTAAGTTACTTGATGGATACTAGAGAGAAGCAATACAAATAGAAGTATATATCTTGGACAAAATTCAAATAAGGGTAAATAGTGATAAAACCCCCTATGAACTATGGTATGGAAAAACTACCTCTGTTATGTATTTTAGAGAGTTTGGAAGTAAATGCTACATCATGAGAAAAGAAGACAAATTTGGAATATTTGAATCAAGATGTGATGAAGGAATATTTCTTGGTTATTCCACCCAAAGCAAATCCTACATAACTTACAACAAAAGGCTATAGAATATTGTAGAGAGTATCAATGTCAAGGTTGATGAAGGCTTGAAACATGTTAAACCTAACAAAAACATCTATGAAGAACCTATGGAAGTAAATTAAAAACCACTTGTAATATGTTTTTAAAAGGATCATCATATAGAACAATGTTGGAACACAACTAGATACTAAAAGGGGGGTGAATCAGTATATGAATTAAAACTGGTCCTTTAATTCTTTTTAGAATAAATTAAGGATTTATGTGGATTAAATCAAATATATAAAGATAATACAAACATAAATACACATGACATAATATTTATATGTGGAAAAACCAAAGGGAAAAACTGTGATGATAATAACTGCTAGAAGTTATTGTTCTAATCTAGCCTTATAGTTCAAAGTCTCACTTGACAAACCTCACTAGTTGTAGTTTTAAGGACACCAATATTAAGGAAACACTAATCCCATAATTTAAGATCACCAACTCTAAGGAAGCACCTACTCACTAATCTAATCACCCACTCATCTTATCTGATGGCCCTAACCTATCAAACTTTTCTATGGAGCTACAACTCTAATTTACAAATTATATTCATACGTGAATCCAAATCTTTAATATTTGTTAAAGGGATAATATAAAACTAATCATACTCTACACATTCTCTTTATGTTTTTCTTCCTCTCTAATCCTCTCTATTCCTCTAGTCCTATGTTTGAATATGTCTCTATTTGACACTCTTCATTTGCTTCACCAATCACTCTATTCCTCTCTACCCCCTTTGGTTCTATGTCTTTATGATTTTCTATTTGACACACCTCATTAGATTTTGATCACCACCTCTATCTATATTTGACTTGGCTCAATATCAAATGCAATTATTCCATCCTTTTTTAATTTATCCTAGATATCATATATATAATCAAAATGATCTAGGATTCCATATCTTCTATGTGTTCACACTTGGATTATAACACATCATGCCAATTCTTGACTCTAGTTCATTATGACTTAGATTTTAAGTTTCCCATGTCTTGATTCCATGAATCATGCCACAATTATAGGTCTCTTTACTATCATTAGCATCTGTTAGACTCAATTTTTGATGCACAAGCTCTTTAATGTAGATTTGATCAGTTGGATTGATCAATCTCATTGTCTATGTTAAGATATAGAGCTTATACACAAGTTACTACAAGTTCTTACAACTAGCCATTTATTTGGATGACTTTAAATTTTAGTCATTGATCTTACCTTTGGTGACATGATCTGATGGTCCATACTCAAAAAAATCAACTTTAAAACACATCCATTTGATCACCTTCTGATAGGCTCATGTTATATATTAGATCTTTATATGCTTTTTTACTTTAACTTTGTCATATTTAAAATGCACCTATCAATCTTTTTGATCTAATATTTCACATGTCATTGGATCTCCAAATATGCATGTTATTTATCTCTATCTAGATGTTAAATGTCAAGATCTTTATCCCATCCCTCTGCTTCCTATATTTTTGAATCACTTTCACTTCATCAATCTTCTCAAACATACTTGGTTTTTAACTCACCAATGTGTCGATAAACATCAATCACTTTGTTCCATATGAGTCTAATTTATCCATTGCATCTCCTTTATATGATGACTTGCTCACTATTAGATCTTCTGACAGGCTCAATCATTAACTCTAAAAATCTTACGCTTATTAGGTCTCTATCTTAGAAACTCTATGAATATGATACTTGTCACTTATGTGTCCACTCAGAGATCCTTTTGATAACTTGATTTCATATAACTCCATTGGATATCCAATGTCTAATTAATTACTATCTGTTGATCAAGTAGGGACATAATATAAATTCTAAGACTTAAGACATATTAAGTCCTTTGATCATTGCTCAAGATAGTAATTTCTAGGTTGAGGGAATGGTTTTGCAATGATGATAAATGATTAAGTTATAACTTAAGATACTAGGTCCTATCTATAGCCAATCACCATAAAAATATAAAGTGTATATTTTATTCCATGACATAAACCCTTAGGGTTTTGCTGAGAAACTCTATCTGGTATGAGAGTAAAGATAATTCAATTATGAGCTCATTCCTTCTCCTTTGAGCCTATGGACCACATATTCAAGATGTTCATGATAAACCCATAATAGATCTACCATCTATTTATTTTTTACATGTCCATATATGATCTTCATAAAATCATGATAAATTTGCATGACCTTGTGTAGATTTTGTCTACGTATGGAGACCATTATTTTTACCTAGAAGACTAATTTTGTACTTGCATAAATCTTGTTGTGTTTCATCACATGACCTAAAAATTGGAAAATTTGTTCATTTTTCATATAAGATTCAATCTATATATTAATTTGGTCTTGAATCCTTCTTATGTGCAAGATATGACATTATAAAAGTGCCTACTTATTTTTATCTTGCAACTTGTATATTTGACTATGTTAGAAAACATAGTCAAAATGTCCTAGAGCCCAAATTTGATAAAATCATATCTTATAATCACCATATTAATTCCTAAATATCAATTACATGATCTTAATGTCCCTTTTAACATCAATCACAATCATATTTCCAATAATCTCCCCCTTTGTCATTGATGGCAAACTAAATACTCTAATCTTCTACTATTTCACTCTTTTCTCTGCCATTAGTTGCATTGGCTTCTGATAAGTATGAACTAAATATATTAATACTAAAATTACTTCTCCTTAGGTAATTTCACATTTTCCTAATACACAACCTAGACACTTGATCTACTCCTTATTTGACATTTTCACTTTTTTTCAAAACTTTTGCAAAGAGCATTTTGCTCTTTTTCTCATCTGCCTAATACTCGACTTAGATACTTGTTCTGCTTCTACTTTGACATTTTAAATTTTTCTACAAAATTTTTTAGAATTAATATTTCTCTTTTTCTCTCATAGAGAGCATTTTCATCTTTTCCCCCCATTTAACATTAACGGCAAAGGAACTCTAGTTAACTATTTGTCTAAATATTTCTCCCCCTTTATCAAATAAAGGAGTTTGTCCAAGAATCTAAAATTTTTAACTCCTTAACTATAATTTTTAGAAGTATATATATATAAATTACTTGAATTTTCTCTCTTCTTCCAGGGATTAATAAAGCTTCCATGAGACTCCCCCTAGACTCATGTCCTATCACTAGTGATTTAGTGATGTGGTGTAGGAGCTACTTCTCCCAACTTTTATCTCAGATATTCAAATTATTCCTTTGAAAGATGCTTGGTTAATATGTCTACAATTTGGTCCTTATTTGGCACATATTCCATATGACTTATTTATTTGTAACACTTTCTCTTAATAAGTGATACTTGATTGATATGTGTTTGGTTCTTGAATGCATCATTAGATTCTTTGATATATTTATAGCACTTGAATTATCACAAAGAATAGAAATAGGCGATTTATATAAAACCTTGATGTCCTTGAGTGTTTTATTCATCTACAAGACTTGAGTGCAATATGCCACTATTTATACATACTCTGCTTCTACTATAGAAATATTAAATTACTCTTGATTTTTACTCAGCCATGAAACAAGTCTTTTTCCAAGGAAAAATGACCCACCACTAGTGCTTCTTCTATCATACACACTTCCTTCCCAATCAATATCTATATATGATATCAAAATGAAATCTTCACTTATAGGGTACCATAGGCCATAGTCAATTGTGCTCTTGATTTACCTTAAGATATTTTTACTGCATTGACATGTGACTCTTTAGGTGTAGCTTGAAATCTAGAAACTATGCATACTACTTGCATGATATTTAGTCTTGATGCAGTTATGTATAGTAAGCTACCTATCATTGATCTATACATGGCCTGATTTTCATCAAGTGACTCATCCTCTTTGCTCAACTTGAATCTAGTTATCATGGGAATACTAACTAATTTTATATCTTCCATTATAAATTTCTTGAGCACCTGCTTTGAATACTTGGTTTAGGATATGAATATCCCTTAATAAAATTGTGGTATTTATAAACCAAGGAAGAAAGAAATTTATCCTAGCATAGACATATTAAATTCACTTTGAATTTGTTTAGTAAATTGTTTAAACATTTTGTTATTGCTACCACCAAAGATAATGTCATATACATAAAAAATAATAATCGACATATTCTCACCTTTTTTTTTGAAGTATAGATTATTGTCTATACATCCTTTGTTGAATCTTTGTTGTTTCAAGTATTGGTCTAATCTTAGATACATTTCTCTAGGTGCCTATTTTAGACCATATAGTGTTTTCTTTAGTTTGTAAGCATAGTCTTCTTATTCAAAAAACTAAAAACCTTTAGGTTGTTATATGTATACTTTCTCTTCTATATTCCCACTCAAGAAAGTTAACTTGACATCCATTTGGTAGAATTTGAATTTTTTATAAATGAAGAATGCTAGAAACATTTTTATAGCTTCTAATCTAGAAACTAGAGAAAATGTTTCTTAAAAGTCTATGCCTTCAACTTGTGTATATCCCTTGCACACCCATATTGATTTATTCCTTATAATAGCTCTATATTCATTTAGATTGTTTCTATATACCCATTTTATTCCTATCACATTCTTATTTGAGGGTCTTGGAACTAATTTCCAAGTTTCATTCTTTTCTATTTGGATCATTTCTTCTTCCATGGATTTTATCCAATTCTCATCCTTGTTAGCTTCAACATAGCTCTTAAGCTCAATTTTAGACATTAGAGAAAAACTTACTCTTTATTCATTATAGCTCTTCTCCTTATATGAACTCCTTCATTCTTATTTAAAATTATCTACTCTTTAGGATGATCCTTTTGAACAAATATTGGAGGTGTTTTTTCCTTCTTTTCCTCATCATCTTCACTATCTTCTTCTTCCTCAAGATTTGTCTCTTCATTACCAATTTTATTTTCAGTTTCAACATGTTTTATGTTGTCTTCAACCTTGAAATTTATGTTCTCCACCATTTTGTGTAGCCTCTTATTGTAACATACATAGGCTTTGCTTTGAGTGGAATAACCAAGAAATATTCCTTTATCACATCTTGATTCAAAGCTTCCCAATTTATCTTCCTTTCTTATGATGTAGCATTTGCTTCCAAACACTCTAAAGTACTTAACAGAAGTAGGTTTTCCATACCATATCTCATAGGGAGTTTTGTTACTATTTACCCTTCGTTGAACTCTATCCAAAATGTATACTATTATTTGGACTGCTTCTCTCTAATATCCATCTAGTAACTTGGCCTCCTTTAGCATTATTTTAGCCATTTCCTTGATTGTTTTATTCTTTTTCTCAACAACTCTATTTTTTTATGGAGTCTTTACTATAGAGTAGTTCCTTTTGATACCATGCTTATCACAATACTCTATGAACTCATTTGAGGTGAATTCTCCACCTTTATTTTATCTTAATCATTTGAATTTTCATTTAATCTCATTCTCTACCATAGCTCTAAAAATCTTGAATCTTTCAAAGGATTGAAATTTGTCCTTAAAATAGGTTACCCATGTCATTCTTGAGTAGTCATCTACAAATAACATGAAGTAACTCTCTCCTTTATATCCTCTTATATTGGTAGGATAATAAAGATCAGTATGACCCAATTGAAGAGGCCTTGCAGTTACATATTCATTTGTTTAGCATCTAACCCTTATCTACTTGCCTAGTTGACATTATTTGTAAGTAGTATCTATATGTTTGGTTATCTTAGGCATGTGTCTTACACACTTATTTGAGCTCACTTTTACTATATTATCAAAGTTGACATGATCCATTCTCCTATGCCACAACAAGATTTCATCAACCTTTCCTATTAGGTAGCTTTTTCCATTTACTTCAACAAGATTGTAGACAATTGCTTTCAATCATTTCCCCTTATATAACTATTCTTATAGATCTCTTTAACTTACATCCTTATGCATCAAATGTGACATTGTATCTATTATCACACATTTAGTTGACACTTAGAAGACTATGCTTCAATCCTTTAACATAGAGGAAATCATGTGTAGGCAATTTACCATCTATGTTCAAGGTTCTGTTAACTTTAATCTTTATTATTGTGTTGTCTCCTAAGATGACAGATACTTCCTTAAATTTTCTAAATTGAGTTAACTTGCTCTTATCACCAGTCATATGCTTTGAGTAGCCACTATATATCACCCATAAATTATGCTCCTTGGCATGGAGTGTAGTTTGAGCAATCATGGATTGATTTTTCACTTTCCAAATTTCATTAGGTGTCTTATATATCCTCTTCTTCTCTTTATCAGATACTTGTGAACCTTTGTTCACACTAGGAGACATGCCTTCCTTTACATTGTGTAATTTTGATATTACAAAGATAGTTCTACAATGTTTAACTATGTGACCTAACTTATTATAATTATAACACATTAGATTTGTATATAACAAAGGAAGAATTGAGTTTCTACTTAAATTTTTTTTTCTCCTTGTAGATACAACTCTATAATCAATATCCTTATGACCAAAGTGATTATATTTATAATAATAACCATATAAATATGAGGAATACTTGGTCATAGCATTACTTGGTGTAGCATGATGAGCTCTTCTATGTTTTGGCTTCTTCAATTATCTCACTTTGGTGTATCCATCTGCATTATCTACCTTTGTCTTCTTATTTTCTTTAGGAATCTTTTCAATTTAAACATTTTTCATAATAGTTGTGTTTGAGTTAGTCTTTATGTCCTTCCAAGATGTCTCTTTATGTTCTCTTGATTCTCCTTCTACTTTGAGGTTTTCATATAGGTTAGTAGATGTACTTGTTGAATAAATTTTTACCTTCTCATAACCAAGATTTGATCTCTCCTTTGAGAAATTTTGAGAGTTGATCAGTCCATCAAGAATGTATGATACTCCTGTTAACTTTGGACTTTTATCTAGTTGACCTTTGGCTTTTTCAATCTCTTTTCTTAAAGCCACTATTTCTACCTCTAGCTTCATACACTTATCATATTTAGATTTTATTTCAAATTTGACTACATCTTCTATTCTTTTAACCTCTTCAACTTGTGTCTTTAGAATTATTACCATCTGAAAAGATTTCTCAAGGATTTTAGACATTTTTTCAATTTCCTTTTGCCCAATCTTATTTTATTTTGATCTCTATTTTCTCAGATTATTAATCTCATCTAGAGGATAGATGAGTTCACATTCAAGGTCCACTTCTCCTTCCTTTTCTTAATTTGAGTCTTCAACTTCATCTTGATCTAGATCTATAGACATTGATCCTACTATCATGATAGGGAATCATTTCCCGTAGCCATAAAGGAATAATCATGATTATTATTACAACTATCACTATCTTCTTGTGTGTATAGACCTTTCATATTCTTAAAGAAATTCTTCTTCTTAGGATAGTAAGGTTTTACCTTTTACTATTGTCTACTTTCTCAGAGTTATCCTTTTATTATGAGGGCATTTAGAAACAAAATATCCTACTTTACCATAGTTAAAGAATTTGAAGGGTAACTTACCTCTATACTTTATAGATAATTTATTTAGTCTTCTAACAAAGTTAGTTTCTTCTTCATCAGTCTCCTTAGATTCAGATGTAGATGTTTCTTCTTTAACTTGCTTGGCTACTTTGAATGCAACTTATCTCTCATTATCATCTCATAGGCTGTGAAGGTCCCATGCAACTCATCAATAGTGTCTATTTCTCCCATTCTCATCTCATAAGTTGTGAAGGTCCCATGTAACTCATCAATAGTGAGTTTATCTAGATCTCTTGCTTCTTCTATTTTAAATATTTTAGAATCATATCTTGATGGTAAAGATCTTAAAACCTTTTTGACAATGATTGACTCTTTCATTTCTTTTCCAAGGCCTTTGATTGTATTGACTATTTCATCTACCTTGAGGAGGTAGTCTACAATATTTTCCTCTTCATTCATCTTAAGACTGTTAAAATTACCTTTGTAATTTTTTATCTTGGCCCATTTACCTTGTCATCTCCTTTATAAATGCTCTTTAGTGTGTTCTAGATATCTTGAGCATTTTGACACTGCATCACTTTTACAAAATCTAAGTTTGATAGTCCATAAAGAATACAAGTATTTTCCTTGGCATTACTCTCATATGCCTTCTTGGTAGCTTGATTATTAGGATTTTTAATAGGGGATATATATCCATTTACTAAAGACATACATACTTCAAACCCTAATGAGGATAAGTATGCTTCCATTTTTATGCTCCAAAATGTATAGTTAGATCCATCAAAGAGAGTTGATTTATTTGATGAAGATCCTTCTTGACTAACCATTGTTTTCACTATTCCAAAATCTATCTAAGTTGATTAATCTTATTTCAAAGAAACTTTGATTTAATACCAATTGTTGGAACACAACTAGATACTGAGAGGGGGTGAATCAGTATATGAAATAAAAATGTTCCTTTAATTCCTTATAGAATAGATTAAGGATCTATGTGGATCAAATAAAATATATAAATATAATACAAACATAAATACACATGACACAAGATTTATATGTAGAAAACCTAAAGGGAAAAACCATGGTGAGAATAGATTCTATAAGCTACTATTCTAATACAACCTCATAGTTCAAAGTCTCACTTGACAAACCTCATTGATTAAACTTTTAATTACACCAATTCTAAGGAGACACCAATCCCATGATTTAATAGCACAAACTCTAAGGAAGCACCCATTCATCTTATCTGATAGCATCAACCTATCAAAATTTTCTATGGAGCTATAACTCCAATTTACAAACTAGATTCATAACTAAATCTAGATCTTTATTCTTTGTTATTGGTTTAATCTTCAACTAATCATACTCTACACATTATCTTTGTGCCTTTATTCCTCTCTGATCCTATCTATTCATTTGGTATTATGTCTAAATATGTCTCTATTTGACACACTTCATTTACTTCACCAATCACTCTACTCCTCTCTACCCCTTCTAGTTTTATGCCTCTATGGTTTTCTATTTGACACACCTCATTGGATTTTTCTCACTACCTCTATCTGTATTCAACTTGGATCAATAAAAAATTCAATTATTCCAACCTTTTTTCTTTGTCCTAGATATAATATATATATAAGTAAAATGATTTAGGGTTCCATATCTTCTATGTCTTCACACTATGATTGAAACACTTCATGCCAATTCTAGACTCTAGATCATTATGACTTGGATTTTAAGTTTTCCACATCTTGATTCCATGCATCAGACCATAATTTTAGGTATCTTTACTATCTATATCATCTATTAGACTCATGTTTTGATTCATAGGTTTTTTAATGTAGATTTAATTGATTGTATTGATTAATTTCATTATTTATGTTGAGATATAGATCTTATAAATAAGTTCCTACATTCTCTTGTAACTAACCATTTATTTGGACATGAATTTAAATTTTTATCATTGATCTTTCTTTTGATACCATGATTTGATGGTCCATACTCCAAAGACTAAAGTTTAAAATGCATACATTCGATCACCTTCTGATAGGCTCATGTTATCTATTAGATTTTTGTACACTTCCAAACTTTAAATTTATCATATTTAAAATTTTCTTATTGATCTTCCTGATCCAAGATTATATGTGCTATTGGGTCTCCAAACATGCACATTCTTTATCTCTATCTAAGCATAAAATGTTGATCTCTTTAGCCCATCTCTCTGCTCCCTATATCTTTGGATCACTTTCACTCTATCGATCTTCTTAAACATGCTTGGTATTTAACTCACCACTGTGTCAATAAAAATTGATCACTTTCTTCCATCTAAGTCCACTAGCTTCATTAGATCTCCTTTATATGATTACTTATTCATCATCAGATCTTCTAACAGACTCAATCATTAACTTTGATAGTCATGCTCATTAGGTCTTTTTTTGGTAAAATCTATAAATATGACACTTATCACTTTCACATTCAATCAAATCTCCTTTTGACAATTTGACTTCAACGTGCTTAGTTGGATATCTAATGTCTGATTAAGTACTAGTTGTTAATCAATTAGGGAAATAATAAAAAGTCTAAGACTTAGGAAATATTAAGTCTTTTGATCATTACTTGAGCCAATAATTTCTAGGTCAAGGAACCAACTTTATAATGATGAAAAATTCTTAAGTTATAAATTAAGCTACCAGGTCCTAGATATAAGCTAGTCACCATCAAAATACAAAGTGTTTATTTTATACCATGACATAAACCCTTAGGGTTTTATTGAGAAACTCTATCTGGTCTAAGATCAAAGATAATTTAATTCTAAGTTCATTCCTTCTCCTTTGAGCCTATATAGCACATATTAAAGATGTTCATGATAAAACCATAATAAATATACCATCTATTTCTTTTGCAAATGTTCATAGATGAGCTTAGTAAAAGCATGACAACTTTGCATGACTTTGTGTAGATTTTATCTAAGTATGGAGACCATTCATTTTACTTGGAAGGATAAATTTTCACCTGCATAAATCTTGTTTCAATTAGTAACATGACCTACAAATTAGTGAATTTATTCCTCTTTCATAGGAGATTATATCTATATATTCATTTGGTACTGGATCCTTCTTATATACAAGATATGGAATTATAAAAGTTCCTACTTATCTTTATCTTGTAACCTGCATATTTGACTATGCTAGAAAACACTATAAAAATGTCCTAGAGCTCAACTTTGATAAATCATATCTTTTAATCATCATATTAAATCATGAACATCAATGACATGCTCATAATGTCCCTTTTGACATTAATAACAATTATATTTCCAACAAATAAATCATTGGAGATAAAAATGAATGAGTTTAGATAAGGAGAAGAGTTGTAATGAACAAGGACCAAGTAAGTTTTATCCTAATATCTAAAATTAAGCCTAAGAAATATGTTGAAGCTAGCAAAGATGATAATTGGATAAAATCTATGGAAGAAGAACTGATCCAAATAGAAAAGAACAAAACTTGGGGATTAGTTCTAAGACCTTTAAATAAGAGTCTAATAGGTACAAAGTGGGTCTTTAGAAATAAACTCAATGAGGATGGAACTGTTATAAGGAATAAGGCTAGATTGGTGTCCAAAGGATATACACAAGTTAAAGTCTTAGATTTTGAGGAAACATTTACTCCAGTTGCTAGATTGGAATCCATAAGAATGTTTTTATCATTATCTGTTTATAAGAAATTAAAAGTCTACCAAATGGATGTGAAGTCTACTATTTTGATTGGGAACCTAGAAGAATAAGTCTACATAGAACAACCTAAAGGTTTTTAGCCGTTAGAATAAGAAGATAATGTTTGTAGACTAAATAAATCTCTAAATGGTCTAAAATAAGTACCTAGAACATGGTATTTAATATTAGACTAGTACTTGTAATAACAAGGATTAAATAAAGGATGTGTAGACAATAATCTATATTTCAAATCAGAAGATGATCATATGTCAATGGTTGTTGTATATGTAAATGATATCATTTTTGGTGGTAGCAAAAACATAATGTGCAAATATTTTACTACTCAAATGCAAAATTAGTTTGATATGTCTATGCTTAGAGAACTTTCTTTCTTCCTTGATCTATAAATAGCACAAACTAATGAAGGGATATTTATATCCCAAACCAAGTATGATAAGGAAATGCTTAAGATGTTTGGAATGGAAGACAACAAACTAGTAGGTACTCCCATGACAACTATATGTAGGTTAAGCAAAGAGGATGAGTCCCTTGATTCAAATCAAAATATGTATAGATCAATGATAGGTAGCTTGTGATACCTAACTACATTAAGACTAGATATCATACAATAAATGTGCATGGTTGTAATATTTTAAGTTGATCCCAAAGAATCACATGTCAATGCAATGAAAAGTATCTTTAAATATATCAAGAGTACAATTGACTATGGCTTATGGTTTCTAAATATGAATATTTCACTTTGACAACATATACAGATGTTGATTGGGTAGGAAGTGTGGATGATAGAAGAAGCACTAATGGTGGTGCATTTTTCCTTGGAAACAAACTTATTCCATGGCTGATCAAAAAGCAAGAGTTAGTTACTCTTTTTACAATAGAAGAAGAATATGTTGTAGCAGTGGCATGTTGCACTCAAGTCTTGTGGATGAAACAAAAACTCAAAGACATCAAGGTAGAATACAAATCACCTATCTTTATTCTTTATGAAAATTCAAGTGTTATTAATATATTGAAGAATCAAGTGATGCATTCCAAAAATAAACACATATCAATCAAGTATCACTTCTTAAGAGAAAAGGTTATCGATCAAGAGGTCACAATGGAATATGTGCCAACATAGGATAAAATTATAGACATATTCACCAAACCTCTTTTGAAGGAATAATTTGAGTATCTAAGATATAAATTGGGAGTCGTGGCTCCTATATCACATCACTATATCTTAGTAATTGGGCATGAGTCCAGTGGAAGGATCACCAAAACTATTTAATCCTTGGAAGAAGAGATAAAAAGAAACTTAGGTATGGATAGTTTTTGTAAATTTATAATGAGTTTATGGTTACAAAATTATTGGAAAAAATTCTTCATATGATAAAGAGGGAGAAAAACTTGGACAAACATTGAGAAAGTTAAAGTCCCTTTGCCATTGATGTAAAAGGGGGAGAAAAAGTATGAATGCTCTCTTTAAAATATTTATGTTAATAAAATAAGGAGAAGATCATGTGTTCCATTAAATAAAGGGGATAAAATTTTATTTGATAAGCTTCAACTCATGTTCATCAAAATCCAATGTAAGTATAGTAAATGTAAGAGAAAGAGCAAATCATGTATTACAAGATCAGAGCATTTATTTTGACATCAATGAAAAAGGGGGAGATTGTTGGCAATATGATTGTTATTGATGAAAAAAAATGATATATTTATCACTATGAATGTAATTTATGTCAAGAGGATTAGTCACAAACAAGAGTGATGGAGAGAAGATCATGTTTTATAATTTCACAAGTTGAAATATTGTCTTATAAAGTTGTCATGATTTTATAGAGACTATTTCCAGATGTTTGTAGAGAAATTGATAGAATATCCATTATGTGTTTTTAAAGTGTATCTCATATATATGGTCCATAGGTTTAGATGAAGACAAATGAGCCCAAAAAATATTTACTTTAGCTTTCATACATTCCTAAGGATTCTCAATAAAACCCTAAGGTTTTTAGTCATGGCATTCATAGGCATTTTATATTTTCATGTTGAATAGATACAGGTGAGAACCATTTTCTTAAGTTATAACTTAAGCCTTCTCTATCATTTTTAAACCAACCCCTTTGACCTAGAAATTACTGGCTTGGAGTAGTGATAAAAGACTTTAATATCTCCTAAGTCCTTAACTTAAAACTTGTCCAAGCTTGATCAATGGCTAGTGTTAAATCATATGATAAAGATCCATTGATGTGAAGCAAAGTCAATATGTCAAAGGTGCTTCAGAGTGAACACACTAATGCCAAATGTCACAAGCATAGGGATTGGTAATGTGTAGAAGGAACACATGAGTGACAAGTGTCACAAATGTGGGGACTGATAGTAAAGTGCTCAGAAGGCACATACTAATACCAAGTGTCACAAGCACAAGGACTGATAATGTGTAGAAGGCATGCAAGAGTTCCAAGTTTCACAAGCACATGAACTAATAGTAATGAAGAAGGCATGAATTTATTCCAAGTGTCATAAGTGTAAATATTGATATTATTTCTCAAAATATAGGTGAGAGTGCCAATTTTCCTAACCTCAAGAGCTTGTCAAAAGATCTAATGATGAGTATGTGTTCATGAAATGAATAGAGTGCATGGAGTTAAAGAGGTCAAAGTGTCTGATGTTTAATGTGTTAAAGACTAAGCTAGATCAATGGTGCATATGTATTCCAAAGTATAAGGAAGAATCAAGATGAGATCAAGGATTTATGTTTAATGATAAGAAGAGGTAAATTTTGTGATACTTTTGAATATCTAATGGCATGTAGGAGCTCAGGATCAAAGATCAATGGATGCATTTTAAAGATGAAAATTTAAATTTAATAAGCTCATAAAGATCAAATGGAGTGCATGAGCCTATCAGATTTTGATCTAATAGTTACATTTTAAATTTGGTATATTTGAATAAGTATCATTAGATCATGGCATGAAACTAAATATCAATGATCGGTATTTAAATATATGTTCATCTCAACCATCAAGTGATGGAACATACAAGAAAGATGCATTATATGGCATAAAGAATAATATAGATCACTGTGATTGATCTAAATTATGTAATATGGCATTTGCATAAAAATTTGAGCCTTAAATATGATAAATATAGTAAACATTAGATAATTATGGATATGGTGCATGAATTAAAGAAGTGGGAAACTTACAGGAGTGTGATGTGTTAACAACCAAGTGTGAACATAGAGCTATGTGAGTCTTAGATCCAATGCATAAATACATCATCTAGAAAATGCACTAAGTATTGATAAAACATTGAATATGTATATTTGAATTGAATGGGAGAGAGAAACAAAGGAATAAAGATGCAAATTAGAGTATGAGCAATTACAAAATAGGTCTATAATAGAGAAATGAATTCATTTATGAGTCAATTTTTTAATCTATAGGTGTAGCTCCATAATAGATTTGATTGGTAGGTGCCATTAGAAGAGACAAGTTAGTGCTCATTTAGGGAGTCAATACTTCCTTAGTGTAGGTGCTCTTAAATCAAGGGATTGGTATCTCCTTAGGGTCAGTTCCCTTAAACATTGTACCTAGTGAGGTTCCTGATTATGAGGCTAGATTAGAATAGTAGATTCTAATAACTATTTTCATGGTGGTTTTTCCCATATTAGGTTTTCCATGTAGATATAGTGTTATGAATATGTGTGTATGTGATATTTTTTTATCCTTTCTAAACTACATTAAAAAGGATTAAAGGACCAATTTTAATCTATGTACTAATTCACCAACCCCCTCTTGGTAGATAGTTGTGTTCTAACAAATCTGAGATGTTAAACCTTAAATAAGGTGTCAAGATGATCATGATAGTTGGAGGAGTGTTTAAAAAATGTAACTCTTCATGTTGAGGTGGAAAATCTCTAAAACCTCAAAGATGCTCAATAAGTGATTTCTCCTCTCATCTTCATAAATCTCATGGAGCTACTTGAACATTAGATTGCCACATGTGTTAAGGGAATTTTTTGTGACTATATTTTTATTTATTGAAGAGGGTAATTGATATCATGATGATTTAAAATATCTCTCTCTCTTCATAATTATCTATATAATTAGTCATTTTGGCTTTGTAATTTATCCTCTCATTAGTTATGGCAAAGCCCTATCAAAATTGAATCTTTTACTTGCCTATTGAATTGAATTCAAGTTGAAAATCTTATCTCCTTGAAAATAGTGAATTTGAGCATGTTATATTAATGAATGTTTAGTGATAGTGTTGTATTCTTTTCATTTGTCCTTCATGTTCATGCCTTATGTAAGTTGTGCCTCTCATAAGTCATATAAGGTATTTTACTTGGTTTTCTTAGTTAGATAATTGATAAACCATTAGTGTTTGCTACTAGAACCTCTAGGTTGATCATCCTAGTACCTTTTTAATCTCTCTAGCATTTGTATTAAAACACTAGTGTGATTAGGACTATTTTAGAGTAACATAGTTAGATTACAGTCTAATGTTTCATATTGCATCTTCAACAAGCTAAAGGCTTCATGTTTGGTGCATCACCTTCAAGTTACATTGCTATTTTTAGTATTTATTTCTCCCTTTTCCATGTCAATTAAATAGTGTAGCTGGTTAGTTTAGGTGTTTTACTTTGGGAGATAGCCCAAAATATAGGGATTTAACTCACTTGAAGGTCACCCATAGACTAGGGTCAATCCTATTACATAGCTCAAGTTGTGAGGGCTTGAATCAACCACTCATAGGGTGAAATTTTGAGTTATAATAGTCATGACCCCAAATTTTTAATGTCTCAACAATCAAAAGTGTAAGTATAATTTATATTTTCTGAGTTAGGATTGATTTATAGTTTATTTGCATTTTTATTTACATACATTATGGTAAACTTGATGTTAATCTAACCTTTGAAGGTTTTATTTCATGTCATCATTTTTTATCATTTTATTATATTTTTCCATATTTATAGTACTATATCAAACCATTTGATATAGTTCTAACTTTCTATGTTTAGATTTAACACATATATACTTCAAAATGACTCTATTATGTCTATCTAATTCTTAATCAACTATAGGTTACTGGACCGAATAGTTCCACACATTATTATTATTCAGTTCCAAGTTAGCATATAATATAAAATAGGTCAAATCTATCTTCTAATTCATTCTAAAAACATATAGGTCAGTGAATACTATCTAACAAGTTGACCCTATTCATTATTCTTCTTCAACATATAGGGTTTTGTAGAACTTGGTTGAACCAGTCGACTCAATCTATAGAATTCAAAAGCATAAATTAAATCACTACAGCATAATTTTTTTAAGCTAAATCATATTCAATCCCACCAATGTTCCCTTCTATTCTCTTTATCATTTTAGTTCTATTTATCAAAAGTTGTTAGTCTTCAAAACTATAAACCTAAAGCTAATTAGGTCGACCTAGTAGATTTAGTTTCATAGTATGTCTTCTATTTGAGATACATAGTTGGCCAGTTGGACTCTATTATTAAATACCTTGCTTTTATAGAATAATAGCAACCTAGTCAACTCTATTATGTATTATTTTCATATAATGTTACCAGAACCAACTTTATAATATTTTTAATCAAGGAAATAACATCTATTTATTAGTAATTAATTTAAATTTCCTTTTCAATTATTTGCATGATTAGAGTAACTGACATAGTCTAAATAGGTGTCTTTTAAAAATTACCATTTTACTTACACTATTTTACTCTTTTACCCAAACTACCAAATCACTTAACAATTAAAATGAATTTAAACATTTGTCTTCCCAAGGCCTACCTACTTTGATTTCATCACTAAGGACGAAGACAACTTGGTTTTTTGGACAATTATAAATATGTGGTTAATGTTATATATTTATAAATTACTTGATACCCTTATCACTATGAGATTTTGAAGTGAGGGGGTAGGCCCCAATACTAAGCCAATACCATTACTAACATAGACCCCTTTTATCCCAAACATCTTGAAACCAACTTTAGACTACTTTATAGTTCCCTATTTCAACCAAATTTCCTATCACATTAAAATAAAAACTTTATAACAATCTAATAACACTTAGGGTGACCAATTAGTTAAAATTTACTTTTTAGTTGATTGTTTTCTCTTTGATAATTATGTGTTATATTGTAAAATTTGCATTGGCTAGCATTAGTGCATGGTTTGTGCTATGTACCTCAATTGGATCAATCGCATTGACCCAATTTTTTATGTTTTTGATTTCATTATTGCTTCAAAATATCTTACAATTTTTTTTTATTATTTCAAAACATTTTCATCTTGCTCAATATAGTCTCTTACAGAATGTTTCTCACCTTCTTATCTATAATACATAATTAACCTGAATGACTCTGTATTCCTTTCTATTTTATCCCTTGTCTAAAAGTACACATTTAACCCATACAATTGTGTATTATTTTTATCCTATATCTTAATAGTACCTTGTTGGCCTAGTGAATCTTTTACCTATTGGTTGACCCTATTTTTGGTCTAGCCAACTCTATTCTTTATCTAGCTGACTTTTTCCCTAATTTTCCTTATTCTTTCTTAAATTTCATTTATTTCATTAAGAATCATGAAATCCCCTATTATAATCTTCTTGGATAACTTAAATCCATTTAGACACTATATGGGATGCTCTTTTCTTCCTTTCTTTATCTCCCAAGAGAATCCTCACTTTTGGAGTACTTATTTCCCTCCCTCATATTTAGATCAAAAAATTGATCAAATAATGCCTCAAGATGAGGTAGGTAGATTAGATATTTTTACCTATCAATATAATCTCTATCTTCAAGCATATCATCACAATTTGGGAATGATTGACACAAGTTTATCGAATAACCTCACTAGTAATACACCTCCAAACAATCCTCCCCCTAATACCAATCTATGGAGTCTTATTACAAACAACAACCTACTAATTGATACAACCCAAATTATTACATAGATAGTGCAACAAATTAACATAATTCAAACATATAACACCTTAAACCAAGCAACTAAAACATCGTTTGATCAATATAACTAATCAAACTCCAGTTATCCTCCCTCAAAATAACCAAAACTTTATTCTTCCACTTCGTAGAGATGTAGTTGAAAATGTCATTCCCTAACATATCATGAATAACAAGATGCTTCAAAACATACAAAATGAACCTCTATCCCCTATCATTATTTCCATTGATATTAGTGACATATCTCCAACTATTAATTATGATGAGACTAAGGACCTTGCATTTTTCCTCAAGGAATTTGGAAATCTTTAAGAAGAATGGATCTAAAATAATAATTACACCATAACTAAACTTCTAGTTAAAACCTTCACTAGTGATGTATTGGAGTGGTATAACCAACTTCCCTAACATTCCATATGGAAACTAGAATATTTAGTTAATCGTCTAGTTAAATATTTTCAACACAATGATCTTCCCAAAAATTACCTTAGCCATTTCATCAATGCTAAGTAATCTCCCACTAAATAAAATCATGATTTTATCAAGTGATGGAAATATTTGGCCCACAAGTCTGACCATAACATGATTGATGATATTCTATTCAAACTCTTTATAACTTCCTTAACTCCTCTTCAATATAGGGTTCAAATATTTTCCCCTCAAATGCTTACCAAAGCTCTTGACCAAGCCAAGCATCAAGACTTCTTAATGAAATATTTTGAACCTAATACCAAATTTCTCAAAGATTATTTTCAATATTCCACTAATGCAATAATTGGAAATACTCCTCAAACTAATCTAGGAGTTTCTAAAGTCAGCAATCCCCCATCTTTTCACACACCTTTAACTGTGAAAAAAATGAAATAATTTTTAGCACCCTTTAAACCATTTTCTTATGCCGATAATCCTCCTAAATGATATTACCCCAATCAATTTTGTTGTTTTCATGCCAACATTAATCATTCCCATGAAACTTATAGAAGGTAAATTTGATGTCTCATATATGCTTGATGATTTATTCAATCATGAAGCCATGATTCAAATCCATCATCAAGATTACAACACCACTTCTCAAAAATGACAAGATTCAAAAGCTTATTATTCTAATAACCAAAAATATTTTTCCACATCTAACACTCAAAAAGCCAATGAGGATGTTTATGCCATTGATGTCGACTATGATCAATATTACAATAATTCTCAATATCTTAACACATCTAAGGTCAATTATCATTGAAAACTAGCTCATAAAGATCCTATCACTAAACCTAAGAAACCATCTTTGGAATAACAACTCTTAAAAGAGACTATATCCACTCACCTAGTTTTGGAAGCTAATATAGAACCATCTCCTTATTTTTAACCACCAACCACTTTTATTCCTCCAAAATCTAACTTACCTTTTAAACATCATTTTGGTTCTTCTTCTAAAAACTATTGGAACTTATTAGAAGAGCTCAACTCTATGGCTTGTAATATTCCTCTGATGGATTTAGTTCATACCTCCCCTTATCATCACAAATTCATCATACAAAAATTAAAAGAAATAGAAGAACCATCTTCTATAGAAGAACCATCTTCTATAGAAGAACTACCTTTTCATGAGCCTCAACTAGCTGATGTGCATACCATTGAATCCATTTGTACTTATTCAAAACCCTCCATATAATTCATCAAAAAATACATGATTAATGATGAGATATTTTTTTTCACTGATGATGCACCCCTATTCATTAAAATAGCCATTAATACTACCCTAATTCATAAATTATTAATAGATGAAGGGTTTGATATTAATGTGACATTTTTGTGGCTCATCCAACAACTTGGATATAATAAAGATCATCTCAAAAAAATCCATATAACATGTCATGGATTTGACAATACTAATCAAAGTCCACTTGGTTGTATTTGGCTCCCTCTTACAATCAGACCTAAGACTATTCTAAATAATCTTATGGTCCTTGACCTACCCATATCTTATAACATACTACCAGGATGACCATGGACTCATAGAATTAGGCTTATTTCCTCTTCTGATAGCCAATGTATTAAGTTCATCCATATCAAAAAAATGTATAAACATGAGGCTCATCCCAACCCTTATAGTATTCAACTTCCAAATCCTAAATCTCAATATTACATTCCCACCATTCCAATGATCAATATTGTTCCCTTACTTTAACTTGTCAACATTAATCTAGAATTATATGTCACTCTTGATGATTTAGATGATGATGAACCTAATGACTTGGAAAATAATTAAAGCAATACCAAGATACCTCCTTACATATTAGAGTTCCTTCCTCCTTCTTTATTGTCTTGTGATCACACCATCCCCCTCATTAATGAGATCATTAATTTCCCCTTCCATGTTTAGGAAGCCTCTTATATAAGATGCCTTCAAATAATATAATTATGAAGTGGCCAAATTATTTCAAGATATTTTAATCATGTCTCCACATAAATTTAGTGATCTAGGAATTTCACCTTCCAAAATTCCTCCTGAATCTCAAGCATGTACAACTTCTCCAACCTATGATGATAATTACATCATGGCCCAAGCTCAATCATGAGACTTGGATGTTCAACATTATAAAAAAAATCTAGCACAAATACATGATTTCAATCATGATGTTCATACCATTTGCACTAAATTTGAGTTAACACATGAAGGTCACATACCTCCTACTAATTATCCACTCCTTGACACCCCTTGGGTGGTCAAATAAATATTACTTTCTAAACCTCTAAAAATTCCTACATATTCTATACCACCTAAAAAACTAATCATTACATCTATTTTTTCCCTATCAATGATGCTAACAACTCCAATCAAATTTATTCCCCTACTCCACCTACTCCTAAGATTACATTAGATGCTAAGGCCATATATGTACATCAAATACATTTTAAATATGATCACCATGGTAATCAAATTCTTGATCTTAAATTAGATGTCAATTATTATGGTCATGTTCACACTATTCCTAGTGATGAAGCCATTCTTGAATTACTTTATGCTTGAGAACCTCAACTACCTTGATAGCATTTCAAACTTAGACATGTCAATAATAAAGTCCCTCATTTCAATAACTTCATTTCTATCATTTATCCTAAAGAAAATCCCATTTCCTCTTTACCTAATGCACCATATCATTTCCATGATGGAAATACTATGCTTATCAAGGTAACTACCATAATTGAATATGGTACCCCATCATGCCCTCAATTAATTACAGTCTCTCACAAACTTACACCAATTAAACATGATAACTTTAGTTTATTATTCAATAAATATCATGAGACTTTCACTTAGTCCTATGAGTACATGCCCAATTGACCCTAGAATCATGGTGCATAACATTACCACCTATCCTAATGCCATAAATAAATCATTAAACTTCTTGATGTGCTAGTTTATCAAGACTATGGACTATTCAGAATGGGTCTCAAATATTGTCCCTATTTGAAATAAAGTCACCATGGTCATTTTCATTTACATTGATTTCCAAAATCTCAATATTTTTTATACTAAAGATAACTTCTCTTTAGCTTCTATAGATACCATAGTCAACTCCATTACTAGTTATGAAATGCTATCCCTTATGGATGGTTTCTTGGGTTATAATCAAATTCACATTACCCCAAAAGACCAACACAAGACAACTTTCACCATGGAATGGGGAACTTATAAATATGTTAAAATTCCCTTCAGCCTCAAAAATGGTGGAACTACCTATCAATGGGAGATGGCCCATATTTTTCATGATTTTATACATAAGATTGTAGAAACCTATGTGGAAAACCTCATTTCCAAGTCTAAAAGATGAAAGACTCATCTCTTTGATTTTACTATCATTTTTTATTTCCTCATTAAATATAAAGTTAGACTAAATCCCTACAACTATGTTTTTGGTGTCACATATAGAAAGCTAATGGGATTCTTAGTTTATCTTCATGGCATTGATGTCAATCCTACCAAGATCAATGCTATTTTCAACATGCCCATCCCACTTTCCATTTTATATATTTGTACTTACCTTGGTAAACTTGGGGAAATTAGATGGTTTATCCCCAAAATGGCTTAGCATATTTATTCTATTAATTCTCTTCTCAAGAAAGGTAATGCCATAGAATGGATGGATCATTGTCAAAAATAATTTGACAATATGAAATAATATTTACTTTACCCACTCACTCTTAATCCACCTTATAATGATCATACTTTAATCTTATAGACTTCTTCTACACCTATATTAGTTGGGGTGATGCTTGCCCAACACGATGATATCAGAAGAGAATATGTGATCTATTATATTATTCAAGGCCTCATCAACTTGAGAAACATTATACAAAACTAATATGTGATTTCCTCACCATATATTTTTACACTAAAAAGGTTTGAAATTATATGTTTTATCAAATCACTTACATTATCATTCATTTTGATCCACTCTGCCACTTCTTCTCCAAAGCCTTTCTTCCTGGCAATAAAATTTATAAGTGAATGGTCCTTCTCATGGAATTTTATCTCTAGATTATTACACAAAATATTGTCAAAGGATAAATAATTACTGATCAAATCATAACAGATCCCATACCAGCTATTGACCACCTTTAAGATAATCTTCTTAATGATAATATTATCTATATTGAAGGATTAATCAAGCCATATCTCTTAAATATTACTTTTATAATTTCACTATTGATCTTGAAGCAAGTAATCTTGAAGATTCCTCTATCTTCCTCGATACTACTAAACTAAAATTAGTTATCGAAGAACTTCCTAAACTTACTATCAATTTATACAAAGGTACTTAGACCCTTCATTTTGATGGATCCAAATGAATGCCTTCACTGAGTTAGGGAAGCATGTCTCCTCACTATTATTCTTGTTAAAATTATCCCTTTTGAATTTCACCTTACATTTGATGTCACTAACAACATGGTAGAGTATAAATATTTAATCCTACGCATAAGAGTAGCCCTTGGTTTAGACATCACATATCTTCATGCTTTGGGTGAATCCTAATTCATCTATCACCAAGTTAATGGTGATTATAAATACAAAATAAAAAATCTCATTACTTATCATTAAATATTAACTACCTTTTTGAATGACTTCACTTCTTTTACCATTGAACCTATCCCTCAAGATCAAAATTTTATTGTTGATTCAATTAATTCTTCAATATCTATTTTTCATCCACACCAAGTTCTTACAAATTCCACTTTTCTTATCCAAATAAAAAATTACCCATATTCCATTAAAATACAATATTAACTTATCTACCATATTGAGGCTATCACTATTCAATAAATCCCATGGTACAAAGAAATTATTCAATTTCTTAAACACCAAACCTATCCTCCAAACATTGATTCATACAAAAAGACTCAAATTCACAAACAAGCTTTCAAAAATTTATTTCGATATAACATCATTAATTATTTAAATGATGAAGGTACCATTCTCCTCTATGTTATGAAATAATAAATTCCTTCTCTTATTAAACAAACACATGGGGGCAATTTAAGTAGCCACTATAGATGACATGTTACATCCTGTAAATGCTTATGTATGGGATAATTTTTACCCACTCTTGAAAAGGATTCCATTAAATTTGTAAAAATATTTAATCCTTGTTAAATTCATGATGATCTAATTCATTCACCTCCAACTAATATTTAAACTATGGATTCTCCAAGGCCATTCTTAATGTGGGGTTTATATCTCATAGGAAAATTACCTAGATCTCAAGATGAGCATGTCTTTATTATCATAGCCACCAAGTATTTTCCCAAATGGTTTGAGGTTATGCCCCTTGTCAATTTCATTCATAAAACCATTTTAAAAACCACCCTCAATCAAATCATTTGTTGCTTTGGAATTCCTCATACTCTTATTTTAGATAATGGTGGTAATTTTAAAAATAAAGACATCAAACAACTATGTGCTAAATTTAAAATGAATCAAAAGTTTTGCATGCCTTATCATCCTAAATGTAATGGATAAACTGAGGCCATCAATCAAATAATTAATATAATTCTCTCAAAGATAATTATTTAAATGTGCATGGATTGGCATCTTTATCTATTTCCTACTCTTTGGGGCTACTGCACTAACATATGTACTATTACTAGGGTAATGCTATTTTCACTAGTCTATGGTTTTAAATCAGTCCTACCATTATAATTTGAGCTTCCATATTTTTGTATCTCTCTTAATGGTATCATACTTGATGAATAATTAAATTATTCTCACCTTTATTTTCTTGATCTTATTGATGAACACTATATTTCCACTCTATAACATAATTTCCAATACAAGGCATGCATTTCCAAACAAAATAATAAAAGACTCAAAGTTCACACTTTTAAACTAGATTACACTCATGAAAAAGAATGTGCATACACCCAAAAATAGTGGGGCCCTTATTTATTCAAATAAATTCTTGGTCCAATCACCTATTTCCTTCAAACTAATGAAAGATATATTTTCAAAGAGCCCACCAATGCATAATGTTTATGCTTGAAACCTTCCCCTCTTATCATGCTTTCTATATGATATCCTTATAACATTATTTGTAAGATACTTACATAGGTCTCACCCTCTCTATTAGTCCCTCTTTTCATAAACTTTAGTCCCTCCTTATGGTCCTTTGGTTTTTATTTTCTCATGAGTTACATTGTTAAACCAAGGATAAGACCTAGTCTTCCTCATGATTTCCATTTTGTTGTTGTTCTCTTTGTTTCCTTAATTTCCAATACTTTTTGGCACTCCTTGGGTTTTTAATTTTGTGATTTGTAGTGTAATACCATGGATATGACTTCTTCCTCACAAATACCATATTTTTAATTTATTTTTCACATGATCTGTGTACCCTCTTAGGTTTCTATTTTATGAGTTAAAGTGTAAGACCATGGTTAAGACCACGCCTTCCTCATAAAATCACCATTTTTAAATTCAATGTTTTTTCTCAAGAATATTTTTCAATGGTTACAAGTTCTTGACCTTTATTATTAGCTTTAAATTTTTCTTCTTTTATAGATAAAATTTGCACAACAATAAAGTGTTCACTTATTTTCCTATAATTCCCTCATTATTATGATAAGAAATCACACTTTACTATCATTGTATCCCTTTTTCACCCTTTGTCACATTTTTTTTTATTTGAAATCATTCAAATTTCTTCATGTTTCATTCCTCTTAATTTCCTTTCCTTTCACTCCACTTTGTATAAAAAAAGGTTTAAGTTAAGATAACACTTTTATTTTACATGGATTAACGAGACTTTTAGACACCATGCTCTCTAAGTTCTCTTTATTAGTAACCATGTCTAAATTATTCAAATGAATGTCATCTTTAGAACCCATGTTTGGTTTTATAAATCCGTATGGAGGAGGAATAGTAAAATCCATAAAAAAGTTAAAATCCAAATCATTTAAAAAAAGGAAATGATACAAAAGGAAATATACTAAGTGAAAAGTCAAAATCACACCAAAATATGTGATTAATATCTCATCTCCTTTCTCTAATAAAATCTCAAACTCCAAATTTAGCCTCATGATAGAGCTAAGGTCCATTAGGGTGTGTAGGCCAGTAGATTAGAATAAGATAATTCAATAAACTCTATGGTGCTACCTATTTTCTCTCACAAGTAAATAATCTTTGCAGTAGACTGATAGCTCTGTAAGAGGTCCTGAGGAATGGGGAACATGTTATGGAAAGGTAGTTCCATTTTGTTTTTTATGCATATAGTCTTCATGGGATGATCTATATACTTCATTTATTGACCTAATATTTATGTGGTTATGAGAAGTTATTCAAAGTCATTAATGTCAAAATTTATCTTACTTTGACAAACTTAATTTGAGTATCTTGACTTCGATAAAGATATCCTCTAACTTGATTTTTAATTTATTCTCCCCTCCACCCATTTCATTTCCCCCTTAATAGGAAAGTGTGATTCTAAATCTATTTTCACTTATTCTATATTCTCTCTTATTCACATCTTAAAAATTTGCTAGCACTACTATGTTTCAATTTTATCTATCTTTATAACTAAACAATATGTTTGAGTGACTATGGATTATTTTATTTACACCATTGATTTACATCCTACTATTGCTTTGATTTATTTTACCATTTGATACTATTGTACTACCCCTTTTTGCAAACACTTGAGTCTATTTCTTCTTCATGTAATTTTTCCATTATTAAGTAGGCTTTCTTGTTAATTCTTACTCGCCAATGTTGTTTTCCCTTTCATGCACTTTTTCCAGTGATGATTAAAGATTGTTACTCATCACTCATCAATGTTGTTTTACCATTTTTCTTACCCATCTTTGTTTAATTAAGGATTATTAATACTTTCATATTGATGTTTGATTACCATTTTTGACATGTATCTTTGGTTTGACTTGGTGACTATTCCTTTCTTATTTAAGGTTTACTTTTTGGAGTTTTTTAGTCTTTAGTAGCCTTGGATTTTGGTTACCCGATTTACTCAAAATTTTAACTTAGTCATTTGGTATAACATAACACTTGTCACCTCACCTTGACATATTTATAAGTACGTCCCATCTACATAGCATCAGTTATCTTGGTTTTCCTACATATTATTTTTTATCTCTTTAGCCCTGTATACATGTGTTTGTTGAAATTAGTATCTACGCCCAACATGATCAAAATTACAAACACAAAAAATAACCATATATAGATAAAGGTAAGCCAAGGTATGCATAAATTAATTTTATTTTTAGTTATTCCCTTTCATTCATTTGATTTTAGTTATATTTTCTTTAAAATATTACATTTTTTTAGCTTCAATGTTGTGTGTTGTTATGTTCTTTTCTTGAAGCACCTTCCCATATTACACCTTAGTGACACATGATGAGCATAGAGGGGGCATATATATACACATAATATTTTCAAACTTTATCAATTATTGATGCTTTCTATCTTTAATTAACCCATTAATTCTCAATCTCTATGATTGCACGCCTTAAAGCTTACCTTGGGAAAGGGTTGGGAATACCATTGGTGCTTTACAAGATTATTTTCCCTTTATTTCCACTTGATACCTACACAACCATCTCCTAAAAACATTACCCTAAGCTTTGACTCTTCTTTTACACCCTCCTCTAGTAATTTTATAACTTCATTATCCCTTCCCTAGCCTAAATTCCTTTTTGATAGTTAAGGATATAACGTCAGCCCCACTGACCATGTACTCCAATTGATAAAACTCATTTAGGGTCTAGGTTGACCCTTGGCCAACCTAGACCAAGAACGAATTATTTTTTGTCAATAATGATACAAATTCAATTGGGTTGACCTTGTCAACTAAACTTTTGTAAAGGACCAGGGTTAGATCCTAATCTACAAACACATTCATTTTACCATTCTTAGAGAGACAATAAGATTTAATTATTAATTTTTAATTCTTTACAATCTTCTCTTTCATCATTCTACTCAATGAATCTTAGCTTAGGGTTTATACTTGGAGAATAATGTATTCTTGTGGAAAAGTCTTGGATGATTTAGCCTTTATTAGTGATCCTTACAAACCACAAAAACTTATTGTGAAGCACATTTGGCCAAGGGAGAGATTGAGTCTTGAAGGGTTCATCTCCAAGGTAAGTATCTCTATATTTTCTTCTCTCTTTAGTAGATAAAAGTGGCACAAGTAATGGATTTTGAATATATTTCTCTCTTCATACATTAAGGCCTGAGCTATAAATAGTTAAAATAGGATTCTCTTATGCATGTTTATTTTTCATGTTTATTAAACCCACTTTATGCCACATGTTTTGGTGATCACTAGATTAGACTTTACTTTACTTGTTATTAGTTTAGAGAATATGAAAACATAGGACCTAGTTAAGGTTATTGCATAGTTTTACTTGACTAGAGGATTTGAAACCCTCCCTAATGATATTATTATAGTAAGAGATCCCTTGTCTAGGTCTAGTGGATGCATCTTGGTTATGACCCCAAATATCTAATGTATCAACAATCAAAAGTATAAGTAGGATTAATCTTTTCTGAGATAGGATTGATTTATAGATCAGTTGGATTTCCATTTGCATACACATTCCTCAATATCCCAATCCCCTAATATACCCTACTCAAAGAGATCCATCTTTAATCACCAAACCACAACCATAACCAACTATACCATCTAGCTTATTATCCCAAGAACTCTAATAAATGATGGATGTAATTACAACCATTCAGATAGGAAAGCAAACCAAGAAGTTTAAATTGGGTGATGTGCACTCATATCCATTTAACATGGAGTACCTCCAAATACCATTTCCTCTAGGTTGTGAGCCACTAAAATTTGATAAATATAAGGGTAAAGGAAAACCTAGGGAGAATTTTAAAGATTTCTTTGCCATTTTCTAGCTAGTGGCCTATAGTGACATCTACTTGATTCTTCTCTTTCCCCATAGTTTAGCTGGATAGGCATTGGAGTGGCTTATTAATTTGTCAAATAATTTAGTATGTAATTTTGGATAACTTTTAGATAAATTTATACAAAATTTCTCCTCAAAATTGAGCATGAGATTTTGGTAGTTGATTTGATTCAGGCCAAGTATAAGGTTGATGAGAGATTTGAGAGTTATGTATAATGGTAGAGATTGCTTTCTAACTGATTCACCCATAATTTAATAAATAAATAATTCATAGTTATTGTTGACATAGTGGATTACACCTAGGGGTAGGACGCCTAGCTCTTGCCCTTCCACACATAATAATGGAAATTCCCCTCTCGCTTGTGGGACCAACAAAGCTGGAGGGGAGAGTCTCTAGATAAGGGCTAGCTCCCTCTAATGTATTTTTTAGGCCCTATTTTCTCCTACTGCTAATAAATAAATGGAAAAAGGGGGGGATGAAAAGGGAGCGAGAGATGTTGAAAATAGAACCTAAGCCTAAAAATGAAAAGGTGATACACCAAAAAAGTTTGATCCACTCAGGCCCAAACATACACTTTTCACCAAGAGGAAGCACCCATACACTTCATCTGATGTCAAAAACTCTTTTGTTATAGTCAGCTAGGGGTCCATGGAAATACGGGGAGGAAGAAACTACTAGAGACATCCTCAGACACACTTATGGCAGCCTATTCAAAGGCACCTACACTCCCCTAAGAACACTTATGGCAAACCTATAGAAAAGAGACTTCACAATGCACTAGACATGTTGTAATCGATCTGTGAGAAGCATGAAAGACAATGACTTAACACAAAAGAAGAACACAGACATATACTTGAAAGTGCAAGTCCAGATAGAGGTAAAAATTCTAAGTCTTAATTCAAGGTAAAATTTGGTAGAGCTCTACCTTACAATCTTGAGAGATTTTTGGTCAGAGTTTTGCCGTAAGGCTGAGAGATTGATCCTTCTCAAATGAGAAATTTATAATATATAGAAAGAGGAAGAGAACTTGGCACTTTTTGGGAAAGACTTTGGCACTCTTTTTGCAAGCTAGCCCATGTGCTTTCTCTACCTTGGGAAGAGGGAGCCATTTGATTATCAGTTCCTACTTTGACTTTGGCATCCCAACATTAATGAGAAAACATGGCTACACCTCTTTTCTATGAACAGATTACTCCCTTCAAGGCATTTGTGTGGCTTGTCTGCTTATAAATGTAAACTAGAGAAAATAAGCTGCACCGCTTATTATTTGCATCATTCGGTGACCACCTAGCAAGTGACATTCCAACTGTAGGAATAAATCCCTGAGTTGACACTTTCTTTCCCCACTTGGATGCTTTGTCTATTTTTTGCCTTGTCTCATCCTGGTTTCATCTCTTTCTACTACTTCAGCCCTTGGGGGCTAGCTTCTGGTGGGTCACAGCATTCTTTGGGTTCTTTTCATGGTTAGCACTCAGGTAATTCAAAAGCAAAATGGCTATTTCACCATCTTAAATTTAATGTCTGTGGACCTGTCACCATTTAAAAAATAATGGCTATTTTATCTTCTTAAATTTGATAGCTTCCAAGACATCACTATCCTTAGCAAATCCTTCAGGCCTTTTCCTTTGACTCACCCTTTGTTTCAGATCCTCCTAAAGGGGAAGTGTCCCTTCAGCTCTGGAGAGATGCCCTTCATTTAGCCCGCTGAGAGCCCCCCATAAGGGAACCTACCCTTTGGTGGCCTTTTGTCTCTTCAACTTTTTCTACGGTCTTTTTCTATGGGATTTTTTCTCATGGATAAAAATTCCATGAGAATTAGCCACTTTGATTTCTTTCAGGGTTTTCCTCGAGTCCTTTTGAGCTCACGGCTTTCCTTTGAATTCCTTCAAACTTTTTGTCTAAAGGAATTCCTTCAGACAAAAGTCCAAAAGAATTCAATGCCTTGAGACTTTCTACATGTTTCTTGAAATCCTTCAGCTACCTTCGAAGTGCTCCCTAACCTCCACAAGTGCTTTTGAACCCAGAACTACCCTCTTCAAGGGCACTTATCCCTCGAGGGGCTTGAAATTTCATTTAAACCACTCATTTGAACCAACTGTTGAACCAATTGATTGAACCAGTTCAATGGTTCAAACATTTGTTAAAATAAGGCATCAAACTATTTGAGTGAACCTGCCAATGAAATTTGCATTGAGCTTTGCATTGAACTTTGCCGATGAACTTCAATATTGAACCAAAAATGTTGAACCAATGCATTGAACCAAGCTGATGAACTGACTGAGTGAACCAAGTGATTGAACTGAAACATTGAACCAAGGTGTTAAACCAATGCGTTGAACCAAGCCGATGAACTGTTTGATTGAACTAAAGTGACAAACTTGATGATTGAACCAAAGCGATTAACTTGCTAATTAAACCAAGGTTTTGAACCGAAGCGTTAAACCAAGGTGTTGAATCAGTTCAATGGTTCAATGGTTCAAAGATGCTAACCTTCCTTGTGAATTTTTAGACAAGAGCCTGAAGAAGCTTTGCAAAACCTTGCACTCTTTGAACTAGTTCTTCATGTGCTGAAAGGCTCACCTGCAGAGTTCATAGAAAATCCATGCCTATAAAAATGGTAGAAAATCACCTACAGAGTCCATAGAAATAGACCTATAGAGTCTATAGAAAACTTGCAAAGTCTGTAGAAATTTTCAAGACTCATGCAAAATCAAAATTACTAGCTCAAAATAGCATGAAAAAAGGGGGACCAATTTTTGGCTTGTTGGGCAAAAAATGGTCAACAAATTGGCAACTCCCAGGGGAAGCATGCCTGCTATGCTTAGAGACTAGTTGCCTTTAATTCCATTGGGTATGGAGTTAGATGTAGCTTGAACAAAGTTAGCAATAGCCCCAGAGATCCAAGAATCAAACATGAAGCTTTTTACCCGAGACATAAGGGAAAGCACACACAAGACTAAGAACACTACTTATGCAAACTACACTTAGGGAAAGTAGGAAAAGAAACTAAAAGTAACTACTATGTATAACTAACTAGGTATATTTGCTTCCCTCCTAGATAAAAGGGAAAATTTCTTAGGATCCCTCCTTGGCTAGGAAACTTATGGTGCCAGACAAGTGGCTGAATGAAGTGGAGACTTGGTGACCTACTCCTCTTGCCTACCACCTGAATTGGCTTGTATCTGAGTGAATCAGATTCAAACATGCTTCCAACATATATGTACTCTATTTTTTCTTAGAAGCTTTCCTCCTGTTGGTTTTTCATGCTGGTGTATCTCATCAAGAAATCAATGGCTGCTGGCTCATCACCATAAGCCCCTTGATATGCATCATTGACTAGCTTGTTCTCTTTTGCCTTATGCTCGGGTTCCATGGTATGACCATCCTCCTTGATGATATTAAAGAAAGTATATTAAGATTCACCAACCCCTTGAAAGGATAAATCTAAAATCCTACAGCCCCTTTGCATACTTATTTGATTCCCAATGTTGCCTTCTCCACTCTTATCCAGCTCATAGCCTCCTTGAAGAATAGTGCAACCTGCCCCAATGACTTCAAACGAATCATTCAAAACATGAACAAGAGATTGTCCATGCTCCTCCATGACATTTATGGTGATCTCCTCCTCTTCCTTATTCATGAAGTCTCCCTGGTCAGTCATAAACTGAGCATACTCCTCTTCACTTGCTTCCTTCAAGATAGGTTCCTCCTTGAGAAGGGGTGAAGTGGAAAGCTGATGGATAAAATTATGTGGAAGAGGAGGCAGTCCTTGAACTAGAATCAAATTATTCTCCTCTTTCCATTTGGTCAGCACTTCATCTATATCAGGTGTGGCATGATAGCTCTCTTGGAGGTGTGTGGATGGAGTGTGTTCAGACATGGAATCTGTTACTTGGTCTGAAATGTCCATCACATGATGGCTAAGGAAATTTACTTTTGACTCCAACTCTGCAATCCACCTATCTATATCTTCTTGGAAGAGCCTTTCCTAGAGGTCACAATCATCATCAGGAGTAGGAGCATCCTCATCTTCTTCAAAGTTTTGAACAAAACCTTTCTCCTCCTCTTCCTTTTTGCCCCAAGATTCAATTGTTTGCTTCCAACTCATGACCTTGGGATTGGAATTTTCCCCTTGTGAACAAGGAGTAACTTTATCTTCTTCAAGGTCCTGAGCTGGTTCATGATGTTCCTTCTTCCAGCTTGGAATTTAGAGATCATGTTGAAATTTGAGTTTGGGGAAGATTTGGGAGGGTTTGCTCATGTATAGGAAGAGCTGTCTAAAAAGCTAGGCATACATGATTAAGGGCAGGATCGATTGATGCATTAGATGAGATAGAATGAGCAAGTGCCATCTAATAGAAAGGATTTGGCACACAAGAGGGAGCTTTCTCTAGAATAAGAGGGGGCACATAAGGCTCATCAAAATCAAGTTGGGAAAAGGAAACAGGGGATTCTTTTAAAACCTCATGAAAAAATGGGGGTAGACCTTGGGCCAAAATCACTTGGTTTTCATCTCTCCACTTTACCAACACTTCATCAATATTGAAATCAGCTCCTCTGCAAGTTCTGAAAGCTCCATCTTTCTTTCTCTAAGTAGTCTCATCTTAGCTTCTAATTCCTCAATCTGCTTAGCCAGATTATCCTCATTTTGTACCTCTTAGAGCTCGTAGGAATCATCATATAGATGGGGAGTGCAAGAAGGTTGCCATGAAATGCAAGAATCTTCCTAAGGAAGGGTGGGAGGGACTTGAAAAGGATTAACCTCATTTTGTACCTCACACTCTTGGGCAATGTCTTTCTCCTCCTTGTTATTCCATGACTCAACCAACCACTTTATCCTAGCTCAAGACATCAGGGCTGGGCATCTCCTTTTGGGGTGATGGGACCATAATGTGAGAGGGTAGTGAGGGTTTGGATTCCATTTCCCTTACTACCAAAATATACTGTTTCATTTGAAGATTTACCAATTCGATTTGTCTATCAAGATTAGCCTGAAACACAAGATTTACCATTTCAGAAATCTCCTCAACATGATTAGGGAAAGGACTTTGATAGGCTTGACTTGGTTCATAAGCAAGGGCTATGTATGAATAATATGATACTTGGGGGAGCAGGTATGCAGGTTGATATACTTGGTAAGGCTACCTCTCATGAATACTCAACTTCTCTTCCAAAGATGCAATCAAACCACTCACATCCAGCATCTCACTTGTAAGCCTTTGCCAATTTGTTCTTTCAATAGGAGCCCATTCACTCTTAACCTGATCTAGTGCATTCCTCACTTGATGGATGACATGATCAGGGATTTCTTGGCCACATCCCTTTCTGGTGTCAAGCTCTACTACATACTTTTCATATCCCAATAGTGCTCGTTTGAAAGTGGAAATGGGTTGATTGGCAAATAGACTGGGTTGAGTAGGAGAAATGACACATTGAGAAGACTGGGCATATTGAACTTGATAAGGATCAACATAGGGCTAGTAAGGGTCATAGATAGACTGGCCAAGGAAAATAGGGTCCATGGCTTTGAACAATGGAATTATACATACCAAAATACTATTTCTTGATGGCACCAGAACTGCTTAACTAGTTGATTTAACTTAGACTCGCCATTGGTGTTGATGCAAAAGCCTCCAAAGGCTAGTTGGTTGAAGAACACACCAAAAATTCTTCAACTCTATGGACACAACTTGTCCTAATTGGTCCCACTAGGCATGCCAAAAACTATTGACGCAGTGGATTGCACCTAGGGGCAGGACGCCTAGCTCCTACCCTTCCACACGTAATAATGGAAACTCCCCTCTCACCTGTGGGACCAGTGAAGCTAGAGGGTAGAGTATCTAGATAAGGGCTAGCACCCTCTTATGTATCTTTTAGGCCTTGTTTCTCCTACTACTAACAAATAAATGGAAAAAGGGGGGATGAAAAGGGAGAGAGAGATACTGAAAATAGAACCTAAGCCTAAAAATGAAAAGGTGATACACCAGAAAAGTTTGATCTACTCAGGCCCGAACATACACTTTTCACCAAGAGGAAGTACCCATACACTTCATCTAACATGGGAAACTCTTCTATTACAGTCAGCTATGGGTCCATGGAAATACAAGGAGGAAGAAACTACCAGAGGCATCCTCAGACACACTTATGGCAGCCTATTCATAGGCACCTACACTCCCCTAAGAACACCTCTAGCAAACCTATAGAAAAGAGACTTCACAATGCACTAGACATGTTGTAATCAATCTGTGAGAAGCATGAAATACAATGACTTAACACAAAAGAAGAACACAGACATATACTTTAAAGTGCAAGTCTAGATAGAGGTAAAAATGCTAAGTCCTGATTCAAGGTAAAATTTGGCAGAGCTCTACCTTACAAGCCCAAGAGACTTTTGGGTAGAGTTTTGCCTTAAAGTTGAGAGATTGATCCTTCTCAAATGAGAAATTTAAAATATATAGAAAGAGGAAGAGAACTTGGTGCTTTTTGGGAAAGACTTTGGTGCTCTTTTTGCAAGCTGGCCAATGTGCATTCTCTGCCTTGAGAAGAGGGAGTTGTTTGATTGTTAGTTCCACTTTGACTTTAGCATCCTAACATTAATGAGAAAACATGGCCATACCTCTTTTCTATGAATAGACTGCTCCCTTCAAGGCATTTGCCTGGCTTGTCTACTTATAAATGTAAACTAGAGAAAATAAGTTGCATCGCTTACTGTTTGCACCGTTTGGTGACCACTTGGCAAGCGTCATTCCATCTACAAGAATAAATACTTGAGTTGACACCTCATTTTGCCACTTGGATGCTTTTTCTATTTCTTGCCTTGTCTCGTCTTGGTTTCATCTCTTTCTAATCCTTCAACCCTTGGGGGCTAGCTTCTGGTGGGTCGCTGCATTCCTTGGGTTCTTTTCATGGTTGGCACTCAGGAAATTCAAAAGCAAAATGGCTATTTCACCATATAAATTTGACGTTCACAGACCCATCACCATTTGAAAAATAATGGCTATTCTATCTTTTTAAAGTTGATGGCTTCCATGATGTCATCATCCTTGGCAAATCCTTTGGGCCTTTTCCTTTGACTCGCCCTTTGTTTCGGACCCTCTCGAAGGGGAAGTGTCCCTTCAGCTCTGGAGAGATGCCCTTCATTTGGCCAATTGAGAGCCCCTTATAAGGGCACCTGCCCTTTAGTGGCCTTTTGTCTCTTCAGCCTTTTTTTCAAGATTTTTCTATGGGCTTTTTTCCCATGGACAAAAAGTCCATGAGAATTGGCCGCTTTGATTTCTTTCAAGGTTTTCCCTAGGTCCTTTTGAGCTCATGTCCTTCCTCTGAATTCCTTCAGACTTTTTGTCTGAAGGAATTCCTTCAGACAAAAGTCTAAAAGAATTTAATGCCTTAAGACTTTCGGCATGTTTCTTGAAATCCTTCAGCTGCCTTCAAAGTGCTCTTTGCCCTCTGCAAGGGCTTTTGAACCTAAAACTGCCCTCTGTAAGGGCACTTGTCCCTCAAGGGCCTTAAAATTTCATTTGAACCACTCATTTAAACCAACCATTAAACCAATTGATTGAATTGGTTCAATGGTTCAAACATTTGTTAAAACAAGGCATCGAACCATTTGACTAAACTTGCCGATGAACTTTGTGTTGAGCTTTGCATTAAACTTTGCTGATGAACATTAATATTGAACCAAAAATGTTGAACCAACACATTGAACCAAGCTGATGAATTGACTAAGTGAGCCATCTGATTAAACTGAAACATTGAACCAAGGTGTTGAACTAGTTCAATGGTTCAACAGTTCAAAGATTCTAACCTTCCTTGTGAATTTTTAGACAAGAGCCCAAAGAAGCTTTGAAAAACCTTGCACTCTTTGAACTGGTTCTTCATGTGCTGAAAGGTCACCTGTAGAGTTCATAAAAAATCCATGCCTATAGAAATGGTAGAAAATCACCTATAGAGTCCATAAAAATGGACCTGCAGAGTCTGTAGAAAACTTGCAGAGTCTGTAGAAATTTGCAAGACTCATGCAAAATCAAAAGTATTGGCTTAGAACAACATGAAAAAAGGGGGGACTGATTTTTGGCCTGTTGGGAAAAAAATGGTCAACAGTTATGTTTACCAAAAAAATTCATAGTGAAATATCTTATCATCTAGAGCTTCAATGTGCTCACACACTCAAGGAGATCATCAAGCATAATCTAGTTTTATGGAAAAGTCTTGGATGTTTTGGCTTTTCTTAGTTATCCTTACAAACCATAACAACCTCTTAAAAATCACCTTTGGCCAACAAAGATATTGAGCCTTGATGGGTACATCTCTAAGTTAAGTATCTCTATATTTTCTCCTCTCTTTAGTAGATAGAAGTGACATAAGTAATGGATTTTAAATATATTTCTCTCTTCATGAATTAGGATCTTACCTATATATAACTTAAATAATATTCTCTTATGCATGTTTACTTTTCATGTGTATTACCCCCACTTTGTGCCGCATGTTTTAGTGATCACTAGAATAGAATTTAATTTACTTGAAGAATAATCTAGTCTTGTGGAAACATCTTGGATGATTTGGCCTTTCTTAGTGATCCTTACGAGCCACAAAAACCTCTTGTGAAGAACCTTTGGCCAAGAGAGATATTGAGTTTTGATGGGTACATATCCAAGGTAAGTATCTCTATATTTTATCCTCTTTAGTAGATAGAAGTGTCATAAGTAATGGCTTTTGAATATATTGCTCTCTCCATGAATTAGGTCCTTACCTATACATATCTTGAATAGGATTCTCTTATGCATGTTTACTTTGAATGTTTATTAACCCCAATTTGTAATGCATGTTTTGGTGATCACTAGATTAGACTTTACTTTACTTGTTATTAGTTTAGTGAATATAAAAACATAGGACCTATTTAGGGTTATTACATATTTTGCTTGACTAGATGCTTTGGAACCCTCCCTAATGATATTATTATGGTAAGAGATCAATTAGCTAGGTCTAGTGTATCCATCTTGGTCATGACCCCAAATATCTAATGTATCAACAATAAAAAGTGTAAGTAGGATTTATCTTCTCTGAGATAGGATTGATTTATAGATCAGTTGCATTTCCCTTTGCATACACATTCCACAATACCCCATTCCTCTAATATACCCTAGTCAAGGTAATCCAACTTTTATCACCAAACCACAACCATAACCAACTGTACCATCTATATTCTTATCCCAAGAACTCCAACAAATGATGGATGTAATTATAGTCATTCAGATAGGAAAGTAGATCAAGAAGTTCAAATTGGGTGATGTGTGCTCATATCCATTTAACATGGAGTACCACTAAATACCAATTCCTTTAGGTTATGAGCCACTAAAATTTGATAAACATAAGTGTAAAGGATACCCTAAGGATCATATAAAATATTTATTTTCCATTTTCTAGCTAGTGGCCTATAGTGACATCTACTTGATTCTTCTCTTTCCCTAAAGTTTAGTTGGATAGGCATTGGAGTGGATTCTTAATCTTTCAAAGAATTTAGTATATAATTTTGGATAACTTTTAGATAAATTTGAAAAAACATTCTTCTAAAATATTGATCATGGTATTTTGGTAGTTGATTTGAGTCAAGTCAAGAAAAAATTTGATGAGAGATTTGAGAGTTACTTATAATGGTAAAGACTGCTATTGACCAAATTTGAATTTTAATCAAATCGAGTCAACCCCTAAATATTTAAACTTTTTAAAATTTTCTTATATGTTTAAAAGTGTCTCATGTGTGTCTAAACACCTCACCTATCCCTACATTAGCCTTGGTCTAAGCCTAGATTCCTTGTACTTACCTAGTCAACTCTAGCCAAATTTAGTCAAACATGATATAAGGCTCAAATTATGTTAGCATTGTCCTAATATAGTCATTTAAATGTTTTAAGGTGTTATTAAGTCATAAATTTGTCCTTTACCATGTTTCATATGAAAAAAATGTCTTTTAGTCATATTTTTGGCTTATTAAATGACTTATACAGACTTTATAAGGAAGAATATTTATCATCAAGCAATATTATGACATGGAGGAGGTAATAAAATGTCGAGAATTAGTCATAGGTAGTCAAGAATCAGTTGCATGCATGAAAATAAAGATATCTCCTTGAAAATAGGCCATTAATGGCACTTACACAAACTTGAGAAGTCCATCTCAATATAGGCCTAGTGTATTTTCAACTCCTTGAGGTCTTCACCTTTCCTAGTTTGTAGATAAAGTGTCAGATACATCAAATTTTGCTTCTTGCCTTCAAAAGCCAAGAAGAGTCAACTTTGGATACTTGGTATAGTCTATAAAATTAGAGTTGGAGGGAGTGTTCTTGGGAGTTGAAAGGGGTTTAAGTTAGCTTCAAAATCATGTCAATAAGTCTAAGTTTTATGTTTCTTCCTTTGTGAACCATTGCTAAGAATCTAGGAAACTTTTTATGCTCTTGTATTCATGAGGGATCCCTGTTTGAACTAGTTTCTAATTTTTTTTTGGTTTGATGGTTTTGATTGTTTCATATGTTTCTCATGGCCTCTTCATATGTTTTCCATTGTTATTTTGGATTTTTAAGTCCCAAGCATTCAAGAAGCCTCTTTTAGGCTTGTTCTGGTTCTTAGATCATCCTCACTACTTTATACTTAGAAATATGCACCTACAAGTGCCTCAAAGGAAGTTTTCCACATTGAGGTGAAGGCATTGAATGTTGTTTCAATTGTTTTAAATTATGAAGGTGTATTTGATGATCAAGGTAAAGATAATGGAGCTATAATCATTTAATTTCCTTATAATATCATACTTTTTGCCTATTAGCCACCTACAAGTGGTGCCAATAGAGTATGAGGTACCTTCTAAGGTATGAAAGCATGATGAATACTTATTCAGGTTATTGATATGCTAAGGGAATCAAAACATACATATCATAAAGGTCAAATTACTATGTAAAGTAGAAGGTTTCCTTCAAAGGAGTGATGATTGAGATATAGGGATTCTTTCCCTAAAAGCTTGAAATAGAGTCCCTGAGTATTATGTTGATTTTATGTAATGAGGCTATGAGAGATTTTGAAGGGTCATAATATGCTTACCTTATAGCTCCTAATAAGACAAGAAACTCTCAAAATATTATGATAAAATGACCTATGGAAGACAGCTAAAGGGATCTCTAAAAATGCACTTTGAGACACTGAACTCAGTCAGTGTAATCTATAAGTTTTGACATAAAAATGACCCTATTCCTTAGAAGTGACAATTCCAAACATGTTTGCTTGCTTGAGGAGCCTTACCAGGTATGAGAGTACATTATTGATTTGAAGGAGATCTAATTTGCAACATCATAGTTAGTCATCCCCTATAGGTGTTTATGACTTAGAAAAAGGCCATATATAACCAAATATGAGCAAGTAGAGAGGTTTATAGTTTCAAGCTCAAAAGGAGGTCTTATCACTTAAAGTTATAACTTAGCCCTATCATCATGTTCAAATGATTCCAATGGATGAGAGTGATGTTATAACTTATTATCACCAAAATAGAATATGATTTTCATACATTTACCTAACACACTCACCCTTAGTTTGTACATGTGACCTTAATAAGCACCTATAATAGGGGTCACTAAAGAAGTATCTTAGCCCATAGAAAAGCATAGTTTGGTTTCAAATAAAGCATATAGGTGATTTAAATATGATACACATATTTTGTAATTGTATGGAGGTTTCAAATAACTTATTTACATCATGACCAAGTGGATAAGGTTAATGAACACCTATAGCTAGCTAAGAAAGACTAAGATAATAGTGAGCAAAAAGAACTCTATTGGGTAAGCCTATGTGTGAAGGGGGGTTAAGACTTTGACAATACTATACCTATAGATTAGTAGTTTTCATGGTTCATGAATATTTATATATACATCATAACTAAGCCCAACCACTAAAGGAAACCTACATGCTCTTGAGGATAAATGTCTTAGTCCAAAATAGAGTTTTGAGGAAAATGTCTCAATCCCAAATAATAGGCATTGTCTTGAGCTATAATGGAATATATAGATAAGTTATAAAGGAAGTATGTAGTGTATAACCATATAAAATATCTAAAATGGCTAATAAGAACCGTTGACAAGCCAAAAAAATCCTAACAGTGATCTATAGTGAGCAAACACAATCAACTCTTGAAGTACCCTACAGGCAGTTCCTAGGTAAAGTCTGTCTTGAAGATGGAGAAAGTTAGAAGGCTTATACTTGGAGTTATGAGATCAAAATTGGTATATAACACCTTTCTACTTGTATGAGCCTACAAAATGTTTAATTTTTTTATGAAAATAGGGGAAGTGCCCATATTTATCTTAGACAGGGGGCACTTCCCTAAGCTCATTAGAAGATAGTTTTGAGAAAAGGAGGAGATAGCGTGAACTAGAACAAGTAGAGACCCTTCAATATGATTGATAAAGTAGGAGTATGAATAATACAACATGGAAAAAAAATTTGGTATCTGATGACTATCACATCTTATTTCCAACCTCCCTAAGATAGTGTATATGTTATAAGACCTCATATTTAAGTTTTCAAGTGGTCAAGTGATGCTTCATTTTAAGGGTAGTTTCAATAAGGCTAATTGAGGTCTCTACACCAATTTCAAGAGAATAATGAAATTCTAATGGACACTTGTCTATGACAACCTTTTGACCTCCTTTCATAGTTCATTCTCTTGGTTTTTAGGCTAAATTGTGTATTTTAGGTGAAAATTGGTCAAAATCCTGGTTGGAGGATATCGGTGGCCAAAATTAGGTTTCTACAATTTGCCCCTATTTGGGAAGGTTTTGCAAGCTATAAGCACATCAATGTCTTCTCAAAGAATGAGAAATGGCTGGTATGCCAAAAATAAGATGATGGTTAAAGAATAAAGCTCCAAATGGTTTTTGGGAAGTCTATGATGATGCCCCCTCAAGCGAGTGGTCATCACATTTGTTGATGGACGGTTCCTCAAAAAGAAACAATAATAAAGGTGGAATTAACCCATGGTTGAGATTAATCCAAATGAGAAAATGCTTGCATGCATTAATGTAAAAAGATGTTAATTTTCGCAAAGGTGGTTCTAATAAAGAATAAAAGTTAAAATAATGATTTGCCCATATGTGGTTATATCATTAAGAGGACCTAGATTAGCTAAAGATGATTTCACCCTAGTTAGGGCTGATTAGCAAGCATAACTCAAGGATATAACTTAATATATAGATTAAAGATGAGCCGATGTAAAATGATAAAAGAGATGGATGCAAGAATAAGATTGATCAGTGTGAATGGTTCATTTGTACCTACCAATAAGGAGATTCACATATTTATTAGCAATAATATAACTATAATGGTTAATTAGGTTGATTTGATCAAGGATAGGATGAAAGGGTTTTCCAAGGTGCCAAGGAGAAACTTTTGTAGCTTCATTGATTATAGACCTTGCTAAAGCTAATTTTTATTGTAGCATGTGAAGGTAGGCTTTGTGATAGAACACCATGAATACTTGGACAAAATATGCATAAGGACTGACTCTTGATATCCAATAAACACTCAAAATAGATACACCAATGATAAAAACCATGATGATAATATTGATGTATGAATATGGATAGACTCAAGAATAATGTGCTTGAGGAATCACCTAATGAATACATATAAATTAAGTCAAGGCAACAATGTTGAAAGAAAACAAATAGTCAATAAAATAAACAAACAAATTAAAAAAAAAACAAAAAACAACTTGAAATAAACAAAAAAATAGAAATCTTGAAAACAAAAGCAAAAGAAAGCATCCTAATAATGATAAAGCCCCATTAAGGTGGATTGAGGATAACTGACTAGGCTTAAATAAGACAAATATTTTTGTATTTTAAAATATTATGAATGTTTTTGGCATTTTGAGGTATCTTAACTTGTTAGAGAATGACAAGATACCTACTCACAAAATGGTGAGAGTGTTTGGCTTACGTTGTTCACAAAACGGTGAGAGCGTATAGAAAGGGGGACTGATGTGACCTCAAAATGAATGGAGAATGACCCACATAGTCCTAAAATGACCTCAATTCATAGTAATTCATTCCACTCAAAAGGTAAGGAAAAACCAACTAGGCCCCAATAAGTTCTCAAACTTGGCAAATGTCCAGTCAAATGAAAATACTAATGGCAAGGTGATGTGGTAATGCATGGTAAAAAAGTATTGTCCCTAGTTTTCCCATAGGTGGTTATAACTAGAATATAATGGCATAGGTCAATGATACTAATTTTACCATAGGTGGTTACAATTCATATCAAGACTAGTGAGACACTGATTTGACTATAGGCGGTTATAATCAGGCTCATATAAATAAGCTTGATAGGATGAAAGATATCTTGCTAGATCAACTATCACACTACTTTCATAGGCTATCATTGTAAACATGGATTGGATTTATTATTGAAACTTGATTAGAATCCCCCCAAAAAAGGTGTAGGAAGAACCAAAGTAATCAAGATCAAAATAGGCTTTAGTATAGATAGGATGGAATGATAGAATGGTATGGTCTTGATAATGATGGTCTAATAAATTGGATAAAATGGTAAAAGAGTTGCCCCTAGGTGATGGGGTAAATGGCTAGGATTTGTGAAAATTGGAAAAAGGATATGTAACAATGGAAATGGCATGGTACATGTTTTTGGCCTGAGTATGGTTTTGAATTCTATTTTTCCTATTGATGTGGAGATGCACATCTTAATCAACAAATGATACAAATAAAATACTCGATCATGTTAATTGCTAGCCCACACATCATTTGAATATCTACTCTATCAAGAACTTGATGTAAATTTGGTTGTCAAGAATGCTTTTGTGATCTTCATTGGTCATTGATTTTGATTCCTTCAAACATCAAGATAAGGTATCCTTGTAGCCTCTATAAAGGAAAGTAAAACCATGGATGGTAGGTTTTTTTATGAAATAGAATGGCAGATGATAATGGAATGTATAATGGTGAGGAAACAAATGAAAATTAGTACTTTCAATCACACATAATGTTTCTAATGTTGGATTCAACATAACTTTGGTTGTGGTAGGGCAAAAGACTTGTTCTCTCGATAGGACCACCAAACTTTTCTATTGTTTGATCTTGAGAGTAGCTACCATCTGATTAGGTTGTAGATAGGAATCTATTTTGATTTGATTTTTTATTTTGTCTTCATCAAGTAGTGAAGAAATTTTGTACTTAGATATTGGTACCTCAAAAAGGTTTTCACCAATGAAGTTGTCTTGATTGTATTATAGCACCTCTGAGAAGGTTTCATTAAGGAATGTTGACTTTTGACTTTAATTCTCTTCTATCTCTTCTAAAAAAGTTTCAGTAGAAGATGTTGAGTTCTAACTTTGATTGTCTTCTAGTGCTTCCAAAATAGTTTCACTAGAAGATGTCAATTTCTGACTTTGATTTTTCTATAGCAGCTCTAAAAAGGTTTCACTAGGAAAGTGTTATTCTACTATATGAATGTGGTCTTGGCCTCCTTACTCTTTTTCAACTACTATATCACCATGGATGTAATTCAATAAAGTGTGATTATATCAATCCCAATCAACACTTATGGGAGATGGAATGTCAAAAATATGGCTATCTTAGTTGATGGTAATGGATTATAGAATGGTAATGGAATGGGGAGAGGCTGCATAATCCTCATAGAAGATACTAGGATAAATTTTGTCAAGGCTGAATTACTCATCCTTAAAAACTATAGAAGGATCATAAATGTATTCAAACTGATCTACGAGGTATACATAACCAATGTTATAATAGACATGAACATATTCTTCTTTTGAATCTAATTTTGACTCAATAGACCTTGAATCCAATGTTGAGACTAAGGTTGATTCAGATTTTTATGCTAAATTTGATGTTGGTTCAAGAATAAAACTTGAATCTAATTCTAATTCTTTATCTTATGGGTATTCTTTTACAATAATGTCTTGTTGAATATTTGGTTTAGAAAAGTAATAGCCTATGATGGCAAAATGGGCTCCATAAAAATTGGTTTGTTAAAGTGAGACTCCTCTAGGTGACATATTCAAGTGCCAATTTTGGGTAGGGTATCCCTAAATGGGGTAATGCAATTTATGGGCTGGCTAACTTTGATCAAATCATTCTGAGTCAAAATTCCAATTTTACACCTAGGTGCTCTGGATTTCTCTTTTCTATCAGATCTATTATATGAAATGCATGCCTTTGTTATTTGTTATTGGTAACATCCTAAATGGTAATATGGTTCCAACACATCTGAAATCACCTTCCAATTCAAATCCAGTCAAATTTTAGACCAAGAACAAGACATTCTGATCAATTTGAGTAATTTGTGCACAAAGTGCTTAAGTATGCTTAAGACCTAATTAACCCAAATCAAGGCATAATTAATAACTCCATGAAAACTTGTTGAATACTTATTTTTATAAATGAATATTGAATATCTACATCATCAAGTGACCTCATTTTTTGGGAAGAATCCCTAGGCCATAAATGCCACAAATATCAAGATTCATACCCTCCATGCCTCATCAATGCCTTTTATGATGCCCTTAATGCCTCTTAATGGCCCCTTCTTCTAATGTCATGATGAGGATAATTACAAACTTAATTCAAAAAATTAAATTAATCCATAACCACACATGTCAATCTTAGGATGGATGGTTTAGATTGATTTTAGACATTCTCAAAAATATATAAATAGGAGACCTTACTGCATCATTTCTAAGTCTTGATAGTTTAAAGTTATAATGTAGGATTGGTTCCAAAAGCTTCAATCAATTAGTGTTACTATGCCAAATTGATTCTAAGCCAAGCCAAAGGTGCTAAGGAGAGATGGAGGTAGCCAAGCTTTCATTTCCAAGGACTTTATGAGCACATGCCGAGCAAGCCACTACAACAAGCATTTTGGAGCATCCAATGAAGGTAAAAGAGGTTTCTTTTACATTTTAGTTGTGTTTCATTCATGTTTGTTAATGAAGATCTCCCTAGTGTCTAGGCCTAGAGATGTTATGCTAGTTAGTGAGTTTCTTTCATTTTGTTTTCATTTTGAAACTAACCCCATACTAACCATCATCTCTTGAGTCAAATTCATAGATCACAAAATGTTGAGTTCTTTGCTAAATGAATCACACTTTGGCTATCATTGTACAACCTACAATATTCTTGCTTATGTCTCAACTCTTCCATAAACCATTGCATCCATATCATCTCCTTGATATCTTATATAGCTAAAACATATTCTTCCTCTATAGTTGACAAAGTACTTATCTTCTATAATTTTGAAATCCAACTAACTATTATATAACCAATAGTGAAAATATAACTTATGGTGTTCTTCCTACCATCTACATTTCCATCCATGTCTACATCAACATATCCTTGTAAGGTATCATCTGAACCTTAATAGCAAAAATATCTATTAGTGGTCCCTCTTAAGTACCTAAGAATCCACTCAATTACATCCTAGTATTCATTTTTTGGATTATTCATAAACTTGCTAACAAATCACACTACATGAGAAATATCTGGTATCATGCACACCATAACATACATTAAACTTATAAACACTAAATCATATGTAACTTTTGACATGTAATTTTTTTCTTCTTGTATTTTTTTACATTATTCCTTGCTTAATTTTAAGTGCCCTCCCAAATTTTTACTTATAGATTTTGCATATTGCATACTAAACCTGATTAACACCTTCTTTATGAACTCTTCTTGAGATAATGTAAATTTTATATTTTTCATGTTTATTGTTATTATTATACTAACAATTTTTTTTGAAACACCCAAATCCATCATTTCAAATGAATTTTCTAATTTTATTTTATAATTATTTATATCTTACATGTTAGACCATGCAATAAGCATGGCATCTACATACAATAACAAGATAATATAACTGTCATTATCTAATCTCTTAAAATAGACACAGTGGTTAAAATGACATCTATTATAACCTTTTTCTATAATAAACTTGTCAAATTTAAAATACCACTACCTTGGATCTTTCTTTAGACCATACAAAATCTTCTTCAACATGCACACCATTTTCTCCTTACCTTTTACTTCGTATCCCTATGGCTGCTCCATATATATTTCCCCCTCCAAATCACCATGAAGGAAAGTACTATTCACATCTAACTATTCAAGGTGAAAAACTTCTACTGTTACTAAACTTAAAATAGTTCTTATAAAAGTCATTTTTACAATGCGGGAAAATATTTCATCAAAATCAATACCTTTCTTTTGTGCAAACCCATTTACAACAAGTCTAGCCTTTTATCTCTTTTTGCCTCCATCTTCTTCCTTCAAGCTATAAACCTATTATTTATAAAATTATCTCTTACCTATATCAAACTCAACCAAATCCCAAGTTTGGTTATGTATCAAGGAGTTAATCTCCTCTTTCATGCTTTGCTCCCACTTCTTTTTGGTTTTTACATGCATTGATTCTTCATAGATTTGTGGCTCATCACCATCAATCAATAATAAATAATAAAGTGAATGAGAGTATCATTCAGGGAGTCTACTTAATTTGGTATATCTTCTAACTACACTTTCAAGAGTTTGAGGTACTTGTTGTTGTATTTGTTACACATTCTAATTTCCTGGCACTTTTGGAATTTCATTTCTTGTGATTTCATCAAGTACTACATATTTTATATTTGGCTTTTTCTTGTTTCTTTTCCTGAAAATGATCTTTGTACATGACCTTCTCATTAAATATCACATCTCTACTCATGATTTTGTGATTTAAAAAATCCCATAAATGGTATCCAAAATCATTAAAACCATATCCAATAAAAATGTATTTCTTGGATTTTTTTTCAAGCTTGGTTCTATTTTATTTATCAATATGGATAAATGCTTCAAAACCAAAAGTATTTAAGAAGGAATAATCTACCTTTTTTACTTTTCCATGCTTCTTCTATAATGCCACCATCCAAAAGACTTGAAGGCCATCTAGTTATTAAGTAAATATTAATATCCATAGTATCTACCCAAAACTATAAGGGCAACCCTACATGTAATCTCATGCTCCTTTCACACTCCATGATTGTCTTGTTCATTATTTTTAACACACCATTTTTTTATGGTGTTCTTGGAACTATCTTATCTCTATGAATCCCATGTGATGAACAATAATTATCAAATTCCTTATTACAGTATTCACCTCCATTATCTGATCTAACACACTTTAACTTATTTCCTATTTCATTCTCAACCAAATCTTTCCATTTCTTAAAAGTATCAAAAAAATTATTTTTTTTGTATGAAATAAATCCAAGTTTTTCTAGTTGCATCATCAATAAAAATAACATAATAATAAGATCCACCAAAGTATGATATCTGAGCTAGTCTCTATACATTTGTATGTACAAGCTCTAACTTTTCATTCTTATTTATCTTCCAAACTCTAATAAATTTTACTCTCTTCTATTTTTCGTACACACAATGCTCATAAAATTCCAAATCTACTTTCCTCAAATTTGACAACAAATTCTTTGAGTTGAGAACTTGGATCCCTTTCCCACTCATGTACCCAAGTCTTTGGTGCCATAATTTTGTATCCACTTATATAGAAGTTAAACTAGTATAAGATTCAACATTACCATTAGACAAATATAATGTACCTACCTTATCTCCTTTTCCTATTACCAATGGTATTTTAGTGACCTTCCATAAATTTTCTACAAATGTAACTGTGCAACCATCACTTCCCAAATGCCTTACTAAAATTAGATTTATTTTCAACTCAAGAACATGCCTCTCATCTTTTAGCAACCATTTGTTTCCATTATGTAATTTTATCTATATATTACCCTTTCTTATGATTTTACAAGGTTCACCATCACCCAAATAATCCTTCCCAAAATCACCTTGAACAGAGTCTTAAAAATATTTCTTATGGGTTGTAGCATGAAATGAAGCCCCTGAATCTAACACCCAAAAATTATTAATATTATCTAAAGAAAGGATTAAATCATCTTGTAACATATCACCTACTACATTTTATTCTTGATTTTTACTATGTTATCCATCTCCTTATTTTCCTTTTCAAAACCAATAATCTTTCTTTATGTGTCCTTTCTTCTCACAAATACAACACACCAACATTCCTCTAGATTTAGATCTACCCTTCTTAGACTTATCATGATTCCCTAGGGGATTTCTTCTATCCTTTTATATTACCCTATTCTCCATATTCAAAGCATTACCTGATGTCACACATGTGATTTTTCATCACATTTACTTGCTAAGAATAACACCCATAACATCATCACACTTTAAAGTGCTTGAATCATAGATAGAATTACTCACAACCATGACCAAGACATTTTAGCTTTATAAAAATGAGCACAAAAACAAAATAGCCCTAACCTCATCATCAAAATTTACTCCAATAGATCTTAAATAATTTGTGACCATGTTAAATTCATTTAAATGATTAGAAACAGACCCACCTTATGACATTTCCAAATTAAATAAATGCTTCATAAGAAATACCTTGTTAAAAGTTAAGGGTTTTTCATACGCTCTATCTAATGCCTTTATCACATCCTATGTTATCTTTTATTTTTAAATATTGAAGGCCATTGACAATGCCAGGCATAGCTATATTATTACTAGTGAGTTTTTTTCAAGAACCTCCCAATCTTCACCCTTTATAGTTGTTGGCTTCTTTGATATTCTACCCAATGGTAGGAAAAGATCCTTCTAATATAGATAGTCCTCCATTTGCATATTCCATAGCTATTAGTTTTGGTTTCTAAACATTTTGACCTTAAAATTGCCTTTTTATGCCATTGTCCCACTCAAACTAGGAACCCTCTTTACCTATGAGTTTATCTACCAAATAGACTTTCAACTCTTATACTAGTTGTTATAAATATAGAACATAGAGAAAAAATAATGAATTCATGATGGAAATAAAATATAGAAAACATAACATAATAGAGACATAAATTTAATGTGGTTCATCCAATATGGGCTACATCTACACAAAAATAGTCAATCTTTCTTATTATTCAGTCCAAAAAATGAAGGAAAAACCTTGCAATACAACCACTATAGCATCCTCTTCTCTCATATACATGTTTCCATAATTTCAAAACCCTTATATCAAAAGGAGGGTTACATATAGGAAAAAAATACACAAACATAATTTCTATCATTAAATATGCAACCTAATATTGAATTATCCATATTTATTATAAAATTACAATATTTTATAGTGTATTTAAAAAAAATTCTTTAGCGACACTGCCCCTAAACCCCCACTAGGGGGATTTAAAATATGTCACCACCCCCTAGATCCCCATGGTGACCCTACTGTAGGGTGTTACCACCCACACCCCTATTGGGAACTAGGCATTAAAATAAGATCAGGATCTACCATCTAAAAATATCTCACTTAGAGACTAATTATTGCAACTCCATCGCTAACACTCTTACTTTTACTTTTCTTTAAACTTTGAACCTAGTATGTTTCTCATCTTCCTTGTTATCCTTAAAGACTTAATGAAGTTGAACAACTCACCAAATTCTCCTTATTAAATGCCTTTGTCATCATATCTACAAGATTTTGACTTGTATGGATATTTTCCAACTTCAGTTGACTATCCTCCAAAACTAAATGAATGAAGTGATACCTAAGTTGTATATGTTTGGTTCTTGAGTGGAATATTGAGTTCTTTACTAAATGAATTACACTTTGGCTATCATTATATAACCTAAAATATTCCTTATTATTTCTCAACTCTTCCATGAATCATTACATCCATATCATCTCCTTGATAGCTTCTATAACTGCAACATATTTTGCCTATTTAGTTAACAAAATAGCTATCTTTTGCAATTTTGAAATCCAACTAACTGCTATACCACCAATAGTGAAAACATAATCTATGGTGCTCTTTCTACCATCTAAATCTCTAGCCATGTTTAAATCAACATATCCTTGTAAGGTAACATTTCAACTTTTATAGCATAAGTGTCTATCGGTGGTCCCTCTCAAGTACCTGAGAATCCACTTGACTTCATACCAATACTTTTTTCATAGATTATTCATAAACCTGATGATAACTCCCACTGTATGAGAAATATTTGTTCTTTTTCACACCATAACATACATTAAACTTGAAACTATTGAAGCATATGAAACTTTAGACATGTAATTAATTTCTTCCTATATTTTATGACACTATTCCTTGCTTAATTTGAATTGCCCTCCCAAGGGTGTACTTATAGGTTTTACATCTTGTATATTGAAGCTAACTAACACCTTATTTATGTTATCTTCTTGATACAATGCCAATTTTATATTTTTCATGTCTCTTGTTATTATTATACCAAACATTTGTTTTGTAACATCGAAATCCTCCATTGCAAATGAGTTTTCTAATTTTATTTTATGACCATTTATATCCTACATGTTAGACCCTACAACAAGCATGTCATCTACAAACAATAAAAATATAACATAGTTTCCATTATCTAATCTGTTAAAATAGACACATTGGTTAGAATGAAATCTACTATAAACTTTTTATACCATAAACATGTCAAATTTTAAATTCCACTACCTTGGAGCTTGCTTTAGACCATACAAACTCTTCTTCAACCTGCACACCATTTTGTACTTAAATTTTACTTCATATCCCTATAGATGATCCATATATATATTTCCTCCTCCAAATCACCATGAAGGAAAAAATTATTCACATCTAATTATTCAAGGTGGAATTATTCTACTACTACCAAACTTAAAACAATTCTTATGGAAGTCATTTTTACAATTGGAGAAAATATTTCATCAAAATTAATACCTTTTTTTGTGTAAACCCCTTTACAACAAGTTTGGCCTTGTATCTCTTTTTGCCTCCATCTTCTTCCTTCAACCTATAAACCTATTTATTTGGAAATGTTCTTTTACCTATAGGCAACTCAACCAAATCCCAAGTTTGCTTATGTACCAAGGAGTCCATCTCCTCTTTCATTCCTTGCTCCCACTTCTTTTTGGTTTCTACCTACATTGCTTCTTCATAGTTTTTTGGCTCACCCCCATCAGTCAATAATAAATAATAAAGTGAAGGAGAGTATCATTCGGGGAGTCTACTTACTCTAGTAGATCTTCTAACTACACTTTGAGGAGTTTGAGGTACTTGTTGTTGTATTTGTTGCACATTCTAAATTCCTAGCACTTTTGGAATTTCATTTCTTGTGATTTCATTAAGTACTACATATTTTATATTTGGATTTTCTCATTTTTTTTCCTACAACTGATCTATGTACATGACTATTTTATCATTTTAGGAAATTAGGTGTTTAATTCATAAATAATAAATGGGTCTGAGCAATGTAAATCAGTGAATAATATGCTTTAATTAACTTACTAATTTATGTAAAAGGATAGTATTTTTGCCTTTTCTAAATATAGTAAGAAGTTAAATAAAATAGAACTTAGCTTATTTTGATTGATCTAGACTAACATAGGACCTAATATTGGAGGAGTAGGACTAGAGAATAGGGTATAATAGGTTCCTAATTTTTTTTTATGGGTTAGATAGGAGTGTCAAAATTGGACACCCTTCTATATGGTGCTATACTCTTATTATGGTGTTGTTGTCTTGAGGTTGAAAGCTTTCTAGGTTCTATTCAATATGCTTGTGTTACCCTATCTATGAATGTGTTAGGCATAAAAGTCTGTGGAGATCACTATGTGTCTAATTTAGTCTTCAAAACCCTTAGGATCTCTTTGTACTTGAACTTGAATGGAAATTTGGGAAAGAAAAAGAAGGGGTTAGTGTGTAAAGTATATGTTGGATGAACTTCACACCCCATGTCTGGGCACATTGCCTACATAACTATATTTCAAAGAGGGATCAAGCTAATTTAATTCTCCCATTAAAATGCTTGGTGTAATTTGTGTGTGATGTATGTAACTAGATGCAAAACTAGATGTACTTTGGATGACTAGAGACTAGTATGAGTGATCGAATAGGCTTGAAATTCTCTTGGAGGGTTGTATACAGAGAATAAGGAAGATTGATTGAGTGTAATTTCTTGTATTATTTCCTCTTTCCTAAAATTGAGTGCCAACCCTTCTAAATGGAATTTGAATGGATTTTTATAGGGTAATTAATGATCATGGGTTAAATAAACTTGTATTAAGTTGATAGGGAAAAAGATGAAGATTTGGGAAAATATGACCATTAGAAGTAAGAATGCACTTAGACAATAGTGTTAGAAATAAGACACCCTAGGTTTCAATGCTCATATCCAATTTAGGAACTATTATACTAAGGGGATGAGACATATGGAATATATCTAGGCCTAAAAGGGATACTTGGATCTGAAAGAGCTAAGTCTGAATGGCTATGAATGACTAGGAATTAGTGAAAGAATAACCTAGAAGGGTTATGTGAGCAAGAAAGAGGACCTATGGATTGGGCGTCATTAGTCATACCTAAGTCATCAAATTTCACATTTTATATAAATACATTTACCCTCCCTCATTTATTCTAGTAATGCAACAAAGTGAAATACTAGGATAAAGGAAATTAAAAAGCATACCTAAAATTATCTATAAGGGATAAGCTCATCAAGTTGTGTGATGCTAGATGTGCATAGAGAGAGCACATTGTGAAGTGTGAATCTATAAATGAAAATATAATGTACATCAATTCTTACTAGATACACTATATCTAAAATAATAATATAAAAAATTTGATTAAGAGGAAGATAAAGGAATGAATACACCTCACTAGGTTCATGAATCAATACAAAACCTATTATGGTGTTAGATTATGTAGGATTATGTTGAGTATGCGTTGAATCAATAGTAATATTAAGAATAGATCTGAGTTCTCAATTATCCTAAAGGTGGCTCAAGAATATAGAGGTTGGCCCTTTGGATCCATCATCTCTAACTAAGTGAAGTTAATAAATCATGTGTGTGTTAATCAATATCTAGACTATATGTCTAATCCCTTTGAATAGGTGGCTCAGGAATACAAAGGCTGTCCCTTAGGCTCCATCATTACCCCATGCAATGAAGCTATGAATTGATACATATATAGAATAAATATCATATTAAATGGCTCATGGATCCCATAGATGTGTTATAAATATAACAATGTGGTGTGGATAGATTGAATATATGCTAGAAACTAGGCCACTCTTTGCCATTTTGAAAAATGGAGGTTAGGATTGTATGAAATCCACTTCAAAACTGATGTAATAAGCTTATATGAAAGTTAAATCAAGAGCTTAGATACTTGAAAAGTTAAACTTGTATGAAATTTCAACTCAAAAATGATGAAAACCACCTATAGATAGAGTAAGTCGTACAACTATTGAGAATGCCTAGAATAAACTAAACTTAGAAATAAAAGAAGATCAATGTGTTGCATGTATTGCCCCCAAAAACTAATGTATAGAATATGGATTTTGATCTAAAAGTTATGCCAACTATCTAATCTAAACTAAAAGTGAGAACCATTATGTCACACATGATAACCCCTATATATGAGAAAATTGTACTAAAATTGTTGAATCTGACTGACCTAGAAGTGTAAAAACTATCCCTAAACTAAACTTGTTGCCTATTTTTGTAAAACTAGAATGTGTTACTACCTATATAGGAGCACCAAAATGTGTACACCCCTATGTTTGGCGTTACTATCCATTTTTAATGCTATTGTCCAGTGTGAAAACTAGTTACTAATCTAGAACTATCACTATTTTTTACTCTATTTTGACTGGTTTGACCTCTAGATTATGTATTAAATGGTTTGAATGCTAGTATTTCAACTACAAGGAGATTTGGTATATATGATAAAACCCATATTTGATGTCCCCTCTTTTTAAGGTAGGAATGATGAACCTACAATGATTGCCCTAAAAAAAAAGAGTCCTACAAGTGTATTAAGTTGTATAGATATATGATATAGAATTTGATATTTGACATTATGTTTCAAGATATAGAAATTTTTGTATTCATAGATTGTTAGATCAATATGGGTATGCATTGATAGATATAACAATGTGAAAGCATGTGCAAAGTACTGAATTAGAAATGTTACATATTAGTTGTTAGTTGGAAGGATGGAGCATGATGTCTATCATGGCATCCAAGAAAGAAAGGTAAATACATGATATGGATCATGGCATTGCACACATTAAAAAGAAAACAAGTAAGAATCAATAATCACACAAAGATGGACAAGGGGCCATGTAAACAAGGGACATGGGAACATGTCATTAAAAATGGAAAATAAGCATGGAAGGCATGTTCAAATGTCATATATTCATACAAGTAAAATAAGAAAATTTAGCATAAGTTCCATAGGCACATAAAAGAGTACAAGCAAAGTACAATGGAAAATATCCTAAGGCACACACATGAATAGAATAAAAGAACATTGGTAAATGTCATAAGGCATAAATATGAATAGAAGCAAAGGACATTGGCAAATGTCTTAAGGCACAAGTAGGAGACAAGATAGAATTGAAAATGCAATCACATAAGCTATGTTAAGCAAGTAGAGGAAGCATGTAATAACTAGAAAGATACAAGCACATATAAATAATCAAAAATAATGTGAAAGTATGCAAAATAAGTATAGTACAAAACTAGGTATATGTTAAGAGATACATAAATGCTAAAAACTAGTGAAATGTCTATATAATATTCTGTGTAAGCTATAAAGAAATGTACATCATCATGATAACTCAGAGTGTGTAGTGTACAAATAACATAACTTGGATGGTTTAGTCATGTAGAATATTCCCCTAGTGGGTATGTATATCAATGTGTGTCTTGAATATAGAAGTAGGAGTGCCCCCTTAATGGGTAGAATGAAGCAATCAAGTAGTTGGGTGTCACTGCACACACTCAAATAAGATCAAGTGAATCATAGTAATATAGAAAAATTGGCATACAATAGCATGAAATAGTAAATGTAAGTCCTAGCATGATAGTAGTAATGTAAAGCATGGATGATGCATACAATCAAAATGTTTTTAGTATTTTTGATATGTTTTAAATGTTTTTATATTTTGAATTTTTTTATTATATTTATATTTTGATATAAGCTATGTATAGGAAATACTGGGAAGAAACAATACTAATTGATGAGTCTAATATGAGACTCCTTATCATGGTTTCCTATATCGAATAATTGAATCATGCATGATTCTGAGGCATAGGTCTATGTCTGAGATTGTGAAGTTGAAAGCTATGTATATTATAACTAATCTAAAATATCTAAAGTGGAATTTGAATATGGGGTCCCCCTATAAATCTGAGAAGTGGATGTAATTTTATGGCTCTTAGGGATCCATCTGGGAGTAGAAGGGGATTTATGAATACGTGCTCTCTATTTAGTTGTATGAGACCTCAATGTAACTACTCTAGGTATGAATATTATCATTAAAAGTTGTTTAAAATCTTAAAATTGTGAGGGCGTATGAACCCTCTATACTATTGATGGATATCACAACTATGGTTAGAGATCTAAAGTGGAATATATATTAAAACTAGAGGAGAAACTAAAACTAGTGGAAGAACTAAAGCTGGTGATTGTAAGTTGGTAGATGGCTCTAAAGTGGGGAGTAATGACTCATAAGAAACTCCACCAACTATGATAAATTGATTAGCATGAATTAAATTCATATATATATTAAATATAAAAGGTACTACCCTAAGTTTTTGAATCTATGGTTGACCAAGTAGTATGACAAAAAATCTTGCACTAAGAACTATAGTGAATGGGGTAGCCACATATGTAGGACCAACCTATAGTGGAAGTACTATCTCACCCAATAAAATCTAAATATACCCATTGAAACCATTGATAAATATGTCTATCGAAGTGATATCTTGTTTTAAATAACCCAAATGTTGAATTAGTGTGAAGGTGCACATGTTAAGATTGGAACAATTGTCAATGAATACACTATGAATAGGTTGATTATAAATATGTGTTCTAATAAAAACTGCATTATAGACAGTATTATCCTCCACAATCTCTTGATCTAAAAAATATATCTAAGGCCTAGCTATAACTCTGGACTCATACACACCTATCATACCTCTCAAAGGATGTGCCTCAATTGAAGGTGCCCAGTATATAGCTAGTGGAGGATATGTATGATATATGTATGATGAACACCTGATGTGTCCTCTTTCTCTTATTTTGAATGCTATGTAAATATATCTAAAAATATTTTTCATTGATTTATATTATGTTTTATTTGTCTTTGGAGGCTCAATTTCAATGCCCAGATCAATTATATTATCATCTATCAAGTCTTGTATCTTATGTCACAAATTGATGCATCTATTTGTGGTGTGGCTTGGTGCCCTATGAAAATTATAAAATTCATGTTGATCATATCCCCATAGAAGAGGATTTAATAAATCTTCTTCTTGGATAGGAGGGAGAGTGATGATGTTACATTATAATAACTATAGTAAAACCCTAGCTGGAGAAACTGGAAAATTGGTAAATACACAATAAGGAGGTGTTGATAAAACCACATGTTGAGGGGCCTCTAAAGCCACATTGCCTATTGGTTGATTTTAATTCTTGTTTTCATTGATTTTGACCTTGTATGGGACTTTTCTATTACTCTTGTTGGTTATGTCTAAGATATTTGAATACTTAAGTTTTCCTATTGAAATTATCTTGACTTCTCTTCCCTTGAGTGTATGACACAATTTGATAAGGGAAGAGAATATTTTGAACATAAAATATTCATGCAATGCTGGTAAAAGGCTCTATTTGAAGATGTCTTATAGTTCTTGATCAGCCATGGGGATATTTAGTTTAGCTAGAATAGTCTTATATCTAAGAACATAATCTGTGAGGGGCTCATTTGACCTTTATTTCTACTATGCAATCTATGCCTATGAAACCTTGTCACCATTATTATTACTGAAATGTGCTAGGAATATCTTTGCTAAAATATTTAAGGTTATGACTGAATGATTTGGTAGAATATAAAATGATTGTAAAGCATAATCCTTTAGGCTTCATGGAAATAGTTTGGTAAGTATCTAGTCATTGGGTACATAATCCAAACATGTTGCATGAAAATATCTCAAATTTGTATAAGGAATAAAACCTAGGTTGAAAAAAACCTAGTGGTAAGGGTGTAGAAGTTTGGGTTGAACAAAACTAGTGGTAAGGGTGTAGAATTAATGTGATGTGCCAATGGTGTATGTAGAAGAGCAAAAGAATCCAAAGTCTACATAGGTCTAGTGGTACCTTATTCAAGATGTTGTACCTTGGATTGAAGAGATATTATCTCTTACACAAGGGTTACCACATTAGGAGATAAGGATGTACTAGTTATAGTTAGTGGCATATAATAATGTTGGTCTACTATAGAGGTGGTTGAGACATAACTAGCCTCAATGTCATTTACAACTGGATGCTTAAAATGATTGGAAGACTTAACTTGCTTAGCCTTTTTTAATTTCCATGATAGATTAAAAAATTAGTGTATGATCTTTAGGTTGTTCCTTAATTCTTTCTCTAAAATTTTGTAAAACCAAATCTTTGTTGAGGACTACTTCATTATCAACAATAGGTGGAAGTGGATCCGTAGTCCCATGTGGTCGAGTAGGAGCATTGGTGTGTATATCATCATTGGTATTTTCATACTGCTCATGATCAGAGTTATCCTCATAAAAATTTGTAGAATCTAGATGTGTAGATTCTATAACAAGAATCTAATTTGGTTGTTTATCTATGGCATATGGTTGAGTTAAAAGAATCTGAGTGAATTTAGGAGGATTTTCACTAAGTCTTGCACTTTATCTTGAGGCAATAGATGCAAGTAACTTAGGTAGCATAAGGAAATCAACTTGGATAATAGCAGAAAAGGTTAAACTGATATAATCTAAACAAGGAACTAAAATATGCATAGAAAGAATACGGAGCTTCAAAACATGTAAGGTGATACCACAAGATGCAAACAGGTGCTAATATATAAAAATAAAGATTTTTCAAAAGTACTTGTGTAAAATACTATGAATTTTTAATTTTAAAATTGATTTTCTAAGTTTGATATGTAACTCAAATTTTAGAACATGGTGTGAAAAGTAATAAAAAATAACTGGGAGTTTAGTTGATGCAACTAGGGTATTGAATGATTTTTTAAAAAATTAGTGAAATAATTTGAAAAATTTAGAGAAATTTGTAAAAAAATTCTTACAAAATTTAGGAAAAATAAGAAAATATTTCTAAAATTAGAAATATATTTTTCCTAGTATTTGAAAAGTGTTTGTATGCAAAAAGGGCCTAGTATGTGCAAATTGGAGTTTGAACAAAATATATTATATTTTTGAAATTAATTGGTAGATTTATGATTTTTAAATTTATTAAAATCAATAAATTATGTGAAAAAATTAGAAATAATTATCCTTATGGTTTCTAGGGTTTTTTGTGTAAAAATTTGAAGTCAGGTTCACCAAATGTTTTATCATTTTAGGAAATTAGTTATTTAATACCTAAATAATAAATGGGTTTGAGCAATGTAAATAAGTGAATAATATTTTTTAATTAATATAATAATTTATGTAAATAGATAGTATTTTTACCTTTTCTAAATATAGTAAGAAGTGAGAGAAAATAAAACTTAGCTTATTCTGATTGATCTAGATTGAGACAAGCCCTAATACTGGAGGAGTAGGACTAAAAAACAAGCTAGAATAGGTTCATAATTTATTTTTTAGGTTGGATAAGATCACTAAAAATTGACACCCTATTTTTTGGCACTATAGTCCTATTATATCATTGTTATCTTGATGCTAAAATCTTTTTAGGTTTCATTTGGCAAACTTATGTTACCCTGTCTATGAATTTTTTAGGCCTAAAAGCATTCAGATCTCATTGTGTATTTGATTTAGTCTATAAAAACCTTGGGATCTCTTTGTGCTTAAACTTAAATGGAAATTTGGGAAAGAAAGAGAAGGGCTTAGTGTGTAATAGATACACTGGATGCGCTTCACACCCTATGTGTGGGCACACTACCTACATACCAATACTCTGAAGAGGGATCAAGCTAATCTAGTTCTCCCATTAAAGTGCTTGGTATAATTTGTGTGTGATGTATGCAACTATATGTGAAACTAGATGTACTTTGGATGACTAGGGACTAGTATGAGTGCTTGAATAGGGTTGAAATGCTCTTGGAAGGTTGTATGTAGATAATAGGGAAGAGAACTTGAGTGTACTCGCTTGTATTCTTGCCTCTTTCCTAAAAATGAGTGTCAACCCTTCTAAATGGAATTTGAATGGCATTTTATAGGGTAATTAATGATTTTGGGTTGAATAAAATTGTATTAGGCCAATAGGTAAAAAGATAAAGATTTAAGAAAATTTAATTATTAGAGGTAAAAATGCACTTGGACAACAATGTCAGAAATATGACACCTTGGGTTCCAACACTCCTATCTAATTTGGGCACTATTGTCCTAAGGAGATGAGACCTAGGGGGATAGATTTTGGATTGAAAGGGCTGATTGGGTCTAAAATATCTAAGTTCAGAAGGATACAGATGACTAAGAATTAGTGAAAAAATAGCCTAGAAGGGTTATGTGAGCAAGAAACATGACCTATGGATTGGGTGTCATTAGCCATGCCTAAGTCATAAAATTTCACATTTTATATGACTATAATGACCTTCTCCTTAAATATCACATCTCTACTCCTAATGATTTTTGGATTTTCAAAATCTCATAAACAGTAACCAAAATCACTAACTCCATATCTAATAAAAGTATATTTTTTAGATTTTCTTCAAGCTTGGTTCTATTTTATTTATCAATATGGATAAATTCTTCACAACTAAATTTATTTAATAAAGAATAATCTACCTTTTTACCTATCCATGATTTTTCTAGAATGCCACCATCTAAAGGACTTGAAGGCCCTCTATTTATTAAGTAAATAGTAGTATCCAAAGTGTCTATCCAAAAATGTAAGGGCAACCCTACATGTAATCTCTTGCTCCTTCTACACTCCATAACTGTCCTATTCATCCTTTCTGACACACCATTTTTTTGTGTTCTTAGAACCCTCTTTTCTCTATGAATTTCATGTGATGAACAACAATTATCAATTTCTTTACTACAGTATTCACCTCCATTGTCTGATCTAACACACTTCAACTTATTTCCTTTTTCATTCTCAACCAAATATTTCTATTTATTAAAAGTATCAAAAACATTAATTTTTTTTGTATGCAATAAACCCAAGTTTTTCTAGTTTCATTATCAATAAAAGTAACGTAATAATAAGAGCCACCAAGGGATGATACCTGAGTTGGTCCCCATACATATGTATGCACAAGATCTAACTTTTCATCCTTCTTTGTCTTCCCAAATCTAAGAAATTTGACTCTCTTCTATTTTTTGTACACACAATGCCTACAAAATTCCAAATCCACCTTCAAATCTGGCAACAAAGTCTTTGAGTGAAGAACTTGCATCCCTTTCTCACTCATGTGCCCAAGTCTATGGTGCCATGATTTTATATCCACTTTTATAGAAGCTAAATAAATAGAAGATTCAACATTAACATTAGATAAATATAATGTACCTACATTCTCTCCTTTTTCTATTACCAATGATCCTTTAGTAACCTTCCATGAATTTTTTGCAAATGTAAATGTGTAGCCCTCACTTCCCAATTGGCCTGCTGAAATTAGATTTTTTCTCATTTTAAGAACATGCCTCACTTATTTCAAAAATCATTTGTTTATATTATTTAATTTTATTTTTATCTTACCCTTTACTAAAAATTTATAGGGTTCTCCATCACCCAAATAAACATTCCCAAAATCACCTTGAACATAGTCTTGAAACTATTTCTTATGAGATGTAACATGAAATATAGTCCTTGAATCTAACACCCAAGAATCATTAATATTATCTAAATAAATGATTAAATCATATTGTAACACATCACCTACTACATTTTTTCCTTATTTTTATCTTTTTGTCTATCTCCTTGTTTTCCTTTTCTAAACCAACAATCTTTTTTTAGGTGTCTTTTCTTCTCATAAATCCAACACACCAACATTCCTCTAGATTTAGATCTAACCTTCTTAGACTTACCATGATTCCCTAGGCCTTTTCCTCTATCCTTTTGTCTTCTCCTATTCTCTATAGTCAAATCATTATCTGATGTCTCACCTATATTTTTCTATTGCATTTCTTTGCTAAGAATAATACCCATAACATCATCAAACTTTAAAGTGTTTGAACCAGAGATATAATTACTCACATCCATGACCAAGCCATTATAGTTTTCTTGAATGAGAACAAAATCAAAAGATCCCTAACATCATCATCAAAATTTACTCCTATCAAGCTTAACTAATTTGTGATCATGTTAAATTTATTTAAATGATTAGCAATAGACCCACCTTCTGACATTTATATATTAAATAAATTCTTCATAAGTATTAATTTATTGAAGGATGAGGGTGTTTTATGTGCTCTATATAATTCCTTCATCACATCCTCTTTTGTCTTATCTTTTAAAATATTAAAGGCCACCGATGCTACTAGGCATAGCCATATTGTTCCTAGTGCCTTTCTATCAAGAACCTCCAGTCTTCATCCTTTATACTTGTTAGCTTCTTTTTTATTCCACCCAATGATATTAAAATAACTTCTGATATAAATAGTCCTCTATTTTAATCTTCCATAAATGGTATTTTTGGTTGCTAAAATTTTTGACCATAAACTTGCCTTCTTCTGTCATTGCTCCCACTTGAACTAGAAACGCTCTTTTCTTATGAATTTATTTGCCAAATAAACCTTTAGCTATGATACTAGTTGTTAGAAATATAGAATAAGAGAAATATTAATGAATTAAAGATATAAATAAAATGTAAAAAACACAACATAATATAAACATAGATTTAACATGGTTCACCCAATATGGGCTACGTCCAAAAATAAATAGTTGGTCATTATTATTATTCAATCTAACAAATGAAAGGAAAAACCTACAATACAACCATTGTAATATCCTCTTCACTCACATATAATGTGTCACTATAATTTTAATACCCTCACATCAAAAGGAGGGTTACATATAGGGAAAAAATAGACAAACATAATTTCTACCATTAGATCTGTAACCTAATAATGAATGATCCAAATTTAATACAAAATTACAATATTTTATAGTGCATTTTTAACAAAATTTTGCTTTGAAGGTGCTTCCCCTGAACCCCCACTAGAGGGGATCCAAAATAGGTCACGACACCCCTTGGACCCCCATGGTGACCCTAGTGGGGGGAGGGGGGGGCGGGGAATTCCCCCCACACACCCCTCATGTCAAGAATTGGGCATTAAAATAAGATCAAGATCCACCATCCAACAATCTCCCACTTGGAGATTGATTATTGTAACTCCACTATTATAACTCTTGCTTGGATTTTTCTTTAAACTTTGGCTTAGGAATGTTTCTCATCTTCCTTATTATCCTTAAAGACCTATTAAATTTTAACAACTCTCCATATTCTTTTTTGTAATTTCCTTTGTTAACATATCTATAAAATTCTGACTCATATGGATCTTTTCCAACTTTAATTGAGCATCCTTAAAAACTAAATGAATGAAGTGATACCTAAGTTGTATATATTTAGTTCTTGAGTGGAATGTTGACTTCTTTTCTAAATGAATCACACTTTTGATATCACTATACAACTTGAAATATTCCTACTTATGTCTCAACTCCTTCATGAATTATTGCATCCATATCATCTCCTTGATAGCTTCTATAGATGTAACATATTACGTCTCTATAGTTGACAAATCTACTATCTTCTATAATTTTGAAATCCAAAAAAATTTTGTATCACCAACAATAAAAATGTAACCTATGGTGCTCCTCCTACCATCTAAATATCCAGCCATTACTACATCAACATATCCTTATAATGTAGCATCTGAACCTTCATAGAAAAACTACCTATTAGTGGTACCTCTCAAGTACCTAAGAATATACTTGACTACATCTCAATGCTCTTTTCCTAAATTATTTGCATACTTACTGACAACTCCCACTACATGAGTAATATCTACTATTTTTCACACCATAGCATATATTAAACTTCCAGCTACTAAAGCATATAGAAATTTAGACATGTAATTGATTTCTTCCTATATTTTAAAACATTATTCTTTGCTTAATTTGAAGTGCCCTCCCAAATGTTTACTTACAAGTTTTACATCTTGCATATTGAACCTGAATAACACTTTCTTTCTTTATGTACTCTTCTTGAGATAATGACAATTTTCTATTTTTCATCTCTCTTGTTATTCTCATACCAAGGTATTCTTTTACATCACCCAAATTATTCATTGCAAATAAATTTTCTAGTTTTATTTTATGATCATTTATATCCTACATGTTAGAACCTACAACAAGCATGTCATCTACATACAATAACAAGATAATATATCTTCCATTATATAATCTCTTAAAATAGACATAGTGGCCAGAATGACATCTACTATAACCATTTTCTATCATAAACATGTCAAATTTCAAATACCACTAGCTTGGAGCTTGGTTTAGACAAAAAAAACTTTTCTTCAACTTTCACACCATTTTTTCCTTACCTTTTACTTCATATCCCTATGGCTTCTCCATATATATTTCCTCTAAATCACCATGAAAGAAATAAATCTTCACATCTAACTGTTCAAAGTGAAAATATTCTATAGCTACCAAATTTAAAATAATTCTTTTAGAAGTCATTTTTACAATTGGAGAAAATATTTCATCAAAATTAATACTTTTATTTTGTGCAAACCTTTTTACAGCAAGTTTGACCTTGTATCTCTTTTTCCTCCATCTTCTTCCTTCAACCTATAAACCCATTTATTTTGTAATGCTTTTTTACTCATAGGCAACTCAACCAAATCCCAAGTTTGGTTATGTACCAAGGATTCCATCTCCTCTTTCATGCCTTTCTCCCACTTCTTTTTGGTTTTTACCTAGACTACTTCTTTATAGCTTTTTAGTTCAACACTATCAGTCAATAATAAATAATAAATTGAAGGAGAGTATTGTTCATGGAGTCTACTTACTCTAGTAGATCTTCTAATGATACTTTCAAGAGTTTGAGGTACTTATTATTGTATTTTGTGCACATTTTTATTTTATGGCACTTTTGGAATTTTATTTCTTTTTATTTTATCAAGTATTGAATATTCTATATTTAGATTTTCTTATTTCTTTCCCTTAAATTGATCTCTATATATGACCTTCTCATTAAAGATCACATCTCTACTCCTAATGATTTTATGATTTTCAAAATCCCATAAATAGTAACTAAAATCATTAACTCCATATCCAATAAAAGTATATTTCTTGGATTTTGATTCAAGATTGGTTCTATTTTCTTTATAAATATAGGTAAATGCTTCAGAACTGAAAGCCTTTGAGAATGAATAATCTACCTTTTTACCTATCCATTCTTTTTCTGGAATGACACCATCAAAAGGACTTGAAGACCTTCTATTTTTTAAATAAATAGTAGTATCCCTAGAATCTACCAAATATTATAAGGGTAACCCTACATGTAATCTATTTCTCCTTGCACACTCCATGATTATGTTGTTCATCCTTTTTGACATGCCATTTTGTTATGTTGTTCTCATAACTATCTTATCTCTATGAATCCCATGTGATGAACAATAATTATCAATTTCCTTGTTGTAGTATTCACCTCCATTGTCTGATCTGACACACTTTAACTTATTTCCTATTTCATTCTAGACTAAAGCTTTCTATTTCTTAAAAGTATCAAAAATATCATATTTTTATTGTATGCAATAAACCCAAGTTTTTATAGTTGCATCATCAATAAAAGTAGCATAATAATAAGAGCCATTAAGGGATGATACCTGAGTTGGTCCTCATACAACTATATCCACAAGATCTAAATTTTTATCCTTCTTTGTCTTACCAGCTTTGAGAAATTTGACTCTCTTCTATTTTATGTACACATAATGCTAAAAAAATTCCAAATCCACCTTCAAATCTGGTAACAAATTCTTTTAGTGGAGAACTTGTATCCTCTTCTCACTCATGTGCCCAAGTCTATGGTGCCATAATTTTATATTCTCTTCTATAAAAGCTAAAGTAATAGAAGAGTCAACATTACCATTAGATAAATATAATGTACCTACATTGTCTCCTTTTTCTATTGCCAATGATCCTTTAGTGTCCTTCCATGAATTTTATAAAAAATAACTATGCAACCCTAACTGCCCTAATGAAATTAGATTTCTTCTCAACTTAAGAACATGCCTCACCTATTTCAGCAATAATTTGTTTCTATTTTATAATTTTAACTATATCTTAACCTTTCCTACAATTTTATAGGGTTCACTATCACCCAAATAAACATTCCCATAATCACCTTGACCATAGTCTTGAAACTATTTCCTATGAGGTGTAGCATGAAATGAAGTCCTTGAATCTAACACCCAATAATCATTAATATTATCTAAAGAAAGGATTAAAGTATCGTGTAACACATCACCTATTATATTTGCTTCCTTATTTTTATCTTGTTGTCCATCTCCTTGTTTTCCTTTTCAAAACCAATTATTTTTTTTAGGTGTCTTTTCTTCCAGTAAATACAACACACCAAGATTCATCTAGATTTGGATCTACCCTTATTAAACTTACCATGATTCCCTAGTCCCTTTCCTCTATCCTTTTATCTTCCCCTATTCTCAATAGTCAAAGTATTAACTGGTGTCTCACATGTGCTTTTTTGTCACATTTTCTTGTTAAGAATAACACCCATAACATCATCAAACATTAAAGTGTTTGAAACAGAGATAGAATTACTCATAGTCATGACCAAGCCATTCTAGTTTTCTAAGAATGAGCATAGAATCAAAAGAGACCTAAAATCATCATCAAAATTTACTCCTACAAAGCTTAACTAATTTGTGACCATGTTAAATTTATTTAAATGATCAACAACAGACCCACCTTCTACGATTTCTAGATTAAATAAATGCTTCATAAGAAATACCTTATTAAAGACTGAGGGTTTTTCATACACTCTATATAATGCCTTCATCACATCCTCTATAATCTTGTCTTTTGAAATATTAAAGGCCACCAATGTTGCCAAGCATAGCCATATTGTTCCTAGTGCCTTTCTATCAAGAACATCCCAATCTTCATCTTTCATAGTTACTGGCTTCTTTTTCATTCTACCCAAAGGTTTAAAAATATCTTTTTGATATAGATAGTCCTCTATTTTCATCTTATATAGATGGCAGTTTTGGTTTCTAAGATTTTTGACCTTAAACTTGCCTTCTTCTATCGTTGTTCCACTCAAACTAGAAACCCTCTTTTCCTACAAGTTTATTTGCCAAATAAGCCTTTGGCTATGATACCAGTTGTTAGGAATACATAACATAGAGAAATATTAATGAATTAGAGATAGAAATAAAATTTAAAAAATAAAACACAACAAAACATAGATTTAACATAGTTCACCCAATATGGGCTACATCCACACAGAAATAGTTGGTCATCCTTATTATTCAATCCAATAAATCAAGGAAAAAACCTACGATACAACCACTAAAATATCCTCTTTACTCACATATAATGTGTGACCATAATTTAAATACCTTCATATAAAAAGGAGGGTTATATATAGGGGAAGAAATGCATAAACATAATTTCTACCGTTAGATCTATAACCTAATAGTGAATGGTCTAGATTTACTATGAAATTACAATATTTTATAGTGCATTTTTAATAAAAATCATCAGGGGTGCTTTACATAAACCCCCACTAAGAGGGATACAAAATAGCTCACCCCCAAAAACCCCCATGGTGACCCTAGTGAGGGGTTGTTTCCCCCACACACCCCTCATGTCAAAAACTGGGCATTTAAAAAAGATCAGGATCCACCATCCAACAATCTCCCACTTAGAGATTGATTATTGAAACTCCACCGCTACAACTCTTGCTTGGATTTTTATTTAAACATTGACCCAAGAATTTTTCTCATCTTCCTTATTATCCTTTAATACCTATCTAATATGAACAACTCTCCATCTTCTCTTTCGTGACTACCTTTGTTAACCTATCTATAGGATTCTGACTCGTATGGATCTTTTCCAACTTAGTTGAGCATCCTTCAAAAATGAATGAATGAAGTGATATTTGAGTTGTATATGTTTGGTTCTTGATTGTAATTTAAGGTTATTTTCTAAATGAATCATACTTTAGCTATCACTATACAACATGCAATATTCCTACTTATGTCTCAACTCCTCCATAAATTGTTGTATCCACATCATCTCCTTGCTAGCTTTTATATATGCAACATATTATGTCTTTATAGTTGAAAAAGCAACTATCTTCTATAATTTTGATATCCAACTAACTTTTGTATCACCAAAAATGAAAACATAATCTATGGTACTCTTCCTACCATCTAAATCTCCAGTTTTACTGCATCAACATATCCTTGTAAAGTAGCATCTAAACCTTCACAGCACAATTGTCTATTAGTGGTCCCTCTCAAGTACCTGAGAATCTACTTGACTACATCCCAATGATCTTTTCATAGATTATTCACAAACTTACATACAACCTCTACCGCATTATCAATATCAGCGATTGTGCACACCATAGCATACATTAACCTTCTAACTACTAAAGCATATAGAAATTTAGACATGTAATTGATTTATTCCTATATTTTAAAACACTATTCTTTGATTAATTTTAAGTTCCTTCCCAAAGGCATACTTATAGGTTTTACATCTTGCATATTGAACCTAACTAACACCTTCTTTATGTACTCTTCTTGAGATAATGACAATTTTCTATTTTTCATGTCTCTTGTTATTCTGATACCAAGGTATTGCTTTGTAGCACCCAAATTTTTCATTGAAAATAAATTTTATAATTTTATTTTGTGATCATTTATATCTTTCATGTTAGACCCTACAACAAGCATGTCATCTACATACAATTACAAGGTAATATATTTCCCATTATCTACTCTTTTAAAATAGACATAGTGGTTAGAATAACATATACTATAACTTTTTTCTATAATAATCATGTCAAATTTTAAAAACCACTACCTTGGAGCTTTCTTTAGACCATACAAATTCTTATTGAACCTGCACACCATTTTCTCCTTAACTTTTACTTCATATCCCTGTGGCTAGTCCATATATATTTCCTCCAAATCACCATGAAATAAAGAAATATTCACATCTCACTATTCCAAATGAAAGTATTCTACAACTACCAAACTTAAAATAGTTATTTTAGAAGTCATTTTTACAACTATAGAAACTATTTCATCAAAATCAATACCTTTATTTTGTGCAAACCCATTTACAACAAGTCTGACCTTGTATATCTTTTTTCCTCCATCTTCTTCCTTCAACATATAAACCCATTTATTCTGTAATGCTCTTTTACCCATAGGAAAGTAAACCAAAGCCCAAGTTTGGTTATGTGCCAAGGATTCCATCTCCTCTTTCATTCCTTACTCTCACTTTTTTCTAGTTTATACCTGCATTGCTTCTTCATAGCTTTATGGCTCACCACCATCAGTAAATAATAAATAATAAAGTGAAGGAGAGTATTGTTCAGAGAGTCTACTTACTCTAGTAGATATTTTAACTACACTTTCAGGAGTTTGAGGTACTTGTTGTATTTGTTGCACATTCTCATTTTATGGCACTTTTGGAATTTTATTTCTTTTAATTTCATCAAGTATTGCATATTCTATATTTGAATTTTCTTGTTTCTTTTCCTTAAATTGATCTTTGTACATGACCTTGTCATTAAAGATCACATCTCTAGTCCTAATGATTTTATGATTTTCAAAATCCCATAAATGGTAATTCTGATCAATTTGAGTAATTTGTGCACAAAGTGCTTAAACATGCTTAAGAGATAATTAATCCAAATTAAGGCCTAATTAATAATTCCATGGAAAATTGTTGAATACTTGTTTTTATAAATGAATATTAAATATCTGCATCATCAAGTGACATCATTTCTTGGGAAGACATTCCTAGGCCACAAATGCCATAAATATCAGGATTCATGTCCTCCATGCCTCATCAATGCCTTCCATGATGCCCTACATGCCTCTTGATTTCCCCTTATTCCAATGTCATGATGAGTATAATTAAAAACTTAATCACAAAAATTTAATTAATCCTCAACCACACATCTCAATCTTAAGATGGATGCTTCAGGTTGATTCTAGACATTCTCAAAAATCAATAAATAGAGAGGCTATGAACATCATTTTGAAGACATGATTATGCAAAGTCATAATGTACAAATGATTATAAAATCCATTGAAATTATTGTTTCCATGCCAAATTGATTCCAAGCCAAGCCAAGCCAAGCTAAAGCCCTAAGGTGTCAAGAAGAGATGGAGGTAGCCAAGCTTCCATTGCCAAGGACTTCATGAGCACAAACCAAGTAAGCCACTACAACAAGCATTTTGGAGCATCCAAGGGAGGTAAAATTAGTTTTATTTTGCATTTTAGTTATGTTTTTTATTCATTTTTGTTAACTAAGCTCTCTATAGTGTCTAGGCCTACAGATGTTATGCTAACTAGTGTGTTTCTTTCATTTTATTTTCATTTTGGAACTAACACCATACTAACCATCCTCTCTTGAGTCAAATTGCTTAGATCACATATGGCACACCCGATGGGACCAAATGCATCCCACACATGAAGAAGAACATTATACAACTTTAGAATCTTTATTTGGACCATTATAACTTTTGTAAATTTATTTTCTAACTTTATTTAATGATTTTTGTTTGCCATGGGTTTACACAATAATCAACATTAGCTAGTAAAACTAACATCAGTTGTATAGCTTAATTGGCATCAGTTAGTAAAACTGTCATTGGTTGGATACCTATCATCAATTAAATTAGTGTAAATGATGTCAGTTACATAACCATCATTGGTTAGAAAATATAACCATCATCGATTATATATAACCGATGTCGGTCACTATGTTTTTCTTAAAAGATAGAACTGAGATCTCTTTTTCTAAAGTTCATTATTTCAAACTAAAAAGAGCTTCAAGGCTAAAGGAGATGCTAAAAATTTTACTATAGGACCAAGCTTGAAATTTGCTAAAAACATGTTTAGATCACCTTTTGCAAGCTTAAAAATTAATTAGGAACCTTGTTTTGGTGTTTATCAAAAGAATTTAGATGTTTATGCTGAATATTTTCAAAGTTTATAACTAAGACCAAGGGGTCAAATGAACACCACCTCATTTTCTATTTGGGCTTAAAAATGAACTCACCTTTTCAAAGCTTTTTATATTTACTTAGTTGTTTAGGTGAAATTTTTGTTTGGAAAAAGGAGGGATGTTATGTGTATGCTCTTCCATTTTTCCCTTTTAGGGAACCCTTGGAATCAAAAGTGACTTTCCTATTATAAGTAGCCTATTCTAAGGCTTAGAAATAAATTCATCTAAAGCACTCCCCAAAAGCTCATCAAAGTTTGGGTGACCTTAAAAATGACTATAAATTCTTTCTACTTTCATGCTTTCTTTATTTTTATGCAAACTTGGCTTGTGAGGGGGAATTCATCACCTCCAACAAGTTCTTTAGGGAAGCTTTGACCCAGGTTTTCACCTCCCAGCATTGAATTCATTTGGATCCTAATTGGAGTTGCACATGGTACATAGTGGTACTTTAGACATCACACTACACTAAGTGAATAGTAGGATGTAGTGGTTGAAAAAAGGACTATAAATTTTTGTAAAAAACCAAGTGATATGAACTCAAAATCTATGCTTTTCTTTTGCATTAGTTAGTGTGAAAGTCATTGTGTAATTGGTTCCCCTAGAATGTTTGAAAACTTGTTAGATCTTAGACAAATCCCCACTTGCCATGAAATTATTATTGGTGTAAGTTGTACCTCAAGGTCCATGTCATAGTACTATCATTTGAGAGAAGGGGGGTGTAAAAACCCTAATATATAATGCACATTTAGTTTTGGATGAACACTTAAAATACTCTCAAATGACATATATTGATAGATTCTAGTAATACTAAGAAACCTTGTCAGTTTAGGATCTAAGATAAATTAATTAGTTGGTCTTATCATAGATTAAAGTCTTGTTTGAAGTCAAAAACTGGTGTAAACAAACAATTTAAACGAAACACATAGTCCTAATTTTCCTCTGAATAAAGAGGCATTATGCTTCCCACATGAAAACATTAATTTACCTTGTTCAAAGTTCATCAAAAGCTTGGGAGTCATATCATCCACTTTGGCACAATTATGATACCAAATTGAGTCTAGACATTTACCAAAGTGTTTTTAAGTCCTTCACTTATAATCTAAATTTATAATTGCACTTTTATAAGTTCATAGGGTTGATGTGTTAAGTAGGTTCACCATTTGCACTAAACTTGAGGGAACTTAGGTTTAATTTCTAATATTGGATTGAAGGTTGTTTAAGACTCATAATCATTGCATCACTTGATAGACTTAAGCCATTTTATGCTAAATACTTTTACTTTGAGTTTATGCCCAACAACATTTTGATTCAAGAAAAGTAGTGTTATGATGTCAAAATTATGGGAAATTATCTTTGCCTTAGAGAGTTTTTGAAACAAATGTTTTTGTCACATGTTTTGGGTAGTATAGCATCGTTACACTACTCAAAACATTTCAAATATTATTTCATAGACCCTCTCACATAGAGTTACAAATTTATTCCTACATTTTCAAACCAATTCGAGTGCACTTTTATGATCCTTTGTCTAAATCACAATTATACCATTCATTTTTGTCTATCTTATTTGTCAAAAGAACCAAGTTTTATACCATTATTTATGAGAAAATAAAATATCTCTAAAAGTTCATACCTTATACCTAGTTGATCAAGTTCATGTCCAAGAATCAAATTCCTAGAGTTTATTATAAGTGTTTCAGATCCATTAGATTAAAACTTTTATCTATTTCAAAGTCTATATTTTGACATCATTTGGCCAAGAGTTTTAGCACATGCCTTTTTTGAGCCTAGATTTTGATGTTGAATTTGGCCAAAAAACCTAACAACTCTTAAATTCTTAGATTAGACTGATTTGAAACACTTTAGAGTTTGGCATTTTGATTTTTGGTCCATTTACTTGCTTATCTTTGTCTAAATAGTGAAATGTTAGATACTTTACACTACCTTATTTCCTCACAAATATTTTCATAAACATTTTGATCCTTTTGACAAATCTAGACCAAGTTGAAACATCATTTATTTTAGATTTTGTCCTTTTTAGAGTTTGTAGAACTCTTTGACCTTTTGGCATAAAGCATTGAATATAGATCCCAATATGTATTCCTACACTTGTAGTGGACTCATGTGTAATTTAGGGATTAGTAATGTAATTGCATAAGAAGAAATGGTACAAGACCCCTATGTGGATAATATTGCTTATGAGATGGATTTGTATCCCTCTTATAATACTCAATCAGGGGCACAAGGCTAAGATCCATTGGCTAACTATCTGGTTAACACACCACCTTATTTAGAACAAGACCAAAAACAAACTACATAATACTTAATTACAATACCCACAATGGATGAACTAGTTATTCAATAGTCATATTCTAATAATATGACTTCCACATATGATCCAGTTTTATTTGAGCAACATTTGTTAGAGAATAAAGATGAGATTTTGGTTAGAGCCATAGAGTTAGGGGCCAACTTTCTAGCACACTTACCTCATGAAAATTTACCAAGTCTAATAAGAGTGCCCCACAATATCATTTATGATCAATAGGCTTCTTCTAGCAATCCTATGGATCTAGTCCAAACAACGTATTAAGACCCGAATATATATAATCAAGGCAAAAACATCATGGAAGATCACTTTAACTAAATGCAGATAACATATCAAACCTACGTGAACCTATAACATAATTTTAATCAGATGAACATGGTATGTAAGCCTCTTATTGAGCTAGCTCCTTCAATAGGGGTGTTGATAGAGTTAACTGGACAAGAGAATCTGAGTTTTAAACTGTTCATACAAACTACTTTAATAGATAACTTAATGCATATTCCTATTATTGAAGAAGTGTCTTTGACCTCTACACAGAATAGTGAGCCAAACATAGTGGATAATGTGAAAATAATGGCCAATCCTGATCAAAGTGGTACTAACACATAAACAACTAGACAACAACATGTACCTATAGTTAATCCCATAAGTAGATCATCATACCAAGGAATAGGAGTTTCTACACCCAAACATCAACCAGTTTCTTCCTTAAGTGTATAACTTATGAGATTAGGTAATCAAATAATGGCTTATGTCATGCCTTAATGATAGAATGTGATGAATCCTACTCCTCCTCAACAAGTAACAAGTAGTATTCCACAATAGTAGACACAATCTAGTGTATCAACCTAATAGAGAATAAATGCATTACCACCTCAATCAGGGGTAACTAATGGTCCACCTCACCAGGTAATGACAAACATACCTCTTCAGTCATAGACTAATATGTTAATTCAAAACAAAGTAATGACTATTCAACAACTTGCAAATATTAGTCAATGATAGATGTTGAATCTGCAACCTACTTTCACTTCCCCATAGGGATTCATGTAACAAGGAGGTCCCCATGCTTCTCAAGTACCTACTAGACAATTATTGGTCCAAAATGTGCCACAAATTTAGAGATAGGGTCTTGGACCATAAGTTCCCACTCAACATCAAGGTTTGATTAGTCGATAGCATCTCCCTTTTCAACCACAGTAGGCATAGTATAGTTATGTCTTGCCATCCCAACCACAAAATCCTCCAAGTCAAACCTTTAACACCAACCCAAACCATAATATCATGCAACCAAATATTCAATTTAAAGTACATCCTAATCTATGTATGCATATTTTTGGTCCATTCCCCAACCAAAATAATGTACCCCAATAGGTATCTCCATCATACCTTGGTCAAAGTGTCTCACTTATGATCTCCCAACCATCTACCCAAACCAATATTCTCCCTCAAACTAATGTTCCTTCTAGTTTCCTATCCTAAGAATTTCAACAGATGAAGTATGCAATTATTGCTATTTAGGCTAGGAAATAGACTAAAAATTTCAAATTAGATGATGTGTGTTCCTATCCATTCAATATGGAGTATTTGTAGATACCATTTCCTCCAAGATACGAACCATTGAAATTTGAAAAATACAAAGGGAAAGGTGACCCTAAGGCTTATTTGATCAGATTATTTATTGTATGTCAACCAGTGGCATATAACGACATATACCTTTTACTATTGTTTCCAAGAAGCTTGTTTAGACAAGCCTTGGAGTGGTTTTTGAAGTTTCCCAAAAATTTAGTAACATATTTTGATGATATTTTTGATAAGTTTGTGCAACACTTTTCCTATAATCTTGAGCATGAGATTTCATCAGTGGACTTAACACAAGAAAATAAAAAATTTGGTGAGAATTTTATAAGTTATTTAAATTTATGGAGAGCCTTAGCAAGCTATTTCATCCATAGTTTACTAGATAAATAATTAGTCATTATGTTTACTAAAAATTTGCATAGTGAGATAGCTTACCATCTAGAACTACAATATGCACATACCTTCAAAGAGATCATTGATAAAGGTTTGTTTGTCAATCATGTGCTCATCAATAAAGGATCAATCAAGATTAATTAAACTGATCAAAACCAAGGTACCAATTAGGGAAATGGCCAACATCAACATCATATTCAAGTTAAAGCATCACAACCAGCACAAGCTAATAACCAAGAAAGACCGAAGCAATTTAACCACAATAGAAATGTTGTGGGAAATGGATTAACCAAATCCCATCATGTCCAAATTATGTAAACATATTTTGTACTAAATTTTTAGCTTAATCTTACCTAGCAACCTCTCCAACCAATGCTTCAAGCACAACAACCAAAACTTGCACAACAAATACAACAACCTTTACCATTGTAAACACCTCCTCCTAGGAGAACCATCCCTAAACATCATGTCTTTAGCAACCTAGGAGAACCTATTGAGTCTATATTTCACAAGCTTGCTACCACTAATCTGATTAGTTACTTATACCAAAGCATTATTCACAAGGAATTATTTATCCCGATTGGTATCATGAAAATGAATTATGTGACTATCATCTGGTCAATGGGCATAATTTATGAAGATGTGTCCAAATCAAGCATTTAATTGAGAATATGTTGGAGAATGGGGAGATAAAATTAGATAATGGTGCTTCCACTTCCAATCAAACTCTTGGGATTTATCAAAACCCCTTTCCCCAACATAACAATCAGTAGTAGTAAAATAATCAACAACAAAAACAATAATGGTTAGTGTAGCAACAAAATCAATAATATCAAAATCAAAGGATGAACCAATAAAATTAACAAAATCAATAAAAAAACTTACAATGACAAAACAATAGATAAAACCAAGGTAAGAATGTTAAAAACCAACAAACCTACCATGTAGTTACACATGACTACAACATGGTTGTAGGTCATATTATAGGGGGTAGCATTAATACCATCTCCATTAACCTTAGACCAAACACTAATCATCCTAGACCATTACTAAATAATAAAATTCAGCCAAATTACATGGATAATCCTTATTTGACTTGGGAATGCATACAAGTAAACCAACAAACTAGGACTTCCCCTTTTGGGCCTTATATCGACAACTCGTCCTTTCCACATGACCATATGCAAGTATACTAGCAATCAAGACTTGTCCTCTCTGGTCCCACAGTATTCCTAATATTTATTAGAAATAATGGTCCTATATTTAATCCCAATTATGCAATCACAACTCAAAGGTCAAAGATTTACATCCCAAGCCCACAACCATCCACCACTTTGCCTATCATCCAACCAATTGTTTAGCCTCAAAATAAACTATTCACTACTAGCCAAGACAAGAGGTTTGATATTGTGGAACAATTGTAGAAGACACCAACATAAATTTATATTTTATATTTTTTGTGAATGTCAATAATCCACTAGAACATTTTGAATGATTTTTTGACCCAATCCATTATTTCTAGTAACATATCCCCCAATAAATGTTAAGTTTTGGTTGGACACCTAGCTCCAGCCCAACAAGTCACATTCAACCAAAGTGATATGTCTTGCCTTAGCCCACATCATAATAATACATTATACATAGAAGTTTATATAAAGTAGCATAAAGTGAAATTTGTATTTATAGACAATAGATTAGGCCTCAACATAGTGTCTCTAAAGCTCATCAAGCTTCTTGGGTACATAATGATAGATCTCCAACTAGAAACAATAATCATCAAAGCCTATGATAATCAGGAAAGAGAATCATAAGGCACCATTAGTTTACTAGTTATCAATGGGCCTTTGACCCATGATACACTTTGCCATGTGCTTGATCTTGAGTTATCATACAATATACTTCTAGGCAAGCCTTGGTTACATGAGATTCATGCAGTCCCATCAACATTGCACCAATGTATCAAGTTTTCCCACTAAGGGATGGAAATGAATATTCTAGGATATTTACACCCATATGAACACTGCAAACATATTAAGGCCAAATTTCAAAGCTATAATTATCAGTATGGCATGAATCCAAGTTCCAAGTAGGATAAAGGAAAGGCTATACTTATTGATTCTTCACCAGATAATTACATAAATCCTAATACCTTAGATTCCCTTTCCCACATGATACCTCTTAAAGATTCTAATCATTTTACCATTTTAGATAATAGACTAGGAGATTATGTGACCCATGATACATTTCATATTTCCAATCTTCCTCAGAATTTGAAAACCTTTGGGTGACCTAAAGTCACCCCACACATGCAATAGCAATAAAATAAAAAAGATAAGGGACCTATCACATTTTTACTAACATCTATCCTACACCTTGAGCCTCTTAAAGGGGATGAATCACAGTTATACAACAACAACCAAGATGATTTTTATAAAAATGTAAAGTATCCTATTGTCAATAATATTATGGAGTGTCACAATTATGAAAGAAGATGCCTTAGACCAAATCAACAAGGAACCATCGAGCCAATTTCCATGACTAAGTATGAAAGACCTTATGGACTTGGATTTAAACCACTTGGGGGTGACCCCACATATCTTATTCAAACTCCATCACCAACAACTAGTGATGATAATGCTGATAGTGAAGTAGAGTCTAATCATAGCCTCACCTTTGATAACCTAGCTAAAACTAACATGTTTGACAAAAATGCCATTTGTACCCTTACCCTGGCTATTTATCACAACCCTTTGCCATTATATTATCCCCAACTAATAGATTGGGACCAACAAGAATCCAGTCTACCGATTGATGAGTTCTAGAATGATGAGGCATTCTATGAATTTTTAGGCCTTAGAAACAACATTCCATTGGGAGATCACAAATTAGGATTATCAATCACATTAGATCTTGTAGCCTATTTTGGAGAGCGAGTGAACACCCTTAGCCAAAAACAAATAAGTAGAACATTGAGGTCCTAAAGTGAAAAGCTTTTTGAGGCACTTTTTGACCAAGGAAAAAGTAAAGATAAAGGTCAGTCCAGTGGTGAAAACCTATTTTATGTGCCATTAGATGGGGGTGTTCATTCTTCTTTGAATTTAGACTAGGAGACCACCAATGATGAGCTTGCATGTGGATCTGAGTTTAGCTTTGAGAAATAAGTATTTAATCAAATTCTTCAAGAATTTTTTACTAATTTTGTCAAATGGCTGGATCTCCCATTAGGGGACTCAAATTCATCATGTTTATTAGAAGTTGAAGAGAAATTCTTAACAGATGACCCTGACATAATCCAATAGTTCAAGTCATTTCCTTATATCCTAGAATATGGTTCAACCCTTGTAGTCAAAGATACAATAGAGGTAAATATCAATAATCCATAAAATTTGAAAAGGATAAAATTATGTGCATCCCTCACTGAGGAGGAATATGACATCTTTATAGCTTTGTTGAGAGAATTTATAGATATCTTTGCATGGGCCTATTCTAACATGCCAATTTTAGACCCCACCTTGGTTCTCAACCACCTTGTGGTTAATCCTGATGCCAAACCAGTAAAACAAAAGTTACGTAAGATGCATCCTCATATTATTGTATTGGTAAAGAAAGAGTTGGAAAAACTCTTAGAAGTAAGATGTATTCGATCCATTGACTACTTAGAATGGATCTCTAATGTGGTACCTATTAGCAAAAATCCTAAAAGGATCAAAATTTGTACTAATTTTTGAGACATCAATAAAGCTTGTCCTAAAGATGATTTTCCCTTGCCTAATATCAAGATGATCATCAACTCCATGGTAGGTTATAAAATTCTTTCACTCATGGATGGCTTTTTAGGATACAACTATATAAGAATAGCACCAGAAGACCAACATAAAATAGCATTCACCACTCCATGGGGAACATTTTTTTATCAAGTAATATCATTTGGCCTTAAAAATGTTGGAGCTACATATAAAAGGGCCATAACTATCATATTTCATGATATGATTTATGATATTGTTGATGACATATTAGGAAAATTCAAAACCCAAGTTGACCATCTAGTAGTGCTGCATAAGATATTTGAAAGATTATGAGAGTACAAAGTCAGACTCAATCCAAATAAATGTGTGTTGGGTGTAACTTTAGGAAAATTACTTGGATTCATCATATTTCCTAGAGGTATTGAATTTGATCTGGTTAAATTCCATACTATAATCAAGATTCCACCACCAACCAATTTAAAGCAACTCCATAGTTTTTAGGGTAAGATATAATCAATCTGAGGCTTCATCTCTCAATTAGCAGATAAGTGCCATCCATTTACACACCTTTTGAAGAAGAGAGTTGCATTTCACTAAGATGATCACTTCCAAACTTTTTAACAACTTAAAGACTATCTTGTTCATCTACCTATTTTATTACCTCTTATATTAGGAAAACCACTATTGTTATACCTATCAACTACTGACCATGATCTAGGCGCACTCTTGGCTCAACATGATGACAATGGAAAAGAGCATGCCATATACTATGTAAGCCATACCTTGGTTACATATTAACATAACTATGAACCTATTGAAAAAGCTTGTCTATCCATGGTCTTCATAGTTCAAAAACTACACCATTACATGTTGAATAATAAGACCATGGTCATTTCAAAAGTAGATCCACTCAAGTATCTACTATCTAAAATATATTTTTAAGGTATAATGGCTAAATGGATCATGCTTCTTAGTGAGTTTGACATAGATTATGTCAATCATAAGGCAATCAAGGGACAAGTTCTTATAGATCAACCTGTTGAAGCACCTCTTATAGACACACAACCACTCACATTCTAGTTTTTGGATGAATCCATCATTGACACACTCCTTGAGGAGTAGCCCTAGAAGTTATATTTTGATGGTTCATTTACTACACATAGATCATGGGTAGGCCTATTTTTTATTACAACACAGGGGTATCTAATCCCTAAATCATTTAGAATCATCTTTCCTTGTACAGACAACATGGCCAAGTATGAATCACTTATTGTCAAACTTTGATAAGCAGTGCATTGGAATAAATCTCATCAATAATTTCATGGTTATTCTTAGTTAATCATCAATTAGGTCACTGATCATTTTCAGACTAAAGATGACAAGTTGGTCCCATATAAATCCATGGTCGACACTCTTAAACAATAGATTACCAACATTTAGTTTGAACACATAACAAGGGCTAGTAACAGAACTGTAGATGCCATAGCTACTATTGGCTCTCTGATTTCAAAAATAGATAAAGCTAGAGAGTATCAGTTCCTCATTGATAATTTGTTAGCACCAGCTCATGAACCTTTGACTGTTGCCATGATTTATGATATTATTGGTCCTAATTCTATCTAGTACTCAGACCTTTAAAACTACCTTCATGACCAATTTCTATCACCTAACCTATCTTGAAAATGAATCAAAACCTTCATTCATCATTCCACTCATTATAATCTAATTGGATCCACCCTTTATCATCATAGTTTTGATGTAACTTTGCTTCATTATTTAACTTTGGTAGAGTCTATGATAACATTAAGAGAAGTTCACGAAGGAGTATGTGGAGCTCATTCTAGCAGGGCAGTATTATCAAAAAAGCTTTTGTGTACTAGTTATTATTGGCCCATAATGGATGCAGATGCCACTACCTATATAAAAAAGTGTGACAAATGTCAATGACATGCTAATCTAAATCATACCCTAGTAAAAACTCTAAAATTTATGTTGACACCATGGCCATTTTTTACATGGGGACTTGACCTCATTGAGAAGATCAACCCCACTTCATCTGATGGCCATAAACATATCCTTACCACCACTAAATATTTCACTAATTAGGTTGAAGCTATACCCCTCAATTATGTGATTCGAAAAAAATTTCCAAATTCATCTTCAAGCATCTCATTTGTCGCTATGGTATCCCCTTTGATATTATATCTGATAATGGTGGATCATTCAAGAAAAATGATGTAGACTAGCTATGTACTAAATATAACATCACACAATTTTTTTTAATAGCATATTACCCTTAAGGTAATGGCTAAGCCATGGCATCCAATAAAACCATTGTCAATATCCTCAAAAATATTTCCAATGATGCTAACCATGATTGGCACCTCCAAATATTCCCTATCTTTTGGGAATACCATACCAATCATCATACCCCCATAGGAGCCACTCCATAGTCACATTTTTATGGTATTGAATTCATCCTTTCCATTGAGGTTGAATTGCCTTCACTATGAATCTCTTTCAAGTATGTCCTAGATGATCATGACTATTGAGTAGCTCACCTGTAAGAGCTAGACCTACTTGATGAGAAATACATAGCCATGCTCAATAATCTTCAAGCATATCAAAACTAACTCAAATGCTACTATAATCAGTGTGTTAAGTATAGAACATTTGAACTTGGTTATCTTATTCTTAAAAAAACTTAAAAGAATATCATAGATAATAAGAAACATAAAGGGAAATTCAAACCAAATTGGATAGGGATTTTCATCATTACTATAGATTATGGATCAGGAGCATATAATCTTAGCGCACCAGATGAAGATGAAATCCCTGAGCTGATGAATATTATTCATCTCAAGTGGTACTATGCTTGAGTGTTAAAATGTATTGTTTATAAGGACCATTTTAGTTATGCAATTTTATTACTATTCATCTTTGTTTAAATACCATCCCTATCCATCCCCTTCTCTATATCCACTTTCTACTTCTAACCTATCAACCAAGTGTGTTCTAAACCCTAACATGTTTGATCTTAGTTTTTTACCATTCATTACACATTTTTAGCATCAAGGTATTTAATTAGTTTCATTAGTTGGTTTACGTAATTTAGACAGAGATCATATTTTGGGATAGTGTGACAAAAGTTTTGGTAGTTGCATCCTTCATTTTTTATTCCTTTCTTGCCACTAATCTTGCTATTAATTATAACCACCTTTGAGAAAATTAGTACCTTTTATCTATGCCATTGTGTCCTAGTTATAACCACCTATGGGAAAACAAGGGGAAAAATTAAGCCTTGACATAGAAACTTGCCACTTCTTATGTCATATTATGCATTTTTACCAAGTATGTTTTTTTTGTTTGAATTGCCTACTACACTAGTCGAATTCCTCCACTGTGAGGCCTAATCTAGGACTATGTAATTAGTGCTCGATACTTGTTGAGGTTAGCTTAGTCACCCTTTTAAGCCATCCTCTCATAATTCTGTGAGCAACCTACACCATGCTCTTACCATTTTGTGAGTAACCTAAGCCATGCTCTCACCATTTTGTGAGTAACCTAAGTTTGAACACTCTCTCTATTTTGTGAGAAACCTTAGTTTAAACACTCTCATCATTTTGTGAGCTTAAACCATTTAGTGTCTCATCATTTTTGACTGAGTTGAGATACTTCAAAAAAATTTGAAAAACATTTGAAAAATTGATAGAAAAGAAGAAAAACATTGACCACTTCTTTGTCTTAAGGATTCTAAGAACCCTTACTAAGTTACAATTAAATCACTTGTCATTTAATTTCCCCCTCTTTTTTGGCCATTTTCTCTCACACACTTACCATTTTGTAAGAGCATTCATATTCTTCTATCACATTCATCTTGTTTGTTTTCCTCAATTATCACATTCTTCCCATTCCCTAGGAGAACTACATTTGGCCTGAAGTTTTTTATTAGATATTACATCCATGGAACTATGTAGGCAACGTCCACTTTCCAAGTGCATATGGAGACAGCTCAGCCACCCCCTTTTTTCTTCTATTCCCCCATTCTGTTCATTTTTTAGTTGTTGCCTATTTTCTAGGGGTAATATTTGTATAGTTTCTATTACATTATTTGTTTGTTTATTTTTTCTTATTTTATTTATTTGTCTACCTGTTTGTTTGCTTTTAACACTATTGCCTTGATTTAGTTTATGTGTTTTCATTAGGTGATTCCTTTCCTACACTTACACTTGAATCTATCCATATTCATATGTTTAGATTGTCATCATGGTTTTTATCATTAGTGCATTCTTTCCTATTGAGTATTAGATTATGGGAGTGAGTCGTTATGCATATTTCAGCCAAGTCCTCATGATGTTATACTATGATGCCTACTGACACATGCTATAAAAAACCTAAGCTTCAAAAAGTCTATTTAGCAATGGAAACATCTCTTTAACATCAACATCCCAATTCACTCCCAATCATATACCTAATAGAGTAATTAACTATAAAAGAATATCAACATTTATTAGTTTAGACATGCATCTCCCTACTAGTAGGTTGTTCCAATTCATCATTGTTATTCCTAAAATTAGCTATGCTCATTTTCGGAACAACCCCTACGAAACTTGTTCATTTCATGTTTTTCAATCTAAGTTCATCTTTTGAGACATGATGATCAACAGCCCTCTAGCATACAGAACTAAATATATATATATATATATATATATATATATATATATATATATATATATATATATATATATGTATGTATGTATTTTACTTCCAAATCTAGACAGTATTGTTGCAAGTCTTTCCTTCCATTAGTTTTGTTTAAAAGACCAAAATACTCTTCTTCAATCTTAACTCAACACACAAGTTCTCAGTAAGCAGCAGAGCGGAGGATTTCTTAAAAATCATGATGATAGCGTGGGCTTTTCTTTCCAATATTGAAATAACAAAAACAAAATTAAAAAAAAAAACTAATACATTTAATTAGTCCAACTTTTGAAATGACTCAGCACTGATTAATATAATGAACATTCCACAGTTATACATGAACCAGCATATAGGTATATGGATTAAGCATTACGCCCAGCATAGACCAATGTAACAAATACTTCCTTGGGTGGCCCAGCTAATTTGGAACACCAGTATTTCATAAAACCCAAATTTCAACAATGTATTTAATGCAAAACACATCCAGCAATTTAAACTGTGGCGGACAACAGTTATTTCTCCAGTAGCTGAGATATATTGATTATTTGTTGGGGCACCCAGAACTTACAAATATATATATGTAACATAACACTAAGCCCCAGCTTTCTTCTCCAACATTCAACGCATTTAGCGCCCAGCATAAAGGTTATACAGTCCATAAGTTGTAAAAACAAACAAAAGAACTACGGCCCAGCATTTAAAACGCCCAACACAATATGGATGGAGCGCCCAGCATTATTTTAGGACAAATGCATACAAATAAAATGCCCAACAGAAAATGTTCAAACCAGTAGGTATTTAAAGGCCAACAATGTTCAAAATAGGAAGACTTACGTTTCAATTCCTCTGCCAAGTCTATAAATCTGTTTCTTTGGCGTCCCCCTGCTCTCCTCTTCTTTCAATGTATCCCCCCTATTTTTCACAAAAATATTCTTTTTTTTTTTAAACACAAAACACATCTGAATACAAACAAAAAGCTCTTAATCTTAACATAACAAATTGTTCCATCTTGGGTTGGGCGCAACAATCTGCCCAAAATGCACTAAAATTGACTTCCAAGATAGGGAGATTCTAACTACAGGTTTTTTTTTTTTTTTTTTTTTTTTTTTAAATTTTAAGGCTTAAAACAATATTAAGAACAAAATAAATTTCAAAATGCAAAAGCAAAATGGTGGGAAAATAAATCACTAGTTCTTCAAGTGATGCTCCTGCATCATTTTTCCAACCAACAGAAGAGGTGTTCTTCACTTGTTGTTTTTCTGCATCACTTCGTCTATACTTGTGCCCAGCTTAAGGATATCATCTGCAGTCAACCATGTTGCATCTTCAGCTAGTAGATTCTTCCACTTAGTTAGATACTAGAAGTATTCTTTGTTTCTTGTCTTTTTAACTACTTTCTTCTCTAAAATACTCTCAATTTCTTTTGGCACTTCCTTTGGTAGTTGCTGCTCCCATTGGATAACTTTATCCACCTCTGTTTCAGTTTCTTGGTCTGGTTGTCCTTCATCCTTGTATGGATATAAATCTGCAATATTAAAAATTGGAGAGATTCCAATCCCCTTTGGCAGTTCTATTTCATATGCATTATTTGAAAACTTCCTTATTACCTTGCATGGTCCTATTTTCTTTACCTTCAGCTTGTTGTATTCTTTCTTTGGAAACCTCTCTTTTCTGAGATGAGCAAGAACAAGGTCTCCTATATTGAAACTGACCTCTCTTCTTTTTTGATCTGCCCTTAGCTTGTACTTGGTGTTGTTTTCTTCAAGTTTCTTCTTTACCTGTTCATGCAAATTTTGCATGGCATTGGCAAATTCTTCTGCATCAGCACTCCTTGTCTCCATATTGCTTAGATTTCTTAACTCATACATGCCTCTTGGATGCATTCCATACATGATTTGAAATGGGCTCAATCCTGTACTTCTGTTAGGAGAATCATTATAGGCAAATTCAGCTTGTGCAAGTGCAAGATCCCATTGTTTCGGATGCATACTTACCAGGCTTCTCAAGATGTTGCCCAAGCTCCTATTGACAACCTCTGTTTGGCCATCCGTTTGAGGATGATAGGCTGAACTAAAACTTAGTTGTGTTCCCAATTTCTTCCATAAGGTTCTCCAAAAATGTCCAACAAATTTAGTGTCCCTGTTAGAAATAATACTTCTAGGCAATCCATGCAATCTAACAATATCCTGGAAGAATAGATTAGCTATGTGAGTAGCATCACTTGTTTTGAAACATGGAATAAAGTGAGCCATCTTTGAAAACCTATCTACCACAACAAATATGGAATCATGGCCTTTTTGAGTTCTTGGCAAACCAAGTACAAAATCCATGCTTATTGAATCCCAAGGCCTATTTGGAATGGGTAGTGGCTGGTACAAACCTGTGTTTTGACTGCTTCCCTTGGCATATTGGCATATTTTACATCTTTCAACAAATTTCTTAACATCATTACTCATACCTGGCCAATAGTAGTGAGCACTTAATTGTGTTAATGTCTTGTTCTGCCCAAAATGTCTTGATAAGCTGCCACTATGTTTTTCCTTCAACAAATTTTCCCTCATGAAACTCTTGGGAATACAAAGCTGGCTGCCTCTGAACAGCAGACCCTCTTGGACCATGAAATCTATCCAAGGACTTCTTTCAACCCTTACCGGATTCATGCAAGCTTCATATGGTTCCTTAAAGTCTGGATCTTCCTTATATAGTTTCTTCAAATCTTCAAATCCCATGATACTTACTTAAGACTCTTGTATGATCAGATTTCTCCTACTTAAGGCATCTGCAACCTTGTTAGATTGTCCTTTCTTATGATTAATAGTGAATGTGAAACTTTGTAAAAATTCAATCCATTTGACATGATTTTGATTCAACTTATCCTGATTGCTAATGAATTGTAAAGCATAATTGTCAGTGAACAAAACAAATTCTTTAGGCAAAAGATAGTGCCTCCACTTCTTCAAAGCTTGTACAAGAGCATAGAACTCTTGATCATAAGCTGAATATTTCTTCTTAGCATCACTTAACTTCTCACTAAAGTATGCTATAGGCTTCCCATCTTGACTTAAAACAACACCTATTGTAGTTCCAATAGCATCACATTCTACTTGAAAAAGTTTATTAAAATCAGGCAAGGTCAAGATTGGCTCTTCAGTTACTTTTTTTTTCAACAATCTGAAACTTTTATCAGCAGCCTCAGTCCAACAAAAACTTCTTTTATCACCCTTGATTGTATCTATCATTGGAGCAATAATTCCGCTAAAATTTCTTATGAATTTCCTATAGAAGCTAGCCAAACCATGAAAGCTTCTTACCTCATATGTGCTCCTGGGTGTAGGCCACTCAAGTATGGCTTTAATCTTTTCCTTATCCATCTTCAATCCTTCTTTAGAAATCACAAATCCCAAATATATCAACTCTGTTTTCAGAAAACTGCACTTTTTGACATTGATTAGCAACTTTTCCTCATGTAGTTTACTCAACACCATTCTCAAATGTTTCAAATGTTCTTCTTTAGTTTGACTAAACACAAAAATATCATCCAAATATACTATCACAAACTTACCAGTGAACTCCTTCAGCACTTCATTCATCAACCTCATGAAGGTGCTTGGTGCATTGGTTAGTCCAAATGGCATAACTAACCACTCATAGAGTCCATCATTAGTCTTGAAGGCTGTTTTCCATTCATCCCCTTCTCTTATCCTAATATGATGGTAACCACTTTTCAAATCTATCTTAGAGAAATATGTAGCTCCACTTAAACAATCAAGTAAATCATCAATTCTTGGCAATGGAAATCTATACCTGATAGTAATCTTGTTGATTGCTCTGGAGTCCGTACACATTCTCCAACTCCCATCTTTCTTAGGACTCAACACTGTAGGGATAGCACAAGGACTTAAAATTTCTCTTACCAATCCTTTGTCTAACAATTCTTGAACTTGGTGTTTGATTTCTTCATTCTCCTTTGGTGTCAACCTGTAGGCAGCCTTGTTTGGAAGATTTGCTCCTGGAATCAAGTCTATGTGATGGCTAATACTTCTCAATGGTGGTAACTCATCAGGTAAATCATCTACCACAATGTCAATGTATTCATTCAACATATCTTGAATTTCTAGTGGCAAATCAATCAACTTAGTACTAGTGACTACACTCCTTGGCTTACCAATTACAGCAAAGTTTACCTCTTCTTTCTTCATTTGATGTAGAAACTCTTTGCCACTTACTATCAAAACTTTAGAATTCTGTCCAACAACAGCAGCAGCCTCTTCTTTCAATGGTGTAAGTGTATGCTTGATCCCATCCTTTTCAAACATGTATGTATTCTGCCTTCCATCATGTATGGCCTTCCTGTCAAATTGCCAAGGCCTTCCAAGCAAGATATGACATACATCCATGGGCATGACATCACATAAAATCTGATCCTTATATGTTCCTATCTGAATATCTAATTTGCATTGTTCACTTACCAGAAGTTTGTGTCCTTTTTGTAGCCAAGAGACTTGATAAGGTGTAGGATGTACCTCCTTCTTCAAGCCTAGTTTTTCCACCATCTCAGTTGACACAAGATTTTCAGTACTTCCGCTGTCAATAATGACCTTACAGCATTTCCCTCTACTCTTACATGTGGTTATAAATAAAGTTTTTCTTTGAGGTGGTTCTACAACTTCTTTATTTGGCTTTAACAATATTATTTTCATCAAAAGAGACTCACCTTCTTCTGGAGTGTCTTCATAAGCTGCTGTAACTTCTGCATTTTGTTTTTCACCTTCAATCACATGTACGCTTCTCTCATGGCTAGTAGAAGGGTTCTCTAGACACTCATATGCCCTATGTCCTGCATACTTGTTGCATTTAAATCATTTGCCCATGAATCTTCCTCTTCCTCTTTGATATCCTTGGTATGGTCTTCTTCCCCTTGGTGTATAGCTACCTCTTGAACTTTGTGAGCTGCTGGCCTCTTCGTGAGATGTTTGCAGCTATCTTCTACCCCCTTGAAATCCTCTACCTCTGCTGAACCTGCCCCTTCCTCTTGAGAAGGATGTTTGTTTCCTTGCAATCTTCTCCTCAGCTTTCAAGGCAAATTGATATGCCTCCTCAATTGTCTTAGGAATGAGAAGACTAATTTCATCTTGAATGGCAAATTTCAAGCCATTGGTGTATCTGGCTACCTTTTCTGTGTCATCCTCAATGTGACCTGATCTTATAGTCAACCTATAAAATTCTTCAGTGTATTCTTTCACAGACAATTCTTTTTGCTTCAAATTTTGTAATTGCTTAAAAAGATTTGCTTGATAATCTTTAGGCATAAACTTACCTTTCATTTTTGCTACCATTTTGTCCCAGCTTCTGATCTTTGGCTTCCCTTTTCTTCTCCTTTCTTCTTGCACTCCATCCCACCACAAGGATGCATGTTTCTTTAGCCTTGTCATGGCATACTTAACTTTCTTTTCATCTTCTTCAATCCCTTCATACTCAAAATATTTGTCTAATGCGTTAATCCAATCAATTAATTCTTCAACATTCAAATTACCTTCATACATTGGAACCTCCATTTTTGGCTTGGTGTTCACCTTCATAATGGCTTTTATTAACCTCTCTTCAGTTGTTTCTTCTTCCACCACCAATTCATCTTCTGGTGGTTCTTCTTCTCTGTCACTGACTTCACCCATGTCAGTGCCTCTTCTTTGAGCCATCTCCAGGTCTTGCAGCCTAGCTATCAGGTTCCTAATCTCCTCTGCCAATGCAACCTGTCCTCCAGGTCTCCTTCCTCCAGCTCTACCTCTGTTCCTGATTCTCATGGCCATCTTGTTTTCTGTTCACAACCTGGTTCTGCTTCTCTTTGGCTTGGATCACAGGCTCTGATACCAAATGATGATCAACAGCCCTCTAGCATACAGAACTAAAATATATATATATATATATATATATATATATATATATATATATATATATATATATGTATGTATGTATTTTACTTCCAAATCTGGACAGTATTGTTGCAAGTCTTTCCTTCCATTGTTTTTGTTTAAAAGACCAAAATACTCTTCTTCAATCTTAACTCAACACACAAGTTCTCAGTAAGCAGCAGAGCAGAGGATTTCTTAACAATCACGATGATAGCATGGGCTTTTCTTTCCAATATTGAAATAACAAAAACAAAATTAAAAAAACTAATACATTTAATCAGTCCAACTTTTGAAATGACTCAGCACTGATTAATATAATGAACATTCCACAGTTATACATGAACCAGCATATAGGTATATGGATTAAGCATTACGCCCAGCATAGACCAACGTAACAAATACTTCCTTGGGCGGCCCAGCTAATTTGGAACACCAATATTTCATAAAACCTAAATTTCAACAATGTATTTAATGCAAAACACATCCAGCAATTTAAACTGTGGCGGCCAGCAGTTATTTCTCCAGTAGCTGAGATATATTGATTATTTGTTGGGGCGCCCAGAACTTACAAATATATATATATATATATATATATATATATATATATATATATATATATATATATGTAACATAACACTACGCCCCAGCTTTCTTCTCCAACATTCAACGCATTTGGCACCCAGCATAAAGGTTATACAGTCCATAAGTTGTAAAAACAAACAAAAGAACTACGGCCCAGCATTTAAAACGCCCAACACAATATGGATAGAGCGCCCAGCATTATTTTAGGACAAATGCATACAAATAAAACACCCAGTAGAAAATGTTCAAACCAGTAGGTATTTAAAGGCCAACAATGTTCAAAATAGGAAGACTTACGTTTCAATTCCTCTACCACGTCTGCAAATCTGTTTCTTTGGCGTCCCCCTGCTCTCCTCTTCTTTCAATGTATCCCCCCTATTTTTCACAAAAATCTTCTTTTTTTTTTTAAACACAAAACACATCTGAATACAAACAAAAAGCTCTTAATCTTAACATAAAAAATTGTTCCATCCTGGGCTGGGCGCAACAATCTGCCCAAAATGCACTAAAACTGACTTCCAAGATAGGGAGATTCTAACTACAGGCTATTTTTTTTTTTTTTTTTTTAACAGGCTTAAAACAATATTAAGAACAAAATAAATTTCAAAATGCAAAAGCAAAATGGTGGGAAAATAAAGCACTAGTTCTTCAAGTGATGCTCCTGCATCAAGACAAGTTTTTCTTGATCTCAAATTTAGTCAACTAACATCCTTGAAAATTTCACAACCTTTCCTCATCACAATTTCTTAAAAAATGCAAAATTCATTGAGGTCTCGATGCGATCAAAATGAAAATGGAGCTTTTTGAGTTAGTTTCTATTTATTTTTTCATGCAAGGTTGGTATTTTTTTCATCCATTGCATATTCTTTTTCTTTTCCATGTAAAGGCGGTGATTTTCACTGCCCTTACATCCTTTCATGCAGGAGTGGTGAAAATAGCTGCCCTTGCATTTTTTTTAAGCATTCCATGTAGGAGCAATGATTTTTTCCACCCCTACATTTCTTCCACCTCACATGCAGAGGCAGTAAATTTTTTCACCCCTATATGATCTTGGTTTTCATGTGTGGCATTTATGGCTACATGCACCAAGTTGTTGGCATCAATTTTAGCCCCTTTTAATGCCAGTTTGAGCCTCATTTGATCATTCCAAGTTGTCTGCTCCTCTTCCCTGCAACTAGTCGACTGTAAAAATAAGTGGGATTGTGATTTTTCTAGCTTCAAGCATAGGATCTCAATTTTATCAGGTTAGTTTTGCATTCTTCCTTATTTTATTTTTAGGTTCTTGTTTTGTTCTTTCTCTTTTATTTAAATTCTAGTTTTTTCTCTTTCCTCCTTTGTAGTTTGTCTATTTCTTCATTTTTATCCTCCCTCTCCTCCTTGTTATTGGCCAAAACCAAAAAACCCAAAATATCCAAAATCTATAAAACTGGTGTAATGGTGGTGATTTTTTTTGCCTTTACACTAATTGATTAAATTAGTGTAATAGTGGAAAAAATCACTGCCATTACACAATCCTTTGCCATTTGTGCAAGGGTAGAAAAAATCACTGCCCTTACACAAAGTTTTTCCCCCAAATGCATAGGTGGAATAAATTTCCATCCATGCACCACTTTCACATGTAATGGTGGCAAAAATTGTCGCCTATGCACAAAGGCTTTCCCTCACATGCAAAGGCAACAATTTTTGCCGCCCCTGCATGCATTTCCTCATATTTTCTTAACTTTGGGAAATTTTGAATTTTCAATTTTTTGAGCTCACTTCCCTTTGAATTTTTTACCTACTCACGCCTTATCCCTTTCAAGTGCATTCCCATGGTCATGATCACCAACATGCAGTTTTCTCAAATTACTGATATTTCTCCTGATTACATGATCACAATTCTTGTTGCAGTTTCTCTCAAGGATCCTTCTTCATCAATGTCCTTTTGAAAAGCTCTTCCAAATGACTGAGGTTTCTCTAAAGAAGTCAAAGACAATGAGTACAAGTATCAAGGTGTTTTTCCAATCACCTCGGTTGCTTCTAATGTTGACGACATTAGGGATATAAAGATCGGTCATGTGGATATGGCTGAGTTCATGGAAAGAACCAAATCAAACAATCCCAATAATAAAATGAAGAAGATAATCAAGAGTAATATTCATTGAGTATCTTCTTTTCCTGTAGTGGCTCACCACATAGAATTCATTCTCTAGTGTGCTCAATTCTATAATAAGGATACCAGGGTTGTATTAGATGTTGGTGGTAATGTAGTGATTAGACTAGACCCTGAGTTCATTGACAAAGTATTCATGTGTCCTCCCACTACTGAAGTATTGAAGCTTGACTTCATTGAGGCACAAATGGAATATGACAAAGATCCTAAAAGAGCAAAAAAAGTGATCAATAATAGATGGCTCAAGTCTCCCAATGTGAGCTTTTCTAGATGGCCACAAAACTTTCCAAGGAGTGATTTTATAGAAGTTGGTGACCTGATCACTCTTTTCATTAGGGTAAGAGGTTTACCTTATTCTTCTCAGTTTCATGAAAGGATGTACCCCTTCATTAAGATAATTCTATAAGTCAAAAAAGTCATTTTTTGGGGAGAAAAAATTAGTAATGCTCTGCATGAGCAATTGATGAAGGTATCCACTACTTCCAAATTCTACATGACTTCATACCTGGTATAATTACAGCATCGATGAGAACCTTCCCAGGTTTAACATCATAAGGAGATAGGAAAATAACCTTGGTGTATCAACATTACCCTCAGTTGACATTGAAGGGTTATATCCATCATTTTAGGAGAGTGAATAATGTTTTCTTTGCAGTATTTTTGTGTCTCTTTAATCCCCAATTAGAATAAAAAAGAGTGTCAGATGAAGCCTGGACAATTATAAATGACTTTGGATGTATGTTCTTACAATTTCCTTCTTTTTCTTACTTGTGGGTTAGATTTTTCCAAGGTCATCCTTATATGCTTCCAAGATTCTCTTTAGACAAATTTATCTTGATGGAGTTGTGCAAGCAAATTATTTTCATACACAATAAGTAGATAGAACTCAAGAAACCTAGTTTTAGGTTCCTGATTGAAATTGTCTAGTTCTTAGTGTTGACCGCTGGAAAAGCTAGAGTCATGGAGACTAAAATGCAACTCATAACCATGAATAATTTCAAAAGGAGACCAAATTTTTACTATAGAGGTGTAAATGACATGATCAAGAGGAAGACCAAGTTTTAGGAGTCTATGATCAAAGATGTTTGGGTCAATTTGAGGACAGCAGAAGACATCAGAAAAATGGACTATAGTAGATTGTCTCTTGAGAAAATAAAATATCTAGGACTCACTGATATCCCTGAGAATCTAGTGGATGATGGAGATTTGATCAATAATAGATACCATGCTAAATAGGTCATTAATGCCCCTCTTCCCCCAATCTAATGGTCTCTAAAGGAGTTGACTTCCTTGAGGATAAGGTTTAAACCAATATTGGCAAACACCAATGATTGGTTAAAAAATAAGGGAATCACTTTGAAAGAGTTCATTACAGGATCAAAAGTTGAATTTCAAGAAGAAATAAGGAGAAGAGTAGAAAATAAGATGAAGAATAAAAGTGATGTTCCTTCTCCTTTTAGGCCACATAAGCCTAGGATCATATTTGTAATGAAGAAATCAAAAGTTACAGAAAAAGAGCTAGAAACCATAGATATGGAGGTTGAGAAGTAAAGCACCAAAGAACTAGTAGTAGAGCAAATGGAGACTAATGATAGGCCTACAGATCAATAGGAAAAGGAAACTATATCTCTGTGATAGGGTATGCAGCTAAAAACAATAATTTCTTCTTCCCCATCTAGCACACCTATTGTAACTCCTTCACCTATTTATCCAATCATTGTTCCCTCTTCTAGAGTAGCCTCTCCTTCCAAAATTATTTTTAACGACCCCCAAGGCACTTTTGGAGGTATTCTTCATTCCTCTAGGTTAATCCCCAATTTTTCATCTCCATCATTTGACATCAGAGATAGTTCTGCTTTTGATCATTTAGTAGAAGGTGTATCTCTTACTGATACTTCACCCATTGTTTCCACCACCAGTGCAAGTGTGACTCTAATAACGCTAACAATAGAGATTGCTCCTAATATAAGTACTTTTATGCTCCCACCTTGGTTGTCAACTTATACACCCAAAAGGAAAAAATAAGCCATCTCTCCAGATGACTTTTACTTCAATAAAATAGTGCCAGTAAAAGTTAAGACTCCCAAGAAGCCAAATATTATTTCAAAGATGATTGGGGATAAAGGGCACAAATTTATAGAAATAGCTAAACCTCCATAGGATTCAACTCTTGAAAATTTTGATACCAATGACTGCTCTATCTCTCGAGTTGAGTTAGGTAAGATAACTCATGAAAGTGCTAAGAGTGATTTACAATCAGTGATGGACATTATGGTTTAGAAATTTGATAAAGAAAAAGAGATGAAGGACCATTATAAGGCAATGGTGGAATAATTGACTGCAGTGATAAGGAGAATCACTTTCACTCCAGAAGTAGTAACTCCAAAGGTTATCTCCATAGATTGATTCAGAAAGTAGAAAGGACCTATCTCAAGGGAAAAGTACTTGAAGAGTACTTAGATAAGATGCATACACAAGGAATTTCCTTGCTCATAGAGCTATCTGAGAAGATAGATAAAATAAGGAAAATGAGAGTAGAACTAGATGATATTGTCAATATCATTTCTCAAGATATTGAAAGTATAGATAAATATCTTGAAAAATGGATGGACATGAAAAAGCTGAAGATAAGCACTATAATATCAATCAGTGTCATTATTTATAGAGACTCTTATATTGAGACTAAATAGGCATTGATATATAGGAGTTAGGTGCTTAAGGAATTGATTAGCAATCTTGAATCTTCAAGAGACTTTAGTGAACAAAGTGATATCAGTTTGTTGCATAATTTGGAGGAGCTGCCTTGAAAACTTACCTCTCAAGACAACCAATTCATTTGAATTGAAGAAATGATCCAATATTTTGAAGGAATGTTCTAAATGGAATTTGAAGGGAAAGCATTTTTAGTGGCTTCTGTGGATAACATTCTAGATAATCGTTAACTCTAGATAATCTAAAAACTAATTTAACAAATCATGAAAAATCAATTATAGTAGTGAAAGATGCCATATTCAGAGCTAGGGTAATCTTCAAGAACACTGTTACTCTAGATAGTATCAGAATGCAAGCAGTTATCACCATGTATGATGCTCATATGAAGAAGACTGAGGATAAAGATTGAAATCATTCTTCCTTATTTTTTTTTCGATTTGTACTTTTGTAATCACTTTGGACATTTTCACATGTACCTTTTTCATGTGTAAATACATGTAAAAATATATAAAGTCCAAAGTCAATAAGGACTCCCATCTTTGACTAGGTCAAAGGTTTTAAATCTTTTTTAAATCCTCAAGGCTTCTCCCTATAAATAAAGAGATCCTTTTTTGTAATATGGATCTTTTTGTAATTGAAAGCAAAAACTTTGCCCAAATTGAGATGCTTCTTGAGAATTTGAGCTCAGATTGTAAATCATATTTTCTTGAATGAATGAGAAAGTAGGTTACTTTTTAGACTTTGCGTTGGAATAACTTGTGTTATTTGGGAGATTATTCTTATGTCCTTTTCCTAATAATATCTCATCTATTTGATTAAATAATAAAAATGTGTGGAAATTATCTGAAGATATTATAAAGTTAATTATCAAGACTTTGTGTTGCTATAATTACCTTTAGTTCATGGTCTTCATATTTTAGTGAGAAGGGTATTAGAAAGGCTCTGAACTAATTTTATCCTTTGTGATCTTATCCTCTATTGTAGTTTTGGGTGGAGACTTTGAGCTGTACTTCATTCTACTATTACATATGCCATAAATTAGTAAAGGAAGCAATGAAATACTTTATGTTTTCATGGGTTTCTCATGGATCTAATTACTACCTAGGAAGTTTTTTTGCTATTTGTTGAACATCATTTCTAAAAGAAGAGAAATGTCTTTAGTCATTACCCAAGATTTCTCCTTTACCTTGTGAACATCATCTCTAAAAAAAGAGAGATGGATGGTGTGATCTCACCCCTGAGTCTATTTTTAGTTTATATTAATATATAATAGTTTATAAAGAACCTCCCCTTGATGAGAGGAGAGATTTATCTCACTATGTTGTGGTAAACCTGCACTTTTTGCCATATAAATCTCCTTATTTTGTGGTTGATATATCTATTTTTCCATTAGTTAGTTGATGAAAAAATATTCACCCAATAGTTTTTGGTGACTCTGCTAGGGACATGAACGCGCACTTTAAAGCCTCAAGCTTCAAAATTGAAGCATTTATAGTCCTTTTTCATTTTACATTTTGGCAAATCCACTGTACATGCGAAGCTAGATATCTCAAGTTATTTTTGATCCTGTATTTAAGTTGGTGCAATAAAATAATTTTGAGATTTTTCCTCCACCATCTTGCCTTCAGCGAACCAGGAGTTTCCCTCCTACCAACATCAGATCTCCCATACCAAGTGAAGCTTCTAGTTTTAGTGATAATAGGGTTTTGTCTATACTTACCCCACCAAGATTTTTTATCCCTCCATTTAATTGACATATCATGGCAGTCCAAGGCCCTTGGGGCAACACTTTTGGCCCTCTCAATCTGACCCCACCTTTACATGAACTAACCTGTAGTTCAAGAAATAATTTTTCAAAATTCTATGGTGATAGGAAAGTTCATCTAGATGAGCATATCACTACTTTCTGCATAGCATGTGGTGTGATAGACATGGAATATGAATATATAGTGGTGAGACTATTTGTTGAAACTTTGCAAGGCACTACCATAGATTGGTTTTATCACCTTCAAGCTCAAACAATAACTGACTAAAACACTCTCAAAGCCAATTTTGAGGCTACGTTCAAACCTACTGAAGATGCACATGCCTTGTTGGCTTAGCTTACGCAAATGAATAAGGAACCTCATGAGCCTATGCGAGAATTCATTGTTAAATTCAATAAGCTGAGGAATAGAATTCTTACAATTTCTTAGCCAACACCGGAGAACCTCAAGTGATTTTTCATCAACTCTCAACTTCCTGAAGTAAGTTTTCTATTGAGGTGGGCTGGACCTATAGATCTTTCTGTAGCCTAAAATTTGGATACCAAGGTTGAAGATAATCTTATCCTAGTAGGTAAGATTGGAAAAGATTCTAATAAAAAAAATTCTCATCTGCTGAATGTTCTTCCATGAGCACCATAGATCCTATGGTGTAAAAGTTAGCAAATGAATTACTAGCCCTAAAAAGGCAAATCTCTCAAGGTATGTCTACTCTTCCTTCTTATTAGGATATGCATAAGAGGACATTTCCCAACCATTCATACCAAGGCAATGCTGCTAAAAATCAAGGGCAATCTAATCATCTTCTGCCCACACAGGGGAAGCTTACCATTGAAGAAACACTGGTTAACTCATCAGTTGGTTACCTTGAAGCTGAACATTATTTCTCTTTCCAACTTGAGTTAGACTAAGAATATGATGCTAATCTCTTTGTAGAAGGAGAAGATGAATTAACTGGTGACTCTAACATTGGTTTCCTAAATTACCAAGATGAAGCTAGAAGTAAGGGAGAAGTGTTTGATGGGTCATATGTTGTTTTTACCAGGTCCCAAAATTAGTCAACTCAATAAGCTAATAAAGGAAAATTAGGAGAAGAACCTCAACCAGTAGTCTCAATCGCTAAATGGGGGACTTCACTGCCTTTCCAATCAAAGGACCCGGTGACCAATAAGAAAGTAAGTACCTCAAACCATCTTGTACCTTCTACTTTTATTTCTCAGACTAGAACCACACCCAATAAAGATCAGGATGATGAACTTCCTTCCTTTGTTTCTAGTTTATTTTAATTATTTGATATAATTGATCATGCTAAAAATGTCAAGATTTAAATGACTAAAGTTGAGTACTTGTGAGCCAATCTTAAACAATTTGATAGGTTGATTGAATATGTAAAAACAAGACCATCCCTATAGGACAAGATTCCTCAAAGAATAAATCCACTCAAAATAATCTTGTCTCTACTCTTCCTATTGCTCCTGATAAAATAAAATCTTTCTATGTTTCCCTTTTAATAAATGGCCATAAGTTGAGTAACTGTATAATAGACTCTAAAGCCTATGATAATGTTATGCTTGCTAAGGTAGTAGATTATCTTGGTCTTACCTTAACTAATACTTTTGGGAGATGTTCTACATGGAAAATAAGCAAGTCCCACTCCTAGGTCAAATCAAAGATGTCCAATTTGCATTTGTGGCTTTCCCTGATAAGAGAATTAAAATGATAGTCTTGGTGGCTGATGTTCTAGCCTCTTATGGCATTCTACTCAAGAATAATTTTTGCAAGGACGTAGGTGGAGAATTGAATATGTATCTATCTGAAGCAAGGATACCTGTTAAATATGTCATGAAAAAATTACTTCCTAAAAAGGAGTCAAAATATATAGTCACCCAAACATCAGATCCCAAATCTCAAATTTTATTTGAATCATCAATAATGGGCAACTATTTTTTGACCACTAAAGATGTTTTTATTTCATTAGATGAAATTTATTTAAGTGACAATTCCAAAAAATTAGATAAGAAATCAGAATAATTGTTAGAGCAAAGTTTAGACAACAAATAATCTTCCCTTAATAACAAAGGAAAATATTTAAGAAGATCAAATTCTAATGATGTTTGTATTTTAGAATTTGATGGCAGTTGTTCTTCTATTAGTTCTAGAGCTAGAATTGTTTTGATATCCCCTCAAGAATAATTTTTTATTTATTCATATAAGTTTCAATTCAACAATACCAATAACACCACCGAGTATGAGTCATTTCTGCTTGGATTGCCAGTTGCTCACACTAAAGGTATTAAGGTTCTTCATGCCCAAGAAGATGTTGAACTAGTAGTTTTTTTGGTAAGGAATCTATACCAAGCAAAAAAATAAAATATTGTGACATTATCATAATCTTGTATGGAATTATATTGAAAGTTTTGATGCTTTCAATATTTCTACTTTGCCGAGAGAATTTAATGATCATGCAAATTCATTGGATGTCTCTGCAACCCTCATGGTTCCCCATAAAGACTTTAAAGGGGATAAATACACTATTGAACTGGTCTTTTGACCAAGTGTACTTGATAATGCCAACTATTGGTAGGTGTTTAATGGTGACAATCAAATCATTGCTTTTATAGAAAATATGGACAGTTTTGAGGAGCTTTATTTTGAAGGAAGTGAATCTCTACCATGGGAATCAATTCTCGAAATAGATTCCAAAATTTGTGAAGAGTTCCTTCAACTCAAGGGGAATAAAATTCCAAAAGGTTTGGTTTCTCTTGAGAAGTTATTTGATAAGCATGACAGGTATGTCAAGTAGTGATAAATGGATTCAAGTTCCTCCAAGGAGTTCGATCAAATAAATTTGAGTAAAAAAGAAAATCTCAAAATGGTCAACATTGAGAATTGTTGCACTTCTAATAAAAAGCTCAAATTCATTGCTCTTCTTCAGCATTATATTGATGTTTTGGCATATTCTTATGATGATTTGAAATCTCTCAAGCCTAAAAAAATTCGACATGAAATTCTTCATAAAGTTGGGTCATCACCTTACAAGTAGAAACAAAGGTAATACAACCCAAAAATATTAGTACTATCCTTTCTAAGATCTAGAAAATGTTGAATGCAAGAATTATTTTTCCAATCCATCATTCCACCTGGATTGCTAACATAGTTCCTGTGAGAAAAAAGAATGGAGAATTTTGTATTTGTGTTGATTTCAGAAACCTAAATCAATCTTCTCTAAAAGATAACTATCCCCTACCCATCATGGATCAAGTGTTCCAAATAGTGACTAGTTTATAAATGTTATCAATGTTATATAGTTTTTCTAGGTACAACAAGTAGAAGTCAACGAAGCAGATCAGCATAAAAATGCTTTCACTACACCTTGGGGCACTTTTGCATATCATAGAATGCCTTTTAGTTTGATCAATACTAGAACCACCTTACCTTCAGAGTTGAAATGGGGAATTTTATTGTGGTATATCTTGATGACTTGACCATTTTTTCCAAACATCATCCTGATCATGTGCATCTCCTACAACAAGTGCTGGAATGTTGTTGGCAAAATGATATTTCTCTTAATCCCAAGAAGTCAATTTTTGGGGTTACAGAAGGTAAACTTATCGGTCATAATGTATCTCAAGAAAGCATAAAAATCAACTTAGAAAGAGTCAAATCTATCCAAAATCTTACTCTTCCTACTAGTAAGACTGCAGTTCATTCTTTCTTTGGAAAGGTGAATTTTCTACAAAGATTCATTTCGGAGTTTGTAGAGAAGACTCGCCACATTGTTGACATGATGAAGGGTAAAGCCACTTTTTGATGGAATACATAAGGCAAGTCATCATTTGAAGATATCAAGAAAGCAATCGCCCATGCACCAATCCTAGTTTGTCTAGATTATACCAAAGACTTCATAATATACAACTATGCTTCTGAGCATACACTTTCAGCCATTTTAGTTCAATTTTAAAAACAAAGAAGGTGTGGAATCTCCCATATCATTTATGAGTTGTCCTCTCAAATCTCATGAATTAAATTATTCAAATATGGAGAATCATTTTTATTCCATAGTTAAGGTTATAAAGCATTTCAGATTCTATATCCTGAATTCACATACTATTGTTTTGGTGCTTGATACAATAGTGAAGTCCATTCTAACTCAACAGGAGTTTGGTACTAAAAGGGGAAATTGGATTGCCAAGATTTAGGAGTTTGAACTTGATATCAAATCTACCAAACTTGTGCAGGGAAAAGGTCTCTGCCAATTGATTGTTGATAACATACTAAAGGAAAAAGGACATAAAGAAATAGAGGTCAAAGACATGCCTACAATTCTCTTCATCACTACTACTGATGAGTGGTATTACAATATCACTCATTTTCTTAACTATGGTGAGTGTCCCACCCATCTATCCTAAAAATAAAAAAGGAATGTTAAGTTAAAGGCTACTAACTATATCTTGTGGGATAATGGTTTGTATAAGAGAAGCCTTGATGGGGTATTTCTTTGTTGCATCGATAAGGTGCAACAAAGTAAACTTTTGGAGTCCTTCTATAATTTGGCTTGTGGATCAGATTTTTATACACTAGTGATAGCTCACAAGATTTTATGAGTGAGATACTATTGGCCTACACTATTTTAAGATGCTTACAAATGGGTACGTAGGTGTGAATTGTGTCAATAATTCATCGAGAAACTTAAATTAGCCACATTAACTCTCAATCCAGTGGTGACTGAAGAACCTTTTCAATAATGGGGTATTGATTTCATTGGCACCATGAACCCATACTCGAGTGTTAGACAAGACTATGTTCTCATTGCAATTGATTATTTTACCAAGTGGGTGGAAGCCATTCTAACTAAGCATGCTACTTCAGAAGTGGTATGTAATCTCCTTAAAGAAAATATTATTTCTTGATTTGGGGTCCCAACTAAGATTATAACATATAATGTTTCTTGTTTCACTTCTCAAGAGGTTACTAAGTTTTTCTACAATTATGGGATTTTTCTTTCCCACTCCTCCAACTACTATCTGCAAAGAAATGGTCAAGTAGAATCAAGAAACAAGAATCTGGTTACTATTATCAAGAAATTGGTAGATGATAATTAGAGGACTTGGCATAAAGCATTATTCAATGCTTTGTGGGTAGATAGAATTACACCCAAGAGGGAAATAGGTATGTCACCATTTCAACTTCTATATGGTTTGAATGCAGAGATATCAGTTACCCTAGAACTATCAGCACTAAAGTTGGCAAAGGCGATCTAAAATTTAACCTTTGAAAATTCTATTGATAAAAGGATCATGTGCCTAATCAAACTAGATGAGCAATGAAATATGGTAGGGGACTAGATTAATGCACATCAAAATTAGGTGAATAAACTCTTCAACAAGAGGGCAAGGATTCATGATTTTTAAATTGGAGATCAAGTCTTATTGTGGGACAAGAGGAGAGAACCAAAAGGAATGCATGGCAGATTTGATTCTTTGTGGAGAGGTCCATTTACCATTCATCAAGTCTATGGTGAAAATATCTTCTTGTTAGAATATCAAGATGGAACATCATTCTCATTGCCTCACAATGGGCAACATTTGAAACACTTCAATCCTTGAAGTATTAGATGAGTTCACTTGTACATTTATATAGTCTTATGTTTATTTGTTTTTGTTTGGTTTTTTGTGTCTTTTTCTTTCTTAGCTTAAATCCATGGCCCAATGGTCTGGATGAAGGCACTTAGAGATAGGTTTCTACTCCCATTTATCATTTCAAAGTTTGATCAATGGAAGTTTGCCAAGAAGAGCCAGTTGTTGTTCCCAAAATTAGCTATGCTCATTTTTGGAACAACCCCTATGAAACTTGTCTGTTTCATGTTTTTCACTCTAAGTTCATATTTCAAGACAAGTTTCTCTTGATCTTGAGTTTAGTCAACTAACATCCTTGAAAATTTCACAACCTTTCCTCATCACAATTTCTCAAAAAATGTGAAATTTGTTGAGGTCTCGATGGATTCAGAATGAAAATGGAGCTTTTCAAGGAGTTAGTTTTTATTTTTGTTTTCATGCAAGGTCAGAATTTTTTTTTGCCATTGCATATTATTTTTATTTTTCATGTAAAGACTACAATTTTTGTTGCCCTTAAATCCTTCCATGTAGGAGCAGTGAAAATTACCACCCTTGCATTCTTTTAAAGCATTCCATGCAAGAGCAGTGATTTTCATCACCCCTGCATTTCTTCCACCTCACATGTAGAGGTGTAAATTTTTACCACCCCTACATGATCTCAATTTTTACACGTGCCATTTATGGCTACATGTGCTAAGTTATTAGCATCAATTTTAACCCCTTTTAATGCTAATTTGAGCCTCATTTGATTATTTCAAGTTGTTTGCTCCTCCTCCCTACAACCAGTCAACCACGTGAACAAGTGGGATTGCAATTTTTTTGGCTTCAAGCATAGGATCTCAACTTTATCAGGTTAGTTTTGCATTCTTCTTTGTTTTATTTTCAAGTTTTCATTTTGTTATTTCTCATTTGTTTAAATTCTAGGTTTTTCTCTTTTCTCCTTTGTAGTTTGTCTATTTCTTCATTTTTCTCCTCCCTCTCCTCCTCATTATCGGCCAAGACTAAAATACCCAAAATATCCAAAATATATTAAACTGGTGTAGTGGCGGTGATTTTCACTACCTTTACACTAACTAACTGAACCAGTGTAATAGTGGCAAAAATTACCGCAATTACATAATCCTTTGCCATTTCTACAAGGGTGGCCAAAATCGCCACCCTTACACAAAGTTTTTCCCCCACGTGCATAGGTGGAAAAAATTGTTGCCCATGCACAACTTTCACATGAAATGGTAGCAAAAATTACTGCCTATGCACAAAAACTTTTCCTCACATGCAAGGGCGGCAATTTTTACCACCCCTGAATGCATTTCCTCAAATTTTCCTAACTCTAGGAAATTTTGAATTTTCACTTTTCTAAGCTCACTTCCCTTTGACTTTCCAACCTACTCATGCCTTAGCCCTTTCAAATACATTCCCATGGTCGTGATCACCAACATGCAGTTTTCCTAGATTATCGATATTTCTCCTAATTACATGATCATGATTCTTGTTGTAGTTTTTCTCAAGGATCCTTCTTCATCAACATCCTTTTGACAAAAGTTCTTCTAGATGACTGAGGTTTCCTTGAAGAAGTCAAAGACAATGAAGTACAAGTATCAAGGTGTTTTTCCAATCACCTTAATTGCTTCTAATGTCGATGACATTAGGGATACAGAGATCGATCACATGGATGTGGCTAAATTCATGGAAAGAACCAAATCAAGAAATCTCAGCCATGAAATGAAGAAGATAATCCATAGTAATATTCATCTAGTATCTTCTTTTCCTATAGTAGCTCACCACACAGAGTTCATTCTCCAATGCGCTTAGTTTTATTATAAGGATACCAGGGCTATATTAGATGCTGGTGGTAATGTAGTGATTAGACTAGACCATAAGTTCATCAACAAAGTATGCATGTGTCCTCCCGCTACTGATGTATTAAAGCTTTACTTTGATGAGGCATAAAGGGAATATGACAAAGATCCTAAAAGAGTGAAGAAAGTGATCAATAATAGATGGCTCAAGACTCCTAGAGTGAACTTGTCAAGATGGCCATAAAACTTTCTAAGGAGTGATTTTATAGAAGAAATTGGTGACATGATCACTCTTCTCAATAGGGTAAGAGGTTTACCTTCTTCTTCTCAGTTTTACGAATGGATGTACCCCTTCATCAAGATAATTCTCTAAAGCAAACAAGTCATTTTTTGGGGAGAAAAAATTAGTAATGTTTTGCATGAGTAATTGATAAGGGTATCCACTACCTCTAAATTCTACATGAATTCATACCTAGTATATATTGCAGCATCGATGAGAACCTTCACAGGTTTAACATCAAAGAGAGAGGAAAATAACCCCTAGTGTCAATATCACCCTCAGTTGACATTGAAGGGTTTTATCCATCATTTTAGGAGACTGAATGACACTTTATTTTCAATATTTTTGTGCCTCTTTGATCCCCAATTAGAATAGAAAAGAAAGTCAGATGAAGCTTGCACAGTTGTGAATGACTTTGGATGTATGTTTTTGCAATTTCCTTCTTTTTCTTAACTACGGATTGGGTTTTTCCAAGGTCATCCTTATATGCTTCCAAGGTTTCCTTCAGACATATTTATCTTGATGGAGCTATGCAGGCAAATTATTGTCGTACACAATAAGGAGATGGAACTCAAAAAACCCAGTTCAAGTTCCTGATTGAAATTGGCCAATTTTTAGTGTTGACCATTGGAAAAGCTAGAGTCATGGAGACTAAAATGCAACTCATAACCATGAAGCATTTCAAAAGGAGACCAAATTTTGACTACAAAGGCATAAAGGACATGATTAGAAGTAAGACCCAATTTCATGAGCCTATGATCGAAGACGTTTGGGTCAATTTGAGGACAGCAGAAGACATCAAAAAAATGGACTATAGTAGATAGTCTCTTGAGCAAATAAAATATCTAGGACTCACTGATATCTTTGATAATCTAGTGGATGATGGAGATTTGATCAATAATAGATACCATGTTGAACAGGTCGCTAATGCCCCTCTTCCCCCAATCTAATGGTCTCTAAAGGAGTTGACTTCCTTGAGGATAAGATTTAAACCAATATTGGTAAACACCAATGATTGGTTAGCAAATAAGGGAATCACTTTGAAAGAGTTCATTACAAGATCAGAAGCTAAATTTTGAGAAGAAATAAGGAGAAGAGCAAAAAATAGGATGAAGAATAAAAGTGATGTTCCTTCTCCTTCTAGGCCACATAAGCCTATGATCATATTTGTAACAAAGAAATCAAAAGTTACAAAAAAAAAGCCAAAAACCACATATATGGAGGTTGAGAAGAAAAGCACTGAAGACCCAATAGTAGAGCAAATAGAGACTGATAATAGGCCCGCAGATCAATAGGAAAAGGAAACTCTATCTCTACGAGAGGGTGTGCAGCCAAAAATAAGAATTTCTTCTTCCCCACCTAGCACACCATTTGTAACTCCACCTATTTCTCCAATCAATGGTCCCTCTTCTAGAGCAACCTCTCCTTCCAAAATTATTTTTAACAACCCCCAAGGCACTTTTGGAGGTATTCTTCATTCCTCTAGGTCAATCCCCAGTTTGTCATCTCCATATTTTGACATCAAGATAGTTCTACTTTTGATCATTCAGTAGAAGGTATAGCTCTTACTAAGACTCCACTTATTATTTCCACCACTGGTGCAAGTACGACTCTAGTAATGATGACAATGGAGATTGCTCCTAATATAAGTACTTCTACACTCCCACCTTGGTTGTCAACTTATAAGCCCAAAAGGAAAAAATAAGCCCTCTCTCCAAATTGCTTTGACTTTAGTAAAATGGTGCCAGTAAAATTTAAGAATCCCAAGAAGATAAAGATTCTTTCAAAGATGATTGGGGATAAAGGGTGCAAATTTCTAGAAATAGCTAAGCCTCCATAGGATGCAACTCTTGAAAATTTTGATATCAATAACTACTCTATCTCTCAAGTTGAGTTAGGTAAGATAACTCATGAAAGTACTAAGAATGATTTGCAATCAGTGATGGACATTATAGTTTATAAATTTGATAGGGAAAAAGAGATGAAGGACCATTATAAGGCAATGGTGGAACAATTGACTATAGTGATAAGGAGAATCACTTTAACTCCAAAAGAAGTAACTCCAAAGGCTATCTCCATAGATGACCCCATGATTTAGAAATTAGAAAGGACCTATCTCAAAGGAAAAGTAATTGAAGAGTACTTAGAATTTCCTTGCTCAAAGAGCTATCTGAGAAGATAGGTAAAATGAGGAAAATGAGAGCAAAACTAAATGATATTGTCAATATCATTTCTCAGGATATTGAAAGTATAGATAAATATCTCAACAAATGGATAGACATGAAAAAACTTAAGATAAGCACTCTAATATCAATTGACATCATTGCTGATAGAGATTCTTATACTGAGACTAAAGAGGCACTGATATATAGGAGTCAAGCGCCTAAGGAATTGATCAACATCCTCGAATCTTCAAGAGACCTTGGTGAATAAAGTGATATCAATTTGTTGCATAAGCTGGAGGAGTTATCTTGCAAACTTATATCTCAAGATAACCAATTCATTTCAGTTGAAGAAATGATTCAGGAGTTTGAAGGAATGTTCTAAAACGAATTCAAGGAGAAATCATTTTTAGTGGCTTCAGTGGATAATATTTTGGACAATCAGTTAACTAGGGATAATCTAAAAACTAGGTTAACAAATCATGAAAAATCAGTTACAATGGCGAAAGATGCCATAGTCATAGCTAGGGTAATCTTCAAGAACATCCTTACTCCAAATAGTATTAAAATGCAAGTAGCTATCGACATGTACGATGCTCATATGAAGACTGAGGATAAAGATTGAAATCATTCATCCTTCATTTGGTTTCCATTTGCACTTTTTTAATCACTTTAGACATTTTCACATGTACTTTTTTAAGGTGTAAATACATGTCAAAATTTGGAAAGTCCAAAGTCAATAAGGACTCCCATCTTTGACTAGGTCAAAGTTTGTAAATATTTTTTAAATCCTCAAGGCTTCTCCCTATAAATAAAGAGAGCCTCTTTTGTAATATGGATCTTTTTGTAATTGAAATCAAAAACTCTGCCCAAATTGAGATGCTTCCTGAGACTTTGAGATCAGATTGTAAATCATATTTTCTTGAATGAATGAGAAAGCAGGTTATTTTTTAGACTTTGTGTTGGAATAACTTGTGTTATTTAGGAGATTGTTCTTATGTCCTTTTCCTAATAATATCTCATCTATTTGATTAAACAAGAAAAGTGTGTGGAAATTATCTAAATATGTTTTGAAGTTAATTATGAAGAATTTTTGCTTCTATAATTACCTTTAGTACATGTTTTTCATATTTTAGTTAGAAGGGTATTAGAAAGGCTTTGAATTACTTTTATCCTTTGTGATCTTATGCTCTATTGTAGTTTTCAGTGGAGACTTTGAGCTACACTTCATTCTATTGTTACATATGCCATAAATCAATAAGGGAAGCAATGAAAGACTTTGTGTTTTCATGGGTTTCTCGTGGATCCAATTACTACTCGATAAGTTTTTTTGTTTTTTGTTGAACATCATTTTTGAAAGAAGAGAAATGGCTTCAGTCATTACCCAAGATTTCTCCTTTGCCTTGTGAACATCATCTCTAAAAAAAGAGAGATGGATGGTGTGATCTCACCCTTGAGTCTATTTTCAATTTATATTAATATATAGTAGTTTATAGGTAACCTCCCCTTGATGAAAGGAGAGATTTATCTCACTATGTTGTGGTAAACCTGCACTTTTTGCCATATAAATCTTGTGTTGTGGTCAATATACCCATTTTTCCATCAGTTGATGAAAAAATATTCACCCAATAATCATTACCCTATGTGTTAAGTTATCATCATCCTCAACCAAGTTTATCATGTTTTCCATAATCAGGGTCTAATGATTATAACCGCCTATGGGAAAATCATTGCACACCATCCCACTTGCATTTCTCAATGATTATAAGCACCTTTGGGAAAATCATTGTGTTGTCACCACTTTACTTTTTCTATCTATACAGGGGCATGTTATTATCTTGTTTATCTATCTTAACTAAGATAGCTCCATCTTCTCAATGATTATAAATGCATTTGGGCAAATCATTGTGTTATCATACCATATTGCCACTATCGACGTATAATGTTTATAATTACCTTTGGGCAAAACATTGTACATTGTCCCACTTGCATTCTCAATGATTTTAACTATTTTTTCAATATCATTATGTTTTCACCCCATCATCTTTTCTTTCTTTGGTCCCCTCATTTTGCTTCTTTTTAAGGGAACATTTTCTAACTTAATTATGCCAAGCATTCCCTTGAGGGGGCATCATATAGTTAGTTTATCATCATAGCAATTATAGGAATATAGGACCTTTTCATTCTTTGATAAAATGTTACTATGCTTATATCTTGCAATGCCTTCCTAAATTGGGGAAAATTGTAGACACCTAAATCTAGCCACCAATGACCTCCAATCGAGCTTTTGGCCAATTTCCATTCAAAATGCACAATTTGGCCTAAAAACACTAAAACACGCTAAATGATGTAAAATTGACATATTCAAGTGCCAATTTGGGCCAAGGTATCCCTAAATGAGGTAATGCAATTTATGGGATAGCTAACTTTGATCAGATCATTCTAAGTCAAAATGCTAATTTTACACCTAGGTGCTCTAGATTGCTCTTTTCTATCAAATCTCTTACACAAGACATGTGCCTTTGTTATTTTTTGTTGGTAACATCCTAAATAGGAATATGGTTCCAAGCATCTAACATCTCCTTATAATTCCAATCTAATCAAATTTTGGACCAATAATAAGACATTTTGATCAATTTGAGTAATTTGTGCACAAAGTGCTAAAACATGCTTAAGAGATAATTAATCCAAATCAAGGCCTAATTAATAATTCCATGGAAACTTGTTGAATACTTTTTTTTATAAATGAATATTTAATACCTTCATCATCAAGTGACCTCATTTCTTAAGAAGACATCCCTAGGCCATAAATGTCATAAATATCAGGATTCATACCCTACATGCCTCATCAATGCCTTCCATGATGACCTATATGCCAATTAATTGCACCTTCTTCCAATTTCATGATGTGGATAATTATAAAATTAATTAAAAAATTTGATTAATCCTCAACCAAACATGTCAATCTTAGGATAGATGGTTCAAGTTGATTCTAGACATTCTCAAAAATCTATAAATAAAGTGGCCATGAACATCATTTTAAAGACATGATTATGCAAAGTGATAATACACAAATTATTCCAAAAATTAATTTCAATTAGTGTTAGCATGATAAATTGATTCCAATCTAAGCCAAGCCAAAGCCACAAGGTGCCAAGGAGAGATGGAGCTAGCTAGGCTTCCATTGCAAAGGAATTCATGAGCACAAGCCGAGCAAACCACTACAAAAATAATTTTTGAGCATCCAAGGGAGGTAAAAGAAGTTTTATTTTGTTTTTTATTTGTGTGTTTCATTCATGTTTCTTAACTAAGCTCTCCCTAGTGTTTAGGCTTAGAGATGTTATGCTAGTTAGTGTTAGTCTTTCATTTTTATTTTTATTTTAGAACTAACACCATACTAACCATCCTCTCTTGAGTCAAATTCCTTAGATCAAATCCTTTGTTAGAATATTTAGGATTCTGACTCATATAGATCTTTTCCAAATTAAATCGATTATCTTTCAAAAATGAATGAATAAAGTGATACCTGAGTTGTATATGTTTGGTTCTTGAGTTTAATGTTGAGTTATTTTCTAAATAAATCATACTTTGACTATCACTATATAACCTATAATGTTCATGTTTATGTCTTAACTCCTCCATGAACTATTGCATCCACATCATCTCCTTGCTAGCTACTATAGATGTAACATATTATGTCTCTATAGTTGACAAAGCAACTATCTTCTATAATTTTGAAATGAAAATAGCTTTTGTATCACCAACAATGAAAACATAACGTGGGGTGCTCCTCTTACCATCCAAATCTCCATCAATTACTACATAAACATATCCTTTTAAAGTAGCATCTAAACCTTCATAGCATAACTATATATCAATAGTCCCTCTCAAGTACCTAAGAATCTACTTAATTACATTCCAATGTTATTTTCCTATATTATTCACAAACTTATTGACAACTCCCACTGCATGAGCAATATCTATCATTGCACACACCATAACATACATTAAACTTCCAACTACTAAAACATATGGAAATTTAGACATGTAATTGGTTTCTTCCTACATTTTAAAACATTGTTCTTTGCTTAATTTGAAGCGCCCTCCCAAAGGTGTAATTATAGGTTTTGCATCTTGCATATTGAACCTGACTAACACCTTCTTTATGTACTCTTATTGAGCTAATGACAATTTTTTATTTTTCATGTCTCTTTTTATTCACATACCAAGGTATTGCTTTATAGCACCCAAATTCTTCATTAAAAATAAATTTTGTAATTTTATTTTGTGATCATTTATATCCTACATGTTAGACACTACATCACACATTTTATCTACATATAATAAAAAGATAATATATCTGCCATTATCTAATCTCTTAAAAAACACACAATGATCATAATGACATCTACTATAACCTTTTAATATCATAAACACATCAAATTTCAAATACCACTACCTTGGAGCTTGCTTTAGACCATACAAACTCTTATTTAACCTGCACATAATTTTTTCCTTACCTTTTCCTTTGTATCCATGTGGTTGCTCCATATATATTTCCTCCTTCAAATCACCAGGAAAGAAATCAATATTCACATCTAAGTATTAAAGGTGAAAATATTCTACAGCTACCAAAATTAAAATAGTTATTTTAGAAGACATTTTTACAACTGGAGAAAATATTTTATCAAAATCAATACCCTTATTTTGTGCAAATCCCTTTACAACAAGTCCGACCTTGTATCTCTATTTTCTTCCATCTTCTTCCTTTAACCTATAAACTCATTTATTATGTAATTCTCTTTTACCCATAGGTAACTTAACCAAATCCCTTGTTTGGTTATGTTCCAATAAGTCCATCTCCTCTTTCATACCTTACTCTCACTTTTTCTGGGTTTCTACCTACATTTCTTCTTCATAGCTTTCTGGCTCACCGCCATCAGTTAATAATAGATAATAAAGTGAAAGAGAGTATTGTTTAGGGAGTCTACTTACTCTGGTAGATCTTCTAACTACAATTTCAAGAGTTTGAGGTACTTGTTGTTGTATTTGTTGCACATTTTGATTTTATGGCACTTTTGGAATTTTATTTCTTTTGATTTCATCAAGTATTACCTATTCTATATTTGTGTTTTCTTGTTTCTTTTCCTTAAACTAATCTCTATACATGACCTCATTAAATATCACATCTCCACTCTTAATGATTTTATGATTTTCAAAATCCCATAAATGGTAACCAAAATCATTAACTCCATATCTAATAAAAGTATATTTCTTGGATTTTGATTCAATATTAGTTCTATTTTCTTTATAAATATGGGTAAATGCTTCACAATTGAAAGCATTTAAGAGGTAATAAACTACCTTTCTACCTATCCATACTTCTTCTAGAATGCCACAATCCAAAAGACTTGAAAGTCTTTTATTTATTAAGTAAACAATAGTATCCACAACATCTAGCCAAAATTATAAGGGTAACCTTGCATATAATTTATTGCCCCTATTACACTCCATGATTGTCTTGTTCATCCATTTTGACACACTTTTTTGTTGTGGTGTTCTTGGAACTATCTTCTCTCTATGAATCCCATGTGATGAACAATAATTATCAATTTTGTGTTGTAGTATTCACCTCCATTATCTGATATGACACACTTCAACTTATTTCCTATTTCATTATCAACCAAACCTTTTTATTTCTTAAAATTATTAAAAATGTTAGATTTTTTTCGTATGAAATAAACCTAAGTTTTTCTAGTTACATCATCAATAAAAGTAGCATAATAATAAGAGCCACCAAGGAATGATACTTGAGTTGGTCCCAATACATATGTATGCACAAGCTCTAACTTTTCATTCTTATTTATCTTCCCAACTTTGAAAAATTTGACTCTCTTATATTTTATATACACATAATGCTCACAAAATTCCAAATCCACCTTCTTCAAATCTGGGAACAAATTTTTTGAGTGAAGAACTTGCATCCCCTTCTCAGTCATGTGGCCAATTCTATGGTGCCATTATTTTATATCCACTTCTATTAAAGTTAAATTAATATAAGTGTCAACATTACCATTAGATAAATATAATATACCTACCTTATCTCCTTCTATTATTACCCATGATCCTTTAGTGACCTTCCATGAATTGTTTGCAAATATAACTACGCAGCCCTCACTTCCCAACTGCCCTATTGTAATTAGATTTCTTCTCAATTCAAGAACATGCCTCACCTATTTCAAAAACCATTTATTTCTATTTTGTAGTTTTATTTATATCTTACCCTATGCTATAATTTTATAGGGTTCACCATCACCCAAATAAACATTCCCAAAATCACCTTGAACATAGTCTTGAAACTATTTCTTATAAGGTGTAGCATGAAATGAAGTCCCTAAATCTAACACCCAATAATAATTAATATTATCTAAACAAATGGTTAAATCTTCTTGTAACACATCACCTAATACATTTGCTTCCTTATTTTTATTTTGTTGTCCATCTCCTTGTTTTCCTTTTAAAAACCAACAATCTTTCTTCAGGTGTCCTTTCTTCTCATAAATCCAACACACCAACATTCCTCTAGATTTGGATCTGCCCTTATTATACATACCATGGTTCCCTAGGCTCTTTCATCTATATTTTCATCTTTCCCTATTCTCCATGGTCAAAATATTACCTGATGTCTCACCTGTGCTTTTTTATCACATTTCTTCACTAAAAATAACACATATAACATCATCAAACTTTAAAGTGTTTGAACCAAAGAAATAATTACTCTTAGCCATGACCAAGACATTCCATATTTCTATCAATGAGTACATAATTAAAATATTCCTAACCTCATCATCAAAATTTACTCCTACAAAGCTTAACTAATTTATGACCATGTTAAATTTATTTAAATGATTAGCAATAAACCCACCTTTTGACATTTCTATATTAAATAAATGTTTCATAATAAATACCTTGTTGGAGGTTGAGGGTTTTTCACACACTCTATTTAATGCCTTTATCACATCCTCTGTTATATTTTCTTATGAAATATTAAAGGCCACCGATGTCGTTAGACATAGTTAAATTGTTCATTGTGTCTTTCTATCAAGAACCTCCCAATCTTCATCCTTCATAGTTATTAGTTTCTTTGATATTCTACCCAATGGTAGGAAATTATCCTTCTTATATAGATAGTCCTCCATTTTCATCTTCCATAGCTATTATTTTTGGCCACTAAACATTTTGACCTTCAACATCACTTCTTTCACCATAGTTCCCACTCGAACTAGGAAACCTCTTTTCCTATGATTTTATTTGCCAAATAAACATTTAGCTCTGATACTAGTTGTTAAGAATACAAAACACAAAGAAATATTAATGAATTAAATACATAAATAAAATGCAAAAAACACAACACAATAGAGACATATATCTAATGTGGTTCACCCAATATGGGCTAGGTCCACACAAAAATAGTTGGTCCTTATTATTAAGTCCAACAAATCAAGGGAAAAATGTGTATTACAACCACTGCAATATCCTCTTCACTCATATACAATATGATGTCATAATTTAAATACCTTAATATCAAAAGGAGGGTTACATATTGGGAAAAAATACACAAACATAATTTATATTGTTAGACCTGTAACATAATAGTGAACGGTCTAGATTTATTATGAAATTATAATATTTTATAGTGTATTTTTAACAACATTTTACTTCAGGGGTGATACCCATAAACCCCCACCAATGGGGCTCCAAAATAGGTTTTCACCCTCCATGTACCCCCATGGTGACCCTAATAGAGGGGAGTTACCCCCCCCCCCACACCCCTTGTTGGGAACTAGGCATCAAAATAGTATCAAGCTCCACCATCCAACAATCTTCTACTTAGAGACTGATTATTGTAAATCCACCACTATAACTCTTTATTTTACTTTTCTTTACACTTTGACCCTAGTATGTTTCGCATCTTCCTTCTTATCCTTGAATACCTATTGAATTTGAACAACTCTCTAGTTTCTTTATAGTGACTACCTTTGTTAGCATATCTCTAGGATTTTGACTCGTATGGATCTTTTCCATCTTTAGTTGACCATCCTCCAAAACTAAATGAATAAAGTGATACCTGAGTTGTATATATTTGGATCTAGAGTGGAATATCAAGTTATTTTCTAAGTAAATTACTCTTTGGCTATCACTATATAAGCAATAATCTTCCTATTTATGTTTTAACTCTTCCATGAACCAAATACATCTATATCATCTCCTTGCTATATTTTATAGTTGTAACATATTCTACCTCTATAATTGATAAAAAAAACTATCTTATACAATTTTGAAATCCAACAAAGGGTTGTATCACCAATAGTTAAAACAAAACATGTGGTGCTCCTCCTATCATCTAAATCTCTAACCATGTCTGCATCAACATATCCTTGTAAGGTAACATCTAAACCTTCATTTCATAACTATCTGTTAGTGGTCCTTCTCAATTACCTAAGAATATACTTGATTTTATCTTAGTTCTTTATTCCTAGATTATTCATAAACCTGCTGACAACTCTCACTAAATGAGCAATATCTGGTCTCATGCACACCATAGCATACATTAAATTTCCAACTGTTGAAGCATATGAAACTTTAGACATGTAATTGATTTCTTCCTATATTTTATGACACTATTCCTTGCTTAAATTGAAATACCCTCCCAAAGGTGTACTTATAGGTTTTGCATATTGAACCTGACTAATACCTTCTTTATATACTATTATTGATATAAGGTCTCTTGTTATTCTTATAGCATGGATTTGATTTATAACACACAATCTTTCATTACAAATGAATTTGTTAATTTTATTTTGTAATAATTTATATCTTGCATGTTATACACTACAACAAGCATGTCATCTACATACAATAACAAGATAATATAGTTTCCATTAACTAATCTCTTAAAATAGACACAGTAGTCAGAATGACATCTACTATAACCTTTTTCTATCATAAACATGTAAAATTTTGAATATCACTACCTTGGAGCTTGCTTTAGACCATACAAACTCTTCTTCAACCTACACACCATTTTCTCCTTACCTTTTACTTTGTATCCATGTGGTTGCTCCATATATATTTCTTCCTCCAAATCACCATGATGGAAAGTAGTATTCACATCTAACTATTCAACATCCAATTCTTCTACTTCTAAAAAACTTAAAATAGTTCTTATGGAAGTCATTTTACAACTGAAAAAATATTTCATCCAAATCAATACCTTTCTTTTGTGCAAACCCCTTTACAACAAGTTTGGCCTTGTATTTTTTTTTTTACATCCTTCTTCTTCCTTCAACCTATAAACCCACTTATTCTATAATGTTCTTTTACCTGTAGGAAACTCATCTAAATTCCAAGTTTGGTTATATACCAAGGATCACATCTCATATTTCATTCCTTACTCCCACTTATTTATGGTTTCTACTTGCATTGCTTCTTTATAACTTTCTATCTCACCACCATCAATTAATAATAAGAAATACATTGAAGGAGAGTATCGTTCAGGGTGTCTACTTACTCTAGTAGATCTTATAACTACACTTTTAGGAGTTTGAGATACTTATTTTTGTATTTGTTATACATTCTAATTGTCTATCACTTCTGTAATTTTATTTCCTATGATTTCATCAAGTATTGCATATTTTATATTTGGCTTTTCTTGTTTCTTTTCTTGCAACTGATATTTGTACATGACCTTCTCATTAAATATCACATCTCTACTCCTAATGATTTTACAATTTTAAAAATCCCATAAACGGTAACCAAAATCATTAACTCCTTATCCAATAAAAGTTTATTTATTGGATTTTGCTTCAAGCTTGGTTCTATTTTCTTTATTAATATGGAAAAATGCTTCACAACCAAAAGTATTTAAGATAGAATAATCTACCTTTTTACCTATCCATATTTATTTTAGAATTCCACCATAAAAAGGACTTAAAGGCCCTCTATTTATTAAATTAATAGTAGTATTCATAAAATCTACCCAAAACTATAAGGGCAACCCTGCATGTAATCTCATGCTCCTTGTACGCTCCATGATTATCCTATTCATCCTTTCTGACACACTATTTTGTTTTGGTGTTCTTGGAACTATCCTCACTCTATGAATCTCATGTGATGAATAATAAATATCAGATTCTTTTCTTCAATATTCTCCTCCATTGTCTGATCTGACACACTCAACTTATTTCTAGTTTCGTTCTCAACCAAACCTTTTGATCTCTTAAAAGTATCAAAAACATTAGATTTTTTTTGTATGTAATAAATCCAAGTTTTTTTAGTTACATCATCAATAAAAGTAACATAATAATATTATCCACCAAGGAATGATACCTAATTTGATCCCCATACATTTGTATGCACAAGCTTTAACTTTTCATGCTTCTTTATCTTCTTAACTCTAATAAATTTGACTCTCTACTATTTTCTTTACACACAATGCTCATAGAATTCTAAACCCACCTTCAAATTTGGCAACAAATTCTTTGAGTGGATAACTTACATCCCCTTCTCACTCATGTCCTCAAGTCTATGGTGCCATGATTTTGTATCCACTTATGTAGAATCTAAAGTAATAGAAGAGTCAACATTACCATTAGATAAATATAATGTACCTACCTTCTCTCCTTTTTCTATTACCAATGATCTTTTAATTACCTTCCATGATTTTTTTACAAATATAACTATGCATCCCTCTCTTCCCAATTGCCCTATTGAAATTAGATTTATTCTCAACTCAAGAACATGCCTCACCACTTTTATCAACCATTTGTTTCCATTCTATAATTTTATCTATATCTTACCCTTTCTTATAATTTTACATGGTTTACCATCACCCAAATAAACCTGCCCAAAACAACCTTGAAAATATTTCTTATGGAGTGTAGCATGAAATGAAGCCCCTGAATTTAACACCTAAGAATTATTAATATTATCCAAATAAAGGATTAAATCATCTTGTAACACATCACCTACTACATTTGATTCCTAATTTTTATCTGGTTGTCAATCTCCTTATTTTCCTTTTCAAAACCAACAATCTTTCTTTAGGTGTCCTCTCTTCTCATAAATCCAACACATCAACATTCATTTAGATTTAGATCTACCCTTATTAGACTTACCATGATTCCAATTGGGCGCTTTCCTCTATCCTTTTGTCTTCCCCTATTCTCCATAGTCAAAGCATTACCTAATGTCTCACATGTGATTTTCAATCACATTTTCTTTCTAAGAATAACACCCATAACATCATTAAACTTTAAAGTGCTTGAACCAAAGATATAATTACTCACAACCATGACCAAGCCATTCCATATTTCTAGCAATGAGCACAAAATAAAAAGAGCCCTAACTTCATCATCAAAATTTACTCCTACAAAGCTTAACTAATTTGTGACCATGTTAAATTCATTCAAATTATCTGCAATAGACCCACCTTCTGACATTTCTAGATTAAATAAATGCTCCATAAGAAATACCTTGTTCAAGGCTAATGGTTTTTCATACACTTTATCTAATAACTTTATCACATCCTCTATTGTCTTTTATTTTAAAATATTGAAGGCTAATGATGCTACTATGCACAACCATATTTTTCCTTGTGCCTTTCTATTAAGAATGTCTCAATATTCATCCTTCATAATTGTTGGCTTCTTTGCTATTATATCCAATGGTAAGAAAATATCTTTCTAATATAGATAGTATTCCATTTGCATCTTCCATATTTGGTAGTTTTGGTCACTAAACTTTTCGACATTAAACATGAATTATTCTGCCATTTCTCCCACTTGAACCAAGAACCCTTGTTTCTACAATTTTCTCTACCAAATAAACTTTTGGCTCTTATACCAGTTGTTAGGAATACAAAACATAGATAAATATTAATGAATTAAAGATAGAAATAAAATGCAAAAAATATAACATAATAGAGACATAAATTTAGAGTGATTCACCCAATATGGGATACGTCCACATAAAAATAGTTAGTCCTTATTATTATTTGGTCTAATAAATAAAGGGAAAACCCTACAATATAACCACTGCAATATCCTCTTCACTCACATATAGCATGCCACCATAATTTCAATACCCTCATCAAAAAGAGGGTTAAATATAAGTTAAAAAAATGCACAAACATAATTTTTACCATTAAATTTGTAACCTAATAGTGAATGTTCTAGATTTATTATGAAATTATAATATTTTATAGTGTATTTTTAACAGAAAAATTTATTCAATGGTACTACCCCCAAACCCCCACTAGGAGGGTCTCCAAAATAGGCATCCACCCCGTAAGACTCCCATCAAGAACTGGGCATTAAAACAAGATCAGGTTCCACCATCCAATAATCTCCTACTCGGAGACTGATTATTGCAACTCCACCACTACAAATCTTGGTTGGAATTTTCTTTAAACTTTGACCCTGTCATGTTTCTTATCTTCTTTATTATCATTGAAGACCTATTAAATTTTAACAACTCTTTAATGATTATCTTTGTTAGTATATCTATAGTATTATAACTCATATGGATATTTTCCAAATTTAGTTAACCATCCTCTAAAACTGAATAATTGAAGTGATACCTACATTGTATATATTTGGTTCTTTAGTGGAATGCCAAGTTATTTGCTAAATGAACAACACTTTGGATATCACTATACAACCTCCAATCCTCATTATTATGTCTCAAATCTTACATGAACCATTGCATATATATCATCTCCTTACTAGCTTCTGTAGATGCAACATATTCTACTTTTATAGTTGAAAAAGTAACTATATTCTACAATTTTGAAATCCAACTAACTATTGTATCACTAATAGTGAAAATATAACATGAGGTGTTCCTCCTACCATCTAAATCTCTAATCATGTCTACATCAACATATCCTTATAAGGTAAAATTTGAACCTTCAAATCATAATAATTTATCAATGGTTCCTCTCAAGTACCTGAGAATCCACTTGACAACATCTCAGTGTTCTTTTCTTGGATTATTCATAAACCTACTGACAACTCCCACTACATGACCAACATATGGTATCATGTGCACCATAGCATACATTAAACTTTCAAATATTGAATCATATGGACCTTTAAACATGTAATTGATATCTTCCTATATTTTAGGACACTATTCCTTGCTTAATTTAAAGTGCCCTCCCAAAGTTATAGGTTTTGCATCTTGCATATTGAACCTAACTAACACCTTATTTATGTACCCTTCTTGAGATAATGTCAATTTTCTATTTTTCATGTCTCTTGATATTCTCATACCAATAATTTTATTTTCATCACCCAAATCTTTCATTGTAAGTGAATTTTCTAATTTTATTTTGTGACCATTTATATCCTACATGCTAGACCCTGCAATAAGCATTTTATCTACATACAATAACAAGATAATATATCTACCACTACCTAATCTCTTAAAAAAGACATAGTGGTTAGAATGACATCTAATATAACCTTTTTCTATCATAAACATGTTAGATTTCAAATACTACTACCTTGGAGCTTGCTTTAAACCATACAAACTCTTCTTCAAGCTACACACCATTTTTTACTTACCTTTTACTTCGTATCCCTGTGGCTGCTCCATATATATTTCTTCCTCCAAATCACCATGAAATAAACCAATAATCGTGTCTAACTATTCAAGGTGCAAATCTTCTATAAATATCAAACTTAAAATAGTTCTTTTAGAAGTCATTTTTATAACTGAAGAAAATATTTCATCAAAATCAATACCTTTATTTTATGAAAACCCCTTTAGAACATGTCTAGCTTTGTATCTCTTTTTTCTTCCATCTTCTTCCTTCTACCTATAAGCCAATTTATTTTGCAATGTTATTTTACCTTTAGGTAGCTCAACCAAATCCCAAGTTTGGTTATGTGCCAAGGAGTCCATCTCCTCTTTCATGCCTTGTCCCACCCACTTCTTTCTAGTTTCTACCTACATTACTTCTTTAGAGCTTTCTAGCTCACCACCATCAGTCAATAATAAATAATAAAGATAAGGAGAGTATCATTCAAGGAATCTATTTACTCTAGTATATCTTCTAACTACACTTTCAGGAGTTTGAGGTAATTATTGTTATATTTGTTGTACATTCTTATTTTTTGGCACTTTTGGAATTTCATTTTTTGTGATTTCATCAAGTACTACATACTTTATATTTGGATTTTCCTATTTCCTTTCCTACATCTGATCTTTGTACATGACCTTCTCATTAAAGATCACATCTCTAATCCTAATGATTTTTTAATTTTAAAAATCCCATAAACAGTAACCAAAATTATTAAATTCATATCTAGTAAAAGTAAATTTTTTGAATTTTGATTCAAGATTGGTTATATTTTATTTATCAATATGGACAAATGCTTCACAACTTAAAGTATTTAATAAGGAATAATATACCTTTTTACCTATCCATACTTCTTCTATAATGCCACCATCCAAAGGAATTTAAGGACCTATATTTATTAAGTAAATAGTAGTATCCATAACATCTACAGAAAACTATAAGGGAAACCCTGCATGTAATCTCATGCTCCTTGCACGCTTCATGATTGTCTTATTCATCCTTTCTGACACACCATTTTTTGTGGGGTTCTTAAAACCATATTCTCTCTACAAATCCCATGTGATAAAGAATAATTATCAAATTATTTACTATAGTATTCACCTCTATTATCTAATCTGAAACACTTCAACTTATTGCTTATTGCATTCTCAACCAAAGCTTTTGATTTATTTAAAGTATCAAAAATATTATATTTTTTCGCATGAAATAAACCCAATTTTTTCTAGTTGTATCATCAATAAAAGTAAAATAATAATAAGATCTACCAAGGGATGATACCTGAGCTGGTCTCAATACATTTGTGTGTACAAGCTCTAACTTTTCATCATTCTTTGTCTTCCCAATTTTGATAAATTTGACTCTCTTCTATTTTTTGTACACACAATGCTCACAGAATTCCAAATCCACCTTCTTCAAATCTGACAACAAATTATTTAAGTGGAGAACTTGCATCCCCATCTCACTCATGTACCCAAGTGTGTCATAATTTTGTATCTACTTCTATAGAATCTAAAGTAACAAAAGAGTCAACATCACCATTTGATAAATATAATGTACCTACCTTCTCTCCTTTTTTTATTACCAATGATCTTTTAGTGACCTTCCATGAATTTTTTGCAAATAAAATTGTATAGCCCTCACTTCCCAACTGCCCTATTAAAATTATATTTCTTCTTAATTAAATAACATGCCTCACCTTTTTCATCAACCATTTGTTTACATTATGTAATTTTATATGTACCTTACCCTTTCCTACAATTTTACATGTTTCACCATCACCCAAATAAACCTACCCAAAATCACCTCGAACATAGGCTTGAAAATATTTCTTATGGGGTGTAGCATGAAATGAAGCCCCTAAATATAACACCCAAGAATCATTAATATTATCTAAAGAAAGGATTAAAGCATCTTGTAAAAAATCACCTACTACATTTGCTTCCTGATTTTTATCTTGTTTTCCATCTCATTGTTTTCCTTTTTGAAACTAATAATATTTTTTTAGATGTCCTTTCTTCTTGAAAATCCAACACACCGAGTTTCTTCTAGATTTAGATATACCCTTCTTAGACTAACCATGATTTTATGGGCCTTTTCCTCTATCCTTTTGTCTTCCCCTATTTTCCATATTTAAATCATTACTTGATGTCTCACCTATGCTTTTTTGTCACATTTTCTCACTAAGAAAAACACCCATAACATCATCAAACTTTAAAGTGTTTGAACCAGAGACAAAATTACTCACATCTATGACCAAGCCATTCTAGCTTTTTGACAATGAGCATAAAATCAAAATAACCCTAACCTCATCATCAAAATTTATTCCTTTAGTGCTTAACTAATTTGTGACCATGTTAAATTGATTTAAATTATCAGTAATAGACCCACCTTCTAACATTTTTAGATTAAATAAACACTTATTAAGAAATACCTTGTTAGAGGCTAAGGGTTTTTTATACACTCTATCTAATGCCTTTATAACATCCTTTATTGTCTTTTTTTTTGAAATATTGAAGGCCATTGATGCTATCAAGCACAACCATATTATTCTTAGTGCCTTTCTATCAAGAACCTCCTAATATTCATCCTTCATAGTTGTTAGCTTATTTACTATTCTACCTAATGATAGGAAAATATCTTTTAGATATAGTTAGTCCTCCATTTGCATCTTCCATAGCTGGTAGTTTTGGCCATAAATTTTTTAACCTTAAACTTGTCTTCTTCTACCATTGCTCCCACTCGAACCAGAAACCCTCTTTTCCTATGAGTTTATTTGCCAAATAAACCTTTGGCTCTGAAATTGGTTGTTAGTAATATAGAACATAGGGAAATATTAATGAATTAAAGGCAAAAACAAAATGAAAAAAACACAATATAATAGAGACATAGATTTAACATAGTTCACCTAATATGGGCTACATCCACATAGAAATAGGTGGTCTTTTTTATTATTCAGTCCAACAAATGAAGGGAAAAACCTACAATACAACCACTACAATATCTTCTTCACTCACATACAACATGACACTGTAATTTTAATACCCTCATATCAAAAGTAAGGTTACATATAGGTAAACAATTTACAAACATAATATCTACCGTTAGATCTACAACCCAATAGTGAATGGTCCAGATTTACTATTAAATTATAATATTTTATAGTGCATTTTTAACAAAAAAATTCTTTGGGGCTGCTACCCTAAAACCCCCACTAGTGGGGCTCCAAAATAGTTTGCCACCCCCCCCCCCCCGAACCACCATGACAACCCTTGAGGGGGGTATTCCCCCCACCCACACCCCCTATTAGGAAACATGCATTGAAATAAGATCAAGTTCCATCGTCTAACTATATCCCACTTATAGACTGATTGTTGCAACTCTACTACTACAACTCTTGCTTGGATTTTTATTTAAACTTTGACCTTGACATATTGCTCATCTTCTTTATTATCTTTGAAGACCTATTATAGCTAAATAACTCTCTAACTTCTCTTTAGTGACTACTTTTGTTAGCATATCTTCAAGATTCTAACTCATATGGATCTTTTATAACTTCAATTTATCTCCTCCTAAACTAAATGAATGAAGTGATACTTGAGTTGTATATGTTTGGTTCTTGATTAGAATGTTTATTTCTTTACTAAATGAATCACACTTTGGCTATCACTATACAACTTACAATCTTCTTGCTTATGTCTCAACTCTTGCATGAACCATTGCATCCATAGCATATCCTTGCTAGCTTCTATAACTATAACATATTTTGACCCTCTATAGTTCATAAAGCAACTATCTTATACAATTTTGAAATCCAACTAATTATTGTATCACCAATAGTGAAAACATAACCTATGGTGCTCCTCTTTCCATCTAAATCTCTAGCAATGTCTACATCAACATATCCTTATAAGGTAACATCAGAGCCTTCATAGCACAATTTTAAATCAATGTTCCCTCTCAAGTACCTAAGAATCCACTTGATTACATCCCAATGCTCTTTTCCTAGATTATTCATAAACCTGCTGACAACTCCCACCACATGAGCAATATCTGGTCTCTTGCACACCATAGCTTACATTAAAATTCTAACTACTAAAGCATATAGAAATTCAGACATGTAATTTATTTCTTTATGTATTTTAGGACATTATTCCTTAATTTTAAGTTCCCTCCTAAAGGTGTACTTACAATTTTTTCATCTTACATATTAAACCTAACTAACACCTTCTTTATGTACTCTTCTTGAGATAATGTCAATTTTATATTTTTCATGTCTCTTGTTATTCCCATACCAAAGATTTTTTTTGCAACACCCAAATCCTTCAATGCAAATGAATTTTCTAATTTTCTTTTGTGATCATATATATATTGCATGTTAGACCCTACAACAAGTATGTCATCTATATACAATAACAAGATAATATAGTTTTTATTATCTAATCTCTTAAAATAGACACAGTGGTCAAAATGGCATGTACTATAACCTTTTTCTATCATAAACATGTCAAATTTTAAATATCACTACCTTGGAGCTTGCTTTAGACCATATAAACTTATAGTTATTTAAAATGTTCAAATTAGTGGTTTGAGTATGGCTTGTGACATCCAACCCATAGGTATTTCTTGCATACTTTCATGACCCTTATAGACACCTTTTTTATTATTCCCAATCATCCCAAGCTTTCCAAATGGTCATTCCACCTTAGTCAGACAACATTTTCTAGATTAATCCTATCCCCACAAGTCTCACACCTATAGGATAGAAGCGTCCAACTTAGACATAGCATTGGACCCTAGGGTGTCTTATTTTATCTCTCTTATCCAATTGAATTTTGAGATCCAATGGTCATTTCTTTTAGGTTCTTATCCTTCATCTTGTCGATCTGGAATGAATACATTCAACCCATGACCAATAGATCCTTAAAAAATCCCATTCAAAGTTTATTTAGAATAAGGTTGGAATAAATTATAAAGCAAGTAATAATGTGATTAAAAATATTGAGGCATATTTCCCTATTCTTTGGTACAACCATCCAATACAACTACAAGCATATCTAAATCCTCACACTAATTTCTAGCCAACTCAAGCACACCTACTTTAGCATTTTTGCATCTACATTCACATTATTGCACAAAGCACATTATGTGAGAGAACTACATATGGTTTGATCCCTCTTCAGAGTATTGGTATGTAGATAGTGTGCCTACACAAGGGGTATGGATATAAGTTCACTATATCTTATTCATACTAACCCCCTCTTCTTTCTTAATTTTATCAAAGAATAATGAACTATAGGGTTTGAATATTAAATTATCTCTACAAAGAGTTTTGTAGAGTTTCAACAGTCAAGATTTCACAAGCTTGCTCGCTAGGAATAGTGAATAAAACCCAAAAAACTTAGGTCTCTACGAGTATTTTGGACAATAGTGGAAGAAGAGGATAATAACACTAGACTCTAGGGTGTCCTATTTTGGTGATCCTATCCTTTCACAAAACAAAATCTAGATCCTAATTTTTGACACTATCTTAGTCTTTCATAGCTAATATCAGAGCCTGAAACAACCATTTCACTTCATTTTAATTTAAGTTTATTTTCTTCATATTTATTACTATTTATAGAAAGGTTAAAAATAAAAATTAGTGGTTAAATTATTGTAATATTATTTAATAATTTATTCAATCTAGACCTTTAACTAAAATAGTAATAAAGCACCAATATTCTTTAAAAAGTTAAATCATTTGGCAAACCTGACTTACTTCATTTGCACATAAAAACCCTAGAAACCCTAAGCAAAATTCCTTCCTAATTTCTCTAATATTTTTTTTATTTGTTACCTACATATTTAAATTAAAAAAATACATTAATTTTTAAAATTCCATAAGTAATTTTAAAAAATCATTTTCTTCCAAACCCTAGTTGCATATACTAGGTCCCTTAAAATCAAGAGTTTTTTCAATATTTTTTTGATTTTTTACCTACATATTTAAATAAAAAATTTACATTTTATTTTTAAAATTCCATAGTAATTTTTTAAAAATCATCATTTTTAAAAACCTTAGTTGCATATACTAGGTCCCATTGCATTTGAGGTATCACCTGACATGTTTGTGAGTTTTGTATATTTTCTATGCATTTTCTAGTTTGTTATTTTTAGGAATTTAAATTTATTATATTCAATAATTTCCTTCCATAACACTTTGCTTATTACAAATTATTACAAAAAAATTCAATCAATTTTTAATTTGTTTTCCTACTTTAACAATGGCTTAATATACCATTTTTGATGAAATTGATAAAAGATAACTTCAAGAAATCTTAACTAAACACCCTAACATGCAAGATGATATGATTAAAATACTAAAAGAAGAGGAATAAAAAGCAAACAATGGTCAATCCTCTTAAACCATAGAGTAACTAGTTACAAATGACACTACGAGGGCAAATATGACTAAACAAGCCCCTATTGCAGCCTAACCTTCATCTATGCCACCACTAGCTACAACTACTACATCTTTGTTTCCTAATGTGGATGTCCTTATGTAAGAGATAAAATATCTTTAATCCAAGGTTCTACATCTTGAGCAAGGTGCTTCTAGACCAATGTAGTCTTTATATTCTTTTTCTCTACTACATACACCATTGGCATGTCATATTGCCTCGACACCCTTACCACTAGGTTTTGTTCAACCCAAGATCACTCTATATGATGGCAAGGGTGATCTAGAGACATATATGAGAGATTTTCACATAGCATGCTTAGACTATATACTAAGTAACTAGCTACTAACCAAGCCATTTCCACAAAGTCTAAAGGATTATGCTTTACAATGGTTCTATAGTCTATCAAATTAGTCGATCAATGCATTCAATCCTTTAGTCGACATGTTCCTAGCTCATTTTAGCATTAAAATTGGTGATAAGGTTTCATATGCCTAAGTTTCACAATATAAACAAATATCAAATGAGCATCTCATAGATTATGTTCTTCGATATAAGACTATCTTGGCTAAGAAAACTATCCCCATGATCGATTAAGAGTTCTAAGATCTCTTCAAATAAATTCATCTACCAGATTTACATGAATCAATAATGTTTAAAAGGTTCTCTTCATTCACTTAGTTATGTCATTAACTAAAATAAAGGGAAGTCAAATTAAATTACAATGAGCAAACTCAAGTACACAAGTATATCAAAAACAAAAAACAAGGGTAACAAAAAAGTCCCATATAAAGTCAAGGTTAATGATTAAAAAAATTTAGAATCAACCAAAAATAAATGTAGTTTCAGAGCCCCCTTAGCGATTGGTTTTATCATCACCTCCTCGATGAACCTTTATCAATATACTAGTTTCTCCAGCCAAAGTTTTACATTAGCTTTTAGAATGTAATATCATATCTCTCCTTCCTATTCGAGAAGTTGATATAAAAAGCCTCTTCCACAATAATATGATCATAATGCATTTTTCAACTTTCATAGGGCACTAGGCCACACAAAAAATAATTGCATCCATTTGAAACAAAAGATACAGAACTTGATAGATGGAAATGTTATTGATCTTGGCACTCTAGTTGAGTCTCCATAGGCAAAGCAAACATAAAAAAAGGCTCTAAATTTTTTTCATATCCTTTTCCACAACACTATAAATAGGAGACATGGGACACATCAGGTGGTAACCATGCATGTCATGCACATCTACTACCAACTACATACAAATCACCTTCAGTTGAGTCACATCCCTTGAGTAACATGATTGGTGTGTACAATTCCAGAGTTATAACTAGACCTTTGATCTCCTTTTTAGAGTAGAAGATAGTTGAGGATGATTTGGATTATCATGCACTTTTTATCAAAGCTTAGATTCATAATCATCCTATTCATAGTGTTCTCATAGATAATGGATCCATTATGAACATGTATATTATGACATTATTATAGCATTTGGGAAATTCAGAGTAGGACATTACCTCGATGGACACAATTATCAATGGATTTAGTGGGAACATATATAGTTCATTGGTTGAGATTATACTACTTTTATAGGTTAGTCTAACACATTTTGCCACATGATTTACTATATTTCCCAGTATAGGAGCCTTTGGTATTTTGCTTGGCTGAACATGGATTTAGAAACTTTGAGAAGTACCTTCTACAATTCACATATGCATGAAATTTATTCATTCTAATCAAGTTTTTATAGTTGGTGGAATTTTGTATGAGGTACCACTCCCCACTTTAAATCCATATACTACCTTAAAATCACCAATTTTAGTTTCTCCAACTATTACAGTTCTTCCTCTAGTTTAGATTCAGACAGAGTCAAGGCCTCCATCACCAGCACAAAGAGTTTATACAGTTCCATAGCATCCTCTTTTGGAAAAACCATAGTTTTAAAATTCTAGATAGCTTCCAACTGTAGTGTTCACACCCAGGTAATTATTGTTGATGTTTCATACTTATACACATAGAGCACATGTTCAAAGAGCTTCTCTTACCACCAAATGGGTCCCTAAGAACCCCATAGTTACATCCACTTATCAAAGTTATAGGGGACCCCATAGTTGGTTTCTACTTGAGAGATTTTAGATCATTTATAGTATACATAGCTTTCAGAGTTATATTCTCAACCTCTCCATCATGTTTTATGATCATGCATGATCCCTCTCCTCAATATAAGACACCATGATAGTGAGTCTCCCATGAGACTTATTGGTTAGTATCATTTCTTCTCAGTATTAATTGTACATAGTCTATTTATGATTTCTTGTACATAGCTTATATCAAAACTCTAAAAACATTCAAATAAAAATAAAAACACAAAAACATTTCACTTGTATGCATTATCCATGCTTTACATTTCTACTTCCATGCAAGACTTACATTTGTTTTTATATGTTATTGTTTGTCAATTTATCTACATTACCATGATTCACTTGATCTTCTTTAAGTGTGTGTAGTGACATCCAGATCCATGATTGCTTCATTCTACCCATTGAGGGGGCATCCTACTTCTACATTCATCACATACATTGATATATCTACCCACTGGGGGCATATTTTACATCACTACACCATCCAAGTTATGTCATTCCTATATCACATACTCTAGTTTTCATGTTTACATACATTACTTACTATCTTACATAGATTACTCTATCATCATTCAATAGTATACAACACTTGTGTATTTCTTAGCATATACCTAGTATTGTACTCCATGTCTTGCATACTTTCACTTCTTGATTTGATTAGTTATATTTGATTGTATTTATAGCATTTACATGCTTTCTTTTATTATTTTGCATAGCTAGATATGATTGTATTTCTTAGTTCCTATTATATCTCTTGTGTGTGCCTTAGGACATTTGCCAATGTCCTTTGTTTTCACTCTTCTATGTGCCTATGGCCCTCATGCCAACCTTTCTTATTTTCAAATTGTATGCGTATGTATCATTTAAACATTCCTTATATGTTTTCTTCGTAATTTGAGTGGCGTGTGCCCATGTCCCTTATTTTCTTTACCACTTGGCCATTTTTGTATGCTTCTTACTTATTGCCTTACATACTTGTTTGTTTCTCAATTATTTACAATTACATAATCCACATCATGCATTCTTTTTCTTTTTTAGATGCCATGATGGACATCATTCTCCATCCCTCCTTGACAAATAACAACTAACTAGACTTTCATTTCTAGTTCACTATATTGCATATGTTATTACATATATCTAGGCATACCCCTATTGATCTAATAATATATCATCCAAACCATGTTATATCTTGAGATATCTTGTTGATTATCATTGCTATATCATGTATTTTATACCATAACACATCTACAGGGTTCTTTCTTCTGAGGATAGTCATTATAAGGTATTTATTCCTAACTTCAAAAGAGGGAGAAACAAATAAGGGTTTTGTCACAGAGATCAAAGCCTCTAACTAGTCAAAAATTAGTTTTTAGAACTAAAATAGTATTCAGACTTCAAACCATGTAGAATAGACTAGACAGATAGTGACAATTACAAAAAAATCTTCAAAATTAGCACAGGACAAGAACTCCAAGATTATACTATAGCATCAGACAATAGAGTGTCTTATTTTGGTGATCCTATCTAAATAGCAAAAAAACTAGATTTTCCAAAAATAGACAAAAAGGTAAGTTCAGTTATAATTTTGTCAGCAATAGTACAATTTAAAATCAATAATTTTAGTATATTTTCTCATAAAATTTAGATATAGGGGGAATCATGTGTGAAATGATATCTCTCACTTACAATTTTAGATAGGTTAGTTTGTATAACTTCTAGATCAGAATCCATACTATAAAAACTAGTGATTGGGGGCAAAGTGCATAACACATTTGCTTTTTCTTCTTTACAGTTTATGGAATTACCCAAGCATTATTAGTAATTTTTCATCTTATTCCATCTGTAGGTAGTTGACATCATTCCTAAGTGGATTCCATATAAGCCTATTACCTATTTTTGGAGTGGCTTTAATACAAGCTTAATCTCCACCTTTTACAAGTAACCAAGAGTGGCATAGTTTCCATCACACATTTGGCTATCCACACCACATTTTCATATTATAGAACATTTATGGGCTTTAGGAGCCATCTCATATGACACACATTCATACTAGTATCAGTTTATAGCTTCACTTCATGGCTCAATAATGGATCCAAAGGTCTAGATAGCCTTTGTATTCTTGAGCCACATACTCAAAGGAATTGGACACGCAGTCTAAAAATCAATTAACACATTCATGATCACATAGCTTTACTTAGTGGGTGATGATGGAATCAAAGGGATAGCCTTTGCATTCTTGAGCCACTCTTGAAGAATTGAGCACTCAACTCTATTCACAATATTACTTTTGGTATAACATCATTCATCACATACCCAACATCACTCATCATCACAATAGGTTTTGTATTGGTTTACATACCTAGTGAGGTGTATTCATTCATTTTTCTTCCTCTCTCTTTTAGCTATCTTTTGTATGTTATTACTTTAAACATAACATGTCTAATAAGAACTGATCTACTCCTAATTTTATTTTACATATTTACACTTCACAATGTGCTCTCTCTATGCACACCCAACATCATATAGGTTTATGAGCTTCACCTTTGAAATTAAGTTTAGGTATGATTTATAACTTTTCTTTATCCTAGTATTTCACTTTGTTGCATCAATAGAATAAAGGAGGTAAATGTAGTCATATACAATGTTCAAATTGATGGTTTGTGTGTAGATTGTGACACTTAACTCATAGGTCTTTCTTTCATGCTCTCATGACCCTTATAGACACCTTTTTTGCTTATTCCTAGTCATATTGAGCTTTTCAAATTATCATTCCACCTTAGCTAGGTATCATTTACTAGGCTAATCCTATCCCCTTAGGTCTCACACCTATAGGACAAGAGCACCCAACTTGAGTTAGAGAACCAAACCCTAGGGTGTCCTATTTTTATGCTCTTATCTAATTACATTTTAAGTTCTAATAGTTATTTCCTTCTAGTTCTTATCCTTTATCTTGTTAACCTAGAAAAAATACATTTGACACATAACCAATAGATCTCTATAAAATCCCATTCAAAGTTTATTTAGAAGGATGTTGGTAAAAATTACAAATCAAATAAGAATACAAGCAAAACCACTAAAGGAAATTTCCCTATTCTTTGCATACATCCATCTAATACAACTACAAACATATCCAAATCCTCACCCAATCCCTAAACACCTCAATCATACCTAGTTTAGCATTTTTGCATTTGCATTCACAATATTACACAAAACACATTAAGTGGGAGAACTACATATAGCTTGATCCCTCTTTGGAGTATTGGTATGTAGGTAGCTTGCCCTCACAAGGGGTATAGATACATGTTTAGTGCATCTTACACACACTAACCCCCCTTCTTTCTAAAATTTTATCAAAGCATAATGAATTTTAGGGTTTAAATATTAAATCATCTCTACAAGGAGTCCTGTAGACTTTCATTTGTCAATATTTCATAGGTAGGCTAACACAAGGACAATGAACAAAACCCATAAAACCTAAGTCTCTACAAGAAATTTGGACAATAGTGGCAGAAGAGAATAATAACACTAGACTATAGGGTGTCCTATTTTCTTGGTCATATCCTTTCACAAAAAAAAAGTGAGATCCTAATTTATGGCACTATCCCAATCCTACACAACTAATATCAGACCCTATAATAGCCATTTCAATTTGTTTAAAGCTATGTTTATTTTCTCCATATTTATTGTTATTTATAGAAAGGTTAAAAATACAAATAAATTATACAAATTAGTGGTTAAATTATTGAAATATTATTTAATAATTTATTCAACCCAAACCTTTAATTAAAAAAGGAATAAAACACCAATATTCCCAAAAAAATTAAATCAAAACTCTTCTTCAACCTGCACATCATTTTTTTCTTACATTTTACGTTGTATCCCTGTGGTTGCTCCATATATTTTTTCTCCTCTAAATCACCATGAATGAAATCAGTCTTCACATCTAACTGATCAATATGTAAATCTTCTACTGCTACCAAATTTAAAATAGTTCTTATAGAAGTCATTTTTACAACTAGAGAAAATATTTCATCAAAATCAATACCTTTATTTTGCACAAACCCCTTTACAACAATTTTGGCCTTGTATATATTTTTTACTCCATATTATTCCTTAAACCTATAAACCCATTTATTATGCAATGCTCTTTTACCTACAGGAAACTCAACTAAATCCCAATTTTTCTTATGTACCAAGGAGCCCATCTCCTCTTTCATTCTTTGTTCCCACTTCTTTCTAGTTTCTACCTGCATTGCTTCTTCATAGATTTTGGGTCACCACCATTAGTCAATAATAAATAATAAATTGAAGGAGAGTATCATTTAGGGATTTTACTTACTCTGGTATATCTTATAACTATACTTTCAATAATTTGAGGTACTTATTCTATTTATTGCACATTCTAATTTTTGGCACTTCTAAAATTTCATTTCCTATGATTTTATCAAGTACAACATATTATTTATTTATCTTTTCTTATTTCTTTTCCTAAAACTGATCTCTATACATGACCTTCTCATTAAAGATCACATCTTTACTCCTAGTGATTTTATAATTTTAAAAATCTCATAAATGGTAACCAAAACCATTAACTCCATATCCAATAAAAGTACATTTCTTAGATTTCGCATCAAGATTAGTTCTATTTTCTTTAACAATATGGAAAAATGCTTCACAACCAAAATTATTTAAGAAGGAATAATCTATATTTTTAACTTTCCATGCTTCTTCTAGAATTCCACCATCCAAAGGATTGAAAGGCTATCTATTTATTAAGTAAATATTATTATCCACAACATCTACCCAAAACTGTAAGGGCAACTCTACATGTAATCTCATGCTCCATGCATGCTCCATGAATGTCCTATTCATCCTTTCTAACACACCATTACATTTTTGTGTTCCTGGAAATGTCTTCTCTCTACAAATTCTATGTGATGAACAATAATTATCAAATTCCTTGTTGTAGTCTTCACCTCCATTGTCTAATCTAACACACTTCAACTTATTTCTTGTTTCATTCTCAACCAAATCATTCCATTTCTTAATATTATTAAAAACATTAGATTTTTTTCATATGTAATAAACCCAAGATTTTATATTTGTATCATCAATAAAAGTAACATAATAATAAGAGCCACCAAGGGATGATACTTGAGTTGATCTCCGTACATCTATATGCACAAGCTCTAACTTTGCATCCTTCTTTGTCTTCCCAACTTTGATAAATTTGACTCTCTTCTATTTTTTGTACACATAGTTCTCATAGAATTTCAAATCCACCTTCTTCAAATCTAGTAACAAATTCTTTGAGTGGAGAACTTGTATCCCCTTCTCACTCATATGCCTAAGTCTATGATGCCATTATTTTGTATCCACTTTTGTAGAAGATAAATCAATATAAGAGTAAAAAATACCATTAGATAAATATAATGTACCTACCTTCTCTCCTTTTTTATTACCAATGATCCTTTAGTGACCTTCCATAAATTTTTTGTAAATATAACCTTTGCAGCCCTCACTTCTCAGTTGCCCTGCTAAAATTAGATTATTTCTCAACTCAGGAACATGCCTCACCTCTTTCAAAAACCATTTTTTTATATTCTATAATTTTATTTGTATCTTACCCTTTCCTACAATTTTATAGGGTTCACCATCACCCAAATAAACTTGTCCAAAATCACCTTGAACATAGTCTTTAAAATATTTCTTATGGGGTGTAGCATGAAATGAAGGCCCTTAATCTAACACCTAATAATCATTAATATTATCTAAAGAAAGGATTAAATCATCTTGTAACACATCACCTACTATAGTTTCTTCCTTATTTTTATCTTATTGTCCATCTCCTTATTTTCTTTTTTGAAACCAATAATCTTTCTTTAGGTGTCCTTTCTTCTCATAAATCCAACACACCACATTCCTCTAGATTTAGATTTACCCTTTTTATACTTACCATGATTCCTTGGGCACTTTCCTCTATCTTTTTGTATTCCCATGTTATCCATAGTCAAATAATTACCTAATGTCTAACCTATGCTTTTCCATCACTTTTCCACACTAAGAATAACACCCATAACATCATCTAAATTTAAATTGTTTGAATCAGAGATAAAATTATTCACAACCATGACCAAGCCATTCCATCTTTTTTGCAATGAGCATATAATTAAAAGATCACTAACCTCATCATGAAAATTTACTCCTACAGAGCTTAACTGATTTGTAACTATGTTAAATTCATTTAAATGATCAACAATAGACCCATCTTCTAACATTTATAGATTAAATAAATGCTTCATAAAAAATATCTTATTATAAATTGAGGGTTTTTTATACACTCTATCTAATTAATTTATCATATCCTATGTTGTCTTTATTTTGAAATATTGAAGGCCACCAACACTGCTAGGCACATCTATAAGAACTTCCCAATTTGCATCCTTTATAGTTGTTGGATTCTTTGCTATTCCACCCAATGGTAGGAAAAGATCCTTATATAATAGATAGTCCTCCATTTACATCTTCAATATATGGTAGTTTATTTCCACTAAATTTTTCAAACTTAAACTTTCCTTCTTCCACAATTACTCCCACTTAAACCAAGAAACCTCTTTTCTTACGAGTTTATCTTCCAAATAAACCTTTGTCTTTGATACCAGTTTTTATGAATATATAACAAAGAGAAATATTAATGAATTAAAGACAAAAATAAAATTTAGAAAACACAACACAATAGAGACATATATTTAACGTGGTTCACCTAATATGGTCTATGTCCACATAGAAATTGTTAGTCCTTATTATTCAGTCCAACAAATGAAAAGAAAAACCTATAATACAACCACTATAATATCCTCTTCACTCATATACATCATGTTATTGTAATTTAAATACCCTCATATCAAAAGGAGGGTTAAATATAGGGAAAAAATGCACAAACATAATTTATACCATTATATCTACAACCTAATAGTGAACAATCCATATTTACTATGAAATTACAATATGTTATAGTGCATTTTAAAAAAAAAAATATTGGTGACCCTAGTGGAGGGAATTGACCCCTCACACCCCCTCTATCAAGAATTGGGAATTAAAATAATATAAATCTTAACCATCCAATAGTGTTGTACAAGAAAAGTTTTGAAGGCATTTACTTGAGATGTGTATCCAAAGAAGAAGTAGATGAAATCATGAGTACTTTTCATGAGAAGCTAGCAAGTGAACATATGTCTAGAAGGAAAACAACTCAAAACATCTTTAGAGTATGTTACTATTAGCCCATAATCTTCAATGATTCTCACAATCATGTAAGACAGTGTCATTCATGTTAAGTCTTTAGCACAAAAGAGCCTAAGTCAATCATACCACTATAACCAGTTATGGTAGATATACCTTTTGCTTAGTGGGGACTAGAATTCATGGGGGTAATCAACCCCAATTCATCACAAGGTCACAAATACATTATAACTACTACTGAATACTACACCAGATGGACTGAGATAGTGGCAACTAAACAATTTAGAACTAAAGAAGTGATCAATTATTTAGAGGAAAACATATGCACCAAATTCAGGACACTTATATCTCTGGTCTATGATAATAGAAATAATTTTATTTCCATAGAGATGATATAATGGTTATATGATAATATAATCATTCTCAAGCTCTCATCTAACCATTATCCTCAAGGTAATGAGGTATCTGAATCTACTAATAAGAACTTGATAAAGTCAATAATGAGGTCTACAACAAATAAGCCTAGGATATGGCATAAGATGCTTAAGTGTGCCCTATGGGTAGATAGAATCAGAATCAAAAAAGCTCTCAAGTCATCTCCATTATTTTTGGCATATGTCCAAGATCCCATCTTTCCCATCACCCTCAAGTTACCAGCATACAAGTTCATGGAGGAATACATGGAGGATCAAGAATTGGCAAGCTCAAGGTTGTTTGACATTATCCAGATGGAAGATATATGAGAAGAGGCTTTTTCTAATTTTAGTAGGCACCAAACCATAGTGAAAAGGTGGTTTGATAAATAATCAAAGATAAAAGTGTTCAAGAAAGGATACTTAGTTATTCTTTGAGACAAGGCATTTGAGCTTAAAGGTAAACATGGGAAGCTCATGCCTTTATGGATAGGTCCTTACCAAAATTTTGAGATACTTGGAGACAACACCTTCAAGATAAAAGACCTACAAGGATTAGATTTCACATTTCTAACCAATTGGAAGTACCTTAAGCATTACTTTTTTACTAATCCCTTTGGGGTCTTCATGGAGAAAGCTATAAGGATAGTTAGAGTTAGTGTAGGTAGGCTAGATTAGTTTCTTTCTATTTTTTCCTCCCTTTCCCTTTTTTATGCATATTTTTTTGTATATTTATTTGATTTTCCTTGGATTTATACTTTATTACTTTTCATTTGTGTGCATGCTTTCTCTACTTCATTCCTTTCTCTCAATAATTCCCATTAGACATCCTTCAACTCAAAGTTCACATAATTACTTAGGAACTCCATTGTTCAACAATATAGGTATGGATCTTAAGCATATGCTGACCATGGTTTGAAAGATGATATTAATGTTATAATTTAGATAAAATTGTAAGGACTATTGGATAGGTTGGTTATTTCATAAGGTTTAAAACCTTGCTTTGATCTAATCTTGTTTTTAAGAAGGATTACACATATGGGATGAAAGATTGAATTATTAAGACATAGTCATGTTTGTACTTAACAAAAATCCTTGCCTGAGACAAAGGATACAACCATAGATGATTGTCTGAGGATCAAAAATTTGACCAAATCCCTAAACTTGGATAACCTAGTTCCCAACTTTTGATAAAAAGTAAAAATGATCTAAAAAATATAAAAATAAGAGCTTATTTTAAAATCAAAAACTTTCAAAGCAAAGGTGATTATGGTAATTTCCACTAGGTATATGGATGTATAAATTGTATTGGAGCTTTAACTTAAGTGGATCCAAAGGCATCTCTTTCAGGGCTATGAATGTCTGGCTAGTAGCAAAGCGATTCTCAAACATTCCTTGAGCTAAAGCACTGTTCTTAATGGATATATGAACATGTTGTCAATCAATGTTAATGGTTAAAGTCATGAAATTTGAGATTTATTCCCTAAATCTCATGGAAAATAGTAAGTTTAATAAAATCACACACAACATGGCTAGATGTGTATGTTTGATCCTAATTCTATAGGTACAAGACTTGTTTTTACCATGAATTGATCTTGATAATGGTACTGATCAAGTGGAATAAGTAATCTAGTTATTTATTTGAACCAAAGTCTCTAAATTCTACCATATTGTTATATTTCCCCAAAAATTCATCATTTTTTGAGGTCAACATACTCCCATTTCTTAAAAATGGGGACCTTTGTGATAAATTGTACAAATTTGTACCTTATAATTGAAAATTCACTTGACCAAAATGTCATTAGCATGTTTACACATTTTATGTATTCACAAATAATCCACACCTTGAATTGGTTGGATTATCTATTCATGGCTCTAGTTTAACCTTCTTTAAATTTTCTAATGTTTTCTTTAAATGTTTCAAGTTGTAGGTTTAATGGAACCCTCATTGAATGAACTATGCTTGGATTTTATAGTTTAATCCCAACTTGGACTTTTACTATCCTTTGGTCTATAAAAGGTTAAATTAAATCCATGTTTAAAGTTTATTTAAACCCTCATTCAAGAAACCCTATCATAGGTTATTTTAGACCAAATTCAAAACTTGCAAGAACAAATTATGTGGGAATACTTTACAAATTCTATGGATTTAATATAATTGTTATACTAAGGCTTGGGCATGTTTTTAAACACAACCTAACCTTAGTTTAAAAATTATATATTAGTCCCTTTACATCCCAAGCCCCTTATTACCTTTTATCTTAAGCATGGTCTAAATTTATTATTTGTAAGATCCTTTTATTATGTTCTTATCTTGGTCTAAAGTAATGCATGCCCCCCTTTTGCTATAAACTTAGGCTAAAATCTTAGTCCTAAAGTCTTATTTGTGTTTTTTAACATAAACAAGACCTTAGTCCTAAGACTTTATTCTAAGCTCCATATTTATCTAAGCCCTAACTTAACCATCATTTTTCTTTTTTAGGATCAACGACCCATGTTTACTTAGGCAATGTTAACCAAACAGTGCAAGATGAGCTTGATGCATAAAAGATTCTAATCCATAGGACTAATCTCACCCAACCCCATGGATCGAGATCAAAAATCCACATTCACTTTAATGACCTTGATCCGATAGCTTTAGATTAATATTAATACCAAAGGGGGCCCTTTTACTATAACATAGACTTAACCTAAGTTTTTACCCTAAGGTTTTAATTGTATTTATTAATGCAATAAAACCTTAGGTTAAAATCTTATGTTATAACTTTATTATGTGAAGGATCCTTTTGTCATGTTTCAATCTTAGGATTTATGCTTACCTAACACAAGGTCCTTTTTATCATATTTATAACTTAGCTTAAAGACCTTAGACTAACATTTATTTGTAATTATTCATATGAATAAAAACATTAGTCTAAGAGTTTGGTCTAAATTAAATATTCTTGGTCTTACTCAATATCTTTTTTAAATAAGGACCAATCATGTTTAACTGCCCAGATCATGATCAATGACTCACATTTTATTAGATGAAGTTAATTAAATAGAACAAGATGGAAGTTGAAAATTTAATCCATGGACCCCATTTTAAACATCAAGCATCTTATCAAAGATCTATGGTATGCATTCAGACATATAAATATATATCAATAAAGCATATCAAGTCAAGACCATTCAATAGATTTATAATTTAATGTGAGATTGCCACATGGAAAAATCATGTTAACTAGTAATACTGACAAGGTGCAGAGCTTAGAAGGCTCATGAGACTACCAAGTGGCATAACCTCAAAGCCTAGTACACATTAAAGCCCAAGTGCCTTTTAAAAATAAATGGTTTTCATTTATTCATACCTACATGATCCAATGGTATGAGATCAACATAGACTTTTCAAAGGGCACAAAAGCATTGAGTAGTCACCAGGTGGCACACACACAAAAAAGAATGAACCAGGAAGTGACAAATGGAAAGCTTGGCAAATAGTCCTAAAGACTTGTTTAAAGTTAATGGTCATGCACCCTTCAATGACATCCATGTATATTTTAAATAATAGTCATAAGGATGTCAATTTTAAGAGATAAAAAAGCTTTGATGATGCATTTAAAATTGAGGGTCATGTGCCCGTCAAAGACATTCATATGGATATCAAATGATGGTCATGAGGACATCAATTTTAAAATAGCCGCTTGGATATAAATTCAAAGGTAATAGTTATTATTTGAACATTAATGAGAAAGTATACTATCAAAATGCCACATAGATTCCATAATGATACCACATAGATAGAAAATGACAAAACTAAAGATTTTGTGGGCTTAAAAAGGTAAAAGTATAAATACAAGGATCTAAATGAAATCTAAGGCATAATCCCACTTAAGTATAAATAGATGACACTATAAAATCTCTAAAAGGCCCTACAGAAATAAATCTAACATCTAAAAAAGACCTAATTCAATATATATTTCTTTAAAATTGAGTTTGGGAGATCAAATCATCATTTAAGCAAGTGTAATTGAGTATAGGATCAAACTATAGACCACTAGTGAGAAAGTTAAACAAACTCATAGCCATGGTAAATAGAAAACAAGCTAGAGATGGTACAAATATCTATTTAACCTCATATATAGAGGGGAAAACATTAAGGACATGGAATTTGATGTAGTATCTTTAAACATAGGAGACAATAATTGGTCTAAGTTGTTCTATATGAATGAGGAGATACCTACCATCACCAAGGAATATGAGAAGAACACATCAGTCAAGAGGAGGTATCATGACCTAGTTGTCATTCAAATGACAAGCCTTTATCACACTATGGTAAAGCTAGATGTACTTCACTACATAGATGTTCTCTCCCTTATTTTCAAAGATTGAAAAATTGAAAAGGGCATGTTCGTCAATGAACATACTCATAAAAGTATAGCTTATATTTCTCCTTTGGCCTTTGAGAATTATTAAAATATACCTAAGCCTTAAATAAATATAATCACCATAAATAATTGGGCTAAGGAAAATGACCTAAAGACCATCCTCACCCCATGGATGTATTTTGGGAATCAAGTATGCTCTGATCTCAATAACAACATCCCTATTAGCCAATTTCAGCCTAAGATCACTAGGCTAATTAATAGGCTATGTGGGAATCCCACCACCACTTATGTTAATAGAATTTGGGTAACCTTGGTATATTTTATGGTTGAGAAGGAAATCACCCATCCTATTGTAAAGGTTGTTATCACATGTTTATATAGGCAGATTTATGTAGTCAAGAAAAGACTAGAAACTAGTTATAGATGATGTCCTACTTGTCAGATGTCCTCCTTGTCAGTACCAAGATCCCTAACTTTAGAGGATGGTCACCTGAGGGGTCATAGATAGTATCCCACTCTACTCAAATTTACACATATTCAAGTATAGGGACCACATTCATTTCATCTATGACTATGTTTATCTATCCTTGACTGAGGCCATAACTAGAAACCCAATGGCAAGAGTTAGTCCTTTGGTCAAAAAGTCAATTGAATCCATTGATGACATATGGTTTTACCTAGATTACATAATCATCAAGATTGAGGGGACCTAATGCACCCCACTTAGGCTACGATTCCATGTGTCAAACAAGTTAGTTGAGAAAAAGGTATCACATTAGATATACAATGATATAAATGGTGTGTGTAAAGGCTAGAAGAAAGGACTGTTGCATACCCTACCCATGACCACTAGTAGAACTATATTTTATAAATGGGATAATATTGAGGATACTTCTAGACATATATCCTCTTTCAAACTATAACATGATGAACTAATATAGTGGTATCCCCAAGGAAGGGTAGTGGGAAATTTGAAATAAAAAATGATAACTATTCCATATGAACATCTGTCTTGTGTCTATAACTCAATATGCATAAAGGCATCATCCTTCATCAAGGTCTTCACAAGAATAAAAAAATCAAAACATCAACCTAAAGGCCAGATTGATGAGACATCATAAATGGAATGATGATATATGGTAGCTTAGTCTAAGGCAGTACCATTTGATGGGGGTTCAATCCTCTAGACCTCCTACAAGCCACAATCATAAATAGAGATCCAAAATCTTAGGGCACAAATTAAATAAATAAGTGAAGAAAGGAGACTTGGTGAGGTAGCATCATCTTTAGCTCAACCCAAATAACCAAGGTTACCAATTAAATTCATTAACTTAGTGGCATTGGATCCTGGTGAAACAGTAGAAGATGCACTAAAATGGTATCTAGTGCTTATCAATCAGATGAAGAAGATGTCTAGGTAGGGGAAGCTTGGGTTAAGAAAGTAATAGCAAAACTTTATAAGGCCCTCAAAGATGTATCAAATCACGTAAATAAACTATTCCTAAAGCCTATTGTTGACATCTAGTTAATCAATGAGCAACACTATAGGATGAATATTCTTTAGCAAAAATAGGGAACTACATTGACACTTAGACCTCAAGTTAGTTAGGAATATTCATTTTATATAACTTGTAATACTTTGAAAATAGAATATATATATTTTTTTTTTTGTAAAGGCATGTGCAACTTGTAAGCACATTACCTATAGGTTAGTCTACTTGGAAAAGTTTAGTTTATTTTAGAACTTTTTTAGAAAGGGCAGTTATCCTTACACTTGTAATTAGATATGACTGACTGGCATACTTCCTTGCATTCTATAAAATGAGTATTATAATTTTTACATAGGAGATATTTCTTAGAGCCAATTTACTTTGTAAACTCAGAGCAATTAATATAAGCAAGGAATTCTATAAGATTTTCTAGTATTTGTTTGTGTTCATTATTATCATGGCTTCTCTCTCACTTGTTTGTTTTGATTTCCATATTTGAATGGTTTTCATGAATTCTTGGTGTGAACCTTTAATTTTAGATTTGTTAACTTGTGCCAATGTTAGGCTGACTAAAATTTCCTAGGTTCATTTCATTTCTTTTATTTTTCTTACATTTAGGCTAATGATGTTTGTTTATAGGGGTAAATATTTAAAGTGAACCAAGTTCTTATTTTCTCTATTTCCACCTTCCTCAAGAGTTTTCCTGATGTGTGACTGGATTTGGGATTAATATATTTCATGTTACACATTGGTTAAGTGCATACTTGGAGGACATTTTAACTTTGTCATTTTATTTGGGATGAAGATCAACAACATATCTTTTCTACCTTACCCTTCTTTTTTCCTTCTTTTTTCTTTATTTTTATCCAGATCACTCTAACTTAATTTCCATTGTAAACATCCACATTAGATTAGTCATTAGATTATATTTCATCATAATTCACTAATATTAGATAATATTTCTCCATTATTTTTTAAGATATAGGCCAAGGTGGCTCCCAACCACCAAACTTTATAAATATTGTGAAACAATCCACTTGCTTTACCTCTATTCCATCAATAGATAATAGGATTATCATAACCTAAAACTCATGCACTAAATTATTTAAATTATAAAATGATAATTGTTCTTTAAACAGTTTGATCCTCTGTGATGCATAATAAGGTATCAATACCCCACTCGAATATCATCATGTGTCATATAGTTGTAACATAGGATGGAAATTTGGGAAAAAAACATAAGAATACACAACACTAATTTAAATAAATTAAATTAATAATTGAATAAGATAAATGAATGGAAAAAACTAAAAAATACATACTTTACTTACCTTAGTTTTGTAGAATAGGAAGGAAGTCAGAGAAATGTGAAGGTGTATAATGTAAGGAACATTAGGCAAACCTGTGAAATAAGTGAAAATTGAATTTTTTTTTACAAAATATATATATAATATGTGGAAATTTCTATACAATGTTAATATTCTATAACATTTTTTGAATTGAAAAAAGAGCTAGTAAAAACAAAGTTATGGGTGAAAAATGGAATTAGTTGGTAAATAATTGGTAGGTAAATGATTTTGAATAGTAAATATAAATATGGTTAAAATTAATTTATTTTTTATTTTTATTATTTTGATAAAAGAGACTTAGTTGATCCCAAAGAGTGACCATGGTGATAAGATGACAACATCGACATGGAGGATACCTAACAGCCATAACTAGTGTAACTCAAATAAGTGGTGTATTAATTTCAATTTTTGGGGTGATTCTAATTGAAATTAATTTAGATATAGAAAAATAGGTATTAGAGGAAATGTAGATACCAAAATTACCTTAGGAAATTTTTAGGTAAACTAAGGGTAAAATGGGATATTGGGTAGAAAAGAATCAAAATAATAAATGCCTAAGGCATTTATGGTAAATGGTTGAAAAGTCACTACAACTTTCAAATAGAGCCAACCCTACCAACTTACTTAGAAAAGGTGAGAGGATTCAATGAGGCTGACTACATAGTAGATGGTTGATTTAATACTATTAAGATTGGCTGACTACATAACAGAGGACTGACTCAGTTGGAAAGAAAGACATGGTTGACTTAGTGTATTCTGGCTAATGTAGTATGTAGTAGGCAATCAATATAGTCTATTTAATGAGGTTGACTACATGGTATAGGGTTGATATAGTATTAAAATGGTGGGAAAGGGCTGATTTAGTATTAAAAAATTATTTTTGTGTATGAAATAATGGGATGAGTGTGTATTAGAAGGCTGACTTAGTATAGCAAAGAGGTGATGGGTAGATTTAGTATCAAAAGGGTTGATTGTGTAGGAAAAAGGTGAAAAATAAGAAAAATAGGCTAATGAAGTAGTTATTTTTTAGTGTTTTAATAATTTTAATAATTTATTTTATCATTATTACATCTATATCTAATACATTCTATGGTGTTTGATATTTTATAGAGACAACAAAGATTCTGGTGTTTAGTTGATGCATCATGGCTACTAGAATTGTTAGAGTGACTATTATATGTGGATTGAGCTAAGTTGGTTTCCTTAGGATTTAGAGGAATCATGAAGATAAGGAGGATCTCACTTAATTTTGATCTAGTCATCATGTTCCTAAGATCATGGGAGAAATTAACCAACACTTTCTTATGGGAGGTGGATGGGGATACCATAGAGGTGGGCATCACCTTGGAGGATGTCCATATCTTACATAGACTTCCCATTATCAGGAATCATACCATATGTGATAAAATTAAGGTAAAGGATGAGAATCAAGCCCTAGCCATTGAGTGATAGGCTCAGAGAATATTTACCTAGGTTGTAATTTAGCTTATTCTATGTGTATATTTTAGCCAATCTAGATATCTATAAGGTCATAATATGACCTATGATAGCATGTGTGTTGTGTCATAATTTAAATGGGAAGGTACTATTATATTCATTATCCTTATGTCAGTCCATCCTAGATTAGGGTTTTATGTATGATCTAGGCTCTATAATTTGGGTGTATGTCATGCATGATATGTATGGTATGTTGACCTAGGGGAAAAAGACTATGGGACCCATCATTTTGTTGAGTGTTTGGATATATGAGAGGTTCCTTATATATCAGTCGACTAGTTTTCCACATGTGATTGATGATATGTCACTTTCGGTGGTGTGATAGAGGTAGGATTATGCATTGCATGTCATGACCCATGCCTTAGTTTTAAATACTATGACATGAAGTAGATAGTGTGGTAGCCCTACATTGATATTACATCTAGTTGGCCAACATGGTCTACTATTATTATGGGTTTAGCACATGTTTTCATCATGATACATTATACTTCATGGGTGAAGCCACATCTATTAGTTCATGTACATAGACAACTAGACCTACCTCATCTTTTGGATCCATTAGTAATGTCTACTTAATGGACATGACATGTTAGAGACAAAATCGATAGAGGAGGTGTAGGGGTACCTATTGAGATGCCTATCATTAGGTCTTGATAAGTGAGAGAATGGGTAGGTCAAGTAAAATAGTTTGAGGTGGTGAGGCCTAATACAGAGGATGTTATAGTTTTAGACATTGATTTTTATGATGTAGGTGAGGAGGCTATAGATCTTAGTATGGATGATAGTGTCCATCACAAGCTCATAGGATATGGAGGCACCATCAAAGGGATAAGGTAAGGGTTCAATTAATCACACATAGAGATCTTATGGTAGCTATTGGACATAATTATTCTATAGAGAGGCAACTAAAGAGGGGATCATGATGGGCATGAGTAGTAACTCCAATTTTTTCAATGCACAGAGGTAGCCAAAAAATAAGGTGTTTGATGGTATAATTGACGAAGATATCATGGTTAGAAACACTGAAACTGATAATAAATGCTTTAATTTATTAAGTTTATGACATATAACACTAATTTCATTATTGTTTATGTATTTGGTGTAGATAGATGGTGTGAGATATATATATGAAATCTAATTTATATTTAGTTTTTCTTTTATAAGGACTATTCCATAGGAGATCAGATGGGGATACATGATTCTAGCCACACACCATGATATTTTGTATGGGGTGTTATCACATTATGAGCCATCCACTTTGGTATATCTTATGGTACCATCTACCTTAACTTATGCTAGCTATTTTATACAGGTTGTGTAGGTTTTTTAATAGTTAAAAGTATAAGGAGATGGCCTACAACCACCTTTAAGAGTAGGAAAAGGAGAGGACCGAGCCTAGTAAGCATTGGCACAGGAGCGAGTTACCCATATGGTGACTATTATAGATCTTGGACATGTGCAAGCCTAGGTGGCCAATCCATAGGGATAGGTCAATGGATTTAAATCTTAAATTGCTTCATTATCACATACCATTTAGAGGGGTCAATCACAGGCATCCATAAGTAGCATGACTCAGCCACAACATAGACATGATGGATCATATTCTTAGAGTTTTAACTATTTTTGTATTTGTATGATATTATGTCAAACTCATGTTATATATATATATATATATATATATATATATATATATATATTGATGTGGATATTTCTTGATCTATGAGTTGTATTTGTTGTTTATGGATAGATGCATGGATGTATTTCCTTTCTAGCACATGTATTTTACTTTTTTTGCATATGTTATTAGAAATATATGATGCATTTTTTCTTTTCTACCATTATGTGACACACATGCATGGTTAAAAGAAAATCAAATGATTTAGAAAAGTATAACTAATCATAAAATGTAGTACACACTATATCATGATGGGAAATGTATAAAAATAAAAGATGAATAAATATAATTAACCAAAAAAATGCTAAAGTAAAAAGGTAACAATTATTTTCAAACCATGTATAAGTTAAAATTTCACTAAATTGAAACAAATATAAGTCATATTGTATTAAGTCAGGAAGTATGAAATTTTTTAATAAAGTGGTAAACATGTTAAAACGAATGGTATAAAGACAAACAAATAATAAAGTTAATCAATCATACTAAATCAAGATGGAAAGTATGTAAATAATGTGTAAATAATAATATAACACAAATTATCTCAAATTTGAAGCATGTGATTTTATTAAGACTTGGTTATATTATGAACTTTTTATTGGAATATTTTGTGAGGAGAGTTTGGTCCTATCTAAGGTCTTACACTGCAAATCACAAAGGGAACATGAATAAGGTAGATAGAAATTATAGAAAATTTTGAAAAGGTTTAATGTGGTAATTTTTGAGGAATGTTTGGTCCTATCCAAGGTCTTACACTATAAATCACAAGGCGAACACCAATGAGGTGAATTTTAATAAGGGGAAAGATAAAGAAATGTTTTATGATAAATGCCTAGTCTTATCCAAAGTATTACAATACAACTTACAAATAGAAATACTAGGGGTATGATCAATTAAAAAAAACAATATTCATTAAGGGGAAATAGTAGGATTTTTGTAATTAAATAGGGAATGTAAAAAGTCATGACATAGGCATTTATGAGAAAACCTTAGTGAACATGAGGCATACTAGTAAGAAAGAAAGACATTAAGAGGATAAAGACCATAAAAATACAAAGGATACCTTCTCAAAATAAGCACAAAGTTGCATAAGGAAAATAGATATAAAACTAAGATCAACTCATTAAGGTTATATGAACAAGGAAAGTAAAAATGGAACTACCTTCCCACAACATGTTCCCCATTCCTCAAGACCTCTTATAGAGTTATCAGTCTATAGTGAAGATTGGTTGTTTGTGTGAGAAAGTAGGTAGAACTATAGATTTTTTTTGTCCTCATATCCTAAACTACTAGTCTACCACACCCCAATGGTCATATTATCTATTATGAGGTCAAATGTGGAGTTTGATCTTAAATTAAAGATAGGATATGTGCTAAAGATAGAAAATCATATATTTTGATGTGATTAGACTTTTGAATTATATGTTGCCTTTTGAATCATTACCTTTTGTTTAAATGATTTAGTTTTTAAATTTTTTATGGCTTTTGTGATTCCTCCTCCATATGGACTTGGAATAACCAACATGAGTGATAAAAATGATACACACGAATGAGATTTAGGATTTGGTTAAAAGATGATAAGTAACTAGAGATATGAATAAATACATGACTTAGGATTGCCTATGAACCAATATGTAATCTCAATTTTCAGCCTTATGTATGCTTAGTATGTGAAAGGGGAATAAAGTAAAAAGGGAGATCAAATAAATTGGTGTATAGAAGTAGTACAATGAGAAGTCTTGTTTTCTAACTAATAATATGGTAGAGATAAAATACTAAGGGAATAAGGGTTATATAACCAAGTCACAATAATAATTATCTTTATGTAAGTTTGAAAGATAACAAACAATAATGAAAGAGAAAATACATTAATCCATGTGAAAGAAGTGAAACCATAAGCATAAGTTTGCATTTATGAAAAGAGTGAGAATAAGACATAAGAGAAAGTGAAAGAGAATGAAGCCATGTAAATTACATAAAGCATAATATAATGGTTCATATAAAAGAGATAAGTGAAATCATGTTTGAAAAATAGTAAAAAATATATGATATATAAATGAATCACAAATCCAATCCAAATAATTTAATATAATAATAAATAATGTGACAAAACATCATATAATTTTCATAAATACTAATAGATCTAACCAAAAATGTTATCCATAACATTCGGCACATCTCTATGCTATTGAATTATGACATTAGTTAGAGTCTCATCAATCTTCATGAAAAATTATGAAAAGACTTCCTTCTATATCATCTCAACTTAAAACGTAGGTATAGAATAATAAGAGTAATTCTTATGTGGTATCTCCTATGTAGGATACACAATGCAAGGAATATGTATCTTGATATTAATGGTATTTATGGATCTAGAAGGAGGTACAACTGACAAAGCAAGAGCCTTCATTCATGGTTAACCTATAGAAGGAAGAATAACTAGTGCTTGTGTAGAGTGTGGAAAATATCAGATATGTTGCTAAAGCATGTAACATTTATCAGTATGATGGGTATAACACTGATGCCAAAGACAATAGACTTCCCCATATTTATGGAAGTACTTTTTAAGTATCTTAGGAAGTGGGATAGTCTTATCTTTGGGATAAGAAATGAATCATCATAAAGTGTCGATGTATTGCCTAAGTTTTTAGTAGTGGGTAGAAGAGTGGTTATTTATTTCATGCAAGTGACAAATACATCTATTATTAGACTATGGAGGTCTATTAGCTTAAGGGTTAGAAGAGGAAACCTAGGGCTATTGATATAGATGAAAATCTTTGGTCTAATGACCAATAATTTTATGAATATCACAATAAGGCTCATATGCCCATTATGTGGGTAAGGAATTAAGCTAAGGTAATAGAAGAAGACCATAACCAAGGAAAGGAGAAATTGGAGCAGAAACTAAACTAGGCTCATCTGTAGGTAAGGTTGAATGTGCAACAGGTCTAAGCAAAGTAGATAACATCTATGGAGAAAGCATACTAGAAGGTTCATGATATCTAGAAAAATGATAGGGTATTGTCATGGAATGATCCATGAGCATACTCCTGAGAGGCTCTACTACAACTGGAGGCATAATATGTGAGTTCTCTATCTCTAACCTATGAACAGTAGTAGAAAAACTAATATTAGGTGTATATTAGAAGTCTGAAGAGAAGACAAATGTTTATTATTTCCTTTTTAGTGAAGATATTAAAATTATATGCATAACAATATATTGAAACTAAATATTCTTTCCTAGGAACTAGGGGGATCATAACATAAGGAACAAGACCACAAAATAGAGATAAAAACACATAAGAATTGTACCTCCCTTGTCAAAATTGATGTCCAATTGTTGGCATAGTAGATTTTTGTATTTGGTCTATGTAATTATTGACTATTTTAAATGATTCTCCATGTTTATAACACTTCTCCAATGGCCTCTTGTACCTATACTTTACTTTGGCTTGGCTTGGTGTGAAGCTTAGTATCAAATTGGCATTATAACATTAATTTTTTTGCTTATTGAAGGCATTTTTTTAGAATAACCTTATACATAAAAGCTTGTTTGAGTAGAGTGAGGGCACTTCTTTTTATGTCTCTCAAATCTAAATCTATTCCTAGGAGGTTAGGTTTAATTCTAACTTTTGTTGAGTTTAAAATAAACTAGGTTGAATTAGGTTAATCTTGGGTTGGGTCAAAGCACTCATGAAGTCTTGACAACTCATTTTTAATATTTATGAGCCTTGACAACTCACTTTAGATATATTTGAGGTTTTGACTCATATTTTCTTTAATTTTAAGAATTAATAAAACACTTTAATTTCTCCCTTGAATTTTACTTCATCTTTATTAAAAAATTCCTTTTTTAGATGATTATAATTCACTAATTTAACTTATAATTTTAACTTAAGAAAGGTAATTAATATTTAATTTTTAATTAATCTTGTTGAGTGATTTTTAGTATTTATGAATTATTTTAAATTTTTTTCATTAATAGATCAACAGGCCAATACTATCAATTTGTTAGGTCACACTTTGACTACAGTTGAATCCAAGCTAGGTTATAAATTCATGAGGGTTAATACCCTAAATAAGTAAAATTTGTCATGTTTTTAGGCAATTATATCCCTTACATAGAGAAATTTAGGAAATATAATTACTTTTAGGCTCAAATTGCATCATTTTCTATAAATCAATATGGTTCCTAGTTTAGACATAAAAGTGTCCAAAAATGTGTGTCTACAATTTGCCCCTATTTGAGAACATTTTATGAGACTAAAAATAGTAACATATTTTCAAATAATGAAAAAATTATTAATAAGAAAAAGAAGATAATAATTGAGGAATGATGTTCCAAATAAAGTATGAGAAGCCTATGATGCCCCTTTGAGGGAGTGGCTGACACATAGATTGATGGATAGTCCCTCAAAAATAAGAATAAGAATTAAATTAACATAGGGATGATATTAATCCAATTGAGCTAATACTTTCATGCATTGATTAAAATATTGATTTACCCAAAGGCAATTAGAATCAATAATGAGGTTGAGACACTAATTTTCCTAAAGGCAATTATAATCAGTAGCATAAAGGTGTGCCTCAGTAGGGAGAATGGGTTGAAATAATGATTTTCCTAATGGTGGTTATAATTATTTTGATGGACTATATTGAATCATTATTTTTCCTGAGTAGGGTATATTTGAATGTGATAAATTGGTTTTACCCCAGTAGGGTAGATTGGCAAGCATAACTCAAAAATATAACTTGTCACACATATTAAATATAAGTGGGTGTAAATGTAGGTTTGATGGTCTAATGAATTTTCAAATATCGAAGAAGAAACAAATAACCAAGCACATAAGGATGCATAAAGTAATTAAAGAGATTATTGGAATACTAATGGTGGTTGAGCTGACTCAAGATACATCATATATCTAAGTGCTACCTACATAATCTAAATGGAGATTAGGATAATGTATTTCACCCAAGATTTGGGATAAAATGTAATGAGGGATAGAATATAATAATAAGAGTTGATCAATGTGGAGATGTTCATCCTTATTATCATTTATACAACCATAATGATCAATGATTTAATTTGATCAAAGAGCATGGCATAACTACCAATTTACCATGATGGGGATAAGAATGCTTATGTAATTAACCTATAATCATGGATTAATGGTGCATATAATAGATATGAATTTATGATACTACTAGTGTAGAGACACACATCCTAAATATTAAGGATTAATATTCATTTATGATTTAATTAATCTATGTTTGGGTAATGTTTGGGATATGTCAAGTTGTGATCTCAGAGAATTATTTCACATTGAATTGATCTATAGGTCCATTATCCTAATGTTTTATATCATTTGATGGTATGCACTATGATATAAAAAACCATGATGACTTGACTATAATATACATAAGTACTGACTCTTGATTTAATAAATAATTAAAAATAATGCACCAATGATAAAAACCATGATGATGATGTTGATTTATGAATATTAATGTAATTAAGTGCAATGCACAATGAATCACCCAGTGAACACATATACATTGAGTCAAGTCATAACAATGAAATCAAATAAATAGGCAAATAAACAAACAACTAAAAGCAATATAAAATATCATGTCATTGACCAAGTCAATACCTACATGTGAAGGCTCAATGGAAGGATAAGTGTATGGTGCCTCCAAGAAAGGATATATGCAATGTAAATGACATGTGGGGATATGATATCCCAGTATAAGTTTCACACTTTGATTTTTCCCTAGTAAGGTGAAAGTTACAAGATTGGCCTAAAAGTGCAAATTGGATGGTTCCCCTAAGCAATAATACATTCAAAGGGAAGGGCACACCCCTAATGGTAGTGGAATGGATTAGAACTGATAATTTATTTTCCCCAATAAGTTAGATCGAGGATTGGTGACTAAGCTCAAAATAGAATAAAAGTTTTTGGATTTTGGGGCTTTATATCTCTCTAGGAGATTCTAAGCCAATTTTCAAATGTTTATGTTTTTGAAAAATGTTTTAAATATTTTTGGACTTTTTTGGGTACCTTAACTCATCATATGTTGACAATATACTAATCAAACAATGGTGAGAGCTTGGGACAAACTAAGGGTGTAGTAGTACATCAATTTTAAATACATAATGCACATAAAAGTGACTCACAAAAAGGCAATATCATTGGCTAAGGTTGCTCACAAAAATTCAAGAATATGGAAAATGGGGGCGGTCATTAATGCATCAATTTTAAATTCATAATTTGCAAAAAAGTGACTTGTAAAATGGAGAGAGTGTAGGCTTAAGGGGTGACTAAGTTAACTTCAATGTAAATTGAGAAATGCCTACATAGTTTCAAAGGACCTCAAGTTAATGTACTTTTACCCTATAGTGATGAAATGTTTGGATATGTTCCCAATATTTTGGGGTTTTTCTAATATCTCATCTCAATGGAGGATTATGAGATACAAAATGGTCTAACTCATAAAATGGAAAGTGTATCAAAAAAATGGTGATTGAGTTGACCTCAATGTAAATTGGTCACTACCTACATAGTCTCGAAGGACCTAAATATAGTTAAAAATATGGCAAGATATGAAAGGATAGTAAGGTGAATCAAAGGGTAAGGCAAGGTAAATGATAAGGCAAGGGACATGGCAAGGAAAATGTCAAGGCAAGGTAAAAGGCATGAAATAATGGTAAGGACCCAGCAAGGCATGGTTATGAAATAATGATAAGGCAAGGTAAATGTTAAGGCATGGTAAATGGGGTAATTCCTAATTTTCTCAAAATAAGTTATAATTAGGAAATAATAAAAAAGGTTAGTGATATTAATTTTCCCATAACTAGTTATAATTAGTAGCATGAATATTGATATAGAACATAACAATAAATGAAGGATGAAATTTCTAGGACAACTATCATACTTCTTTCATATAATATCATTCAAACATCTGAATCTAAAATAATTACTAGAACTAATTATGTCATCAACCATTGAATTTCCCTGAAGTATAAATGAATCAAAACCAAGGCTAAATGTGATAGGTAGGGGTTTAAAAGAACTGGATGGGAAATGGTTAAGGTATGGTGAAATAGTATAGGGTATGGTACAAATAATAGATATAATGTGGAATAACTTAAACAATCCTAGTAGACAATAATTTGAGTCCCTTGAGCATAAAAATATTTGAGGTGCATTATATTCATAGGTTCATCAAGTTCATCTTATTTTAGTGTGAAAAGCATGTATGTTGTAAAACCATAGTTACTAATAACTACATAAGACCCTAACTAGTTAGGTTAGAACTTTCCTTTATTCTTTATCTCGGCATTGACATTCTTTTGATTTTATTTTAACATAAATTCACCAAGCTCAAATTCATGATGTTTAATGTTCCAATTGTGTTGGCCTCATAATCTATTGTGATATTCCTAGAGTTTATTCAAGGTATGCATGCACTTTCCCCTAGCAAGTATAGCTCTTTCAAGAGAGCTACTCTGTAGTCCTCATCATCAATGATGTGTTGCATTTAAATTTGAAGAGAAGGCAACTCAGCCTCAATAGGAATAATGATTTTAGTATTGTAAATAAGTGAATATGGGGTAACTCCTATTGGAGTATAGAATGTGGTACATTATTCCTAGAGGGAATTAACAAATTCAAGTGCCAATTACAACTAGCATCATTGACAATCTTCTTTATCATATTGATAATGGTTTTATTAGAAGCCTCAACTTGGCCATTGCCTTGTAGGGTAGTAGGTAGTAGAGAAATGTTGTTTGATATGGTATTGGGTACAAAGGGCTTTTACATATTTATTTATAAATGATCTACCATTATCAGATATAATTTCAAAAATAATATGATAATGGAAAATGAGATGGTTAAATATGAATTTGTAAATATTATTACCTATTACTTAAGTGAGGGGAATGGTTTCCACCCACTTACTAAAGTATTCAAAAGTAATTAAGACATGTTTATGGCCATCTGAGGATGCAAGATTAATCTTGCCTGGAGGTCAAGTCCCCATGTTGAGAATGGCCATGGTGTTAGTGGTTTGAGTGTTTTGGCTAGAGCATGAATCAGATTCACATGATTATGACACTTAACACACCTCTTCACATATTCATATGTATCTATTTCCATAGTTGGCTAGTAATAACTAGTATGTAGTAATTTAGTAACTAGGATTGACCCACTGGTATGGGCTCCAAACACTCCATCATGAACATCCCTCAACACTAATCTAGATTTTACTAAAGGTAAAAAATAAAGTAGAGTTCTATCATAGCTTCTATGATACAAGGTTGGTTTGAGTAAAGTATAATGAGAGGATTTTTGGATGAAGGCTTTTCATTTCTTACGTGATAGTTCAAGTGGAATAATTTAGTCTTGGATATAGGCATATATGTTAGAATAACAAGGATATGTGGGACCAAAAATGTCATAAACCATCTTAATGGCTGATCATTCATCTATTTTTACGAGGAGATGCTCTCTAGGAAACTAATAATCTATGTCTCAATCTATAATGTGAATCATGGATCCAATTATGGCCATGGCACCAATTATTATATTATTGTATTTATATATCCATTTAAAGTAAACATTGGTAAAAAAATTAGATTATTGACCATGTATTTATATGGCACCAAATTTTCATCCTTAGTCTGGTAATGGTCTATGACCTGATTAATGATTAGTTGTAAATCACCATGAATAAGTAAATTTTGGATGTTCCATTGTACTACTTGGTGAATCCCTATAATGAGTGCTTCATATCCAACCATGTTGTTAATACATCAAAAACCAATTTGAAATGACTTATTAATAAGATACCCTTGTAGCATGATAAACAATATTTTGGTACCTAATCTATGAGGTGTGAATGAACCATCAAAGTAATTTTTCCACTATTTTTCCTCAGGATGTGTTTTTACTTTTGGAGTGGTCATAATATGTTCATCTATAAATCCAAATGTAATAAGTTGAGTATTATGAAGAGGAGGTTTAGAAATCTAATCTATGAGTACTTGTCCTTTAATGGCCTTATGATTAGCATATTTGATCTTAAAATCACTCAAAAACATGATCCACTTTATCATATAGCCTTGTAGAAACCTTTTGGAAAGTAGATACTTGAGTAGAACTACTATGGCAATGCCAATGGTATTGTTGTTTAGTATGTAATGAGGTAACTTTTGGTCTGAAAACACCATAAATAAATAGGATTTTTTAATTAGTGCATAATTATGCTCACATGTGACCAATGTTTAGCTTAGGTAATACACAACATGATCCTTACCCTTTTCATTATGTTTTGTCAAAAGTGCCCCTAGGGCATTTTCAATCATAGATAGGTAAAGTAACAATGTCTTGTTTGACATCGGTGGTAATAAAACAAGAAGATTGGATAAATATTCCTTGAGGTGATCAAATGTTTTCTGTCACTCTTCATTCCATGACAAGTAATTCCCTTCTTGAGCAAGTGTGTTAATGGATGTATTTTTTCATCCAAATGTGATATGAAGTGTTAGATTGACTATATATTTCCCTGAAAACTATGGAGTTGCTTCAAGGTAGATCGTGGTGGTATTTTGGTAATGGCTCAAAATTTGGTTAGATCAAATTTAATGCCCTTGTGAGAGATAATTAAGCCTAAAATTTTTCTATAAGATACACCGAATATACATTTTTTAGTATTCAACCTAATATTTTAATCTCAAATTCTATCAAAGATTCTCTGTAATATAGTTAGATGATTGGCATGGGTCTTTGATTTACCCAGGAATGTCCTTAATGATATCATGCATCATATCATGGAAAATCATTGTCATGGATCATTAGTATGTGTTTATTCTTAAGTCCAAATATAATAACCTGATAATAAAATGCTCCCCATAGAGTGCTTAACATTGTATTGTAATGGTATTTAACTGCAATTTTGATCTAGTTATTTCTTGAAAAGCCATCCATAAGAGAAAGAATTTCATATCTAACTATTGAGTCAACAATCATGTCAATATTTGACACAATAAATTCATCTTTAGGGAAAGATTTATTAATATCCAATAAATCAATGCATATTCTAATACCTTTTAGTTTCTTACTCACTACACATTGTTAAAAATCTATTCTAAATAATCAATCAACTGAATGCATCTCATGTCTAAGAGTTTATCTAACTCTTTCTTGACTAGCATAGCAATATAATGATGCATCTTTTAGAGTTTCTGATTAACTGGTTTGGCATCAATATGTACAATAATATGGTGTACAACCAAGGTGGGGTCCATACCTAGAATATATGAATAAGCCCATGCAAATATGTCTATAAATTCTCTTAAAAGGGATGTAAAAACTTCACATTCCTCCTTGGTGAGGGATACACCTAATTTGATCCATTTCAGGTCCTCTAGTGTCCTAATGTTAACCTATGAAGTGTCATTCATAATAACTATAGAACAATCTTCTAAAATATTCAGTAAGGAATCAAACTAGTTAGCAATGGCAAAGCCCTCTAGTCAGACTGGCTGGTTTAATTCTCCCAAACAAGATGAATTAAAATCTCCTAATGCTGGTAAAGTCCATGTAATAAATACTTTGGGGCCACTATTGAATAATTTATGCAAAATATTTCCAATCCTTGATACTTATTTTTTATCCATAAATAAGCTTTGGATTATTAGTCTCTTGTGTTTCATGCAAAGATGAGTGAACATCCTCATCTAATGGTGCTAGAAAATGGTTTTTTACCAAGAGAGTTGCCTTTGTATTTAATTTTACCCTAGTTTAAAAGTTCCTCAAAGAGGTTTTCACTTTTATACCTAAATTTTCTATTTATTTTTTTTTAACTAAGTTCACCTATTCTCCAAAATAGTTAGCAAGATCCAATCTAATAGAAAATCCTTGCTTGTGATCTCTGAGATGAATATGATCTCTTAAACCTAATAAATCATAGATGCACTCATCATTTTAAAACTCATATAATATAATTATTAACTCTTTTTGGTCCTAATATATAAATTGTGGGTAATATAGGGTAAGTGGTGAAGGTTGCTAAATAGGGATAACAATATGAACAACATAGTGGTAAAACAAATTTGTGGTGGCAAGGTCATTATAAATGTTATAATTAAACCATGTGTCATTATCGACATCATCTTCACTAGTCAATAGTGTTGGAACCTAGATAAGGTATGTGGGGTCACCCTTAGGTGGTTTAAATCTAATACCATGCTTGGTTATTGAGATAGGCTCAATCATTCCTTATTGATGTGTCCCCAAGCCTTAGCCTTCATAATCTAGGTGGTCCATAATCCAGTTAGGAATAAAATACTTTGCACTTTAGTAACATTTAGTTAACTCATTAGCATAAAGACATGAATAATCTTTGGTTGAGGGGTAGAAACCTAGGCCAAAGTTCGGTTTGAAAATAATGGGTTTGTTGAGCTTAGACTTTCACCTAGTCCACCACTCCATGTGAGTAGTCTTGGACTTGGGTATCCCATAGGCTTTAAGGTTCTATGGAAACATCGCAATGTGGAATTAATAATGGGTACTATATTATCCTATGTTTTTGTTAAATATAAAAAAGTGATTGACAATGTCTGCTAGAGGTGCATATGAGGTAGAATCTAGGCTCTCAAGGTTAACATAATATGATTTTGGTCCTGATCCAATGGCTTTGGTTTTCTCATCTCTTCCTCCATAAGATTTGGGCATAGGATTTAAGTCAAAATTATAGTTATATCTCTTTTACTTGGCATTAATACATTTATAATACTGATATGGCTAAAGATCAATTGATATAATCAATTATATCCTTGAATGGGGAAAATTTATACACTAATACAATGCGAAAGGTATGGCCATGATTTCATGAATCCAAGATTTTCCCAATAACAAATTTTAATATAATTCTAGGTCTAAAACATGACATAGATTGTCATGGGTCAAAGGCCCAATGACCATTGGTAAGCTGATAGTACCTTGAGATTCCCATTCTTTGTTGTCATACACCTCGATGACAATAGTATTTGGCTACAATTTGACTGTTATATATCTAAGATGCTTGATCAACTTTAGAGACATGATGTTAAGGATCAAACCATTATCTACAAGGACACATTTAACTTTATGGTTTATTATTTCAACCTCAATGTACAATGGGTCATTATATAGTTGGCCCAAGGATGACATGTCATTTTAGTCAAATATAAGATGTTGGTTAGGGGCCAAATGTCCTACCCTGCCTTACGTACTCATTTAGTATGTGTTTTTGGATGTTATATGTCCACAAAAAATCTATCATGGTTATTTACATATGTGTCTTTTTTAGCTACTCAATAATGTCATAGGTCTGCCCTTCAATATTGGTAGTTGGCACATTTTTTATAGGCATGGAGTTTTTAATGGGCTAATTTATGGCATTTGGTTATAGTCCTTTGATGGTAATCTTGGCTTGTAGAGTTGTGATTGTGAAATCTTGATCTATTATAATGATTTGGTAATTGGTTGGGGAGGTAACATGGCTTAGAATAGAAATTATAGGAAATATTGAGCTTAGATGGTAATATAGTTTGAATAAATATTACTAGCATAAGGAGGTTGATAGGCATTGTTGGGTGAAGGTCTTAGTATATTGGTATTTGGTCAAGTATTAATTGTAAAGGTGGAAACATGACCACCTAAAGCATGTCCTATAACATTGTTATAGGTATACATGATGGCATGATGGCTTCCATGGTTGGTTTGGTCATTTTACCCTTGGTTTGAATTATTTTGTAGTTATTATTGTTGACATTATTATTTTTTAATTTTTTGGTGGCATTTTATACCATTTTTGTGATTATTGGTATTGTTTCTAGTTTTTATTATTGTTATGTTGAGGAAATAGATTATTATAGATGCCTAAGTTATTATTAGTTGTATAAGTGTGGGTATCTCTTTGTATCTCTCCATTTTTTAGCATATTCTCAATCAGATGTCTTAATTGGATAAACTGGCATATGGAATGTCCCTTAACATGATGGTACTCAAAAAATTCATGTTCTTTATACCAATTAGGAAAGACAATTTCCTTCAGGAAATGGCTTTAATATAAGCCACCTAATCATATTTTCTTGAGCCAATTTATGGAATATAAACTCAATAAGTTCCCAGAGGTCACTGAATTATCCGGCAATGGGTGGTCTTATAATTTAATGAGGGTCTTGCAATTGGGTTTGATTTTATGATTGTTGGTGTCATGGAGGGCTTGGTTAAATGTATGGAGGTGGTGGTTGTGAATGGGTGGAGGTAAATGGATAGCCATTTTTTCTAACCCCATTGTCAACACCATTCTTGTTACATTTTTAGCCATTTTGTATTTAATTATTATTTGCTTGAGTTGGAATTAAATTTAGTATTTAGATAGGGTTATGATTTTGGTGATGGATTTGGTTCTAAATTTGTTGGCCTTGATGCTAACTTTAGCTCTAGTTAGAAGAAGATATCTTGATGATCTCTTTGCTGACAAGCACCTTTTCAATTTATATCCATTTATTAATAACCTCTTCAAATTTATGAGCAAATTGTAGATTAAGATGATAATATATCTCATTGTGTAAGCTCTTGGTAAATATTGCATCTAATTGCTTACTAGAAAATTATGAGTGAACCAACTTGTGAGTGCTCTCCACCATTGTAGGTAAGCAGTGAATCTTTCATCATTATTTTATTTTTCTTGTCACATGTCCATAACTAGAATCTCATGTTTGAGATTATATGAAAAAAATTGCACAAATTTCTCAGAAAGATCATCAAAGTCACATATAGAATTCTTTGACAATTTCAAATTTCCTTCCAAGGTTTGTCTGGCTAGACTGCTTAGGAAGAGAATAATCAAATATGTTGATATATGCCACAATTTGGAAATAAATAAATAATTATTTTATATGTAATTTGGGGCCACCTTTGCCCTTGTATTTGTCAAATTTGGGTAGCTCATAACCTGTAAAAATGGTATTTGAATATAATCCATGTTGAATGGATTCAAGCATATTTCATCTATCTTGAACTTATTTGTTTTCTTTCTAGTCTAAATGGATTGAATTGCATCCTTCATTTTCTAAAAATCTTGGGAAAAGAATTTGGTTGAAGTGGCTTATTATTATGGGTTTGTGTAATTAATGGCAGACTATCTTGATCGGGTTACTATGGAATGTTTGTCTAATTGGTCAGACAACTAGGTATACATATTCATACATTAAGAATGTATTGTTGATATGGAATACACTACTATTGGTAATAATTATAGCTAGGATTGGATATATATGCTTGGTTGGAAAATTGTGGCTATGTTAAAAACATTTGGCTAGGTGGGATATGTTGGTATTATTGGGTTTGGGTAAAAAATTGTTGTCTACTTGTCAAACCCTATTGTTGAAGGTGTTAACATTTGGATCCTTATTATATGTGTGATACCTATTGGGTGAAATATAATTATTTCCTAGCATATCGCACCTATTATACATTAGAACCTTATTATTATTTAAACACCTATTTTTGGTTTGGCACTTGTTGAGGATTGGCATTTTTTTATTGACCAACTAACACTTTTTGACCAATAGAAACACATTTTAGATTAGGAAACATTTAGATTAGAAGCTAAAAATTCTAGTGGGAATTTGGCTCCTACTTCTATTACCCTTAGTAGAATTTCATCTTTATTCTCTAAAAAATGGTGATCAAACAAGTACAAATCATAACTTATCTACAATGGTGTCATGACATATTAAGGCTCTTGTTGTTGAATTTTTTCAATATTAGGCATTGTTTGAGAAAGGTATTATGTTATTTTCTCTTATTCTTGGCCTAAATAATATTGTACATACACTAAATACTACATTAGTGGGTTTGATTTTTATTCAACATATGTAATATTATAGGATGAATAGGGATCCATCTAATATGTTATATCATCACCATATATATCTTAGACAAAGAGGTCACTAGTAATAAAGTTTTCATAGTCTAGATTGTAAATAGTCCCACTACATGTATAACAAGGCATGTTTAGATATATGACTAGGTCTCTTGAAAATAAAAGGTCTAAAATGGAAAATAATTGATGTCTAAAACAAACAACCTTTGGATCTGTAAAAGAGGCCCAAAGGGTAAAACAACTAATTTATGTCTAAGGCAAGGATAGAACAAAAAATGTGAAACTAGTCTAACAAAGGTAATAATTTTCCCAACGGCAGTTATAATCATTGGAAGAGATGACACAAAAACTTGAAACCCATATATTTATAAAGTATTTATTTTCCTTAAGGTGGTTATAATCAATGACAAAGGTATCTAGACAAGATATAATAATCATGTACTATGTTAAAAGTATAACAATAATTTTCACAAAGGCCATTATTATTGTTAGCATGAAAAATAAGGCTAGACTCAGAAACAAATTTTGATCTAAAAAAAACTTGAAACACTCTAAATCTAAGGCAATTAACTTGGTAGACTCAATAAATGGCTCCAAAAAACTAAGGTAATTGGCTCACAAAAGACTTGGAAATTGGATCACAAGAGACTCTTTTAAAAAAGGAACTATGACATTTTAGAATTCAACACAACAAACTCCTAAACAAGGCACATGGAAACAAACTTGGCACAAATGATACTAAAACAAGGCACAAGACAAGAAATAATTGCTAAGTCTAGGCAAAGGGGTCTTTAGATCAAATAAGAATTCAATCCAAGTAACATATTCCAAATTCAAAAGGTAGAGTACCTAAGCCCAAATTAGATGAGGCTTTAGCATAAACCTAATTAGTTTAGGATTTGTACTTTGAAATATTGAATTTCAAATTTAATGCAAAAGACTCATATTTTCTAAGATAAATAGGCTAGACTAAAATGGGCAACATGTTCACACATTTTAAATAAAAGATATGGATGATTTGGAACTTAGTTTCAAATACGACAAGTGGTCTAGAAATATTTAAGTAGTGTAACAATGTTCCTTCAAACAAATGGTATGACAATGGATGTTGGATGAAAAATCCAAGGCAAATGTTTGAAATAGAGTGGGCAGAATAATGATGCCCTATTTAAACAAGTGACACACAAACCATTTTTGAGATAAAAATCTAAGGCAAAAGTGTGAAAAAAAATTGGTAGACTAACACATATTAACTAAAAGTGGTGTGAAAACATGTGATGGTTATGTCTCATTTCACATTTGACAAACAAACGATTTTATTCTCAAACACACATGTAAATAAAAGAAAATAGAAATAACACCAATGGCTCATCATATCCCTTAAACTGACAAGGTGTGTGTATCTTCTATGAACATTTCCACCCATATTATAATGCTTAAAAGGAATTAAGTGGTAATACAATAATTAAATAATAGGTGTAGGTATATTTTCTAAACCCCCTTTGTCTCTCAAGCATTGGTACATAACACAAACCTAGAGTGCAAATCACTAAGCAATTAGCAATATATTCCATAGCAAGTGTGGTTGAATAAAATATATAATTTTCAAAATGAAATTGACCTAAATTTTTATTAGAATTGGAAGGCTAACTGCTTATCCCTAAGAAATCCTAGTATCACATGCCAAATTTATATACCCCACCATAGATTGGGGTTGGTACGATGTTGGGAGATTAAATCCCAGGTCAATGCACCCCTAAATAACTTGTGAGGAGGCGATAAACTCCCACCCATTATCCAAATACAAGAAAATAAATAAATGAAAATTAGAAAGACTTTAGAGGTCATTTTTGGGTCACCCAAGTCACTCACAGCTTGGGGATAGAATATGTAACATTATTTATAAAAATACCCAAACATATAAGGCAATAAACAAAGTGTTTTTGGTCACCCAAGTTCCTTATAGGGGATGGTGGGAGAGCATACACATAATAGTTTTTTATTTACCTCAAATAAAGAATTTAATCTAGGAACTTTGAAACTAGTTAATAAACAAAAAACAAAAAAAAGAGAAAAGATATTAAGAGCTCTAAAATAGATTTTATGTTTGTTTTAAAGGCACAAAATCAAATGTGAAATAAGTTTTGACCCCTTGGATTTTTTTGTTCTTGTAAATTGAAATGTGAAAAATACGAGTTTGGTTAGGTTAATTTTAAGCATTAAAATGAAAGTGTATGTGAGATTTATAAGTTTTTAGGCCTCCCTTTCTCCACCTTGGATCCTAAAAAAACATTAGGGTATTATCTTGTATTTAGTCCAAAAATAAAATCAGCAAACAAAATTCCATTTTTAGCTCTTAGATTTTAGAAAAACATAGAGTGAAGTCATCATTTCTGCAATAGATTGAAGTCATTATTTCCAGTGAAGTCACTACTTTCCCTATGAACAAATAGATAGAGATTGTTTTTTGGTGAATTAATCATTAAATAGTGGAAAATTCATTGATTAGGCCTACAAAGTCATTGAATACAGGTTTAAAATAGGCAAAGTCACCAAAATGATTTGCAAGTATACATGTTGAATTTACAATTTAGCAAGGTCGATGTCATCATCTCTATTTCGTGATGTTACCATTACATAGGTCAATGTCATCATTATATAGGTTAATGTCACCATTTTGAACTAATTATTTTTGCAAAATAAAGATTGTAAACTTGGGATGTAAATGGTGACGTCATCGTCACACAAGACAAAGTTGCCAAATATAAACAAAACAAAATGATGATATTTTTAAGTACAAAACTCTAAAATTGAAGAATTAAATGATTTTTTAGGAAATCTAGAGTTTCCACATCATTATTCTTAGCCATATGTGGTACTTGGTCCCACCAGACATGCCATTATGTATCTTATGAGTTTGAATATCACACAAATGTTGATTAGTTCCTTGCTAGTGAAGATAATAAAAATCTTTGCATAACAATACAATGAAACTAAACACTCTTGCCTAGGAACTACAGGAAGCATAACATAATGAACAAGACCACAAAATAGATATAAAAACACAAAAGAGTTTTACCTCTTTTTTGAAATTGATGTTCACTTGTTGGCATAGTAGATGTTTGTGTTTAATCTATGGCATTAGAGACTTTTGTCAATGATTTTCCCTAATGGTATCACTTATCATATGGCCATGTGTGGCTTTGATTTGATTTGGCTTGGCCTTGTGTGAAGCTTGGTATAAAATTTGCATTATAACATTACTTTTGTTAGAGATATAAACCACTAGGGGGTTGAATCAATGGTGGTAAACAATCTAATTCAATTTCCAAACCCTTCAAACACTTAAGCATTCAATACAATAATTCACAAAGAATCCAAGATGTTTATATCAATGAACAAATAGATAATACAAGTTTACACACACAACATAAGAAATATGTGGGAAATACTCTATGGGAATAAAACCCACTCTCAAGCCAACAAGCAAATGGACTACTTATCATATAAGGTATTATAAACATGAGACTTTAGTGGAACACCCATTCCACAAGGATCACCTACTAATAAGATGGTCATGTCCTTATGACCTAGATTTTGTGAAAGACCTACTTCACAAGGAGAACTTACCCCTAAGATGGTTAAGTCCATCTAACCTATATGTTGATCACCTTCCTAACACATATGATGTAAACATCTCCTGAATGCTAATTACTTGCCAACTTGATGGAGATACAACGTATATCAGTCCCTTTCACTTCTTCACACAGTTGTCAACATCTAAAACCACCTTTTAGATCACTCTACACTTATTAAAAACAAATCTATCATAATCTTAACAACCTAATCAAATGGTTATACACATAGTCCACACTTTGATCTACCTCATGAATCAACCACCAAGCTTGCATAGACATCATCTATCCTTTACTCACACTCAAGGTATCAAAAACATCCTTTTGGATCACCCTAGACCTCTTTATTTATCCTAAGTCTCCAAACATGCAAGAGCACTATTCTGACATCAAAAATATGACCTAAAGGTCATATACATAGTCATAAACCTACTCTACTCTACAAACCATCCACTGGGCACCCACCCGTCACCTCTGAACTCTATACTCTTATTCTACTTAGAGCCCCTTCTCACAAAAATATCAAAACCATCACCTTTAATTTCACCTTTTATAGTAACTTCATGATTATCAACTTCTTGGTTGGCCATTAGACCTAAATTTAACCTTAAGGATTTTATCACATTAAGACACAACTCAATACCATCCTCATAGGTTGACCATAGCATCCATGGGTCACCCTTAAGTAGTTACATCGTTCAATTTGGCCTTAGTAGCCCTTATAGGTCTCATGGAGACCTATTCACCCATTTTTACACTTATTCTATAAAATTAAGAAAAAAATAACACTTTCAAATATATATACCCATGCCTCATAACCTATAGGTCCTCCTTAAGTGACAACATCCATCACAGCATCCTTATACTACAACATAATTAGCCCAAACATCATTTTGTATATATGATCACCAAGAATGAACATAGTCAACTTATAAGCCTTTGATCATACATAATATGGATTGGTCAAACCTCCATAATCTACACAAATAGTCCTCATAAATTATAAAACATGATCCAACACTTATTTCATCTTAAAACATCAAAATACAATCAAGAACAACTCAATTACCCTTTATCGGTTACTTGTATAGCATGAACACATACATAGTCAAATTTGGAGATTAATATCTTTAAATGTACAATTATACCTTCAAAATAGGTTCTATATATGTGTCATGAATTTATCTACAACTTTTTCTTTTACACCATGATCAAATTCTGCATATATCAAAAGTTATAGCACAAAAATTGTATACTAGTCTTCCCTTACAAATTTGAATATTTGAATTCCAACAGTGACTGATCAATTCTTAAACTTTAAACACATTGACATATCATACCCTCTCATATCTTGAATGAATACACATATTTGATATCCCTTAAAATTATCTTGATCTTTACCTTTGCTTACTATTTAAACATCAAGCACTTGTCATCATCTTGTTACTTCCTAATAATTTGGAACAAATGCACTCTATCAATCTCCTCAAATTAGCCAAGTCTTTATCTTGCAACGCTCATTGTTAGACCTTGATCAAAACTCCCATTATTATGACACTTGGCACCCTTGCATGACTTTTGAATACCTTTCTATTAGTATATACACTTATGCCATGTGACAATCCCACATGCTTTACTGACTCTTTGACTTGTCCTACACCATTGATCTTCATAACTATGAATTGCCACTCATTGTTGATCTTTTGTTAAATTATTGAGCTTATGACACTTGTCACCATCACAAGCAACCTTTGACATGTTGACTTCATACACACCATTAATCTCAATATGTATGATTAAGTGCTCACTATTAAATCTTCTAGACCAATGACCTCAGACTTCAATGTGATTAAACGTGATGGTCTCTAGCCCATCACAATCTGCTAGAGAAACTTTGAAGCTTTATAAATTGAGCTATAAATCACTTCAAGATTCTAAATTTTTAGGGTAGCTTCTTGTCAGTATAGACAACATCTCCATGTAAAACTTTAACCATTATTAACTTTTTGATATCTACATTAAATACATAAATTTGTTGGTTCATTTATAGTTGTATAATGTGTAGTGATGGTTTGGCTAAGTATAGAAACTTAGTGAACTTTTATCTAAGAGTACAACTTTGTGTTTGCATATCTTTATCTACACTCAACCTCATTACCTAAAATTTTAACCATAGCAATTTGGGACTAATGTGATCAAACCCACATGACCAACTCCCCCTGACTCATCCATATATGGCAATGGTGATGTCAATAAACTACCTACTTAGATTTTTATATCATGAAACTAACTATGCCAAGATGAACATAATGAAGAACTAGATAAATACCATGCACTTCCAAAATCTCTCTAATCATCCTTACCTTGAACATGCTCAATTCTTTAGATCCATCCCTAATCATGCCAAAATTGAAGATCAACCAAACATACTTCAAGCATACTAAGACAAGCACATTGTACACTTTGTCATTGACACTTAGACTATAAAGACACTTCATCCACTCACCTAGACACCTCCATGACATCATTTAAAACTCTCTAATAATCTCCCCCTTTGTCATTGATGTCAACACCCTTCATATATCTCACCTTCCTTCTCTCTCTTCAATCATTTTCATAATAGGAACCTTCTCCCCATTTGACATAATGGTAAAGTGGGCACAAACTGATCTTAAAGAATTGAAAATACCACCAATATGAGAGGACCACCTTATAAATATGATACAAACTCCCTTACCTTGATCCTACCTCTTCTTGCCTTGACAACTTCCTCTTATTACATGCCAATACTCTCTTCAACCAAGCACTATAACCAATGATTAAAGAACACACAAAAGTGTTAAAATCTAATGTAACTCACCAAAAAACATCTAAGAGGGACTTACCCTAAGATCTATGAGCCATTTAACCTCTTGATCATCTTCAAATCTTAACACATTATGAATAACCACACATAGACTTACTAGCCTTCTCTCTCAATCCACCTCAAAGACCACCAAAAAAACTTCATGCCACTCACCAAATAGGAAACATGCTCTAAAACAACTAAGAACTCACCTTGAAACACTCATGCCTTTCTATTTTGGAGAAACTAAGAAAAAATATCAAATCTTCACTCTAGGCCTGCCTAGGCTACTCGTAACCCTACTTGGAACTTGCAGAGAACATAAATTTCAATAAACATACTTTCAAGACCTAAAACCTCATATATGGATCACTCTCATATTCCCCCTAAATAAAACCAATTGTCATCACCTAGCTCATCCTCTATAACATTCTTCCTTCAAAAACCTACTAGCCAATTAAGCCTCCATCTTGACAAAATCATGAATAATTTGAAAACCACAAACCTTCAGATCTTTGTGAATCTTTATTTGATAACCCATTTATCCCATCCAACATATTAAGAATCCCCAGACCTCAATTCATAAGGTGAACCACTTTCTAGCATAGCCCAAAACTTTAGAATCTTAAAATAAACAAGGTCAACAAACCTCCTTATGGTCAACACCCAACTCTAAAAATTCTTTCACACCTAGAGAAAACCATCACACACTTCTATACCAAGATTTAAGCCTTCACACATTTGTTAACCTTGACTTCCTATACCATGGCTTTGATCTTTAATAAGAAAGATAAACCCAGGAGTACACAAAAATATCCAAAAGGCATAAACATGATCATCAAGACACAAAACCACCTAGAACACATCAAAAATAAGTACAAAAAGCTTTTTGAGCACTAAAATATTATTAACATTGCATAAATCTCATTATGCCACCTAAACATGCATTTTAATCCTACAAACATAACATATATAGTAAAAACACCTTATGACATCACTCTAACCTTATAAAATCACTTATCCCATCTTGACACACCAACTCCAACTAGAAACACTCATCTCTTGCCTTCTAGGACCTTATAAAGAACATCATAGCAACACTTTCTTCTCCACGAAAATGAGTCTCTTAAGAAGCATAGGCAAAGACACCCTATTTCACATGGTTGCTTAGAACAATGTGAAATTAGGAGTTACCCATAACTCCTCATATTATTTTTCCTCCTTGGTCATCTAATAATGATATTTATTCTTATTGTTATTCTTAGGATTAAGAGAACTAAATTGCTCATCCACTACGACATTCTCTTTCTCTTTTAATACTATATTGACAACACATGGGGATAACATAGATTTATGACATACCTTTTCAATTGAAGAATCTTCTTTATAGTTTAGAACCTCATCACTAAGTATTGGTAATTGATGTCATTTACATGAAAATCTTTCAAAAATAACATGATGTTCACTTGAATCCATACACACCTCAGGACTAGCCTTAACTAGCACCTTGGTCTTCTCCTTAAGCTTGGTCTCTTCATTCGCAATATGAGAAAAAAATGAGAGCTCTTGGTACTCTCTAACTTATATAGCATTCTCCACCATAGAAAATATATTACTTGGACCTGTAGACTCATTATGACTTACGCTTACCACCTTTAGTTTCCATGAGTTAAGTTGCCTCCTTTATTGAACTCTAAGATTCTGATTAAAACTATTCTATCTTAAAGGCCTTTGCTTACAAAATTTAGCAATGTGACCTCTCTGTTGATAGTTAAAGCACGTTATCACTTTTGTAATAAGTTTATCCTACCTTTCTTGATTAGAAAAAAATATTACAATATGTCCATTCTTTGTACAATTGAAACAAACTACTCCTTTTGAAGAAGGCTCACCTTTTGATTAATGACCCCCATCATATTTCCATGCAAACTCATTTCTAATTGGTCTCTTACATTCTCTAGATCTATACCCAAACTAATTGCATATGTAATAGTAACCATTAAAACTTGTATAACTCATGGTATTTGGTTGTCTAATCTAATTTGTCTTCACTCTACCATCATCTTCATTCCTTGATTGATTATTAACCTTCAAGGTCTAATTTACATTAGTCTTCATCTTATCTTGAGTTGTATTTTTTGGTTATTCTTTGTATCCAAAACTAGTTCTATCACTTGCATGCTTTTTACCACTCAAAATATTGACTATATCATTTGAGCTCTATTCAAATATCATAAATAACTTCATCTTACTATATGTCTTCTCTAAATCAACTTTTAATGACTTATTTTCAGTTAATACCTTGAACATTTATTTTATTTTTATTTTAGGCTAGTAGACATGATTTCCAATTAATAATTGAGATGCTTGACTATATCTTCATGATCCTTGGTGTCTTCATTCATTCTTTCTTCATACACACTAAATTACTTCTCACAATCCTAGATTTGACTTTATCTTCTTGTTAATATTCTTCTCAATCTTCAATTCTTCAAGGACATTCATCAATTAAATCTCATAGTCTACCTCATATTTATCATCATCTAAATCACTCCAAGTAGACTATTTTTGATATTATCAACTTCCTTCCTCAACCATAAATATGGATTTATCTTTAAAAGGACAATCATATTCATTATCAAACTCAAAATCACTATCCTCACTATCATCTAATGAGCTGCAATCTTTATTGTGTAGAGACACTTCTTATTCTTTAAGAACTTCTTGTTGTCATACTTTTTGAATCCTTTCTTCCTCTTATTAGACCTGTATGTTTTCTTGTCTTCATCTTGGTCTTCATCATCATCCTTATTATGCTTATGAGGTAACTTGTTAGTAAAGTGTCATACTTATCCATATTTGAAACATTTTAAGGGTAGTTTACCCTTATATTTTCTTGACCCTATTTTCAATTTCTTTGTAAACAAATCAATTAGTTCATCTTCATCAATGTCATATATTTCATCCTCTTTGAGTTTCTTACCTTGGAACTTCTTTGGCTTCATTTATGTCTTGGATTTTGATTCCTTATTTGGTGGTATATCATCATTTACTCTCATCTCAGAGGTATTAAGGATGCCATGCAATTCATCCATCTTCAATTAAGTAAGATCATGTCTTTCTTCTAAAGTAGACACTTTTGAATCAAACTTGAGGGATAGATACCTTAATAAATTTTTTACTATACTATCTTCTTCAAAATTCTCTCCAAGACCTCTAATGATGTTCACAATCTCATCAACTCTTTGTAGAAAGGATGCCAAAAAATCTTATTCCTTCATTTTGAGAATCTCAAATTATCTTCAATTAGTCTAAAATTTAGCCAACTTAACCTTTGAATCTCCTTCATAAATAGACTTCAATTATCCCACATTTCCTTAGTAGATATGCAATGGATTACCTTAATGTATTTAGTCTTTGAAAGACCACAAGTGATAGCATTCATTACCTTAGAATTGTTCTCAAATTTCTTCTTATCAACACCATTAGATGGAGGAATAGTTAGTACATAATAACCATCCACAATAGATTACCAAGTTTCAAACCCTAGGGACATGATGTAGGTCCTCATCTTCATACTCCAAAAATCATAATTATATCCATTGAACATTGGTGCTTGTATTGGAAAAACCTCCTTATATTTTATGTCTACCCATATTGTACCTTGGATCTCCTTCAAGTTGTCAAGCCCTTACAAAAGGACCTACTTTAATACCAATTATTATAGGTATAAATCACTAAGAAAGGTGAATCAGTGGTGGAAAATAATCCAATTTAATTTATAAACCCTTTAAACACTTAAGAATTCAATACAACCATTCATGAATCATTCAAGATGTTTATAGTAATGAACAAATAGATCATCCAAGATTACACACACAACAAAAGATCTATGTGGAAAACCCTCTTGGGGAATAAAACCCAATATAAATCCTATAATCACATAGATTAATTATATTATAAGGTATTACAAACATGATAATTTAGTGGAACACCCATTTCACAAGGAGCACTTGCCCCTAAGATGGTCAAGTCCTTATGACTTGGATTTAGTGAAACACTTGCTTCACAAGGAACACCTTCTCATAAGATGGTCAAGTCCCTCTGACTTAGATGTTGAGAACCCTCCAAAAAATTATGATATGAGCATCTCCTAAACATTTATCACCTACAAATATGATGGATATATAATGTATATCAGCGCCTTTTACTTCTTCACATAGCTAAAAACATCCAAAACCACCTTTTGGATCACTCTACACTTCTAAACAATAACACTATCACAACCTCAACAAAATGACCAAATGGTCATACACATATTCCACACTCTAATTTTCCTCTAAAATCAACCACCAAGATTATATAGACATCATCTATCCTTTTCTCACACTCAAGGCATTCAAAACATCCTTTTGGATCACTCTAAACCTCTTCACTCATCCTCAATCTTAAAACCTACAAGAGCACTATTTTGACATCATAAATATGACCTATAGGTCATACACATAGTCATCAACATGCTCTAATATATAACCCATTTACTAGGCACCCACCCTTCACCTCTTAGCTCTATATTCTTCATCCACTTAGAGCCCCTTCTCACAAAAACCTCAAAATCATCACCTTTGATTTCATCTTTTATAGAGCCTTCATGATTATCAACTTCATGGTTAGCCATTAGACATGACTTTACCTTAAGTCTTATATCACATTAATGCATATCTAAATACCATTTTCATACGTCATCTATAGAATCCATGGGTCACACTTAAGCATCTACACATTTCAATTAGGCCTTAGTAACCCTCATAGGTCTCATGGAGACCTATTCACCCATTTTGACACTTCTAGAAAATTAAGAATAAAATAACACTTTCACATATATATACCCATGCCTCATAACTTATATGTCCTCCTTAAGCTACAATATCCATCAAAATATCCTTCCACTATAGCATAATTATCCCAAACATCATTCTATACATAAAATCATAAAGAATAAACACACGGTCAACTTTTAAGCCTTTGATCATACAAAATATAGATTGATCAAACCTCCATAAATAAAAAATATGGTCTTTTTGAAGTCTAAAACATGATCCAACACTTAGTTTATCTTAAAAAATTGAAATACCATCAAGAACAACTCAATTACCCCTCTTGGGTTACTTGTAGATCATGAAAACATACATAGTCAACTTTTGAGATCCATATCTTTAAATGTACAAATAATTAGACCTTCTAACTAGGTTTTACAGATTCACCATGAAGTCCTTTATAAATTTTAATTTTACACCATGATAAAATTATGCATATATCAAAATTTATATCACAAAATCTATAGAATAGTCTTCACTCACAAATTTGAATATTTGAATTCCAATGGTCACTAAGCAATTATTAAACTTCGAACATGTTGACAACATCTTATGCCCTCTCATAGCTTGAATGAATATACATCATTTATATCCCTTAAAATTATCTCTATATTTACCTTTAATTATCTTTTAAACATTAATCACTTATCATCATCTCATTTTTTCTTGATAATTCAAAATAAATGCACTTCATCGATCTCCTCATATCAACTAGGCCTTTCTCTTACAATGCTCACTATTATATCTTGATCATAAATCACCTAATTATAACACTTGTAACCCTTTCATTCACTTTAAACATTTTTATATCAGTCCATGCACTTGTGTTACTTGTAAATCCTATGTGCTTTATTGATTCTTTGACTTGTCCTTCATTATTGATCTTCGTATGAGTTGTCGCTCGCCATTGATCTTTTATCAGTTTAGTGAGCTTGTGACACTTGTCACTAGTACAGCCAACCTTTGACATGTTGAATTCATATACATCATTGATCTTAATATGTATGACTAAGTACTCACCATTGGATCTTCTACCTAATGACCTTAGATTTCAACGTGATTAAATTTGACGTTCTCTAGCCCATCACAGTCTACTAGAGCAACTTTGAAGCCTTATAATTTGAGCTATCAATCACTTCAAGAGTCCAAATTTTTAGGGTATCTTTTTAGCACTATATATAAAATATCCATGTAAACATTTGACCATTATTTAATTTTTTAATACCTACATTAAATGCATAAACCTTTTGGTTCATTCATATCTACATGACATGTAGTGATGGTTTGGCTAAGTATAGAAACTTAGTGAACTTTTGTCTAATAGGCTAAATTTTCACCAACATATATTTAGTTATGCTCAACCTCATGACCTAAAATTTTAACCATAATAACTTGGAACTAATGTGATCACACCCATATGATCAGCTCCCCCTAACTCATCCATATGTGTTAATGTTGATGCCAGCAAACTACTTACTTAGATTTTTCTATCACAGAACCAATTATGCCAAGATGAACATAATTAAGAACCAGATGAATACCATGTACTTTTATAAACTCTTAAATAATCCTTAACCTCTGATATGATCTCTCACAAATTATAAATACTTTAGACCTATCCCTAATCATGCCAAAACTAAAGATCAACCAAGCCTACTTTAAGCAAACTAGGACAATCACACTTTATACTTTGTCATTGACACTTAGACTATCAAGACACTTAATCCACTCACCTACACACTTCCATGACATCATTGAAAACTCTCAAACAAATTTAATGGTTTCTAAAAGGCATTTCTTCATAATAACCTAACACATAAAATCTTATTTGGGTAGAGTGAGGGAACTTATATTTATAGATCTTAGATTTAATTCCAACCTTAGGGAGTTTAGGTTTATTTCTAACTTTGTTTGAGTCTAAAATAAACTAGGTTGAGTTAAGTTAACATTGGTTTGTGTCAAATCACTCATATAAAGTTTTGACAACTCATTTTTAGATATTTATGAGCCATGACAACTCACTTTAGATATTTATGTGGTTGTGACTCATATTTTCTTGAATTTTAGGAATTAATAAAACACTTTATTATATCCCTTGACTTTGACGTCATGTTTATTGAATATTTATTTTTTTAGATGAATGTAAGTCACTAATTCAACTTGGAAATTTGTTTTTATATTAACATTATTTTGGTGGGATCTTTACCTATATGCTTTTTATCTAAGCTCTAACCAATCTAGGACACAATTAGAGGCCCATATCCCCAAGCACATAAGTACCACAATTACCAAAAATAACCACAACAAACTTTAGAATACCAATGAATGACTATAACTAGCTTGAGAATACCATCCAGGGCCAAAACTGGACCAATACCAATGATCAACCACAATCAACCTCAAATACCATCTGAGATTTGAACCTAGGTGGTGCTTTTAGCAACCAAGTCAATTTTCCATCTCACTAACATCTCATCAGTGATTCAACTTAGAATTTTTACTTAAAAATTTTAATTGAGATTTAATTTTTAATTAATCTTACGTATTGGTTTTTGGCATATATGAATTATTTTAAATGTTTTTTATTAATAAATTAATAAACCAAGAATGTCAATTTTCTAGGTCATAATTTGACTAAGGTTGAATCCAATATAGGGTATCGGTGTATATAGGGTAACACCCTAAATAAGCAATCCTCAACACAATTTTAGGTAGTTATATCCCTGAAGTAGATAAATTTGGGAAATCTAGTGACTTTTAGGCTTAAATTAAATCATTTTATATAAATCAATCTAGTTCCTAGTTTAGAAATGAAAGTGGCCAAAAATGAGTGTCTATATTAAGTACCATAAGACAAGGAATGATAAAATAAGAATGAAAAGACTAAAATAAAGAAGAATGATATCTAAGACCTTTGGAATTTTTAACTTAAATGAATCTAGCTGAAAATTGGTCATCTAATGCATAATTATCATTATAAATAGGTATATGTAAATTGGTAATACATGTGTGAACTATTTTACCAATCAAGGAATCATGGTGAATAGAATGTCTAGTTTTGGTTTAAAGTAACTGGTATGTCATTAGGAAGTTGTTGATGAGACTGAGGTTGAAGAAAAGGAGGAATTTGAGTGATGATGTGAGGGGAGAGATTGAAAGTTTTAATTTTTAGGCTTATCTCATCTGGCTCATATCATTAGAGTCTAATAGGTTAGGTGGAATATTCCCAATTAATTTTACATGATCATTATAACCTATATTAGATTTAACAAGATAGTTGAAGTGTTGGAATTCTTGAAATAGAACACTAGGTAAGGGTTTAAGGGTGGGTATTTTAAAGACACCTCATTCTTGGAATTATTCAAATTTATAAGGATTCAAGTCCCTTGAATCTTGTATATAGTGTAGACACCAAATTTGTGTCTACTCTTTGGTCGACTCCCCCTTGGTCCCCTTGGTCCCTTACACATTTTATTAATTTAAAATAAAATACTTATTTTAAATTAATGACATCACTCACGATCTCACCTAGACACCTCACCTTGGACACCTCGCCCTATGACTCACCCTTGACCATTTCTCACTCTATGACTCACCTTGAGACTAAGTCATCCCCCTCTTAACTACCTAAGACTTATTATCACTCCCTATTTATTCCCTAACCAACCCTCATGCTTATTAACCCCATCATTTGACCGTACCCCAACCAACAATTGCACTTGGCAGATGGAGAATGGGCTTCATAGCCCTTTTACTTGTTCTGCACCCACTGACGTCAGTCAACTATCAGCCAACACCGGTGGAACCACCGATGTTAGTTACATAAACCAAATTCAAATTATGAGTTACAGGCGCTTGGACTCTTATATGCACTCTTAGATAGACTCTTCAACCTCTCAGGTTCTCTTTCCTTCTCGGATGCATCACCAGGCATTAGACTTCAACTAACGCTCCCTTGGACATAAAGACTCTATGAAAATCAATCCAGGGTGAATTAGAACATTGCAGGAGGTCTTCAGCATCAAGTCACAATAGGTACAAGCATTCAACACCTTGGTTCTTCATCTCACCAGAGCTAAGTATTTCTTCTACCCTTTCATTTCAGTAATTTAGAATGTATTAGTGATTAGTTTTTAGTTACTACTTCTAAATACCTTCAACCAAACTAGACCTGACTTTCAACCAGACCCGACTTCTTCTGGGAAAGGCTGAAAAGCCTTTCTCTCACCCTTACCCTTTTTGACAGCCTATCATCTACCCTTGCCCTTCAAGCCTTATTTGTCTCCCTACAATCCTGCATAGACCTAGACTCCTTCTAGACCCCTCTGTCAACCACAAACCCATCCAAAACCTATCCAAGGCCATTGCCCTGACTGACATCGACCATTTCCCCTATTGATGTCGGTAGTATAATTGACGTCAGCAACATTGACCAACTGACGGTGGCAAGACTACCAACATCGGTGACAGTGGGAGACTGACTGCAAAGAAATAGGTATGCATTATCTAATTTCCTCTTTGTTAGTCATTTGTCATTTCTTTATTTCTAACACTTTTACTTATAAATAGTGGACTGTCATCCCTCAAGGAAGTCTTTGCACTTTTGGGACCGAGCATATCGCTTGGCAGTCCACCCTATCTTTATCTAACATTTTTCTATGTTTGAGTCTCTTTCTTCTATAGGTGTCATCCTCCACAACCAAAGAGGAGTCCCTTCAATCGTCTGGATACGGTGCACAGCTTCATCTGGGTACGTACAAACCCCTGACCATTTATCTTTAGTTTCTTATTTCTTCTGAATATTAAATAGCAAATAAATAAAAAAGAGTAGAAACATATAGCACCATTGTGAGTGAATTTGACACAATGGCATGCAAGTAATGTAACTACTCAAATACAATGAGTCCAAGGTCGATCAATTAAGATATTGTAAGAAAGTGGAAATTTAAATATCATGACTTTCACACAGATGGTAATGGAAGGAATAGTAATGAGAATCCAAACACAACCTAGATAAGGTATTTATCTTCTATCATATCCTTGACATATACTATGTGTAGATTTAACTTTACACTCAAAGTATCAAGGTGTTCTAATAAATTCAAGGGATGAAACACAAGTTCCTAAACCTTCATCAATTAAATTAGTCTTAAATTAGATATCACCTATTTGAATTCTAATTAATAAAGGAGGATCATTTGCATGAAGCAATATCTCATCAAGAATCATAGAAGAGATAGGAAATTTAAGTGAGAGGGAAGTGTCCACTATTTCATCAATATGGATGGACATCTCTCCTCATTGTTTAAGTATGTTATCTTCAAATCTCTATAAGGTACCCTCTTTCCCTATAGGAAGAGGATGAGGGATGTTCATTTCAAATAATAATTGCATTATGAGATTATGATGGCAGGGAGAAGTTCTCATTATCTATAAGAAGGGGATTTGAGATGGGATATGGGAAATTTACACAATAGGATCCCATTCATCATAACTCATGAGAGGATTGTTAGATAGATGTGAATAGTGTTGAAAAATATCTTGGGAATGGGGGTTGGATGTACAATGAAACTTGTGTTGATAATCTATAGTTGGTTTAGGTTGCTTTAAAGTGGGTTGAGAGACTTTGGTGATGTGATTTTTTGTTGAGGTATTTATTTTAGTTGAGTATAATAAATAATGTTGGAAATTTATGGTATGTTTTCTTGATGTATAGAAATTAGGGGCAAAGTTGAAGTTATATCAATGGTATGAGAGGTATGGTCAATTTTTGTCGTTAGAGGTGGTATTTGTATGGGTATTGGTTCCTCATACCTAAATTATATGATATGGGATGGGTAAGTATCTTGAATAATGAAAAATGTTGAAGAGGTGTGATATATAAGTATTGGGTTTGAATCAATATAAGAAACTAATATTCTTATATTAGTAATATTAACCACATTTTCATCATTAGTGTTAAGGTCTATGAGACTTTTAATGTTTTTATTAGTAGGGCTAGGTTGTTCAATGGTGTCCTGGTGATTAGGAATGGGGTCCTTTTAGATAGATAAATAAGCATTAGCTTTGTATAATGCTTTATTTTTATTTTTATTCTCATGATATTTAAGTGCTATGGCATAATCTTGTTGACATTTTCATATAAAGGATTCATAGTCAAAGTTTAGAGCAAGGAGAAAATCAATAACAAGATTTCTTAATTTTATACAAGTCTTATGATAATTTCCCCAATTTTAATGAAACCAATAAAATTTATTTACATCATACCATGATTTTATAGGATGAGTAGGTTCAATATCTTGTGGGATAGGATTTGGAAGACATTTTTGAATTTTTTCTAGTGGCAATGAATTGTGCACATTAGTATGATTTTTTTGAGAAAATGTGGGATTATGATTAGAATTTTTGTTACGAAAAGGAACATGATCCATGGTATTATTTTGATAAATAGGATGGATGGTGTGTGTGGTGTCATAAGTATTGGCAATACCATCATTGGTTGCATGATGGGTTTTATCTTTCATAAAAATGAAATTTCCCATTATAGGTTAAGATGGTTCAAATTGACGCATGAGGAAATCTTGTTGTTTAGCTTGGTCAAGAGCTTATTACAAAGTTTTTTGAGAAAAAATCCTAATGTTATATTATAATTTAGGGTGGAGATCATTAGTGAATATTTTAAGAGGTTGTAATCCACCATATTATCCTTAGATTTATTAGAAAAAAAATCCATCATTTGATGAAGACTTGTGTCATTTCAATTTAGAGTTGTTTACAATTAAAGAAATGATATAAATTGTTTTTGGGGAGATCATTAGCTTTTAATTAATGTACTAGTGAATTGACCAAGTTTTTTAGGATATTTATAGAGAGTATTTATAATTTATTGTACCAATCTAAAGCATTTTAGCTAAGATTTTGGTGGAAGACAAAGTATTAAGTTGAACCCAATCCTTGTATACGTTTCCAAATGATTTTAGATGAAAGGTATGATCCTTAGATACATTATAAGTGATGGTTGGAGTGATGCATCTTAATTTAATGTTGGAAATTTGAGGTAGTAAAGGTTTATTTTGTAAATGTTTCATAGTTTTGTTGATAAGTGGGGGTTGTGTTATGAGGTTACCATGTGAATCCCTAGGGAGAAAGGGATATTTATGATTTTTCACTCCCCATTGAGAATGGTTAGGTTGTTTTTAGAGATGTGTTAGGTGATTTTGCATTTGCATCATCTGATTTACATTATTAATTTGAAATGTATGCATTTGGTTAAGCATTTATAATAGAAGTTGACTAGTATGAGCAACATTTTGGTTAGTGGATGAATCATGTGATGCATTAGTATTATGTGAGGTATTAAGATCTTGAGATGCACTATGAGCATGGGATGAGGTAGTGGCATGTGTTACACTAGTGGCATGAGAGGCATTAGTAACAAAAGAAACATTATTATCATGAAAAGTACTAGTATTAAAATAAGCATTAGTATCATGAGATGCACTAGTAGAATGGGTATGGATGTGGATATTTTTAAGAGCCCCACTAGAAGTTTAACATTCCATGTTTTTATAAATACTTGGCATGAAGGTAGAAGAAGACATAAAGGATGATGTCATGGCATGGGAAGTGTTGATAATTTGGCCTCTTAGGCCAAATATCAACCCTTATAGTTTAAAACTTTATAATAAGGCTCTTCAAACATTCATGAGGATTCATAAATATTTATATGGTCCTAAAAGTGGTCTTTAAAATCCTTGGGTAGATTTTTTTAAGGGTGTTTTGATAAAATTAAGGTAAATGCTATTCCTGACCTTATGGGTGTTTAATATTTTATAACACAGTTAAGAGGTTCCAAGGGTGTTAGGTGGTCTAGGGGGTCATTTTGAGACATGTCATGTGGCATCCAATTCATATCACACCTATTGTAGTTTGTAAAATTCTTGGAAAGGTGCCAATATTCATTTCTAACCTTACACCCCTTTTTACAATGCTTTATTACCCATTTTTTATTGTCTCAAGAAGTTTTTTCAAGAAAAGGACAAGTGTAAAATATAAATAAGAGATGGAAACATAATACATGTCCATACAGGCATTTAAAAACATTAGGGGCACTTGACATATCATCTCCATCAATTTTCAAGTAGAATAAATAGTTTTCATAGTAGAAAGAGAGGGCTTTAAGGTAGTCCATATAGGTTTATCAGAGAAAGATCATGTTCAGGCATGTGTAAGGATACCTTTATGCCTCATAGGTTTAGATCCATGGTTTGGATGGATTTTCAAGTCAAAATGAGTCAATAAACAATCCCATTCCTCCATCAAACTCCTTATTAGCTCAAAAAAGGCAAACAAGTTTCTATTTGGTACAAACATAGGAGAGAGAATGAGGACCTAAGATTTTGGAAAAAGGAGAGGACCTTAATTTTATTCAATTTTTTGGCATTATTCCTCATATTATTTACCCCTCCTTTATGAATAATCACTAAGAAGGTGAATGACTTATCAGTATCTCATCCATCTAGACAGGGGTTCAGGTTTACCTTAATATCCTCACTTTTGAGATCATTGGAAATAATAATTATATTAGAGAGGATATATTGTGCAGCCACCCTACATTATTTTCCAAACTCACTTGACATGTTTGAGCCATCAAGAGATAATAAACCTTCTTTTGGAGTAATCTTTAGGTTAATAACAATTAGGGAATTGATGCTTCAAGGTCTAAAATAGTTGTAAAGTGATTGAATAAGTATAAAAAATATTCCAAGCCTCCTTAATTATCTTCAAAAATGGGTTATAATTTACTACATAGACCTAAAATTCACACAATGGTGATCACATGTAGATTCCACATGCAGTCAAGCAGTTTGAACAAACCATGGAAAAGTAACCCTGCTTAACTCTCATGAAGTTATTGTCATTTAACAAGATATTTGAAGGAAGTGTAACACATTAAATAAGATATGAATATTATCTCAAAATAGGTTGAAAACACCAACTAGTTAATGGGTAATAGTGCCTCTTCCCTAGGTCAATATAAGAATATTGGTTAACCTACAGGTCTACAAGATCTTTAGGCCACCATTGATACCAAAAGTTGGTTTTAGAAAAAAATATGATATTTTTAAATACAAATTTAGTTTAATATTCATGCCATAACTATAATATAAACACAGTGAACACTTTTGAATCTCAGGTGTAATCTATTTTGCACACTAAGGGACTGTGTAAGCTAAGTTGAACTATGTAGGTCTAGATGGAAGGCCAACTTATTGGGAGGTTAGATAGATGTCTATTGGATCCCAAAGTAAAGTTGTATGAATATTATAATGTTAATATCTATTTTATTCATCAATAAACTGAGAATAAAAGGTGTTCATCTTGATAAAACTCAGTTAAAAAAGGATTTGAGCTCATACAAGTTTGTCATTAGTAAAATGGGAAAGGGATGATCTTTGCATTGTAATAGGGCATATGATGATAAAAAATGATGTTATAATCCATTTAAAATGTTTTCATGATGATAATAAGGCTTATATTATAACAAATATGGAAACTCACGTCTTAAATGAGTACTCATAGTCAAGAAACTCAGGGTTGTCATCTACATGCCTGACTATAAAAGAAGGGCAATTTGGGTAAAAGAGTCCATTTTAGGGTGCCTTAAAAGTGTATAAGGTACAATAGGGTTGAAAATTCATATAATAAATGAGATATTTTTTAAGTGATAAGGGATTTTTCATGAAAAGGAGACTCATATTCTTACACATAGTCAAGATCACAAATTGCCTCCTACAAGGTGGCTTGAGAAGGCAAGGTAGTTGAGTGGAAGATGGATTGGGAAAGAAAATAAAATATTTATATAATTAGGAGGATATTATTAAATATTTTATCCATGGTCAAAATAACCTCAAGATGATAACAAAGGAAGAGACCACTCACATAGCCAGAAAACACAGGACTTCCACCTATAGGCAAGCTTATGAGGAAAAAAAGTGTAAAGAGGTATGCATGGATGAGAGATAAAAAATTAGGAATAGATATGTAGACTTTTTTTTTGAGGTTTATTTTAATACATTTAATGAATTTGTTTCTCTGAAGCATGAGGATTTTAGTAGACTAGCTGGTCTTAGTAGACCAATTGGACATGTGCATGCCAATCATTACAAAATAGGGTTGTGATTGTAGAGTTAAATAAAAATTGATGGAATATTGTTTTAATAGGTTTAAAAAGTTATATTAAAATATTAATATCCTATTTATCATGTTTTACCACTCAATTAAATCTCAAAATTTCATTCAAGCAGACCTAATTGAACACCTATAGATAGGGTCATAAAGAAGGTGAAAGTGTGAGGAACCCTACATAAAGGTGAAGTAAAAGAGTGAAAATAAGGTATATAACTTGTTTTACAATGAAATATTTATTATTTTTATATAGGGAAGATCCTAATGACCTAATAAGGCCTATTAATCCTAAACTAACATGTACAGGCCTGGACATGAAAAATGAAGGACATTTGCACATTTCTAGAGTTTTTGAGGTTTTAAAACATCATATGAGGGTTATGTAAATTTAAAAATGTAATTACATTGGTTTTTAAATCATTAAATATGGAAAAAGATGCATTTATAGGATTTTAGGGTCAACTATGTTATGAAGCAAACAAACCCTAGGCATGGGTGTGAGGGGTTTGTAGACACTTAGAGGAGTGGAAGAAGAATAAAAATAATTAAAATATTTTTTTAAGGATGTAATATACCTCTTTGGGTGTTTATAACCCAAATCTCACATTTTTTTCTCCTTTTAATTCAAGTTTTCTTCTCTTGACCTCCCAAGATGCAAGATTTTAGCACAAAGAGTAGTTTTCTTCATGTCAAAACACCAAAGATTAGGTGCATGGGTATATAATATTCTATGTAAAATAGAGGATGGTTTTATACTTGGTTTTCTTGGCATTATTTTTTAATCTCAATCCCTTAGGGCTATGAACAATTGTTAAGAGATCATGCATGTCTGAACCTGCCTAAAACTAGTCATGATGACCTGATGGAGGAAATATTGATAAATTTGCACTCAAATGCATTGTATTGGCTTGAAATACACTTGGAAAATATTTTTAACTTTGATAATTTCATACTCATTTCATTATTTTGTATGGATAGTTGTATAGATGCACTAGAAGCGTATCTTTTACAAGATTTAGTGATAAATCCAATGTATGTAACTAGATGAATAGTTATATATAATTAAATAAGATAGTATGAAGTTTATCCCAAGTTTGCATATCAAAAAATACTCTTAAATCCTCTTATAAATTATTGTATAGGTTTGGGCTAAAGATTCAGTTTAGAAGTGTTACTGAGAGGTGACCTAATCACCTGAATGAGCAAAAGTTGCATGTGTGCACTATTTGAAAGGAATTTATCATGGTTTAATATGATTTTTTAGACATAAAACATTAAAATTTACCCATTTTCAAGGTCTTATTCAAGTCTCATGGCCATCCAAACAATAAGCACCAAGTGACTAGGCCTAATTGCCTAGTAAGCCTATTTGGTCAACAAGAGAAGATGACTATTAATGCAGAGTGTTGTTGAGAGAGTAAGTGAAGGACCATAACATAATTGTGAATAATTCTTGGAGGAAATAAATCACATTCCATGGTTATTATGGAGGATTATGCATTTATAGTCCTAGTCCAAATACACAAGGGGAAGATGAGTTACTTTATGCTTCATGGAGGCCAATTAGACCATAATGCCACCATTGTAATTGCCAAGAGGAGAAGTGGTTGAAAAATTTGAGCCAATCATTATCTAAATAGGGTCAACCAAAAATAAAGGAGCTAGACCATTTCCTACACCACACCCTCATTCAAAACTACTATGTATCCAAGGTAGTGCATAGGAGAGGCCAAGGGGTTGTAACTGGTCCTTATGCATGTTATAACTATTTTATAGTAAATGAGGATCATCATGGACTCTCATCCACACTTACATGTTATATTACCTTCTCTCTCCTTCTCTTGTTCTATAAATTGAGTCTAAAATTCCATTATATGCATCCCTCAAATGGGTATGACCTTGAAAACCTTTTGAATAAATATAAGGATTGGTTTATATTCTATTAATAGCTTAGTATGGTCTATACTTGTTTATTTTCACAATTAATTGAGTTCATATTCCTTTATAGGTCCTTTTTCTTACCTAGTTTCTAGGATATTATCCTAAATAGGTTATATGATGTGTGAAAATGCTAGTGACTATGCTTGAAGTGAAATCTAGTTGGTAGTGTCTTGAAGTAGACCTCTCATCCATCACCTTCAATTTTCATCCATCTATCATAAACTTCATGTGAAGTATTGATTCTTATGAGTCTCTAAGAGAGGTTGATCTAATCATTAGTCCTTATCTTGTTCATAAGTGTTATTGAAGGGTAATATAGAGTGGATACAACATGTTGGTAAATCACCTCCCATAGTTTAGGTTTATTTATACATCTTTTGTCTCTTTCATAACCAAGATAGTATGTTCACTTCATCAACTATTCCACCCACACCTAGAGGTGATCCCATTGTATCAGTATGATGAGGTAGATCTGAAACACCATTACCTCAAAGGGTGTAATCTAGATTGATAACCATTTCTATTATGCCTAGTAGGACTAAGATTCAAGAAAATTGGAGCAACTACTCATAGAATTTGGTGATATAACATAGATTCAATCAGTCTAGTGGCATATTTGCATTCAAATTTCATGCCAAAGGTCATCATAAGATTTGTACCCATGGGTAAGAACAACTATTATTTATAGTTTTCTTTCTCTCTATTTGCCTCATGACATTTGATGGATGGATATGGAGGATATATATGTCTTAAAATTCCTTATCAGACCTATTATGACATGTTATATTCTCATCATGACCCTTACTAATCTTATATTGACTCTTATTAGTAACATGATGAGTGACTTCAATCTTATGGTACTCCTTACTAGCCCCTTGGCAGCCAAACCACATACCTCAGTAGTTTTGTGAACCTTGTCATACTCCTTACTACCAAGAATATCACCCTTACCTTCCTTATGATCCATATCAACCTCCTTGGTATCCTTCCTATTAGAATTACTACCCTTCCTTCCCTCCCTATCCACCCTTTCAATCTACACCTAGTTTCTCTGATGAGTTGGAAGAGTTAAAAAGTATGAATCAAATCATTGCTACTAAGATATTGGCCTTGAAGGAGAAGAAATATCAATGCAAATAATCCAATGAGATTCCACCTCCTTATGATTCATGTCAATATCCTTGGACTACTACTCCCATGACAAACCCAAACCAATAAGAGATAAAGGTTACAAAAGTCATGACAAGTAGATTCCTAATGTTTTAGAGTGCCCCCTCACCCCCAAAACATACTCAAGAATAGCCTATAAAACCTTATGTTTCAACTCCTCTAGTTCAAAATTATTTCCCTCCAACCATATCCATATTTGGAGGAGTTTTGGCTTGAGAGAAGATGACGAGCATATAAATGAGGAGGAGTGTAGGGAGGTTAGTTTAATAGATATTTTAGGTTTTTCAAGTTCCCCATCTATCATTCATAATTCAGTCATTCATGAGAATCAAGATAATATAACTTTGAAAAATCAACTAAGACATGGAATATTAAAAATATAGTGCCTTCAACTAATTTTCCTTCTCCTTCTCCTCAAAAACATCATGATCAACCTAGTACTCATTAGGCTCCAAATTGGGAGAAGCCAATTGCATTGAAGTTAGAATTGGAGCATTTAGATGTGAGAGGGAAGTTGATAAAGAACAACAATGAGTTGAAATTCCTTTGAGATCCTAATTATGTTGTATCTACAAGTGAATTCCAAGAACACCTTGAAAAGGATACTTCAAGCACCTATGATGAGGAGACCACTATTTAAACTCTTATTCATCCTAGCTATTGATCCTAAGAGGAAGTTTGATGATGTAGAGTATTCTTAATAACTTGACCTTGAGGTGGATAAAACATAAGCAACTTCTCCTCTAGGAGACAACCATAAAAACAACCCTCATGAACCCTTGGTTAAAGCTAAGATCACTTCAAGTGATTTGAATGACCAAGTTGCTAAAGAACATGAGCCTTTTCATGACCTTACTGGAGAGTTAGAGGCATGTGATCAGCTTGCTACTCCAAAAATAAATGGTAAAAGTGAGTAAAGTTCATGCCTCTTTAATTGATCATGAAGAGATACCTTTTGGGAAGACCTATAGATTTTTTGTTTAATTTTATATAATACATCTCCACCTAATCAAGAGAATGCAAAAATTATCAACTTGGACTATGAGCAAGGTGAAGATCTTAAGAAGAGTCTTAAGGAGAACACTATGGCATCTAGTCTTATTGAGTATCAATAATAGGTCTAAGGTCTTAATAACATCAAGAAATCCTATTTTGACATGATCAAGGATATTGAATATCTTGGTAGGTAAGTACATCAAAAATAATACGATGAATTTGTTGAGGAAGAATGCAAGGTTTCTAATGAGCCAATAGGTCTTGAAAATCATCTTCAAGAGGTTAAGTTAAAAGGTCCACCAAGTTATGATGAATATGGTACCTTCCAATATGAGAGAAATATTTTTTTAGGAAGCCAATTGAAATAAAGGTTGATGTTGCTACCCCTATCAGCTAAGATGTAACCAGATTGGAAAACTCTCACATTGCAAAAGATAGATAGCATTTTGAGGTGAAAATTAAAAATCATGATGAATACGTTTATATTGGGAACATGTTTGTTGGTGTACAATCATATAAGGTCAAGGCAAAGATAGTGGTGGTAAAAGAAGGAGTTTTTCAAACAATAAAAAAACATGATCAGTAGATTTTACTTCCAATTGGCTCATCTCGTGGAGTAAAAGATCTAAGAAACTTCCCCTTTAACCCATGAGGAGGAAGGCTTGTCCAAGTTAGTTTTACATAGTTATTTTATTGATTCCCTGGTTCTAAATAAGTGTGTTATCACATGTGTGTTTACTTTTTTTCTTGTGTGTATGTTTTATTTGTTTGTGTGATGAGTCTATTGTAATCCTTAAAAAATGTCAAGGTGCTCAGTTTGTTTGTCAATCTCAATTCATGATGTCATGTGTGAGTCTTTTGCAAAAAGAATGAGATAATTGGTTCTCTTAACTATTAGGTTGGTCAACCCCTGTGAGTCACCAAGAATGTTGATAATTTGGCCTCCGAGGATAAATATTAACCCCTATAGTTAAATAATTTCTAATAAGGCTCTTCAAACTTACATGAGTATTCCTAAATATTTCCATGGTCCTCAAAGTGTCTTTACAAGCCTTAGTTAGCATTGTTTAAGGTTGCTTTGATAAAATTAAGGTAGATGTTATTCTTGACCTTATGGTTATATAATCATTTCTAGCATGGTCAAGAGGGTCCAAGGGTGTTAATTGGTCTATGGGGTCATGTTGAGACATTTCATGTGGTTTTCAAGTCATAACACACCTCTTAGAGTCTATACAATTCCTATAAAGGTGGCAATATTCATTTCTAACCTTACACCCCTTTTTGTAATACTTTATTACCCATTTTGTAATGTCTAAAGAAGGTTTTTCAAGAAAAAGACAAGTGTATGGAAAAAATAATATATGGAGACGTCATTACATATTTTTACATGCATCTACAAACTTTAGAGGCACTTGACATATCGTCTCCATCAGTTTTTAAGTAGAATAGACAATTTTCATAGTAGAAAGAGAGGGTTTTTAGGTAGTCTACACAGGTTTGTCAGAGCAATATCATGTTCAAGCATACGTAAGGATTTATTATTATTATTAGTCCTATATCCATGATTTGGATGTATTTTTAAGTAAAAATGAGTCAAAAATTGATCCCTTTCCTCCATTGAGCTCCTTGGCAGCTCAAAAAATCTAATCAAGTTTCTATTTGGTATAAACATAGGACAGAGGATGAGGACCCACTATTTTGGAAAGATGAAAGGACCTTATTTTTCACCCATTTTTTTCATTATTCCTCATATTGGATCCCTTTATTTATGATCAATCACTAATATGGTGAAGGACTCATAGTGTCTCATCCATCCAGATAGGGGTTTAGGTTTACCTCAATATCTTCACTTTTAGACTAATTTAAAATAATAATGTTATTTTATATTTTCTATGAGGTTTTTTAATCTACCCTACTTGATATTACAAATTCACTTGGCACATGTGAGCCATCAGTAGACAAGAAACCTTCTTTTAGAGTAAATTACAGGTTAATAACAATGAGGTTCTTGATGCTTCAGGGGTTAAAATAGTTATAAAGTGATTGGTGAAGTATAAAAAATCTTCCAAGACTCATTAAGGATCTAAAAAAATGGGTAATGAATGAAAAAATTGACCTAAAAACCATAAAATGGAGATCACATATAGTTTCCACAAGTAGTCAAGTAGTTTAAAGAAACCATGAAAAAGTAACCCTACTTAACTCTCATGAAGTTGTTATCATTGCTTAAAATATTTGAATGAAATTTAAAACATTAAATAATATATGAATATTATCTCAAAATAGGTTTAAAACACCAACTATTTAAGGGTTCATAGTCCCTCTTCTCTAGGTCAATACAAGAAAACTAATAAACCTATAGGCCTACAAGATCTCGAAGCCACCATTGATACCAAAAGTTGGCTGTAGAAAACAATATTATATTTTTAAATATAAATTAAATTTAATATTAATTACATCAAGGTCATATAAACATAGTTAACACTTTTGAATCTCATGTGTAATCTATTTTACACTCTAAGGGACTGTCTAGGCTAAATTGAACTATGTAGGTCTAGATGGAAGGTAGACTTGTTGTGATGTTGGATATATGTATGGGGACCAAAATTAAATTTATATGAAGATTATAATGTTCATATATATTTGATTCATAAATAAACTAAGCATAAAGGTTGTTAATCTTGACAAAACTTGGTTAAAGAAGGCTTAGAGCTCATACAGGCTTGTCATTAATAAAATGGGAAAGGGATACACTTTAAATTAAAATAGGGATATTTAAGTAAAAGAGTCCATTTTAGAATGCCTTGAAAGTGTATGATGTGAAATAAATTTTAAAATTAATATCAAAAATTATATATGATGTAAGTTATAGGTTATTTGTCATGAAGAGGAGACTCACATTCTTACACATAATCAAGATCACAAAATGCCTCGTACATGTCAGCTTGAGAAGGCAAGGTAGATGAGTGGAAGATGGATTGGGAAATAAAATTAGAGTTATATATAATTAGTAGGATATTATTCAATATGTTATCCATGGTCAAAATTAAATCAATATGCTAACATAGGAAGAGACATCTCACACATCCAAAAAACACATGACTACCACCAATAGGCAAGGTTATGAGGAACAAAAAGTGTAAAGAGTTATGCATGGATGAGAGAGAGAGAAGTGGGAATATACCTATAAAAGTTTTTACTAAGGTTCATGGTCATCTATTAAATTAATTTGGTTATAGATACATGAGGATCCTAGTAGATTAGTTGGTCCTAGTAGACCAATTAGGTATGTGCATGCCAATCATGAGAAAACAGGGTTGTGCCTGTAGAGTTGAAGAAACATTGATGGAATATGGTTTGAAGAGGTTTAAAAATGTCTAGGAAAAGATTAATATCTTATTTATCATTTTTAATCACTCAATGAACTCTCAAAATTCCAACCAAGAAAGGAAGATGTATCTACATCTCATTCAGGTAGACCTAATTGAACACCTATATGCAGGGTCACAAAGGGTGAAAGTGTGAGGAACCCTGCATAAAGCTTAAGTGAAAGATTAAAAATAATTTATATGACTTTTTTTATAAATTCCATCACTCTAAATTGAATTTTATAGTCATTTGAGACAAGTAATATCCTAAAGACCTAATTAAGCCTATTAGGCCTAAACTGACATGCACAAGCCTAGACATGAAAAATGAAGGACATTTACAAGTTTGGAGAATGTTTTAGGTTGTAAAAAATCATAGGAAGGTAATTCCATTAGTTTTAAACTTGAGAAAGATGGAAAAATATGCACTTATATGCATGTAGGGTTAATTATGCCATGAAGAAAATAAACCCTAGGCATAGGGGGAGGGGTCTACAGACACTTAGAGGAGTGGAAAAAGAAGATAAATAATTAAAATATGTTTGTAAGGATGTCACAGACCTCCTATCATGTTTATAATCTAAATCACATGTTTTTCTCCTTTTTATCCAATTTTTACTCTCTCAACCTTGTAGAATGTAGGATTTTAGCTCAAAGAACAACTTTATTCATGTTGGAACACCAAGGAGAAGGTGTATGGGGATCTCAAATTCTAGGTAAATTTTAGGAAGATTGTATACTTTGTTTCCCTTTCATTATTATTTTTATTTCAATTCCTTAGGCATATGAACAACTGCTAAGAGATCATGCATGTCTGAACCTACCTAAAACCAAACTCTAAAAGAGGTTGATCTAATCACTAGTCGTAGTCTTCTTCATAAGTGTTATTAAAGGGTCATATAGATGGGAAACAATATAATGGTCCATATCCTCCAATATCTTAGGTTTATTTATGAATCTTATATCTCTTTTCATCACCAAGTTAGTAGGTTTAGTAGTTAATCCATAATTAATGCACTAAGGGAGCTGTCCCCAAAACTAGAGGTTCACCCTATCAATTGGCTACCCATACCTAGAGGTGATCCCATTGTATTAGATCAATGAGGGAGATCTAAAACACCATTATCTCAAAGGTTATAATCCAAACTAATAACAATAAGGAGACATAATAGAGGGTAAAGGTTGGGATAAAAATAAATGGATTGTCCCAAATCCTTAGGAAAAACTAGGGGAAGGTGAATGGGGTTCTCCTATATGTGGTCCCATCATGAGGTTATAGATGGTTGTAGGATATTTTACTCTATGTTGAGGGTTTTCATTGATGAAAAATATCATTTTAGTTATGTACTCAAGGTAACACTCATATTTTATAAAGTAAATATGGGGTTATGTGTCAAGCAAGAATGATAAGGTGTCACATAGTAGTGCAAGTGGAAACATGGACATTAATTTGACCTGTGGTAGATGACACAAGATATGTCTTAGGAAAACTATTGGGATTGGTGAAACTCATCATGTTTGTTTGATTCAATTATATATTATCATTAAATAATAAATTCAAGATAAATGAGGGGAGATAAAAACTTGTTTAGTAATGAGGATAAATTAGAAGGATACTTCATCAAACTAGTCAACACGATATTATAAGACAATAAGAAAGATAGGCTAGAAAAGATAGTCAAAATCATCAACTATGTTCTACATATGGTGAAACTGAGGGAGTCTCTAAAGACACACAATCAAACAGGTCAACTATGTGTTGAAGGCAAATAGAATAAGCAATTCGAAAGAGACTAGGTTGAACATAATGATTGGCTTCTATTTTAGAATGGAAACTATAGGATACACAATTAATTATGTTCTATAGGGAAATAGAGATTGTATAAGACATAGTCAAGTAGATTAACTATGTTTTAAAGGTAAATATAGGTTTTGATAGTTATGATTCTAGAATATCTAGTGTCAGTTTGTAGAATACATGAAATAAACACCCAGGAAATTGGGTTGAACTAGTCAATCTAGTTATGGCACAAAGCACAAACCTTGTACCAACATTAGAAGATACAAGTTTTAAAATACAACATATAATTATTAGATAACAAGTAACAAAAATATAAATGTTAATCTATGTGGTCATTTTTGAATTTTTAAAATTATATTTTTAGAGATAGATGTGCTAGGTCATTGGCTATAAAAAGGAACTAGAAAGGCAATCTAAGGATGGTTTTTGGTAGTTAAGGATAAAAAGGATATGTATTAGTGATGGTACTAGCTTGGTATTGGGGCCTACCTCCTCACTTCACAATCTTGTAGAGATAAATGTGTTAGGTGCTTTGAAAATATATACCATCAACTTCATATTTGTACTAGGATAGAAAATTGAGTTGGCTTCTCTCTTGGTGATGAAATCCAAGTAGGTAGACCTTACGTAGATTTGTTTAATGTTTTTTATATTATGTGGTTTGAAAGTGTGTGAATAAAATAAAAATAGCATGATTAAATTGATAAATTTAAACTTCCTATTTATTCCATGTGTGCTAATCTAATAAATCAAGTAGTAAATGAAAGATGAGTTAATTAATAGTAATATGAGTTAATTACTTTTCTTGAAGAGTACAAGGTCAGTTCAAATGATTGAGTATGTAAACAATACATAATAGAATTGATTGGGTTGATTATATCTATTGAGTTAAGGGCCATAGAAACATAGTCAAATGAATTGACTAAGTCTCCTAGGATAGAAAGAAAGCTATAAAACTAAGTCAATCCAATCGATTGAGTTTATTGTAGGGTTACAATTTTATAGATTGAAAACTATGAAAAATAGGACTGTAATGAAAAAATAATTTTTTGATATGAAGAGAATGAAACTTGTGATTTTAAAGATGTTGAATTTGTTATTTTCATACCTTATCATCTGTTGATGATTAAAATTGCACTATTTCTAACACCAAAAATGGGAAGTTTCAGGAATGTGGGACTTGTAACTTGAAACAACCTCCAAATTTTAAAGAAGTTGGATCTTCTTTATATCAAGGGTATAATGGGAAATGGGATAGGAATAAAACATAAACACAAGTGTAACTAAAGAAACTCTAACTACAGTGATGCACCTAAATTTAATTTGACCCTTAAGCATAGTGAAGCTATATTTAAGATTCAATTACATTAAAGAGCGAACAAGGCATGATCAATGTAAAAGATGAAAAACAATAGAAATAGAGGCTCACAACTTAGACTAATTTTGTAGTGACACAGAAAACTATCAACAAAGGCACATAACTCAGTTTTCTTATTAATTCTCCAATCACATAAAAGACACAAAAAAATGCATAGTTACATAAACTTTCTAACTCAAGAAAATAGAACAAAGGCAAATGATATTCCTGTTAATAGCTAAACAAATCTAAAAACTCTTGACAATAATTTCTTGTAGAAAATTCTCTCTATCTTCTGATCATGATTTTTGGTGATCTCGGCACCCCTATTTATAGCATTGGATTTGCTCCAGATTGTCTACATGTTCTCAATCTAATGGCCCAACTGAACTCTAACTAAATTGGGAGTGTCTAATAGAAGATATTTCTTAGATTTTGGAAAATTTTGTCTTCCTGTAGTTCATTGGCTGAAACAGATACACAAGATGCTCCCTTCTATAAAATGGAAGAGGGCACTTGGCCAATTTCTTTGTTCTACCTGAAAACCTTTTTATTATTTAGGAGGCACCAGAAAATGACACTTGGCATGTTCTGTAGCCTTACCAAAGACACACGACACTTTTTGCATTACCTATACTCTTACTTTATCTTCACTTAGAAATGTTCGGTCCTTAACATCTATCACCATTCACTTCTCCAAAACTTAAACAACTTCTATAGAAAATGGGACCCAAAGCACTTCTCATTCGAGCAACTTTAAAAAGGGAACAGGGACAGGTGACACTTTTTATGCATTTTAAATAAGGGACATGTGGTGATCTCCACTGCCTTTAGCTACCTTTTGAGAAACCTATGGAAGGTGACACGTGTCCATCTCCACATTGCCCTATCTATACTATAGAAACAATCAGGCCTCATTTCATACTTAGATGGCTACACTTACTAGCTTCCACTTACCTCAGAACAAAAACCTGGGACCTACCACAGTCTTTACTTATCAATGAAACAAAGTGAGGATAATTCAGATGTTGACACGTGGTGGCTTCCATTCTCTTTAGCAAGGGATACGTGGCATCTTCCATTGCTTTTAGAAAATCATAATGAAACCTTCCATGATTGCCACCTAGCACCCTTCGCTTGATCTTGAGAAAGCTTATTGGAAAGAAGCGTTCAAAAAGTATAATAAACTTGAGATGCAGATGTTGACACTTGTTGTGCTCTATTGAGTTACTATCAGACACATGGCATGTTCTGTAGTACTTACTAAAATTATGAAAAGTGCCTCAACTGATAACACTTGGTAGCTTCTGCTTGATTTTGACACTTAAACAAAATTGAGGCAAAAATAAATTCGAGCCCATGCTCTGAGTCAAAAAACTCCACCGTCTCAAACCAAAGTGTACAAGGACAAAATTTTGGATCGTGCGACTCAAAATAAAAATGAAATGTAGAGTATATTTTACTCTACAGTTATTGGCGACCCTAAGGACTTTTGAGCCTACTCAAAAAGAAACTACAACTCCCACTTGATCAAAATGACAAAAAATCATAGCTTTAGCAAAGCTATTTGATATGCAGACCACTCATCGTCAAATAATCCCTGCTTATTTTACAATTCATTGAAGGCTAAATCAAGGTTGATAATATCCTTGTGTGAAAAATTCTACAAAATCTAAACTATAGCCTTCAATTTAAATTCAAGCTGGGAAATAGGAATCAAACTAGCTTTTATTTCATGTACTGATGAATTATCCCTTAAATCCTAAAAAAACCCTGATCATTCTACTTGGCCAACAACAAAGGTTTAATTTCATCAATCATCAGCACAGTGTTGTCATCAAGAAAAGGAGAAGGAAGACCTAATTGCACTAGTTCTTCAATGTGTTGTTTCATTTCACTAATTCCTTCTTTCATCACATCAAGAAGCTCTCTACAATTGATTGCTACGGAGTTGCAATTGAGAACCTCATTCACTCATTTAGCAGTGACCATTCTGTCATTAATTCATGCTACTGACAATGTTCCATCCATTGCATCATAAAGCTTTTGTAGTAGTGTTTCAAAGTCCAATACTCTCCCAAAAATAGTGGACAGAGTGTTTTCAACTAATGTCTCCACCTTTTCACATAATTTCTATGCATTTAGCAGAAAGGTTAGAGAGGGTCTGAGCTAAATAATCTCTGAAGAGATTATTTTCCACATTGATTCATAAAGATCCTTCACTAGATTTAACACTCCTACATTCTTTGGCCTATTGGCTAGCTCCAGTGTCAATTGTTCTACCCTTTTTTGCTTAGCTTGAAGTTGGGCCTATATAGCCTGGTGAGTCTCAAGAGAAATAGTATCTTGCAACTATTTATTTAGACTCTCTATTTCATTATCTTTTATATTAATTTATGTGGTCAAATTACTATAGTTTGCCTTCTCTTTGGCTAGATCAGTCTCCATCTTCTATAGCTTCCTTGATATTTTCAAGTAATCTTTAGCTACTACAGAAGTGGATTCAGTTAGCAGCTTGATTTTGTCTTGTGGTCTGAACAGGGACATGTCGATAGCCACTACATTCATTGTGTAATCTTTTGGCTACATCTACTCACTTGGCTTGATTATATTTGGTGATAAATGAGTTACCATCAATTGCTACTGAATTGGGTCAAATTGTGACCTCAGATGTGGTGTACCAAGGCCTTATTATCCTTGATCCTCTTTTTCTCTCTTCAGGCTTCCCTCACCTTCCTAGCAGCATCTACTTGAGTTTGGAAGGTAGAAAAAGAGGCAATGTGCCCACCCACAAAAGGATTACCTTGTGGCAAGCCATATAGAATAGCCAATTGTTAGCTATGGGCAATCTGAGGAGGTATTTTATTGGGAATAGAGGGAGAAAAGTGGGGTAATGATATAACTTGAGTAGGGATAGATGGGGCAAAATGAGAAATGGGCATAGTAGAGGTGGCAGGGAATATCATTTGTCTAGATGGAATCATCACCCCTATAGGAGAAGAGAGAGATTGAGAAGAAGGAGAAACAACACTTACCTGAAGGACCACCGAGGTACTCTATTGTTGGTGTTATGAGGGTTCTGCCTTCTCCTCTGAATCAAGTTGAAACCTCAGCCTTTTATGATTCCTTGGTGTTTCTTCTTCTGGGTGTGCTTCTTTTTCTCCAACATCTACCATTGCTCTTATTTGTGCTTATGCAAAATTGGGAACTTCAAGGACTAATGATAATAGAGAAGCTTTTGGTGGTGAAGATACCACACTCTTTTGTTTTTCCATGACACTAAGAAATTGGGGCCAAACAGTCACAGTGACTGAATCTGTGGTTTGCCTTGGGGCCTATGATGTTTGGTTGGATCCTGCTCTAACTTTTGGCTCTCCACCCTATGTTAAAAAATTGCTTGTGTCAGGGCTAGATACAAGAGACAGATGGCATTCATCCCAAAGTTCTTCCCATTTCTCATCCAAATCCATGTTTCCAAAGGATTGATTTGTCTAACAAATTTCTTGCCTATATTTCTAATAAGCTTCTATTTTCTCAGCATCCCAGTCTTTATTCTTTAGTTCCCTTCTTAAACCAGAAGTCATTCTGATTTTAGGATTGAAATCCCTTTTCTTAACATAAAAAGTTTCCCATGGCCTATTTTGTTGAAGGGGCAAATCCGTCAATTCAACATAAAACTCAAGAATATCTTCCCTAATATTTTTCCTATTTTCCCAAAAGGGGTGGCCCTCATGTGCAATTCTGGTAGCAACCCTATTATTCCTGATCCATGAAAATATGAAACCATTTGGGTCATATACCCATTTATCTTCAATTAGAAGGAAACCCAAGAAGGCTAGCTTGTTAAGCAACACAATCTTAGCATCTCTGGCCTATAGTGCCATGTTGTTTGCCATCCATGGGACATCATTCATTTTCCTCTTCTTCTTCCCAAATCCATATTCATTATCTACCATTGACACCTACCTGGTGACCTCTAAGAGTGCTAACCTAAGAATCAAAATCTTAGGTAGCAACACTGGTTCCCCACAAAAACCATGGACTCTAATAATTGTATGGTGGGATCCAAAAAATAAATCACAAGGAATCAGGCAATTGGCCATAAGATTTGATACACTTAGGAACAGTCTATTTATAACTAGTTTTGGGCTCAGGTGACAAAAAGTAGGGGTAAAAAAAAGTTCCCAAAATTCATATGGATTACTAGTTTTGGACAAAATATGTGTCCATGCAGACACAGGAGTGGTCCTTTGTAGACCAAAACTTGGGTCATACATATTAAGATGCATATGTTGAGAAAAGAAGCCAGAGTTTTGATACAACATAAGGTGAAACAAATAAGAAGAGTACCTGAAAACCCCTTTTTATTTGAACTGGGCAAGTTGTTCCACCATTGAATATGCAATCTACTCAGAGAAATCAAGTTGATATTCCTGAGTCTTGTCAATAGTTTTCAACCTGAAGAAGATAGCCATTTATTCTCCATAGATGGTCATATCATCTTTCATTCTGAAAATGAAAGCCATCATAGAAAGTGCATCTTAATTAGCTTGTGTAAATTGTGCTCTTACTTCAGGTAGTGTTGACACAGTAGTATCATCATAACCTAATTGCAATTCTGATCTTAAGAATCTCAACTGAGTATTGATGTTCACCCATGTTTTTTGCATTTTAGCAATAGTGGGAAATGTAGCTATCTTATCATGATATAAAGCCAATATTTATTTAATCTGCACTATGAATGGAACCTATTGAATGGTATTTGAAGGCACATGGAACAATTTGATGCATATTTCGACCAAGTCAAGGCATGGATGCACACCTGGGACAATGAATTGTGGCATTTGTGTAGTCCATATCCTCATTGCAAATGTCTCATATTGTCCCACCTTGGCCCTCTGAAGACACCTTTGATGTGCCCCTTCTCTGAGAGTTTTGCTACTAGTTCTTTAAATAATTAGGTCCATGATTCCATCTGCACAATCTTTTAACTTTTTTGGGTCACTTGCTTGACCAACTTCAAGGACTCTGGTCCGCAGGTAGGTCTTTAATGGTTGCACGGGGTTGAAGCATATGATTTTCTCATAAGAAACTTATCAAGGGATTCATAAATCCCAGACCCTTGTTATGACCATTGTGCTCCCTCCATATCTATATCTATTCTTGAAAATAGTGAACTGTGATAACCGGTATGAACTTTTGCAATACAGAAAGCACTTTTACTTAAACAGGTTTGCTAGGAACTGAAAATGCAAGTAGCAAGAATTTTCTCACAGATGCAGAAATGTTTGAGAAACTGGTAAGCTTTCACTCTTGTTATGAAGTATTATTAACCCATCAAGTCTCAAAATGGCATAAACCTAGATAACCATTAGAAAATCTTAATAAATATTCATGGAACAGTTAGTTAGACACGGCATGCAAGTGGTTGCACAAGGTACTTTGGGAAATTTAAGATTTGGGAGATATTTAAAGTGTCAGGAGTTTTTGAAATTTTTGAAAAGGCTCTGAGCTAAGGCTACGTGTTCAAAGAACACTTATTTAAAAGAAAGAGCAGGAAAGAAAAAATGGGAAAACAAAGCAACTGAGAAAGGGGAACTATCTAACTATAATACATTAGAGACCCAGGCTAACTAAAATGCTTCAAGTAAATCCCATTCACAAGAATCTCTTCAGGTTTGCCTTCCATTGTTTCTAGCTCAAATGAATTCTTCTATTTACATGCATGAATTTTATATGGGGCAATCCATAATGCTTCAAATTTAGTATGTTGACCTGGCTTGGTGCCTCTTGCATCCCATTTCAAAACAATTGAGCCTACTTCAAAATGAGGATTTGGGGTCCTTTTATCAAAGTAGTCTTTAATTATTTTTTGATGCTTAATTAATGAATCATGTTGCACATCCCTCTTTTCTTGAACTTCTAAAAGTTCAGCAAGTCTAACCGGCATAGGGCCATTTTCTTCAATTTCAATCTATTTTATCAGTTGGAGAGTAGGAATTTCCAAGCTTAGAGGTATTACAGTAGGCTTTTCATATACCAATTCATATGGAGACATTTTCGTCACCTACTTCAGTGTAATTCTATCAGCCCACAGTGTTATATTTAGCACTTTATGCCATTCTTTGTGATGGTCAGCCCCTATTCTCTTGATGAGTCTAATCAGATTCTTATTAGTTGATTTTGCCAAACCATTACCCTGAGGGTAATAATTAGAGGAAGTCTTCAGATATATTCCATGCTTTACTAAAAATTTAGATACTTTAGACACTAAAAATGCTTTAGCATTATCTAAAATTATGGTGTAAGGAGCCCCAAAGCAAGTAGTGATACTCCCTAGAAAGTCTAGGATCACATTTTCTGTTGCTTCCTTAAGTGGCACTGCCTTAGTCCATCTAGTGAAATAATCTATGGTAGTTAAAATATATTTGTAACCCATACTAGACACTAGATTAATCATTCCAATGAATTCAAGACCCCATTGAGAAAAAGGTTCATCAACAATTATAAGACTAAGAGGCATTGTTGCATTCCTCCTCATCCCCACATAATATTGACAAGATTGACATTTTTTAACCAGTTGATAATAGTCTGTGAATAATGTAGGCCAAAAATAACCTGCTTTACTTATCTTTATGGCTGTGGTCTTTATAGAAAAATTCCCACCTGAGGCTCCATAATGCATTTCATGCAGTATTTTCTTAGCCTCATCCTTATCTACACATCTTAAAAGTTTTCCATCAGAATTTCTTCTGAAAATAACTTGTTCAATTAAAACAAAATGGACTCCTTGCATCCTATAGTATCTCTTCTTGTTTTGAGGGAGTTCTCATGGGTAAATCCCATATTTCATAAAATGAATCTTGTTTGAGACCCAAGATTTTTGATCAACCTCTTGTATCCTCAATACAGCTTCCTTTTTCATTTCTAAATCTGTTTCTACAGGTATCATCTTTTCAAGTTCTTGAGTCATGTATTGGCATAACCCCCTACCTCTGACTAACTTAGTGGGTTTGACCTCTACATCATATTCAAGGATTTTTGTTATCTGATTTGCCCTTTTTCAGTAATTTCACCCTCCATAATATATTCTCTGACACTTGGGTGAGCCACAAGTATCGAAATCTTACTTCTTGATACTATATGCTTGAATTTCTTGAGGGCTTTTACCATAGCATATGCTTGTTTCTACACAAAGTTGTATCTAGTTTCATATTCTTTAAGAGTCCTTGAGAAACAGGCTATTGGATGCTCTCCCTCCTGTCTATCATCCTTCTATGTTAGGACAACAACAATATTGAGCTCTCCTCCATAGACATACATTACAAAAGGCTTAGAAAAGTCTAGATTTCTAAGTACTGGGGCTGTTGAGATAGCTTTCTTGACCTCTTCAAAGGCTTTCCTTCCTTCCATAATCCATTTTAAAATTAGGGCTTTTTTTAGCAAGATTTTTACTGGTCTTACTAAGCCTACAAAGTTAGATATGAACTGACTGACAAAATTAATCTTCCCCAAGAAAGATTGAATTGCTTTCTTATTTACTAGAAGAGGTAATTTCATTATAGCTTCCATGTTTTATGGGTCTATGGAGACTCCTTTAGATACTATATGTTCCAATAATTTTCCTTGAGGGACAGCAAAGATATATTTCTTAGAGTTTAAGGATATTCCAAATTCTTGACATTTTTTAAACACATATTCAAAATGATCAACAACATTTTTTGAAAAAATAGTAAGATCACCAAGATAAATCAGGATGATTTTATTTATAAGTTCCCCAAATGCTACATCCATAGCTCTTTGAAAAGTGGCTCCTACATTTGATAGGCCAAATGACATCTTAGCATATGCAAATGTTCCCCATTTGGTAGTAAAAGCAATCTTGTACTTCATCAACCAACCAAATTTGATTGTATCTAGAGAAACCATCTAGCAATAAAAATCTCTTTGATCTAGCCACAGTCTATAAAATTTGTTCCATAGATGGCAAGGGATAGTGGTCTTTCATAGATGCTCTATTCAAGTCTCTGAAGTCTACACAGAGTCTTATGTCACCATTCTTTTTCCTGACTGGTACTAGATTTGATACCCAGGTTGAGTGCTTGATTAGAAAAATTATTTTGGAATCTAAAATTTTCTGCAATTCATCTACCATTACAAATTCAATACTTGTATTTACTAGCCTCTACTTTTTTCTGACTGGCTTAGATCCTTTAGTTAGTTCTATTGTGTGTTTAACGATATCTCTATTATATCCATGAAGGTCTTCATAGCTCTAGGCTATGACTCTATCATATCTTTTTTACAAGTCAATTAGTCTTTCTCTTTCTTCTTGTGTTGCAAAATTTCCAATTTTTTATTTTCTCCCTTCACTCACCTCTATTTTAGAATAATTTGCTTTGTTTACTTAGAACCTTTTCTTTTCTAGGCCTACATCTTCTAGATCAAATAGATTTTCTAAAGTGATTAAGCCTTTGGGAAGCTTATTATTCTTTAATTATATAATTTTATCCCCATATGCCTCTTCAATATTTGGTTACAATTGATTAGCAAATTCCACTGATTGTTGCAAGAATGAGAGTACCTGAGAATCATTCTCAAATACTTGCCAATTCTCATCATTATTTGGGATAGTTGGTCTTACAATAACTTTTACTGACTCATTATTAACTAATAGGCCAGTTGCTGGATCAAACTACAAGCCAATATGTGTCATCCTATCAGCTTTAGAATTTTGGATTCTTAGAACTATTTCAATATTAAAAGATTCAAAATCTTCTATTAAGTCCCAAATTCTGTGTCTATAAGATCTCATCCTTATATTCTTGGCTATCACCTTTTCCCTAATTTGCTTCACCACTAATTCTGAATCTCCTTTTACTATTAAATTCTTAATTCCCTTTTTCTTGGCTAAAATGAGCCCATGAACTAAGGATTCATATTCATCATCATTATTGGTACAAGCAAATTGAAAATGAATAGCTCTCAAAATTTTCTCCCCATTTAGAGCAACAAGACAAATTCTCGCTCCAGCACCACTTTTACTTCTGGCCCCATCAAAATTTAAGGTCCAAATTTTTGAATCTTTTTTAGATTATTAAATAGTTGGTGTCTCTTCCCTTAAAACATTTGGGATTACATGATCTTCATCAAAAATGATATAAGTGCCTAGACTAGTAGAGACATAATTTCCATATGGATCACTATGCATCATAGCTAACAAATGGTTATTTTCCTATTCTTGGTCATGTTTTGTCCATTCACGCAACTCTTCAACAAAAACCCTTTCTTCTTTATTCAACATAGCATGATCTACCTCTAATTTTGATGTTGGTTCATTAGTGATGTGATCTTTTGATGTTGGTTCATTAGTGATGTGATCTTTTGATATTTGGTTCTTAGGATGAGGTGAGACCAATCAAGGGACATCTATCCTCCTATTTTGGCTATAAAGTCTCTAGATAAACATAAACCAAAACAAGAGGTATATCTATGACTACTACATCTTGATTGACAATTATATTGGGACAAGTATATAATTGCAATGGGAGTTGTTTAATTCTCCCTATTATTTGTACTATTTTTCCATCTAACTACATAACTCCTTTAGAAAGTGGTTCATATTTTATTTTTAGAGCATCAGCTATTTGCTTAGGCATTACTATAGTACTAGCCCCTGAATCTATCAATACATTATGAAAGAGTTTCTTTCCAACTATCAAAGTCAAATAGAAAGGCTCTGGTTTGGATTTATTTACCTCTTCTGCATTGTTCATAAAGGCTATTGTCTTCAGAGGAACTGTGTCCTTGAGTTTTTATTTATCAACAAGTCCTTCTTTGGTGCCATTATGTTTAGACATTGTTTGGCCTTGTAAAGCTTCTTGTAATAGTGTCTTTTGTTTAGGAATAGCTAGTATGTCCATATTGATACTTGTGTTGGAGTCCTCTTCAATTTTTCCACCACATTCATTGATCCCAATGCTTGAATTCTTTGAAAATAAGGATATCTTGATTTTCTTGAACTTGTGCAGGAATCACTTAGTTCTGCACTGGCTAAGATACTTCTTATCTAACAGCTATGTTTCTTTGACCTTGAAATGGAGGATTCTCCATAACTTGATTATTTGCATCTTTAGGCTATTCCATCACTCTTCTCTTTGATCTAGTATAGTAGTCTGATTGCACCACTGGTTTCTTGGAAGCAGAAAATTCATTCAAGGATACGGATTCTTCATCTTCAACCCATGAAAATAGAGCATGTTCAGGGGCTATTTCTTCTTCTTGTTGTAAATACATCCCTTGCATCTAAGCCATTAGGACTGAATTTTACATACCAAGTGACTGATAAGTTTGTGCATCTGAAGTACTGGCAAATTGTCCATCCATTCTTCATTGCTCTACTACCTTTTGTTGTAGATTACCCATGGGACAATATCTAGGTGTATGAGCATTATTACAAGGAAAACACTAGGCATTGGTGCTATCTACATAATTATTTTGCCCTTAAACAATTTCTCTATTTGAATTGGGGGGAACAATTTGTGAGGGTGTAGGGACTATCACTAATTGATTTACTGGCTGAGGGTTATTTTGCCTTTGATGACCCTGATATTGGTTTGGCTGTGATAGAAATTTATTTCCTTGATAGCCTTGATATTGAGGTCTGGGGTAAGGGTTCTATTGTCTCTCTATGTTAATCAACTCATCAAAAAATGTTCTTAAGATATTCTTGATATCATGCATCTCAGACGACTGAGCAGGGACAAGTTCTTTAGCAGGTGGTTGAGGATAGTTATACATAGACACAGGTGGGGCTATGGAATTATGGGCTTCTTGAGGTAATGGCAAGGTAATTTCTAGAAACATGGGCATGGGAGGCCTTGAGGGCAACTTTCCAGCATCTATTAAATCATTTTCAGCTCTGACTGCATAGTCATAAGCCTCTGGCAGAATCTGACCTCCAAGTGATTGAATCATAATAGATATATCTAAATTTAAAGCCTTAAGATAAAACACTATAGCCATACTTCGTAATGGTCTAGCTATAACAAGAATCCTTTCCCAAGTCTTTTGAAATCTGGAATCGAAGTTAGTCATTGCTTCGTGTGGTGCTCTTTGAATAGTAATCAATTGTTTCAATAGAGAAGACTTATCACATTTTTATTCAAATCTTTCAAAATAAAGATCTCCAAGTTGATCCCATGTAGATATTGTGTTTGGGGTCAAAGATCTATACCATTCTAGGGCCTTTCCTTTAAAATAAGTTGCTAACAATCTTATGGCAACATTCTGCTATGTGACAACATGTATGGCATAGACATCAGAAACATCTTGCAAATGTTCTTCAGGTGTTTTAAAATCTTGCCCACTAAATTTGGGCAAAGCCTTCAAGGCATTTATTGGGATACGATCCCAAGTGGCTGGTGGTATTGGTAGGATCAAAGGACTGCCAGTGTTCTAACTTGCATAATTCCTTGGGGGTATAGGATCTCCCATATTTACTCTTGGTATTGGTATAAATTGATTGATTCTTCATCTCAGACTAGTTATCAAAGGTGGAAAAAGAATACCTAGATTTACAGTAGATTGAGATCTTGTCACTGGTCCATATCTCTGACTCCTTGTAGCTCTCTAGTTCATACGGTCTTGAAAGAAACTTCAAGATGGTGTCCCATCAAGCGTGCCAAAAACTATTGATGATTAAAATTATATTGTTTCTAACGCCAACAATGAGAAATTTTAGGAATGTGGGACTTGCAACCTGAAACAACCTCCAGATTTTAAAGAAGCTGGCTCTTCTTTATATCAAGGGTATAATGGGAAAAGGGATAAGAATTAAACATAAACACAAGTGCAACTAAAGAAAATCTAACTACAGTTATGCACCTGAATTTAATTTGACCCTTAAGCATAGTTAAGTTATATGTAAGATTCAATTACATTAAAGAGAGAATAAGGCATGATCAATGTAAAATATGAAAAATAATATAAATAGAGGCTCACAACTTAGACTAATTTTGTAGTGACACATAAAAATATCAACAAAGGCATAGAACTTAGTTTTATTATTAATTCTCTAGTCACATAAAAGACACAAAAACATGCACAGTTACATAAACTTTCTAACTCAAGAAACTAGAACAAAGGCAAATGATATTCCTGATCACAGCTAAACAAATCTAAAAACTCTTAACAATAATTTCTTGCAAAAAATTATCTCTATCTTTTGATCATGATTTTTGGTGATCTTTGCACCCCTCTTTATAGCATTGGATTCACTCTATATTGTCTATGTGTTCTCAATCTAACAGCCTAATTGAACTCTAACTAAACTAGGAGTGTCTAACAGAAGATATTTCTTAGATTCTAAAACATTCTATCTTCCTACAGTTCATTGGCTGAAATAGATACACAAGATGTTCCCTTCTATCAAATGGAAGAGGACACTTGGCCAATTTATTTATTCCAATTGAAAACCTTCTTATTATTCAGGAGGCACTATAAAATGACACTTGGCATGTTCCACAGCCTTACTAAAGACACATGGCACTTTCCACATTACCTATACTCTTACTCTATCTTCACTTAGAAGTGTTCAGTCCTTGACATCTTTCAATATCCACTTCTCCAAAACTTAAACAACTTCTATAAAAAATGGGACCCAAAGCACTTCTCATCTGACCAACTTCAAAAAGGGGACAGGGACAAGTGGTGCTTTCTACGCATTTTAAACAAGGGACATGTGGTGATCTCCGCTGCCTTTAGCTACCTTTTGAGAAACCTGTGGAAGGTGACACGTGTCTGTCTCCACGTTGCCCTGTCTATACTATAGAAAAAATTGGGCCTCATTTCATACTTACATGGATGGATATACTTGGTGGCTTCCACTTGCCTCAGAAAAAAAACTTGAGACCCACCATAGTCTTAACTTGTCAATGAAACAAAGTGAGGATAATTCAAAGTTTGACACGTGGTGGCTTCCATTCTTTTTAGCTGGGGATACGTGGCATCTTCCATTGATTTTAAAAAATCATACTGAAACCTTTCGTGATTGCCACCTAGTGCCCTCCACTTGATCCTGAGAAATCTTATTAGAAAGAAGCCTTCAAAAGGTATAAGAAACTCAAGACATGGATGCTGGCACTTGTTGCACTCCGTTGAGTTACTATAGGACACATGGCACATTTTGCAGTACTTACTAAAATTATGAAAAGTGCCTCAGCTGATAACACTTGGTAGCTTCCACTTGATTTTGACACTTAGACAAAATTGAGGCAAAAAAAAATTTGATCCCGCGCTCTGAGTCAAAAAACTCCACCGTCTCGAACCAAAGTGTACAGGGACAAAATTTTGGATCGCGCGACTGAAAATCAAAATGAAACATAGAGTATTTTTTACTCTACATCATCCATATGAATATTTTTAACCTACTAACAGAGTTGACTAATTCTAAAAACTTGTATGTAAATAAATGAATTGAGTTGAAAAGATCGATCTAGTTATCTGTGTTTGAATATGACCTGCATAAGGAAAAATAGAGTCGATCAGATTAAATATATGTTAAAAATGTGCCTAGAATGTTAAATTGAGTTGGTAGATTTGATCCAGTGATGTAAAAATTTAAAAAATGATAAATGATGATAAATGAAGGTGTGAAAGAAAACCTATAAGGGTCAGTTCATGTCATTTTTACCATAATGTATGACAAGGGAAAGTGAAATTGATTTATAAATCAATTCTAACTTTGAGAAGATAAATCACACTAGCCCTTCCACTTGTTGGTACATTTAGACAATCAAGTTTATGACCAATATGAAATAACTAGACCTAAATAAGGGGTATCTTACCACACAATATCACTAGAGAGGGTTCTAAAGCCTCTAGTCAAGTAATACCACACAATAACCCTAGCTAGGTCCTATGGTGTCTAAAAAAGTAAATGACAAAGTATAGTAAATATAATATAGTGCTCACCAAAGCTTGTGGCATAAATGGGATAATAAACATAAAATTAAATGTGTAAATAAGAAATCTGCTCATACAAATTTAGAGGTAATCCTAATGCATGGAGAGAGAAACATATTCATAAGCTAACACATGCAAATGTATCTACTAATAAAAAGGAGAAAGAGTTATGAATGATTACCTTGAAGGCAAACCCATCGAGCCTCAATCTCTCCCTTGGCCAATAGTGCTTTGAAAAAGGTTGTTGTGGTTTTTAAATATAAAAAAGATAGTTCAGATTTAGGCTACACAACTTATCATATGCATCCAAAAGACTTTTTCCATAATAAAAGATTCTTCCCTCCAAAAGAACTATGAAAACCTAATCAATGACTCCTCTTGTAGAATGGTGGATAAATAGATGCAAAAATAAATTATTATCTCTATCTCTCTCTAATGAAAATGTAAAAAAATATCTTTATATAGATAGATCTAACCCTAAACCCTTCCAAATTTTTAGCTAACAAAGTCAGCCCAGTCAACCTAGTTCTTTAATAAATAAAGCAATTAGTTCTCAAACTAGGTCATCTAGGTCGACTTAAACTGATAATGTGATCATTTATAAGAATAGGTCTAGGCCATGAGACTATGTTTGGTAAACTAAAATATATATTTTGACCTAGTTAAGGGCTATTTGAGATGGTGAATTTCTTGGAAGAGTTTTTAAGTAAGGTGTTAAAGATTAGCAAATGTATAGGATAGGTGGTTGTTGGTTTAAGTGATAGAATACAGAATAATAATCTTATGAAGCACCAATAATCTTTCCAACCCTTTCTCATTTAAAACTTTAAAGTGTGCACTCAGAGATATTAAGTCTTGATGGGTTATTACAAGAGAGAGTATTAATAATTGATAAAGTTTGGAAATATTATGTGTATATAGCTTCATCCAATATAAGATAGAGACCAAATAAAGGATGTTGATGAGTCTTAATTGTGGTTGAGGAATTATAAAGGTAATAAACCAAGTTTAGTCAATTATTTAAAGGAGATATAAGTCTAACCATATATGGATAAGTTTAATAAGGTATAAAAATCATTAAAAAAACTTAATTGAGGGTTGTTGAAGATAGTATACTACAGGTCTATGTGTAATTTGAAGATATATTAATAAAGAAGAAAGTTGGTTATGTTCATGAGTAAAAATGATAATCTCTTAGATTATATATTGATGACCTTATTTTTTATTATTTGGCATTATAATGGGTTTTTTGTAGATCATAGTGTCTAAAACACAGTTCCATAGTCCAAAACACATAGTTGTGGTCAAGAAAAGATAGTATTTCATCATTTATTTGACTATTCATGAGAAATTTTCAATTGAAAGAGTAGTAGATATAGCTGATAATATTTTTCCATGCATCATATTATTTTTATATTCATTATAGTCTTCAAATTATATAAAATTAAGTTGTCAGGTGGTATATAGAACTGTAAACCCTAGGTCAAAGTTTAAGCTAGAAAAAATGGAATATTGAGACAACAAACAACCCAAATCCTTTAACACTTTATAATTAGGTGATTATGGTTCATTTAAAACTATTTAATAATTTTTATGAATTTTATAATTCTTCAAGTCAAGTTATGATTTATTGTGTAGGACAGACCTATAAGAAATTAGGGAAAATGAGGTTGAAAACTTATTTATCTCTCAAAAAATTGATCCAAATCCTTTGAAAATTAGTAAACAAATACTATAAGTTGTAAATAAGAGTATACAAGTGGTTTATAGTTTTTAATACTCTTATAAATATAATTATATGTAATTTAAAGTCTATAGACCTAAGATTAGGCCTAAACAAGGCTTAAATATAACTTTTTGAGTTCCTTGAGATTTTAAATGGAAAAAAGATATGGAACCTTTGTGATAAGTGATATAGTTAATTAATAATATCTAAATCCACTTTAATTTTTTTAATTTTGAGTTAAAACATTATTATAGTAACAAGAACTTAGTAGACAAGGAAGAAAGGTTATAAGCCTATAACAGATATGATAGTGAAAGGAAAAAATTACAGACCTTAGCAATTCCCTACACCATTTATGGTATCAGATAATAGTCTTAATTATTTAAACATTAAAATAATATCATTGATTTTCTGATATTTTTTTAAATAAATTTTGCATGATGGCAATCACAGGAAAAATTATATGTCAAAGGAGATAGCCTACTCAAGAAGTGTTGCTTGAAGAGATGAGGAATATTTAGGCTAGGTTATAGGCCATGGATCTTACTCAAAGTTGAAGAATTTACATGAGAGATGTTAGTGATAAATACAAGGAAGAGATACCTAAAGAAGGAGTAGAATCATAAGAATTAAAAGAGAGAGCATGAGAAAGATTGATTAGATAAGTTATAATGGTTAGTTTTAAACCCATGTTGGAGGTACCTATGTATGAAGGTAGCCTAAAATTAAAAGAGATAGTTGATTATATCAATGCCATGGATAATTATTTGGAGTATAAATTCATAAAATATTATTATAAGAAGATAAATTTTGTATTTGTGAGATTGAAAGGACATACATCCCTCTGGTGGTATGGAGTACAAGATGAAAAGAGGAAAGGAAAACCTAAGATCAAGAATTGGGATGGGATGGTGACCAAGATGAAAGGAAAGTTCATCCCAAGATATTATCAAACTAATCTCTTTAAAAAAATTCAAAATCTAAGGCAAAATGAGATGATGGTTAAAGACTACAAAAAAAATTATATAGCATAACTATCAAAATAGGTCACATTAAAAAAGATGTTAGAAAGGTGGTTAGATATATGCATGGCTTGAGATTTAAAATTCAAGAAGAAATTAATATTTTGAAAACAAGATAAATTGATGAGGCATGCCAATATGCCCATAAAGTAGAGGATTAATTATAAAGGAAACAAGTTCAGTATTTAAGAGGTAGAGGCAAAACTATTAGGAATGAAGGACAACATGGTGGAAGAAGTTAGCTAAAAGCACATCATGAAGAAGTTAGAAGTTCAAAAGCAAAGGAAAAGTCCCAAGAGGTGGAAATTATTTCATAGGTAGGAGAGCATTTACTAGATTAAAAGGAAGAGGATTTGTAGGTAAGTGTTTCAATTATAATAAATATGGGCATAGATATTATGAGTGCCCTAAGAATCCTTACATAAGTCAAGTTAGTGTTCATATAGTCAAGTTGATGAAAAGTGTTGAGAATGTGTCCAAAGGTATGCATGAAGTTTTCATTGATTTCATGAAAGTGTCACTGATGTCATTCTAAGTTGTATTTATTATTATTTAAGTTGATTTCATGGGTTATGTACTTGAGAGAGTAGTGAGAAGGCATAGGCCTGGGATCATGATGAGGTGAGTTGTCTAAGACATATGAGAGACATTTTAGAAGTATGTGAGCATGGTATGAGATTAAATAACATGATTATGATTTATTGATATAATTAAAAGAGGTTTAAAGTTGTGTTTAGGTTATAATTTTATGATCAACTTACAAACCTTAAATATGTTAAACTGATAATAAAATTTGACCTATTGCTAAATAGGCCTAATGAGGAAGACAGTGAGAAAATTAGGTAGAAGTGAGAATGAGATTAGAGATGGGTTGTAGTAGATTAAGGATGGATCCAAATTCATAGGGTCATTTTTAAATACCTATATAACTTTTTCCCCTTGAATATTATATTTTGTTATGCTCATATACAAGCAAAAAAATTCTTAAAGTGACTTGTCTAACACAGTGAGGTGTGTGTAGGGTGAAGACATGAGATTGGTTTGTAAGACAAATATTGATATTAAAAATTGTAACATATATATTTAAATATGTTTTAAGGATGTTCAGGTATCATATAAACCCATTTTAATTTCATAAAATGATTCACACATATGGTCTAAGTCTTAGTTTTCATGACTATGTTTTTGGAGCTACAGGTAGTTTTCTATGTGTGAGTGAAAATGGTGTTACTAAGTCCTTTTGCATAGAGTTGAATAGTAAAATTTAAGTGAATTTTTTATATAGGTATAATAGGCTAATTTTAACGTATATTCATTCATTATAAATCTTATGAAGGTGAGAATAGTCAAATATTTTTGATTGGGTTTTGAAGCCTATGTGCAGTTCTGAGTAAGCATAAGAAGATGATTAGTTTGAGGTCTTTTAACCTATATGGTGAAATATAATGGACTTTGTGTTTAACATAAGGTTAGTTATATCTTATTCATGTGATTTATTTATATTATTTTATTTCAAATTTAAGTGTATGCTTGATATATTCAGGATAGACTTTTTTGCAGTGAGAAGGCCTAATTGTGAGTAGACCTAATGGTGTAGTTCAAGGAGTGAAATGAGATAAATGGTTTTGGTGACCTAAGGTGAGATTATATTAGGTATAATTTAATATTTTATGAATTTTTTCATATATTTATGGAGCCTCATGGTGTTATAATTTGGTCAAGGTAAAATGTGTGCTTTTAGAAGGCCTAATTGCATTAGGTCTCTATTAGGCCTAATGGTGGTTTTGGTCCTTACGGGTGGTGACCAACCTATGTAGTGATTTTTTACCTTGTGAAACATGTTTTTTGATATATTCAAATGGTGATAAAATTATTTATAATGTCTTGGATGACTAATAGGGGTGATAGAAAGATTCAATTATAAAAAAAATGTCTAATAGATTTAATCTGACTAGTTAGAATATTGAGGATATGAACGAATGACATAGAGTGTTAGAAACTAGGTAGATGGATTGAATAAAATTATATAGGTATGATAAATATTTCATGAATATATAACTCTATTTATAAATTTTATGATCAAGGTCATATGATCTAATTTTGCCAAGGAAAGGGTTAGTTGAGTGAGAAGGATTAATAAGCTATTTGAGAGAGATAGAAGAGTGAGAAGAGAAAAGGAAGGTGGTAATATTTATTTGAGTGATAAATAGGTGTCAAAAGGTGATCATAGGTTCTAGGTGATTTATTTGGTACTAATTTACCTAAAGTTTTTGTGTCTCCTTGAAATTTGGTGCTTGCTAAAGGACTAGTTGAGTTGGTGCTTAACTAGTGAGGGGTTGGTGTTCCTTGTGGGGTTGGTGCCTCACTAAAATTTTGATTAATTTATTATAGGAATATATTAAAATATGTTTGTTATTGGGTTTTATTCCCCATGAGGTTTTCCCACATAGATCTTGTGTTCATGTTTTATGTTCCCACTTCATGCTCATAAAAATGATTGATTATGCCTTGCTATATTTCTAGATTTGTTTGAATGATTAATGAATTATATATGTAATTTAAATAGGAATTTTAAAATTTATTAACCCCACCCCCCTCTCATTGGTTATGTTTCTAATAATTTTTTATCAGGGTAAGGTCCCTTGTGCAAGCTTAAGAGTCAAAGGGAGATCTTTGGAGCACAGGTGTGTATTTTGATAATGAAAGTGTTTTTTATGATTGTAATGAGGATCTATCCAAAAAAATTGAAATATATTTTGAATTTTTTTCAAAAGAGAATAAATATATGGAATAATTCACCCATCTTAGATGAAATTAAATACTTTAGAGGCACAAGTTGAGCAAGATGTAATTAAAATAAGGACATATCAAAAATTTGAAGAGAGTACAGAAATTTTAACAATATTTTGGATGGTCAAATGTCCTTTTATGATATGACATGTCTTGGCTTCAAATAAGAGTAAAAAGAGTTTAAGGAGTTCCAATTCCAAAATTCATTGATCATTCAAGGGATGATAAATCTGGTAGAATCAAGACCTATACAAAATTGGTCAAGTTTGAAATCTATCATCAACAAGATAAGAAGGGTTTTTATCTATAAAAATATATAAAAGGTAGTGGTTAATCATCCTATAATCATAAAAATATAAATAAGGTTAAACAATCACAGTATGTGGATTCTTTCATTAGCTATTGTTTCTCTTGTGGTAAATCTAGACATAGAGTTGTTGACTATAAATGGAGAAGTAGAATCTTATGTTATAACTGTAAACAAAGAGGAAACATTACAAAAGAGTGTAAGACAAGATATATAAGTAAAACTAGTCATGTTAATAAAAATGTATTCATGATACTAAAGAATGGATTAATAAAGCATACCTTATGGGTAAGATGAAAGAGAAGCAAGAATCTAGAGGACAATAATCTATGATAGCCTAAAATGCCTTTCATACTCAGAATGAAGACTTGAAGTGGTACATAGATAGTGGCTATTCAAGTCACATGATACAAATAAAATTAAAGTCATCAATTTAAAGAAGAATTCCATAGGTTTAGTAAATTTTGGATATAGCACATCTGCCAATATAGTTGGCACAGGTACTTTGAGCTTGGACAATAGGAAGACCAAGATAAAAAATGTATTGATGTAGATGGTTTGAAACACAACTTTTTGAGTATAAGTTAAATGTGCACCCAAAGACATACCCTAACTTTTTATGATAGGATGTGAGATAAGGAGAGTAAAATAAGTAAGGTTGATTGCCAAAGCCAAGATATGTTAAGGTGTGGAGCCTAAAAGCTTCACCAAGGAGCGCATTACCAAAGTTGCAGGTTTACACAGTCACCGGCATCGGTCACGAGCAGTTGAAGAGATGTCGGTATCGGCAGGGATCGGCCGATGTCAGTCAGGTGCAAGTAGGCAGGAATCGGTGTCGGTTACCTGTGCATCCAGAAAGTGATTTCTGAGGATAGAACTGAGTGTTTGCATGATGAGATTAAGTTGTAGTCTTAAGTCCGCATCTCTATTATTAGCAAGACTATTTTTAGAGCCCTTGTTTAAGAGGCTTAATTGTTGGTTGTAAGTGCATGCTCAAGTTTCCTAATTCTATATGTAGGAAAGATCTTCTTAGCTTATTGTATTAGTTCATTGTATGTGAATGTCGAAGAATAGTATAGAATTGTATAGGTGAATCAATCCAGGTTGTTGGAGTTGATTGTACTTGAGAGAGAGAGCTCTTGAGGGAAAGAGATCTAGAGAGAGATCTTGTACATCTGAGTGAGGTGTGGAAGAAAGAAGTTTCTTCAATTGTATTCCTTCTGTAAAGAGTTTAATACAAGTTTTCAGGGTGGTTTCTTGTATCTCTTGTTCTTTGCTATTTATCATTCTAGTTACTTATCTATCTGATTTAATTCCATGATTTATTGCTTTCATAAGTGTAATCATATTTTTGGTTGATCCCCAACAAGTGGTATCAGAGCTTGGTTATAGGTTTAGAGCTTGATATCCATAAGTGGTATCAGAGCTCAGGTTCACTAACAGGTGGTTCAGATCTGTGTAGTGTGTATTGATTACAGGTTGCTCACAGGGGTTTTTACAAGGATTTCTATTTGAGTGGGAGAAGCAATGGCAGAAGAAAGTAAGATGAGAATGGAGAAGTTCAATGGCAAAAATTATAAACATTGGAGAATGCAGATAGAGGACTATATGTATCAAAAATATCTTTACTTACCATTAGTTGGGATTGCAAAGAAGCCCACAGACACGGATGATGAAGAATGGGAAGTTCTTGATAGAAAGGCTCTGGGGTCTATAAGACTGAGTCTAGCATCTACTATGATATCTAATTTATCACAAGAAAAGTTTACGGTAGAGTTGATGACTACTTTAGCAAATTTTTATGAAAAACCCTCAGCTTCTAATAAGGTATATCTTATGAAGCAGTTATTTAATTTGCGTATGTAGGAAGGTGGATCTGTATCTAATCACCTAAATGATTTCCATGGAATTGTTAATCAATTAAGTTTAGTCAATATTGTATTTGATGATGAAATTAAAGCTCTTTTAATATTATGTTCTTTGCCTGAAAGCCGGCATAGCTTAGTAATGGTAGTTAGTAATACTGCATCTGCTTCAAATATTTTAAAAGTAAAGGATGTTGTTAGTGTTATCTTGAATGAGGAAATTCGCAGGAAAAGCATAGAGGAAACATCAAGGAACGCTTTAAATTTTGAGAGCAGGGGAAGGCAAAAAGAGAAGAGCAAGAGGAGATCAAGATCTAAGTCTAAGGTGAGAGGTAGATCCAAATCCAGAAATGGCAGGAGGCCACAATGCTAGAATTGTGGAAATATGGGGCACATAAGCAGAGATTGTTAGTCAAAGCCTAAGGAGGACAATCAGCACGAAGGAAAAGAAGAAGCAAAGGTTACAGGTATTGCATAAGATGCTTTAATATTCTCTTTGCATAATAATATAGAATCTTGGGTATTAGATTCTGGTGCATCTTTTCATGCTACCCCTAATAGAGAATATTTTAGTGACTATATCCATGGAGATTTTGGAATGGTGTATTTAGGGGATGATGAGCCTTGTAAAATAATTGGCAAAGGTAAAGTGCAGCTGAAAATGCAGAATGGCAACACATGGGTGTTGAGAGATGTTATGCATGTTCCTAGCTTGAAGAGGAATTTGATTTCTGTAGGAAAGTTAGGGGATGAGGGTTGTACAGTAACTCTCATAGCTGAATCTTTGAAGGTGACCAAGGGTGCACTTTTTATGGCCAGAGGTAAGAGAGTTGGTGCTCTCTATTTGTGTAATTGTGTTACTAACAATTCTCCTTTTGTATTATCTACTTCAGATGTGGATGCAAAATTGTGGCACTCAAGGCTTGGCCAAATGAGTGAGAAGGGGATGTCAATTCTTAAGTCTAAAGGTAAGCTTTCAGATTTGAAAAACATAGATCTGGAATTTTTTGAGCATTGTGTGTTTGGAAAATAGAAGAGGGTGAGTTTTCTCAAGACTGGGTCAACAAAGAAGAGGCATAAGTTTCAACTTGTTCACACAGACGTGTGGGGACTGGCTCAAGTAGCTTCTATTGGAGGATCACAGTACTATGTTACATTCATAGATGATGCTACAAGAAAGGTATGGATCTATTGTATTAAGAATAAATCTGATGTATTTGAGACTTTTAAGATTTATAAAGCTATGGTTGAGAATGAAATAGGCAAAAGATTGAAGTGCATGAGATCTGACAATGGTGGTGAGTTTTGTAGCTACAAGTTCAATTGGTATTGTTATATGCATGGAATCCACAGGCAAAGGATGGTTCCAAGGACACCTCAGTAGAATGGTATTGCTGAAAAGATGAATAGAACAATCATGGAGCGTGCAAGATGTATGAGATTGCATGTTGGTTTGCCCTTAGAGTTTTGGGCAGAAGCGGTGGATATTGTAGAATACCTTATTAATAGAGGACCCTCTATAGCTCTGGATGGTGGAATCCCAGAAGAGGCATGGACAGGTAAAAAGGTAGATCTCTCATATCTCAAAGTTTTTGGTTGTGAAACCTTTGTGCACGTAGATAAGGAAAATAGAAAGAAGCTGGATGCTAAGTCTATGAGGTGCACGTTTATTGGCTATGGCTCAGATGATTTTGGTTTCAGATTTTGGAATCTAGGAACTAACAAGGTAATTAGGAGCTGTGATGTTGTTTTCAATGAAAAAGTGATGTATAGTGATCAGCTGAAGAAGCTGAATCAATTTGGGCAGAGCAATGGAGAATTGGATGAAGTGACGGTCCAAAATGAGCTTGTGAGAAAAAGAAATAATCACTTGCAGGAAAACACAGGAACTAATGTCGATAGAATAGAAACTGATGTCGGTCATAAAGAGACTGACGTCGGCAGGATAGGAACCGATATCGGTCAAAAAGAACCGGCGTCGGCCAGTAATAGGTCTAGAGATGACCGAGGTCGGTCACTATCAGAGAATTTGGGTGGACAGCGTGTTGTGAACGAGTCTCAGATGCCCATCAGGAGGTCATAAAGGGTAAGTAAGCCTCCAATTAGATATTCCCCTTCATTATTCTATTTATTACTAACTGATGGTGGAGAACCAGAGAGTTTTGAAGAAGCATTACAGGTGGAGTCCAAGAGTCAGTGGGAGTGTGGCATGGTTGAGGAAATGAAGTCCTTGAGAGAGAACCAAACATGGGATTTGGTTGAGTTGCCAGCTGGTAAGAGGACACTGAAGAACAGATGGACCTACAGGTTGAAGGAAGGTGAGAATGGATAGATGAGATATAAGGCCAGGTTGGTAGTGAAAGGATTTGCACAAAAGCCAGGTATTGATTTTGGTGAGATTTTTTCTCTTGTTGTTAAAATGACTTCTATACGGGTTGTATTGTCTTTGGTTGCTATTGAGGATTTGCATCTTGAGCAGCTAGATGTTAAGACAACATTTCTTCATGGAGATTTGGATGAGGAAATATACATGGAACAGCCAGAAGGATTTGAGGTCAAGGGTAAGGAGAAGTTAGTGTGCAGATTGAAGAAAAGCTTGTATGGCCTCAAGCAAGCTCCTAGACAGTGGTATTTGAGATTTGACAGGTTTATGACTGAGCATGGCTACAGTAGGTATCAATCTGACCATTGTGTGTATTTTAAGAGATTGGATAATGGTAGATATATTATTCTATTGTTGTATGTAGATGATATGTTGGTTGTAGGATCACACATGCAGGATATCTCTGAGCTTAAGGTGAAATTAGCTCAAACATTTGCCATGAAGGATATGGGAGCAGCAAATAAAATCCTTGGCATGAGCATTAAGAGGGATAGGAAAAATCACAGGTTGATTTTGTCTCAAGAGGATTATGTGAACAAGGTGTTGAAATGGTTCAATATGCAGGATGCTAAACCGGTAAGCACACCTTTGGCTAGACATTTTAAGTTGAGTAAAAAACAATGTCCTAATTCACATGACGAGGTAGAGTACATGAATAAGGTTCCATATTATTCCATAGTAGGGAGTTTAATGTATGCAATGGTGTGTACTAGACCGGATATTGCCCAAGCAGTGGGAGTTGTAAGTAAGTATATGGCCAATCCAGGAAAGGAACACTGGAAAGCAATTCAGTGGATCCTTAGATATCTGAGAGGAACCAATAGTAGGCATTTGTGCTATGGAGGTTCAGATACTTCTCTACATGGCTATGTAGATTCAGATATGGCAGGTGATTTAGATGGTAGGAGGAGCACCACAGGATATGTTTTCACTATTGGTGGAATAGCGGTTAGCTGGATATCAAAGTTACAGAAGGTTGTTGCCTTGTCAACTACAGAAGCAGAGTATATTGCAGCCATAGAGGCTAGCAAAGAGATGATATGGATGACACGGTTCATGGAAGAGCTTGGAAAGGAGCAAGAGAGTTGCAGACTATATAGTGATAGTTAGAGTGCCATTCATTTGGCTAAGAATTCGGCCTTTCATTCAAGAACCAAGCATATATAGCTTAGGTACCACTTCATAAGATAGGTATTGGAGGATGGTGAGTTGAAGCTGGAGAAGATCCATACAGATAAGAATCCTGCTGATATGTTAACCAAGCCGATTACAAAGGAGAAGTTGAATCTTCATTCAACTTCTATTGGTCTTCATGATTGAGTTGAAGATGGAGGAACTAGAAGATGTTGCTGTACAGGTACTGGTGCAGCTGTTTATCTCCAAGTGGGAGATTGTTAAGGTGTGGAGCCTAAAAGCTTCACCAAGGAGCACATTACCAAAGTTGCAGGTTTACACAGTCACTGGCGTCGGTCAAGAACGACTGACATCGGTTAGGAGCAGTTGAAGAGATGCCGGCATCGGTAGGGATTGGTCGATGTCGGTCAGGTGCAAGCAAGTAGGAACCGGCGTCGGTTACCTATGCATCCAGAAAGTGATTTTCGAGGACAAAATTGAGTGTTTGCATGATGAGATTAAGTTATAGTCTTAAGTTTGTGTCTTTATTATTAGCAAGACTATTTTTAGAGCCCTTGTTCAAGAGGCTTAACTGTTGGTTGTAAGTGCATGCTCAAGTTTCCTAATTCTATATGTAGGAAAGATCTTCTTAGCTTATTGTAGTAGTTCATTGTATGTGAATGTTGAAGAATAGTATAGAATTGTATAGGTGAATCAATCCAGGTTGTTGGAGTTGATTGTACTTGAGAGAGAGAGCTCTTGAGGGAAAGAGATCTTGTACATCTGAGTGAGGTGTGGAAGAAAGAAGTTTCTTCAATTGTATTCCTTCTGTAAAGAGTTTAATACAAGTTTTCAGGATGGTTTCTTGTATCTCTTGTTCTTTGCTATTTATCATTCTAGTTACTTATCTATCTGATTTAATTCCGCGGTTTATTGCTTTCATAAGTGTAATCATATTGTTGGTTGATCCCCAACAAGATAACTGAGGAAAATCTATATATACTAAATGAGATCATAAAAGAGAAGTAATTTATGAGCAAGGTCAATGAAAGTTAGCTAGGAATAGGAGGTTAGTTCATATGAAATTTGACAATCTAGTCAAGATAAACTCCAAGGGATCCATGAAAAACATGCCCAAATTTTCCAAACCTACAAATGATCTTTGCAAGGCATGTCAACATGGTAATTAGATTGGGAGGAGATTCAAGTATAAACAATACTTTACTACTAGACCTTTAGATCTAAGTCATATTAATCTATGTGGTCCTATAAGGATTCACAGTATTCAAGTTGACATATACTTCATGTTACTTATAGATGACTTCACAAGAATGAGTTGGGTAGCATTCTTGAAGGATAATTTAGAAGCTCTAAGTAATTTCAAAACTTTCAAGTCTTTGGTTGAAAATGAGATGAATGTGAAGATCAAGTGCCTTAGGTCTCACAAAGGAGGAGATTTTTGGTTCAATGAGTTTTATGAGTTTTATAATTTCAATGGAATAAGAAGTTAGTTCTCACTTGTAAGAACACCTCAACATAATGGGTTAGTTGAAAGAAAAAATAGAACAGTTCAAGAAATAGAAAGGACTATGTTGAATGAGTTAAATTTATCTGATGGCTACTAGAGAGAAGCTATGAGTACTATAGTTTACACTTTTAATAATTATATATTAGGATCAATGGTGATAATACTCTATATGACTTATATAATGGCAAACCTACAAGTATTGAACATTTTAAGGTATTTATGAGTAAATGCTATTTCAATAGATATGATGATAACTTAGGAAAGTTTGACTCAAGGTCTGATGAAGGTATTTCCTTGGGATATTCATCAATAATTAATACCTATAGATCTTACAATAAAAGTTTTTAAAAGATAGTGGAGAGCACAAATGTGAAGGTTGATGAGACTAAGAAACTCTATTCTAAGTCAAAGAATGATGTAGGAAAAATAGAGATAAATGAGGATAAATAAGAAATTGAGGAGAGAAATGACTCAAAAGGTCTTTCTAAGCAGATTCAAAAGGATCATTGTAAACAAGACTGTAGGTATACAAACAATGAGAAAAATGGTGAGTGATGTTAATCAAAAGAATACTACATCACTATCCAAATTTTAACCTAAAATCTATGTAAAAGAAAGTGAAGGTAAGTATTGGATAGATTCAATGAATGAGAAGTTAAATCAAATTGAGAGGAATGAGACTTGGAAGATAGTACCTAGACCTAAAGACAAAAATATCGTTGATACAGAATGGGTGTTTACAAACAAGTTGAATGAGAATGGAAAAGACACCAGAAATAAGGCTAGACTAGTATGAAAAGAATATGCTCAAGTAGGAGTGGACTTTTAGGAAACCTTTTATCTTGTAGCAAGTTTATAGGCTATTAGGATGTTTATTGCTTATTCAAGATTCAAAGGCTTCAAGATATACCAGATGCATGTCAAGTCAGCTTTCCTAAATGGGAACTTGGAAGATGAAGTATACATTGAGAAACATGAGGGTTTCTTATTAACTGATAACAAGTACTATGTCTATAGGTTTAAGAAGGCACTTTATGGTCTAAAACAAGCTCCTAGAGATTGGTATACTAGACTAAACAAGTATCTTTTGGCCTAAGGTTTCAAGAGAGAAGTTGTAAATAGTAACTTATATATCAAGATTGAAAATAACCATCAATGGATAGCGGTGGTATAAGTGGATGATATCATCTTTGGTGTAAATAATGATAACATAACCAAGGCCTTTACAGAGGTGATGAAGTTATAATTTGAAATTTCTATGCTTGGAGAACTATCTTTCTTTCTTGTACTTTAAATCAATAAGTCTAAAAAAGGAATGTTCATTTCACAAGTCAAATATATAAAAAAGATGTTAAAGAAGATTGAAATGGAAGATTAAAAATATGTAAGTACACCTATGGTTATAAGATGTAAGCTAAGCAAGGAGGATGGATCTTCAAGAGTCAATCAGACAAATTATAGATCAATGATTGGGAGTTTGTTGTATACTACTATTGCTAGGCCTAACATGATGCAAGTAGTAGGTCTTGTGGGAAGATTTCAAGAAGAACCAAAGAAAACTCGTCTACAAGTAGTCAAGAGGATACTTAGGTATCTCAAAGGAATTATGGAGTATGTATTATGGTACCCAAGGATCAAGAAGTTTGACCTAGTAACCTATACAGATATAGATTGGGTTATGAGCCTAGATGATTGAAAGAGCACTAGTAGAGGAGACTTATTCTTAGGTAAGTGCCTAGTATCATGGATAAGCAAGAAATAACCATTAGTGGATTTATCTACTTGTGAGGCTGAGTACATTGCAAAAACTTCATGTTGTACTCCAGTCCTATGGATGAGACAAACCTTAAAAGACTACATGGTAGGGTTTGATGGCCCTAGTCTTAATTTTTATGATAATACTAGTTTCATAAGTGTTTCAAATAATTTTTTCACGCATTCAAAGACCAAGAACATTCCTATAAAGTATCATTTCTTAAAATAACATGTAAGTGAAAAAATAATGAAGCTTGAATTTACGTCTACCAAGGATCAAATTGTAGATATTTTGACTAAGCCTCTTCTAAAGGCTACTTTTGAAAATATAAGACAAGAATAGGGTGTGATTTCTATTCCTAGAAGTCACTAATCAAGTTAAAGTGCTAATGGGGAGCTAATAAGGAGGTGATTTAGCTCCAATAGTAGGAAAGAAGTGCACAAGCTATGAGGTCAAAGGGGGAGTCATATCAATTTGTCAAAAAGAATATTTATGAGGTATGCAATGAGATAGGGGGAGCTTGCTGATATGATATATCATTCCTATTTATTAATTTTTGTTTTAGGTAGTACTTTATCATTAATGTCAAAGGGGCAGATTGATCTATATGGGGGAGATGTATTCCATAAAAGAATCTTCTTTGAATGATTGCGATCAATGACAAAGGGGGAGATTATTGAGAATGTGTCTTAAGGTATGCATGAGGTTGTAATTTATGTCATGAAAGTGTCATTTATGTCATTCCAAGTTTCCTTTATTATTATTTACGTTGATTTCATGAGCCATGTACTTGAAAGACATAGTGAGAAGGCATATGCCTAGTAGCATGATAAAGTGAGTTGTCTAAGACTTGTGAGAGAAAATTTGGAAGTATTTCATAATGGTATGATTTTTAATAACATAATTATGAGGTTTTTATAGTATTAAAATAGATTACAATGTGTGTTCAAGGTCTAAGTATGGCTTATAGGTTTAGGTCTAATGAGAAAAGAGACCTAGTGTAGCCTAATGAGGGGTCTAATATAGTTCCCAAGGTTTTAGAGATCATAATATACTTTTTATATGTTTGAGAGGTTGTGTCAAGTTTTTTGACCAATTTTGAGGTCAAATATTGAAGGAGAAAGCATGAAATTTGGCGTTGAGGTTTTTCTATGTGCGTAGAATGAAGTATTGTAGACCCGAGAAGGATTTTCTTATGCTCATTGGCACGTGTACCCTTTGCATGAGGATCCAAGTAGTTCATGGTTGTTATGTAAGTTTATTATCTTAAATATAATTTCATTGGTTTTGAATTTGACATGAAATCATTTATAAATGATTGCTAATAATGGAAAGTAATCCAAACCCTCCTAAAACCCTCATAATAACCTGATAGGATTTTATAACCTATTTTGATGATTTAGTCATGTATATGACTCTTCCAAGTTTCTATAGGTGGAATTTTTATATCATAAGAGTGATTGGAAGCTATAATAAACCCTTTGTTTCTCAAATTTTTGATTTTGTAGGCAGGTTTGACTAGTTCAAAACATGAAAATGTTTGGAAGATGATGTGTGAGACTTTTATTTTATTCCCATGTAATTTTATGATCGTGTTTCAGACCTTAAATATGTTAAAACATTCATGGAAGTTGACATATTGATAAATAGGCCTAATGAGGAAGATAGTGAGAAAACTAGGTAAAAGTGAGAATGAGATTAGGGATGGGTTGTAGTGGATTAAGGATGGATCGAAATGCATGGGGTAATTTTTAAATACCTTTACCAATTTTCCCCCTTTAAGAGAATATTTTTTGATGCTCATATACAATCAAAAAAAATCTCTCAAAGTGACCTATCTAACATAGTCAGGTTTGTATAGGGTGAAGACATGAGATTGGCCTGTAATACCAATATTGATATTTAACATTGTAATATGTGTGTGTGTGTGTGTGTGTGTGTGTGTGTGTGTGTGTGTGTGTGTGTGTGTGTGTGTGTGTGTGTGTGTGTGTGTGTGTGTGTGTGTGTGTGTGTGTGTGTGTGTGTGTGTGTGTGTTAAAAGGATAAGTATGTGTCATTTAAACCCATTTTAATTTCATAAAAGTTTTCACACAAATGTTCTAAGTCTAAGTTTCATGACTATGTGTTTGGAGCTATAGGCAATTTTCTATGTGTGAGTGAGAATGGTGTTCCTGAGTATTTTTGCATAGATTTGAATAATATAATAAACATTAATTTTTTATATAGGTTGCATATGTTCATTTTAATTTATATTTATTCATGATAAACTCCTATTAAGGTGAGAAAATTCAAAAGCTCTTGACTGGGTTTTGAAGCTTGTGTGCAATTCTGAGTAAGCATATAAAGATGATCAGTTTGAGGTGTTTTGCACTATATGGTGAAACATAATATACTTGGTGTTGAACCTATATTCATGTATACCATATTAGTTTTATTTATTGATATGTTTTTATGGAAAATTTAAGTATATTCTTGAGATATTCAAGACATACTTTTTAGCAGTGAGAAGGTCTAATTGCGAGTAGACCTAATGGTGTGGTTCAGTGAGTGAAATGAGATAAATGGTGTTGGGAACATAAGGTGAGATTATAAGGGGTATAATTGAATCATTTATTAAGTGTTTCATCCATATTTATATGATCATGGTGTTCTAAGGTGTTCAAGGTGAAACATGTGCTTTGAAAAGGCCTATTGCATTAGGTCTTTATTACGCCTAATGGTGGTTTTGGTCCTTATGGGTAGTGATCAACCTATGTAATCAATGTTTTACTTGTGAAAAATGTTTTTTATCTATTATAAGTGTTATCAAATTAATTATAGGGTATTTTCCAACCAATATGGGTGAGATCAAGAGTTAATTCTAAACATAAGGTCTAATAGGCTTATTTGACTAGTTAGATTATTGAGGCTATGAGTGAATGACATAGATTGTTAGAAACTAGGTAGAGGGATTCAATACAATAATATATGTGTTTTTAATATGTCATGAATATATAAATATGTTTCTATAGGTGATTAGAAATATAATTAGACCTAATTTTTCCAAGGAAAGGGCTAGTTGAGCGGGAAGGCTTAATAAGTTGTTTGAGAGAGATATAAGAGTGAGAAAAGCAAAGGAAGGTGGTAATATTTAGTTGAGTGATAAAAAGGTGTCAAAAGGTGATCATATTCTCTATGTTATTTATTTATTTCTAATTTACCCAAGGTTTTTCTACCTCCTTGTAATTTGGTGCTTGATAAAGGACTAGTTGAGTTGGTGCTTAACTAATGAAGGGTTGGTGTTCTTTGTGGGGTTGGTGCCTCACTAAAATTTTGATTCATTAATTATAGGACTGTATTAAAATATATATGTTATCAGGTTTTATCCAACATTATGGTTTCCCACATAGATCTTGCATTCATTTTTTATGTTCCTACTTCATGCTCATAAGAATGATTGACTATGCTTTGTTATATCTCTAGATTTATTTGATTGATTTATGGAATTGAAATAAGAGTTTGCACACTGATTCACCCCCACCCCCCCTCCCCCAACCCTCTTAATGGTTTTTATTATAATAAAGAGGAGATTGGGGCATCACCTTCCCATGAAGATGCACCAAAAGATGGAGAATTTATGCTTATGAAGAGGATCTTACCTAAGCCCAACAAGGAGATCGAACAACTTACTCAAAGTAAGAAAATTTTTAGAACCACCTACAAATCCAAGGGTAAGTGTTGTAAATCCATTATAGATATTTTAAGTACTTATAATTTAGTATATTTTGATATGGTTGATAAGGTAGGCTTAAATAAATATATGCATCCTACTCCTTACAAGGTGTCTTGGCTACAAAAAAGATACCAAATTTTGGTGAATGGGCAATGTAAGGTGAAATTTCAGATAAGAAGCTAGAAGGATGAGGTGTTATGTAACACAATACCAATGGATTTTTATCATGTTATTTTGGGTAAAACTTGGTATTTTTATAAGGTAATGCATGATGGGAGAAATAATACCTATATCTTAGATAAGGATGAAAAGAAGCACACATTTATACCCCTGAAGGAGAAGAATGCAGTAGGGGAAGATAATCCTAAGGTTTTCCTAATAAGTGGCAAAGATTTATTTTAATAAATCAAAAAATATTAGGTAAGGTATGAATTGATTGATAAGCCTAGGATAATTGTTACCACTAGAAAATTAATTGATTTGCCTATAAAAAATTGAATATTTTTTGAATGAGTTTATGTATATTATTTTGGATGACCTTTCTAATGAATTACCTCTAATGATGAGCATCAATCATAATATAGACCTCATTCCAAGATCCAATCTTTCAAACAAGGTAACATACAAAATGACACCTAAGGAAAATGAGAAAATAAAGAACCAAGTGCAAGAATTGTTGGGTAAAGGACTAACTAGGGATAGTTTAAGTCCTTATGTTGTACCAATAGTCTTATCACCCAAAAAGGATGGAGGCTAGAGAATGTGTATTGATTTAAAGGCTTTTAATAAGATTATAATCAGGTTTAGATTTATTTTACCTAGAATTGATGATCTAATGGATTGTCTAAGCGGTGCAAAGTACATTTCCAAAATATATTTGAAAATTGGCTATCATTAGATTAGAATAAAAGAGGGAGATGAATGGAAGACTACTTTTAAGACTAATCATGGGCTATATGAATGGCTTGTAATGCCATTTGGGCTAACTAATTCTCCAAGAATCTTCCTGAGGATTATGAATGAGATTATTAATGCTTTCATAAGTAAATTTATCACTATTTACCTTGATTATATCTTGAGTTTTAAATAAGTTGCATGAAGAAAACCTATGAATAATCTCAAAAAGTAAAATTTTATGAAAAAAAAATTGGTTTATTTTGGGTTTTTTATCTCTCAAGAAGGATTAAAAATGGAAAATAAGAAGATCAAGTCCATAATATAGTGACCTAATCTAATATTCACTTTTGAGGTAACATGTTTTCATGGCTTATCTAGTTTTTATAGAAAGTTTGTAAAAAATATTAGTAGTATTTGTGCTCCAATTATGGAAACAATCAAGGGGAAAAAGTAGACATTTACATTAACTAAGGAATCTAATTAAAAAAAATCATATTCTTGAGAAGAATATTATAGATCAGCCTATTCTATTTTTTCCTAATTTTGACAAACTTTTCCAAGTGAAATGTGATGCTAGTGGAACTGGCATAGGAGTTATTCTAAGTCAAGAAGTCAAGCTTGTTGCCTATTTTAATGAGAAACTTAATGAATCAAAGAAGAGGAGTTCATCATATTACCAAGATGTATATTCTATTGTTTAATCCTTGAATAAATTGATACACTAATTTATTCCCAAATATTTTATATTGTATATAAATAACCATGCTTTACAATTTATTAGCTGTCTAACTAAGCTAAGTCAAAAGCACATTAAATGGGTTGAGTTTTTAAAAGTTTATATTTTGTTATCAAGAATTAAATTGGATAATCTAACAAAGTTGTAGATGATTTGAGTAGGAGAAGTCTGATTTTGTAGGAGTCTCAGGCCAACATCTTGATTTCAAAGTGGCTTATAAGAAATGTGAGAATACAATGAGTAGAAATATGAGTATATGGATGGAATATATGCTATAAGAGGGATTATTATTCAATGGCATCTAGCTATCCATACTAAAATGATCAATGAGAGAGAACCTACTAAAGGAGAAACACAGAGGCAACTTAGCAAGGCATTTTGGGTAAGATAAAACACTTGATCAATTGAGTGCACATTAATATAGGATATGGATGCAAGGTTATGTTAAAATTATTGTTTAAATGTGTATAATATGTTAGTATTCCAAATTTGCAATTCAAAATGTAGTCCTATACCATCTATTAAGGCCATGGGATTCAATTAGATTGGATTTCGTACTTGGGTTGCCAAGGACTCAAAAGGGTAATGATTAAATATTTTTAGTATTTTATAGGTTATAAAATATGTATCACTTTATTCCTTGTACAAAAAAAAGTGATGCAACTCATATTGTTGATCTCTTCTTTAAATAATTAGTAAGATTGCATGGGCTTCCTAGAAGCATTATATTTGATAGGGACACGAAGTTTGTTGGTCACTTTTAGAGGAATATTTGGAATAAATAGGGGAAAAATTTAATATTCATCTCATATTACCATCCTCATAATTATGGTCAATCTAAATTGGTCAATAGAAGTTTTGGAAACATTCTCAAAAGTTTGGTAAGTAATCATCCCAAACTGTGGGATAAAGTACTAGCTTAAGAAGAATTTACATACAATGAATTATAAATAGAAGTAAAATGTTTAGTAAATTTCATATTGTGTATGTAATGAATCCAAGGGGATTATATGAGCTGATAAATTTAGGTAAACAAGAGATAAGTGCAGAAGGAGAGGATTGTGTAGTAGTTATACAAGAACTCTATGAATAGGTAAAATAAAAGTTAGTTATGAGTTCAAGTATAAAACGAAAATTTATTTTAAAATAAGAGAAATAAATTTTGAGTTATTATATCTTGTAATTTATAATCTTATGAAATAAATAATCCCTAAGGGGGAATACAATAAGTTGAAAATGAAGAAGATTGGATCATGCAAAGTTCTTAGAAAATTTTCAGCTAATGCCTATGAATTGGATCTTCTAATTGAAATTGTAATATCACCCATATTTAATGCATATTGTATATATCCTTTTATATTATTTCATAACACTAAAAAAAACCTAAATAAAAATATTATCAGATCATCCATTGGGAGAAACAACTACTAAAGGCACAACCAAATGAACTTGAATATAGACAAAGAAGGTGGTGAAGAATACTACAGACAAAGTGTATTTTTAGTACCTAATCAAGTGTAAGGACCATTAATTTTAGGATGAAAATGGATTAAACCTTCATATATCATCAAATAATAATCAATTTTGAAGATCTTATGAGTAGGAGCTCATGAATAAGTCTTTTGTTCCTTGGTAGTATGATGTAGGTGCATCATTATATATAGTTTATTTGTATTGATTAGTAGTATTAGGTTGTATCATGGGTATTAAATAGTCAATAAAAATCCCTTTTTAGTCATTAAGTGTGATTTATAGATAATTTTGTAGTGTTTTTGGATTTTACCACCAAAACCAATAGTTTAAATTTTTAAATTGGTTTTGCCCTGTTTGAGGGGTTTTAGTAAGTTTAACAGATCATTATCCTTATGAAGTGATACTTTGGGTCTAATTATATGATGTATATGTCATTTATATTTTTCCATGATTTTAATTATTAAAAATAATGTTTCTTACTTTGAAAATCTTCATCAAATGTAGGATAGACACCAAATAAAGCATGTTGATGAGTCTTAAGGGTGGTTGAGGAATTATAACGATAATAAACCAAGTTTAATAAGTTAGTTAAAAGAGATATATGCCTAACCATATATGGATAGGTTTAATAATGTATAAAAACAATGATTAAATCTTACTAAGGGTTGTTGAAGATAGTATAATACAGGTTTGTGAGTAATTTGAGAATATATGAATAAAAAAGATAGTTGGTTATGTTCAACAAATAAAATTTATAATATATTAGAGTAAACATTGATGATATTTATTATTATTTTACATTATTTATATGATCATGGTATTTATGTAGATCATAGGGTATGAAATGGGGTGTATACACCTAAATTCATTCACTTCTTTTATCGTCAATATTAATAGTAATTGACACTAATTCTACTTATCTCATTTATCCCCTCTAATTCCATCATAATATAAACCCTTCTAGTCATTTTTTTAATAACCCATTCATTCTTATTTATCATACTAACCTTATCCCTACCCCAAAAATCTACTAATACTTTTAACCATTTGTTAATCTTATCCTAATCCCACTTATCCATTATTTGGGAATTTAAAATTCTCATGACTCACCTACCCACCTACCCTAGCCTATTCCTAGGATCTCCTACATTATTAGTCCCTAATAACCTATCTAATCACCCATTATAATCCCCTACTAATATCTCTTACCCCCTAAATGGATTCTAAAATTATCTAATTCTATAATCCTCTCTAACTTAGCCCCTTTCTCTCTGCAAGCCTCTATTCTAGAGGCTTCCAAGGAATTTTTAATTCCTTGGATAATCCTCCACCCTTGATCTTGTGGAAACCAAATTTGAATATTTTCCATTGATCTTCCATTCATGATCTATTTAATCAAGCCACTTTTCCATATCCAATCTAACTATAGGAACTACAAACTAACTATTGAATCCATGAAATCTTCATGTCCATATGATCAATTAGTCCATCCAACTTAATTAATAAAGCTATCATAATGCCACAAATTTGAGTCCACTCGTGAGAAATATTCATCTTTAATCCTTTAGTATTTTAAATGTTTGAATCTTTTTTTGGAGAAATTAGCTTTAGGATTTAATTCATGCTATGAATACCAATTTATGTTTTCATTTTTATCCTAATGGCTCTAAATTTCAATGGTAGTTTGACATTTTGGGTATTTTTATGTAATTGCACAATCAAAATTCCATAACTCAAAATTTCATCTAAATTTTGGTGACCATGGTGGGAAAACCCCTCTAATTTAAAAATATTGCATCTTATATGTGTTTTTAGAAGCTTGCAGGACTGACTGGGTGAAGAACAAGGTCCAAATTTTGCCAAATTATCATGCTCAGGTGAACTAAAATTTTGCCTTGAAAAATTGCTAATATACGGTCATAAGTTTGTCGCTAAAATATTAAATTTTGTATTAACCTCCAAATATTACCCACTATCAAGTAACATTCTTGGTAGTTTGTTATTCTTTAGTAAAACTACAGATTCAAAAACTACAATATTGCCCTAAAAATCATGATTTTGTTTGTAAAGTTGTAATTTTGTGATAAATAACACTTAGGCTACAAAATCAATTTTTACAAGGATCTTTGTTATTTTATGTGTCTTTGATAACCTTTTAACTTGAAGAGTTTAGGTTTATAGCTGTTCATCTTGAAATTGGAACCCCCTTACACTAAGCAAAATTGCTAAAACACAGTCATGATTTTGCCATGAAAATCATGATATTGTCCTATAAAGTCATGGTTTTTCCTTTAGGATCAAAACTATGGACTAAAATTTATAACTATGGTCTCTAATTAGTTTTATGCCTTTGTCAAAGTGTTGATTTCTTACAAATAAGGAAAAAGAATTGGCTAGGTCATTATTAAACATCAAATAGCAATTTTGCATAATATTTGCAATTTTGTTTATTGATAAGTGATATTATCCTGATCAAATTTTAATAATATAGGCATCAATCTAAAATGTTTTTAATACTTTTAGAACTTTAGGTTGATATTTCTTATCTCTCTCTCTCTCTCTCTCTATATATATATATATATATATATATATTATCATCTCTTTTAAGTTTATTTGTGAAAAAATCTTCATCATTTTTCCTCATCTTAAAAAATCATAAATTGTAAAATTGTAGTTTTTACAGTAAAAATTGAGATATCACCTAATGACTTGTGGTTTTGTCAAAACTGTATGGTAACTTCCATGGTTAACCCCTTTCAACAAAATCATGACTTTATAGTAGTGATTTATTAGAAAATCTATGATCTTGTGCTTTCTAGAAGTGAATTTATAAAACACTATGTATTTGCATTTTTTGTAGATAAAGTGGTATTTTTACCTATATCAAACTACTAATCACTTTTGTGTAGGATCATCCTATTAAAGGAATTGAATATATGGTCTAACATATTTGTCTTGTAGGTTACCTCTCTAAAAGTGCCAATCAAACTACTAATCATTTTCTTGTAGGCTACATATCAGAGACATTTTGGCATCTTTAAAATCATTTTATTTGTCTAAGATTTTTAATTATTTTAATCACTTTGTTTGAATAATTTATATATTTTATATTGTATATATCTTGTAGACACCTAAATTTGGCCACCAATGACCTCCAACCAAGTTTTTGACCAATTTCCACCTAAAATGCATAATTTGGCTTTAAAACACTAAAACATGCTAAAAGATGTGAAACTGACATATTCAAGTGCCAATTTTGGCCAGGGTATACCTAAATGGGGTAACGCAATTTATAGGCCAGCTAACTTTGATCAATTTATTTTGAGTCAAAATGCCAAATTTGTACCTAGATGCTCTGGATTGCTCTTTCCTATCAAGTCTTCTATACAAGACATGTGCCTTTGTTATTTTTTGTTAGAAACATCCTAAATGGGAATACGGTTCCAATGTATCTGAAATCACCTTATAATTATAATCTAATCAAATTTTGGACCAATAATAAGGCATTCTGATCAATTTGAGTAATTTGTGCACAAAGTGCTTAAACATGCTTAAGAGCTAATTAACCCAATTCAAGGCCTAATTAATAATTCCATGGAAAATTGTTGAATACTTGTTTTTAGAAATGAATATTTTTATCATCAAGTGACCTCATTTTTTAGGAAGACATCCCTAGGCCATAAATTCCACAAATATCAAGATTTATGCCTCCCATGCATCATCAATGCCTTCCATGACACCCGCCATGCCTCTTAATTTCCCTTTCTTCTAATGTCATGATGAGGATAATTACAAAATTAATTCCAAAAATTTAATTAATGCTCAACCACACATCTCAACCTTTAGATATATGATTCAATTTAATTCTAGACATTCTTAAAAATCTATAAATAGGAGGCCTCACAACATCATTTCTAAGAAATTTTTGTGCATAGTTATAATGCATAAATATCTTCAAAAATCCATGAAAACTAGTGTTACCATGCCAAATTTATTCCAAGCCAAGCCACAAGCCAAAGGTGCCAAAGAGATATGGAGGTAGTCAAGCATCCATTTCCAAGGACTTCATGAGCACAAGCCGAGAAAGCCACTACAACAAGCATTTTGGAGCATTTGAGGGTGGTAAAAGAAAGTTTTCTTTTGCATTTTAGTTGTGTGTTTCATTCATGATTGTTAAATAATCTCTCCCTAGTGTATAGGCCTAGATATGTTATGTTATTAGTGTGTTTATTTCATTTTGTTTTCATTTTGGAACTAACACCATACTAACCATCCTCTTTGAGTCAAATTTCTAGATCACATAATGGCATGCTCGATGGGACTAGATGCATATCACACCTGAAGGAGATCCTTTTACAACTATAAAATATTTATTTGAGCCCTTAAAACTCTTCCAAATTGATTTTTTAACTTTATTTTACCATTTTTATTTGCCATAATTTTACACAATAGCCGACATTGGTAAGCAATATCGACATCAGTTACCTGACTTAATCAATGTTAGTAAAATTGACATAAATTAGATCTTGATTAGCTAGAGTAACTGACATCAGTGGTAATAAATAATGTCAGTCACTGTCTTTTTCTAAAAACATAGACCCGAGAGCTAATTTTTCAAAGTTCATTATTTTAACCTAAAAAGAGCTTCAAAGCTAAAAGACAAGCTAACAATATTGCTACAGGACCAAGCTTAACATTTATTCAAAGCATTTTTAGATCACCTTTTTCATGCTTAAAAATCAATTAAGAACCTTGTTTTGGGTGTTTAATGTTGATGACTTAAAATTGTGCTTGGTCTTAACCAATCAACAATGGGAAGTTTCAAGTTGTGGGACAATGTGGCTTGAAACAACCTCCAGATTTTAGAGAAGCTAGTCTCTTCTTTTATATGGGTGTTGGGAAAAGGGATAGGAGACTAAACAGAAACACAAAATGCAGGAATTGAAACCTAACTATGGTGATGCACCTGAGTGTAATCCTAATCCTAACCAAAGTGTAATGAGACTATTATAGGATTCAATTACATTTAAGAGCAGACAAGTGCATGATCAATTTAAAAGGTCAAAATAATAGAAATAAAGGCTCACAATAGGGAATTATTTCAATGAGATACAGAGAATGTCAACAAAGGTATAGTGTTCAATATTATTAATAGAATTTTCCAATCACATAAGAGGCACAGAAGTCACGTACAGTTATGTAAACCTTCCAATTCAAGAAAATGAGACAAAAGCAAATGACATTCTTAATAACAACTATAGAAAAATCTATAGTATAGACTGCTTTCCAAATGACACAGAGAACACCAACCAAGGCATGGAGCTTAAATTTCCTTAATTCATTCAGCCACATAAAGGGCACAAAAACATGCATGATTATATCAACTTTACAACTCCAAAAAATTAAGACAAGAGCAAATGATATTACTGATCAAAATTCTAAAAGTCTAAAACTACAGAATCCTCCTTCTTTTATTGATTTTACAATTCTCTTATATAACTTCAGATGTCTCTTTACATCGCCTTCTTTTCCATGCAATTCTACTATGTCCTTCACTCGTAGGGGACAAAATAGATGGTGCCTTTAATGCCTTGGATGCATCTTAGTCTTATCAAGAATTTCCCTGACTACGGCATGGAAATCCATGTCTAATACCTCTCTTCATGCCTAAAATTCTTCATTCCATCACCTCTTGTGCCACTCAACTATCTACTCTGCCTCTACCTATAAGGGACAAATAGACAGTGCCTTCAATGCCTTGGAAGCCCCAAAAACTACCCGATGCACTATTCTATCTACCAAGAATAACTCCCACTGAGTTTCTTTCCATCTTTGTTGTAATAGGTAGACAGGTACTCTGTTCTATTGAAATGGAAGAGGACACTTAGTCAATTCATGAAAATTCTCCCTTTTGATCTAGAAGGCACCGAAGGATGACACTTAGCTGCTTCCACTTTCTTTATATTTCATTGATGAATGCTCTGCCTTTGACACCTATCATAGCCCGCTTCCTTAATACTTTGTAGCTTTATTAAAATAAAACTCACTGCATTCATTGCCTTAGCAACTTTTTAAGAAGGGATGGATGCACATGGCAGTCTTTGTTTGTTGACACTCAGCACTTCTTTAGTCCTTTGAAATAACATCTGGGACCCACTATAATATTTATTTGTCAATTAGGCTCGAATATGGTTTCTCAGAGGTTGACATGTGGTGACCTCCGCTGCTCCTGGGAAGATAAGTGGCATCTTCTACTTCTCCTTCTGGGGGGGACGTGGTGTCTTCTAGTGCCTATTGGAGATGGAGTGGAAAGGGACCGGAGAGTGACACTTGGAAACATCCGCTACTTTATGGCACTTAAGCAAAATAAAATTATGCCTTTATACGTTGAATGAAAGTGTTGGACCCACATCTTCCTGGATGTTGATACATGGCGATCTCTACTGCTTTGTCAAAAAGGTAGTTCAGGGCCTCCACAACTACCACTTGGCACTTTCTACTTTCTCTACTACTTAGCTTGTTACAAGTATTTATCAAAAATTAGAATGAATGTAGGTGTCTCTATGAAATTTGGATGCTAACATGTGGTGCATTCTGCTTAACTGCTACTAGATACGTGGCACATTCTGCATTTCTCTGGAAAGTTACAAAAAGGGCTTCAAAGGGCGCTAGTTGGTAGGCTTCATGCTTCATAAGGTGACACTTGGTAGTTTCCACTTGAACTTGATACTTGGGAAAAAATGAGATGAAGGAAATAGGAAGGGGAAAAAGACCCATGTTCAGAGGGTGACACTTGGTAGCATCCACTACACTTTGACACTTAGGCAAAAATGAACCCTTCCTCTACTCCAAAACTATGTTGTGATGTCCAAGGTGCGTAGGGACCAAAATTGTAGTGCTCAAAGCAAAAAAAAATCAAATATGATGTAGATTAAAATTTACTCTACAATTATTGGTGACCACCAGGACTTTTGAGCCTGCTCAAAAAGAACCTGACTCCCGCTCGATCAAAATTTCAAAATTTATAGCTTCAAAAGAGTTGTCTAGTAGACAGACCAATCATGGTCAAATAATCCTTGCTTGATCTACAACTCAACAAAATCTAGATCCAGGTTAATGAGATCCTTATGTGATAAGGTTTGTAGGACCTAGATAGTGGCTTTCAATCTGAACTCCAGCCAAAATATAGGAACCAAAATAGTTTCGACCTCTAGGGCCAAGGAATCATCCTACAAGCTTTGGAAAATTGTTTGATCCCTTTGTTTGGTGAGTAGTAATGGTTTAATTTGATCAGCCATCAAGACCATCTTTGCATCCAAGAATGGGGAAGGGAGGCCTAGTTACACTAGATCTTCAATGTGGCATCTCATCTCGTTGATTCCTTATTTCATGACATCGAGATAATTCTTACATGTCATGTCCCCTTCTGATTGACATATTTTCGAGCGGATGATTAGCCTATTATGTGACCCTCGTAGGCTGATAGGATGGATAGAGGGTCTTGATCGAGATGGGTGGGAATTCGTTCGGGCTCTTTCGGGCATGAATTAAGGGAGATATTAATATTTGATTGATTTGATCAAATATTAATTATTTGAACTAATTTTAATTAATTATTAATTAATTATTAATTAATTATTAATTATTAATTAATTATTAATTATTAATGATTTGGTCTAATTTGAGGATGCAAATTCTAAATTAAGACTTGGTCTAATTTTAAGACCCTAGTTCTAATTTAAGGAAGTCTAATTTAAGGAAGTCTAATTTTAGCAAGCACACCTTTGGAGGTGTATAAGAATCTCTCATGAGAGAGGGTTTGTATCCATGCTTATTATTGATATTGATTCTTGTTAAGGAATTCTTCTGTGAAGACTGAGCCAAGGGTTCCAGGATTCCAATTGCAGTGAAGAACGTCAACTCTTCATTGTGTGCGATTCAGAGGTTGTGAAAGATCAGCCGATCTATTGCCGAATTGAGAGATAACTTCACCCAAAAGTTATCATAGTATTACAGGTATTTGAGAGATAACTTCACTCAGAAGCTATCACAAGGGTTTACAGGTATTTTCTTTATTTTTGGGTTTTTGATTCAAGAATTATCCAGATATAGATCTTTTGTATCAGCCCATAATTCTACAGATCAGGATCAGGCATACAGGGTGTGTTATATCAGCGGCCGTACGAATTCCGTATAGATCCGTGAAAATCCGTACGCATCAACAAGAAGTATAGGTACCGACATCGGCGAACAAATACTTACAGAGACCGACATCGGTCGACATACTACCGACATCGGTGGAGTAACGACTGCAGATCGACCGACGACGGCAGTATAACCGGCGTCGGCGACTGTATTTTACACGGCAGGCCGAGACGAACCAGATTCAGAATTCTTTTCCAGTTTACGGAATATTCAAGCTATTCAGGCCGTACTTTCAATAATTTTTTTGTATACTTGACAGAGGATCTCTATTGTAAGCTTATGAGCAAATAAATAAGAGCTTATACTGTGTTTTATTTATCTAATTGAAGATATTTTGCAGAAATTTAGATAAGCAATTCAGAGCTTTTGTTTTGATATTCGAAGGGATATTACAGTGGTATCAGAGCTAAATCCTGCCATCCTGAGGGTTTAGAAATTTTATGTAGCCACAAGAGTTGCGACCACACGGGTATTACACACGCAGTAAAGCTTTACTTGAAGGCACTCAAGTTCTAGAACAACTGCCGGAAGACATGGGTGACGATATTGGTAGGGCCCGTATTCCTCATCATCCTAGAGACCAAGATGATCCAGAAGTTTTACTTACTCTTAGAGAACTACGAGAAGGGCAAAGGCAGAACAACCAGGTATTACAGCATTTGGCAGCAACACTGCCAAGATTGGGTTCTCCGAGGAGACATTCCCCACACCGTGAAGATGTCAGGAGTGTTGCAGGATCACGGTGAGGCCATGGGACTGTTTCTCGTACAGTGAATAGGCCTACTAGGCCTATCTTTGTGAGATAGGAAGTAGAGGAGGTGATAGCAGGTGAGGAGCATGAGGAGGCATTTACGGACACACTTAGGGCAGCGACTGAAGAGTGGGAGTCATTACCACCTATGGTCAGGGAGATGATTACTTTTGACCGATTCCTCACACAAAGGAAAGAACATTACCAAGGTCGATAGAATGGGAGACCAAGACCCCAGAACAATGATCTGAAGTAGGCTACGAGTAGGCTCACACTAGCAACATTTGACGGTAGTGGTAAGGTGACAGCACAGGCCTGGGTTAGTAAGCTGGATACATTTCTCACATTGCGACCGATGGGTGAGGAAGATGCTATCAGATATGCGACACTACATCTTGAGGGAGTAGCTCACGATTGGTGGCACCATGGGATGGTGACACTCCATCATGATCGGATCACTTCTTATCAGGAGTTTGTGGACAGGCTGGTGGAGCGTTTTGACAGGAGGGATCCAGATTCCTATTTTCGAGAGTTGGCACAGTTGCGCCAAAGTGGCAGTCTAGAGTCATACATTGGTGACTTCCAGAAGTTATCAGTCATGGTTCCTAAAATTTCAGAAAGGTGACTAGTAGTACTCTTCATGGAGGGATTGACAGAACCACTGAGAGGTTGGGTCAAAGGCTTTGATCCTCCTTCCTTACAGGAAGCTATGAAGAAGGCACGTAGTATGGAGATGGCAGCCCCATCTAGTAGATCTAACTCTAGAGGTACTTCTTCATCCAGGGATAGTAAGGGCTCCAACAGGAATAGAGAAAGACCAGGCTTCAACATAGATAAATCAGGTGTTAAGAATGATTCAAGGGCCAATCCAGCAGCACCACCTTTGGATAGAGAGGCTCTTAATGATCTGCGAAGGAAGAAGCTTTGTTTTTACTGTAAAGGTCCATATGATGCTAATCATGATTATCCTTTGAGACCTAAGGGCAAAGCAAATCGGGTAATGTGGGCCTATTATGAGGATGAGGAATCAGAAGATTCTGAACATCACGATTGTTCCGAGGAGCCAGAGGCTGAAGCTTCAGAGCCTTGGGTAGAGGTAGAGTCAGAGCTCCAGATTCAGGAAGCACGTCTATCTAGCATCCAGCACGAGGGATCATTCAGACTCTGGGGAGTTTTAGCAGGACAGAGGGTCATTACCCTTCTTAACACAGGAGCCACACACAATTTCATTGATACTAGATTTGTGGAGAAGCGTGGACTCACCACAGAAGAGTTCGGGGGCATTAGAGTTAAGGTAGCTGACGGTTACACCCTCTGGTGTGAGCGGATGATCAGAGATCTTCCATTGCGCTTGAACAAATATGAGTTCAAGTCTGATTATTATGTAGTCAACATGGGGGATATAGATTTGGTTTTGGGCATGAAGTGGCTTCATTCCCTTGAGGTAGTCACTCTTAGTCTTAAAGATATGGAGATCCATTTTGATGTAGATGGGAAGACTCACATTCTTAAAGCAATATGGGATGGCAACATCAAAACCATTTCTTTACATCGGATGGAGAGGCTCATGCGGCATGATATGGTAGAGTGGGTTGCCGAGTGCACTTTAGCACCAATGCAGGAGGGACAGCAGAAGACCGAGTACCATCCGGACATTCAGCAGCTGAGAGTCAAGCATGATAAGGTCTTTAGTGACATTCCACCAGGGAGACCTCCAGATAGGGGCATTGAGCATATTATTGAGCTTGAGGAGGGGGCTAAGCCCATTATGATTACTCCTTATCGACATCCTAAGTGGTTGAAGGATGAGATCGAAAGAACAATTAAGGAGTTACTGGCTATGGGTCATATTCGGCCAAGCAAATCACCGTTTGCTTCTTCAGTTGTTCTAGTGAAGAAGAAGGATGGTACCCTACGAATGTGCATTGACTACAGAGCCCTGAATAAGAGGACCATTAAGAACAGGTATCCTATACCACGTATTGACGAGCTTATTGATGAGCTCCATGGTGCGCATTACTTCACGAAGATAGACTTAAGATCAGGCTACCATCAGATCAGAGTTTGCGAGCAGGACATGGAGAAGATAGCGTTTCGTTGCCATAGTGGACACTACGAGTTTATAGTGATGCCATTCGGGCTCACTAATGTGCCAGCAACATTTCAGTCCACCATGAATAGAGTCTTCCATTCACTTCTGAGGAGGTTTGTACTTGTTTTTTTTATGACATTCTTATATACAGTAGGACTTGGCAGGAGCATTTGGCTCATCTGGAGACTGTACTCAGCATCTTGGAGAGGGAATCCTTGTACGCCAAGGAGTCCAAATGTGATTTGGGGATGACCGAATTGTTATACTTGGGTCATATTATCAGTGCAGGGGGAGTGCGGATGGATCCTGAGAAGATCCGTGCCATCATAGATTGGCCTATTCCAGCAAACCTAACACAGCTAAGGGGATTTCTAGGTTTGTGTGGTTTTTACAGGAGGTTCGTGAATGGTTATTCACGACATGCAGCTCCCATGACAGATTTGACTAAAAAGGGTGCTTTTTGTTGGACACCTGAAGCACAGGAGTGTTTTGAAAGGTTTAAGGAGTTGATGACTACGTGCCCAGTTCTGGCACTACCTGATTTTTCGAAGCCGTTCGAGCTTCAGTGCGATGCCTCAGGCGAGGGCATTGGAGCGGTGCTTATGCAGGACAAGCATCCCATAGTATATGAGAGGACCAGAGAGACTGTACAGCATTTATGATAAGGAGATGCTTGCTATCATGCATGCCTTGGCAAAATTTAGGCAATATCTAGTGGGCAACAAATTTTGCATCAAAATGGACCACAACAGTTTGAGACATTTCTTGGGGTAGCGAGATCTCAATGATCGTCAGCAAAAGTGGGTGAGTAAAATACAGGCATATGACTTTGACATCTCTTTCATCAAGGGCACCCAGAATGTTGTGGCCGATGCTCTTTCACGCAGGCCGTATTTGAGTACCATGGTCCACATTACAGAGGATTGGTGACATATGATTGTGGCAGAGTATGCCAAGGATACATGGGCATCTAGTATTGTTGAGGGATCGACGGTTGACACCAGATATACTCTTGTGGATGACTTGATCATTTACAAGAACAGGGTTTTTTTGATTCCAGGATCGTCGATGAAGAACATTATCATGCGAGCTTTTCATGATATACCTACTACAGGACATCCTAGATATTTCAAGACTTACAGACAGATTAGGGAGAGATTCACATGGAAAGGCCTCAAAGTAGATGTTCTTCAGTATGTGCATGAGTGCCCTGTTTGTCAGCAGAATAAGTAGGAGAACACGTACCCAGCAGGATTGTTGCAGCCACTTCCAATTCCTGACAGGAAGTGGGAGTGTTTGTCGATGGATTTCATTATGGGCTTACCTAAAGCCCAAGGATGAGATTGCATATATGTAGTTGTGGATCGGTTAACGAAGTATGCTCACTTCTTTCTGATTACCACCACACATACAGCTACACAGGTAGCAGAGGTTTTCTTCTGAGAGGTATTCTGACTGCATGGATTACCTCAGAGCATAGTGAGCGACAGGGATAGTCGGTTCCTGAGTCACTTCTGGCAGGAGGTGTTCTGACTTTGTGGGACCGAGCTTACACCTAGCACCAGCTACCACCCGCAGACTGATGGACAGACGGAGATCGTAAACAAATGGGTGGAGGGCTACCTCAGGAACTACATTGCAGGGTAGCAAAAAGCTTGGGTCAAGTGGATTCATCTATGCGAGTATTGTTATAATACGACTTTCCACATGACCATTCAGATGTCTCCTTTTATGGCATTATACGGGTATGAGGCACCGAGTTTTCTAGATTTGCTACTGAGTGACAGTAGAGTGCCGAGTGTTGGGGACCTATTGAAGGAGAGTCAGGATATTATGAGGACTCTCAAGGAGAATATTGCTAAGGCGCAGAATCAACAGAAGCAGTATGCAGATCAGCGGAGGACCGAGAGATCTTTTGAGGTAGGTGACATGGTCTATCTTATGCTGCAGCCTTACCGACAGTCTACTCTTAAGAAGAGTGGGGCAGAGAAGCTTAAGCCATGTTACTACAGTCCTTTCCGGATCCTAAGACGCATTGGAGAGATGGCTTATGAGCTAGAGCTTCCTACAGAGAGCAAGGTACACAATGTCTTTCATGTATCACGCCTCAAAAAGGCGTTAGGACACTGTGTGATACCTTCTACAGTGTTACCTCCCTTAGATGATGAGGGAAAATTGATCTTAGTACCTGAGTCCATCTTGGAATCTAGAGAGAGACAGTTGCATCGACGGACTATCAGGGAATATTTGGTAAAGTGGAAAGATTTGCCAGTTGAGGATGCGACATGGGAAAGTGAAGATATTCTACAGCATCCAGAGTTGAGATTGCTTGAGGGCAAGCAATTTCAGGAGGGGCGGACTGTCATGTCCCCTTCTGATTGACATATTTTCGAGCGGATGATTAGCCTATTATGCGACCCTCGTAGGCTGATAGGATGGATAGAGGGTCTTGATCGAGATGGGTGGGAATTCATTCGGGCTCTTTTGGGCATGAATTAAGGGAGATATTAATATTTGATTGATTTGATCAAATATTAATTATTTGAACTAATTTTAATTAATTATTAATTATTAATTAATTATTAATTATTAATGATTTGGTCTAATTTGAGGATGCAAATTCTAAATTAAGACTTGGTCTAATTTTAAGACCCTAGTTCTAATTTAAGGAAGTCTAATTTAAGGAAGTCTAATTTTAGCAAGCACACCTTTGGAGGTGTATAAGAATCTCTCATGAGAGAGGGTTTGTATCCATGCTTATTATTGATATTGATTCTTGTTAAGGAATTCTTCTGTGAAGACTGAACCAAGGGTTCCAGGATTCCAATTGCAGTGAAGAACGTCAACTCTTCATTGTGTGCAATTCAAAGGTTGTGAAAGATCAGCCGATCTATTGCCAAATTGAGAGATAACTTCACCCAAAAGTTATCATAGTATTACAGGTATTTGAGAGATAACTTCACTCAGAAGCTATCACAAGGGTTTACAGGTATTTTCTTTATTTTTGGGTTTTTGATTCAAGAATTATCCAGATATAGATCTTTTGTATCAGCCCATAATTCTACAGATCAGGATCAGGCATACAGGGTGTGTTATATCAGTGGCCGTACAAATTCCGTATAGATCTGTGAAAATCCGTACGCATCAACAGGAAGTATAGGTACCGACATCAGTGAACAGATACTTACAGAGACCGACATCAGTCGACATACTACCGACATTGACAGAGTAACGACTGTAGATCGACCGACGACGGCAGTATAACCAGCGTCGGCGACTGTGTATTTTACACGGCAGGCCGAGACGAACCAGATTCAGAATTCTTTTCCAGTTTACAGAATATTCAGGCTATTCAAGCCGTACTTTTGATAATTTTTTTGTATACTTGACAGAGGATCTCTATTGTAAGCTTATGAGCAAATAAATAAGAGCTTATACTGTGTTTTATTTATCTAATTGAAGATATTTTGCAGAAATTCAGATAAGCAATTCAGAGCTTTTGTTTTGATATTCGAAGGGATATTACATTACAACTATTGGCCATGGCATTATGTTTGAGCTCTTTGTTGACCTATTTCATAGCAACCATTCTGTCTGGGATTCATGTGGCTGCCAATGTTACATCCATCATGTTGTAGAGCTTCTCTAGCAATGAATGAGAGTCCATGACTCTCTTAGAGATCATGGCCAGAGTGTTCTGTACTGGATTCTCTACCCTTTTGCACATTTGTTGTGCATTGAGTAGGAAGGTGAAAAATGGTCTGATCTGGACAATCTTTGAAGAGATTCTCTCCCACACTGACTCGTAGAGATCCTTCACTAGCTACACCACTCTGACACCTCTTGGCCTATTAGCCAACTCAATTGCCAGTTGCACCATCCTTTATTGCTCTGTTTAGAACTAGGCTTGAAAAGCCATAGCCTTATTCTATTCCTCTAGTAGCCTTTGCTATGATTGGGTAACCTACAGTTGAAGTCCTTTGACTCTTCCCTACAATGTTGTATTCTTCCACCTTAGGGCTATTGCTTCATCTTTTGAAAGTGTGAGTTCTGCCTTTAATGAATCATTTTGGGCCTGAATTGCCCATTGAGTCTGAAGGGAAATAGTATCTTGCAACTATTTCTACAGACTAGCCATTTCATTGTCCTTCTTATTTATTTCTTTGGCCAAATTTTTATAGTTTGCCTTCTCCTGGGCCAAATCAGCCTCCATCTTCTACTATCTTCTTTATTTCTTCAAATAATCTTCTGTGACCATAGAAGTGGATTCAGTCAGCAACTCGACTCTATCTTGGGGCCTAAACAGGGACATGTCAATGGCCACTGCGTTCATCATGTACTCTTTTAGCTACATTTGTTTACTCAACTTAGCCACATTGGGTGACAAATGGGTCACCGTCAGCTACTATTGGATGGGGTCAAATTATGACCTCAAATGTAGGACAGTCGGTGCTTTATTCTCTTTAATCTTCTTCTTCTCCAATCGGGCTTCCCTTGCCTTCCTAGCAGCATCAACCTATGTTTCAAAGGTGGAAGGGGATGCAATATGTCCCCCTGTGAAAGGAAATCCTTGTGGCAAGTTGTATTGGAGAGCCATTGGTTGGCTAGGGGTGAGTTGTAGGGGCATCTTCCTAGGGATGGAGGGAGAGAAATGGGGTAATGTGAGGGCTTGGGGCACTGATAATGGGGTGGCTTGCGAGATGGGAATGGCAGTAGTGGCAGGAGGTGTCATCTAGCTCGATGGAGGAACCATGCCAATAAGGTGAGGAATAGATTGAGAGGAAAGAGGGGAAGTAACACTTACCTAGGGGGAAGTTGTAGTGCTCTGCACTGGGTGCTATGAAGGCTCCTCTTCCCCCTCTGAATCTAAATGGAACTGCACCCTTCTTCTTTTTTTGGGTGTCTCTACCTCCGTCTGTGTTTGTCTCCCTTCTACCTCTATTGTTGATGGTGGTGCTTATGGAGAACCAGGGACTTCCATCACTCTTGATGATGTGGAGGCTTGTGGTGGTGAAGACACCACAGTTCTTTGTTGTTCTATAGTAGCTGTAGCTTGCTTTGAAGTCTACAGTTGTTGGCTTGGTCCCACTCCAGCTGCTTGCTCTACCCCAAGTGTCAGCATTTGGCTTGTTTCTAGGTTCGATACAGGGGATGGATGCCACTTATCCCAAATTTCTTCCCACCTTTCATCTGAATCTATACCTCTGAAAGCATGGGTGGTCTGGGAAACTTCTTCCCTATATTTCCAATAGGCCTCAATTTTCTCTGCGTCCCAACCTTTTTTCCTTAATGTCCTTCTCAAACCAGAGGTCATCCTGACCTTGGGATCATAATCCCTCTATTTATCATAGAAGGTCTCCCATGGCTTGTTCAGTGGGAGGGGCAGGTCTGTCAGCTCAACATAGAGACCAGGAGCATCTTTAATAGGGTTTTTCCTAGTCTCCCAAAAGGGGCGGCTTTCATGCACAATCCTGGTTCCAATTCTATTTGTCCTCACTATAGAGGCTATGTAATTAGCTGGGTCATAAACCCACTTGTCCTCGACCAATAGGAACCCTAGGAAGGTCAGTTTCCTTAGCAGCATGGTCTCATCTTCTTTTGCTTCTAGGCTCATGTTGCTTGCCATCCATGGGAGATTGTACATTCTCCTCTTCTTCCTGGATCCATATTCATTATCAACCACCGACACCTACCTGGTGATTTCTAGGAATGCTAACCGATGAGTTAAAACTTTTGGTAGCAACACTGGCTCTCCATAAAATCCATGAACCCTTACAGTCGTGTGATGCGCCAAAAAATAGAAGTCACATGGGATGGGACAACTAACCAGGAGGTTTGTAACACTTGGGAATGACCTGTTTATAACAGGCTCAAGGCTGAGGCAATGAAGAACAAGGGTGACGAATAGTTCCCAAAAGTTATACATGTCACTAGTTTTTGATAAAACATGTGCCCATGCAGACACAGGAATGGTCCTTTAGGGGTCAAAAGCTGGGTCATACAACTTCAGGTTCATAAATTGGGTGAAAAGGTCAGGGTTCTGGTGCAGTATGAGATGAAACAAAAAGGAAGAATACCTAAATATCCCTTTTTCCCTAAATTGGGTTAGTTGCTCCACCATTGAGAAGGCAATGTGTTTAGAGAAGCCCTCTTGATATTCTTGCATTTTGTTGATTGTATTCAGCCTGAAGAGGATGGCCATTTGCTCAGCATATATAGCCATGTCATCCTTCATGCCGAAGATGAGAGCCATCATCGATAGTGTGTCTTGGCTGGCGGGTGTGAACTAAGTTCTTGATGTTGGGAGCATGGGTACCGTTGTATTCCCATCAGCCATTTGTAACTCAAACATCAGAAACTTGGTTTGATTGTTGACATTTGCCCACATCTTTTGCATCCTATCAGTGGTGGGGAAGGTGGTGGTACCATCGTATTGCAGGGCAAGCATGTCCCTGATAGCTTGTGGGGTGACCTACAGCATGAAGGAGCCTTGTTGGATAGTGTAAGATTATGGATGGAGCACGTCCACGCACAATTCAATTATATACGGGCATGGGTGCACAGCTAGAATAATGAATTGAGCTAGTTGTGAGGTCCATATCCTCATTTTAAATGTTTCATATTACCTTGACCTAGCTCTTTCCAGACACCTTTGATGTGCCCCTTCTCTTAGGTTCTTGCTACTAGCCCTTTGCAGGATCGGGTCCATAATTCCATCAACATAACCCCTTACCTTTGAAGGGTCACTAGTCTGACCGACTCCCAGGGCTTTTATTCTCGAATAGATTCTTGGTGGATGTGCAGGAGCTGCAGCGTATGATTTGCTAGCCAGTAATCTATTGAGATATCCAGGTGCCCCTATACCTTGCTGTGACACTGATGTTCCTGCCATCTCTATGTTTCTTGTATGATACTTGGTAGACAATCCTCGTGCAGGATAGAAAACATGCTTGCTGAAACAAATTTCACTAGGCGCTAATAATCGCAATGAGCGGGGTATGTTCACAGGAATGCTTTGAGAGTTTGTAAACTTTAAAATTTGCTAAGGGATATTTATGGGCCTATCAAGTCCCAAATAGCATTAATTTTAGGTGACCGTTAGCAAATCCTACTCAATCTTTAAGAAACAATGAGGTGGACATATTATGTGGTGCAAGGTACCTTAGAGATCTCAAATATTTAGGGAAGCATTAAATATGGAAAAATTTAAAGCATTAAAACTCCTAAGACGCCGACTCTACTTTTAAAACACTTATTTTTTAAAAGAAAAGTGGGAAAGAAAAAAAGCAAAATAATGTGGGAATGGGAAACTACCTAACTACATTAAATACAAATCCTTATTTCCCTCTGGGATCAAAAATGAACTTTCCAACATCTTCTTTATGACAAGCCAACTTGTGTTGCCATACCAGTGATTACAATGGGTATACCTTTTATGGAATGTCCTCTACACCAGCCACATGAATTTTCCTATACCCAAATGAGTCTGAGTCGAACATGCTTTCGACACTCATAAACTCTTCTTGTCCTTGAAAGCCCATCGAATATTGGTTCTTCATGATGTCGTGTGTCATCAAGAAATCATTAGCTATTGGTTCTTCACTCTATGGCTTTTGATATCCTTTATCTTTTGGCTTATCTCCTTCAAATTCTAGCTTTGTTACATCAACATGCTCCTTGATGACTTCATCCTTTTGAAAAGATAAATCTAAAAGTTGGCCTTCCTTTTGCATACTCAGTTGAGTCTGAGAGCTATCTTCTCCACATTCAGCTAACTCATGGCTAAGAATAAGGTCACCTGTCTTAATGACTTGATCAAGGGAGTGTCCATGCTCCTCTATATCTTCTTGCAAAGTGAGAAAAAATTCAAAAATGATTTCCTCCTCATCTGAAGTTAAGGAAAAAGTTTGTGACTTATCCTCTTGTTCATCAAAGGCAGAATCTATGGTGATTTCCTCCTTATTTTCTCTTATGGAATCCTCTTGACTAGCCATGAATTAAACATATTCCTCTACATACTTATCTACTTCCTCCAAAACATATTCTTCTTTGAAAAGGGATAAAGAAGAAGGCTATGATGGAAAATAAGAAGCCTCTTGAGGAAGAGCAAAAGGAACATGAGGATATAGTGAGAGTTCGAGGTCCTCTTCCCTTGCTGCTATTATAGTCTCTGCATTATTGGGGAAATGACCTTGACAGGTTGGACCTTGCTCATGAACAAAGGTGGCATACGTCTGATATGGAATTTGTGGTGGTGAATATGGAGTTTGGTGGACTTGGTAAGGCTGGTTCTCATGAACGCTTAGCCTCTCTTCTAGAAATGCAATCAATTCACACACATCTAGCATCTCATACGTAAGCTCTTGCCAGTTTGCCCTTTCAATGGGATCCCACTCACTTTTAATCAAGTCAATTGCTTCCCTTACTTGATGGATGATGTAACAAGGGATTTGTTGACCATATACCCTTCTACTTTCAAGCTCTAACATATATTTTTTAAATCCCAACAATGCTTTCTTGAAGGTGAAAATGAGATTAAGCTGCGCATAAAACTGGTATAGCTCGTGACCATGTGCATCCTCATTACTTGAAGATATTCTAGGAGGAACTTGATATTGATTAAATATATAAGGAGAATAAGACTCATAGCTATGAGTAATAGAGTTATACATACCAAAAGGGATTTCTTTGATGATACCAGGGCTGCTTGATTGACTGCTTTGACTCAGAGTTATTATTGGTGTTACTAAAACCTCCAAAGGCTGATTGGCCAAAGAATACACCAAAATTATTTAACTCATTGAAAGATCGGTCCCACCGGGCGTGCCAAAAATTGTTGATGACTTAAAATTGTGCTTGATCTTAACCAATCAACAATGGGAAGTTTCAAGTTGTGGGACAATGCGGCTTGAAACAACCTCTAGATTTTGGAGAAGCTGGTCTCTTCTTTTATATGGGTGTTGGGAAAAGGGATAGGAGACTAAACAGAAATGCAAAATGCAGGAATTGAAACCTAACTATGGTGATGTGCCTGAGTGTAATCCTAATCCTAACCAAAGTGTAATGAGACTATTATAGGATTCAATTACATTTAAGATCAGACAAGTGCATGATCAATGTAAAAGGTTGAAATGACAGAAATAGAGGCTCACAATAGGGAATTCTTTCACTGAGATATAGAGAATGTCAACAAAGGCATAGTGTTCAATCTTCTTAATAGAATTTTCCAATCACATAAGAGGCACAGAAGTCACGTACAATTATGTAAACCTTCTAATTCAAGAAAATGAGACAAAAGTAAATGACATTCTTAATCACAACTATAGAAAAATCTACAGTATAAACTACTTTGCAAATGACGCAGATAACACCAACCAAGGCATGGAGCTTAAATTTCCTTAATTCATTCAGCCACATAAAGGGCACAGAAACATGCATGATTTTATCAAATTTACAACTCCAAAATATTAAGACAAGATCAAATGATATTACTGATCAAAATTCTAGAAGTCTAAAACTACAGAATCCTCCTTTTATTTATTTTACAATTCTCTTACATAACTTTGGATGTCTCTTTACATCGCCTTCTTTCTCACGCAATTCTACTCCATCCTTCACTCATAGGGGACAAAACAGATGGCACCTTTAATGCCTTGGATGCATCTTGGTCTTATCAAGAATTACCCTGACTACGGCATGGCAATCCATGTCTAGTACCTCTCTTCGCACCTAAAATTCTTCATTCCATCACCTATTTGGCCGCTCAACTATCTAATCTACCTTTGCCTATAGGTGACAAATATATGGCACCTTCAATGCCTTAGAAGCCCCAAAAACTACCAGGTGCACTGATCTATCTACCAAGAATAACTCCCGTTGAGTTTCTTTCCATCTTTGCTATAACAGGTAGATAGGCACTCTGTTCTATTGAAACAAAAGAGGACACTTAGTCAATTCATGAAAATTCTCCCTTTTGATCTAGAAGGCACCAGAGGATGACACTTGGCCACTTCTAATTTCTTTATATTTCATTGAGGAACGCTCCAACTTTGACACCTATCGCAGCCCGCTTCCTCAATACTTTGCAGCTTTATTAAAACAAAACTCACTACATTTCTTACCTTAGCAACTTTTTAGGAAGGGATGGATGCACTTGGTAGTCTTTGTTTGTTGACACTTGGCACTTCTTTAGTCCTTTGAAATAACATCTAGGACCCACTACAATCTTTATTCGTCAATTAGGCTCGAAGATGGTTTCTCATAGGTTGACACATGGTGACCTCCACTACTCCTAGGAAGATACTTGGCATCTTCCACTTCTCCTTTTGGGGGGGACGTGGTGTCTTCTGCTTCCTATTGGGGATGGAGTGGAAAGGGACTAGAGAGTGACACTTGGTAGCATCCACTACTTTATGGCACTTAAGAAAAATAAAATGATGCCTTTATGCATTGAACAAAAGCGTTGGACCCACATCTTCCCAGATGTCGACACATGGCAATCTCCACTGCTTCATCAAAAAGGTAGTTCAGGGCCTCTGCAACTGCCACTTGGCACTTTCTACTTTCTCTATTGCTTAGCTCATTGTAATTTTTATCAAAAAATTATAATGAACGTAGGTGTCTCTATGAAATGTAGATGTTGACACATGGTGCATTCCACTTAACTGCTACTGGATACGTGGCACATTTCACAGTTCTCTAGAAAGTTACAAAAAGGGATTCAGAGGGCGTAAGCTAGTCGGCTTCATGCTTTAGAAGGTGACACTTGGCAGCTTCCACTTAAACTTGATACTTGGGCAAAAATGAGATGAAGGAAACAGGAAGGGGAAAAAGACTCGTGTTTGAAGGGTGACACTTGGCAGCATCCACTGCACTTTAACACTTAGGCGAAAATGAACCCTTCCTCTACTCCAAAACTCTACCGCGATGTCTAAGGTACACATGGACCAAAATTGCAGTGCTTGAATAAATTAAAAAAAATCAAATACGATGTAGAGTAAAATTTACTCTACATTTAATAAAGAATTTAGATGTTTTTGATGAATTTTTTCAAAGTTTGTAACTAAGACCAAGGGGTCAAATGAACACCACCAAATATTTCATTTTCGGCTTAAAATGAACACACTTGTCAATTATTATTTGCAATAGTTGTTTAATCAATTTTTTGTTTGGAAAAAAGAGGAATGTTTCATGTATGCTCTTCTATTTATCCCCTATAGGGAACCCTTGGAACCAAAAGTTCCATTCCTATTGCAAGTAGCCTAGTCCAAGGCTTAGAAATAAAGTCATCTAAAGCACTCCCCAAAAAGTAATAAAAGTTTGGGTGACCTTGAAAATAACCCTAAAGTCCTTCAATTTTCATGATTTTTTTATTTTTATGCATCTTGTCTTGTGAGGAGGACTTCATCACTTCCCATAAGTTTTTTAGTGAAACTTTGACCTAGGGTTTCATCTCCTAGTATTAACTTCATTTGGATCCTTTGGAGTTACACACAATACTAGTGACACTTTGGACATCACATACATTGAGCGAATAGTAAGATGTAGTGGTTACAAAAAGAACTAGACCTTTTTACAATAAGCCAAGTGATACAGACCCAAAATCTATGCTTTTCCTTTGCATTATTTGGCATGAAGGTTTTTGTGCAATTGATTCTTGTAGATAATTCAAAAACTTATTAGATCTTAGATAAATCCCCACTTGCTACGAAATTATTGTTGGTGAAAGGTGCACCTCAAGGTCCATGTCATAGTACTATCAGTTGAGAAAAGGGGGGTGTAAAAACCCTACTATATAATGTGCATTTACTTTTAGATGAACACTTAAAATCCTCTTAAACGATGTATATTGACAGATTCCAACAATACTAAGCAACCTTGACATTGTAGGATCTAAGGGAAATTAATTAGGTTGTCTTATCCTAATTTAAATTCTTATTTGGAGTCAAAACTTGGTGTAAATAAATAATCTAAAACCAAACACATAGTCCTCATTTTAATTTTAATAAAGAGGCATTATGCTGCCCACATAAGATCATCAATTTCCCTTGTTCAAAAGTTCATCAAAAGCTTGAGAGTCATATCTTCCACTTTGGTGTAGCTATGCTGCCCAATTGAGGCTAGATCTTTACCAAATTTGTTTAAGTCCTTCACTCATAATTTAAATTCAAAATTACACCTTTTCAAGTTCATAGGATTGATGTGTTAAGTGGGTTTGCCATTTTCACTAAACTTGAGGAAACTTAGGTTTAAATTCCAATTTGGGTTGAAGGCCTTTTAAGAATCATAATAATTGTCATCACTATATAGACCTAATCCACGTTATGCTAAACACTTACACTTTGAGTCTATACTCCACAACATTTTGAGTCAAAAACGTATCGTTATGCTATCAAATTGTACAAAATTATCTTTGCCCTAGAGAGTTTTTGAAGAAAACTTTTTGTCACACCTTTTGGGTAGTATAGCATCATTACGCTGCCCAAAACATTTCAAATATTGTTTCATAGACCCTTTCACATAGAATTCCAAATTTGTTCATACCAATCCAAGTGTAGTTTTGTGATCCTTTATCTAAAACATAGTTATACTGCTCACCTTTGTCTAGCTTATTTATTAAAAAAGTACCAAGTTTTATACCATTATTTATCAGAAAATAAACTATCACTGAAGTGCCTTTTGTTTCATAGCTTATACCTAGTTGATCAAGTTCATGACCAAGAATCAAATGCCTAGTGTTTGTTAGAAGTGTTTCAAATCCGTTAGATTAAAACTTCATCTATTTTCAAAGTCTAGCTTTTGATGTCATTTGGCCAAGAGTCCTATCACATGCCTTGTTTGATCCTTGCTTTTGACACCATGTTTGACCAAAAGACCTAGCAAATTTTAAATTCCTAGATTACACTAATTTGAAGCACTTCAACCTTAGAATTTGACATTTTGATTTTTGGTCCATTTACTTGCTTATCTTTATGCGCACAATGAAATGATAGATATTTTATGCTAGCTTGTTTCCTCAAAAATATTTGCATAAAGCTTTTTGATCCTTTTGAAAAATATAGACCAAGTTGAAGGCATAATTTGTTTTAGATTCTATCCTTTCTATAGTTTGTCTAACTCTTTGAACTTTTATCACAAAGCATTGACTATGGATCCCAACATGTATTACTACACTCATAGTGGACTCATGTACAATCCAGGGATTAGTAATGTAGTTGCATAGGAAGAAATGGTGCAAGACCCTTATGCAGATAATATTACTTATGAGATGGATGTAGACACCTAAAACTAGCCACTGATAACCCCCAATCAGGGTTTTTTGACCAATTTCCACCCAAAACATAGAATTTTGCCTAAAAACACTAAAACATGCTAAATGATGTGAAAATGACATATTCAAGTGCTGATTTTGGCCAGGGTATCCCTAAATGGGGTAATGCAACTTATGGGCCAGCTAACTTTGATCAATTTATTTTGATTCAAAATGCTAAATTAGCACTTGGGTGCTCTGGATTATTATTTCCCATCAAATATTCTACACAAGAGGTGTGCCTTTGTTATTTATTATTGTAAAAATCATAAATATGGATGTGGTTCCAACACATCTAACATGGACTTCTAATTCCAATCCAGTCAAATTTTGGACCAATAATAAGGCATTCTAATCAATATAAGTAATTTGTGCACAAAGTGCTTAATCATGCTTAAGAGTTAATTAACCCAAATGAAGGCTTAATCAATAATTTCATGGAAACATGTTGAATACTTATTTTTGGAAATGAATATTGAATATCTACATCATCAGGTGACCTCATTTTTTTGAAAGACATCCCTAGGCCATAAATGCCACAAATATTAGGATTCATGCCCTCCATGCCTCATCAATGCCTTCCATGATGCCATCCATGCCTCTTCATTTCCCCTTCTTCCAATGTCATGATGAGGATAATTAAAAACTTAATTCCAAAAATTGATTTAATCCTCAACCACACATCTCAATCTTGAGATGGATGGTTTAAGTTGATTATGATCAAATCTAAAAATCTATAAATAGGAGGCCTCACAACATCATTTCTAAGATTTTTTGATGTAAATTTATAATTCCAAATTGGTTCCAAAATATTCAATCAATTAGTGTTACCATGCCAAATTAATTCCAAGCCAAGCCAAGCCAAGCCACAATCCAAAGGTGCCAAGGAGAGATGGAGGTATCCAAGCCTCCATTGTCAAGGACTTCATGAGCACAAAGCTGAGCAAGCCACCACTACAAAGGCATTTGGAGCATCCAAGGAAGGTGAAGGAATTATTGTGTTATCATTCCTTGCTTTTTATTTGTGTTTATCATTTTATTTTGTTAACTAAGCTCTCCCTAGTGTTTAGGCCTAGAGATGTTATGTTATTAGTGTGTTTATTTCATTTTGTTTTTATTATAGAATTAACACCATACTAACCATCCTCTCTTGAGTCCATTTCCTAGATCACATAATGGCACTTCTGATGGAACTAAACATATATCACACCTAAATAAGATCATTTTGTAACTCTAAAATATTTATTTGAGCCCTTAAAACTCTTAAAAATTGATTTTATAACTTTTTTTTGCCATTTTTGTTTGCCAAAATTTTACACAGTAACCAACATGAATAGGAAATACTGACATTAGTTACCTAACTTAACTAATGTTGATCAATAGAATCGACATTGGCTAGATCTTGGTTAGCAAGAGTAACTGACATTGGTGGTAGTAAACGACATCGGTCACTATGTTTTTCCAAAAACATAGACCTAAGAGCTACTTTTCCAAAGTTTATTGTTTCAAGATAAAAAGAGCTTCAAATCTAAAGGACATGCTAAAAAATTTATTATAGGACCAAGCTTGATATTTGCTTAAAACATGTTTAAATCACATTTGCATGCTTAAAAATCAATTAGAAATCTTGTTTTGGGTATTTAACAAAGAATTTAGATGTTTTTGGTGAATGTTTTCAAAGTTTGAAACTAAGACCAAGGGATCAAATGAACACCACCAAATCTTTCATTTTGGGTTTAAAATTGAACATTCCTTTCAATTTTTGTCTTTAGTAGTTGCTTGATCTAATTTTTGTTGAGAAAGAAGAGGGATGTTGTGTGTATGCTCTTCCATTTGTCCCCTTTAGAGAAACCTTGGAATCAGAAGCACCATTCCTATTGTAAATAGCCTAGTCTAAGGCTTAGAAAGAAAGTCATCTAAATCACTCTCCAAAAACTCATCATATTTTGGGTGATCTTGAAAATAACCCTAAAGTCTTTCTATTAGTCTTTTATTTCATGTAAACTTGGATTGTGAGGGGGACATCATTACCTCCCATGATTTATTTAGGGAAGCTTTGACCCAGGGTTTCACCCCTTGGAATTGACTTCACTTACTCCTTTGGAGTTGCACATGTGGTGTATCTACATTTGGACATCACACTACACTAAGTGAATAATAGGATGTAGTGGTTGTAAAAAGGACTATACCTTTTTGCAACTACACCTAATTTTTGTGCTTATATTTTTCATCATTTGACGTGAAAGTCATTATGCAATTGATTCCCCTGGAATGATTGAAACCTTGCTAGTTTAGTAAACCCCATTTTTTCAAACCCTTGCTAGGATTTAGATGATTATACTTAGTCTATTCTAGTCATTTTTGCTTGGTATGATTTAAGGCTAAAACTTGTTTATTTGTTAATAATAAATGTCAAAACAATGTATTTGAGTTGTGAAGGGTAGTGTTATGCTGCCCAAATCATGTCAAACCATTTGTGCCTTTAATTCTTTCAAACATCACATTGACCACATCATTTGAGCATGCTTACACCATTAGGCTGCTCAATTTATTTCAAAAGTAATTTACCATTGTATCAAAAACTGTTTATTTCAAACCATTTTGTATATACCATTTGGACCTTTGTCTTGTGCCATCATTCTATCCAATCTTGTCTAGCTTTTTTAGTCAAATCCTAGTTTTTAATGTTGAGTTTTAAATTATCCTTGTTAAATTTTAGATCCAAACATTGATTGATTTCTATTTAGGCCTCAATTGACAGGGTTAAATCATAGATCTTTCTCTTTTAGGTTACATAACTTTAGTTAATTGATTACCCAAATTTGAAAACTATTGATGGTTTGTTTATTCAGTGCCTATCCTCATCATTGTTTGTGATTTTATTTGGGAGAACATAACCTTTCTCAAAGAGACTTTTGTATTATTCCTTATGCCAACTAATCATTTTTATGTTTGATTCTATGTATCATATCTATGTCAAAGTTATTTCCAAACTTTTTAGATTAAATTAAATCACATCAACCTTTGTTTCAATTCTAGATTTTGATTCCATTTGGACAAAATTCCTAGCATGCCTATTTGTTTGAGCCTAGATTTTGACTCGGCATTTGGATAAAATACCTAGTAACTCAGCTTTTTATTTTTCTAGTTTAGACCTTGTTTGAAACACTTTGACCTATGCCTTTGACATGCCATTTTTTATTTAGATGCTTGACCTTTTGTGCGTATGACATTTGACATTTGATGTTAGCCTATTTTATGTCAAGTCTTAGCATAAATCATTTTAGATATACAACTCCAATTTCAAACCACATTGGAGATATAGCTCCACCTTTTGACCAAGTTATACCAAGCTTGGCCAATTTGTCCTTTGGACCATTTTTTAGAGTTTTTAGAACCCTAAGCCTTTTTGTTCCATAGCTTTCATCATTTACACAAATATGGCTTACTACACTTATGGTGGAGTCACTTAAAATCTGACTTATGAGAGAATGGTTGCATAAAATGACTTTTATGGATTTTTTCAAGACACCAATGATGCTAATATGGTTTGTGAGATAGATTTCTATCTACCTCATATTAATGATTCATGGGAACAAAGTCATGAAATAAATTATGATCCAACTCGAGACCTTAACTAGTATGAAGAGGCTTTTGAAGAGGACTTTGAAGATCCAACTATAGATAATGTTGTTTGGGATACAAATATATACCCTCTTTTCAAAAATTAGTACATGGAACACAGTCAAGAACTAGCTTATGATCCAACTCATGACTGGGATGATATGGTTTATGAAAAAGACTTGGATGTTTTTTCTTATTCAACCAATCAAGTTTTGTAATATCCAAGTAATACCATTTATATACCAAGACCTCATTCTTTGGTTTGTATGAGCAACCAAGCTCAACAATGCCCAACTATTTCTATACCATGACCTCATCTTTTGGTTTGTACAAGTAATCAACCTCCACAATGACCCTTCATCATTTTAGGACCTTGTCCTTTGGTTTGTGTAAGAAATTAATCCCCAAAACACCCTATCATTACCATCTTAGGACTTTTTCCTTTGGCTCATATAAGCAATCATGCTCCCCAAGACCCTACCATTATTGAACCACAAGTCATTCCTCATCCAGTACCAATCCCATCTAAACCTTAACTAATCCAATCATTTAAAGACCAAGATATGTTCAAAATTGGTACTTTTCAACTCATTAGAAACCAAGGCCAATAAAACCAACCAATCTAAGATATTTATATTAAACCAACCACTTGTGATAAGTCAACCTATGATGAATTGCCTATTTTTCCTATACCAGTTGTCGAAGAGTCTCACACTGATGAGCCAGTCTTTGTTGAGTCACTTCTTAATGATTATAAACATCATTGGGGAAATCATTACCTTGACCATGGGCTTATTTTTCAAGAGCCTCCTATTGACAAGCCAGTCTCTGAGGAGTTGTCTCTTGACCTATTTCCCATCTTAGAGGAGTCTCACTTTAACAAACTAGTTTTTATGGAGCCCATTATGCCATCATAGGTCATTACTTATCCAAAACCAAATATTCAAAAAGACATCATTATAACAAAGTACCCATTAGATTGAGAATTAGAGTTAGAGTAAGGTTATATTCTTGAATTGACATCAAATTTAGCATCAAAATCAAAATCAAGATCAGTCTCAACATTAAATTAAGAGTTCCTTGAGTCAAAATCAAATTTAGAAGAAGAATATGTTTGTGGATGTTACAAAATTGGTTATGCATGCCTTTAAGATCAATTTGAATACATTTATAATCCTTCTATGATTTTTGAGGATGAGTAGTTCAACTTCAACATAAGTTCTCCTAGTATCTTCTATGAGGATTATGTAGCCTCTCCCCATTACATTACCATTCCATAGGCCATTACCATTAACCAAAATATTCATATTATTAACATTCCATCTCTCACAAGTGATGATTAGGACTGATAAAATCACACTTTATTGAAATGCATCCATGGTGACATAGCAATTAAATAAAATCAAGGAGGCCAAGACAATATTCATATAGTAGAAGAACACTCTCCTAGTGAAACCTTTTTGAAGGTGCTAGGGGATAATCCAAGTCAAAACTCAGCATCTTTTAGTGAAACTTTTTTCAAATCACTAGAAGAAAACCAAAGTCAAAATTCAAAATTCTTTAGTGAAACCTTCTTGAAGGAAATATAAGACAATCAAGATAAATTCATTAGTGAAAACCTCATTAAGGCACCAATTACTGAGCACAAAAGTTCTTCACTACTTGATGATGATGAAATCAAAGATCAAATCAAAATAGCTTACTATTTATAGCTTAATCAAATGGTATCTACTCTCAAGATCAAACAACAGAAAAATTTGGTGGTCCTATTAAGATAAAAAGTCTTCAGCCCCACCATAACCAAAATTATGTCGAATCTAGAATTAACAACATTATGTATGATTAAAAGTCTTTATCTTCATTTATTTCCCCACTATTATACATTATGTTGTCTCCCAAAAATATCACTTATTTATGGGACAACATTTGAACTGTTTTGGTCCTACATACCAAAATTGTCTCTTCCCTTTTTGAAATTTGTCCTGGGCATTCAAATTCCTCATTTTTCAAGCTTCTCAAAAATCTATGGACTCTGTAGGAAGAGAAATCTATGGACTATATAGGAAAATAAAGTCTATGGACTCTATAGACCAAGTTCAATGGGCTTCACAGGTTGATTTCTATGGGCTTTGTAGGAAAGAAGCAAGCTTTCAACACTTAGGTGATCTCAAAGTTGGTTCAATAACCAGGTTCAACCAAAAGAGTTCATCGGTGAGATTCTAAGCAAGGATTGAACCATTAAATTGTTGAACCTTGAACCATTTTGGTTCAACAAGTTCAACAGCTTCAAAGGTTCAAAGGTTCAACATCAGGTTCAATCAAAAGAACAAGTTTTCGAGGCTTGAACCATTGAACCGTTGAACCATTGAACCCCTTTGGTTCAAAGGTTCAATGGGTTCAAGGTTCAATAGGTTCAACACATTTGGTTTAAAGAGGATCTAAAGTACTTAGCCAAATCAAAGGGAATGAACCATTGAACTGTTGAACCAAAGTATGTTTAATTCAATTGGTTCAATGCTTCGGTTCACTCAGTCGGTTCAAATGGTTCAACATCTTTTGGTTCAATCAAATGGTTCATCGGTTTGGTGCAAAGCTTGGTTCAAAGCTTGGTTCAATGGTTGGTTCAAAGCTTGGTTCAATAGTTGGTTCAAAGGATCGGTTCAATACAAAATTTCAAGAGAGCCTCCTGAAGGATAAGTGCCCTTGTGGAGGGCACTTGGTCAACAAAAGCACCCTTCAGAAGGGTCATTTTCAAGGAATCTACAAAGGTAAATTCTTTTGGAATTTTGTTTAAGGAAGTTGAAATGTGAAGGCATAATTCCTTCAGACTTTTTGTTCAAAGGAATTCCTTCATACAAAAAGCCTGAAGGAATTCGCAAAGACTAAGGCAAACAAAACAAAAATTTTGAAGGCCAAAGACAAAGCAATTGGAACAATTCTTGCAGACTTTTTGTCTACACGAAAATGTATGTGGAATTTTTGTCTGTGGAAAAATTCCATGAGAAATATCCAAAGGATTCCAAAGACAAAAGGCTGTTGAAGGACCCCGAAGGGCAGGTGCCCTTGTAGGGGACTCTCAGCTACCAAATTAAAGGACACTTCCCAAAGCTGAAGGGTCACCTTCCCTTTAGGAGTATGCAAAACAAGAAAGCTGAAGAAAGCCCAAGGGGTGACATGCTCAAAGATGTCAAAGTCAAGAATGGAAAACTAGCCATTGGGAATTCAAGCGTAGTGATAGGTGCGTGAATGTCAATTTTAAGGTTCATAAAATAACCATTGATTTTGAAAAGCCTTAAAGAAGAGCCAAATAAATTAGCCTGAAGGCCATCCAAAGACCACCTAAAGGGTAGATACCCTTGTGGGGGGCTCTTCCTGACCTAAAGTAGATCATTTCTCAAGGCCCAAAGGGCAGGTCCCCTTTGAGAAAGCTCAAATGACAAAGCTAAAGGAATTGCTGAGGAAAGTGACATGCCTGCAGACGTCAAAGTCATGATGATGAAATAACCATTGATCCTTGTAGGTTCAAATCTATAGACCCAAATGCATTCAAAGGCTTTAAGGCCATGATCATTAGGAAGTGACTAAGGAATAGAGCATCAAATTGAATCAAGGACCCGATTCAATTAACCAAAAAAGGAGGAATAATGAAGAAGGATCAGATCACCAGGTGGACATTAAAAGATGTAAACTTTCAATAGTGTGACTCATTTCTCTCCATTGAGAAAAGCAAATGGGTAAATGCCCCTAAATTCTAGCCTGTCTTCTTAAAAAAATTCAATGCAACATGATGTGTTACTATTCCCAAGTCCTTAAACAAAACTCTGCCCGAATTGTAAAAATCTATCTCTCTCTGACAATCAGAAACAAAACTCTACGCAAATTGAAAGGCATTACTGAGACTTTGAGCTCAGATTGTTGATCATATTTTGTTATTGGAATAAGAAAGCAAGTGACTTTTTAGACTTTGTGCTATGATATCTTTGTTATTGGGGAAACTATTCTTATGTCTTTTTCCTTAATATATTTTCTATTCCTTTAATTCAACAAGCAAAATTAGTGAAAGTGGTCAAGAACATGTCCTGAAGTCAACTATGGAGAGACTTTGTGCCCCCATAATTTCCTTTAGTGTGTTTTCTTTTTATTTCTATGTAAAGGACCTTGGGATGACTTTGTGCCCTCATTGTCCTTCATATCTCACTCTTGGGAAATTCAGGTGGAGACATTGTGCTACATCTCAATTCACTGGTTAATACGTCCTTGGTTACATTTTACAATTACTACCAGGAGTATTCTTGTGGTTTGCTAAATAGTACTTCTGAAAGAAGAGGAGTGCTTTCTATCATTTCCCTTGAGTTTTTTCCTTTGATTTTCATGCATCATCTCTAAAGAAAAAGAGATGGATGGTTTATCCTACCCTTGAGTATTATTTTATGTTAATATATATATATAGGGAACCTCCCCTCGATGAGAGGAGAGATTAGTCCCCTTTTGATGTGGTAAACCTACACATTTGGATGACCAATCTTCCTACTTTGGCTAATCAGACCTATTTTGTTCATCACTACGCTGATCGACAAAATATTCAACCAATACATTCCATTATCATCTACCATTCCATTTTACAATTAAACCTACCATCCATTATTTGTCCTTGTTTACCATCCATGGTCACATGTTCCTTTGTAGAGGCTACAAAGATACCTTGTCTCAATGCTTGAAAGAATTAGAATCAATGACCAATGAAGATCACAAAAGCATTCTCAACAACCAAATCTATAGGAAATTCTTAATATAGTAATTATTCCGATGCGGTGTGGGCTAGAAATGAACATGATCAAGTATTTTGTTTATATAATTTTTTAATTAGGACATGTATCTCCATCTCAACAGGAACAATAGAATAAAAAACCACTCCCAAGCCAAAAACATGTACCATACCATTTCACATTTCCATTCCATTTCCGTTACATATATTTTTGTCATTGTCTCATATTCATACCATTTACACCATCACTTGGGGGTAACCCTCTTACCATTTTATCCAATCTATCTAGACCATCATTATCTATAGCAATACCATATCATCCTATCATTCCATTCCTATATAGACCAAAGCCTATTTTTAGTCATCCTATCCAATCATGTTTTGATCTTGGTTACTTTGGTTCTTCTTGCACCTTTTGTGGGGGGATTCCAATCAAGTTTCAATAATAAATTCAATCTATGTTTAAATGACAATCTATGAAATTAGTGTGATAGTTGATTTGACAAGATATCTTTCATCTTATCAAGTTTGTTTATGTGAGCCTGATTATAACTACCTATGGGCAAATCAGTGTTTCATTAATTTTGATACTAATTATAACCACCTGTGGGCAAATTAGTGTCATTGACCTATGTCATTGTATCCTAGTTATAATTTCTTATGGACAAACTAGGGGCAACACTTGTTTACCATGTATTATCACATCACCTTACCATCATTATTTTCATTTGATTGGCCATTTTCCAGATTTGAAAACTTATTGGGACCTAGTTGGTTTTTCCTCACCTTTTTTATGGATGTAATTAATGTGATTTGAGGTCATTTCAGGACTATGTGGGTCACTCTCAATTCATGTTGCGGTCACCTTAGTCCCCCTTTTCATATTCTTTCATTGTTTTACGAGCAACCTAAGCCAAATGATATTTCATTTTGTAAGAAGGTATCATGTCATTCTCTAATGAGTTAAGATACCTCAAAATGTCAAAAACATTCATAATATTTCAAAAATACCAAAAATATTTGTCCTCTCTAAGCCTAGTCAGTTATCTTCAATCTACCTTACTGGGGCATGGTCATTGTTAAGATGCTTTATTTTTGCTTTTATTTTTAGGTTTTCTATTTGTTTGTTTATTTCAATTTGTTTTTTTATTTAGTTTTCTATTTATTTGTTTGTTTATTTACTTGCCTATTTGTTTTCTTTTAGCACTATTGCCTTGGCTCAGTCTATATGTGTTCATTGGGTGATTCCTTGTACATATTATTCTTGAGTCCATCCATATTCATCCATTAACATTGTCATCATGGTGTTTATCATTGGTGCATTATTTTTTGAGTGTTTATTGGATCAAGAGTCAGTCTTTATGCATATTTTGGTGAAGTCTTCATGGTGTTCTATAATAAAACCTACCATCACATGCTACAGCAAAAATCATCTTCAAGAAGGTCTATAATCAATGGAGATACAAAAGTTTCTCCTTGGTACCTTGGAAAATCCTCCCACCCACCTTGATCAATATAACTCATTTTACCATTCTAATTGTATAATTTTTAATCAAGATGAGCATCTCCTCATTGATAGGTAACTAAATTAGTTTATTGCTCAATCTCATTCCTCTATCCATATCTTTCATTATTTTAAACCTGCTCATCTTTAATCTATATTCTAGGTTATATCCTTGAGTTGTGCTTGCTAATCATCCCTAACTGGGGAACAACCATCAATTTTAAGCCAATCCAGGTCATCTTCATGATTATAACTGCCTATGGGAAAATCATTATTTTGATTTTTATTTTTGATTATAACCACCTTTGGGAAAATTAGCATCCTTTTTACATCAATGCATGAAAGCATTTTCTCATTTGGATTAATCTTAACCATGGGTTAATTCCACCTTTCTTCCTATTTCTTTTTGATGGATCATCCCTCAATAAATGTGATAACCACTCCCTCAAGGGGGCATCATCATATGCTTCCCAAAACCATTTGGAGCTTTGTTCTTTAACCATCATCTTATTGTTGGCATACAGGCCATCTCTCATTATTTGAGAAGACATTTCTATGCTTATATCTTGAAATGCCTTCCCAAATATGGGCAAATTATAGATATCTAAAACTGGCCATCGATAATCCCCAATCAGGCTTTTGACAAATTTCCACCCAAAATTCACAATTTGGCCTAAAAACACAAAAACATAATAAATAATTTGAAACTGACATATTCAAGTGCCAATTTTGGCTAGGGTATCCCTAAATGGGTCAACTCAATCTATGGGCCATCTAACTTTGATCAGTTAATTTTGAATCAAAATGTTAAATTTGTACCTAGGTGTTCTAGATTGCTCTCTTTCCCATCAAATATTTTGCACAAGACATGTGTTATTTGTTATTTTTTTTGGAAACATCCTAAATAGGAATATGGTTCCAATACATCTAACCTAGACTTCCAATTCTAATCTAGTTAAATTTTAGATGAATTACAAGGCATTATGATCAATCTACATAATTTATGCACAAAGTGCTTAATCATGCTTAAGAGCTAATTAACCCCAATCAAGGCCTAATCAATAATTTCATAGAATCTTTTTGAATATTTATTTTTATAAATGAATATTGAATAACTACATCATTAGGTGACCTCATTTCTTGGGAAGACATCCCTAGGCCACAAATGCCATAAATATCAAGATTCATGTCCTCCATGCCTCATCAATGCCTTCCATGATGCCCTCTATTCCTCTTAATTTCCCCTTATTCCAATTTCATGATGAGGATAATTAAAAACTTAATTCCAAAAATTTAATTTATCCTCGACCACACATCTCAAGTTTGAGATGGATGGTTCAGGTTGATTTTGATCAAATCCAAAAATCTATAAATAGGAGGCCTTACAACATCATTTCTAAGTTTTTTTGATGCAAAGTTATAATGCCAAATTGGTTCCAAAAGCTTCAATAAATTAGTGTTACCATGCCAAATTGATTCCAAGACAATCCAAGCCACAAGCCAAAGGTGCCAAGGAGAGATGGAGGTGGCCAAGCTTCCATTATCAAGGACTTCATGAGCACAAATCTAAGCAAGCCACCACTACAAAGGCATTTGGAGCATCCAAGGAAGGTGAAGGAATTATTGTGTTTCCATTCCTTGATTTTTAGGTGTGTTTGTCATTTGATTTTGTTAACTAAGCTCTCCCTAGTGTCTAGGCCTAGATATGTTATACTATTAGTGTTTTTATTTCATTTTATTTTTATTTTAGAACTAACAACATATTCTCCATCCTCTCTTGAATCTAATTCCTAAATCACAATGGATTCTTAACCCTCTTATAATACTCAAATAGGGGAACAAAGCTAAGATCCATTAGCTAAATATCTAGTTAACACATTACCTTATTCATAGTAGGACCAAGAATAACCCATATAATATCTAGCTATAGTACCCATAGTGATCGACCCAGTTCTTTAATAGTCATATTCTACTAATACGGCTTCCACGTATGATCCATTTTTATTTGAGTGACATTTTTTAGAGAATAAAGATGAGATTTTGGTTAGAGCCATAGAGGTAAAGGCCACGTTTCCAGTAGACTTCCTCCATGAAAATTTATCAAGTCTAGTAAGAGTGCCCCATAATATCATTTATGATTAATAGGCTTCTTCTAGCAATCCTATGGCTCTAGTTCAAACAATGTATCAAGACCCCAATATATCCAATCAAGGAAAAAAAATCATGAAAGATCACTTTAAACAAATGCAAATAGCATATCAAACTTACCTAAATTTAGCATGTGATTTCAATTAAATGAACATTGTGAGTAAGCCTCTCATTAACCTAGTACCTTCAACAAGAGTGTTGATAGAGTTAACTAGACAAGAAAATCTAAGTTCTGACCCATTCATACAAACCACTTTGATAGATAAATTAATGCATATGCCTATTATTGAAGAAGTGTCTTCAGTCTCTACATAGAATAATGAGCCAAACATAGTGGATAATGTGAAAATAGCATCCAATCTTGATCAAAGTGGTATTAACACACAAAAAACTAGCCAAAAACATGTGCCTATAGTTAATCCCATGTGTAAATCATCATACCAAGGAATAGGAATTTCTACACCCCAGCCTCAACTAGCTACTTCTAATATACAACCTATGGGGTTAGGTAATTAAATAACATCTAATGTCATGCCTCAATGACAGAATGTGATGAATCCTACTCCTCAACAAGTAATGAGTAGTATTCCACAACAACAAACATAGTCTAGTATATCAACTCAATAGAATACAAATACATTACTACCTCAATCAAGGGAATTTAATGTTCCACCTCATTAGGTAGTGATAAACATGCCTTTTCAATTATAGACTAATATGTCAAATCAAAACCAAGTAATGACTAGTCAATAATGTGCAAATATTGGTCAATTATAGATGTCAAATTTTCAACCTGGTTTTACTTCGGCATAGGGATTCATGCAACACAGAAGTCCCCATGTTTCTCAAGTACCTACTAGACTATTGTTGGTTTAAAATGTGCCACAAATTTAGAGATAGGGTCTTGGTCTACAAGTTTCCACTCAATATTAAGGTTTGATTATTAAGTAACATGTCCCTTTTCAACCATAATAGGCATATTATAGTTATATGCCTCCATCCCAACCACAAAATCCTCCAAGTTAAACCTTTATCACCAACCCAAACTAGAATATCATGTATCCAAATGTGCAATTTTTAGTACATCATAATCCATGTATGTGTATTCTTAGTCCATTCACTAACCAAACCAATATACCCTAATAGGTATCTCCATCATATCCAAGTCAAAGTGTCCCACTTGTGACCTCCCAGCTATCTACCCAAACCAATTTTCTCCCTCAAACCAATATTCCTTCTAGTTTCCTATCTCAAGAATTACAACAGTTGAAGGATGCAATTAATACCATTCAAGTGGGGAAGTAGACTAAAAATTTAAAATTAGATGACATGTGTTCCTATCCATTCAACATGGAGTATTTTTAGATACCATTTCCTTCAAGATATGAACCACCTAAATTAGATAAATACAAAGGAAAAGGTGACCCTAAGGCCCATTTGATCGAACTATTTGTCGTATGTTAACTAGCGGTATATAACGACGTATACATTTTATTCTTGTTTTTAAGGAGCGTAGCTATACAATCCTTGGAGTGGTTTTTTAATTTGCTCAAGAATTTAGTAATAGACTTTGATGATCTTTCTGATAAATTTATGTAGCACTTTTCCTATAATCTCAAGCATGAGATTTCATTAGTGGACTTGATGCAAGCAAAGTGAAAATTTGGTGAGAGTTTTTCAAGATATTTACAATGATGGAGAGCCCTAACAAGATATTTTACCCATAGTTTACCAGATAAATAATTATCCATTGTGTTTACTAAAAACTTTCATAGTGAGATAGCTTACCATCTAGAACTACAATGTGCACATAAATTCAAATAGATCATTGATAAAGGTTTATTGATCGAGTGGGTGCTCATCAATAAAAGAGTCATCAAGCTTAATTAAACCAATCAAGGAAATGGAAAATGACAAAATCTTATTCAAGCGTAAGCAATGCAACCAGCATAGGCCAATAACCAAGAGATATCAAAGTAATTTAACTGTAATAGGAATGTTGTGGGAAATGGAGTAAATAAATCCCATCATGTGCAAACTATACAAACATCATCTACACCACCTTTTTAGCTTACTCTTACTAATAACCTCTACAACCAATATTATAAGCACAACAACTAAAACCTATATAGTAACCTATACTATTGCAAACCCCTCCTCCTAAGAGAATTGTGCCTACACATCATATCTTTAGTGACCTAGGAGAGCCTATTGAATCTATATTTTGTAAGCTTGATACTACTAATCTAATTATTTGGCCTATACCAAAGCATTATCTACAAGGCATTCCTTATCTTGATTGGTACCATGAAAATGAATTATGTGACTACCATCGGGTCAATGGACATAATCTATGAAGATGTGTCCAAATCAAGCATTTAATTAAGAATATGTTGCATAATGGGGAGATAACATTAGATAATGGTGTTTCCACTTTTAATCAAAGTCTCAAGATTTATCAAAACACTTTTCCTCAACATAATAATTAGTAATAGCAAAATAATCACTAACAACAACAATAATAGTTAGTGCAATAGCAAAATAAATAGTATCAAAATCAAAGGCTAAACCAATAGAATTGACAAAATCAGCAATAGAATCCACAATGACAAAATAATGGACAAAACCAAGGTTAGAATGGTAATAACCAATCAACCTACCATGCAGTTGCACATGACTACACCAAGGTTATAGGTCATATTGTAGGGGGTATCATTAATACCATTTCCATTAATCTTAGACTAAGTAATAATCAACCTAGATTAGTGTTAAACAACAACATTCAACCAAATTACATGGATAATCCTTCTTTGACCTTTGATTGCATACAGGCAAACCAACAAACTAGGACTTCCACTTTTGGATCTTATAGTGATAACTCATTCTTGCCATGTGACTACATGGAAGCGCATTGACAACTGAGACTTGTCTTATCTAGTCCCACACCATTTTCAATAGTAGCTAGCAATAATGGTCTAATATTTAATCTTGAATGTGCAATCACAATGTGAAGGTTGAAAATTACTATCCCAGGCCCATAACCATTTGCCACTTTGCCTATCATCCAACCAACTGTTCAACCTCAAAATAAACCATTCACTATTGACTAAGATAAGAAGTTTGATATTGTGGAATAATAATAGAAGACACCATCATAAATTTCTATCTTAGATTTTTTGCAAATGTTAATAATCCACAAGAACATCTTGAATGAGTTTTTGACCCAATCTACTATTGCTGGTGACATATCCCCTGATAAGTTTCAAGCTTTGGTTGGACACCTAACTATGGCCCAATAAGTCACATTCAACCAAAGTGATATATCTTCCCTTGGCTTGCTCCATAATAATCCATTATACATATAAGTTTATATAAAATGGCATAAAGTGAAACATGTTTTTATAGACAATGGATCCAGCCTCAACATAGTGTCCCTAAAGCTCATTAATCTTCTTGGGTACACCATGATAGATCTCTAGCTAGAAAAAATAACTATCAAAGCCTATGATAATCAAGAAAGAGAGTCACAAGGAACCATTAGTTTATGATTTATCATTGGGCCTTTGACCCATGATACACTTTGCCACGTGCTTGATCTTGAGTTATCATATAATATGATTTTAGGTAGGCCTTGGTTACATGAGATTCATGTATTTTCATCAACACTGCACCAATGTATCAATTTTTCCCACTCAGGGATGGAAGTGAATATTCTAAGAGATTTCCACCCATATAAACACTGTAAGTATCTTGAAGTTGAATTTCAAAGCTATAATTATCAATATGGTATGAATCTAATTTCTTTAGTAGGATAAAGGAAAGGCTATACTTATTGATCCTTCATTGGATAAATGTATAGATCCTAATACCTTAGATTCTCTTTCCCACATGATGCCTCCTGAATCTTCTAATCATTTCACCATTTTAGAAAATGGACTGGGAGAGTATGCACCCCATGATACATTTCATAATGCCAATCTTCCTCAAATTTTGAAAACCTTTGGGCGACCTAAAGTCACCCCACATAGGCATTAGCAACAAAGGAACAAAGATACAAGACCTATCACATTTATACCAGCATCTAGCCTAAAACTTTACCCTCTTAAAGGAGATGAATCATGGTTATACAATGATATCTAAGCTAATTGTTATAATAATGCAAAGTATCCTAATCCTAATAAGATCATGGAACATCACAAATCTGAAGAAATAAGCCTCAAACTAAATAAGCAAGGAACCATTGAGCCAATTTTCATGACTAAGTATGAAAGACCTTATGGACTTGGATTTAAACTGCCTAGGGGTGACCCCACATATCTTATTCAAACTCCATCACTTGTGACTAGTGATGACAATGCTGACAGCAGAGCAGAGTCTGATCATAGCCTCACCTTTGAAGACCTGGATGAAACCAACTTGTTTGATCACAATTCTATGTTTACCCTTACCCTAGTCATTCATCGTAAACCATTGCCATTATATTGTCCCCAACTAATAGATTGGGACTAACAAGAATCCAATCTACTAATTGATGATTCCTAGAATGATGAGGCATTCTATGATTTCTTAGGCCTTCAAGACAATGTTCTATTAGGAGATCACAAATTAGGATTCTCAATCATTTTAGATCTTTTATCCTATTTTAGAGATTGAGTGAACGCCCTTAGCCAAAATTAAATAAGTAAAGCATTGAGGTCCCAAAGTGAAAACATCTTTGAGGCACTTTTTGACCAGGGAAACATTAAAGATAAAGGAAAATATAGTGGTGAAAACCTATTTAAGATGCTATTAGATGGGGGTGTTCATTATTCTTTTAATTTAGACTAGGAGACCACCAATGATGATCTTGCCTATGGATCCGAGTTTAGATTTGGGAAACGATAAGTATTTGATCAAATTCTTCAAGAATTTCCAACTATTTTTTTCACATGGTTAGATCTCCCATTAGGGGATTCAAATTCATCATGCCTAAGAGAAGTTGAGGAGCAAGTCCTAATAGAGGACCCTAACATAATACAATATCTCAAGTCATTGCCTACTATCTTAGAAGATGGTTCAACCCTTTTAGTTGAAGATATAATAGAGGTAAACATCGAGACTTCATCAGACCTAAAATGGATAAAATTAGGTGTGTCCCTCACTAAGGAGGAACATGACATCTTTATATCTTTGTTGAGATAATTTATAGATATCTTTACATGGGATTATTCTGACATGCCAAGTTTAGACCCCATCTTGGTTCTACACCACCTTGTGGTTAATCTTGATGCCAAAATGGTAAAATAAAAGTTACATAAGATGTATCCTTGAATTGTTGTATTGGTAAAGAAAGAGCCATAAAAACTCTTAGAATTAGGTTGTACCCAATCTATTGACTATTCAGAATGGATCTCTAATGTGGCACATGCTAGCAAAAAGCTTGAAGGAGTCAAAATTTATACTAATTTTTGAGACATCAATACAGCTTGTCCAAAAGATGATTTTCCCTTGCCTAATATCAACATGATCATCAAATCCATGGTAGCTTATGAAATGCTTTCACTCATGGATGGCTTCTTAGAATATAACCAAATTAGAATAGCACTAGAAGACCAACATAAAACAACATTCACCACTCTATGGGGAACATTTTATTATCAGGTAATGTCATTTGGCCTTAAGATTGTTAAAGCTATATATCAAAGGGTCATGAATATCATATTCCATGATATGATGCATGACATTATTGAAGACTATGTTGATGACATATTACGAAAATCCAAAACCAGAGTTGACCATATAGTAGTGTTGTATAAGATATTTGAAAGACTTTAAGATTAAAAAGTAAGACTCAATCCAAATAAATATGTCTTTAGTGTAATTTTAGGAAAATTACTTGGCTTCATCATGTCTCATAGAGGTATTGAAGTTGATATGGCTAAGTTCCATGATATAATTAAGATGTCACCACCAACTAATTTAAAGTAACTCCATAGTTTTTAGGGTAAGATCCAGTCAATTAGATGCTTCATCTCTCAGTTAGCAGACAAGTGCCATCCATTTACACACCTTTTGAAGAAAGTAGTTGTATTTTACTGGGATGATCACTGCCAAGCATCTTTTCAACAACTCAAAGACCATCTTATTAATCCACCTATTTTATTACCTCCTATGCCAAGAAAGCCATTATTTTTATACCTAGCAACTATTGATTATGCCCTGGGGGCACTCTTGGCTCAACATGATGATAAGGGAAAGCAAAATTATATATACTACCTAAGCCATACCTTGGTTACATATGGACATAATTATGTACATATTGAAAAATCTTATCTAGTTATGGTTTTCATAACTCATAAATTACACCATTACATGTTGAATAATAAGACCATGGTCATTTTAAAAGTAGATCGACTCAAATATCTACTATCTAAAATAGATTTGCAAGGTCGAAAGGCTAAATGGATCATGTTTCTCAGTGAGTTTGATATAGAGTATGTCAATTAGAAATAAATCAAAGGACAAGTTCTTGCATATCAACTTAATAAAGCACCTCTTATAGACACAAAACACTCAAATTTCAATTTATTGATAAATATATCATGGCCATCATTGACACACCCCTTGAGGAGTAGCCCTAGAAGCTATATTTTGATGGTTTATTTACTGCACATGGATCATGGATAGGCCTATTTTTTATTACACCATAGGGGGATCTAAACCCTAAATCATTCAAAATCAGCTTTCCTTGTATGAATAAAATGGTCAAGTATGAAGTACTTATTGTAGAACTTTGACAAGTAGCATAATGGAATATATCTCATCTCTAAGTTTATGGTGATTCTTAGTTAATCATCAATCAAGTCATAGATCATTTTTAGACCAAAGATGACAAGTTAGTTCCATATAAATTCATGGTTAACGCTCTTAAAAAAAATTACCAACATTTAGTTTGAGCATATATCAAGGGATAGTAACATAACTATAGATGTTATGGATACTATTGGTTTTTTGATTTGACAAATAGATAAAGCTAGAGAGTATCAGTTCCTCATTGCGAATTTTTCAGCATCAGTGCATGAACCTTTAACCATTACAATTATTTGTGATATTATTGGTCCTAATTCTATTCAGTACTCAGACCTTTACGACTACCTTCATGACTAATTTCTACCACCTAATCTATCTTGAAAACAAACCAAATCCTTCATTCATCATTCTACTCTTTATACTCTACTTGGATCCACCCTTTACTAGTCATAGTTTTGATGGAAATATACTTCATTTTTTATCTTTGGTAGAGTCTAAATTAGCATTAATAGAAATTCATGAAAGAGTATGTGGAGCCCATTCTAGTGGGGTAGTCTTATCCAAAAATCTCTTGCATACTAGTTAATATTAGCCCACAATAGATGCAGATGCCACTTCATATGTAAAGAAGTGTGACAAATGTTTATGGCATGCTAATCTAACTCATGCAATAGTAAAAACTTTGAAACTAATGTTGACACCATGTATATTTTATACATGGCATCTTGACCTCATTGGGAAGATTAACCCCACTTCATTTGATGTCCATAAACATATCCTTACCACCACTGAATATTTCACTAAATGGGTTGAAGTTATACACCTCACTTACGTGACTGGAAAGAAAATTTCCAATTTCATCATCAACCATCTCATTTTCCATTATGATATTCCTTCTGAAATTATATCTGATAATGGAGGATCATTCAAGAATAAATATGTAGACCAATTATGTATTGAATATAACATCACACAATATTTTTCTATAGCATATTACCCTCAAGGTAATTGTCAAGCTGAGGCATCTAACAAAACCATTGTCAATATTCTTAAGAACATTTTCAATGATGTCGACCATGATTGGTACCTCCATATATTCCCTACCCTTTGGGTATACCATACCAACCATCATACCCCTAAAGGATCCACTCTATACTCACTTGTTTATGGTACAAAATCCATCCTTCATATTGAGGTTGAATTGCCTTTACTATGCATCTCTTTCAAGCATGTCCTAAATGATCATGACTATTGATTAGCTCACCTGAAAGAGTAAGACCTAATTGATGAGAAATGCATGGTTATGATCAAAAATCTTCAAGCATATTAGAACTGACTCAAATGCCACTATAATCATTATGTTAAGTATAGAGCATTTGAACTTGGTGATCTTGTCCTTAAAGAAAACCAAAAGAATACCATGGCTGATAAGAAGCATAAATTAAAATTCAAACCAAACTATATAGGGCCTTTCATCATCACTACAGACTATGGATCAGGAGCATACATGCTTGTCACACTAGATGGAGATGAACTTTTAGAGCTGATGAATATTATTCATCTCAAGCATTACTATGCTTGAGTGATAAGGTGTATTTTCTATAAGGACTATTTTAATTATGTCATTTTATCCTTATTATTTTCTTTACCATTTCCATTTTCCATTTCCAACCTACCAACCTCGTGTGTTCTAAAGCCTAGCCTATTTGACCTTGGCTTTTGCCATTCATTACACATTTTTAGTATAAATGGTATTTGATAAGTTTTATTAGTTAGTTTAAGTACTTAAGATAGAGATCATGTTTTGGGATAGTGTGACAGATGTTTTGGTAGTTGCATCCTTCATTTTTTATTCCTTTCTTACCACCAGTCTTGCTAAAAATTATAACTAACTTTAGGCAAATTAGTACCTTTGATCTGTGTCATTGTGTCTTGGTTATAACCACCTATGGGAAAACTAGGGGAAAAATTAAGCCTTGATGTACCAACTTGCCACTTCTTATGTCATACTATGCCTTTTTACCAATTGTGCCTATTTTGTTTGAATTGACTACTCTAATAGTTAAATTCCTCCACTGTAAGGGTAGAACTATAGTGACTTGAGGTCCTAAACTAGAACTATATAGGTAGTGCTTAATAATTTTTGAGGTCAGATTAATCACCCTAAGCCATGCTCTCATCATTTTATGAGTAACCTAAGTCATCCTCTCACTATTTTATGAGCAACCTAAGCCACACTCTCATCATTTTCTAAGCAATTTAAGCCACGCTCTCACCATTTTATGAGTAACCTAAGTGTGAATGCTCTCACTATTTTTTTAGCAACCTAAGCCATGCTCTCACCATTTTGTGAGAAACCTAAGTGTGAATGCTCTCACCATTTTTTGAGTAACCTAAGCCACACTCTCACCATTTTATGAGTAACCTAAGCCATTCTCTCACTATTTTTTGAGAAACCTAAGCCATGCTCTCACTATTTTTTGAGAAACAAAATTTTGAATGCTCTCACTATTTTATGATCAACCTAAGTGTGAATGCTCCCACCATTTTATGAGTAACCTGAACCATTCTCTCATCATTTTGTGAGCAACCTTAGTTTAAATTTTCCCACCATTTTTTGAGCTTAAACCATTTAGTGTCATGTCATTCTCAATTGAGTTGAGACACTCCAAAACACTTCTAAAAACATTTTTAAAATTGTTGAAAAAAGAACAAAAATATTGACCACTTCTTTGCCTTAAGGATTATAGGAACCCTTACTAAGTTACAAGAAAATCACTTATCATTTATTTTCCCACAAGAAAATAACTTTTCATTTAGTTTCCCCATCCTTTTTGACCTTTTCTCTCATGCACTTTCCATTTTACAAGACCATTCCTATTCTTATATCACATCCATTCTATTTATTTTCATTAGTTATCACATTCTTCCCATTCCCTGGGAGAACTACATTTGGCCTAAAGTTTTTTATTGGATATTAAATCTATGGAACTATGTAGGAAGTGTCCACTTACCTAGTGCATATAGAGATAGCTCAGCCACCCCTTGCTTTTCTTTTATTCCCCCATTTTTTTCATTTGTTAAATTGTCATCTATTTTCTAGGGGCAATGTTTGTAGGGTTTCTATTGTGTTTTTTGTTTGATTATTTTTGCTTATTTTATTTATTTGTCTACCAGTTTGTTTACTTTCAACATTTTTGCCTTGATTTAGTTTATGTGTGTTCATTGGGTGATTCCTTGTCCAAACTTACACTTTAATCCATCCATATTCATATGTTTACCTTTTCATCATCGTTTATATCATTGGTGCATTATTTTCTACTAAGTATTGGATTACGGGAGTTAGTCCTCATGCATATTTTGGCCATGTATTTATGGTTCTCTATCATGAAGCCTACCATCACATGCTGCAACAAACCTTAGCTTCAATAAGTTTGTTTAGCAATGGTGGCATCTCTTCAACACCGACATCTCAATTCTATCATAATCATATCCCAAATAGAGTAATTACACATGAAAGAATTTCAAGCTTTATTAGTTTGGATGAGCATCTCCCTACTAGTAGGTTGTTCCAATTCATCATTACCCTCTATGTTAAGTTATCATCATTCTCAGCCAAGTTTATCATGTTTTCCATAATCGGGGTCCAATGATTATAACCACCTATGGGAAAATCATTTCAAACCATCCCACCTACATTTCTTAGTGATTATAACTACCTTTGGGAAAACCATTATGCTGTCACCACTTTAATTTTTTTGCATATACAAGGGCATGTTATTATCTTTTTTGTCTATCCTAACTGGGGTAGCTCCATCTTCTCAATGAGTATAAACATCTTTGGGAAAATCATTGTGTTATCATACCACGTTGCCACTATCAAGGTATAATGATTATAACCACCTTTGGGAAAACCATTATACACCAGCCCACTTGAATTCTCAATAATAATGACTATTTTTTTAGTATCATTATGTTTTCACCCCATAATCTTTCCTTTCTTTGGTCCCCTTGTTTCACTTCTTTCTTCCCGAGGGACATTTGCCAACCTACTTGTGCCAACCATTCCCTCGATGGGGCATTAGATAGTTTATCATTGTTGTAGTTGTAGGCATATAAGACCTTTTTATTATTTGAGAACATGTTACTATGCTTATAGCTTGCAATTCCTTCCCAAACAAGGGAAAATTGTAGACACCTAAATCTGGCCACTAATGACCTCCAACCAAGCTTTTGACCAATTTCCACCTAAAATGCACAATTTGACTTAAAATACTAAAACATGCTATAAAATGTGAAACTAACATATTCAAGTGCCTATTTTAGTTAGGGTATCCCAAAATAGGTTAATGCAATTTATGAGCCAGCTAACTTTGATCAGTTCATTTCAAGTCAAAATGCCAAATTTGCACTTAGGTGTTATGGATTGATCTTTCCTATCAAATATTTTGTACAAGACATGTACCTTTATTATTTATTTTTGGAAACATCCTAAATGGGAATATGATTCAAATGCATCTGACATCACCTTCTAATTCTAATCCAATCAAATTTTAGACCAATAACAAGGCATTATGATCAATTTGAGTAATTTATGCACAAAGTGCTTAAATATGCTTAAGAGCTAATTAACCCAAATCAAGGCCTAATTAATAATTCCATGGAAACTTGTTGAATACTTGTTTTTGGAAATGAATATTGAATATCTACATCATCAAGTGACCTCATTCCTTGAGAAGACATCTCTAGGCCATAAATGCCATAAATATCAGGATTCATGCCTCTCATGCCTCATCAATGCCTTCCATGATGCCCTCCATGCCTCTTAATTTTACCTTCTTCCAATGTCATGATGAGGATAATTATAAACATAATTCCAAAATTTAATTAATCCTCATCCACACATCTCAACCTTGAGATGGACGGTTCAGGTTGATTCTAGACATTCTCAAAAATCTATAAATAGGAAGCCTCACAACATCATTTCTAACTAATTTTGATGCAAAGTTATAATTCACAAATATCTTCAAGAAGCCATTGTAACTAGTGTTACAATGCCAAATTGATTCCAATCCAAGCCAAATCACAATCCAAAGGTGCCAAGGAGAGATGGAGGTAGTCAAGCTTCCATTACCAAGGACTTCATGAGCACGAGCTGAGCAAGCCACTATAACAAGCATTTTGATGCATCCAAGGGAGGTAAAATAAAGTTTTATTTTGCATTTTAGTTGTGTTTCATTTATGATTATTAATTAAGCTCTCTCTATTGTCTAGGCCTAGAGATGTGTTATTAGTGTGTTTATTTCATTTTGTTTTCATTTTGAAACTAACACCATACTAACCATCCTCTCTTGAGTCAAATTCCTAGATCACATATCTCAAATATAATTGATTAATTAATAAATATCTTTTTGTCTAATTTTTTATCACTTGAGGGATACAATGGTTTATTCTCTCCTCCTTGCATCCTTGTGGTAATTCTTGAAGGATCAAAAATCACTAACAAACTCTCCCATTTTTATTTTTTATGGGAAACATGACATAGAATTGACACCCACACACTTTCCATAGTCTTACATAGATAGTGACCATGGATTTAAACACCACCCACTAATCCATAGTCTATGTTCTGGTAAAGTATAAATCTCATGGATAGTTATCATTAGGCGAAGTGGTTGACCCCATAAAGTTCTTTTATAAATGGGAAGAGTTCATCCTCTAAACCAAGCATTAGATATCACTCTACATGAACTTGGGCCCCATTATACCTAGAATATATGAGGATGTCCCTAGAGAGCCTATTCAGCCTAGTATAAGACCATCAATCATAATAGGTGACTTGTTTTTGGATTCAATATCAGCTTTCAAGTGATTATCATGTGCAAATAGGATTGAGAGGCTTCAAGAGATTCCATAATGGGTAACAAGCCTATATCATCACTTGTAAAGCTATTATATAATGCAATCATCGAGTTACACTCCCAATCAGTTTATTAATATTAGGTTTGTGGTCTGCTTGATTTGGTGAGTATCATGATATACTCATGGTATTTATGAATATTGTCAACCTTTTACCCAAACCTCCATACACCTATCTAGGTCTTCACATATCATCATCTTGTATATCCCTGTCTTGTCATCATATCATTATGTATATCCCTATCTCTATATTCTTATACATATTTTTCTTTGTACATTTACACTTATCTCATTTTGAATCTCATCCTATCTTTCATCACCCTCTTGTCTTAATCCCATCCTAGTCTAGTCATATCCACTAATCATTGGTCATATCCCATCACCTACATATCTTAGTCATGTATTGTCCTCCACATCTTAACCTAATTCCACCTTATCCATAATCAATCATTTATCTTGATCTTATCTTGCCTAGTCACCTTATTAACCTAGTCTTCATCTTAGTCCAAACCCAATCATTCCTTTATCTCTACTAGTCCTCTTGTCAAGTATGTATCCATACATTGATATTCATCCACATTGGCAAATAACTCTCCCATATCAATGTTCCAATCCTAAGCTTTCTTGTGTCTAATAAATTTTGAGTCACAATCACATATCCTATCAATCAATTAATCCAAATCCCATCATACTATTTGAGTCAATCATTTTCATCTTGAGTTATCTTTAATCTTATCCATCCTAGTCAAAATCAATCTCTCAAGATAGTCTACCCCTCATCCAATGTTATATCTTTATGTAACTCATTTAGTCAAAATCATTAAAGTCTAGCTCATTTCCTAGTTTGGTCTACTTGATCTTGTCTTATTACATCAAATATCCAATCAAACTTTAGATTGGACTAACATAAGCCTTTGTCCAAATTTATTCTAAGAATCTTATCTTCATCCCTTAATATTTCTATTCAATCCCCCATACCTACTAATTGGGGTTAGAAAATGAAATAATTTGTAATTTATCCCATCTTGATCCATGGCATTCAAAATAAATATGGTCAGTCCCCTGATTAAGTAATGCCTCATCATCAATAGGGATATGCTCATTTATTACCTCCTTGAGATGATCACTCCACATCCTACAAACTTTAACCCTATCTACCCACCATTACCTTTGGTCCAAACCCATCCATGTGAGTCCTATTCAAATCCTCCATCTATTAATAATATCTAATCATCTTCCCCTTTCTCTGCTAGCAAATGGAATCCTATCTTGGCTACCTCAGTTACTACTAGTCCACCCATCCAGTCACATCAACAACCATCTAATCTATAGTCCAATGCTTTCACATCTAAGTCATGAAATGAAGAGATACCCTATAATATTCTTATTATATAATTAAAATCCCTCTTCCACCAACTCTTTTCCAATGACATGATGGTTTATCCACCCATTTGATATTTTAATCCCACCAAGCCTAAGCCCTCATGGTATAACACTAATCATTATTATATATATCATCTAACCTTGTGGCATACCATTAATCAATGTCATAATTTATAAAATTATATCTAATACCTCATCGACCATGGTGACATATAAATAGAGAATGAATCAGATGATTTTACATCCATGGGTGAACAAGAAGAGGTATGCCAAGATTCAATTCTTGATCATGATCATGATCAAGTCTTTCCATCTCCATGTCAATTTTAAGACACCACATCCATCTTCCATGGTCATCCCATATTTTACAAATCCTCCATTGAAGATAATTATGTCCCCTATGAGCCTAGTCCTCCCTTCCCTCATGATTCTTTTCATGGGATGATCCTTGGTAAATTGATTATCCCCCATCATCTTTCCCTTACCCATGATTTCATAGACCCCATGTTGAGAGGTCACTTGTAAACAATAAATCCTATAATAGTAGCATTGTATCCTATACATTTGAGATAGCATTAGAGTCAATAAAAGTGTTATTTGCATCAGGATCAAGTTTAACACCAATATCTAAATTAGATTCCTTATTAGATATTGTAGCAGATGATGATAATGTTTTTTTTTGTAGGATACCTCTAATATAGACATAAACCAATCACAAATAATATCTATTGATCCTAATCAAGATGATGAATTCATAACAGAGTTATTATAACCTTTATCTATCAAATATTATTAGATTAAATATGATCGTACCTTGGACACATGCCTTATATCTAGTCTTAGCGATCTTTTTACTGATCTTGAGGAGATTTTCTCTGATGTCAAAATTGGGTCTCCTAAGAACCCCTATGAGGACCATGTTTCCCCATGACCACTAATTTACCTCATCAAATCATCTCCATTGCCTTCCTCTATCATAGATCCTTTTATTCCTGTCAATGATCATTGAATCACCTCCCTCTATAGGGATAAACAAAAACATACATCATTAGACCCTCCCTCAAGAAACATAACATGTGCTAAAAATACAAAGGTCCAAGACCATATTTTAAAATTCATAAATCATGATTAAATCACCTTTGATCTAATAAGTCAAAATCAAGAAAAGTTAAATCATCAGCCTAAGCCAAAAGTGTTTTCCCCTAGTGAAGCCCAAAATTAGGCACTAGGGGACTATCAAAGTCAAAATAATCATCATATATCAATTCAAAGACTAATCTCCAATGGTGGAGCCTAAATTCAAGCACCAGGGAGAAGTCAAGAAATAATCAAGTCTAAAAATATAAATAATGTCAAAAAACAATCAATATGGTTAATAATCCTTCAAATAATTAGGTCAAAGATGAACCAAAAAGTCAAAGCACCTTAGACATATTGAATTCTTTTTTTATATAGCAACAATCAACTATAGAATTCTCAAGATTTCTAATAGTGTGTGAATACTATTATTAATACCCAATCACCCATGACACCTTCATTTCATGATCTTCTCATACATTCAACTCCAACACACCCTCATCAACATCAAAATCAAATATAATCCATACATCACACCACCTTCTCAAGCAACATTACCTATCATAAGGTTAATGAAGATACATGGTATAAATGTCTAGAGGGGTCTCAATCAAGAGTCAATAAAGGTTACATAGACATCAATACATCCATAAGTGACAACATGGTCCTAATATCACATATCTCTAGAACATGTGTTGGATAAAGATCCATCAAGTGTCAGCAATTTTTCATCCCATACCCATATCCAATAAATTGAGATGCCCAAAAATTAAAAAAATAAAAATTTCAAAAAAATAAAATAAAAATATTTCCTTTAATGGTGAAAATTGATCTTTTGACACTTTGGTCAAGTATCATGATGAAAACTAGTTTCTAACGTAATGGTAAAATAATATATTATTCATATTTTACCTCAACACTTAGGGGTAAAATCCATCCATCAAACCCATCCATGTCATCCATATCTATCTTATCTCTTGGTCCATTGTTCCTACCCATCATCTTCCATCATATCTTTAAATCTTGATCTTTGTAAGGAATGGAAGGTGTCTTGATAAATGTTCTAGAAACATCTTGGCATATCCTCTAATGGACACTCAAGAAAGTAGATGCTAGTTTCTTCACAATGTGGTCATCGACAATCCTTAGTCCATTCTTCCTTGGTCCTCATCCCATCTTCAGCATTACCCTCATCCTTTTGTCATACCATCCATCCTTATCTTAGTTGATAGACTTGGTATTTCCTTTACTAGTAACCCCCATATGCATAGTGTACATATATATCCTAAAAAGACCTAAAAATTAAAATATTCTAGAAAACCTTAAAAATTATAAAATCCAAAAAATGTCTAAGTTATATTGTCATATGTCATCGTATTCTATGTCCTAAATATCTCATCTAAAGATTTTTCCATTTTTTCATCTTATCTTGTCTCATATCCTAATAATTTTATCATCCTATTCATCTTATCCTATTATATTTAGTAACTTTATCCTAATATTAGTCCCTCATTTAGTCTAAATATGTATTCTTATCCAAATCACTAGTCTATTCCAAGTCCATACCTTGTACCAGTTCCTATCCTTAATCTAAAATCACATCCTCATCATCATTACCAACTTAGTCTTACTCATCACATAATCAATCATCCTAACATGTCTAATCTAGGCCATTAGATAAGACACAATGACAATGCATGTAAACACTTATGTGTGTTACTTATATGCTCTATGTTGTTTGACTTGTTTTCATCATGTATCTATATGATTTTCTTATGTTTTATTTGTTTTTCCATGTTTAATCTTTCATCGTGTTTCTTTTTTCTATTGGGCATTGAAATGAGGAAGCTATGATGACACTAAAAAGATATCATAATTATTCTAGGTGCCCTTAATGATGTAAATTTCACTATTTTACCAAGCGTTTTGGCATAGCTTCCCCTTGGTCATCCTTATGTCATGGGGCATACTATCAAGTGATATATCTATCAAATTTATTTGACTATGATGAGCCTTATACATCAATTATGGATTTATAATCTACACATTTATCCTATTCTCTATCACCTACCTAATAATCTCATCATCTTTATCCCATCATCAATTTGATCATCCAATACATTCTTCTAATATCCAATCATTCCTCCAAGTCCTTTTATCATCACATCTATATCTTCTAACTAATCATCTATCATTTCTCCAGTCTTCAACATCTAACATATCATCTTCCATCATTTATCCTAGTCTAATATCTGAGACACATCCTCTATCTAAAAAATAACATGTCTCATAGTCATCATCATCCTTTAATATATTTTGAACTACATTGGCTTGAGGATTTTTCAAATTATGTAGGAAGTGCTCAATCACATGGTGTGTCTAAGGTTAGCTTGACCACTCTCTCCTCTATCTCCATCATTTATCATCACATTTATCTTGTCTTTCAAATATCTAAGCTATAATATCAATCATCATTAGTATATTAATAAAACACCATCTTTACAATCATCTACATTAATCTTTTTATTAATCACCCGCACCTATAGATTAGGTATGAAAAGTCACAACATTTGTGTTTTCTTCATGCATCATCCATTATCATTGATTAGTCAGTTCGTCATTTAAATTTTATGTTTCCTTCCTTGATTGGGTCATGACCAAGACCATAACTTTATATCTCACACCATTGCATATGTCCTTACAAGGGGCATCATCATTATTAATCACATTATGCCTTATTTTTTTTATGCATCACATAACCCAATTCTTTTTTTCACTCGATCGTATCATTCTCTCTCATCCCCTTCATCATATCACTCAAATTTAGCTTTGAGCTATACCAATGATTAGTCTTATCTAATAATTTTCTTATATTGGGCCTGATGCTTTCCTATCACGTGTCCTTTCTTGGGATGTGTTGACAACTTGTGGCCTTTATCATCTTGGTCTGCATCTCTCCTTGGCATGCATCCTTACCTAGGATATGTTGAAATCTTGTGGACTTTTATCTTCTAATAATCATATTTCCACTCCCTATTCATATGTCTTTTCTAGGGACTTCATCACTTTGTATCTCTCATTTATTTCAATCTCCTCTTATTCATCATCTATCCCACATCTCGTATCCCATTTCTTTGTCTTTTTGTCACATCCCACCCATTGTTTCCTCTTTTGGGTGGCCATCCATCTCATTCTTCCCTACATGTAACCTCTAAGGGGCATCATATCTACTAACATTTATCCATGAAGTGTTTTTTCTTTGAAATACCATTACTCACTCTACTTCATCCACTCATAATGCTCTTTCAAAGAGGGGTAAAATATATACACCTAAATTCACTCACTTCTTTTATCATCACTAATATCAATATTAGTTGACACTAATTTGATTATCTCATTTATCCCCTCTAATTCCATCCTAATATCACCCCTTCTAGTCATTTATTTAACATCCCCTTCATTCTTCTTTATCACACTAACCTTATCCCTACCCCAAAAATCTATTAATACTTATAACCATCTCTTAATCTTATCTGAATCCCACTTATCCATTATTTGGGAATTCAAAATTCACATGACCCACCTACCTACCTACCCTACCCTATTCCTAAGCTCTCATACATCGTAGTCCCTAATCACCTATCTAATCACCCATTTTAATCCCCTACTAATCTTACTTAGCCCCTTAATGGGTTCTAGAAGTATCCAATTATAGATTACTCTCTAAATTAACCTATTTCTATCTACAAGCCTCTATTATAGAGGCTTCTAATTCCTTAGATAATCCTCCACCCTTGATCTTTTGGAAACCAATTTGAATATTGGCCATTGATCTTCCCTTGAAGGCCAAACTAGATACAGGAAATACAAGCTAACTATTGAATCCTTGAAAACTTCATGTCCACATGATAAATTAATCCATAAAATTCAATTAATCAAGCTATCATGATGCTGAAAATCTTAGTCCACTTATGACCAATATTCATCCTTAATCCTTTAGTCTTTTTATTATTTGAATCTTAGTTTAGATCAATTAGCTTTAGGATTTAAGGGTTGCTATGAATATCCATTTGTGTTTGAATTTGTATCCTAATGGATCTATATCTCAATGGTAGTTTGACATTCTGGGTATTTTTATGTAATTACACAATCAAAATTCCAAATCTCAAAATTTCATCTACACAGGGTTCTACAATCCAAAACACAAAGTTGTAGTAAAAAACAAAAGGTGGTATTTCATCATTTATTTGACTATTTATGACAAACTATAAATTGGTACACTAGGAGATATATATAATAATATTTTATATATATTATAATATTTCTATAGTCATTATAGTCCTCAAATTCTCTAAAATTAAGCTCTCATGTGGTATACAAACCTACAAACCCTAGGTCATGGTTTAAGACACAAAAATGGAATATTGAGATAACGAACCATAAAAATCCTTCAAAAAAATTTAGTTAGTGTATTTTTGGTTCATGTAAAATAATTTGAGTGTTTCTAGTAATTTTAGAGTTCTTCAAGTCAAAATAAAAATTGATTATGTAGGAAATACTTATAAGAAATCAGGGAAACAAGGTTTGAAGTCTGGAAACTTATTTATCTCTCAAATAATTTTTCTAAATCCTTTGAAAATTTGTATACAAATACTATAAGTTGTTCATAATAGTATACAATTGGTTTATAGTTGTGAATACTCTTATAAGTATAGTTATATGTAATTGAAAGTCTATAGACCCAAAATTAGGTCTAAATAGGGCTTAAAATATAGTTATATGTGTTTCTTTAAAATTTTAGTGGAAAAAATATATGTAACCTTTGTGGTAAGTGATATTACATAATGGAGAAGATATAAATCCACTGTAAGGTGTTTTTACTTTGATTTCAAACATTCTTAGAGTAAAAATAACTTAGTATACAAATAAGAAAGGTTATAAGCCTATCAAGGATAAGATAATGGAAGGATAAAATTGTAGAACTTAAGATTCCCTCCACTAGTCCTTCCCTCTATAATAGTCATATTATTTAGATAGAAATGATTATTTCATATCTTTATAATTTATGAATACATTCTTTCCCAACCCCATGAACCATCAGGGGTTACATCTTTTAGTGTAGCTATAAATAACTCATGGGCATCTTGATTGTATTCATAGCTATGACATAGGATGTCAAACTTAAAGAGAAATTTATCTAGGTCCTTACTCAGCATTCCCTTGAAATTAGGTAAAGCTAATAGATGAGTGTTCTTCATGGGTGTTTTAATCATAGGGGTGTTGATGGGAAATTTGAATGTTGTGGACTCACTACCAAGGGTCTCCCCTTTCATATCTCCCATGATTCTAAAAAATACTTGTGCACCAATGATATTTTCAACCCATGCTTCAAATTTCTTGTTAATTTTATTAGCCCATGGTGAGTAATGAATGATGTTTCTAGTATTTTCTAGGGGAAAGGACAATACTCTAGAAAGAGGTGATGGAGTGAACTTTTTAGGCAATTATTTTTGAAATTTAACAAAAATGTCATCTTACCTAATTGGGTCTAGGACTACGGATTCAAAATTTCCTTTTGGGGATATAAAGGTATGGTATTATATTTTTTAAAGAATTTTAGATGAAAGTAAAAGGTATTATATAAAAAATCATTATGTGTAAGGTGTCCAAGTTGATACTCTAATAAGGATGTCTTTTTTATGAGTATCAAAATTCTATTGTCATTTGACTTTAGATGTTTGACCAGTTTAGCTATGAACCTTTCATTTTTTTCCTTGTATACCTCTTCTAATACAATTTTAGATGATAAGGGTAGAATGGATACATTTGTGTTTATTTGACTTATAGTTACTGAAGTTTATACCTCAACTTTTGCTCCTATAGCAAAAATTATTCTCCTAGATAAAAATATACTTAAGTGATCCATATTATGTTGCATACACTTAGTCAACATTTATTTTGTATCTTTTGTGCCCTAACTTACACAAGGTTAGTTTTAAGAGTGAATAAAAATGTTTTGATTCATCTAGCTATAGTAATTGAACTCTTAACTAGAATGAAGTAAATTACTCTATAAAATAAGGAAATTAATCTAGAAAACATTGAAATTATTATAAAAAACATGAAATTTAATTCAATTTCTTAAGATATTAATGTTTGACACCTATCCCTAGAAACACCACCAAAATGATGAGTAGAATCGAACCATCAAATGAACATAAGGTATCCAAGCTTACCTAAAACCTAACATATTTACCTAAGGGGTAGCCATTTGAGTTATGAATTCTACTACTTTCATTAATTATCAGCCTATTGACCTTTAAAGATTGAATTAAAATGACTTGGGCAAGTAAAGGGACCAGACCATCATTAAGACATCATGAATAACCAGACTGGATAGTGTGTTTGTACATTTTATAAATAAGTTCAAGAAACCTTACGTGTCTATTAGACCATGTGTGATAAATGTCCTTAGTTCTAAGATCATTCTCTACAAGTTTAATATCTTGATGAGTCTTCCATCTCAAGATCTAAGCCTTCAAATTTTAGCTTGTTGAGTCTAAGGGGATAGGTTATCCTACATGTCACATGGAAACACATTGGTCAGCTTATTTTTGTATTTAATAAATGCACCTCAAAAATCCTCATGAGATAAAAGGATGTAGTGCCATAGATTTCTTCATTCCAGGAACATGCTCTACAAGTTTCATGTCTTTGTGATCTTTCTAGCTCAAGTTATGGAGTTTTAAAGTTGGTCACATAGATCAAGATGTTTACACAAGGATCAAATTAAAGCCTTGATAAATAGCCATTTAGATTTAAATTATCAATGACATGAATGCAGACATAATGTAAAACACATAGGTCAGCTCATTTGATCACTTTTTAAACATACTTAGAAAGCTCCAAGAGCCAATGGATTAAGTGAGCACAATCCTTTTAGCATCAAGAACATCTCCTATAAATTTTGTGCCTCAATGACCTTTTTGTTTCCAGATCCAAGCTTTTAAAGTTGGTCAAGTAATGGGAGATATTAGTGTAGATGTCAACTTTAAGATATGGTAAAAAACCATTAGGGTCTTAAATTTGATGGTCATATGGATGTTAATGGTGGCCTCATATACATTAATTGATGATTATACAAACATCAAATTTAGACCATGGTAAATAGCCATTTGTTTTCAAATGCAAGTAAATCAATGATCAACATTCAATCATATAGATGATCTAGTTGCATGAGATAGACTAACAAGGAAGTGGGCCTAATGAGATCTATGTCTAGTGTTCACTCATACATCTTGATCTAATGGTTTAAGATGAGTCAAAAGGTCAAGGATCTTGAGAGGCCACCATATGGCATAAGTGCATAAAGTAGAAGGTTGATCATAGAATCCTAAGATCAACATGTGATTTATAAGTGGCATGAGCACATTCAAGCTCATAGAATATCAATAGATAATGTTTAATCATGAAAATCAATATCAACAGAGTGAGCAAGGTCAAAAAGTCAAGATCTGATAGCAAAGATCTTTGATGCCAATGGGAGTAAATATAGCTAAGAGCATTTTTATTGGTTCATGTTAGTTTTTAATGAACAAAGTCAAACCAAAGGAGTAGTTTTTGACCAAGGTAACCAAGGCCTTACAAGGTCATCCTACCATAATTAAATCTCATTCAAATGTCATCGATTAGAAATAGTGATGCATTTAGTTATAAAGAACATAAAAGGACCACCATTAAGGCTAAAAATGGACCTCTGGTTCATAGATTTTGTATCATGAAGGGTTATTTTTATGACTATGGTCACCATTTTTTAAAGAGGATCCATGCATATGGTGAATCCTTAGTTCTTTCAAAAATAAAGTGGGTTTATTTTGACCTATCATATTCAAGAGAGGGGTTATATAGTATATAGGTATACATCAATATGATAACTATAGTAAAACCAATAGTCTGAGATTGGTTTTCCATCTATAGTGGACTTATGTACATGGGGATAAGTTTGAGCATGATCCATATTTAACAAGAGATAAGATTTAAGAATATGCCATGAAGGCATACACATATACCCCAATGATTTCATCTCCAAAACCAATTACATGAAAAGGACCCTTCTCTCCAATTTTCCATGTCATGACAACCAATTAAAAGTAGTTAACACCAAGACAAAACTCTAAAAAATTGATCTAATGGTCATAACTACATTGATCTTAGAACCTAGCTTAGAATAACTTAATCCCACCATTACAACTATCAGTGAACATAAATGAGGGATTAATGTAATTATGTAATGGGTTGAAGTGACCTGATCAATAAAAATTTTAAATGAACATAAATGTAGAGGTAGTTGTAACTATGGTTCAAATGGATTTGTGTTCACTTGATTCCTTTTTCAGTGTTAAAATCCCTCTCTCTTACTCTCATTTCTTATAAATATATACTTCAAGCTATTGTTAAGCATCCCTCACGTTGGTATGACTAGACTCTACCAAAATTTGATTTTTCACCTCTTGGAATAATGAATACAACATTTTATAGTTGTTTACTAATCTATGCTCAGTGTTTTGTGTTTGTTCAATATGTAAAAGTGGTTGTCATCTTCACTTTGTAGGTCCAAGTTCAACCTACGTACTAATAAAATTTTCTTAAAGGTCATCTATCATGTCTTGAGGTTGATGTCTTAGGTATAGAGTGGATAGTTGATTGTAAGTGATTTCAACCAAGCCTTACCCTCATCACCCTCCAGCCTAAGTCTATCAAATTGACCTCTAGGTGTAGCATTTTTGCTTGGAAACCATTGTAGACACTACATTAATTCTATTCATAATCTATTAGTTTTCTAATGAGTTCAATCTTGAGAGTGGATATTTGAGCATTCGGTGCATCACCTCCTTTAGAGTATGTTCAATTAATGCATTTTTTAACTCTTTTCTTCATAAGTAATCAGTTGGAATAGATAAGATCATTGCAAGATATATTTAGGGATCTAGCCCTTAAATCTAGAGGTTTATTTCCAATATAGGTACACCAAAATACCTATAAATGTTCCCATGTCGCCCAAGTATAGAATAAACTTGAATAATGTTTTTTAGGGTGCAAAAATTTGGTGACAATAATTTTGTCACACTCGATGGGACCCATTATCTTCAAGATAACTTGTCAAGGTGAATGTTGGTCTTGAAAACATCATCTATAAATTGGTGTGATACTCAGCATTTGGTGACTCCTTCATGGTAAATCTAATTCAAGGCCATTATTTTGTTATAAACATGCCCTCATAATTCATGGTTCTCACTAGGTCATTCTTTGATAAAACTTTCAATCCCATTAACTCACCCATTTAGCCTAAAATTCCTCTTGAAGTTTAGTATCCATAAACTAATTTGTGCTTTGAAGAATGAGTATATTTTTCTAGAGAGGAAGAGAGTGAAGAGGCTGAAGAAATTAAAGATATTGAAGAAGATAACATGGCTAGACATCATGCTTTCCCTAACTTCAATACTAAAAATCTAATTCAACTTATAGTATATGATTCTATTCCTCCTAGTTTCATGAAAGGTGTGCCCACATTTAATGGTGTGAGTCATGTCACACCTAGTGAGTACACTAGATATTTTTTTAACTTTTGTAGTTTTCACAATATTGTTCGATAAAACATTACCATTATACTCCTTACCATGTCCCTTAAAGGGAAGTTTCTTGATTGTAATATGACTCTAGAAGGTGGATGCATCACAACATGTTTTGAGTTTGGAGAGTTGTTGACTTCCAAATTTGGAAATGAAATTGACCATACCTCTCTCATACATCAGCTCAACATAGTAAAAAGGGAACCCAAAGAAACAATGCATGACTTCAAAGAAAGGTTTTAGAAGACTTGGCATAGATTGCCTCCTCTTATGAGACCACTTGGCCTCCTCCTATGAGACCACTTTCTATATTTGTGTTCCCTACTTACTTGAAATCCATTAGGACAAAAATTGTTGTCATGTTTCAATCTATGGTAGATTCCACTCTTCTTGAAGTGTATGATACTATTATCAAAGTTGAGAATAGTCCCATCTAAGCTATAATATTTCCCCCTAAAGTGTCTATGTCTCCTTTATCTCATAATTCTGGTGGCACTCTGAAAGTAGCTCAAGTTCCTAATGCCAATACCAAAACTAAGGTTTCTCCTAAGTAGGCATAAAATAATGTTGATTAAAAAGCAAAAAATTTAGCCTCAGAGGCTCAAAATAGGTAGGCTAACATGAAACAAGGTGCCTATAAAAATCCTTACCCCTATCAACAGTAGCATGGTCAATAATATGAAAAATTAAGAGGCCAATGGCAGCCTAATCCTAATAGGCTTGCCAATGTATACAGTCCTCACTCTACTACCAATGCAATGGAGATGGTATCATTTTATAGTAATTTGCTATAGGGAGAAGATTTGTAGCAAGACCAATTCATATATGCCAATGAGAATAGTGAGAAATATTTAGTGGCTCAAGGAGTAGTTACCCCCCTCCTATCAAATGAGGATGAGGTGATGATGCAAGTTAATAAGGATTGGCAAGCTCAAGGAGAGATCTTCACCAATTTTCTAGTTAAAAACACGTTTGTACTAAATCATGGAGCCTCCATCATAGAAAATACAAGGGCCAAGAGGAAGGCTCTAGGAGGTGGTAGTAGTATGCCCACAGGCTCATCCAATCCTCCGACAAGGTAACAAGACATAGTTGTAAGTATGGAAGTTCCAAAAACTTCTACATCTCTATCAAGTCAAAATATGGTAAGGTCTACTCCTATTCCTCAAGTTCCAAGTAATTCTCTGCCTATAAGAACCCAAGATAAAGTAGGTATGGTTTATTTAAACATTGTATATTATTTGAAGAACACTAAAATATCTATTGGAGCCCAAATTTACACCAAGTAATTAGTGCCATGTTCAGCACCAAAAGATTTGGGAGGTTGTAAATTTTTTGTGTTCTGATATTTTTGTCTAGGGTATTTTGTTAATTTGATAAGTTTTTGAAGATCCCTATGAACCTATATTCTATTGATGCTTTAACATTCATTATATGATTTGAAATAATACGTTTCATAATGGAAAGATTCATTGTGCAAAAATAGAAATGTATCCGAGCCTCTTTACATACATTAAATTGTTACGTTGTGGTCGAATGAAAAAAAATTTAAGGCCTTAGATGAAATTGTCGTGTTGCATCTTAAACATGTTTTAGTGACTGAGGTGAAGAATTTCCCGATGAGTTGAATGAAAGACGTGTTTATCTCAAGGGACTCCTAAGACTTTATCCTATGAAAATTCCTAGGTTAAATTCATCATATTTACAAGGCAATGACTTGTTCATTCCTTTTTACAATTAATGAATGCATTTTTGAAGATCAAAAGTATCTTACACCCTTCCCTATATCAAGAAGGATGGTACAAATGTAAAAATTTAGCTGAGAGTCTAAGGCAACATCTAAGTTGGACACGTGGTAGGTCCTTAGGGTTTTACAAGATTTGGGCCCTTTTTAAAGATTGTCTCACTTACATTTTGGTTGGTAAGGTTTTAAAAGTCCTTAAAGGCCTAAAAATATATATTTGTAAAGTAAAATAATGACATATGGTGTTCTTAGGTCCCATGGGTAGTTTGGAACATATTGCACTATTGTACCAAAGGAAGTAATAAGTGAATAAGTGAAAAAGTCCTCAAAGGGTCAAAAAGCACTAGAATATAAAGTTTGCTTCTATGGATCCATGTGTTGCAAGGAGGATTGATCAACATTAAGGAAACACTTGTACTTTCTCCTTCCTCTTTTGACATAAGCTCAAACGATTAAAGGGGGTAGTTGATAAATACCCATTACATCTCAAAGCATTAATGGCAACCCTAATTTAAAATATAAAGGATTATAACTAAGGAATTTACCTTAATTCACATTTACCTTTTGCATTCAGAGCTTTTATTCACGTCTTTGAGCTATCTATATTCCCTAGCTATGTGTAGCGTGAAAGTTCTCTATCTAACAAGTGATTATAGAAAATTCTTCAAAGATTTTTATCTTCAATTGCATAAAACCCTCCATATTATTAGTAAGTATTCTTCTATATGCTTGTATTTTGTCCTTTGAGGGGGTTTGAAGGTATTTTGAGGGTGATTAGAGTGAAGAATTTGTTTAAGTTTAAATTATTAAACTATAAATATAGGAAACAATGGCATCTTATTCAACATCTATGAAAAGCAACATCATTTCTATTTAGATGGAATCAAGGATATAAATGTTCAAGAGTTAGACTTTGTAGATTTATTGAACGCCTTGTAGCAACCAAACCCTCCACCAGTAATCTCAAATCTTGGCATGAGTTATATCACCCTTGTGATAACATTCTCCTTGGCTACCCCATATCTAAAACTATTAATTGCATGAGCTAGAGTGGATCAACTAAATATTAGGACTATTTTTGACAAAATTCAATCAGTTGTCTACTCTTTCAATCATTTATCCCTCAGCGCCATGTTGGGAAATCTCCCCAACCTAAAACTATCACACTTTCCCTAGAAAAATTCCAAGAGTATGTAGATAAGAATGACAAAATGATATGAGACATTATCAATTGTTGTTAGTTGGTCAAACAAAGGCAAAAGGTGTCAGGAAAAACTAAAAATCTAAAACTTGTGGAATTCAAGGAATTACCCTAGTACATGATTGCCATGGTATCCAAAATTTATGGGATGCCCACCATAGAGAAGTTTGAGCCTTGGATGTTCATAATCTTAATCTCTATGTTAGAGCCATAAAAGAAGCTAGATTGGGTTACCATCTTAAGTGACAACCTACATAGGTAGATGATGTAGTTTTAGGTTATAATCCACTCAAATTAGTTCACAAGTACATTCTACATGTCCTATTACCTAATGTATAGCCTAGTACATAATAGGATGTTTTATGGGCTCACTGATAGAGACATGTTACCCTCATAATGACTAAATAACAAAATCAACTTAGATATTGATCAAAACGTAGATTACAAACACCAGTTCTTTTTATGGAAGGAACAAATTTCTATCATGGGCCACTTCAAGGGGGATACCTCCTTTTATCAAAGTTCAATTAAAATACTCTTCAATGATTTACAATATCACCTAACCTTTTATTTATACTATTTATTGCCTACCCATCTCCTTAGTCTAATATATATGGGAATATTCATCTAATGCATTAATATTACATGCTACTATTTATACTATTTATTCCTTTATATTAGTACATTACATTTCATCCCACTTAAATATATTTCACCCTTAAAACATGATAATAATTAGGAGGAGGACCAAATGAAAGTCAGACCAAAAATAAGTTGAAGACCAAATGGAAGATCTACCATGCATGCATTTCTGCTTCCACTTCTTTTGTCTATGCTATGATAGGAGCATGTACAATAATAAGGAAAAAATAAGCACTAAAATAAGAGTTGTATGTGAATAAATATGAATGAGTGGACTAACTGTAGCTATAATTTGATATTCAGAGTCAAATAATGAAAGTTGAAGATTGGTAATGATCACCTAAAATCTATAATAGGGGTGCTCAAAATAGTTTTCCATGTGAACCAACTAAGGGTACATGCCATCCCTCTTATAATTATTTCCCAAGGGAGGTGGAACCTTGATTCCCTACTTGAGAGCTATGATTGTCAGCTTGGGCTCATCTAGGGTTTGTTCAAACATGGTGGTTTCCTGAATGGACTCAATGGAGGAGTGCTTAGGCAATTTAAGTGCTTGCTCTAGTGCTTTTATAGTCTGAGGCAGAATTATTTGGAGAAATTTCTAGTTTATGTTGTCTTCAATAAGCTTGGTTAATCCCATCACTTCCATCTTTATCTAAGATTTCCATATTTGGATCTCTACTTGAATCTCCTCTTAAAGTCCACTGATGAAGTAATGAATGAAAAATGTATTAGAAATGACATTGGTTAATGTTTCAAACTCAATCTAATATTCCATAATAGTACCACTTTTTTGAAGTTGAATTAATGAACTAGTAAGATTATCGCTAGAGAAAATGGGAAGCCTCATGAGAACTAGAGTGTGGATGTCAGTTTCAATTGAAAATGCATCCTTTACAAAATGACCAATATTTTGATTTTTTTTATATTGACACAAGAACATATATAAAATACCACTTTAATTATTGAGACCACATATGACCAAACAACTACAAAATACCATTAATATGACTAGACCTTTTTTTATCACATAGTAGTAGTCACAAAAATGGAGATAACTTTTAAAATATTAAATAAAACTCAAAACCATAAACTATTTTGTAAATTTGAGATAGAGGTGCACCAAAATAAAAAATTATTTGGCTCAATGTACTAGAGTTTATGAGAATTTTAAAGAAGAAAAATTGGGTTATTTTAGGACCAAACACTTATATCTATACTTGAAACTACAAATAAATGACAAATCTAGTTAGCTTCAAATAACCTACAAATCTTGAAAATTAATGCAATACTCACAAAAAAATAACTCAAAATAAAGCCAAACATCTCAATAATCTCAATTTCTCTTGAAATGGTAAAACAATTAGCCCAAAAAAGTACTTTGATATCAATGATAGAGACTTGTTACTCTCACAATGACTAAATAATAGAATCCACTCATATATTGATCAAAATACAGATTACAAACACTAGTTCCTTTTGTGGAAGGAACAACTCACAAGGAATCCCAATGGAATGAGGATATATGAGACTTATCTAAAAATCAGTCTGGAAGGATTCAAAAAAACTTCTATAAAGTTTTTAATTGTTTCTTCAATACAATGATAAGTGTCTTCTATCCTCTAAGAAGCCTCAATAGGATGTCTAAGGTAGACAAAGAAATAATTGATAAGTATATAGCCTCATTTATTAAATTTAAAATGTTTACTTATATCAAAGTAAGTGGATACTTAGGGTCTCCATATAGGCTATCGATATACCTCGATAATCAGCTAGGAGTGATGGAATTGAGCTGACAAATGGTGCCCCTACATGAAATGATAATGACAAAGAAGATGAATAATCCCTTCGAATTTTTGGTTGAAATTATACATTATTCATGTCCTTATATTACCAAGGCCTCGAGATTGGAGTAAGAGATATGCCAATATGTGATTGGAAAGATCCACTTAGTTCAAACTATGATATCAGGGGGTGCGTGAATAACGCATCATGTATGATTCTACATCAATCACATTATGAGGAACCTGGTTTGAGTGCATTGTTGAAGAAGATGTTAGAAAGCAAGACTTTATAAGGATAAAAATGCAATAATTCATCACCTATAATAGTTTTCCCATTCCAAAGGACATGGAGGATGATAAGAAGACACTATCTAAAGTCCAATATTAAAACCATGCCATCTCACAGGTGGACTTCACTACTGGGGGAAATGATTCCATACCATGTAAGGTTGTAGTAATCATGAGAAGAACCTTTAGATGGTTGAAGTAACATGGGTCTGATCCTAATGCCTATGACACCATACCCTGTAGGAACTTAGACAAGTTTAGGATTTGAAGGGTTTCTTCCTAATTTATTGTGGTGTTCCCTCAGCTCTACCACTAATGAAAAAAGCAAGGTTGGTGATATTAAATTAACTAAACCAATTGATGTGGATTCCATATCTGCATCATAGTCCAATGAAGGATTGTCTTTTTTGAAGTTAACAATTTTGGTTAAGAATTGGGATAAGATCACCACTAGGGAGGTTAGATTGGCCAGTGCCACCTCAACATCCATTACATCAGAGGGAGCCCCAATGGTACCAACCATCCTAGTAGTTAGTCTAGATAATGTTCTACTTACTTTACCCATGGCTCCACTAGCAAAATATCCAAAATTTATCCTTCCTCCAATGACTTACTCAAGGAAGAGAGGAGGTGAAGAAGAGGTGGAGCAACCCAAGAAAAAAAGAGTCAATAGGCTCTTCAGCCTCCAATTGGGGGTCCTAAAAAAAGGAAGGAGGTTGTATTCAATAACCTACCTTCTAAGGAAATTCCCTTGAAAAAGATAGAGTATCTATTTTCATATGCTCAAATATTAAGAGATATGAGTGAATAATAACACTTAGATGAAAATAGGCCCATTACTGAGATTATGAATAAACAATGAGCATTCACTCCTCCAAAAGTGAACTAAGCAAAGAACTCAAGGGGATAGACCCCAATAGTTAGTTTATTTTTAGAAGAGGGTCCTTTAGGAGTGAAAGGTAAGGATAATGAAGAAGAAATTTTGGCCTCAAGTGATCTTATTTTATTTTGAGTATGCTGTGTAAGTTGGAGTTAAGGTGGCTACTCAAGTTCAAGCCCCTCAAGAAAAAGAAACAACCTCATCAGACATAGAAATATTTGTTGAAAATGTTATCACCTAATCATCAAGATAGGATAACATTAATAAAGTTGAAGAAATAAATGAATCTGATCAGAAAATTGAGGTGGATATAGAGCAAAATATTCAAGTCACCACTAATCTTGAAGTGGTGGTTGAATAAAAAAGCCCACAAATAACTCTAGAAGTATCACCAGTTGTCCCTTCCCCTCTAAAGGTGTCAAGTTTAGCACCAGAGGAGAAGGCAAGTATACAATAAGTTGGGGAAGTAAAATTGTAAATGGGTACCCCCATGTATACATAAATAAATAAGAAATTGGACCAATCCAATAAAGGTGTTAAGGAGGGTACTTCAGGTAGTGTTGCCTCAATTAAAGTACCTTGAGGTCTCCTTCCTCGCATCAAAGTTCATGATCTAATATATAATAAATTTATAGAGGCCATGATTGGTGGAGATTTTATTGAAGGTAATAATGAAGCCACCATATCCTCATCTCTTGATCTGAGCAATACTTTAGGCAATAATTCGAGCAATGGTTCTACCCCAATTGGTGGTAGAACTTTTGGAAGCCATAACTTTTGAACCATAGCTCTGTTTGATTCCCCGTTGGAACTGTTGGAAAGATAAGAATGAGAATAATGTGGTGATATGGAATAGAGATATGATCAATGGTTTTTGACCCCTAAAAACCCAATGGAAGTTCCTAAAATTTTAATTTTAATAGTGTTATCTAAAAATAAAAAGTTTTAAAAAATAGTAATTTCTCGAATTCTATGTTCTAAATCATAGAAGTTGAACCACTTCATATCCCTCAAGAATTGTGAACTTCCACATCTTCCTCCTACCTTAAAATATGTATAAATAAAGATGTAACCTGAGAAAGGGATCAGATATCTCTTCCCAGAGATAAGCATATGTTTGTATTTGCAATCTTATGAGAAATAAAACATCTCTTCTTAGAGATAGAATTATTATGATAATTGTGTTATTTTTGTGCTCTTAAAATATAATTCAACCAAAACCCTTGAGTTTTGGATTAGTGTTATTAGAGCAATTTGTCTTGAGAGTGTATGATCTGGAGGATGAGGTCAGACTATAAGAATCTTGCATGGAAAATAATAGATCCCATTGATTATCCACCTATTTACTCCAAAGAACCTCAAATTGTGGACTACACTGAGACATCTGATCCCTTAAAATAAATGGTGAATGAAACTCTCAAGTGATAATAAGTGTAGATGTTGCAATAATTTCCCAAATTCTCCAAAAAATCTTGATGTAAAATTTTGGCTCCTCATCTGTACCCCCTGGCTCCCCATCTATAGAATGTCCTTTTAGTGCCCCAACACCCTACAAGGTTTAGGTGAATTTTTATATCCCTAAATTTGAAGTAAAAATCAATGTTAATCTAGTATAAAATTAGTTGGATCAATTATCTTCCTATTTTTATATAAATAAATTCACCAATGGGGAGAAGATCACTTTTACTCTTTTGAAATCATCATTGCCCATCAAAAATTGGTGGGAAGTGTACAAGAAGAGGTTTAGTATGGATGACATTGGAATTGAGGTGGAACCTACTTGGGATGATTTTTTTTAAGATATAAACAAAGAATACTACCCCATTATAGCATATGATGATTTGTATATATAATAGAAACAACTTCACCAAGGTAAGGAACAGTCTGTTCAAAATTACACTGATATTTTTCATTCTCTATCTAGGAGATTAGACATCCAAGAAAGTGAGAAACATAAGGTTCTCAAATATCATGGTGGACTATAATGGTATATATGGGGGGAAATGGAACTCTTCAATTTTGAAACCATCAGTTAGGCGTAAAATTTTAAGGTGAAGATTGAACAGAAGCATGGAAGAAAGAATACAAAGAGTCAGCCTTTGAAATGGAAAAGTGACAAAGAAGGTCAAAAACAAGGGAAAAATTGGAAGCAAAAGGAGTTACAAGATAATAAACCCTAGAAGGAGAAGACTGGTAAATGGTGTGATTATCAAAAAATTGGAACTCACTCTAAAGAAGAATGTTGAGCCATCAAATCCCTACTTTTTAAGTCACAATTCTTGACATCTACTACTCTAACGCATACACACCTTATAGTTGAAGAAGACAAAGAACAAATTGTACATATTGAGCTTGATACTATCATTTCTTCATCATAGACCCATGAGGAAAGGCTAGATGACAAGGAAAGTTTGTTTCACTCTAAGTTATGGGTGAAAGGTAAGCCTCTACATTTCATTCCATGAAGCCTCACCCAAAGCTATATAGTATTAGATGGTTGAGCCTAGGAGAGACCTCTATGTCACCCACTAGTGTCTTCTTTCATATGCAACAGAACCTTTCCAAGATGAGTTCTTGTGTGATATGATCAATTTAGATGTTTGTGATGTATTCCTTGGTCATCCATTCATGTATGATTGACATGGAATCTATGAATCAAAATGCTAAAGGATCACCCTCACTCTTGGAATATGGTGTTATAGTATATCAGAGGTACCACCTCCCACATATATCTCTTTGATTAGTGCCAAGTAATTTAAGAGATTGATGGAAAAGATAAAGTAATTCATTCTCATGGTGGTCAAGCCATAGAGATCCAAGAAGGTTGATGTTGCATCCCTGACTACACAATCAACACAATAATAGAAATAGATGGGTCAAATCATGGGAGAATATGATGACTTATTCACGTCACCCATGGGAGTTCTACTTCACTATTAGGTAAAACATTCTATCGATTTGGTTCTAGGATCACCTTTACCTAACATCCCTTTGTATCATAGATCAGTTCTAGAAAATGATGAGATAAAAAGGTAGATTCAATAATTGATCCAAAAGGGTCACATCAAGCCAAGCTCTTTGCCCTATGGAAGCCCAATTGTCTTGGATTTAAATAAAGATGTAACATGGAGGCTTTGCATTGACTATCAAGCCCTAAATAAAATCACTATGAAGAATCACTACCCCCTCCCTAGGATTGATGGGCTGCTGGACCAACTCCATGATGTGAAGTTCTTCACCAAAATTGATCTCAAATTTTGTTATCACCAAATTTCTATCAATCCCATTGATTTAAGGAATATTTTATTTAAATCCAAGGAGGGGCTCTTTAAATGGCTAGTTATGCCTTTTGTCTTGACTAACACACCTGCAACCTTCATGAGGATGATGGATGACATCTTGTGACCCTTCACCAACTCATTCACGGTTGTCTACCTAGATGACATACTCATCTATAGTATAATATGAGAGGAACATCTACAACATTTATATGAGGTGCTTCAAACTCTTTGGAAGCATAAGTTGTATATAAATCTTGACAAGTGCACATTTGAGATGAAAACAATTCAGTACTTGGGGTATGTTTTGGATGAAGAAGGGGTCCATGTTGACCTAGATAAGATTTGGAATATTCAATAATGGCCTACACCAAGGACCCTCATAGATATTCATAGCTTCTTGGGTCTTAAAAATGTTTATCACAAGTTTATTCTTGGATTATCACATGTTGCTTAGCCACTAAACCAAGTGACTAAAGGAGGAGCTAAAGCTGCATTTTAGTGGGGAAAAATTAAAAAAAGAGCATTTGAGAATTTTAATAATAGACTCTATTCAACTCTTGTTTTTGCCTTGCTATATTTGCATCAAACTTTCAAGTTGATGATAGATGCATTTGAATATACCTTGGGAGCTATCATCATGCAACATGGCCATCCTATTACATATCATAGTGAAAATTTAAATGATACAGTTAGGAAATACCTAACATATGATAAGGATCTCTATGCCATTGTGTAATCATACAAATAATGGAAACAATACATCTTGGGGAAAGAGATGGTCATCCACACTGACCATAAACCATTGGAATTCATCTAGTTACAGAGTAAACTATGAAATAAGAGGAACTAGAAGTGGGACACATATCTATAGCAACTATATCTGATAATCAAACATAAAAATGGGAGCTCAAATACTACCATAGATTTTTTGATCTGCCCACTAATTATTGTATTCACAATAGTTCTTGATCTATGCAGATATGAGATTGCCACCTGGGATACTCTGTATGAAGTAGATCATCCCTTTATTGATACATATTAGGTGTTTTTAGAAGGTAATCATGTCTATAATTTCTATTTTCAAGATAACATCCTTTGTCATATGGGGAACATCTGTATTTTAGCTATAGAACAATAAAAGATGATATGGGAATCACATTTTAGCAAGACAATTAGGCACTTTGGTGTAAAGAAGACATTGGTATTTCTTCAAAATCACTTCTATTGACCCCATATGTAGAAGGATGTGGAAATGTACCTCAAATATTATACACATTATGTGATATCCAAGCTAAAAAATAAGAATCAAAGATTATACACACCATTGTTAGAACTAACCAGGCCTTGGGAATCTATCTCAATGGATTTTCTCTCAAGTTTTTGCACTTCAAAATATGGCAAGGACTATATTTTGTTATAGTTGATCATTTTTCAAAAATGGCTATCATGATTGCTTGTAAGAAAAATATATCTACTTAGGAAATTGATCAAGGGTATTTTAGTCATGTATGGCTCTGTTTTGGTCTCCCCAAGTCCATTATTTTAGATAGAGATAGAAAGTTCATGAGTATCTTCTAGTCAACTCTATGGAAGATGATGGATACCAAGTTGATGAAATCCATAGCCTTCTATCCACAAACTAATAGTCAGATAGAAGTGGTGAGCTAACTAATTGTTCACATGATTTATATGTATCACTCCAAACATCTATGCACATGGGATGAGGGGTTTCTTTTCATACAACATGGACATAATCAAGCCCTGCACAGCTCCACCAAGCATAGTCCATTCTAAGTATGCTTCAGATTCTAACCCATGGCACCAATTGATGTCATTATTCCATTTTCCACCATGGAATACACACCTCATGAAAGATCTAAGGTAGTAAAAGTAACAAATTTCATTGAATAAATCTAACACATCTAGCAGTAGGTTCATGACATCTTATAGAAAATGAATCAAAAGTATAAGCAACACCATGACAAACATAGGGTTACGCACCATTTTAATGTAGGTGATAAGGTTTGGTTATTGATTCAAAATTAATGACTCATAGGACCACACAAAAAAATTCAGCCTCTGTGATATGGTCCCTACACCATCAGCAAGAAAGTTGGAGAAAATGCTTTTGAGTTGAACCTGCCATCATACCTTGGTCTGCATCCAATATTTAACATAGAACTCCTCAAACCTATCATCCTCTTATGTTAGACACTGTAGTCATAGTATAACAACTAGACATTGATGAGCTTAATCTATAAAAATTTTCTTTAGTGGAGGAGGATCAGATTGTGGACACTTAGCTGAAGACAACAAGATGGTGTTCTATTCCACTTTACTGTGTGGTCAAAAAGGGAAAGCTTAGCCACCAAGGTGAGTGGCTCATATAGAATAAAATTGATAAAAAACTACCACACTTGATGAGGAATATTGATGCATTGCTTCTCAAAGAGGGAGGAATGATTTGGGCAACACTTTAGGTGACAATTTGGGGGATTGTTCTACTCTAATTGGTGGCAGAACTTCCAAGAGCCATAACTTTTGAACCATAGCTCTATTTGACTCCCCATTCAAATTGTTGGAAAGATAATAATGAGGAAAAAACTATGAGATGACAAAAATCTATGATAAATTTTTTTTACCCTTGAAAACTCAATGGAAATGTCTAAAATTTTAATTTTAATAGTGTTGTCTAAAAATAAAAAGTTTCTAAAAATCGTAATTTCTTGAATTCCATGTTATTTTAAATCATGGAAGTTGAACCACTTCATCTCCCTTAAGATTGGTGACGTTACACATCCTCATCATACCTTCAAAATATGTATAAATAAATACGTATCCTAAGAAGGGGATCTGACATCTCTTCTTAGAGATAAGCATATGTTTATATCTGCAATCTTGTGAGCAATAAAACATCTCTTCTTAGAGATAGCATTATTATGATAATTGTGTTATTTTTTTGTATCATCTCTACTTCATCTCAAGTGAATAAATAAGGTGATGTAGTTGTAAAACCTTCTAATTAGTCCATAGTACAAGGGAGCTCCATTGAGAAATTATTTGAGGAGTCTAACTAGTTCAAGCTGGATTTTGAAGTATTGGATCAAGTAGAGCCAAACCTTGAAGGAGTACCTAGAGAAAACAAAAAAGTGGCAAGGAGTTGGAAAGTGATGAAAAAAATGAACATTTTATGTTGAGTCCATATCCCATTCTTATGTCACTTCTTACACCATGTACTCTGATGACACCACCTTTCACTATCTCAAAGCCTACATCAATGTCTACTAAATCAATGGGAATTTAGACTAGACCTCTTCTCTGGGTTGAGGATTAGGTCAAAAAAAATAAGGACAACATGATTAAAATTAGTGAAATTGATGTATTAAATATTACGTAGGCATTTAAGGCCAAACCCCCCCCCAAGAAGGCCAAGACACACTCTAGAACCACATTCACTATTACGAGAGAAAGAAGTGTGAAGATAGCCATCCCCCCATCAGATGATTTTTAAAAATATGATCCCCTTGATAGTTACACTATTTATAGCTAAAAACTAGGGGAGCCATCAAGGATTGAGCTAAAACATAACTCACAGGTTTTGGCAAACATGGTGGCTCATCAAATGGATAAGAAAAAAGCCACCATAGAGGAATTAAAGGTACAAAATCAAGCTATGATCTAGTACTTGAAAAAAATTCTTAGTGAGCCTAAGGTAGTAGCTCAAAATACTATTATTACTTCATATTATCCTCTTTTCTCATTAGATTCATTTTATTTTGATCGAATTTATTACTTAAAATCCAAAGGAAGGGTTACAGAAAAATGGCAAGAAAATTTACACATTAGGGCCAAAGAAGTAGTCCACTCAACATTGAAATGCTTAAACAATATAGTGGATAACAAGAGGGAGTGTGATTCCCAAATGTTTATTTATGAGGTAGACATTAAGAATTGGGAAGAAGTCTAGTGGAAAATGGATGAGATTTGTAAAATGGTCACAAATACTTTGATAACAAAAAGGATCATCGCTCTCAATGATCACAAGAAACCCAGATAATGTCAACTAAAAATCAAGTATCAATTGGTGATGCTCAAAGAAGGCATCTTCAACTTGAAAGGAGAAGATCAATCCATCAATACTAAAATAATAGAGATAGATGTTGCACTTATGAAGATGGGAAGCCTTGATGGTGTAATTTATTTAAAGGAAGAGACAATATGCACTACTTTGAAAATCCTTATTGATGTACCACAAGAGTCCTTTGATGCTGAAAAAATAAATCAATTAGAATCACTTAAGAAGTCTTGTGACCAACTTAAGGAGCTCATTGAATGAAATCAAACCATGCTTCAAAATATTTTTGCTTGGATTGAATAATACCAAGTAAAAATCAAATATCAAATAGGCCCAAACTGAGGGAATCTTGACCCTATGCTAGAAGGATATAAAATGTATAAGAACAAGTTAGGAAAATATTATATCATCCAGATCGACTCTAGACTATAACTAGTTATTTTGGTTTTTCTGAGTTGACACCACTTATTTCTTCTCTTCCCCCCCTTATTTCTTTTTATCTCCCACTGGGAAACCATTGTACTCAGCCCATTAGTGGCATGTCCCTTTCATTTAGTTTTTCTATAATCATGTGGATAATAAAGGGATATTTTTGTGTATTTTACAAGTGGACAAAGGTTATATTTTATCCCTTATGAGATCTTCCTCCATGTAGATAACTATAAATATTATGTTCATGTAGAGGATCAATATTGCAATCATCATAGGAGCATGAGCATATCTGATGAATCCTGTTTGTTACAAGGTTTAACATACTCTGGGGCTATGAAATAATTTTTTAACTGGAGCATCTTTAGATATATGCTAGGCTTAGCTCAATCATATAAGTAAAAGGGGTTTATCCATTTATAAGGGTCGGTTAAATTTTGAGTCAAGAGCTATAGCCTCAAATAGTTCTCTCTCTGTAGTCTTTCTGGTACCAAATTGATTTCTATTGTAAAATCATTATAAATCCTTGAGAGAATTAGATATGTCTCCCTTGTTACATAATTGTCATACATAGTGCTAGGTTGTATGTTATTTAGAACACATTATATTCAATTTCTACTGTAATTGATTAATGAAATCTATTTTTGGTTTTCATTTTCTTCCTATTGTTAAAGTGTAGATCTCTATTTTGCATCCTTAGTAGATTGGTTATCTAGTGTATTCATCTTTATGATAGTCATTTAGAGTCTATATTTACGTTGTAAAAACCTTTTTATTCTAATATTTGGGAATAAGGAGGTGATAGAATTTTTAAGGGTAGTCTTGGGCTCATAGATTTAGTTGGAAGGAATTCTTGAAGGATTATTCATAGTATTTCTTTTAGACTTTGAGGATTGTTTGTCCATGATTTCATTTCATTTATTTTTGATCTATAATACATTTGTTGGTGAAGATGATATATTAATTTAGTGAGTTTCTTTGCGCTCATTCATTAACCCTCCACATTATTTTATATTAATTAAAATATCTTATCCTACCCTATAGATTCACCCTTCTTTTATTATTCCAAAGTAGGTCTACATAGAAGTGATGTTATCTCATTGCATATTTTACATGTCACTTGCACTCAGATGCACCCCACCTTTATATATCTAAAGTGTTTTTGAGTCTATTATTCAAAATAATTATTTTTGTCTATTCTATCTACCTACATATAATTTTATCATTATTTTAAATCATAGAAGCTTCAACCACCTTCCACCATCTATCTTTACTTTCAATAGCTTGTGTCTGCTTTATGACATTTGTTTAGCCTATGTGACAACCTCTCTAGGTGGGTTAAGCAAGGTTTTTTATGTATTATTTATACTTTCACATGTTCTCTTAGTCCTAAGTTAAACCCTTCATTGAAAACCCTTTCCCCCTCTCCAAACTATGGCCTAGATACTCTCACATTAGCCTAGGTAGAGCCAAAAGATGTCAGAAGCCAACCACATCTATAGTAAGCTACCTTCCAATTTTCATCCAATCCTAGTGAGTCAATGATAACACCCCCTTCCATAGCTACAATTACACTCCCTTTGGGTATTCTCGTCCTCTGCTTTCCACTCCAAATCTCAAATAGAGCTAGGACCAGTTAGGTGTCAAGCTGGGAACTAACAGTCTTTCTACCACCATTACCAAGGACAATTCTTATCACCCATGTTTATAGGTAATATTACAAATATTTGATGTAATTTTAAGGTTATTTACCTATATTTACATTTATCTAATTATATTTGGTGCATCAACATCATAATAGCCTTTTTGGTGCCATTGTTAGGGACTAAGAACCTATTACCATACATTTTGAGTCTATTATGTTATCAACAGTAGATTGGAAACATAAATCCACTAGGGATGTTCACCCCTATTTTATATTAATTTTTAAAATGTTCTTGGAATTATCTTCATTATTTGAAATTTTTCATTCTCTCAATTTTTGTTACTAGTTCTATTTGTTCTAGTCTAGAAGTTTTTACTTCTAGTGGCAACTCTGTTATATTAAAAGTTTAAATATCGGTGCTTATTATATGTAATCTTCTATATTTTGAAGATTTTTTCCTATATATAAAAATATGGAGGGTACTAGGTCTTCCTTTTATAAATATCCATTTAAAAATCTTTTCCTTAATTTAAAAGATCCATTTAGAAGGAGAAAAGTGTGAAAGCCAATTGTAGGCTAAAACTCAAACAATCAATTAAGACCTAAATAATTTTTCCCCCATTCTATTGTCCCCATTTTCTTAAATATCCCTCTACTTGAAGGATATCAAATCACTTTAGATAAATATAAGCTCCCTACAAATCAAGATCCTTCTCCATGAAGAACTATTTTTCCTCTTGCAAGGCCATTAAGGCATTATAATATTTCTCCTCTTTCAAGTCCTCCTCATAGTATTCATTAATAGCTATCCCCTAGTTCATATTCATCTTCAAATTTAGAGATAGGAGACAATGATCATATAAGAAGGAGGTTTGATGTGGGTAGTGACAATGGTGGAGAAGAAAATCAAGGTCTAGGTAATAGATGTAGACCATTTATGATCCCAAGTTTTAGACCTATCAACTTTAATGATATGTCTAGTTTTCCTAATGAAGTTCCCATTAAATTTAAAAATATATCACCTAAATTTAAAGTGAATAATGTCACATTTGGGGAATAACATTTAAAATCTTTCTTAAATGTTATTGAAGACTATGAAATTGATCTAAAAGATGTGTGCATAAAGATATTTGTGAACACACTAGAAGAAGAGCCCTGGGAGTGGTTTAAATCCCTCCCTGATGGATCCATAGACACATGACAAGCCATGATTGATGTATTTAATATGTAATTTGGTGATAACATTTATCCTAGATTCAAACTTTCCAAATTTGAAAACCTCAGGAAAAAACCTAATGAGTGTGTCAAGGATTTTAATTTTAGATTTAATAAGGTATTAAGAAGGTTTCCAAAGGAGATTAAACCTAGTGGTGTTAATTATATTATCAAATATTATGATGCATTTGACAAGAAGGAAGCCTATTATCTTATAGATAAAGCTCTCATAAATCTGAGGATGGCCTTTAATATGGATATCCAAATAGAGAATAATATCAAAGCTATGGGTAAGCCTTTGAACAAAAGGGTTGATGTCAAACTAGTGATTCTAAAAAAGGGTCAAGCCTCCCATAAGAATATAGATCTAGAGAAAACTATGAAACATCTGTCTACTATTGTGAAATAAATTTCTTACAAGTTGGCCAGGGTAGAAAAGGGGTTGTCTCAAGGTTCTTCTAACCATGATGATAGGAAGGATCACAAGAGAGAGGAAAGAAATCATCCCAGATACCAAGGTCAAGGTTGGCCAGATTTCCAAGGAAAAAATAATGATAAAGGAAAGGGGATTAAAAGGGATGATAATCATGAGAGAAACTAGAATCGAGGAAGTGGAAGGGAAGCAACAGATCCTTTAGTTGTAAAGGTCAATGTAGTTGATTTTAATATCGATATACATGGCAAGTGATTCCTTTCTCATATTCCATGTAATATAGCTAATAGTGATGGTCAAGGTGTAGAAGGCTTAGAATCTACATCTAATAAAGATGACATTTTTATTGTTGAATTCTAAGAGATGGAAAGTTACACCTTCTAAGAGGAAGCTATGAGTGCTTCAACTATTCTTAATTGTGAAGACACTCCAACCTATGAATGTTTTATTTTCCAAATTAATGAACTAGATGTGATGATTTCCTCTCCATATATAGATTTTATGAGCAATACTACTACTCAAGCCTTTTGGAGAGCATTTGAAAAGGTAAGGGTCCCAACTTAGACTTCATATATGAGATAAATATGATTCATGAATATGAATCACCTATTCATGATTTTGAATTTTTGAGATTAATGATGAAAGATAAATATGGAGATTCACCTCCATCATTTGAAGACTGGTAATTGATGATTCATGCAGAAATTACCCAAGAGAAAAAGGAGTAAAATTTAAGAAAGTAAAGATTAAAATGCTCCTTCAAAGGATAAGGACTCTACAGACCATAAAGCAAAGACAAAAGAGAAATAAATCAAAAGGAGCAAAGAGGTCCCAAATTCCACCAAGCTTAGTTTTTCACATTACAATGCTAAGCTAAAAGGTACCCAGCTAAGAATAGAACTCCCTTGTTATCTAGTATTCCTAATAAGGATTAACCCAAGAAACCTCCCTTGAAGAGTGAAGTTAAAAATGTTGGTTCTCTTACTTCTTTCCCCCTGACTCTTGAGGAGTGTATCCCAATGAAAGCATTACCAATCTACCTACTAACACTCCTTTGCCTAAATATAGTGTCTATGACATGGCCCATGTATTGAGTCAACTAAAGGTCACAGTAACCTTTATGGAATTTCTCATAATTCCAAAGCATAAGAGAAGATATTTTGAATATTCTGGATTCACTAATAAAATTACTACTAATGAGATTATTGAAGCTGAGCCTTCTCTCACTTCCCCTATGGAAAGTGAGAGCACCTTAGAGTCCCTTGAGCATTATTTAGAGGTGTATTTAGGAACAAAATTGGTAGAGAGTCAGATGGATGCTGATCCATTCTATACCACCCCTCTAATTAATGGTTTAATTATCCATACTTCATGGTTAATTCTAATACATCTCGTAATAGTATGCCACTATTTATTCTGAATGAACTCTGTATAAGATTAACTACAACATATGGACTATACCTTGCCATGGATTATAGAGAAGTAGCTATTGTTGGCATGGTTAAAGGACTAGTGGTGGAGTTCACATAATACCCTGGTAAATTCATGAGTATGGGTGTTTCTATGCTAAATCGCTTTCTACATTCAAGAGAAGAATTAAGAAACTAAAAGAAATGGTCAAGGCTAGAAGATACCTGATTGTAGTCATGTGCACCGAAATCATACGTTGGAAGGTACTCCTCTTTGGCTGTGGAGGAATGACACCTGCAAAGAAAAGAGACTAAACACAAAAAATGTTAGACGAGGAGATGGTGGGTTGTCAGGCAAACGTCTGATCCCAGAAGTATGAAGACTTCCTAGAAGGATATCAACCCACTAGTTTAAAACAAAATATTTGATGGAAGTAGATATAATAAAAGACAGAATGATAGAAAATAAAAGACAAAAATACAAAGTGCGTACCTGATATGCAAACTACTCCTGCACAGTCACCGGTATCGGTCTCTGTGCCAGCGTCAGTCAGGGGAAGGTGCCGACGTCGGTTAAGGTGCTGGCGTCTGTCGGGGCAACAGTTCGGACAGAGTCTGGGTGGGTCTGGTTAAGTCAGGATAGGGTCTGGTTGAGTCTGGACAGGGTCTGGGGGTTTGCAAAAGGTCTGTTGTTTTGTTTGGGGTTTGTGCAAGAAGTCTGAACAGAGTTACAGACTATATAGTCAGGGGATAGTAGGCAGAGGTGTAAAGGAGGAAGTTAAGTCTCAGGTCTACAGTCTGAAGATCTGGGGTGATAGCAATAATAAACAAATAATAACCAGAGAGAAACAAAAACACAGAGGAAGATACTTACCTGTTATACGCTTGAAGATGAAGTTGGAGACGTGATTAATGTTGTCACTGTGCTGCCAAATGACAGAAGCAGAGTTCCTATTCCAGAGAGAGAGACACGCAGAAGATTGATTGCAGGTTGGTTGGATGCTGGAGTTGATTGATCAGAGTTGATTGATCGCCAGAGTTTTTTTTGTTGAATGAATGAACTGGTTGGTTGAATAATCAATCTAGTTGATCGAATGAAGAGGTTGCGGATGAAGGCGAGGGACAGTTCGATAACCGATCAGGAAACTGATTGGGAACCGAATGGATAACGGGTAACGGAATAACGGTTCTTGTGTTTGGATCGAGAATGCAGTGCTAAGGAGAACCGACGTCGGCAGGACCACCGACGTCGGCCGATAAGTGACCGACGTCGGTGACGTCGGTCGGGTGGTGACCGTGGTCGGCAGATGCAGAATGGGGGCAGAGACTAACTTTAGCCTTTTGCTCATTTTGACAAGCTGCCAGGGTTAAGGCTAGTGGGGAAAATGGTCGACAGGGGTTAAATAGGTGAGGGAGAATAACATGAGGGATGACCAGGGGAGTCGACATGATTTCAGTGTCTACAATGGGCATTGTTATTGTAGACTATCCACCAAAATGGGGTATGTTATTGTCTATAAAATGGGATACTAGTATTGGGAGTAGTGTTTAGATGGACCTATTCTATGCCATTATACCTCTAGATGGGAAGACACTTCACCTGAATCGAGAGCCATAAATGCTTTATGTCTTGGAAGATCCTAAATATTAATTGAATTAAGTGTTATATGTGGATACAGACATAGGTAATTTTGTGGGGAGTGTTGATTACAGATAATTACCTCTTGAATTTGGTATTATGGATGAAGACTCCATCTGGACTATCCATTTTGATGGATCATATTTGAACATTAGAAATGGAGTAGGGGTAGTATTATATTCCCATAATGGCCCAATTTACAAATACTCCTTCCAATTATCCTTCAGGTTCATAAATAATATTCTAAAGTATGAAGCACTCTTGATTGGCCTCTGGATCACCCATGAATATGGACTCAAAAAGTTACTAGTGAAGGGATATTTAAACTTAGTGGTGAAGTAGGTCTGAGCTATTTACACCATAAAATAAAAGAGACTAAAGTAGTTCTAGAATGTTGTATGGAAATAATTGGAATGGTTTTATGCTTTCAACATCAAATATCATGCTTGATATTTTAATTAGGTGGTAGATATACTTAAAAAGAGGGTTGCAAAGTTTAAATTTAAAAATAGAAATCTCTCTTGTGAATATGAGGTAGAGGTGCTAGTAAGGCCTTTTGTCTTAAACAACATTGATCATTGGTAAATGTTTGATAATGATGATCAAATAAAAAGGTTTCTATGTTGTACAAAATGATTTTGAAGGAACTATTATAAGTATGTGATGGAAAATAAACATTGTATGGAAAAGAAGTTATCCAGTTGAAGACTAATATTATCCCTAGAGGATTGGTTATTGTTGAAACATCCTTTGATAGAGCCAAAAGAATTAAATCTAGATATATTTATATATCAAAGGATTTAATTGAGATTAACATTGAGAGTGAGGACAATCCAAAGAAAATCTAGCTTGTCACTCACCTGAGCAAGAAAGAGAAGGAAGCATTTATCAAGATTTTAATTAAGTACCAAGACTATTTAGCATGGTCATATTCAAATCTGAATTCTTATGGGGAGGAATTTTTCCATCATGTTATCCCCCTCAATCCTGGTGTAAAACCATTCTTCCAAAAATAGTGGCCTATTAATCCCATATTGGCCATCAAGATGCAAGAGGAATTGAAGAAATTAAGGGATAGTGGGATCATTCAACCCATTAGGTATTCATTATGGGTGGCCAATCTAGACCCTGTGATAAATAAAAATGGAGACATATAGCTCTATGTTTATTTCCAAAATTTAAACAAGGCTTCACTGAAGGATAACTATCTATTGCTTTATATAGACAACATACTCCAAGATGTTACTGGTTCTAAGTTATTATCAACTCAAGATGGCTTTTTTAACTACAACCAAGTAGTAGTGAAGGATTTTAAAAGGTATAATACTAATTTCACTACCCCATAGGGCACTTATGTGTATATCTAAATGCATTTTGTCTTAATGAATACAAGTACCACCTTCTAGATAGTAATGGGTGTAGCCTTCATTAGGTTAATCAACCAATTCATTATGGTATATTAGGATCATGTTATAGTATCTATAATAAAATATATGACCACTTAGGGAACTTGGAGTAGATGATTATCAGATGTAGGGAGTTTGAAATCTCCCTCAATCCTAATAAGTGCCACTTTGGAGTATAGAAGGCAAAAACTACTTGGGCACATTGTGTCTAAACAAGGTGTGATGATGGACCCTAAAAGGGTAGAGTCTATTGATAAGGTACCCATCTTGGTACCCATCCAATCTTTATTTGGATAGTTTAACTTTGTTAAAAGTTTTATTTCTAATTTTGTAGAGATTACTTTATCCATTACTTCAATGTTAAGAAAGGATCAAACTATAAGGTGGGAGGAAAAGGCTACCAAATCATTTTAGGACATCAAGGTAGCTTTGAAAACTACCCCAATGCTTACCAGTCTTGAATATAGAAAATATTTCTATATCTTTTTGTTTTCATCCATTTTAGTAAGGCATTATAGGGATCTGAGTTAAACTATACCATAATGGCCTTTGCTCTCTTAAAGGTTGTCAAATAGTTCAAATCCTACAATCCAAGTTTAAAGATCATAGCCTATATTCCTCACACTATGGTGAAGGACATATTAACTCAAAATGAAACCACTGACAAAAGATGTTGATGGGTTAATAAACATCAAGAATATGACCCAGAGATACATACTAATAAGTTGGTTAGAGGCATGGGTTTTGCCAAGCTGATGACTGAATCCAACTTACAGTCTGTAGAGGTGAATAATATAAAAGGGGTTGTTGATAGCCTTATATCCAAGTACAACCAATCTCCATGGTATAAATATATAGTCTATTATTTGAAGACTTTGAATTATCCTCCCCACTTAGATAAAAATCAAAGGATGACCTTGAAGTTAACATCCTATAATTATCTTCTTTTACAGGATGATCTGGCTTGGAAGAACCTAGATGGTGTCCCTCTTGAGGTGCTTAGTGGAACATGAATTTATAAATTAGTTATAGAGCTCCATAGTGGTGTGTGTTGTGGTAAATTTTATCCCAAAGTCACTGTACACAAGATTATGAGGGCCGGTTATTGGTGGCCCACTCTATTTAAAAATTTTGTTACTATGGTAAGCATATGTGAAGAATGCTAGTGATTCTCTGGGAAAATGAAAGCATCTAGATCACTCCCTCTAAAAGCATTTTTTATTGAGGTATATTTTAGGTAGTGGGGAATGGATTTTATAGGTGAAATATTATATGCTTCAATTTTTGGTCACAAGTGGATCTTATTGGCCATTGATTACTTCAAAATATGGGTTGAAGCAATCCTTACCAGAAAATCAACTCTCTAGGTAGTCATTGATTTCCTTTTAAATAATGTGATTTTTCAGTTTGGAGTGCCAATAAAAATTTTCTATGAAAATTCCATGTGATTTATATCAAAATAATTATTTTTATTATGTGAAGATCATGGGATTGATTTATCATGTGTCTTCAATCACAATCTACAAAGAAACATGCAGGCTGAGTCTAGTAACAAGAATTTATTTAATATTATTAGGACTTTGGATGCCAACAAAAGGAAATGGGGTGAGAAATTGAAGTTTGTCATATGGGCTAAAAATTTTAATCCTAAAAGTTTTACTTTAAAATCCCTTTTGAGGGTTTTTATGGAGTTCAAACTATTTTACCCCTTAATCTACAATTGCATACCAATTTATGCAAAAGATAACTAAAGATGAAGGAGAAGTAAACCACTATAAGGAAAAAATCAACCAGATTGTAGAGCTTGATGAATCTCATAGACAAGCTCATGAAAATCACTTAAAGTTTAAGGAAAGGCTCAAAAAAAAATTTGATAAAAAGGTCACCCTGAGAGCTTTTCAAATTGGTGATCTGATCCTACTTTGGGATAGCAAACATGAAGATAAGGGAAAACATGGTAAATTTGATTCCCTATGGATGGGTCCCTAAACTATTTACTATCAAATTAGGAACCATTTATTTTATCTCAAATATCTTAATGGATAAATCTTAGAACTGTTAGTTAATGGCAGACACCTCAAGCATTTTTTGAATTAAGTCCATTGTAGCTTATGTAAATATGTACATGTTTTATAGTCCCTTTGTGTTTTTTTTGCCCTATTTAGGGTTGTTTTTGTACAACTTGTGTTTTTTAATTTTCCTTCCTTGTTGTCTTTAGATTCCTTTTATAACTTTTTTCACCCATGGTGTGTTTTCCTTGCCTTTGTTTCAAACTATTTAACTCCATGGCCCAATGGATAGGCATCTACTTTGGTGTTGTCTATGTAACTATTGGGGTTATGCATCCCTGAGCAAGATCTGATGTTGGAGCCCAAATCTAAACCAATTAATTTATGCCTTGATCAACATAAAAATATTTGGGAGGTTATAAATATGTTATGTTCTAAAATTTTTGTCTACCTTATTTTGTTAATTTGCCAATTTTTGTGAAGAGCCCTATGAACCTGTATTCTACTAATGTTTTAACATTCATTATATTCTTTGAAATAACATGATTCATGAAAGGAAGATTCACTATGAAAAAGATAGAAATTTATATTAGTTTCTTTGCATACATTGAATTGATACCGTGTGCTTAAATGAGAAAAGTAATTAGGCCCTGGATGAAATTGTCGTGTTGCATCTTCAACATGTTTTGGTTACTAAGGTGAAGAATTTTCCAATGAGATGAATGAAATACATGTGGTTATTTCAATGTACTCCTAAGACTTATCCCACAAAAATTCCTAGGTCAAATTCATCAAATTTATAAGGCAATGACTTGTTCATTTCCTTTTACAAATAATAAATGCATTTTTAGGGATCAGAAGAATCTTTCACCCTTCCCCATATCAAGAAGGATGGCAAAAAGGTAAAAATTTATCTAATAGTCTAAGCTATCATCTAAGTTGGACACATGGTAGGTCCTTGAGGTTTTATAAGCTCGAGGCCATTTTTGAAGATAGCCTCACTTACCTTTTGGTGGAAAAGGTTCAAAAAGTCCTTGAATGCCCAAACACCTAGATTTGTAAAGTAAATAATGACATGTCGCATTCTCAGGTCACATGGGTAGCTCAAAACATATTGCACTATTGTACTAAAGGAAGTAACAAGAATAAGTGCAAAAGTCTTTGAAGGTTTAAAAAGCACCAGAATGTAAATTTTGCTTATATGGATCCATGTGTTACAAGGAGGATTACCCAACATGAAGGAAACATTTGCACTTTCTCCTTCCTCTTTCAAAATGAGCTCAAACAGTTAAAGGAGGTAGATCTTAAATAGTCATTATGTCTCAAATCATTAATGGTAACCCTAATTTTAAATACAAAGGATTATAACTAGGGAATTTTCTTTCATTCACATTTGCCTTTTGCATTTAGATCTTTTACTTACACCTTCAAGATATCTATATCCCCTAGCTATGTGTAGTGTGAAATTTCTCTATCTAGCGAGTGATTACGATAAATTCTTCAAAGATTTTTATCTTCAATTACGTACATCCCTCTAGATTATCAGTAAGTATTCTTCTAGCTCCTTGTATTGTGTCCTTTGAGGGGGTTCAAAGGTATTTTGAGGGTGATTAGAGTGAATATTTTGTTCAAGTTTAAAGTATTACACTAGAAAGATAAGAAATAATGGTGTCTTATTCAACATATATGAAAAGTAATGTCATTTCTATTTTAGATGGAGTCATAGATATAAATTTTTGGGGGTTAGAATTTTTAGATTTATTGAATGCCTGACAACAACCAAACCCTCCACCAATAATCTCAAATATTGGCATGAGTTATATCACCCCTACAACAACATTCTCCTTGGTTTTCCCATACCCAAAACTAGTAATTGAATGTGTTAGAGTGTATCAACTAGATACCAAGATTGTTGTCAACGGAATTCAATCAATTATTTGCACTTTCACTCCTTTGGCCCTCAACACCATGCTTAGGATTCCTCCCTCACCTAAAAGTATCACACTTTCCCTAAAATAATGTTAGGAGTATGCCGACAAGAATGACAAAATGATATGGGACATTATCTACTCTTGTTGGTTGGTTAAGCAAATGCAAAAGGTGTCAAGAATGACTAATAATATAAAACTAGTAGAATTCAAGGAATTACCCTAGTACACGATTTCCATGGTAGCAAAAATTTATGGGATACCTACTGTAGAGAAGTTTGAGCCTTGAATGTTCATAATTTTAATTTGTGTGTTAGACCAATAAATTAAATTATATTGGGCCACCATATTAAGTGACAACATGTATAGGCAAATAATGCAGCTTTAGATTGTAATCCACTTAGAGGAGTTCATAGGTACATTATATATGTCTTCCTATCTAATTTACATCCTATTACATAATAATATGTTCTATGGGCTCATAAAGAATCCCAGTGGAATGAGGATATATGAGACTTATCCAAAAATCACTCTGAATGGCTTCAAAAAAAAGTTTGCAAAGTTTATAGTTATTTCTTCAATAATATGATGAGAGTCTTGTATCCTCTGAGAAGCCTCAATAGGATGTCTAAGGTAGCTAGAGAAACAATTGATAATATGGTGCCTCATATATTCAATTTAGAATGTTTACTTATATTAGAGTAAGTGGCTACTCAAGGTGTCCATATAAGCTATTAAGATACCTAGATGATCAACTAGTAGTGATGGAGTTGAGCTGACAAATGGTGCCCCCACATAAAATGATAATGGAAATGAAGGTTAACAATCCCTTAAAATTTCTAGTTGAAAGTGGACATTATTCATGTCTTTCTATTGCCAAGTCCAAGAGATTAGAGTAAGAGATGGGCCAATATATGATTAGCAAGATGTCACCCAGGCTGAACTACGATACCAGGTAGTGGGTAAACATAGTAATAGGTGTGATTATACATCAATCACATTATGAGGATATCTAGTCTAATTGCACTACTAAAGAAGATCTCAAAAATCTATACTTTATAAGGCTAATAGTGCAAGAATTAATTGTTATAATATTACTCCCATCCCAAAGGACGTGGAGGATGATAAGAAGACATTATCTATAGTTTACAATAATTCCAATATTGAAACATAGACCATCTCATAGGTGGATTTCACTACTAGAGAAAATGATTCCATACCATACAAGGTTATAGCGATCATGAGAAGAACCTTCTAATAATTAAAGGAATATGGGGTTGATCTTAGTGCCTATGACACCCCTACCCTTTGGGAACTTAGACAAGTTTGGGAGTTGAAGGGTTTCCTCCTAGTTTACAATGGTGTTCCCTCAACTCCACCACCAGTGATCAAGGATAAAGGAAAAATCAAGGTTATTGATATTGACTTCACCAAACCAATTGATGTGGAGTCCATATCACATCACAGTTCAAGGAGGGATTATCTTTCTCAAAGTTAACAAGTTTGGCTAAGAATTGGGATAATATCACCACTGAGGAGGTTACATTAGCCAATGTCACCCCAATATCCATTATATCAGAGTGATCCCCAATGGTACCAACCATCCCAGTAGTTAGTCCAATTGTTGTTCCACTAATTTCACCCATGGATCCACTAACATAATAGCCAATAGTTATCCTTCCTCTAATTACTTACTCAAGGAAGAGATTAGTCGAGGAAGAGGCAGAGAAACCTAAGTAGAAAAGAGTCAAGTGGGCTCTACATACTCCTCTTGGGAGTCCTAAGAAAAGGAAGGAGGTTGTATTCAAGGACTTACCTTCTAAGGAAATTCCATTGAAAAGGAGGGAGGATATATCCTTATTTTCTCAAAGGTTAAGAGATATGAGTAGATAATATGACTCAGATGAAAATAGGACCATTTCTAATGTTATGAAGAAATAACAAGCATTCACCCCCTCCATAAGTGAAAAATGGGTAGAGAACTCTGATGGAAAGACCCCAGACCCCATTAAAAGTCCTAATGGTTAGTTTATTTATCTAAGAGGGTCCTTCAAGAGTGAAAGGTAAGGATAATGAGGAATAAATTATGGCCTCAAGTGATCCTCTTTCTTTTGAATATTTTATACAAGTTGGGTTTGAAGCAGCCACTCAACTTTAGGCCCCTCAGGAAAGAGAAACAACTTCATCAGACACAAAAACATTTGTTGAAAATGTCATCACCCAATCATTAGGATAAGATAAATTTAGTAAATTTTAATAAGTGAATAAATCTTATGAGAAATCTGAGATGGAGCCAAAGCAAAATATTCAAGTCACCACTAATCCTGAAGTGGTGGTTGAATAAAAAGAACCACAAGCAACTCTAGAAGTATTACCAATTATCCCTTGCCCTCAAAAGGTGTCAAGTTTAGCACTAGAGGAGAAGGAAAGTATAAAATAATGTTGGGGAGCAAACCTACAAATGTGTACCCCCACCCATATAGAGATAAATAAATAATTGGGCCATTCTAATAAAGGTGTTGAGGATGGTACTCTAGGTAGTGTTGCCTCAATTTAAGTACCTCAAGGTCTCCTTCCTCACATCAAAGTTCATGATAAAATCCAAAATAAAGGTCCATAGGCCATAATTTGTGGAGAGTTACTTTAAGGCAACAAGGAATCCACCATAGCCTCATCTCTACCTTAGGCTAAAGTGAATAAAGAAGGTAAAGCAATTTTAAAACCTTCCAATCAGTTCATAGTTTAAGGGAGATCCATTGATAAATTACTTGAGGAGTCTCACCAATTCATGCTAGATTTTGAAGTATTTGATTAATTAGATACAAAGCTTGAAGGAGGACCTAAAGCAAATAAAAAAGGTGGCAAGGAGTTAGAAAGTGATGAAGAAATTGAATAGTTTGTGTTGAGTCTATAGCCCATTACTATGGCACTTATTACACCAGGTACTCCAATGACACCACCTTTCACTATCTCAAGGCTTGCATCAATGTCTACTACATTAATTTGAATTCAGAATAGACCCCTTCTCTAAGTCGAGGATTAGGTCAAAAAAATAAGGACATCATGAGCAAAATTAGGTAAAATTTTTTAGTAAAGATCACTCGAGAATATAAGGCCAAACCCCCCAAGAAGGATAAGATACACTCCAAGCCACATTTACTATTATAGGAGAAAGAAGTGTGGAGATAGCCATCACCCCATAAGATGATTTAAATAAAGATGTTCCCCTTGAGAGTTACACTATTTATAGATACAAACTAGGGGATCCATCAATAACTAAGCTAAAGCATAGCTACTAGAAAACATGGTGGCTCATCAAATGGATAAGGACAAAGCCACCATGGAGGAATTAAATTCAAAAAATTAGGCTATGATCTAGTACTTGCAAAATTTATTGAGTGGGCCTAAGGTAGTATATCCAACTGCTAGTATTGCTTAGGGTTATCCTTTTTCTCATTCTAGCACCCAAGAGTTTCTTTTAAGAAAAGATCTTAGTGAAAAGAGGGTACGTTAGATCACTAAGGTAATGGAATATGATGTTGATATCAAATTGATAAAATTAATAAGGGTTAAATGCATTTGTGAACATCTAGATTCATATCTTCATAATTAAAAGGAAGAGGCTCTAGTCAGTCATGATTGTTCCTAATCAACTGGTTTAGTACCTCTACAGAGTAGGACACAGGATGTGATCATATTTTTTTAAAATGGTGAGTATCCTAATAATATGAGTATATCATGAGGGACATATTTTATATTTTAATCTATTCCATTTTGTCTTTTGGATGGTAGGATTTTTAGGAGGGAAATCAATGGTGTGTTATTGAGATGTATTGATAATGATTAGTTTGGGGTGTTGCTAGAGAAGTTTCATAATGGGACAATAAGAGATCATTTATATCCAAGAACCATAACTACCAAGATCATAAGGGTTATATATTATTGGCCCAACCTCTTCAAGGATTACCATGCTTGGGTGAGAACGTGTGGATAATGTGCTTTCTTTTTAGGAAAACATAAGATTGCATCTCTTCCTTTGAAGCCTATACAAGTTGATCAACCTTTCATGCAATGGGGTCTTGATTTCATTGTCATGATAAATCCTCCATCAAGTATTGGTCATAAATGGATACTCATAGAAATTGACAATTTTAAAATATGGGTTGAGGTAGTAGTATTGAAGTAAGTTAATGATAATGTTATCTTGGAGTTCTATGTGTTTCTCTATATTTTTGCTAATTGCATTCAGATAAGGAAGAAACTAAGGTTAAGAGTTTTGGGTTTGACATTACCCAGATTTAGTGCGCATCGTATCCAAGTTTTGTGGGGGCTCCTCTTTGGCTATGAAGGAAACACCTGTAGTAAGAAAGAAACTTAAACAAGAAAAATGTTAGAAGAAGATATGGTGGAAACACGCGCTCGGTCCCGGAAGCGTGAAGCTCCCTAAGGGATGACATTCGACTATTTAAAGAAAAGAGTGTTGTATAAAAAGAAATGACAAAAGACTTAAAAAAATGGAAAGGTGGAATGTTGTGTACCTATTCCCTGTAGTCTCAGAATGCTAGATGAAGGTTTTGTCTGGTCTATGGGTTGTTTAGATAGGTTTTTTGGTTAACACAGTCACCAACATCGGTTAGTCTATTGAGGTCGGTCTGGAATTCTGCCGACGTCAGTTGGGTTGCCAATGTCGAAAGGGGTAGTGGGCTTTGGATGGGTTTTAGAATATTTTTGTAATGGACATAAGAGTTTTTGGTAACTTAGAGGTTTATGCAGGTTGCGGGAAGGTGAATGAGGTCTGAGGAAGGGTAAGGTAGAGGATAGGTTTGAAAAGAGAGTAAGAATAAAAGGAAGACCTTTCAGCCCCTCCACATAAGAATTCAGGTCTCTTAATAGTATTTAGAATTATCAAATGGAAACTAATTAACAATGTATTCTAAAATACTAAAATGAGAAGCAAAATACTTAGCTCTATTAGGTGAAGAACCAGAGGTGTCAAAATGATTATTCCTATTGTGGCTGATGTTGAGGTCCTCGTACAATGTTTCAATCCAGTCTCTAGAATGACTTGTGTAGAGCTTCAATAGCCAGGAGAATGATAGTCGAATTCTGGTGCTTAAATAAAAATGTGTGTGCAAATGTGCAAGAAGGTGGGGGGAGCTCAATGTTAAAGCTAGGCTTATGTAACCAACGTCGGCAATCCCACCAACATCGGCTGAGGGTTGACCGACGTCAGTGGAGAGAGAATAGGTAAAAGAGCTATTTTTATCCCTTTGCCCGTTTCTCCACCTGCCAAGTACCTTTTCCATTGGAGAATGGTCAAAACATGGGCTTATGAGGCATGAGAGTTGGTTAGGAGGTTAGGATGGAGTGAGAATAGGACATGGGTAGTTAGGATTTAGATGACCTAGTCTCAGGGTGACTCATAGGCTAAGAAATGGTCTTAGGGTAAGGTGGCTAGGTGAGGTGTCTAGGTGAGGTTTCCAAGGTGAAAGGGGTTCAAGTGTGGGTTAGGATTGTTAACATTTAGAAAGGGACCAAGGGGGGGTTGACATTTATTGGTGTCTACATTTGCCCCTTTTGTCTTGTGGTTTGTCCTAACGAACTGCAAGACAAAAATAGATGTAGGTCATCCCACATATGGGATGAGGTATTCCCCCTCAAAGCAGGAATCGAGAGAAGGGAATCCAAAATCAAGTGCTAATTTGATAGGCAGTAGATGGTTAGGGTGAGGTTAGAGTGTTAACGTTTCAATAGTTGAGATTGCTTGTATACCACTTCACTTGATAGGCATGTCAAATTATCACAGGCAAGGTCGAGGAGGACTAAAATTGAAGTAACTAGTCCCCAGCTTATTAGTGGTAGCTGATTGGGTTAAATGATCAATGTTGTAGCTCTAATGGATGAGGAGGACTAAAATCAAAGGAACTGGTCCCCAGCTTATTAGTGGTAGCTGATTGGGTTAGATCGATCAAAATTATAGCTCTAATGGTCATTGTGTTCCAAGTATCTGGGCTAGGAAGTGCTCCTAGAAAACATGAAAATTTCACAGATATTGAGGATCAACTAGGTTGCGATCCAACAATAGGTGTGAGGGGCACATAAAATTTGCTAACTATTTGTGAGGTAGCATATGCAATCAAAACAACCAAGGCAGAGTTGTCTCGAAAGTGGTCGTGGTCTGAGGAGATAGTTACGATCTTCGAGGTCATTTGTCGAGTCGGGTTTGAGATATAAGTGATCTCGAGTGTTGTGTGTTGTGGTTAAGGAGATGTATATGATCTCCAATGTGCCCCATGAGAAGTCTAAGGTGACTTCTACAGTGTTAGGGATAGTTGTTTGGTCATGATTTTAGGCAGTTTTAGATAAGACCTATGTTGTTAGGTCAAATAGTTGGTCCATTGGCTAGACGGACAGAGGAATGGCCGAGCTAACCTCAGAAGGCCCCATGTCAACTGAGTGCTACCTACATAGCCCCTATTCTAAGGGCCCCAGGCCAACGTAGTTCTCCCAAAATGGAAGAAGAGTCAAAGAGGTTGATAGTTGTTTTAGTTATGTTAGTGTTTTTAGCATTTCCCATACGTTTGATGGTACATGCTTGAAATAATGAGTGTATGATGATGTTATAGCCTTTTCCATATTGTGTGATGGTGTATGTTGTAACATAGGTTATGTGGTTTTTCATCCTTAGCAATTGTCCATATTGGTGATGGTGTATGCTAAAAATGAAATGAGTTTATTTATGCTTCAACAGGTTTCCATATTGGTGATGGTATATGCTTGACATAAATTGTGTTTGGTTGATAGTTTCCATGTGTATTGTTTTTCATAGAAATGAATGTGAATGGGATATGATAATTTATATAACACAAATTGGTATTTGCATTAAATAAATCATGATGTTATGTTAGTGGTTAGAAAATGTTTTGGTTGTACTGGCATGTGATGAAGGTGTGTAAAAAGTGAAAGGCACGTTGCTCTTTCATTGACAAGGACCATAATGATAGCATAGATAGGGTTTTTTCAAACAAAAGCCCCATTCATGCATTATGTCATTGACCATTTTTTTTTTTAGAGAAGTATCCTAATCACTTGACGTTAAGTGAGCTAAAAATCCCTTGGGTATTATGGGATAATAAGTGTGATTATGTTATTTCTGAGGATAGCGTAACCCTTTTTAGAAGGGATAACTTTGCCCCTTTTATAGGTGGCCCTGAGAATGACTATAGGCAAGTCCATGACTTAATAGTTTGTCAGTCCATTTTTTTATTTTTATTTTTTTGGTAGACTGATCAATGTGGGAAGTCTACTTGGGGATGTTGTTTTGTTTTTGTGGTCATGTGAAGCTGATCGATGTGGGAAGCTTCTGAGAGGGTGTTGTTCTTGTAGCAAAATTTGGGCATAGCCATCCTTCAAGGGAATGGTCTATAGTTTGCCTTGTATGTTTTGAGAGATATCTTTCAAGGGAACAATCTATTAATTACAATAATAATGTAGCAGTACTTCGAGGGAGCAGTCTACATTTATAGTTTATGACCTTTTGATATTTTGTTAGGCATCCCAGTTTTATGTTTTTTTTTTATTAACTAGATTTTTAGTCATGGACTAGACTATAGAGGTTTAGGGGTTTCCCATTTATTAGGACAAAGCATTAATGCAAAAAGGGTTAACTAATTTGTTTGTAAGGAAAAAGGGTTGAAAGGAATAGGAATGAGGATGACGGGGTTTGTTCCAAGGGACAAGCTCAAGTTAAACATCAAGTAAAAGATTACTTGATTAATAGTAGAATGGTTGTAGATGTAAGGCATTAAGGGGCTCAGGTTCTAGCTGGCCTTTGAGAGAAGACAAATGATAAGTCCCTGATCCATACTTGTGCATTATTATATAAGGTCTGATCTAATTCAGAGCAAACTTTCCTTGTTTGCTTCTTTCCATATTGGTCATGTGTCAGTTTTCTTTAAGGATGAGATCTCTAATTTTGAAATCTTGCTCTTTCAGATTTTTTTTGTAGGCACACTTGATGCAATGTTGGATGTGAAGTAGGTTAGCATGTTGGCATTTGATACAATGCCGAACATAGTTACTACAGTCTTGGTTAAGAGTGGGCCAATAATAGCCCAAGCAGAGGATGTGCTTTACAATCGAGTTACCACTGAAATGTCCCCCACAAATCCCATCATGGACTTGTTTGATGGTATGAGATATCTCAGTGGTGGTTAGGCATCGGAGAAGGAGGCCATTGAAACCTCATTTATAGAGAAGACCCCCTAACATGGTGTATCGAGTGGTACTCTTAATAAAATCCCACTGTCCATTGTTAGAGAGGTCAGGAGGAATGATAGAATAAGTCAAGTAGTCAACAAGTTGTTGATACCAAACATCATGTGGACTAGAGTGGTCAAGAGGAATTGCCCCCGAAGATGTTGGTTGAGATGTGCCCAAGATAGAAATCTTGGGTGTTGGTGGTGGAGAGGGCTTGGTGAATGGATATGTCCAAGGGGTAGAAACCTACTCTTTTCCTTTATCCTTTAGGGTTTGGGACCTGGTGGCCACATTAATAGTGTTGATTTCGAACAAAGGGGGAGAAGGTGGTAGAGGGACCATAGTCTCATGTTGGGATCCTAATTCAAGTGAGGAGGTTTGGGAGGCATGGGATGGTGTTGGTAGTTTGTCAAAAAAGTGGTCAAAAGGATCCCCAATGAGAAAGGTGTCCTTTTTTAGGTGTTGGCGAATGACAACCTTAAGAGCGCAACAATTCTCAATATCATGCCCAGGTGTGCAATGATACCAGCAGATTTGAGTGTCGTCGAACCAAGATGGTTTTGATCTGAGAGGTTGGTATGGCTTAATGGGCAGGAGAATGATGCTAGATGACTGCAACAATTGGCATAACAGTGAAGTATAGGAACCCACTAATGGGTCTGTGCTCCTTGTTGCAGTAGGGGTTGACAACTTCTATTTAGAAGTTGTAGGGGGAGTTTTTCATACCACCTTTTTAGTTGGTGGTGTGGCCACATGCGTAGATGGCACTTTCTTGGTGAGAGGTGTCAAAATTTTTGGAGGAAGTATGTTTTTGATGGGAAGAGGGAGTAATGGAGGTAGTTTGTTTTTATGAGGTGTTGGAATGGGGAGCACTCCTATTAAAGTGGAAGGATGTGGACCCAAGATAGAGGGCAATGGTGAAGGTGGAGGAGGATTAGAGTGATGTGGTTTAGCACCCTTCTTTAGTATGGTGCGAGGATCACTACTATGTGGGGCAAGGTTCAAATATACCTTCACTTGTGGGTGAGTGAGGTTTGATATCGGGTGAACACCGAGAGATGTAATCTGTTTCAGCATGGTGGACACCTATGAGGGTTTGGGTTCAGACATGGAAGGCTGAGCTTCTGATAACTTAGAAGTGGAAGCCCAATTTTTGTCAAAGACTTTGGGGTAATTTTTCATGGAAGGGTCAGTAGTATAAGATGAAGTGGGATGTGTAAGATAAGGAGCCTTAAGTCTCTCCCATAGCACCTCATGTTCTAGGTTCTTAGAATGGAGAAATCCTAAGTTTTGTGCCAATTGAGAGAAGGGTTTAAATGACATTGCGTGAGGTCTTACAGTCAATCTTTTGGAGGATTTGGGTGATTGCAAGAGTGGATACATGTGGGACATAGCAATAACAGGCCAAAGGTAAGAGAGAACCATCACCAGATCTTCCTCGGCTGAAGTGGGTGATGTGGCAAGTTATTCTCTCGGCGGAGAAGGGATTGGGAAATTTGGCTCTTCAAGCGGATAAAATGCAGGTATGATCATGCCTTCTACGTGTGTTCTAGGAGTGTGGAAAGTATGATCCTCTATTGGTGATAAGAAGGATGAGGGCAGGGATACTAGTGTTAGTACCATCAAAGCATCCTTCAATATGGGAGAGGTCAAAGTAGACTCTCTTACATGTGAAAGGGGGGTGGATGGAGGACTATCCTCCATCGGTGGAGGACAAATAGGAGAGGAAGGCTCCTCTAAAGGGTGAAGTAGAGGGATGATGGCCCCTTCTACATGAGGGCATGGGGTATGAATGGTAACTTCTTCCAATGGTAGAAGAAGAGGGAAGGTGGGGGCAAGAGGAACAAGTAATATAGGATCCTCACGAGGTAGAAGAATGGGTAGAGGAGGTGTTTGATGTCATGGGGGTGATATGGGTAAAATAGGCTCTTCTACCTGTGGTGGAGAAATGGGTTGACTAACCTCTTCATATTGTGGGAGAGGTTAGTTAGGAATGAAAGGAAAGACCATGTTGACCGTGCGTATGTTGCATTCTTGAGGGTCATCGACCATGGTCTGAACATTGTTTTGACTTGGGGGATGGTTAGGAAATGTTTACCTAAAGACATCTATGTTTTGGTTGGCTGGCACATTAGGGTTATCCAAAACAAGGTCCCCTTTGTATAACATGTCTTGAACAATGTTTTTTAGGGTTTTGCAATTATTTGTGTCATGACCCTTGACACGATGATAGTTACAAAAGTCATTTTTCCTATACCACGTAGGGATGGCTCGTGAGGGGTCAAATTGGATAGGTGGTCAGAATTGAGGGAGATTAAGGACCCCCTGCTTCACTAATTTATCCAATATGGAAGCATATGATTCTATTATTGGAGTGTATTGTCATTGTTCATACCATTGTTGGAATTGTCTAGTGATGTTTTGCAATGTCGAGGGCTCAGATTGGTTGGTTGTGGTAGAAGATGGTGATCTAAGGGCCATAGCATTCACTGATCCCTCAGACATGGGGTGAGAAGAAAATTTGGAAGAAGAAGGGTCATTGGCTTTTGTGTTGGTATTTTTACTATGCAATTTGACCCTGTCTTCCTCGACTGCATGGAGTTCAAGCTTTCGGGCCATGGTGAAAGCTTCATCGAATGTGCAGAAAGTTTGAACCTGTAAAGTGGATGAGATGTGCTTGGCACATGCTCTTGAAAAGAGCTCAATGAGCTCAGGTTGAGGTAGTGAGAAGGAGAGTTGGTTAATCAAACCTCTCCAATGGGCGATGAAGTCAGCTATTGACTCATCCTCAAATTGTCTAATAGAATAAAGGTCTGTGATGGAGACCTTCTTGGTAATATTGATTGAGAAATGATCAAGGAAAAGCTGAGTGAGTTGAGTGAAGGTGAAGAGAGAATGACTGGTAATGGAGCTATACCAGTCAAGGGTGGCACCAGAAAGTGTCATAGGGAATTTGCAAAGTAATAATGCATCATCGTGTGCTATGAGGTAGCAAGCGTGTCTAAACGCTCGCAGATGTTGTTGTGGGTCCTCTTTACTTTGAAAGCAAGTAAATTTTGGGAGTTCCCAGTGGCTAGGGTATGGTCAAATGGGAATTGAAGGGTGAATGGGTTCGTTGTAAATTTGTTCATATGAAATAACACTCCTTGAACCTAAAACAAATGTCTCAAGGTTAGACATCTTATCCATCAGCATCTTAATTAGATCGGTAGATGGATTGGCATGAGGGGCACCCTCTAAGTTATAGTGTAATTGGAAGGCTTGGGAGGGGTGTATGACATACTTGGTTGTATTTGTGTAGATGCAACATACTAATAGTTTGTCAGAGGGGCCGATGATGAGGCCATGGGGACTTGTGCCACAAAGTTGGAGGGTACAACTTGACTAGACACCGCCAAGGGTGGTTGAATGGTGGTGACATTAGTTAAAGGGTAAGTGGTCACTCTCATGTTTATAGGTGCAGGAGTGGATGGGATAGAGATAATCAAGTTCTGGAAAGGTGTCAAACTTGGTTGAATTATTTTCAGTTGAGGGGGTACGAAAACCCCGATGGAGGTAGGGCCAGAAAGGATAGAAGGGGAGGCCAAATTTTGAACATTGGCCATGGTTGGGTTAGTGGTCGGGATAGTGGCCTGAGTGACCATAGGTTGGGTAGAATATGCTGTTGATATCATTGCCTCTTTAGCCAAAGAAGTTGGCATCCTATAAACAGGGTTACCCGAAGGATCTCGTGTTTGGCTTCTAGCAAGATAATGTTGGATAGCATTGACATTGTGGTCAAGGAATCTCTCAAATTATTGATCCCCTTTAGGAACAATAGGAGGTTGATCGGGGGTAGGTTGAATAGGTGTATGTTCGGTGTCTGAAGTATACTCCATTAGATGACTTGGCATGAAGGGCAAAGGTGGGAGTGGCTGTTGACTTGTGTGGTCAACAAGAGATTTGGCTTGACTGCGTGTCAAAACCATCCAAAGCAAAATGGGTTTAGGTTCTAAAAACTATGTGTTTTAGTTTTAGAAAACTAGAATTTGTGTTAATCAACAAGAAATTTGGGTTTTAAGCTTGTTATTTGGAAAGAAGTTTTATTGATAGTGACCGATGTCGATTGTTTAACTGATATCGGGTATAAAATATTGCTGATGTCGGTGGAGAAACCAATGTCAATTTCTATATAATTCCAAAAACACAGAAGATTGATAGTTTTTTGGAAGAAAAAGATATTCTGAGTTGTTTTGGACTTTATAATGGTACGACCTTACCAACTCAAACACTCAGATAAAAATATTAGAATAGATGATTAGGCAAGCAACCTCTAAAACATTAGATTCCTAGGAATGAGTTTTAAAGTCATGGTGGATTATGCCTTAAGACAATGTTGGGAGTTGGGCTTGTAGAATAGGTCCTAGAGAGGAAGTCTATGGCTAGTTTTAGGTTGTGTTATGGTGCTCAAAAATATCTGTGTTAGGGTTAGTACATGGCCTAGTGCTGGGGCTTGCTCCCTTTACTTCATGAACCCAGAGCCAAGCTGGGCTGCTTAGCCAAAATATACCTTCCCTATAGTTTATACTCTACCAGAGAATAGAGTGGGTCCTCCTCTTGGTGGTGAAATCCAAGTAGGATCACTGGGTGGGGTAAGGTATCTGCTAGGTGATGAAATCCTAGACATGCCTTGTCTCAAATAATTTTATGTGTTTTATTTGAAGTGATTGTGGTTTGGTTGTGTAACATTTGTGCACTATGATTCATTCATAATGCTTTAATTACTAAGTGGGCTAAGTATGCATTCAAGAAAGAATGAAATGCAGTAGTTTTTAACCCAAATCGAAAAATGTTATTTAAATGCAAACAAATGAAGAAGAGGTAAAGAGTATGATTTTTTCACTACTCTATGATACATGCAAGAAGTTACAAGAAGAAAAAGAGATGTTCTTTTTAACTTCTGCTAATGGTTTCCTTTTGAAATAAAGAGATAGAACAGGGGATGCAAGAAGAGAATATTTTTCTAATGCATCTATATGAAAGTTTGATTTTTTAAAATAAGAAGAATGAACCCAAGGAAAACTCCAAGTGTCCCACCAGGCGTGCTAGAATGTTTCTCTATATTTTTGCTAATTGCATTAAGATAAGGAAGAAATTAAGGTTAAGAGTTTTGGGTTTGACATTACCCGGATTTAGTGCGCACCATATCCAAGCTTTGTGGGAGCTCCTCTTTAGTTGTGGAGGAAACACCTGCAGTAAGAAAGAAACTTAAACAAGAAAAATGTTAAAATAAGATATGGTGGACTGCCAAGCTACGCGCTCAATCTCAAAAGGGTGAAGCTCCCTAAGGGATGACAGTCCACTATTTAAAGAAAAGAGTGTTGTATAAAAAGAAATGATAAAAGACTTAAAGAAATGGAAAGGTGGAATGTTGTGTACATGTTCCCTATAGTCTTAGAATGTTATAGATTGTTGGATGAAGGTTTTGTCTGGTCTATGGGCTATTTAGATAGGTTTTCTAATTAACACAGTCACCGATGTCGATTAGTCTACTGAGGTCGGTCTGGAATTCTACCAATGTCAGTTGGGTTGCTGATGTCGAAAGGGGAAGTGGGATTTGGATGGGTTTTAGAATATTTTTGTAATGGATAGAAGAGTTTCTAGGAATTTAGAGGTTTATGTAGGGTTTCGGGAAGGTGAATGAGGCATGAGGAAGGGTAAGGTAGAGGATAGGTGTGAAAAGAGAGTAAGAATAAAATGAAGGCCTTTCAGCCCCTCCACTAAAGAAGTCAGGTCTCTTAATAGTATTTAGAAATATCAAATGGAAACTAATTAACAATGTATTCTAAAATATTGAAATGAGAAGCAGAATACTTAGCTCTATTAGGTGAAGAACTAGAGGTGTCATAATGCTTATTCCCATTGTGGCTGATGTTGAGGTCCTCGTACAATGTTTCAATCCAGTCTCTAGAATGACTTGTGTAGAGCTTCGGTAGCCAGGAGAATGATAGTCAAATTCTAGTGCTTGAATTAGAATGTGTGTGCAAAAGTGCAAGAAGGTCAGGGGAGCTCAATGTTAGAGCTAGGCTTATGTAACCAACATCAGCGATCCCATCGGCATTGGCCGAGGGTTGACCAATGTCAAAAGAGAGAAAATAGGTAAAAGATCTATTTTTAGCTCTTTGCCCATTTCTCCACCCACCAAGTGCCTTTTCCATTGGAGAATGGTCAAAACACAGGATTATGAGGCACGGGAGTTGGTTGGGAGGTTAGGATGGAGTGAGAATAGGTCATGGGTAGTTAGGATTTAGATGACCTAGTCTCAGGGTGACTCATAGGCTAAGAAATGGTCTTAGGGTGAGGTGTCTAGGTGAGGTGTCCAAGGTGAAAGGGGTTCAAGTGTGGGTTAGGAGTGTTAACATTTAGAAAGGGACCAAGGGTGGGTTGACATGATATTGGTGTCTACACTATGAGAGTATCATAATAAGGTTTGGCACTCCTACTATTATTTTAGATAATGCTCTTGACTTTATGGGTTATAAGATAGCTAATTGGATAAATAGTAATGGAATATTCTTGAGCACTTAATCTAAATATTACCCTCAAGGTAATGGGTTAGTTGAATCCACTAATAAGAATCTGATTAGAATCATCAAGAGAACCTTAGAGACTAACCAAAGAGCTTGGCACACCAAATTGAAGACAACCTTATGGGATGATAGGATAACTCCCAAGAGCTCAATAGGGAATTCTCCTTTTATGTTTGTCTATGGAAGGGAAGATCGGTTGTCTATCTCTCAAGAGTTATCTAATTTAGAGTTAGCACATCAATTAGAGTTACTTGATAATACCCCAATGGAGGTGAGATTGATATAATTAATGGGGTTGCAAGAGACTATAGATAAATCTCATCAAGCTATGGAGCATCACCAAGTACAAATTAAGAATTATTTTGATAAGAAGGTAACTACAAGATCATTTGAAGAAGGTGACCTAGTATTAAAATGGGACGAAGATAAAGAAAAACTAGTGAGACATACCAAATTTGGTACCCTATAGAGCAAACCATATGTCATCATCAGGTGCAAGAAAATCAACTCTTTCAGTTAGCAACGATGAATGGAGAAGATTTTCCTATCCCTATGAATGGGATACATTAGAAACCCTACCATTGAGAATTGAAGGTTACTTTTGTAAATATTAGATTAGGTGTGTGTTTCCTTTCTTATTGTGTTGTGTTCCAATAAGTGCTTGTGAAGCACATGTGTGTTTTTATTTTGTGTCTTTTTATTTTAGTTTTTTGTTGTTATTATGTGTTATCAAAGGGTAGTTTATATGTCAAACCTATATACTTGTGACTTTTTAACCTAATAGACAAGTTTAGGCAACTGGTCATGGCATAGTAAGCATACCACCCTTAGGAAATCACCAAGAATGTTGACCATTTTTACCACAGGTTAAAATGGGTCAATCCCCTATAGTTAGAATCTTGTATATGGGAATTTTATAATTTCATAGGGTATATTTTAGTGTATTTTATGTCATTTCATATACCATTCTAGATTTGGTCATAGCCTAGCTTAGTCCTTATGTCATTTGGTGTCTTAGGGGTCATTTTAGAATCATATATGCAAGTGGTAGGTTTTCATGGTGACAAGCACTTGCAAGAACAAGTTTAGAAAAGCTTAGTTTACACTTAGGAAATATTTCAACTATTTGGCTAAGTGTTAGAGTTTTTTTGGACAAATTGTCTACAACAAAAGTATAAGGCAAAATTCTTTCAGGGAAATTGTCTCGAAGGTAAAATATTAAGGACATAAAATTTTCAAGAAAATTATCCAAGATAACTTCCCAGAGGACATATTTATTTCAGAAAAAATGTCTAAGGTAATCTTTTCAAAGACACATTTTAGTTGAACAAAATGTTCAAAATAAAAGGTCCTTGTCAAAAACCCAAAGACATTTCCATCGAGCAAAATGTTAAAGACAATATGCTCGATGTAAAGCTCTAATGGATTTTAATGGTTTCATAAAAATTGTTTGTCCAAGCCTTCAAAATTTATCCAAGAAAGATCTCACAATGTTCATAAGCTCATGGGGACATGGACCAGATTGATAAAATCTTATAAATTCATCAGGACCTTGAAAGATTGAATCAAAATGAATTGGGCAAGTAAATGAACTAGACTATCATTGGGACATCATAAAGAACCAGACTAGACAACATGTTTGTGCATTTGATAAATGATCTTAGGAAGCCTCATGTGACCATTAGACCATGCATGATCAATGTCCTTAGTGACAAGATCATTCTCTACAAGTTTCATATCTTGATGAGTCTTATACCTCAAGATTTTAGCCTTCAAAGTTTAGCTTGTTGCGTCTAAGGGGCTAGGTCATCCTGAACATCACATGGAAACACACTAGTCATCTTGTTTGTGATTTTAATAAATGCACCTTAGAAAGCCTTTCAAGACAAAAGGATCCAGTGCCATACATTTCTTCATGCTAGGATGTTGGGTCCCCTTTTGTTCAAATACATGGGTCGTGCCAACCTAACAAACCTCAGTGTAGAGTGACCCTTGGATCAATTACACCTCTTTTTGTACATTTTGGTGGTAGTTGGAGGAATCCCCATGGATATCATGCCAAATAGTGGGTAGTTATACAATACCAAACTTCTTTATATACATCCTTGTCATGACTTGTATGAGGTGGCTTAAGATGCATAGATATTGAAAGAGTGGGGAAAGTAGGAAAGTAACTCCAAGGGATAGCTTGGCATATGACATGTGATCATCCTACTTAGATAGCATCATGGAGTTGATAGACTAGCAATATCCCATCACTTGGTACATGCCCAATCAACCTGACAGAAGGCAGCCATTCACCTATAAAAAAGGACTCATTTTGTTGAGAATAGGAGAGGAGAAAATTATAGTGAAGCTTTGGAAAAATAGAGAGCCAGCCATAGTATTTTCCTTCTACATATTATTTATAGAATCTATAATTTATAGCCTAACCTCGCATGTGAGCTACTGGGCATGATTAAATTACTAAAGAGAAGCATTATGGAAATGAAATGTTAAGTTCTTGTTTTATAATCTATGGGATGTATTTCTCATGAGTTAGTTTCATTTAAGTTTTTCTCAAGTAGTCTTATAGTATTATGGAATGGATGTTCAACCTAGTTTTTAATGGCATCCTTATGCCATTAGCAAACCCAACCAACCTATAAGTACATTGAGTGTTGAGCTAGAATACTTTAAGGATCCAAGATAGGCACTTAGAGCACCACCATGAAGATAAACCACTTACACCTTAGGACTTTCACCAATAAGTAGGTTTATACCTATTGAACTCCCTCCTTGAAGGACTTAGTACCAGAAGGCCAACTAACTCCATTGGAAATGGCCTAGGTCCCTTAAAACTTTAGTTGTATCATATTACAACTAGCCTAATGTGAGCCCGATCCTTTTGCTACTACACTTTAGGTGAGCACACCAAGTTTGTGCCTAGTGTGGAATTGATGCCAATGTCATAACATAGTTAAATGATATGTGTCAGACCTTTTTACCTTTTTCCTTAGCTTCCCCAAGTCTATAACTAAATTGGTATGATAGCTAAGCACATGACCAAGTGTAAAAACTAGTCAGGTAATATTTTCTAAAACATTTTCATTCCATTGCTAGGACTCGTGTTGAATTTTGTTGATAAAATGGTGTAGTAGAGTGATGATATGACTATCACTCAAAAATATCAAGCACTGGTCAGAGCAAGTCAAAGATAGTTTCATGTAGAACCATCCTATATGAAAAAGATAAAATCCATGGAATGGGTAAAAACTAACTAGTATGATTTTTTGTATGAAGTGATCTTCTATGAGCTACCTAAGCATGTGTACTGATGGTTAGTTACCTACACTACTACTATAACGTATATCTATAGCCAGTGGCTTGAGTGGATAATAAAGCATTTAGAAAAGCCAGAGAGCCTGGATGAAGTTTGGATGTGTGTTATGGATAAGTGGTGGAGTGGTGTATTGAACATCTACATGTTAGAGTTTATAGTGTTAACCTTCTCATGCCCAGAGGAAATAGATTATGAGTTTCTTTGCAAACCAAGGGGCATATTCATAAGAGAGCTCAATAATGAACTAAATAAGCTTTAGATGGATTATGATATAAATTATATAAAAATGGAAGGCTAAAGTCCTTGCATATATGAGAAAGTGTAGAAGGTGAGAAGGGGAAGTATAGGTAAGGTGCAATGGAATATGAACAACAACTTGACACCTGAGAGAATTGAAGGTTGAACTATGGTAAGTGAAGGAATGGGCTAATAGAGGATCTAGATCTCTAAAGTGTTGAGAGGACCCGTAGAGAGTGAGAAGGGCATAGGGAAGGATCCTTTAATTTAAAGAAACATGAAGAGGGAGAAGAAGAAGCATGTGACTAGTCTCATTATTTGGGTATAGGATACAGGGAGTTCTTACAAGAAGTGGTGCTTGAGAACGTGCCAAAATTACTTACCCCTTTTAAACATGAAATGTGAGCTCATGTATTGAATTCCCCATTTGAAGATATAATAATGGTAACTAAACCCATTATCAATATGGACTTTGGTAAGATTCCAGATTTGAATCAAGAATTTTTTATTGAGCAAGTAGTTTCTTATGAGGGGCTAAGTGATGATATGGTGGATCTAACAACCACCAATCCAAAAACCATGAACCCAAGCACAATCATTCCCATGTATAAAATGTCAACTATACCAACTAGGAAATAGTCTAGAGGAAGTGGCATTGTGCCACAAGTGAGCGATACTATACTAAAAAGTTTGAATATGCAACTGAAAACATTAATATCAACACCCATACCTACAATTGGAGTCAATAGAGGGCCACTTCCAACATATATATAAGGCTTGGCCCCTCAAAACTTGGTACCAACCATTAGCAAGTCTACTAAAAGATGGCCATGTACTTACCTCAGTATCACAAAGTTTAAAATACCATAGATCATGTGCTAAATTGTGAATTATAATGGTAAGCTTAGGGTATCACTCAGCCCAAACACAAGGCAACACAATTTATGACCACTTTATTGGATCATGCCCAAACATGGCATTAGAAGTTTGATCCAAACTAGGTTATGGTTGATTACGATATGCTAAAGGAAGCCTTTTTGAATGAGTTTGATATCCATGAGTTTAAGTACTAGAGAATCCTGGTGCTCAAAGAAATTAGCCAAGGGTTATATGAAAGTGTGCACCTATATGATGCATGATTTAAAACTCTACTCTCTAAACTTTCATATGATATTTATCATTTCCAACACACATAATGGTTTTTTGGTGGCCTATTGGTGCCTTTTATATGTGCTTTGTCCATGAAGACTTTCATAAAACCCCATATAGCACTTGAATTTGTACTCTGGGCCAAGGCAATAGGTAGCTCTGATACTATATTCAGTCCATTCAAGGAAGCATAGATTTTGTCAATGTCTTCTTAGTTTAAAAAAATTGACCATTGGGTAGGTGCATGACACTCATAGTGGGTTATGGTGCTATGACTATGAGATAGAGGGTCATAACAAAAATAACTACCTATGTAAAAATAACCATGCACTACTTCTCAACTATGAATTTTTTCATGGAGTATATGACTCCTGAAACTACCCTTTATTATAGTGTGTTAGCCAAGTAAACACCAACATTTGCTATAACATGTGTGATGATTATACACACTCAATAATATATTTTATGGTTATCAATGAGATGCACCATAATATAGAAAGAGGTGCAAGGTAGGCAATGACATCAGGTGGTAGTTAGGCAAGTTAAGGAAATGAAGGCTATGGCTAGAACAACATGGGTTATTAGAACTAAAGAGGTGTGCATAGATAAGGAGGTGGACATGATTGAGGAAGATTCCCACCATGATCATGCTATAAGATCAAGTCGACTGAACACTACCAATGTGATATCCCTACATACCTAATGTGTGGGTATTATCGAGGGCCACATGAAGTCAAAGAATGCCTATACTTGTATAAAAAGTTACTCAAGGTTAACCTAGCATAGACAGATGTGTTGTGATGATTAATTATAACTTAAAGGGGGATAAATGGGCCCCTAAGCCCCAATAGACTCATAAGGTGCCACTAAGGTATATGCCACTATAATAAGTGGGTTCACCACTCAATCACCCACTATGACAAACCAAGATCTATGCTTGGAGTATGGTGAATCAAGCCACACCAAGCATGTAACATAGTTAGAGATAAAAGTTACACCATACCCTGAACCTACTCAAAAAAATGACATCTTACAACAAGCCATGAGCATGATACAAGACTTGCAAGGCAAACTTCAATTGGCCAAAGATTTAGAGGCAAGGGCCACCACTTTATGCAAGAAGTAAGATCACCAAGAAATTGAACTACAAGAGTTAACTGAGATCTTACACCTCTTATAGATTGAAGGGATGCTACCACTATTGAAGGACTTGTTTTGAAAGTATACAAGAGAAGAACTAGCACAAGAGGCCTCATCTCAAGTAATAAAATTTATTGCACTACATATGGAGTAGGCATGTAAGGTTAGGCATACTCAAAATGCTGAGTATGACTAAGAATTATTAATAGATGCCACCATCAATGGATGGTTAGTCTGTGAAGTACTGGTGGATATGGACTTTTAGGTTAATATCTTGACCAAAAATGCCTAGGAAAAGATGAGATGACCACCCTTGAGACCTTCACCTCATACGTTGTTGATGGCTAACAAAACTCACGTGAAACCTATAAGTATCTTGAATGACACCATTTTAGATATCATGGGCACCACATTCCATGTAGACTTTGAGTTCATCGAGTTAGCAGAAAAGGATAACTGCCCATCACTTTTGGGAAGGCCATGGTGCTATGCCAATAATGTAGACATGCACTTTAAGAAGCATTATATGAATTTCATCAATAAGGAGAGGGTGGTGATCCCCCTTTAAAATGATCAAGGCCCCCCTATATAGAGATTGTTGATATCAAGGATGAGATCAACCACATCTATAACATCATGGTGTAAGGCACTAAGAAGTTCAATCCTACTGACTAAGGCATGCTCACATGGGAAGATAGACAATCAACTTCTGATATAACTGATGCAATATGTGAACATTGGGTTGAAGAGGCATATGAGGTGACTAGGCAAAGGTGATACCTAGTATGTATATTTGTGCTAAGACTAGTCAAGATAGGGGTGGTAAGGATTGAGCAACTCTAGAAGAAGTGGGTCCCCATGCCAAAAAGAAGGGAAAGAGAGTACTCCAAATTAGTAAGGTGAAGATTTTAGTGCTTCTAAATTATCAGGGAAGCTAGCTTATTGATAAGTATGTCTAAGACATTGAAGCTTGAATCCTAAAGGAAATTGATTAAATGGGTGCACTAGTGTCCACTCTAAAGAGTAATACCACCTGATAGTGGGCAACACAGAGATATGGCTTGCCAACCTAGTGGGACATGAAGGTAGCAATATGCACTAGGTTTGGCAAGAGTAATGAAGATCTAGACATACATGCTTACATCAGTAATTCTAACCCAATTTCACATGTGCATCTATGCAAGGAAAAGTGGACTATTTGTGGTGAGAATTTACCATGAGGCCTATGGGTACCCACCTTTAATAGGACCTTGAGAACATGGGTGTGAGTGTGGTATAATGTAAATGAGACATGCCATAAGATATGAAATAGGGAGGTTCTCAAGGATAAGTTCATACATACATTATGCTTTTATTCATAGAGCCTTGAGCTACTAGAGAAATTTAAAGTCATCTACAGAACTATATTTTAGGACACAACTATCTTAGAAGATTGCTTGAAGGAGATGTTTAGGGATAAAGGACTAGCACTCCCCATATTCTTTGAGGAGATGACACTTCATCGTGAGTCCAGTGAAGAAGATTATGATACCTAGAAGGAGAATAATTGGAAGGCTCTAATAGGTAAACAAAATTTTATATGTCTCATGGATGATAGCTCCCTAGATGATGGAGACCCAACACATCTTCAAGTTGAGATAATGGACAGGATGAGGGAGGTTGAAGACTCTTATAAATAGAAAAATGAACCCTACTATGCATCACTCAAGACCACCAAAGTAAACATTAGCATATAAGGTGAGCTAAAGATCACCACTATAAGCCCTTACTAGTTTGAGTTAGAAATGACATGAATTGTTGACCTCTTAAGGGAATTCTAGGACCTCTTCTAACATAGCTATAAGGACATGAAGGTCACCCACCTTTCACTTGGAAAAATGAGCATCAAGCTAGTGGATGGTGTAAGGCTAGTCAAGAAGTGCCCATATCAAATGAATCCTAGTATTTGTACCAAGGTAAAGGCAAAGATCAATAGAATGGTGGTTTCCAGTGTTATCTACTCGATATAATAATTTGGGTGGGTAAGTATGATTGTCATCAATATCAAGAAATATGTGCACATAATATTTATGTCAAATATAGGATGTTGAATTCCACCTATGTCAATGACCCATTCATTAATGAAATCTTAGATAGAGTCACAAGTTGTGAAATCTACACTTTCACTATTAGATTCCTAGGCTACCAGTAAGTGCAAATTAAAGAGGAGGATAAGCCCAAAATAACCTTTATGACTGAATGGGGTTTTTTTGCATATAACATGATGCCCTTTGGACTCAATAACATTCCATCCATGTTCTCTATGGTAGTGATCACTACTTTTAAGGACTTTATCCATAAGTTCCTCCAAGTATACCTTGATGACTAGATAGTGTATGGTCTTGTAAAAGACCACTATGACAAACTGTGCCTCATGTTTGAAAGGTACAAATAGATCCATATCTCTTTGAATCTAAAGAAGTGCATCTTCACAATTCCATTTAGTACATTTCTTAGGCACATCATTTGCAAGGATATATTGATTGTTGATCCCACAAAGATAGTTATAATAAACTAACTCTAGACCCCTTTAATATAGAAAGATGTGTGTACCTTGCTAGGCCATTCTGGCTACTATATAAAGTTCATTCGAGACTATGCAAGGATTATAGCACCTCTAGAAGATCTCTTGTGAAAGGATGGGCCATTCTACTAGGGTGATTCACAAGAGGAAGATTTTGAGACACTAAAATTAAAGATAGTTAGTGCACCAATTCTATAATTTCTTAACTAAATAACCCCTTTTCACATCCACATCGATGTTTTAGGCTCCACCATTGATACCATATTTGTGCAACTAAGTGAAGGTAAAATGGACCACCCCATCTCCTTTAAAAGTAAAAAATTGATATAGATTGAGTAGAACTACACCACCATCAATCATCAGGCACTAGAAATGGTCTATGCCTTATAAAAATTTAGACAATATCTACTAACAACCCCATTGATATTATTCATAAATCATGAGGAGATTAAGTACCTAGTGAACAACCCTATTTTGCATGGGTATATATGTAGATGGGTTGTTCTCTTCTAGGAACTTGAATTTTTTATTATGGTTAAGCCTAGGTATCAAAACATGGGGCCAAACCATTTATTCTACATCAACTCTGGTGATGCAGTGGTACTAATTGAGGATGACATGTCAGATTCATAGCTATATAGGGTTTAGAAAATTCCTAAGGATCTAGTGGATATTGTGGATTTTCTAACATCAGGGTTGGTACCAAAAACCATGCCCACCAAGGAGAATAAATAGCTTGCTATCTCCACTGCCCCCTTCCAGCTCATCGAAGGGGATCTCTATAAACTAAGGATGAAGTCTTAAACTTTTGTGTTTTGGAACATGAAAACACATGTGATGTATGATAGCACACTGATAAGCCTAACCATTAGGATGAGATTCCTCTCATCCCCATCCTCTCCCAACCACCATTCAAAAAATGGGCCATTGACTTTATTGGACCAATCACTCCTATAACATGGTGCATAAGTGCTAGATATATTTTGAAGGCTACTAATTATTTCACCAATTGGGCCAAAGTTGTGCTAGCCAATAACTGTACAACCATGATAGCTATGCAAATTATTTGGGAAAACATCATAAGTTGATATAGATGTTTGATAAGTTTGACTAGTGACAAGGGCATTAACTTTATCAATGAGATGGTGTACATCCTTCTGACTAAATACATGGTAACACACCAAAAAACCACCCCATATCATCCCCAAGCCAATGACACGGCTGAAGCCTTTAACAAAATATTAGGAATGTGCCTAATGAAGATATGTGATGTTGGTCATAAGGATTAGGATGATGATGTCTATACAGTCCTTTAGGTATACCATATGACCTATAAACACCTAAACAAAGCCACACCATTCCAATTGGTGTTTGAAACTAAAGCAATGTTTCCTAAGGAATTCATAGTGCCCTCCTTGTACGTTACATGAATTAGTTTCATAGATGACTAGGACTCCCCAAGTGCAAGGTTGGAAGATTTAGAGTGCTTAGATGAGACACATGACTAGGCTAAATGGAGCCAATAGATTGAAAATTCATGCCAAAAGTGATGGCATGACAAGCACATCAAGCATTAAAAACTAACGAAAGGAGCATTGGTGTTGCTTTATGACTCCAAATACTTCAAGCACTCAGGTAAGTTGCAAATTTGGTGGATGGGTCCTTATATCATACATCACATCTTAGAAATTTGTGCATGTAAGCTACACATGTTGTCTAATGAGATTCTCCCTAGTAATTTCAATGACAAACAGTTAAATCCATATCGATAGTAGTTTGGTGCTCATACCAAGGAAACTTGGACTTTCTGGTGAGTAGTTAGTTTAGTAAGTTAACTATAGACACAAGAAAACAACACACTTATAGTTTTTGATGACTAAATGCCTCAAGATCCCATAAAATTTATTAAACCTCCCAAAACCCCCTTAACCAAACCAAATCATTATTCTCCTAGTCACATAATATCATTCAAAATCACTATTTGAAAGTACTATTCACCATCACTATTCACTATGGGACCCACTATGACTATTCATGATGACATGGTATGTGACATGTCAAGTGACATGACAAGTTATATGGAAGGTGATATGGCAAGTGACATGGCTCAAGAGTGATGTGGCTTGATGTGAGACACCATACCCAACTTGAGACCCTTTCCCAAAGTTCCTAATGACCTCATTTCAGCATCACAAAGTTCCCCCCTTGAAATATAGTGAATTTACCCTTAATGGATCATCATTAAACATATATTTTGTCTTCCCACATGAAAATATACTTTAAAAGAGATACCTACCTCTTTAAGACTTTGGAAAAGACAAAGGGCACCCATTTTTTATTTCTTAGCCCAAATTAGAGACTCTCCAAACTAAATGGGAATATTCCACAACCTCACCTTGGAATTTTCATCCCCCACATTGAAAATGGCACCTCATTTGGTGTGTCACCCCTTTAAATTCTTTTTTGAAAGCAATAAAGGATGGGGAGAAGTCTTTTGTTTCATTTAAACCCATGTACATGATTCCCATTCAAAATTGGATTCATGTGCAAGGTGGGAGACACACTAATCCAAAAGGGAGACTTATGATCAAGGTGAGAATATAAGAAACCTCATCCTTGACTTATTTATGAGCCCCACTTGGAAAAATTTTAATTGCTTCACTATTCCACAATTTTGGCATGTCTCCCAACATCAAATGCTATAAATACCCCCTCTCCTTCACCAAAGGTTAAGTTGGAAGTTAGCCATTGGTTATCAATATTTTGTTTCAGGTTTATAAATAAGGTTATCATCTTGGAGTTCATAATAATTTAAGATGTCATCATCATCTTGAAATAATAAAGAGCTAAAACATCAGAGTTCTATCGAAGGTCTACCAAAATTTCCTCAACAACATCAACACCAACATTCTTCTTCAAGTTTGGAAGGTAACCTTGGTTTTATTTATTGTAATTTATTTTATTATCCCTCTTGGCATATTATTTCTTGACTTCCAAACACACCCTTTGGCCTTCTTCTTCTCTTGTCCTCCATATCTTTTCCCCTTAGCCTCTTCATTTTCCTTTTCCCTTTATCCATTTACCTCTTCTCCCATTTTCTTATTTACCATCTTCACTCTCTTTATCCTCTTACCCTTTTTCCACCTTAATCATTTGTTACCTTATCCTTTTCAACCTTCACCCCTTAAACCTTTTCCATATCAAACCATTTTACAACCCAAAACACATCACTCTTTTGACCCTTGCCATTTCACCAAACCAAGAACTAAAACCTTATTTTTAACTAATTTTCAACAATTTTAATTATTCAGACTATTTGCTTTAGTTTAATAATCTTAACAAAGAATTTAGTTTTAATTAATTAAATTTGGGTTATTTTATATATTTAATTTTAGTTTGTTTTTTTAAATACATGTTTTTTTAATCTATCAAACTTAAGTGTTAAAATTATGTGGATTGACAGCCTCCTAAAAAGCTTTCACTTCTAGGATCTAGTTCATCCTAGGCAATCCACACATCTACTTGTCTAAGAAACAAGTTTATTTTAGTGTTTTATTATTTTTAGGTCATTCTCCCAATACAAAGAGGATTTCTCCACAATCATTTGGTCTCAATGCATGCACATTCAATAGGTTTTTCTACATAGCTATTCCTAGTTTCTTTCTTTTCAAATAAAATTTAAAAAAAAAAATGAGAAATATTTTGGCACGCCCGGTGGGACCCTTGAGTTTTATTGGGTTCATTAGTTTTCTTAAGACATTTATAAATGCATTAGTGAAAAAATCCATTTAATTACATTAGTAAAAAAATAAAAAAAATCATTTAGTTGTATTTTTAATTGCATGTTTAGTTGCATATTCACTTACATTTTTAGTTGTATACTTTCTTGCATTTTTAGTTTCATTTTTTTTTTTTAATCTTTTATTTCTTGAATTTTATTTTTTTTATTTTTCATCCTTGGGATAGATTGCATTTTACATCTTGCATTTAAGTGAATTTTAGCTATTTCGTGTTTCCATTAAAAGACACCAAACTCTTCTTTTGGGTTAAAATTGAGTGCATTCATGGTATTTCTTGCTTAATGATTAGCTCACATATATTAGTTAAACACATTATGAATTAATCATAGCATGCATATGTTACACTACCAAACCACACGCACAAATTAAACATCAAAACTTATTTGAGACAAGGCCCATTGAGATTTCATCACCCTTTAGATCACCTTACCATATCTGATTATCCCACTTAAATTTAATCACCAAGGGGAGAACCCACTCCATTCTCTAGTGGAGTATAAAGTCTATACAAATGGTATATATCGACTAAGTGCTCATATTAGTTGTGGGATCGTGAAGTGAAGGGAGCAAGCCCCCAGTACAAGGCCACATACCTAGTCTAGTATAGATTATTTGAGAACCAAAATTCAATTTAAAACCATCCTTATATGAATTTTTTATCACCTAACTTATAAGCCAATTTCTCCTTTCACATTCTTTAAGGCATAAGCCAAGAGTGATTTAAAATAAATTCTAGGATTAATTGCACTTTTAGTATGTGATTTGTTTACTTTGGTTTTTTCTTTGTTTGATAATTATGTGAGGAAAGAGGTTCATTATCCATTTCTAAATTTCTCATATGGTCTTAACCAAACAACAATTGAAAAACCAAAACAACCCACCACCATCTTCTTCTTCATCCTCATCCATGGATTATACCTCAGACATTGATAGATTACCCAATACTTCAACACACCATTTTCCCCCACCTACAATACCTAAAATAGTATCTAAAGGTAATTCAAATTTTACCACCTTTCTAGACAATAATCTAGTTGTTTTATACCACTATTTTAATACCTTAGCCTACCATACTTTGATGGCTTATGATCCAACGTATGGTATACCACACCACCTTATGGCTGGTGTTACATCATCCCACCCTTTTTTTAGCCAAACTTCATCTTATACCATTGGTCCATCTACCACCATCACCCAAAAAAATATTACCCCAACCAATACTTCTATCATTGGTTCAAATTTACCCCTTGTCACTTCTACCCTTTTTCCTGGCATGGTGTCTTCCACACCCATATCTACCACTCCCTTTAGCTTAACCAATATACCAACCTTAACCCCCTTTCAAAACTTGGTGTTCTCCATAACATAAACACTTCCCCCTACAATCACTTTGGTCACTACTCACCTTCAACTAACTTACCCACTAATCACTTCAATGCCATACATAACCCCCCCAACATCATGCCTCCAACACCTATCTATGACATATTATCAATATATTCCTAACACATAAGTATACATACCTTCACCTTCAACCCAATCTTATGTGACCTCATACACACATATGACATCATCTTAACCATCTACTATTTATTCCCATGTCACCCAACCCCAATAAAATGTGCCATATACCTATCCAACCCAATAACTACAAACAGACTTGGTCAAGATTCTAATGGAGAAAATGAATACCCTTGAGACATCCATGTTAGGATCACATAACCTTATCTTTTATGACAAAATTTTTAATGAACCCATCCATCCATTTATCCCTCTTCGACCATATCCTCCACAATGGGAATTGCCAAAATTATCTAAATTTCAAACCAAGGAAGACCCCCAACAACATTTAAGAGCATTTAGGCATGCATGTTACTTGATTTCCCATGATGACACTCTTCTCCTCCATACCTTTTACATGTCCTTATATAGACAAGCATTAAATTTGTATAGTTCCATTACAAAACACTCCATCTTCTCCTTCACCCAACTAGCCCAAACTTTTTTGAATTACTTTTCAATCAATATATCCAATAAAGTTTATATTACCGACCTCTACTCAATTCGATAATTCAAATATGAATCTATTACCGATTTCATGGCTCATTAGAGTAGCCTAATCAACCAAAAATAAAATTATCACCTCAACCTGAGTTTATAGAGCTCTTTGCTTAGGCATGTACAAAACACATTTCATCCACATTACATGTCCAAATATTTTAGACATTAGATGAAGCTTGTACCATGGCTTAAAAACTAGAGAACATAGCCATTGATGAGGGAAGATTAAAGCTGAAGAGAAAGAACCCAAATTACAAACCCAATGAGACCTCTTATTCCAAACTAAACAACCCAACCAATACCAATTCCAAGAAAAAAGCCACCACCAATGCTATTATCCTCAAAGCCACACCTCTACCATCTACCAACCAATAGAACCCAAGGAACCAAACCTCTGACCCCTTTAACTACCTAAACTGAGACCAAAAGAATCAAATTTGGAATAACCATAAGCCATTAATTCTACTTAGGGAGCCTTATCCTTCTATTTTGAAAAAGTTACTAAAATCCAATATCATTCAACTTCCACCAATTAAACCACCCCAATAGTTTGATGCTTCTCACCCCGTGCCTAGTTTTTATAATGAGAATGACCATCACACTTTTCACCAAGTCATAGGACATGAAATCAATAGGTGAAATACATTTAAATACTTTTTCCAATCCCTCATTGACAAGGGGGAGCTCACATTGGACAATCCTAATGTGCCACAGAACTAAGCCCTTGAAATATTTTGCAAGCCTTTTCCTAATCATTCTCCTTCTACCCCTCATCATGAAAATAAACCTAAATCATCTCATGAGGCACATATTATTAATGTAGTTACTAGTGAACCCATTGATGAAGTAAATATTACCTCAACTACATCTTTTCCCATTTTCTGAATGGAATAAAAAATACTACCTTTTATTCCTTTGGACACCCCAAGAAAGGAAGCAACCATATCCATACCTCCATCAAAGGATACCACACCTACCTTCCCTATCACAGAACCATCCACCACCTCTTTAGAAGATATCTCATAAGAGAATATGACTCCATCCACCCAACCTCTAATTACAAAACCTTCTATTGGAGGTCAAGATAAAGGTAAGGGAACCAAACTTAAACTTATAATCCCTTCTTTGATAGACCAACCTAGACCTTCTAAACCAACTAAAATCTCCACCCAACCAACAAAAACCTCCTCCAAATTGATTTACCCTCAAACACCTAAACCCACCAAAACAACTAAAGTAACCAAATCCCCTCCAAAATTGACAACTAAAATAACCAAAGAGGTAAAATCACCAAAGGGCCCAAAACCCTAAATTTTACCTCCCTCAACCTTGCCCTCCATTTTTGGTCCCCATCCCTCTACCTTAAAGTCCATTATTTTTACCAAAACCCCACCACCTTTATTGGTCACACCTTCATACTTGATTTCTAAAACACCTTTCCCCACAACACAAATAGTTCTTAAGCTACATACCTTTCCCTCCTCTACCACCAGCTTGTCAACCATCATGCCTAACCCGAAACCATCAACCAAGTATACCTCTTTACCTAGGACACATACCACCAAACCTATATCTACACAACCTCCCACTTCAACACTTAAAGCAAAAACCACTAAACATCTACCACCTTTAGCCGAATCTTACATAACCATTCTCTAATAGTTGTTACAAACTTCTTCTTTGAGCTTACCACCCATCAACCCTTTGACCCTTCATATACCAAACCGTTTTGGTTTAATGATAACTTGATATATGCATATCATAGGGCACCAAGACATGCCACCAAGATTTTTAAAGCTCACCAAGCACTTGTTCACAACTTGTATGAAGATGATGATCTATTATAAAACAAACCTCCTTCATCCCCATTGCCAATCTAACCATTGACTCAACCCATCTGATATTTGATATCACCCAAAAGTGAAGAAGAGGAACCAAAGCAACCATCCAATCCATAGAACCACATTATCCACACTATTCACATGATTACCCGATGTCTAGCCCAATAGAAGGATAAATGGAAGACATAGGCATCTATTCCTTAGACTTACCCCTCTCTAAACTCCCAAGAAAATAATACCCAACCTTCTCCATCTTCAAACAAACCCATGGTGTCTATTTTAGGTGCCTCCCCATCTAACCCTCCATACCCTAACCCATATGTATTAACCATTCAAAAAGCTATCCTAAGGAAACTTCACCAAAATCCAACAAAAATAAGCTTATATGAGTTAATCTCTACCTTTCCCCATCATCATCAAGTACTTATAGAGTCTCTACAATCTATTGAGTTCCATATCAATGATATTTAGCCTCTAGCAACTTTTATTGGTACCATTCAAACTTCCAACCTTGTAACCTTCAAGAATTTAGAAATACCTTCTGTTCATTCAAAAGACCTTGATCCTCCCCTTTTCATTATAGCATACATCAATCAAACCTACATCAAAAAGGTGATGATTGATGGAGGAGATAGCATCAATATTATCTCCTCCCATACTTATGACCAGTTGTAGTTAATTGAAAACATCATGTCTAAAATCTCAATAATCCTTCCTTCTTTTAATGAAACTATGGCTACCAACTTGGGCACAGTTGTCCTCTACATATGCATAGGACCTCATATTATTCCCAAACTTTTTTATGTTATAGAAGGAGAGTTTCAATAAAATATTTTACTTGAATGTCCTTGGATTCATGCCATGAGTTGTGTCCCTTAACCCTACATCGATGTGTCAAATTTGAACATAAAGGGCAGGTTGTGACTATCCAAGCTGACCCTAGTCCTTTTACATCTTACAATATGACATATCAGCCCAATGATATCCTTATTCCTCCTTTATCCACCACACAACCATATACCAATAGCAAAACCTCACCAGCCAAAACCTATTGCATTTCCACACCTAATGTTGATGAATTTTCTACTAGCTCATCTATCCCATCTTCCCAAATTCCTATAAAAGACCTCATGGCAACCACATTCCAATGTATTTATTTTAAGTAATATAGACTCTTAGCCTTAGATTCCCTCCTTACCCCACAAGAATATGGGAATCTTAGACATGATCCTTCTTATAACCTTAGCATTGGAACCATCATCCTCATTAGTCTCCCTAACCATCAAACAAATTTCATTTATGGGGGACTTGATCAGCCACTTTCAGCCCCTACCACTACATCATCCAACCATTTACCTCTAAGTTTTCCTATCTTAGCAAAATAGAGTTTGCTAAGTTGTATTTTCATAGATGTGCTTGGAAAGGATTTGGCCTTGGTCACTATGAAAAATGGCCTCATGAGTTACCCCATCTCAAAACTTTGAAATCTCATGAGTCATTTGGCCTTGGGTACGAACAACCTCAAGAATCCACCAATTCACCCAAACCCTTTACCATCATAAAGGAATATATCCCATCCTTATGAACCCAACAACTTTTTCCACCTAAAGACCATGATATTATCCCTCCTAAATTTTTTTATTAATGTTGTAAGTTTGGGCCCTCTCATCTACCAAAAGAGTCACCAAACCAAAGTCCTTACACTCATACATCCTAAAATGGTAGAGAATGATTCTCCCACCATCAGCACCATCCAACATCAAGATGATTATTCCATTCTTACCTACCTTAATACAAGGGATTATTCTATCCATAAATCCCTTCCTCCTGAATCCATAACTATGTTAAATGAAGCTACCATAGATATTAACTTAGGCACTCCAGATAACCCCCATATTGTCAAATTAGGCCAATCATTGAATACCAAGGAACTTTAGGATTTATCCTCTTTCCTCCAAGACCATAGCATATCATTCACTTGGTCTTACAATGATATGCCTGGGATTGACCTTACCATTGCTACCCATAACATAGTCACTCACCATGATGCCAAGCTTGTTAAATAGAAGTTTCGATGCATGCACCCTCACATAACCCTTCTCATCAAAGAAGAGCTTCAGCATCTCTTATCTATAAACTTCATTTAACCCATTGACTACCCTCAACAGGTCTCAAATATCATCTATGTCACCAAGTCTACTGGGGGTCTTCATATTTATGTGGACTTTCATGATCATAACCTTTCCTACCCTAAGGATGACTTTCCTCTACCTAGCATTGACCATCTTTTTGATCTTACAACTGGACATGAGATGTTATCTCACATGGTTAGGTTTTCAAATTGTAATCAAATCTTGATTGTTATTGAAGATCAGCATAAAACCACCTTTACTACCCCTTGGGGGACCTTTATTATAGATTCATGCCTTTTAGGTTAAAAAATGTTGGTGTAACCTACCAACATGCCATGACTTATATCCTATATGATATCATCCATAAAATTGTAGAAGACTATGTGGATGACCTTCTCAAGAAATCCAAACTCTGAACAGATCACTTGATTATTCTTACAATCATATTTGAGTGCCTCATCCAATATCATGTTCACCTTAATCCCAAGAAATTCATTTTTGGGGTCCTTTCAAGAAAACTTCTTGGATTTATCATCTCTCTTTGTGGAATTAAAGTATGCCCTACTAAAGTTAGAGAAATTTTTTGACATGCCTCCCCCAACTAACCTTAAGCAGCTCCGTAGCCTTTAGGGAAAACTTCAATCCATTTGCCATTTCATTTCCCAACTTTTAGATGGGTGCCAACCTTTCTCTCACCTTTTAAAGGAGGATGTCTCTTTTAAATAGAGTAGTGATTATTAAAATGCCTTTGATTCACTCAAAAAGTACCTTTTATCACCACCTATCCTCACCCCTCCTAAGAATGACCACCCTTTTACCTATATATCTCTACCACTGACCATTCCCTAGGGGAAATGTTAGCTCATTGAGATGAAAACCACAAGGAATAATCTATATACTACATTATCTATATGCTTGTATAATATGAGACTAAGTATACACACACTAAAAAACTCTACTTAGCATTAACCTTCATGGCCACCAAACTCCACCACTACCTTCTTAACCATAAAACCTATGTCATCACTAATACTAACCCACTCAAATACATACACTCTAAACCATACCAAAATTAGTGTATGGCTAAGTGGCTCATGCTCCTAATAGAATTTATCCTTGAATTCCTCCAAAAAAAGTTGATTAAAAGTCAGGTCATTATTTTTCAATTGGTTAAAACTCCTTTAGTAAATAACCAACCATCTCCTCTTGCCTTTTCAGACAAGTGTATCATGACTCTTTTTTAATAAGATGACATAACCTACTAAATGACCATGTTCTTTGATGGCTCAAAATGACAAAAAGGAGGGGGTGATAGATTTATTCTCATTCCTATCAATGGTTAACCACTTCCCCTCTCCTTCAAAATTGATTTTAAATGCACCAATAATATGGTTGAGTATAAGCCCTAGTGATAGGACTCTAAACTACTCAAAGCTTAGTAATTAAGACAATCCATGTCTTTGGTCCAACTTATGGTAAAACACATCAATAGATCTTATCAATGTAAGAATGATGTCTTGATAAAATATAAACTTTTAGTTGACAAACTCTTAAAATAATTTGAACATTACCTAGTCCAATTTGTTCCCCGATCTACCAATAAATTTGCAAATATAATGGCCTGCCTTACTTCTTAGATCCCTTGTTAGCCTTCTAATTCCAAAATATTTGTCACCATTCATCATTTTAAAACACCCTCTTATGGCCAATCTAACCTCCCTATCATTTTTAATGTAGAGGAATCTCCATCTGACATTTTGTATGACCAAATTCTCAACCTAGGCATTGTTCTTCCCAACCTTTCTAGGAATGCCTGAAGATATTTTATTCAAAGTACCTCTCATTACACCATACTAGGGGTAATCATTTACAAATGTGGTTTTGATGGTATCCTTCTTCATTTCCTATGTATCCATGAAGCTTCTCATGCCATCAAATAAATATATGATGGGATATGTGGGGTATACTTTAGTGACCTAGTGGTCATTAAACGTATCCTTTGCCTTGGCTACTATTGGCCCACCCTCAACCAAGACTATTGTGATTATGTAAAAAAGTGTGTTAAATGTCAAAAACATACTAATTTACATCATATACTAGACAATAGCATCCAAGTATATAAATACTTTTGGCCTTTCTCTCAATAGAGGCTTGATCTCATTAAGGAAATTAACCCCCACTCTTTGCAACAACATTGATCCATCATCAAAGCCATTGAATACTTCACCAAGTAGGTGGAATATATTCCTCTAATATATATCAAAGTGTAAAATATTATCAACTTTATCAACCACCATATCATCTACCATTTTGGTGTTCCTCATAAGATCATCACCGATAATGGCAAATCCTTGAAAAATAAGCAAGTCTAAGGTTTATGTGATGCATTTGGCATTGATTTAAAATTTTCATAACCTTATTGACCATAATAAAATGGAAAAGAGGAATCCTCTAATAAAACCCTTACCAAAATATTAACTAATATTTTTAGTTCTTTAGGTTAGGATTGACACTTGCATGTCCCATTCACCTTATGGGCCTATCGCATTAACATTTGAACCTCCACTAGTGCTACCCTTTTCTCTCTAGTCTTCAGAGCAGAGGAAATCTTTCCTTTTAAAGTCCAAAACCCCTCTCTTCACATATCTTTAAAGGAACTCATTTTTTATGAAGATTTTTGTCAGCATCATTTAGCTCAACTTGAGCTACTTGATGAGCATCATTTAGCAGCTCTCACCCACCTCTGTATCTATCAAGAGCATATCACACACACTTAAAACAAGCACCTCAAACAATGAGAATTCAATATTGGAGATATCATCCTAAAATAAAACCAACATGTGACCAACTTGGAGAAGAGTAAATGAGGCAAGTTTTATTTCAATTGGCTTGGACACAACATCATCACCTATAAGTGTGGATCAGGAGCTTATCATTTATCCTCTCTCCAAGGCAAACTCAAACCTGAGCCTCTCAATTTTTCACATATATGTCCATTTTTATGTTAAATAAGGATCAAACTCACCTATTTATCTAACTTAAGCTCATCCCTTGAATATAATATTTTAACCTTCACCCACCTTCCTCCTCCCCTTTTGAGGATAATTGATTACAACATAGAACCATGTGATTAACCATCACATTTATGGCCTAATCTTAAATATGGGTACCATGGCTCTACCCATAGCATGGTTCTCATGGATACTTTTCATCTCTAAAAAGAAGGAATCCCATGGTCAGTGTCTCTCAAAACCACACCCTTTCACATATCATTGACTGTCTTATGTAAATTTTTTCTCTCATGAAGGTAAACCTTTGAACCTAATTAGACTGGTCCATGTCTAAACACATTTCATCTTGAAACAATTAATTGGGTCAATATCTTAAGAATTGTAGACTTATCCCTCAAAGGATAGCTACCCAAAAACATAATAAAAATTGCAACATGTAAGTTAGATTGCTCCCTTAAAGGATAACTATCAAGAACATTAAAACAAAGCCAATAAGCTTAGACCAATCCCTTGAAGGATGGTTGAGTTAACTTTATCAAAAGTAGAGAAATTTTATGGAATCTTCCCAAATTGATCATCTTACCATAAATAACAATAAATCAAAAGACCCACTATCACAAAAAAATCTAAAGCCATAATTAACTTTCACATGTAGACTTCCCGCATTGATCAGTCTACATTTAGCATATGACATGGACTTGTCTATTAGCATTATTAGGCCACCTATAGAAGGGGTAAAGTAATTCACATGAGGTTATCATACATATCACCTGTTACCCTTCATACCACCTATTACCCATCTTCCTTTTATACTATCTATAAATCAAGGGATTTAGAGCTTACTTGACACCTTGTGATCAAGAAACTTTTTTTATCAACTAACGACCACTCATGTACAAAATTTGAAGGGTTTATATTCATTAAGTTGATCCCACTTTGGGTCTATTTTTAGGCCTTATCAAAAATAAATCATCTTACCCTCTTCTCATCTTAATGTGCTTGGTTGATGTTTTCATCACAACTTTTACCATCAAATATTGCAATAACCTTAATCATCCTTTTTACATTAAGAAAGATTCCAACAACCATCACCATACCAATCATAACCATAACTATAACATTCATAAATATCCACATAATCTTAAGCATGAAAACATTCAACCAGTGATATCCAACACATTTTAGACATGTTTACAGTAAATTGTGTAATATTTTATTTAGGGTGTGAGGAGTCGCATGACACATACATAGTCATCAGATTACACACACATTGTCTAATTCATAAGCATACATTATTTTCCTACCTAAACATTAAACCAATTATCTGGTGACTCTAGATTTATGTTCAAATGCTAAAGGGTATACTCTATTCTTCTCTCCCACATTCATCCCCACAAGATGAGAATAATGTTCTACTTTGGGTCTTTCACCTTACTCACCTATCTTATCCATTACTTCCCTTTGCTCTACTTGTTCTACTAGCATAGGTACCACTATTTGTTACCTCAGCACACATCCCCTTGGATAGTAAGGGTTCCTTCCATAGATAGGTTGATAGTCATGTTCTCCAACCCTACATCTTACATAGTGAATCTCCTACCTTCTTCATTTATGTAGAGGTAAGAGTTTAGGATCAAGCTCAAGTCATGGGTGCCTTTCCTCCTATTTTTGATCTAATAGTACTTCCATTATCACCATTACATGTAGTATCTGGTAGATCTACACATTCACCATAATTATTATTTTAGTTCATGGGGGTTGTTGATCATCTCCACCATTTTTTCCATTGTTTACCATCATCAACCTTATGTAGTTTTCTACACTTTATATAACCTAAAAAACCAAATGACTCAATGATAGACATTCATCCTTATCACAATTATTTAAATAAAATATCTGACCACTCTTCTTTTCCAACATGATTCGCCATTCCATTGATGCAGAAGGTCATATGATGTCATTGATTCCTTTGAACAGTCCTCCTAATTGAAATGGTCATGTCTACTTACCTTTTCATTTGGACATGTCACCCTCAATCTGATTAATCAACTCAATAAATCCATTATACACCATCAAGATATCTTTTTTTAAACCTTATCATATGATCTACATCTAATGTATTTTATTGTTTTTTCATCTTGCACTCCTTGTGGCCTTGGTGGTCATTAGCATCATTACCACCATTACCTCAGTTGACGTAAATTAGCTTCCAACCATGGGCTACTGTAATGATCGCACCTTCAAAACTACCACTATTTTTGGTGGTAGTAACTCTCAAATCCTTGTCACTATGGAAAATCTTCCATCAAAGGTTGGCCACCATGAATTCATAGCAATACATTTACCTTTTTTCACCCTTTTCCCTCTTATTCCTTCTAGCCCATTACCACATGATATGAGCATCAAACCCCAACCATTGGTAGTGTCTACTCAAAAATGGTAGTATTTTCCTTTGTGCCGATTGAGTGTTCATCTGTAGTAAGGGAATCACCATCTTCTCTTAGCCACATATTAGAAAAACCAATGATTCATTAGTTCCACAGACCTAGGATAGAGGATACAGATATGGCTACCATTTGTCTAGCCTACCCATGCATCTATTAGGTCAGGGAAGGTTCATCCTCTATCACTCACTACACTACTAGTTTCCTTACTTGTATAATCTACTTGACCATCAAATAAATGCTTTATAGGTCATCACTTTACTACTACCCTTAAAACTTGGCTTGTAATAGTGATGAATCTTTCCCATAATGCCTCTACATATCTGGATAGACCCCCACCTCCTAAAACTTGGCTCATAGCGGTAAACACTATCACCAAACTCCTACCCTTGCACAATTTTAGAAGGTGTAACCTCCTAAAAAAGGCACCTCTTCTTTGGATTACCTCCATTTAAGATAATTTTTGGTACTTAGCATTATGTTCCCTTATAATTTATCTTACCTTTCCCATCTATATCTCTCATCTTACTAAATGTGGGATCATTATGGTAACTATTTACCAACCTACTCCATTTACTTTTAATGACACCTTCACCAAAACCCAAAACCATTATTTTTCCAAACCTTCTCCCTCAACCCAAACCAACCCATATGGTCTATCAAATCAAGGCACCTAAACCTTGTTGAATTACATTGGCCTGATGTCCACATAATATGTAGGTGTTGTTCCACTTTTAGGGGCAAATTGGCCACTAACAACTAATTCCCATCCCCTTTTTCTTCTCACTCATTTCCACTGATAACAATGCCCTCTTGCTTAAGGCATCATACATCAAGGAAGCCTTGAATTATTTCTTAAGCATCCTTATGTTTTAACACCATCTAATAATTCCTCTTAAGATTTTCCCCCATTGTTGGGAGAACTCCATTGGCCTGAGCTCTTTTTGGACTATGTAGGTACTGCTCAATTACTGAGCTCAGATTGGCCACATCCTTTACTTTATTCTCCCTTCTCACCTCATATATTTTCCTCCACTTCTCTACCTATCTCCTAACCATCTCCCTACATCCATCTTGTCAATATATTTTAACCACTTTTCCAACTTGGCATTCTCTTTTAACACAAGGGTTGAAAGCATTCCCCATTGACCCCTCTTACCTCCCATAAATCCACCTCCTACTCTACTTCATTAGCCTCCCCATCATCTTTCCTTGTGAATGCTTTGTAGCTCACTTCCCCACCAACATTTTGCATTTTCTAAATCTCTTTCACCTTATTACCAACCTTTCCCTTTATTCCCTTCAACTTCATTCTCCATCCTCATCATCCCCCCTTGCCCTTGAATATTTATTGTACCCCCCTTATCACTCTCTTTTCCTCACCCATTCCACATCATACTGTGCATCTTGTAAGCTTTCTATTTCTTCTATTTTTGTACTTTTTCTTTACGTGTACCACTACTCTCTAGCATTTCGCCACTCTTCCCATTGTACCCATTTTTCATTCTTATTTTTTTATTTTTTCCATCCTTTTTATCTTCCTTTTTTTCCTCCACAACTAGTTCGTCCATGGGTATTTATCTTTTGATAATCCTTCCATAATTACCTCTTTTCTTCTCCTCTTCCTACCTTTTTCCCTTTTCATTCCCCTTTTCCTCTTTCCATCTTGGTACTTGTGATCTAGGAATTTGACTCAAGAGAAGATGGTTAGTATGGTGTTAGTTCCAAAATGAAAACCAAATGAAATAAACACACTAATATCATAACATCTCTAGGCCTAGACACTAGGGAGATCTTAGTTCACAAAAGAAAATGACAAGCACAACTAAAAATCAAGGGATAAAACACAAGAGTTCCTTCATCTTCCTTGGATGCTCCAAATGTCTTTGTAGTGGTGGTTTTCTTGGCTTGTTCTCATGAAGTCCTTAGCAATGGAAGTTTGGCTACCTCCATCTTTCATTGGCACCTTTGGCTTGTGGCTTGACTTGGCTTGGAATCAATTTGGCATGGTAACACTAATTGATTTAGGCTTTTGGAACAAACCTTGCATTATAACTTTACACAAATTAAGATTATAAATGATGTTATGAGGCCTCCTATTTATAGATTTTTGGATTTGACCATAATCAACCTCAATTATCCATTTCAAGATTGAGATGTGTGGTTGAGGATCAATTCAATTTTTGGAATTAATTTTGTAATTATCTTCATCATGGCATTAAAATAAGGGGTAATTAAGAGGCATGGATGGCATCATGGAAAGCACTGATGAGGCATGGAGGGCATGAATCCTGATATTTGTGGCATTTATGGCCTAGAGATGTCTTCCCAATAAATGAGGCCACCTAATGATGTAGATATTCAATATTCATTTCCAAAAATAAGTATTCAAAAAAATTCCATGAAATTTTTTGTTAGGATTTGATTTGGATTAATTATCTCTTAAGCATGTTTAAGCACTTTTTGCACAAATTACCCAAATTGAGCATAATGCCTTGTTATTGGTATAAAATTTGACTGGATTAGAATTAGAAGTCACTATTAGATGTGTTGGAATTGTATTCCCATTTAATATGTTACCAATAAAAAATAACAAAGAAATGCATGTTGTGCAAAATATTTGATAGGAAAGAACAATCCAGAACACGTGGGTGTAAAATTGGCATTTTGACTCAAAATGGAATTATCAAAGTTAGCTAGCCCATAAGGGATACCTTGGCCAAAATCAGCACTTGAATATGTCAGTTTCACATTATTTAACATGTTTAAGTGTTTTTATCCCAAATTGTGTGTTTTAGGTAGAAACTAGCCAAAAGCCTAATTAGAATTTATTGGTGGCCAAATTTAGGTGTCTACAACTTGCCCCTATTTGGGAAGGTGTTGTAACCTATAATCATAGTAACATCTTCTCAAAGAATAAAAAGGTCATGTATGCCTACAACTATAATGATGATAAACTAACTATATGATGTACCCTCATGAGAACGGTTGGCACAAGTAGGGTCAATGAACGATCCCTCAAAAAGAAAGAAGTGAAATGAGGGGAAAAAATAAAGGAAATATGATAGGGTGAAAACATAATGATATTGAAAAATTAGTCAAAGTCATTAAGAATGAAACTATGATGGTGTAAAATGGTTTTCCTAGAAGCAGTTATAAGCATTATACCCTGATAATGGCAATATGGTATGATAACACAATGATTTGCCCAAGTGTGGTTATACTAATTGAGAAGATGGAGCTATCCAGTTAGGATAGACAAACAAGATAATAACATGCCCCTATATGGGTAGTAAATTTAAAGTGGTGACAACACAATGATTTTTCCAAAGGTGGTTATAATTATTAAGAAATGTAGGTGAGATGATATATAATGATTTTACCATAGGTATTTATAATCATTGGACCCTGATTATGGAAAACATGACAAACTTGGTTGAGGATGATGATAACTTAACACAGAGGGTAATCATAAATTGGATTAACCTACAAGTAGGGAGATGCTCGTTTGAACTAATAAAGGTTGAAATTATTTCATGGTTAATTACTGAATTTTGGATACGATTGGGATGAAATTAGGATGTTGGTGTCAAAGAGAGGCCACCATTTATGAATAGACATCTTGAAGCTGAGGTTTTTTGTAGCACATGTCAGTAGGCTTCATGATAGAACACCATAAAGACTTGGCCAAAATATGCATGAGGAGTAACTCTCATAATCTAATACTCAATAGAAAATAATGCACCAATGATAAAAACCATGATGATAATGTAAACATATGAATAGGGATGGATTCTAGTATAAGTGTGGGCAAGCAATCACCCAATGAACACACATAAAATAACTCAAGGAAATAGTGCTAAAAGCAAACAAACATGCAAACAAACAAATAAAATAAATAGAAACAAACAAACAAACAATGCAATAGAAATCTTACGAATATTGCCCCTAGAAAATAGGTGAATACTTAACAAATGAACAAAATGGGGGAATATAATAAAAGTAAAGGGGGTGGTTGAGCTGACTCTATATGCATTAGGCAAGTGGATGTTGCCTACATAGTTTGATGGGTGTAATATCTAATTAAAAAAACTTCAGGCCAAATGTAGTTCTCCCAAAGAATGGGAAGAATATGATAACTAAGGAAAATAAATAGAATGGATGTGATAGAAGAATAGGAATGGTCTTGAAAAATGGCAAGTGCATGAGAGAAAAAGGCCAAAAAAGGAGGGGGAAACTAAATGACAACTAATTTTCTTATAACTTAGTAAGGGTTCCCATAATCCTTAAGGCAAAGAAGTGGTCAATGTTTTTATTCTTTTCTACTAATTTTCAAATGTTTTTGGAAGTTTTGGAGTGTCTCAACTCAATTGAGAATGATAAGACACTAAATTTTTTAAGCTTGCAAAATGGTGAGAGCATGGCTTAGGTTAATCGCAAAATAGTGAGAGTGTGGATTAGGTTGCTTGAAAAATGGTGAGAGTGTGGATTAGGTTGCTCACAAAATGGTGAAAGCATGGTTTAGGTTGCTTGAAAAATGGTGAGAGCATGGGGAAAAGGGTGACTGAGATAACCTCAACAAGTATTAAGCACTGCCTACATAGTCCCAGAGTAGGACCTCAAGTCACTGTAGTTCTACCCTTATAATAAAGGAACTTGACTAGTATAGCAGTCAATTCAAATAAAACAAGCATAGTTGGTAAAAAGTCACAACATGGCATAAGTGGTAAGTTGGTACACCAAAGGTTAATTTTTCCCTTAGTTTGATCATAGGAAATTATAACCAAGACATAATGGCATAGATAAATGGTACTAATTTACCTAAAGGTGGTTATAATTAGTAGCAAGATCAGTGGTAAGAAAGAATAATAAATGAAAGATACAACTATCAAAACTTTTATCACATTATCCCAAAATATGATCTCTATCTAAAGCCCTTGAACAAACTAATAAATTGATCAGATACCTCAATGCTAAAATTACATAATGAATGGTAAAAACCAAGGTCAAATGGACTAGGTTTTTAGAACACACTGGGTCGATAGCTCTGAAGTGAAAAGTGGATATGGCAAAGAGGATAGATAAGAATGGTATGTGCATAAAGAAGCATAGTGAAAAAAAGGTATAACTGAAATGGTCCTTATAGATAATACACTTTGGTGCTCAAGCATATTATCGCTTGAGATGAATAATATTCATTGGCTCTAGAAGTTCCTCTCCATCTGGTGTGGCAAACCTATTTGCTCTTGATCCATAATTTATAGTGATGATGAAAGGCCTTATCCAATTTGGTTTGAATTTTCCTTTATGTTTATTCTCAATCATGGTATTCTTTTGGTTTTATTTAAAAATAAGATCACCCATTTCAAATGTTCTATACTTCACACACCAATTATAGTGGCCTTTGAGTCAATCCTAATATGCTCGAATATTGTTGAGTGTGGCCATTTTTTTCTCATCTAGTAGGTCTAGCTCTTGTAGGTAAACTATGTGATAGTCATGATCATCTAGGACATGCTTGAAAGAGACGCATAGTGAAGGCAATTTGACCTCAATGGGAAGGATGTACTCTTTACCATAAACAAGTGAGTATGGAGTGGCTCTTGTGGGGGTACAATGATTGGTATAGTATGCCCAAAGGGTAGGAAATATTTGGAGGTGCCAATCATGACCAACATCATTAACAATATTTTTAAGAATATTAACAATGGTTGCGTTGGATGCCTTAGCCTGGCCATTACCTTGAGGGTAAGCCATTACCTTGAGGGTAATATATTGTAGAAAAGTGTTGTGTGATGTTGTATTTCATACATAACTAGTCTACATCTTGATTCTTTAACTATCCTCTATTATCAGATATAATGTCAAAGGGAATACCATAGTGGCAGATGAGGTCATTGAAGATGAATTTGGAAATTTGCTTTCCAGTCATGTAAGTGAGGGGTATAGCTTCAACCCACTTAGAGAAATATTTTTTGGTGGTAAGGATATGTTTATGGCCATCAAATGAAGTGGGGTTGATCTTCCTAATGAGGTCAAGGCCCCATGTAAAAAATGGCCATGGTGTCAACATCAGTTTTAGAGTTTTTTTTGGGGCATGAATCAAATTAGCATGCCATTAACATTTGTCACACTTATTTATATATGCAATGGCCTCTCCATCCATTGTGGGCCAATAATATCCAATACACAAAATCTTTTTGGATAGGACCGCCCTGCTAGAATGGGATCCACATACTTCTTTGTGAACTTCTCTTAACATTAATGTAGACTCTATTGAAGTTTAACAATGAAGCAAAGTTGAATCAAAACTATGACAGTAAATGGTAGATCCAAGTAGATTATAACAAATGGAATGATGAATGAATTCTTTGGTTTGTTTTTGAGAGACGTTATGTGGTAGAATTTGGTCATGGAGGTAGTTGTAAAGGTCTAAGTACCAGATAGAATTAGGACCAATAATATCACAAATTATGGTGATGATTGATGATTCATGAGCTAGTGCTAATAAATTCTTGATGAGGAACTAATACTCTCTAGATTTATCGATTTGTCTAATTAGAGAACCAATATTAGCCATGGCATAATAGTTATGTTACTAGCCCTAGGTATATGCTCAAACTAAATGTTTGAAATTTGTTGTTTAAGAGTGTCGACCATGTCTTTATATGGAACCAGCTTATCATCTTTGGTCTAAAAATGATTTATAACCTGATTGTTGATTAATTAAGAATCACCATAAACTTGAAGATGAGATATATTCCACTGCATGGCTTATCAAATTCCTATAACAAGTGATTCATAATCATCCATATTATTTGTATAAGGAAAGCTAATTCTAAATGATTTAGGGATTAAACTCCCCTATGGTGTAATAAACAATAGGCCTACCCCTGAGACATGTGTAGTGAATGAACCATCAAAGTACAGATTCTAAAGATACTCCTCAAGGAGTGTGTAGACACCAAAATTGTGTCGACTCCCCTTGGACCCTTACACACTTCATTAATTTAAAATAAATTACTTATTTTAAATTAATGACATCACCTAAACATCACCCCTCGACACCTCACTCGGGACACATCACCTTGGACACCTCGCCTTTGGACCATTTCTCACCCCATGACTCACTTAAGACTTATTCTCACCCCCTATTTATTCCCTAACTAACCCTCGTGCTTATTAACCCCGTCATTTGACCGTTCCTCAACCAACAAGTGCACTTGGCAAATGGAGAATGGGCTTCTTAGCCCGTTTACTCGTTCTTTAGCCACTGATGTCGGTCAACTGTCAGCCAATGCTGATGGGATAGCTAATGTCAATTACATAAACTGACGTCTAACATTGAGTTATGGCCTCTCCAAAAAATCTTAGACAGACTCGCTCTTGGACTATCAAATCTCTCGCTCTCTCTCTCAGACTTTGAGACATTGCCAGGGATCAAACTTCAACTAACACTCCCTTGGCCATAAAGACTCTACACAAATCACCCCAGATTGAATTAGAATATTGCAAGAGGTCTTCAGCATCAAGCCACAATAGGTACAAGTGTTCAAACACCTTGGTTCTTCATCTCACTAGAGCTAAGTATTTCTTCTGCCTTTTCATTTCAGTAATTTAGAAAACATTAGTAATTAGTTTCTATTTACTATATTTATAAATACTATCAACCAGACTCGACTTTCAACCAAACTTGACTTCTTCTGGGGAAAGGCTGAAAAGCCTTCCTCTCATCCTTACCCTTTTTGACAACCTATCATCTACCTTTGCCCTTCTACGAGCCTTATTCATCTCCCTGCAACCCTGCACAGACCCAGACTCCTTCTAGACCTCTCTGTCGACCACAAACCCATCCAAAACCTATCCAAGGCCATTTCCCTGACTGACATCAACCATTTCCCCTATCGACATTGGCAGTATAACCGACGTCAGCAACACTGACAAACCAATGATGGCAAGACTACCAACGTCGGTGACTGTGGCAGATCGACTGCAAAGAAATAGGTACGCATTATCTAATTTCTTCTTTGTTAGTCATTTGTCATTTATTTATTTTTGACACTTTTACTTATAAATAGTGGGCTGTCATCCCTCAAGGAAGTCTTTACACTTCTGGGACCGAGCTTTGCTTGGCAGTCCACCCTATCTTTATCTAACATTTTTCTATGTTTGAGTCTCTTTCTTCTACAGGTGTCTTCCTCCACAGCCAAAGAGGAGCTCCTTCAATCGTCTGGATATGGTGCGCAAATTCATCCAGGTACATACAAACCCTTGACCATTTATCTTTAGTTTCTTTCTTCTTTTGAATGTAAATAGCAAAAAATGAGTAGAAACATTCAGGCATGCCCGATGAGACCCTAGAATTTCCTTGGGTTCATCATTCTTTTTTTCTTCTGAAAAGGCAAACTTTCATATAGTTTCATTAGGAAAAAGCTTTCTTCTTGCATCCTTCCTCTTCTTTCTTGTTCTTTTGAAAAAAAATCATAAGCACAAGTTGAAAAGAACATATTTCTTTTTCTTCGTGTCACCTCTTACCTACATTTTAGAATAGTGAAATTCAGGATCTTAAACCTTTTCCCACTCGTTTGCATCTAAACAAAACACTTCAATTTGGGTTAAAAATTAAATGCATTTCATTCATGCTTGAATGCATATTTAGCTCATCTAGTAATTAACCACATTATGAATAAATCGTAGTGCACATATGTTACACAACCTGACCACATTCACAATCAAACATCTAAACTCACCTGAGACAAGGCCCATCTAGGATTTCACCATCTATCGGATACCTTACCCTTACTGGCGATCCTACTTGGACTTCACAACCAAGGGGATGACCCACTCTATTCTCTAGCAAAGTATAAACTCTAGGGGAAGTATATATTGGCTAAGCAACCCAGCTTGGCTCTGGGCTCGTGAAGTGATGGGAGCAAGCTCCTAGCACCAGGCCACGTACGGAACCTAATACAGATTTTGAGCACCAAAACTTAACCCGAAACCAACCTTAGACTGCCTCTTTTAGTACCCATTCTAAAAGCCCACTTTCAAACATATTCTTCTAAGGCATAAGCCAACACGACTCTAAAATTTATTCTTAAGAATTAAACGTTTAGAGGTTGTTTGCCTTCATCATCTTTTCTGCTATTTTTATCTGGTTTTTTGAGCTAGTAAGGACACATTATTCTGAGTTCTAAGACAACCCAAAATTTTTCTTTTCTTCCAAAAACTTTTAGTTTTCTGAGTTTTTGAAAATACACAGACACTGACATCAGTTTTTAAATCGACGTTGGCAACTTATTTCACTGGCATTAGTTATATTACCATCGTCGGCAACTCTTCATAACCGACATCAGTTTTTCAACTGACATCAGTCACTGTCATCAAACTTTTCTTCCAAAACAACAAGCTAAAAACTAGACTTTCTTGTTGTTCAACACCCCTTCTGGTTTTCTAAAACTAAAATATATAGTTTTTGGAACCTAGACACCTTTTTGCCTTGGATGGATTTGACACGCAGTCAAACCAAATCCTTTATTGACCATGTGAGGCAACAACCACTTCCACCTTCGCCTTTCATATCAAGTCCCCAAATGGAGCATACTTCAAACATTGAACATACTCCTGTCCAGCCTACCCCCGACCAACATTTAATTGTTCTCGAAGGGGATCAAAACTTTGAGAGATTCCTTGACCATAATGTCAAGGCTCTCCAACACTATCTCACGAGAAGCCAAATGTGAGACCCTTCAGGTAATCCCATTTATGGGATGCCAACTTCCTTGGTTGAAGCGGCAATGGTCTCAACAGCCTCCACTACCCAACCCATAATAACTCAGGCTATTTCCTTGACTAATAACCCAACCATGACCAATGTCCACAATTGGGCCTCCACTTCCATTTTTAGACCTACCTCTATCAGGGTTTTTGTACCCTCTCAACCACAGACAATTCAATCAAGTTTGACACCTTTTCAGAACTTGGTTGTCTCTAGCCCACACACTCTTGCACCCACAAATACAAGAGTGACCACCTACCCTTTAACCAGTGTCACCAATATTCAATCACCTTTGGTGGCACCTAGTCAAGTTGTGCCCTCTAGCTTCATGGCACAAGCCCCCTTGACCTCAACCTCAGTCCCTATGACGAACTACCAATACGTTGCACCTATACAAACACAACCAAGTACATCATATGCCCCTCCTAATGCCTTCCAGGTACCTTACAACCTAGGGGGTACCCCTCCTACCAATCCATCAATCGATGTAATCAAGATGCTAATGGATAAGATGTCTAACCTTGAGACATCCATTTCCGGTTCAAGCAATGTTATTTCATATGAACAAATCTGTAATGAACCCATCCACCCTTCTGTCCCTATTCAACCATATCCTAGCTAGTGTGAAATCCTAAAATTTACTCATTTTTAGAGTAAAGAGGACCCACAACAACATTTATGAGTGTTTAGACATGCTTGTTACCTCATAGCGCACGATGATGCGTTATTACTTCACACGTTCCCCATGTCACTTTCGGGGGCCGCCCTTGACTGGTATAGCTCTATTGCCAGTCATTCTCTTTTCTCATTCACTCAACTCACCCAACTATTCCTTGACCACTTTTCAATCAACATCACCAAAAAGGTCTCCATTACAGACCTATATTCTATTAAACAATTTGACGATGAATCAATAGCTGACTTCATCGCCCGTTGGAGAGGTTTGATTAACCAACTCTCCTTCTCATTACCTCAAACTGAGCTCATTGAGCTCTTTTCACGAGCATGTGCCAAACACATCTCATTTACTTTGCGGGTTCAAACATTTCGCATATTTGAAAAAGCTTTCACCATGGACCGAAAGCTTGAACTCTATGCTGTCGAAGAAAATAAGGTCAAATTGCATAGTAACGCAATATCCAATGACCCTTCTTCATCCAAACCTTCTTCTTCTCACTCCAAGTCCAAAGGATTGGCAAATGTTGTTGTCCTAAGGCCATCATCATCTTCAACAAAAACTAACCAATCTCAACCCTCCACATCAGAATACATCACAAAAAAAATTCCAACAACGGCATATACAACGTCAATACACTCCAATAGGAGTGTCATACGCTTCCGTGTTGGATAAACTAGTCAAGCAGGGGGTCCTCAATCTCCCTCAAATTTGACCACATCAATTTGACCCCTCAAAAGCCATCCCTACATGGTATAGGGAAAATGACTTCTGTAACTTTCACTGTGTCAAAGGTCATGACACAGATAATTGTAAAACCTTCAAAAACATTATCCAAGACATGCTAGACAAGGGGGATCTTGTTTTGGATAACCCAAATGTGCCACCTAACCAAAACATAGACATCTTTAGACAACCATTCCCTAACCATCCCCCTAGTCAGCATAACATTCAGACCATAGTCGATGACCTTCAAGAGCATAATATACACATGGTTGACATGGTTTCTAACCAACATCTCCCACAGACTGAAGAGGTTAGTAAACTTATTTGTGCAATACGAGTAAAAGAGCCTTCTTCTGCTATTTATCCACTATAGGTAGAAGAGCCTTCTTCTCCTATTTTTCCATCATAGGTAGAAGAGCCTTCTTTTCCTATTTGTCCACCACAGGTAGAAGAGCCTTCTTCTCCTATTTGTCCACCACCAGAAGAAGAGCCTTTTTCTCTTATTTGTCCACCATAGGTAGAAGACCCTTCTTCTCCTATTTGTCCTCCATCCACCCCTCTTTCGCACTTAGGAGAGTCTAATTTGACCTCTCCCATATCGGAGGATGCTTTGATGGCACCAACATCGGCTGCCACACCTTCATCCTTCTTATCATCAATGGGGGATCATACTTTCCCCGCTACTCGACCACACGTAGAAACCATGACCATCCCTGCGCTCTATCCAACTCAAGAGTCACATTCTCCATCCCCTTCTCCACCGAGAGAGGAACTTGCCACCTTGTCCACTTCAGCCAAAGAAGATCTGGTGAAGGTAGATTTGAACCTCACCCCTCACAATAGTGGTCCTCACATTAAACCAAAGAAGGCCACTAAACCACGTCAGAGAACTTCTCCCCCACCTTCATCATTACCTTCCATTTTGGGTCCAAATCCTTCTACTTTAGCAAGATTGATCCCACATCCAACACCTCTCAACAACAAAGTGTCATCTACACGTATGACCACACCACCCAAAAAAAAAATTATATGACAAACTCCCCCAACAACTCCTAAAAAGGAGTTGTCAACCCCAACTACAACAAAAATCACAAAGCCATTAAGGGGATCCTATGCTTCGATGTTATGCCAATTGTTGCAATCTTTGAGCATCACTCTCCCGCCCATTAAACCATATCAACCTCTCAGACCAAAACCATCTTGGTTTGATGACTCTCAAATCTAATGGTATCATCACACACCTGGGCATGATACTGAGTGTTTTTTTGCCCTTAAGGTTGTCATTCACCGACACCTGAAAAAGGACACCCCTCACATTGAGGCTTCTTTTGACCACTTTTCTGACCAACCACTAACATCATCACATACCTCTCAAACCTCTTCACCTAAATCAGGATCTCCATACCAGACTATGGTCCATTTACCACCTTCCACTCCTTTATTTGAAATCAACACTGTTCATATGGCTACTAGGCCCCAAACCCTGAAGAATAAAGGAAAAGACTAGGCTTCTACCCCTTTAACATATTCATTATTCGTCAAGACCTCTCAACCAACACAACCTAAGATTTCTATCTTGGACATGTCTCGACCAACATCTATGGGGGAAATTCCTCCTAACCTCACTAGTCCACATGACGCTTGGTATAAGTGACTTATGGACTACTTGACATACTCTATCATGCCTCCTAATCTCTCTAGCAATGCACGATGAGATTTTATCAAATGTACTGCTCGATACACCATGCTAGGGGGTCTTCTTTAAAAATGAGGCCTTGATGGCCTCCTTATCCAATGCCTAACAACCACTGAGACTTCCCATGTCATCAAATAAGCCCATGACGGGATTTGTGAGGGACATTTTAGTGGTAACTCACTTGCCAAGTGCATCCACCACCTGGGCTATTATTGGCCCACTCTTAACCAAGACTGTAACAACTATGTTCAGCATTGTACAAAATGCCAACATCATACTAACCAACTTCATGACCAACATCGACCAAAACATACCTACAATAATGACCAACATGTGACCAATTTGGAAAGAAGCAAACGGGGCAAGTTTGGACCCTTACACACTTCATTAATTTAAAATAAATTACTTATTTTAAATTAATGACATCACCTAGACATCACCCCTCGACACCTCACCTGGGACACATCACCTTGGACACCTTGCCTTTGGACCATTTCTCACCCCATGACTCACCTAAGACTTATTCTCACCCCCTATTTATTCCCTAACTAACCCTCGTGCTTATTAACCCCATCATTTGACCGTTCCTCAACCAAAAAGTGCACTTGGTGGATGGAGAACGGGCTTCTTAGCCCGTTTACTCATTCTTTAGCCACTGACATCGGTCAACTATCGATTGATGCTGGTGGGATAGCCAATGTCAGTTACATAAACCGATGTCTAACATTGAGTTATGGCCTCTCCAGAAACTCTTAGACGGACTCGCTCTTGGACTATCGAATCTCTCGCTCTCTCTCTCTCTTGGACTCTGAGACATCACCAGGGATCAGACTTTAACTAATGCTTCCTTGGCCACAAAAACTCTACGCAAATCATCCAAAATTGAATTGGAATATTGCATGAGGTCTTTAGCATCAAGCCACAACAAGTATAAGCATTCAAACACCTTGGTTCTTCATCTCACTAGAGCTAAGTATTTCTTCTGCTTTTTCATTTTAGTAATTTAGAAAACATTAGTAATTAGTTTCTATTTACTATATTTATAAATACTATCAACCAGACCAGACCCGACCTTCAACTAGACCTGACTTTCAACCAGACCCGACTTCTTCCAGGGAAAGGTTGCAAAGCCTTCCTCTCACCCTTACCCTTTTTGACAACCTATCATCTACCTTTTCCCTTTTGTGGGCTTAATCGTCTCCCTGCAACCCTGCAAAGACCCAGACTCCTTCTAGACCCCTCTATCAACCACAAACCCATCCAAAACCCATCTAAGGCCATTGCCCCGACTGACATCAACCATTTCCCCTACTGACGTCGAGAGTATAACTGATGTCGACAACACTGACAAACTAACGACGACAAGACTACCGATGTTAGCGACTATGGTAGACCAACTACAAAGAAACAGGTACACATTATCTAATTTCTTCTTTGTTAGTCATTTGTCATTTCTTTATTTCTGACACTTTTACTCATAAATAGTGGACTGTCATCCCTCAAGGCAGTCTTTGCACTTCTAGGACTATACTTTGCTTGGTAGTCCACCCTATCTTTATCTAACATTTTTCTGTGTTTGAGTCTCTTTCTTCTACAGGTGTCTTCCTCCACAGCCAAAGAGGAGCTCCTTCAATCATCTGGATACAGTGCGCAACTTCATTTGGGTACATACAAACCCCTAATCATTTTTCTTTAGTTTCTTTCTTCTTTTGAATGTAAATAGCAAAAAATGAGTAGAAATATAGTGTATCAATAATGGTCATGATGGATTCATTAGAAAATTTAAAATTGACTGGTGTGTCCATGAGGGGTGCTTCATCAAGTTGATCTGCAAGAACTTATCCCTTGATTGCTTTTTGATTGACATACTCTATGTCAAACTCACTGAGAAGCATGATCCATTTAGCCATTATACCTTGGAAATATGTTTTACATAGTAGATACTTGAGTGTATCTACCTTTGAAATGACCATGGTTTTATTATTAACATGTAATGATGCAGTTTTTGAGCTAAAAAACCATGGATAAACAAGCTTTTTCAATAGGTTCATTGTTATGTTCATATGTAACAAAGGTATGACTTAATTTGTATAAATTATGCTCCTTTTCATTATCATCATGTTACACTAAGAGTTCCCCTAGGGCATGATCAGTAACTGATAGGTATAACAAGAATGGATTTCCTAGCATAAGAGGTGATAAAATAGGTGGATTGATAAGATAGTCTTTGAGCTATTGAAAATATATTTGGTAGTGATCATCCTAGTGAAATGTAACTCCTTTATTCAAAAGGTGTGTAAATCTATGGCACTTTTTTGCTAACTGAGAGATGAAATGTCAGATTGACTGGATCTTACCCTACAAACTATAGAGTTACTTTAAATTGGTTGGTGGTGGCATCTCTTGTAACATGGACTTTAGTTAGATTGAATTCAATACCTCTATGATATATGATGAAGCCATGTAATTTGCCTAAATTTACACCAAACACATATTTATTTAAATTGATTCTGACTTTTTACTCTCATAGTCTTTCAAATATCTTGCATAGCACTACTAGATGGTCAGCCCTTGTCTTAGATTTTCCTAATATTTCATTGACATAGTCTTCAAAAATATCATGCATCATATCATGGAATATGGTAGTCATATCTCTTTGATATGTAACTCCCACATTATTAAGGCCAAATGGCATCACCTAATAACAAAATGTTCCCAATGGAGTGGTGAATGTTATTTTATGTTGATCTTTTATCATTATTTTGATCTGATTATATCCTAAAAAGCCATCCATGAGTGAAAGCATTTCATAACCTACCATGGATTCAATGATAATGTCAATATTAGGTAATAAAAACTTATCTTTAGGATAGGATTTATTGATGTCTCAAAAATTAGTACAAATTCTAATTCTTTAAGGCTTTTTGCTAATAGGTACTATATTAAAGATCCATTCTGAGTAGTCAATGGATCAGATACATCCTTATTCTAAAAAAAATTATAACTCTTTCTTTATTGATACAATAATATAAGGACACATCCTACGTATCTATTATTTTACTGGTTTGGCATCAGGATTAACCACAAGGTGGTGCAAAACCAAGGTGGGGTCTAAACCTGGCATGTCGTAGTATGCCCATGTAAAGATATCCATAAACTCTCTCAATATAACTAAAATGACATCACATTCCTCCTCAGTGAGAGATGTTCCTAATTTCATCCTTTTCAAATTTGATGGAGTCCCCAAATTTACCTCTGTTGTATCTTCAACTAGAAGGGTTAAACCATCTTCTAGGATAGTAGGCAATAACTTGAACTATTGGACTATGTCAGGGTCCTCTACTAGGACTTGATCTTCAATTTATCCTAGGCATGACGAATCGAAATGTCCTAATGGGAGATCTGGCCATGTGACAAAAATAGTAAAAAATTATTGAAGAATTTGATCAAATACTTTTTGTTGCTCAAAATTAACTTAGTTCTATAGGCAATTTCATCATTGGTGGTCTCCTGGCCTAAATTCAAAGAAGAATAAACACCCCATCTAATGGTGCCTAAAATAGGTTATCACCACTAGAATATCCTTTATCTTTACTTTTTCCCTAGTCAAAAATCACATAAAATAGGTTTTCACTTTGGGACCTCAATGTTTTAATTATTTTGTTTTTGGCTAAGGGTGTTCACCCACTTTCCAAAATAGGCTACAAGATTTAATGTGATTGAGAATCCTAACTTGTGATCTCCCAATAGAATGTTGTGTCTAAGGCCTAATAAATCATAGAATGCCTCATCATTCTAAAACCCATCAATTGGTAGACTAGATTCTTGTTGGTCTCAATCTATCAGTTGGGGATAATATAATAGTAATGGATTCAAATGAATGGCCAAGGTAAGGGTACAAATGGAATTATTACCAAACATGTTGGTTTCAATTAGGTCATCAAAAGTGAGGTTATAATCAGACTCTACTTCACTATCAGCATCATCATCACTAGTCATTGGTGATGGAGTTTGAATAATATATATGGGGTCACCCCCAGGTGGTTTAAATCCAAGTCCAAAAGGTCTTTCATACTTAGTCATGGAAATTGGCTCAATATTTCCTTGTTGATTTGGTTTGAGGCCTCTTCTTTCATAATTATGATATTCCATGATCCTATTAGGAATGGGATACTTTACATTTTTGTAACAATCAGCTTGGTTGTCATTGTATAACCATTATTCATCTCCTTCCAGAGGGTCAAGTTCTAGGCTTGATGCTGGTATAAATGTGGTAGGTCCCTTATCTTTGTTCTTTTGTTGCCAATGCATATGTGGGATGAGTTTAGGTTGCCCAAAGGTTTTTGAATTCTGAGGAAGATTAGTGATATGAAATGTATCATGAGTCACATACTCTCCCAACTCATTATCTAAAATATTGAAATGATTAGAAGCTTTAGGAGGTGGCATGTGAGAAAGGGAATCTAAGGTATTAGGATCTATGTAATTATCTGGTGAAAGATCATTAATCATAGTTTTTATTTTATCCTACTTGGAATTGGGATTCATATCATACTAATAATTATGGCTTTGAAACTCAGCCTCAAGATGCTTGTAGTGCTCATATGGATGTAAATCTCTTTGAATATTCACCTCCATCCTTGAGTGGGAAAACTTGATACATTGATGTAGTGTTGATGGGACTGCCTGAATCTCATGTAACCATGGCCTGCCTAAAAGCATGTTGTATGATTATTCTAGATCAAGTACATGGTAAAGTGTATCATGGGTCAAAGGCCCAATGATAACTAACAAACTGATGGTGCCTTGTGATTCTCTTTCTTGATTATCATAAGCTTTGATAGTTATTGTTTTTGGTTCGAGATCTATCATTATGTACCCAAGAAGCTTGATGAGCTTGAAAGACACTATGTTGAGGTTAGATCCACTATTGATAAGGGCATGTTTCACTTTATGTCATCTTATATAAAATTCTATATATAATGGGTTATTATGGAGTGGACCAAGGGAAGACATATCACTTTGGTTGAATGTGACTTGTTGGACTGGAGCTAGGTGTCCAACCAAAGCTTGGAAGTTATCAAGGGATATGTCACTAGCAATAGTGGATTGGGTTAAGAACTCATTCAAGATGTTCTTGTGGATTATTTACATTCATAGTAAATCTATGATAGAAATGTGTGATATTGTCTTCTATAATTACTCCATAATATCAAACTTCTTGTCTTGATCAATAGTGAATGGTTTATTCTAAGACTGAATAGTTGGTTGAATGATAGGTAAAGTTGTGGATGGTTGTGAACCTGGGATAGTAATCTTTGATCTTCAAGTTGTGATTTATAATTAGGATTAAATACTAGACCATTATTGTTAACTGATGTTGTAAATGGTGTGGGACTAGATAGGATAAGTCTCAGTTACTGATGCACTTGCATGTGGTCATGTGACAAGAATGAGTTGTCACTATAAGATCCAAAAGGGGAAGTCCTAGTTTTTTGTCTACCTATATACACTCCTAGGTCAAAGAAGGATTATCCATGTGACTTGGTTGAAACTTGTTTAGCAATGGTCTAGGTTGATTAGTTTTTGGTTTAGGATTAATGGAGATGGTATTAATGTTACCCCCTATAATATGACCTACAACCCTATTGTAGTCATGTGCAACTGCATGGTAAGTTTGTTGGTTTTTACCATTTTGACCTTGGTTTTGTCCATTATTCTATTATTGTGGATTTTGCTACTGATTTTGTTGATTTTACTAGTTTAACATTTGATTCTGATACTATTAATTTTATTTTTTCATTGGTCTTTATTGTTATTGCTAATTATTCTACTGCTATTGATTATTATGTTAGGGAAAGGGGTTTTCATAAATCCCAAGAGTTTGACTGGAAGTGGAAGTACCATTATCTAGTTTTATCTCCCTATTCTCCTACATATTTTCAATTAAATGTTTGATTTAGACACATCTTCATAGAGTATACCCATTGGCATGATGATAGTCAAAAAATTCATTTTCACGGTACCAATCAGGGTAAAGAATGCCTTGTGGATAATGTTTTGGTATGCGCCAACTAATCAGATTAGTAGTATCAAGCTTGTGAAATATAGACTAAATAAGTTTTCTTATGTCACTAAAGACATGATGTGTAAGTACAGTTCTCTTAAGAGGAGGGGTTTACAATGGTAAACGCTATTGTATTTTTTATGTAGCTCTTGGTTGTTACACTTGAGACATTGCTTAGAGAGTTTATTGGGTAAGATTAAACTGAAAAGGTGGTGCCGATGATGTCTATACAATTTGGACATGATGAGATTCAGTTACTCCATTTCCCATAACATTCTTATTGTATTTGAATTACTTCAGTCTTTCTTGATTATTGGTCTATGTCAGTTGTGATGCTTGCATTTGATTGAGGTGTTAGTCATTCCCTTGATTGGTACCTTGATTTTGATTAGTTTAATTGAGCCTGATGACTCCCTTATTGATGAGCACCCTCTTGATCAATAAAACTTTATCAATGATCTCTATAGATGATAGGCTATCTCACTATGCAATTTTTTTATAAACACAATGGCTAATTGTTTATCTAGTAAATTTTGGGTGAAATATCTTGAAAGTGCTCTCGCTCACTATAAATAACTTGTAAAACTCTCCCTAGCTTTTTGTTTTTCGTGTCAAGTCTACTAATGAAATCTCATACTCAAGATTATAAGAAAAGTGTTACACAAATTTATCATAAAAATCATCAATATATGTTGTTGAATTCTTGGGAAACTTCAAAAACCACTCCAAGGCTTGTCCAGCCAAGCTCCTTGGAAATAACAGCAAAATGTATATGTTGATATATATCACTAGTTGACATGAGATAAAGAATTCAGTCAAATGAGCCTTAAGATCACCTTTTCCTTTGTATTTATAAAATTTTAGAGGTTCATATGCTAGAGGAAATGGTATTTTCAAATACTCCATGTTGAATTGATAGGAACATACATCATCCAATTTGAACTTTTTAGTCTGCTTCCTCACTTGAATGGTAGCAATTACATCCTTCATCTATTGCAACTATTGGTATAGAAAACTAGAAGGGACATTCATTTGAGGGAGAATATTGGTTTGGGTAAATGGTTGAAATGTCATAAGTGACACATGTTGACTAGGTTATGATGGTGACACCTATTGAGGTATATTGGCTTAGTTGGGGAATGGATCAAGAATACGCATACATGGATTAGGATTTACTAGAAATTGCACATTTGGTTGCATAATATTCTAGTTTGGGTTCATGATAAAGGTTTGAATTAGAAGATTTTTTGATTGGTATGGGGGTATATAACTATAATATGCCTATTTTGGTTAAGAAGGGACATGTTGCCAACTAATCAAACATTTTTGTTGAGTGGGAACTTGTGGTCCAAGACCCTATCTCTAAATTTGTGACACATTTTAAACCATCAGTTGTCTAATAGGTACTTGAGAAACATGGTAACCTCTTTTTTACATGAATTCCTATAAGAAAGTGAAATTATGTTGTAGATTGGCATCTATCATTTACCAATATTTGTATTTTGTTGACTAGTCATTGTTTGGTTTTAAACTAATATATTATTCTATGACTAAATAGGTATGTTTGTCATTACCTGACAACATGGAATATTAGTTACCCCTAATTGACATGGTAATGTATTCATCATTTATTGCATTGATACACTAAACTATGTCTACTATTATGAAATACTACTCACTAATTATTAAGGAGTAGGATTCATCACATTCTGTCATTGAGGTGTGACATTGGTTGTTGTTTGATTACCTAATCCTATAGGTTGTACACTTTAGGAAGTAGCTGGTTGAGGATGGGGTGCAAAAACTCATAGTCCTTGGTATGATGATCTAATCATAGGATTAACTATAAGCATATGTTGTTGGCTAGTTGTTTGTGTATTAGTACCACTTTGATCAAGATTGGATGCTATTTACACATTGTCCACTATTTTTGGCTCACTATTCAGTGTAGAATCCAAAGACACTTCTTCAATAACTAACATATACATCAAGTTATCTATCGAAGTGGTTTATACAAGTGGGTCAAAACTCATATTTTCTTATCTAGATAATTCAATCAACACTCCTATTGAAGGTACTAGGTCAATGAGAGGTTTACTTACCATTTTCATTTGATTCAAATCACATGCTAAATTCAGGTAGGTTTGGTATACAGTTTGCATTTGGTTAAAGTGATATTCCATAATGTTTTTGCCTCAATTGGATATATTGGAGTCTTGATATGTTGTTTGGACTAGAGCTATAGGATTTCTATAAGAAGCTTGTTGATCTTGATTGGTGTTATGGGCCACTCTTACTAGACTTGGTAAATTTTCATGTGGGAAGTTTTCCAAAAACATAGCCCCTACATCTATGGCTCTAACCAAAATCTCATCTTTATTCTATAACAAATATTTCTAAAATAAAAATGGATCATACGTGGAAGTTTTATCAATAGAATATGACTGATGGAGAACTAGCTCATCTATTGTAGGTATTGTAGCTAGGTATTGCAATGTTTGTTCTTGGTCCTATTATATGTAAGGTGGTGTGTTAACCAAATAGTTAGCTAATAGATCTTGGATTTGTACCCCTAATTATGTATTATAAGATGGATAATAATCCATCTCATAAGTAATATTATCTACAGAGGGGTCTTACACCATTTCTTCCTGCATAACCACATTACTAATCCTTGGATTGTACATGATTCCACTACGAGTGTTGGAATACATGTTGGGATCCATAGTCAATTCTTTGTGATAAAAGGTCAAAGAGTTATTTAAACTCTAAATAGGATAGAATCTAAAACAAATGTTGCCTTCAACTTGGTTTAGATTTTATCAAAAGGATCAAAAGGTTTAAGCAAAGATTTATGAGGAAATAACTAGCATAAAATATATAACATTTCACTATTCACACAAAGATAAGCAAGTAAATGGATCAAAAAATAAAAATGCCAAACTCTAAGGTTGAAGTGTTTAAAATCAATCTTATCTAGGAATTTAAAAGTTGCTTAGTCTTTTGGCCAAATGTAGCATTAAAATCTAGGCTCAAAAAAGGCATGTGTTAGGACTCTTACCCAAATGGCGTCAAAATCTAGACTTTGAAAATAGATGAAAATTTTAATCTAACAGATTTGAAACACTTATAACAAACACTAGGCATTCGATTCTTGGACATGAACTTGGTCAACTAGGTATAAAGTATGAAACAAAAGGCATTTTAGCAATAGTTTATTTTCTCATAAATAATGGTATAAAACTTGGTTCTTTTTTACAAACAAGCTAGACAAAGGTGAACATTATAATTGTGCTTTAGACAAAGGATCAAAAGTACACTTAGATTAGTCTAAAAATGTAGGAACAAATTTAGAAATTTATGCAAAAGGGTCTATTAAATAGTATTTTAAGTGTTTTGGGAAGCGTAACAATGCTATACTACCCAAAAGGTATGACAAAAAGTTTGTTTCAAAAACTTTATAAGTCAAAGACATTTTCCTACAATTTTAACAATACAACACTACTTTTCTTGACTCAAAATGTCTATAGTGTATAGACTTAAAGTGCAAGTGTTTAGCATAAAATAGTGTTAGTCTATCAAGTGAGGACAATTATTATGAGTCTTAAATGACCTTCAACCCAAATTGGAAATTAAACCTAAGTTCCCTCAAGTTTAGTACAAATGGTGAACCCACTTAACATATCAACCCTATGAACTTGTAAAGGTGTAATTCCAAATTAAAATTATAAGTGAAGGACGTAAAAAACATTGGTAAAGGTCTAGACTCAATTGGGTATCATAACTGCACCAAAGTGGATAATATGACTCTCAAGCTTTTGATGAACTTTTGAACAAGGCAAATGGATGATCTCACATGGGCAGCATAATGCCTCTTTGTTCAAAGGAAAATTTAGACTATGTGTTTGGTTTGGGATTATTTGTTTACACCAAGTTTTGACTCCACACAAGAATTTAAACTAGGACAAGACCAACTAATTAATTGCCCTTAGATCCTAAACTAACAAGGTTGCTTGGTATATACATCATTTGAGAGGATTTTAAGTGTTCATCCAAAAGTAAATGTGCAGTAAATATTAGGGTTATTACATCTCCCTTCTCTTAAATGATAGTATTGTGACATGGACCTTGAGGTGCACCTTGCACCAATAATACTTCCATGGCAAGTGGGGATTTATCTAAGATCTAACAAGTTTCTAAATGATCTAGGGGAATCAATTTCACAATGACTTTCATGCCAAATAATGCAAAATAAAAGCATGGATTTTAGGTCCATATCACTTGGATTGTTTTAACAAGGTCTAGTGATTTTTACAACAACTACATCCTATTATTCGCTCAGTGTAGTGCGATGTCAAAAGTCCCACTACATCCTGTGTGCAACTCTAAAAGATCCAAATGAATTCAATACTGGGAGATGAAACCCTGGGTCAAAGCTTCCCTAAAGAACTTGTGGGAGGTGATGAAGTCCCCCTCATAAGCCAAGATGCATAAATAAATAAAGTTTGAAAGTAAAAAGATTTTAGGGTCATTTTCAAGATAACCCAAACTTTGACAAATTTTTGGGGAATGCTTTAGATGACTTTATTTCTTAGCCTTGGACTAGGCTACTTGTAATAGGAATGGTGATTTTGATTCCAAGGGTTCCATATAGGGGACAAATGGAAGATAATACATGTAACATTCCTCTTTTTTCCAAAAAAAATCTAATTAAACAACTATTGCAAGAAATAATCAACAAATGTGTTCAATTTTAAACCCAAATAAAAGGTTTGGTGGTGTTCATTTGACCCCTTGATCTTAGTTGTAAACTTTTTAAAAAACATTCACCAAAAACACATAAATTCTTTGTTAAACAACCAAAACAAGGTTCCTAATCAATTTTTAAGCATACAAAAGTGATTTAAACATGTTTTGAGAAAAAATCTCACTTGGTCCTGTAGTAGAATTGTTAGCATGTCCTTTAGCTTTGAAGCTCTTTTGAGTTTGAAACAACAAAATTTGAAAATGTAGCTCTTGGGTCTATGCTTTTATAAAAAAATAGTAATCAATGTTAATTAATACCACTAACATCAGTTATAGCCAACTAAGATCTAACTAATATCAGTTCTACTGATCAATGTTGGTTATGTCAAGTAACTGATGTCAGTATTTTTGTCGATGTCAGTTACTATGTAAAAATTATGGCAACCAAAAATGGCAAAATAAAAATAGAAAATCAATTTAAAAGAGTTTTAAAGTCTCAAATAAATTTTTTAAAGTTGCAAAAGGATCCCCTTCAGGTGTAGGATACGTCTAGTCCCACAGAGTGTGCCATTATGTGATTTAGGAATTTGACTCAAGAGAGGATGGTTAGTATGGTGTTAGTTCCAAAATGAAAACTAAATGAAATAAAAACACTAATATCATAACATCTCTAGGCCTAGACACTAGGGAGATCTTAGCTCACAAAATCAAATGACAAGCACAACTACAAAGCAAAATATTAAATACAAGAGTTCCTTCACCTTCTTTGGATGTTCCAAATGTCTTTGTAGTGGTGGCTTGCTCGGCTTGTGCTCATGAAGTCCTTAGCAATGGAAGTTTGGCTACGTCCATCTCTCCTTGGCACCTTTGGATTATGGATTAACTTGGCTTGGAATCAATTTGACATGGTAACACTAGTTGCTTTAGGCTTTTGGAACCAATCCTGCATTGTAACTTTACACAAATTAAGCTTAGAAATGATGTTTTGAGGCCTCTTATTTATAGATTTTTGGATTTGAATAGAATCAACCTCAACCATCCATCTCAAGATTGAGATGTGTGGTTGAGGATCAGTTCAATTTTTGGAATTAATTTTGTAATTATCTTCATCATGGCATTAGAAGAAGGGGTAATTAAGAGGCATGCATGACATCATGGAAGGCATTGATGAGGCATCGAGGGCATGAATCCTGATATTTGTGGCATTTATGACCTAGGGATGTCTTCCCAAGAAATAAGGCCACCTGATGATGTAGATATTCAATATTCATTTCCAAAAATAAGTATTCAACAAGTTTCCATGCAATTTTATATTTCACCTTCCTTGGATGCTCCAAATGTCTTTGTATTGGTGGCTTGCTCGGCTTGTGCTCATGAAGTCCTTAGCAATGGAAGCTTGGCTACCTCCATCTCTCCTTGGCACCTTTGGCTTGTGGCTTGACTTGGCTTAGAATCAATTTGGCATGGTAACACTAGTTTCTTGAGGCTTTTGGAACCAATCCTTCATTATAAATTTACACAAATTAAGCTTAGAAATGATGTTATGAGGCCTCTTATTTATAGATTTTTGGATTTAACTAGAATCAACCACAACCATCCATCTCAAGATTGAGATGTGTGGTTGAGAATTAATTCAATTTTTGGAATTAATATTTTAATTATCCTCATCATGGAATTAGAAGAAGGAGAAATTAATAAGCATGGAAGGAAACATGGAATGCATTGATGAGGCATGGAGGGTATGAATCTTGATATTTGTGGCATTTACTGCCTAGGGATGTCTTCCCAAAAAATGAGGCCACCTAATGATGTAGATATTCAATATTCATTTCCAAAAATAATTATTCAACAAGTTTCTAATGAATTTTTTATTAAGAATTGATTTGGATTAATTAGCTCTTAAGCATGTTTAAGTACTTTGTGCACAAATTACCCAAATTAATCAAAATGCCTTATTATTCGTCTAAAACTTGATTAGATTAGAATTGGAAGCCACTGTCAAATTCATTGGAACCATATTCCCATTTAGGATGTTACCAACAACAAATAACAAAGGTATTCATCTTGTGCAAAGGATTTGATAGGAAAGAGCAATCCAGAGCATGTGGGTGCAAATTTGGCATTTTGACTCGAAATGGATTGATCAAAGTTAGTTGGCCCATAAACTGCCTTGCCCCATTTAGGGATACCCTAGCCAAAATCGGCACTTGAATATGTCAGTTTCACATCATTTAGCATGTTTTAATGTTTTTAGGCCAAATTGTGCATTTTAGGTGGAAAATAGCCAAAAGACTAATTGGAGGTTATTGGTGGCTAGATTTAGGTGTTTAGAGTACTCACTTATCTTTTGCATCTATGTGAGTATCTATGATTTTTATCCCTACTTCAATTCTTCCTTTTTATTCTTATCATCCCTAATCTTCATCCCTTATTTTCATCTCACTCCCTTTCATTATGTCCCCCTATTTATTCACCACCTCACCACTTTTTGGCTTGACAATCTCTTCTAATCACCCTTTTAACTTGTCAATCTCTTACAGCAAATCGATCGATGCCTACCTTCTCTCTTCACCTTTTTACCCACCCATCCTTTGCTTCCCCTAGTTTTTCTTAACCCCTTTCCCATTTTTCATCTCATTCTCATCTCCAAAACCACCATCTTATTTGCTTCATTATTCATCATCATCCATGCTTACTTGGTCAAGATACCAGCTACTTCTTCACTCTCCTATCATCCTTTTTGTGTCTTCATTTCACTCATTTTTCCTCCTATTTTCTTTTTTTTTGTTATTTATTTCCTTATTTTTTATATTTTCATCACCAAACTATTTTCTCCTTGGTCTATTTTTATACTTATTTTCAAACCCTTCATGGCCTCCCATATTTACCATCCTCCACTTACCCTTCACAATTGTCACACTTCTCTCCCCATCCTTTTCAATTCTTCAATCTATCATTCATTAGCACATCTCTCACCCCCCATCTTCTACCTTTTATTTTTCTCTTTTCTCCATTTCATTTCATTTTTTTCATCTCCCTTGATGCCCTTCCTTGCTCTTCCCAACCTATATGACCATGCCTAGCTTCTTTAATCCTTCTCCACCTTTATCTTTATCTATAACCTAATTGCTCTCTCTTCATCCATCTCCTGGTCCCCCTTTACCTCCTCCCTTATTGGATCTCCCTTATGATCTCTAATTAAACCTCTACCTCTTTATATTGCGGTCACTAATTGTATTGCTTCTACATACATCTCCTTATCTACTTCCTCATATCCTCCATGCCCTTGTCTTCATGCATGAATTCTGGTCAGGTTCATTACTTTAGGAGCATCCCTTTATTCCTTTAATTCCTCTATATGTTGCACTCAAGATCTCTTTTTTGTCCCTCTCCAACTACTTCCTTCACCTTCACTATCACCTTTTTAATTTTAAACCCTCCACCCATTTTGAGCATGCTACGACCTCCAAGGTCTTCCACTTGATTTTGGTTTACTATGAGATATATATCAATCCTATGGCTCTACACAATTTGCTAGGACTGTGGGCTCATATGACCAACCAATAAGCCTGAGCATTGTTAAGCCATCAGGATGAAAATTTATTCCCCACCTCTTCTAGTCTTGCCTATTTTCCACCCCTTTTACTCTGACCTTTGAATATGTTAGAATCAAAACTAAAACCACCTTCAAATGGAAGATTTGAGATACCCACATGGGGATGCTAGCTACACCCTCTCATGCACCCTACATTCCAATAATTCCCCTTTATTCTCCCTTCTTAGACTACATCTTATTATGCCTTAAAATAGCCCTTGCTTTAATGCACAAAATCCATAACCTACTCCCTCATTTAATTAATATTATTATTTGCCTCACTCCATATCCCAAAACCCCTTAGTGTCTTTCTCTGAATTTCCTCAAAACTCAATGCTTACTTATTTTGGGGCCCCACTGACTCAAGAGTCAAGGATTTGAATCTTCACCACTTCTCATTTACCCACTCTACTACTTCACTTCTTCAAACCATTGAATAATAACCTTCCATAACTTGTTAATGACATTGTTATGGAATGTGCATAATGTCAACTTATTTAGATGGTTATGAAAGAACCTGTCGGATCACCATGGAAATTTGAGTAGTTCCAAATTTTCCAAAGCCTGGTAAAGCATATTTATCCCTTTTATTTAAAAAGGTGGCCATAATTTCATGCTTCAACTTGCTTATCCATGAATACAGATTCCTTTTGCATAGTGGACACAATCATCTAATAACATCTTAGGTAATCTCATCCACAATTTCTACCACACCCATCATAAACTATTTGATATCCATCTTTTCTACCCTTTGGGACTTCCCTTTCTCCAACATCCTTCACCTAGACCTACCTACATATCAAATTGGGGTAGCCAAGTTAACCCACACCCTTCACCTCTAAAGAACTACATTTAGCATGACATTATTTTTGTATTCTTGTCTATATAACTATGTAGGTAGAATCCACTTGCCATGTGCATCTGGAGTCAGCTCGGGCATCCCCTTCGAACCCATACCCAATCCACCCATGCTTTCACCACATCCACATTGATGTTGGTTGATTTTGACCTAGATCATTGGTGATTTTTACAATAACTTTTGACCGCAATGACCAACCTTACTTTGTTGAACTTTTAAACATTTTCACCACCTCACACAAAACCAAACCATTTGTGTTTTCTTGGGAGCACTTCCTACCTTGGATACCTAAGTTAATATCGACGTTATATAAGAGCCTTAATAAGAGTAACTTGATCATCTATGACGAACACTGGAGAATGGTTACCTTGTCATTTATCTTAGAACCTAACCTTTATACTATCAACATTATCACCTTTATTCTCTACATAATCTTGACTATTATGCTTCATCATTTCTTGTGAATCCATTGAGAGTTACCTTTTAGCACCACCTAGTGCCTCCACATCAACTACTTATCAAACCTACACCTAATTTAACCTTTCTTCATCAACTCTTAGTTTGAGGGGGAACACCTCCTCCCATACTTGCAGCACCCTAACCTTTGACCAAGTGATTCATTTTTGATTTTCAACTTGTTAATTCAAGGCTACATAAGAAAAAGGGGCAAAATGTAGACACTAGAAAACTATACACTTGTAGTTTTTTATGACTAGATGCCTTAAGATCCCCTATAACTTATTAAACTTCCCAAAACCCCCCTTAACCCAACCAAATCATTATTCTCCTAGTCACATAATATCATTCAAAATCACTATTTGAAAGTACTATTCAAAAATACTATTCACCATCACTATTCACTATGGGACCCACTATCACTATTCATGATGACATGGCATATGACATAGAATGTGGCATGGAAAGTGAAATAGAAGGTGATATGTCAAGTGACATGGCTCAAGAGTGATGTGGCTTGATTTGGGACACCATACCTAACTTGGGACTCTTTTCCAAAGTGCCTAATGACCTCATTTTAGCATCACAAAGTTCCCCCCTTTGAAATTTCATAAATTTCCCATTAAGGGGTCATCATGAAACATATATTTTGTCTTCCCACATGAAATTAGATGTTAAAATAGATACCTACCTCTTTAAGACTTTGGAAAAGATAAAGGGCGCCCATTTTTTATTTCTTAGCCCAAATTGGAGACTCTCCAACCCAAATGGGAATCTTCCACATCCTCACCTTGGACTTTTCATCCCCCACATGGAAAATAGTGCCAACTTTGGTATACCACCCATTTAAGTTCTTGTTTTAATCAAGAAAATATGGAGAGAAGTCTTTTGTATTAGTTAAACCCATGTGCATGATTCCCATTCAAAATTGGATTTATGTGCAAGGTGGGAGACACACCAACCCAAATGGGAGACTTATGATCAAGGTGAGAATCCCAAAAACCTAATCCTTGACTTATTTATGAGCCCCACTTGTAAAAATTCTAATTTCTTCACTATTCCACTATTTTGGCATGTTTCCTAACATCAACTCCTATAAATACCCCCCCCTCCTTCACCAAAGGTTAAGTTGGAAGTTAGTCATTGGTTATCAATATTTTGTTGTAGGTTTGTGAAGAAGGTTATCATCTTAGAATTCATCATCATTTTAGAAGTGATCATCACCTTGGAAGAATAAAGAGCTAAATCATTGGCTTTTTATTGAATTTCTACTAAAATTGCTTCAACAACATCAACATTCTCCTTCAAGCTTGGAAGGTAACCTTGGTTTTATTTGTTGTAATTTAATTTTGTGTCCCTCTTGGCTTATTATTTATTGAATTCCAAACCCATCATTTTTCCTTCTTCTCTTGGCCTCCATATCTTTTCCCCTTAGCCTCTTCATTTTCCTTTTCTCTTTATCCATTTACCTCTTCTCCCATTTCCCTCTTTACCATCTTCACTCTCTTTATCCCCTTACCCTTTTTCCACCTTGATAATTTGTTGTCTTATATTTTTAAACCTTCACCCCTTAAACCTTTTCCATATCAACCATTTTAAAAACCCAACCACATCACTCTTTTGACCCTTGCCATTTCACCAAACCAAGAACCAAAACCTTATTTTTAACTAATTTTCAGCAATTTTAATTATTCAGACTATTTGCTTTAGTTTAATCATCTTAGCAAAGCATTTAGTTTTAATTAATTAAATTTGGGTTATTTTTTGTATTTAATTTCAATGTGATATTTTAAATACATTTTTCCTTCTTTTTTATCTTTCAAACTTAAGTGTTAAAAGTAGGTGGATTGGCAGCCTCCTAGAAAGCTTTCACTTCTAGGATCCAGCTCACGTGAGGCAATCCATCCATATACTTGTGTAACAAACAAGTTTATTTTAGTTTATTTTATTATTTTTAGTTCATCCTCCCAAGCCAAAGAGGAGTTATCCATAATCATCTGGACTCAATGCATGCACATTCAACAAGTTTTTCTACACACCTATTCCTAATTTCTTTCTTTTCAAAAAAAATAAGAAAAGCAAAAACATTTAAACACTAACCAGAATAAAATTTGGCCCAAGGCAAACAAAATTTTCATTTATTTTCCTTTACTGTTAAATTTTTGGAGGTAGTAAGTGGCATGAGGAATCTACACAAACTCCTCTTGTTAACTCTTCACATATAATTCTAATCGAATGAGTTGAGCACTTGTGCCTAGATATACATGAGGCCAGACATCTAAGTAGTGGGCATGTGAAGCTGACTTAGAGAAAATAAAATCAATCACTGAAACATATGTATAGACAAGTAGTATAAGGCACCTAAATTCCCTAAGGACTAAACTGCTATATTACTACACATGAAACATAGCTACAAGAAAGCACATCAGTTGATACAGTGCTAGAAACCTCTAAGGTAAGAGAAGATGTTTAATCTAGTTGGATGTAAATCCATAAGTGAAGAAGCTCAAGTTAGTTGAGTACAAGATAGGTAGAAACAATGCACTCTCTAAGTGTATAGGAGAATCAAAAGAGACATAAAGTACTAGAGGGCCAATGCAAGTAATTTATATGGGGTAGGACATGTCAAGGTAGGATGATGTGTAATAAATCAACCAAGATAGAGAAGCACATTAAAAGAGGAATGTAACTAGAAGAAGTGGAACCATGGAGGTTGAATCATGTGCATGTGAGGTAATATTCCTAGGTTACCACAAGAAAGGTGAAGGCCATGCCAAGAATACATGCATAGAAGAAAAGTCATCTAAAATAGTTGGCATCCACCTAGAATGGAGTGGGAAGTGATCATTTAAACCATAGTGTTGTTTCACTAAAAAACTATTAGGAACATTCAATAAGGTGGTAGTGGCACAAAAGATATGCATTTTCAAATATTTTGGAGATGTTTAAATTCCCCAATAAATTGAGGTGTTGATGCCATCATGCCTACATTAATGATAGTGGTTATTAAGAGACTAATACAAATTTATCAATGACAAACTTGATTAAGTTACAAATTATACATTAACTTAGACTAAAGATCCAAAAGAGCAAGATATCAGAGAGCTGAAGTAAGAAATAACTCACCACAAGTCAAAATTTAATTAGTTCAAGACACCTAGAGTGGAAGAAAGCACATTAAAGAGTGTGCTCATAGTGATTCAAGTGTGTAAAGAGTGGGGATGATAGAAATTGGTGTAAAGAGTTGATTAAAGTGTAACACTATCACTGAGTCATCATTAATAGTGAATGAATCTTAGAGCTAAACTTGAAAGATAAGATCCTATGACTTCAAAAGTGCCAACCACTACTAGAGGCTTCGATAAGCCACACCTCTCAAGGTTCAATACTAATAGGTTTAGAATGGTAAAAAATTGAAAGGCATTAGGCTCTATAGAGACATAGTTAGAACCCAAGTAGGTCAAAATTGTGGAAGAAGTAGCTACCACCAAAACAAGGCCACAATTTATAGAGACATTCAACATCATGGTGATAAAAATAGAGGAACTAATGAAGATGTCTTACTATCATATATAATTTTCACCTGAGGCATTAGTGAGAGAAAAATGGTGCTCCTTTGCACATGTGTGCCAACTAAAGGAATACAACCACCAAACATCAAGACATTTCCAAGACTTGGTATAGGATTGGATGGTGGATATAGCATGCAAGACCCCCAAAGGTGATGCCATCTTTGATGTCTTGATCAGAGACAATTTAAAGTCCTCAAATTTAACTCAAATTTATGAATTACCCTACTTCAAAAAGTCTAAGGAACTTTTTTAGTTCCTTCTCTTATGCATCCATAAGGACCATGTATATTTTGTAGGTTGTTAGATGAATATATTTATGTAATTGATAAATAAAATCACTAATTCCAAACATTCATAGAGACATCCACCAACTGATGGGTGATAATGAAGAGGTGAAGCACATCACCAAGCTCTTCAATTTCTTTAAGGGGCCTATAATTTCCCCATCAACAAATGTGAGGGCCTAAGCACAAGGGAAGTATCATGCCTAGTGAGCTCAAATTTATTCCCTACTGGAAGATGGATAGATTTGTCTAAAGCTTATCTCTACTTGGCCTACCATATCACAGGGAGTCTAGTTCAACATGGCACTATTTATCACCATGAAACTAACCAAGAATATGCTTTAATACCACAATGTGAAAGAGACCTTTAGATGGGAATCTGTCTTGATCTTGATCATTATAGAGGAGATCTGAGTCCCTAATGGGAGTGAGGATAATTTGTGGGTGTTCTAAGACCACCATGAGTTCCTCACACAAAAATAAAAATAATGCCACTACCTTACCTCTTTCAGATAAAAATACAAAACTTGCATGATGCACTAGTGTGAGTAATACATCAAAGCCTTTGAATTGGAATGGCACATTCCCTAGGGGATCCCCATAATCATGTTTAAGATGGCTAATTTTTTTGTGATGCAACACTACTACATCTTCTAACTAGCACTAAAGGATGGAAATAAGTTAGGATGGTTAAAGCTCCCATTCACCTTCTTAGTTGAGTACTGAGATGCACTTCATCAGATACCAAATGTATAAAGAATAGACATCCCAATTAGGGAGTTGGGCATAGAGAGTATAAGGGTATGGTGCAAGTTCCCACATGTAAATAAAAGTGTAATTGAAGGTGAAGAAGATGCCTCAGATCAAATAGACATCGATCAAATCCAATAGGTTACCATCTTTGGATTCATCCATAAGCTCTACTATGTGATGAAGCCTAGGAAGAAGGATTATAGAGCAAGGAATAGCACTAAGAAGAGAATATACCCCCCAATTATGGTCAGATATGAAGGAACCCTTGTGCCCCTAAGAATAAGTCCCCAAATAAGAAGAGGGGGCAACCTTAAAAGAGATCAAGAAATGTTTGAAGATAAAAATTACTTTAGAGGTGGAATCATCTGCATCATAATATTACTAGAAGAATTTATATTTCACCTTGAAAACCACCTCTATCTCAAGGGGAAAAAGAAAGAAAAGACCCCCTCTCTTGCACCTGAAGTAGTTGCATCCAAAGAAGAGGCAGAGAAATCTAGGGAAAGTGAGTGGGGGTGGATCACTTATATTGTACCAAAGGATGTGGAGTCCTATTTAAGTGAGCAAACCCCTTCCCCACCACCTCAAGTAGATCCAAAAAATACCAAGCATAGGCTGAGAAGATTTAGCTCCTATGAGGTTGATACCCAAAAATCATAGGATCTAGGAGAATATAATGAAGAAATGGCCAAGGTAGGGGTGGTGATGAAGGTAATCAAGATGGTATAAGTAGAGAAGTAGAGGTGAGTAGAAGAGTGAAAGGTGTAAAAGAAGAAAGAATAAAAGGGCAAGGATTCTGATGAGGCAACCCACTCTGATGTGCTTATAGAAGAAGAAGAGCTGTAATGAAACTAGAGAGGGCATGGGCCTTGACCAAGGCCATATTGATGTAATTCTAGCATTACACTAGAGGCATGAATAAATAAAGGCCAAGGGCATGACACAAGTTGAAATTGACTAGTTAGAGTTTGAAGAGGTAAGTGAAAGAGAAAATAAATGTGTCATGCAAGCCACAAAAAGAAAGGCCAAAAAAGAATAGGCCAAGAGGGAAGAAAAGAGAAAGAAAAGACCAAGAGGAAGAAAGAGAGGAGAAAGTGGCCCAGGATGAAAGGGTGTGCATGATTGAAGAAAGGGAAAAGAAGAAGGTTCCCACTAGCATGGAACCCAAGAGAGAAAATTTATTAGAGATAGTGCCTAGTTCCACCACTAGGATAGTGGAGGAAGCTACACAAATAGTGCACCTTTTTTTTAAAGGGGCATCAAAGGAAAAGGAAGGTAATACTAGTGCTATAGAGAAACAAAAAGAGGAAGTAGGAATGCAATAGGAAAGGATGGGTGAAGGGGAAAAGTCTATAGAATAACCCCTATAAGAATAACATGATGGTAGATCTAACACCAAAAAGGAAGAAAAGTTAGAACAAGATGAAGGGGAGAGATATGAAGACATGGGGTTGGACACTAGCATAATCAAAGAAGAAGAGTTGGGTGATGATGAAGGATATGAGCCTAAAAATAGATAGAGGGCATAGAAATATTTTAAGGAGGATGATGAATTATACATGATAGAGTGAATTCCTCTAAGATTCATGATAACCCTCACACACCACCAAGTCTTATGGGTGTTAAACTACTACATGGATGAAACCAAATTTGAGGTTCCTTCAAATGCAATCTAACATGCCAAGAAGCTTAAGGAAGGGCATGACAACCATCTACTGAACCCCCATGATATGAACCATGTGTTCTTGGTGAATATTATTATTAAAATGGCCACCTCGATGGCATGTAAAAACATTATTAATGTTTTTCACACCAACAACTAGAGAAAGATTGCAAAAGATAAAGAGATGGAACTTGAGGTGACCAAACTGAAGCTCAAATAGCTGATAGATCATGTAGAAGATGTGGAACCATCCCTATTGGATAATATGGATACCTCTAATATGAATGAGGTTTATTGCATTTGCATGTTCATAGTGTAGATGATACCAACGATGAAGTCAGTGCTAGGATAAAAACAAGACCCCTATGATGCCTTGTGAGGGGAGTTAAACAAGAAAATGGAAATGGTCAAAGATCTCTTCACCAAGCTTGAAGAGGGCGATAAGGAAGTAGACACAATATTTTTTAACTTCACCAATCAAGAAGAATTCATCAAAACATGCCTAAAAGGGATAAAAGAGGAAAAGGATACCTTTTTCCAACACTCCTTCATAGTATCTAGGGCCAAGCACATATAGATGATGATAAATCTTAACTCCCTTAGTGCTCAACTAAAGACTCAAGATAATTATTTAGAGGTAGTCTTCCATGACTTCTAAATAAAATCCATTGAGCAAGGGGAAATCTTGGATAGAGGAGTAAAGACGGCAAAGAAAACACTGGGAGCCTTTTGAAAAGAGTTAGAAAACATAGACATGCTTGCTTTTGAATTTGTGACCATTGAAGTGGATGGCACCATCAATGAAATAATGGGTGACATCCAAGGCTATGATAATTTAAAATAATACTTGATGTAGGGTATGCCCAAATTCTACACACCTAAGGTACTTAAAGACTAGTTCAAGGTGGACTAATAATTTTGTATGGGATAAATGTTGGTCCCCCTTTTGTTTAAATATATGGGACATGCCAACCCAGAAAACCTTGATGTAGAGTGACCCTTCAATTGGTTACACCTCTTTTATACATTTTGGCAACATCTAGAGGAGTCCTCATAGATCTCATCCCAACTAACAGGTAGTTATATAGTGCTAAACTTATTTAAAGACATCCCTGTCAGGACTTATACATGTTAGCTCAAAATGCATAGATGCTGGAAGAGTGGGGTAGGTAGGAAAGTGACCTCGAGTTATAGCTTAGTATATAGTGTGAACCCATCCTACTTGGATAGTGTAGTGGACCTAATAGACTAGGGATAGCCCAACATTTTGTGCATGCCCAATCAACCTAGTAAAAGGTAGTTATTCACTTATAAAAGAGGACTCACTTTTGTTGTGAAAATGAGAGGAGAAAAAGATAGTAAAGCTCTAGAAAAATAGAGAGCCAGCAATAGTATTTTCCTTCTACATAGTAGTTCTAGAAGCTTGAATGTATAACCTAAGCTTGCATGTGAGCCACATGGCATGAGTAGAGTTAAGGAGAACATATCCTATATTTCTTTTAATAAACTCCATTGATTAAATTAATGAAGATAATCATTAGGGAAATGAAATGTTAAGTTCTTATTTTATAATATATGGGATGTATTGCTCATGAGTTAGTTTCATTTAATTTTTACTCAAGTAGTTCTATATTATAATAGAATGGAGGTTCAACCTAGTCACTAATGGTGTCCTTGTGCCATTAGTGACCTTAACCAAACTATAAGTATATTGAGTGTTGAGCCAGAATACTCCAAGACTCCAAGACAGGCTCTTAAAGTGTCATCATGAGGATAAACCCCTTACACCTTAGGACTTGCACCAATAAGGAGGTTTATGCCTATTGAACTCCCTCCTTGAAGGACATAGTGTCAGAAGGCCAACTAACTCCTCCAAAAATAGCCTAGGTCCCTTGAAACTTTAGTTGTGCCATGTTGTGACTAGCCCAATCTGGGCTTAGTCCTTCTACTATTATACTTCAAGTGAGCACACTAGGTTCATATCTAGTGTTGAATTGATGCTAGTGATATAACATAATTAAATTTTATGCACCAGACCTTTCTACTTTTTGTATTAGCTTCCCCAAGTCTAGAACCAACTTGGCATGATAGCTAAGTATATGACTAAGCACAAAAACTAGTAAGGTAAACTTTTCTACGATAGCAACATGCTCTTCTAGTTTTATGTCTATACAAACTTTTTATCTCAAGTTATGGAATTTAAAATTTTGTCACATAGAGCAAGATGTTCATGCAAGGGTCAAATTCAAGCCTTTATAAATATCCATTTTGATTCAAATGATTAGTGATAGGCATGTAGACATCATGTAAAACACACAGGTTAGCTCACTTGAGCACATTGTAAACACACTTACAAAGATCCCAGAGCTAGCGGATCAAGTGAGCAAAATCATTTTAGCATCAATAATGTCTCCTATAAATTTGGTGCCTCCATGACCTTTTTACTTCTAGATCCAAGCTTTTAAATTTGGTTAAATAATGGGAGATGTTCACATAGATGTCAACTTTAAGATATGGAAAAAAACATTAGGGTCTTAAATTTGATGGTTATGTAAATGTCAATGATGATCTTGTGGATGTTAAATAATGATCACAAGAATGTCAAATTTAGATCATAGTAAATATCCATTTGTTTTCAAATGCAAGCAGATCAATTATCAATGTTCATATTGATGATTTAATGGCATGAGCTCGACTAATAGGTAGATAGGCCCAATGAGATCTATGGCTAGCATTCATTCATACATCTTGATCTAATGGTGTAATATGATTTAAAAGGTCAAGGAGATCAAGAGGCCACCACATGGCATAAGTGCATAAAGTAGTAGGCTGACAATAAGATCTCAAGATTAATTCATGATTGATAAGTGGCATGAGTACATTCAAGATAAAAAAATATCAATGGAGTAAATTTAATCATGAAAATTAAAATCAATAGAGTGAACAAGATCAAATATTCAATATTTGATAGCAAGGATCTACAATGCCAATAGGAGTAAATATAACTAGGAGCATTTTGATTGGTTCAAGTCAGTTTTTGATGGACAAAGTTGAACCAAAGGAGAAATTTTTGACCAAGGTAACCAAGGCCTTACAGGGTCATCCTACGACCATTAAATCTCATTAGAATTCCATGGATTGAACATATATATTTATTCAACTATTAAAAACATAAGGGGACCACCATTAAGGCTAAAAATGGACCTTTTGTTCATATATTTTATATTATGTAGGGTTATGTCTACGGCTATGTTCACAATTTTTTAAAGAGGATCCATCCATTTGGTGAATCCTTAGTTCTTAAAAAGACAAATTTGGTCTATTTAAACCTATCATAATTAAGAGAGGTTTATATAGTCTATAGGTATACATCAATGAGACAACTATAGGAAAACCAATAGTCTGAGATTGATTTTTTGTCTATAGTGGACCTATGAACATGGGGATGAGTTCAAGCATGATCTAGCATGAATAAGAGATATAATTTTAAATTATTCCATAAATACATACACTCAGACCCGAATGATTTCATCTCCAAGACCAATTTTATGAAAATGACCCTTCTTTCCACTTTTACATGCCATGATAAACCAGTTAGGACTAGTTAACACCAAGACAAAACTCTAATAGATTGATCCAATAGTTGTAATTGCATTGAATCCAAAACCTAGCTCAAAATAAATTCATCCCATCATTATAACCATCAAAGATCATTAATTATGGGATAATGTAACTAATAAATGGGTTGAAGTGACTTGAATCAATCAGAAAGCTTGAATGAGTGTAAATCTAGAGGCAATTATAATTATGGATCAAATAGAGTTATTCTCATTTGATTCCTTTTTCAGCACAAAAATCCCTCTCTTTCTCTCCTTTCCTATAAATATAGCCTTTGATCTATTATTAAGCATCCCTCAGGCTGGTATGACTAGAATCTACCAAAAATTATATTCTACACCTCTTGGAATAATGAATAGAGCATTTTGTAGTTGTTTACTAATATATGCTTAGAGTTTTGTATTTATTTGATATGTAAAAGTTTTTTTCATCCTCCCTTTTTAGGTCTAATTTCAACCTAAGTGCTAATAAACTTTTCTTTCAATTCATCTAGCATGTCTTAAGGCTGATGTCTCAAGTATAGAGTGGATAGTTAACTGTAAGTGCTTTCAATCAACCCTTACCCTCATCTCCCTCCAACCTAAGTCCATAAAATTGACCTCTAGGTCAATCATTTTTTCTTGGAAACCATTGTAGACATTGCATTAGTTCTATTCATATTCTATTAGTGTACTAATGAGTTCAATATTAAGAGTGGATCTTTGAACATTTGGTGCATCACCTCCTTTAGAGTTAGTTCAATCTATGCATTATATAACTTTTTTCTCCATAAGTTATCAGTTGGCACAGACAAGAAAATTTCAAGATACATTCAAGGAGATATCCCTTAAATATAGATGCTCATTTCCAATATAGGTACACCCACATACCTAAAAATATTCCCATGTTGCCCAATTCTAGAAGAATATTGAACAACTTCTTTTAAGGTGCAAGATTTGATGACAACATCACCTGGAGCATGTATTTGGCAAGATGTTGGCACTCAATATATAACCAAATATTCTTTCAAATCTTGAGGTGTTAAGGTTTTGTATAGGGAAACACACTTGCATAATTCAAAGTAACAAACTTGCATGAAAGTAAATAAAAGTAAAGTAAATTATGGGAAAGTAAATAACCAAAAAGTAAAGCTAATGCCATCTTGGAAGCTTATTTTCATAGAGTTGAATTAAACTTGGTATAATAAAAAAAGTGCTTATGTATAAAATAGAACAATAATGATCTTATGGTTTAATCAAATGAAGAATGTAACACACAATGTAGAATTAAATCTAAAATAATAGATGATAGTGTTACTATAATCATCTCAAATGGGCCCTGCTTCGATTGGAGTTGTATCATAATTCCTTTCTCATGTTATAATTTTTTATTTAAAATCACTTCTCTTCCTTTAAAAACCCTATATCAATGTGATTATTTCTACATTGAAATTATAGAGTTACAAATAGGATCCAATCCTTTCTCTGAATATCTTAGTGACTATTCTTTATATGTTACTTTTTAACCTATGTCATGATGCCTGCTCTTTAAATAGAGATGGTAGGTTCTTATTTTGATCATATAGTTACAACATAAATTATAAAGTAATTTTTGTATATTAATAGAATCTAGGAAAACAAATTGCACATGCACTATAACTAATTAATAGCTAACAATCAAAAAATAACATAAAATAGGATATAAAATAATTTATTTCATGGTTGAAATGGTTTGGAGGTATAGTCCAATAAAGGAGTGATTATTAGGTATTCTAAAATTAATTTTCCCTTTTCCTACATTATAAGATTCACCTTATTCCTCAAACTATGTAATAAATCCATCTCACACTACCTACTAACCATTACAGTCTCAGTTGGGTGTAACAAGTGGTATAGGTTAGACTTAACAACTGCAACTACTATTGCAGATTAGAACAAATATCATGTCATATTAACTATACCACTAAATATACAGGGTTTAAACTATAAAATCTCTTTTTAGAATTATTTTCTTCTTACTTGACCCATCTATTTGAGTGGAAGCATATGCAAACTTTATTTCAATGATGGTTGTTACTACAAGAAACTCTATTGTTACATGTTATATCTACAAGTTGTTGAAGTTGTCCAGTTTCTACTTCAACCAACCTCACCAATGCGTTCAACCCATTTTCATGGTTTTATAAAAAAATTATACGTAACTTAAGAGTATTTCAACTTGTATTATTATCCATGATATTTATTCTAACCCACAGCAATAGTTGTAGCAGTTAAGTCTAACCCATAACACTTATTATTATGCCCAATTGAGAGTGTAATTGTTAGAAGGTGGTGTGAGGTGTATTTCCTCCATTGTCTTAAGAATAAAACGGATCATACAATCTATAAATGGGAATATCAATATCATTATTCATCATCATCACTATTTATTGATTGGATCATACCTCTAAACCATTGTAACCATGAAATAGATTATTTTACTTCCTAATTTCTATTATTCTTTTATTTGTATTTATCAATTTGTTATAGTGCATATGCATGTTGTTCCTTTAGTGTATGTTAACAAATATAATTTATTTTATCATTTATTTTGTAACTATATGATCAAAATAGGAACCTACCCTCTCCATTTAATGAGTAGGCAATAGGGCATAGGTTAACAAGTAGTAGATAGAGAATAGTGATTGATATTTTATGAGAAAGGATGTAATCATGTTTGTAACTTTGTAATTTCACTGCATCAATACTCATATTTCTATAGGTATGTTAATCCAAGAGAAGTGATTTGAAGTAACAAGGTATAGCATGAGGAAGGTATTATGACACAACTCTAACTAAGGAAAGGCTAACTTAAGAGGATTGTGGTAAATATCTCTTTCATTAGTTTATATTCAATTATGCATTATGTGTTGCATTCTTCATTTGATTCAACCATAAGATCATTATTGTTCTATTTTTTTCATAAGCATTTTTTATTTTAGCACACTATGTGAGGAAGCTTATAAGGTAGCATTACCTTTACTTTTTGGTCATTTACATTCATGTAGTTTACTTTCATGTTATTTATTTTAATGAAAGTGTGTTACTTTTATTTATGCAAATGTGTTTCCATATACGCAACCTTATTACCTTAACCTCTGAAAGAAATTAGTTTGTGTATATAGTGCCAAGAGTTTACCAAATACACACCCTAGGTTGACAATAAGTTAAACCAATAGAGTTAATCATTCAAATAACTACCCCTTCGGTGACTCTACTAGGTTTTAGGTAATCTTAGATACCACAAGTTTAATTGATGTTTTTATTCCACTCATCAATGTTCATCCTTGCACAAAATACCCCCTTAATATGTTTATCATGTCAAGAATCTTTATTACCCTTTTTAGCTATTTTGATCCATTATGCCATCGTGCACATATCATCTAATTTTAAAAAAAATCTAAAAATCATGCATTGAATGATTCTTGATCATCTACCCATCCTATGCACACAATTTATAAGGATGGTAGTAAAAAATCTATTGGTAAAATTGAATATGGTCAAAACAGTAACTAGAAAGGTGTGGCTTTATTTAGGTGCTTGTAGGTTGTCTAATATGCCTATAGAACTATAAAAACATAATCATACTAGTCCTTGTACAAGATATCACAAAAATAATGTAGGGTAGTACGTAGGATTTTATTAAATCCTTCAATAGTCTTATTGTCTTAGGGGAAATATGAATTAATCTTGTGATGGGCAATCATGAATCTTACCAGCAAGATGTGCGTGGTTTCATTAAGGAAGTGTGTTCCTTGAAGATTTTTTAAACTCAAATGACATCCACATCAACTATTGATATTTTCCTATAGGATGTATATTTTTACTACCGTATAGTTCTCCATTAGTCCAAATTTGGCCCATCTAGTGAGATTACATGTCATAGTGATGATATAGTAGGCAATAGTCCTTTATATAGTAGGAGAAAATGGCCCTATGAATTTAATGGCCCATTTTTCAAAGGGATATTATATATTAATAGGGATCAAGGGATTTTCATTTTAGTTATTAGGTTTATAAATCTATTGACACATATCACACCTCTTAGAATAGTCCTGGGCATCTTGAAATAAGGTAGGCCACCATAGGCCCAAAAATAAGATCTTGTGCATAGTATCCTTTCTATCATAATGACATCCAATAATTCCTTTATGGGCCTCCCTCAGAACATGTTGTGCTCATGTTACATGACACATTTTTAAAGGGATTCATCATATCCCATCTCATAAATTTCACCCTAATCAGTTGATATACGGTGGTGAAAATTGCCAATTGTCTTTTTGCTTTGGTGGATAAATTAGTTTGGGTGATGCATGAAGTGAGGAAAGCTAAAATATTCATGAGATCCTCACATATATGTTAAATTTTTTACAACTACATGTCATGCATGCCATCTTCAATTTTATATGCATATTCACTAGATATGATTTGAGATAATTATCAAGACCTAAATTTTGTTTACCTAGTTTCACTACCATAGAGAAATAGAATTCTTGAAATAACATGATTCAATGGAATGTTCTTCCATGGATCACTGATTTATTCATAAGATATTTAAGTGCTTCATGGTTATAAAAAAATACAAAGGGTGTTACAATTAGGTACTAGTGAAATTTTTGAATGGTGTAGACCATAATGAGTGCTTCACACGTCATAGTTGTGTAGTTTTGCTCAGTTAAAGCTAACTTATGGCTAGTAAAATAGTTGGGGTGTTCTATCTTGTAATTGAATGGATAAATGAATATTTAACCAATGTTCATACTATATGCATTCACATGAACATGAAATGGGGTGCCCCAATCTAGAAATTAGAGTACTGGCACATTGGTTAGTTTTTTCTTTAGGATGTTGAAGGCATCTTCCTAGTTCTCAATTCAATAAAATGGTCCATCTTTGCACCATAAATATTTGAGATTCGTGACTATATTTAAATAGTTATAAATAAATTTTTGGTAATATCCTATATTCCCCTAAAATGCAAGCACATTTGTTGAGTATCTTATGCATCTAATTGAAAAAATGATGGCCACCCTGGTGGGATCAATTAAAAAACCCTCATTGTAGATTTGTGGCCAATTAGTTGGTAAAAGGTTTTTTAAAGACACATTTATTTATATTCAAATATATTTTTAGTTTTCATATCATTCAAACATCAAGTTTAAATTATCGTGATGGTCCTTTACTATCCCATAGATAATCCGATCATCAAGATATAATTAGAAAAATTAGTGGATGAAATCCTTTAAGGCAGTGATGACTATGTGTTAAAACATAGATGGAATATTTTTAGCCCAAAATACATGAAATTATAGGCAAATGATCCCCACTCAATTATAAATATGGTCTTTGGTATACCCTCATCTTTAATCTAAACCTAGTGGTAACCATAAAATGCATTTGTGAATGTATAAATTTTTCACCTGGCTACCTTATCAAGAATCTCTTAAGTGAAGGGGTTAAATAATGGATCTATGACACATGTAACATTGAGCATCTAGAATTCTACACATATTTGGATGAACCCATATATATTAATACTTATGGTCATGAGGATAACCTATTTAAACCATTCCATTGGATAAATGACACCTACAGTGATCATATTTTATGTCTCCTATTTTACATTGGTGTGTAAAGTTAGATTCGTGTGATATAGCCTTTTATTCATAGTTCTAGCACCCTAAACCATATTTATCTTCATCTTCCCAAAAGAGGAGTGTATACCCATCATTTCCCTATAGTTATGCAGGAAGATATCCTTATATTTTCATAATAACTCCACAATATGACCCAACTCCTCATATGTCTATTAATCACAAATGGAAATTATATTTAGCTCCTCCATAGTCTCAATGTTGAATTTGGTAGTCTTAATAGGCTCTATGTATGATTTTTTATTATCATTTGTTGCATTCACCACCTTGCACAACTCATAATAGTTTTTTTGTCTTTATGTGATCTTATTTTCATCAAATCTTGCACCCTAAAGGAAGGTGTTCAATCTTCCTCTATATTTTGGTAGCATGTGAATACTTCCAAGTATGTGGGTGTGCCTATAGTGGAAGTATACATCTAGGTTTAAGGGCTAGCTCTCTGAATATGCCTTGAATTACTTATCACCTAAACTAGTTGATTATTTATGAGAAAAGGGATAGAAATTTACATGAAATGAAACTAATCTAAGGGGTTGATACACCATAATGTCCTTCACAAGACTATCATACCTCTTTCACAAAGAGGCAAGGCCTATAACACTAGTATAAGAGTCATAGAATGCACTAGCATTAGTGTTTCTATATGAAGGTGATATGCATGAAAACTATCTAAGGTAAGTGAAACCATAGATCAGTTACAGATACTAAGGATCATTATATACTTAATAATAGATCCATGCACTTATCAACACTTCATATGACCTGATAGACTATAATCACTTGCATAAAACATGGAAGGATTGAGAGAAATCAAGGATAGATGAATATCTCTTAACCATTCACTATACATCTCTTCACACACTTTGATAAACTGATATATGAACTCAAACCATATTGTATTTATTGTTATAACGTAAAGTAAAATGTAAAACTAGTAGGTCCTCACCAGACATTGTGTGTTATTAGTTTTCAAGAGCCAAAATGGAAACTACTTATAAATTTTGAGAGAGAGAGAGGAGAAGAGAATGAAGTTTAAGATTCATTAGGACATGTGTCATGATGAGAAAAAGAGTTACACATGTATTAGGATGAAGTGTGAGATAGATGATGCAAGGCCTGATAGGACACATTATTAAGGGCAAAAAAACTAAGAGGGGGGGTGAATCAGTGAGCCCATATAATCCAACTTAAATTTCAAACCTTTCAAAACTATTAATCTGTTACCACAAGCATTCATGAATCATACACATTATTTATAGTAATGAACAAGAGAGACAATTCAAGATCAAACACATAACACATGACATATGTGGGAAACCCTCTTAGGGAGAAACCCCACTAGAAATTATAGTTAGAATTTTATCCTATAATAAAAAAAACCAATTTAGAATAGATATAATTGATCAAGGAACTACCATCCCTTATTTAGTGAGACTATAATCCCATAAGGTGCTACAACACTTATATAGTTGAGCAACCACAACAATGAGACTTTTAGCAAGATTTAACTTGCAAAGAGAACATAACCCCCTAGATGTTGATCAGCTATAATAACACCTATGAACACAACATATCTTGAACACTTATTTCATACCAATATGATATAGATATAAAGTATATCAACTTTCTTCAACTCTGCACACTCAATGCATCTAAAGCATCTTTTTTTATCACCCTAGAACTCTTCACTCATCCTCAATCTATAAGAGCACCTTTTTTACATTAAATACATGACCCATAGGTCATACACAAAGTCCTCAATCTTATCTACTCATCAATTCATCTACTGGGCACTTTCCCTCTCCTTCACTCCATAACTCTCACATACACACACCTCTTACAAGTCCTCACACATCTAGAAACCATCATATTTGGTTTTACTATTTATAGATCATTTATGATCATCACCATATTGGTCAGCCAATAGGCATTAATTAACCCTTAATTCATATATATCATAGCTACATAGCTAAATACCATTCACAGAGATCATCCATAGCACCCATCGGTCACCCTTAAGCAATAACCGCTTTCAATTAGGCCAAATTAGCCCTTATAGGTCTCATGGAGACCTATTCACTTCATTATCTCAAAAATGAGAAAAATAGAATCATATGACCATTTCCAAATTCATATGTCCACTCTAAATTACCCCTTAGTCATCCTCAAATTATAAAAATCATCTTTGCTCACATTTGTGTATGCTCAATCAACTTAAACAATGACCTTGTAACAGGAACACCATGAATGAACACATAATTAACTTATTAATAATTTTTCATACTAAATATACATTTATAATACCTAAAAAATCCATATATATGATCTTCATGGAGTATGAAACATACTCTAATAGCTAATTCATCATGAGATATTGAAACAACATCAAAACAAGCTCAAACATCTTTCTCAAGTCATTTGTAGAACATAATCAAATACACTGTCAAATTTAAACCTCAATATATTAACTATACATACTTTAAAATATTCAAATATATATTTATTGATGCACCTTATATTCCTTTAAAATTTTCATTTTTACACCATGAGAAAATTCTACATAGATCGAAATATATAACACAAAAACTGAGCACTAGTTTTTCCTTCATAAATTTGAATATTTAAAACCAGATGGTCACAATTAAACTTCAGTCACTATACTATCATCTCATGTTATCACTACTTAGATCAATAATTAAATTTCAATCTTATTCAAACTTTAACTCAAATTTCATAACTACCCAAATTTTAAACTTAGAATAGTTGGCATTATCTCATGTAATCTTGTAATCTTAACCACACACACTCCGTCGATCTCTTTGAGATTGTCCATGCTTTAACAATGCTAGAAAAAAATCACTTTAACCTATTGAATTTAATATGCACCATTAATATATATCATTAAAAACACCCACTCTTTGTTTATCTTTGAAACAAACTTGATCTTTATCTTTTCTCAACATTAAACAATGAACACTTTGCACTGTCTTGCTGCATCCTGACAACTTGAAATAAACATGCTCCATCAATTTTTGGTACATATCTCAGTCTTTATCTATGTTAAACATTAGACACCTTGAAATCATCTCAATTAATATACACCATTAGATAAATATATATGATTTATTCTAAACCATTAGATATCCATCTGATCTTGATCTTTAACATCATGCAAAATAGACTATGGGGACCATTGCTATCTGCTTGGAAGGCCAACTTTGGACCTCAATAAATTTTGTTGCACTTAGATGCATGATCTAAAATTTGGACCATATGATATTTTCACATAGGATAATCTAACCATGTATTAACCTACTCTTAAAATCTTTGTATGTGTAATATTTAATGCCATTAGTTTTCTAACTCATATTTTTCTACCATAGAGCCAACTATGTCAAGAACTGCTTGGAAGGCTAGCTTTACACATGTATATCTTTTGATGTGCTTCATTGCATGACCTAAAATTTATTACATATCAAATAGGAAAAAAAATTAAAAAATCCATAGTATTAAATTACCATTAAACATTCATATGTGAAAAATATAACACCATCAAAATGCATACTCAACTTTTCTTGCCATAATACAAATTTGGTGAAGTATGGTAAAACACTGTCAAACTCCTTGGGTGCCTAACTTTTCACTTGCATATATTATGTTTCACTTTGTTTCATGACCTAAAATTAATCACATAGAAACTAGTCACAAATTTTATCACAACCATATAACCAACTCCCCTTGACTCATCCACACATGGTAATTATGATGTCATAAAATTGCCTCCAAATATTTTTTTGCCATTGGACCCAAAATGTCTAGATGAACACAATAGTGAACCAGATGAAATCCACTCATGCCCACAATCACTCAAATCATCCTTAAATTCTAGTATGACCTCTTTCACATCTTCAAATCACCATACTCATCCCTGAACATCTCTAACTATGCCAAGACTAAAGATCAACCAAGCCTCCTTCAAGCATACTAAGACAAGCACATTACACACTTTATCATTATCATTTAGACTATCGAGGCACTTCATCCATTCACCAATACACATCCATTACATCACCATGACATCATTAACAAATCTCCAAAAATATTCCCTTTTTTCATTGATTTCAACAACCATCATATAGCAATATACAGCTCACCTTCCTTCTCTCTTTTCAAGCACTCCACAATGGAAACTTTCTCCCCCTTTGACACAATGAGAAATTGGCCACCAAATGATATTTAGGACCTTAAAATACTATCAATAGGATAATACCATCTTATAAATATAGTACAAACTCCCCCTTACCTTGAGCCTACCTCTTCTTGCCTTAACAACATCCTTCTTGCTACAAACCAACATTCTTCTTCAATAAAGAACACACAAAAGTATTTAAATCTGATTAAACTCACCAATAAACATCTTATAGGGACTCCACCTAATATTTTTGATCAATTTCACCTTCTAAACATCTTTAGATCTCTGCACACAATGAAGAATAACCATAAAGACTTACTAGCCTCTTTTCTCAAGCCACTTTAGGGACCACCAATATAAATTCATGACACTCACCAAATATTAAACATGCTCTCAAAAAAACTAAAAACTCTCCTTGAAATACTCATACCTTTATCTTTTAGACAAACTAAGCATAAAGCACTCTTCTTCTCACTAAGCCTATCTAGACTCCTTGTATCCCTAAGTGGAACTTACAGATCCCATAATTTATAGTAGATGCACCTTTAATACTTTAAACTTCATATCTAGATAAATATCATATTCCCTCTTAAACACACTAATTCCCATCACCTATATCATCCTCTAAAACATACTTGCTTCACAAACCTATTAGCCAATTAGGCCTCCATTTTGACAAAAACTTGAATAACTTGAAATCCATAAACCTTTAGATCTCTATGAGTCTTTATTTGATAACTCATTTGGTCCATTCAACCTATTAAGAAGCCTTATATCTCAACTCATAAGGAAAACCACTTTTCTAGTGGAACGTAAAACCTTAGACTCTTAAAATAAACAAGGTCAACAAACCTCCTTTTGGTCAATGCCCTTCTATGAAACTTATTTCACACTTAGATACAACCATCACATAATTCTAGACCAAAAATTGAGTCTCCATACCTTTAGGAACATTGACTTCCTATAACCCATTTTATGCCTACTTGCCCTTAAACTAAAACTGAGAAACCAAGAGCACTTAAAAATATTCAATTTGACTTCAACATATCTTCAGACCACAAAACCATTTGGAGTAAGCTATAATAAGGTCAACAGACCTTTGCGAGCATCAAACTCTTCTTGACATTTCATAAATCTCATTATGTCTTCTAGAAACACCCATTCTAACCCTACACAATAGCTCTTTTATGAACCTATAAAACTAGCTCATGAACTTGTTTTTCTTCTTAACCAATGACCTTCTAATGATCAACATAATTCTTGGAAACATAATATCATAAATTCTATACCAAAAATCATTGGTCTAAAATACTAATCAAAAAACAACATACCTCTATACTAATTTGTCATTACGATCTTGAGCACACAAACTTGCTTCTTCATAAGAAAGGTGTCTCCTAAGAAGCATAGGCAGAGACACCCTACTTCACAATGTCCTAAAATGGTGTGAAACTAGGAGTTGCCCACAACTCCTCATATTCCATCTTCTCCTTGATCATCTAATACTTGTATTTCTTCTATTTAGGATCAATACAAACACCTCACTCATCTAATACAACATTCTCCTTTTCTTATAAGATTAGATTTACAATACATGGAGACAACATAGATTCATGACATACCTTTTCATTTGAAGAATCTTACTTGTAGTCTAGAACCTCATCACTAGGTATAGACAACTAATGTTCTTTGCATGAAACTTGCTCATCAATATCAAGATGTTCACTTGGATCCATACACACCTCAAAACTAGCCTCAACTAGTATCTTGGTCTTCTCCTTAACCTTGGTCTCTTTATCCACAACATGAGCAAACAATGAGAGCCCTTAATAATCTTTAACTTTTGTATCATTCTTCACCATTTTAAATAGATTACTTGGACTAGGAGACCCATCATGACTCATACTTACCACCTTTAGTTTAAATGAGGTAACTTGCCTTCTTCCATGCATTATAAAATCTAGATTGAACTCATTTTGACTTTATGACTTTTGCTCATAGAATCTAGCAATATGACCAATCTTCTCATACTTGTAGCAAACCATACTCCTTGATGGAAACATAGTTGGTCTTACCTTTTTTAGATAGAAACTTGTAATGTCTCCTATGTCATGAAAAATGAAACAACCTCCTCTTTTCAAAGAGGGTTCACCTTATCTAACCTTATGTGGACAATGGTTTACAAATGTGTCCACTATCAAGATAGTTGAATCACTTAAATTTGTTTACACATTTTGACTGATGACCCCAATCATATTTCTAGGAAACTCATTTCTAATAGGTCTCTTGCATTATTTAGCTATATGCCCAAAATGATTGCATGTGTAATAGTAACCATTAAAACTTGCATACCTCATGGCATTTGGTTATTTATTCTAATTTGTATTTTGTCTACTAGCACCTTTAATCCTTGTCTAATGATTTGTCTTCAAAGTCAGATTGTTCTTGTTCACATTAGTCTTCATCTTGTCTTGAGTTACATTCTTTAGTTCTTCTTTGTATCTATGGCCAGTTCTATCACTTGCATGCTTTTGATCATTCATAACATTTCTTATATCACTTGATCTCTTTTCAAATCTCATAAATTACTTCACCTTACTAGATGTCTTCTCTAACTTAGATTTCAATAACTTGAGCATTCATCTTCTTTAGCTTTCAGGCTTGTAGACTAGATTTCCAATTGACAACTGAGATGTTTTACCATATCTTCATGTTCTTTGGTGTCTTCATTCATTATTTATTTATACACACTAAATTGATCTTCATGGTCTTTGATTTGAGACTTCATCTTATTTTTAATCTTCTTCTCGATCTCTAATTCTTTAAGAGCATTTATCAATGTAGTCTCATAGTCCACCTCATCTTTATCATCATCTAAATCACTCCAAGTAGACTCCTTTTGATGTGATAAACTTCCTTCCTCAACTATGAAGAGGGATTCATCTTCAATAGGACCATCATCTTCATGATCACACTCTAAGTCACTATCTTCACTCTCATCTGATGAGCTGAAATCTTATTTAGTGTAGAGACTATTCTTATCCTTGAAGTACATCTTCTTGTTAACAAACTTTTTGAATCCTTTATTCCTCTTCTCAGATTTGTATGTCTTCTTGTATTCATCTTGGTCTTCACCATATTCTTCATCATCATGCTTATGAGGGCACTTTCTAGAAAAATATCCTATCTCTCCACAATTGAAGCATTTTAAGGGTATTTTACCCTTATACTTACCTTATCTTGTTTTCAATTTCCTTACAAACAAAGTAATCAATTCATCCTCATCAATATCATAAATGTCAACCTCCTTGGGTTTCTTATGTTGGAACTTATTTTTAGGATTCATCTCTATCTTGAATTTTTCTTCCTTCTTCAGTGGTATAACATCATTCTTCCTCATCTCATAGGCAGTAAGGATTCCATAAAATTCATCTAACTTTAGTTAGTAAGATCATGACTTTCTTCTACAGTAGATCCTTTAGGATCAAATTTGAGAGAGAGGGACCTTAATACCTTTTGAACTATAGTAGCTTATTCAAGGTTCTCTCCAAGACCTCTAATTATTTTTAATATCTCATCAACTCTCTATAGAAAAGATGCCACAAAATCTTCTTCCTTCATCTCGAGACTCTCAAATTATCTTCATTGAGTCTGCAACTTTGCCAACTTAACTTTTGAGTCTCATTCATAAATAGTACTAAATTTATCTCACATTTCCTTGGTATATGTACAATGATTACCTTGATGGATTTAGTCTCTAAAAGATCTCAAGTGATAACATTCATTTCCTTAGAATTGTTCTCAAATAACTTCTTAACTATGACATTGGATAGAGGAATAGTAGGTGCAAAATAACCATCTACAATAGATTGCCAAATGTTAAAATCTAAGGACATGATGTAGGTCCTCATCCTTTCACTACAAAAATAATAATTATATCCATTGAACATCAATGCTTTCTTAATAGATAAACTTCCTTGATGATTACCCATGTTGTACCTTGGATCACCTTCAAGTTGTCAAGCCTTTACCAAAGGACCTGCTCTGATACCAATTGTTAGAGGTACAATCACTAAGAGGGGGGTGAATCATTGAGTACAAATAATCTAAATTCAATTTAAAACCTTTTAAAACACTTAATTATTTACCACAAGCATTCATGAATCATACACATTATTCATAGAAATGAACAAGAGAGACAATGCAGGATCAAGCTCATAATAATTGACATATTTGGGAAACCCTCTTAAGGGGAAAACCCACTAAAAATTGTATTTAGAGTATTGTCCTATAATAACAAGAACCAATTTAGACTAGATATAACTAATCAAGTAACTACCATCACTTATTTAGTGAGACTACAATCCAATAAAATTCTACAATACCTATCTAGTTGAATAACCACAATAACTAGACTTTTAGTAAGCTTCACCTTGCAAGGAAGATATAACCCCATAGATGTTGAGTAGCCAAAATAAAACCTATGAAAATAAAATTTCCTAAACATTTAATTCCTTCCAATATGGTATAAATACAAAATATATCATCTCTCTTCAACTTTTCGCCTCAATTCATCCAAAATGTCCTTTTGGATCACCCTGGACCTCTTCACTTATCCTCAATCTACAAGAACACTATTTTGACATCAAAAAAATGACCCATAGGTCATACACTAAGTCCTCAATAATCTCTACTCATTAACTCATCTACTAGGCACTATCCCTCTCCTTTTCTCCACAACTCTTACATACACACACCTCTTATAAGTCTCTCACACATCTAGAAACCATCACATTTGGTTTTACTATTTATAGAATATTCATGATCATCACCATCTTGGTCAGCCAATAGGCATGCCTTAACCCTAAATTTATCTATCTCATTGATATATAGCTCAATAACATTCACATAGGTTGGTTATAGCACCCACGAGTCACCCTTAAGTAACAACCCCTTTCAATTAGGCAAAACTAGCCCTTATAGGTCTCATGGAGACTTATTCAATTCAATAGCACAACAACAAGAAAAATAAAAACATAGGACCACTTACAAATGCATAGGTCCACTATACATGACCCCTTAGTCATTATTAAATGATCAGAGTCTTCTCTATTTACATCTGTGTATGCTCAATCAACTCAACCAATGACTTTGTACATAGGAACACTATGAACAAACACATAGTCAACTTCTAAAGCATTGTTCATATTCAATATAGATTGATCATACCTCAAAAATAAATACAAATTTCCCTGATATATTATACAACATACTCCAATATCTAATTCATCTTGAGATATTGAAACATCATCAAAACAAGCTCAAACATCATTCTCAAGTAATTTATAAAACACAATCGAATACACAATCAACTTTGAACCTCAATATATTTGACTGTACACACTTTAATATATATATTTAAAAATTAACCTTAGATTATTTTATAAATTATCTTTTTACACCATGAGAAAATTCTACATATATTGAAAGATATAACACAAAAATTGGGCACTGGTTTTTCCTTTGCAAATTTGAATATTTAAAACCAAATGATCACAGTTAAACTTTGATCACTATGTTATCATCTAATGTTCTCACTTCTTAGATAAATCACACACAATCACTCTTCTTATAAATTTAACTTAAAGTTTACCACTACCCAAATGTTAAACTTTGAACAATTGACCTCATGTCGTGAAATCTTGCAATCTTGACCACACATGCTTTGTCGATCTCTTTATGATTGTCCTTGCTTAAAAAATGCTAGACAACTATCACTTTAACATCTTGAATTTAATACACACCATTGATCTCAATTATTATGAAAACATACTCACCATTTATCCTTGGAACAAACTATATCTTTATCTCTGCTTAATTTTAAACAATAAACACTTGGCACCATCTCGTTACATCCTAACAACTTGGAATAAACATGTTCCGTTGATCTTCTATATGTAGCTTGATCTTTATCTATGTTAAAAATTTAACACATTGAAATAATCTTGATCAATATGAACTATTTTATCAATATGCATGATCACCTATGAACCATTAGATCTCCATCTGGTCCTAATCTTTAACATCATGCAAAAAATACTAAGTATGGGGACCATTGTTATCTACCTGGAAGGCCAACTTTTAACAACATTAACTTTTATTGTACTTAGACACATGATATAAAATTTGGACCATATGATCTCTTCACATAGGATAATCCAAAAATGTATCAAACTTATCCGATAACCTTTACATATGTAAAATATAACACCATTAATCTACTCACTCAGATTTTTCTACCACAGAGCCAACTATGTTAAGAACTGCTTGGAAGGCCAACTTTGCACATGCATATATTTTGATGCACTTCATTTCATGACCTAAAATTTCATTAATATAAATTATGCACAAAAACTAACAAACCCATATTATCAACTTCTCCTAACACCTTCATATGTGTGAAATATAACACCATTAAAATGTATATTTAGCTTTTCTTGCCACATTGCAAATTTGGCTAAGTATGGGAAAACACTGTCAAACTACTTGGAAGCCCAAATTTAAACTTGAATATCTTATGTTTTAATTTGTTTCATGACCTAAAATTTAATTAATAATATTTAGGCACAAATTTGATCACAACCATATGACCAACTCCCCTTGACTCATCCACACATGGCAATTATGACATCATAAAACTGCCTACTCATATTTTCTACCATAGGACACAAAATGTCTAGATGAGCACAATCATCAACCAAATTAATTCCACTCATGAAAAAAATAACTCCAATCATCCTTTACTTCTAATAGTACCCCTTTCACATCCTTAAATCACCAAACTCATCCCTGAATATCTCTAACCATGCCAAGACTGAAGATCAACCAAGCCTCCTTCAAGCATACTAAGACAAGCACATTGCAAACTTTGCCATTATCACTTAGACTATCAAGGAACTTACCCCACTCACTAATAACCCTTCATAGAATCACTATGACATCATTAAAAAATCTCCAACATACATGGCCCTCAAATACATAAAACTCATGAAATGTGGCGTATAACTCCTTTTGCTTGCTTAGAAAACTACCTTCATCATTTGGCCTTCTTATAAAATCTCACAACTAACTAGGGATAGGCATGATGATTTCACTAAGAGTGTCTAGTTATATAAAAACCCCAACATGAATTGGTTTCAACCCTAATCACCGATATTATTCTACACATGATTTATCAATGCCTATAGTCTAAATAACTCCTCTTTCACTCAACCCTCACCCTTGGCACCAAATTTGTCTTTAATTTTCCAATATGATCCATATAATGGATTGAATGACACTTTTAAATACCCATCCAGGCCTTATATTCCTTAGTAATTCTGTAAAATGCCTCCCAATTAAAGTTATCACTCTCCTACTATCTTGTTCATTATGATAGTTTAGACTGGCTAAGATGAAGGCACTTATGAGATCTTCTACTATAAGAAATGGACATTAGGGATTATCTCAAGTCCTAATATTTCTCCTAATGTGGTTTTCACCCTTTGACTCTCCCTATAACCTATAAAACACTAAAAATAGTCAATAAAATCTTTTTTTTCCCTATTCTTACAAGTAGGAAACATCTCATCTTAGTGGGAAGGAGCTCTAGAGATTTTTCTACAAGTTCCAACCACTTTAATGCTCATTAAATTTATCCTAGATGTTTTTTCTCTTCATTTTCCCAATTGGGTCTAGAACTAGGGCTTTGGAGGGTCTAGAGATTTTTTTCCCTCCAAAGATGTTTCATATAGATGTGACATTCAATCCTTCAAAAACAATTACCAAAATATTTATATGGACCTTCTCTAACATCTCTCAACCTCTTAGAATCCCATGCAAAGTCTCCCAGTAGGTGTGACCTCTCAAACTTGTCTACTTGAGCTACTCTCTTCCTTTTGTGTAGGCCTACATTAGCTTTGATCCAAAATGAAGTTTCCCTATGGTTTTCCCTACATTCTTACTGACCAAATTTGACCCCAAGTCAAATTTGGGTCAACCCCTAATATTTTAAACTTTTAGATAAAGTTTCATGTGTCCTATAGGGTCATTTATTATCGTACATGTCTCACTTACTCTTTCCCTATTCCTTGATAAAACCCATCTTACTTATACTGGCTCAATCAACAAAATTCATCATTGGTCAACCATGGTAAAACTTTTTCAAAGTCTCAATTTATTTTATAAATGTCTTAAAATGGTCTTTGATAATGTTTCAATGTGTTTACAAGTCATAAATTGACCACTTGCTAGGTTTCAGGTGCTAAAAAGGTCATTTGGCCACCTTTTAGATTGATTAAATGAATTTTGAGGAATTTTAAATTAAAATATTTTCCCCTAAGGTGGATGAGAATTTGGAGGAGGTCAAATGATGTTATACTCATGTCAGGTAGTAGTTAAAAGTCTGTTATGATCATGAAATGGTGGTTTTTCCTCAAAAATAGGCCCCTTTGGGCACTTGTATAGACTTCTCAAGTCCATCATCAGTTGAAAACATGATGGATTGTCTCTTCACCTTTTCACAGGTCATCATTTTTTTTTTCAAAAAAAATCATAGAATATCCATTTCCAACTTCTTTTCCTTCATTTTCCATTGGTAAGCCAAGGAAGGGCAAATTCAATCACTCACTATGGAAGCTATAGGTGGAATTGGAAAGAGTGATACTGGGGGTGTTTTTTAATATGATTGAAATTCACTTTCATATCAATAAGTTTCAATTTTGTATCTCCTCCTTTATGACCAATCACTTGCACTTCAAATAGCATTTTATGGAATTGCATCCAAGAGGGGTAAGGTTGTTCATCTATTTATTTTTTTAGAGTTATAAGGTGATGTGTTAGTTTTATGAGGTGTTTTAAAGTTTTAATAAGTATCTATCCACGATATTTATAACACCCAAAAATTCTCTTTCAATTCCCTTGAAGGAGGATTCTAAATTGTGCTTGTTTTCCAAGTTGGTAGCCATATATGGGTAACCTGAGTTTACAACATAAAGGAGAGTTCCATGGGAGGTTTAAATGATATTGGATTAATTTATATAAAGTTATTTTATTTAATTTTCAATTTTATATATCAATTATTACTCCTTCATATCCAAATTACTCATCTATTCCCTTGTTCACTGCCTGTGCATTTACAGTCATCTTACATAGGGTTTCCAGCATGTCATATGGAAGAACGAATCATGGAACATATGATGGAACTCATGTTTAAGAAATATAATATCCAAAAATTAATACTTTTCATGTCATGGAGCTTTAGAGGCCATGAAAAGTGTAATTTTCACTTCAAACATTGAGTTGACTGTATTTGGGTTAATAGTCCCCAAATGGACCAAACAAAGATCCTTGAGGTATATCGAGATAACATATGCCATGAAAAAAGAATTATTAAATGGTATTGGTGACTTGAACTAGTATCCCTATCCACCAATAACACTCATGAAAATTTTTAAAGCTAAAGGAGGAGTGGAGATGGAGTTTGAAAAAGCTTAAAAGTTGCAAAAAATCACTAAATTTTAATAGTGACATCTAGATGATAATGATTGGAAAGTGGTTTTGCACATCAACTTGACAATCCTAAGCTATGACACCAATATTGATCAATAAAAACTAGTTAAAATAGAATTAATAAGATAATATATCAATGAATATATGAATTTTGATGTTTTGATCATTGATGAACCCTCCCTTGTCCGTATAGACCAAGGAGAGGCCATCCACAGTCAAGTAGTGTTTTCTAAACAGTGATAAAAGGTTGAGATTTGGTCTTACCTTGAGTTTTAAAAGTGATAATGAGTTATAATGTTTTTTTATTATTTAAAATACATTCATGAGAATCAAACCACCTCAGTCAACTTCCAAAGAAGCCTATAAACACCTCTACAGGCATAGAAACATAGTCAAGGCAAGGTATGTTGACAATGAGGAGGAAGTTGAAAGTTTAAGCTTGATTTGGGGTTTAAAATTGGATGTAAGGTGAAATTAATGAATTTTAACTTTAAGTAACTGAATATAAACCTAAATAAAACATTATCTAAGCCTAAATTAGCCAAAACACCACTAAATAGGGGCAGGAATGATGATTGTGATAATCAAGGCAGAAGATGACCTAATGGAGGGTCTTGAGCATGAAGTTGATATAGTTTGGAGAGTTTCAAAGTGAAGTAAAAAATTGGATAATTTTAACCAAGGAAAAAAATAAATAAGGTATAAAACCATGGAATCAAGCTCAAAAGGCCACTAAAATAGGGGTAAATCCTAACTGTGACAATCAAGGTAAAGGCATCTTCCTTAAGGACCTGAACATAGATGATGCTAGTTAGAAAGGCTTATAGGTATAAAAAAATTCATAAAGGAGAAATAATACCTAGTAAATATGAATAAATTAGATCAAAAAACATCAAATTAAAATTCAAACATAACCGACAGCCAGGGTCTTAAGGGCTTGTCTCAATCCTTAAGGAGCATGGCCTAATCTTGTGAGTAAGGGTGAACTAGTACAAGAGAGTGAGTTTGTCTTAGTAAAATGGTAATATGACCATCCATATGACCTTTATAACACTATAAAAAGTTTGTATTATGATCTTAAATCCTAAAACCTAGCTCAAGAGAACCTATAGCCAAGTATAACACATTGATTCCTCTCCTAGGCAGTCATAGGCCTAGTTTAGGTTTTCGAGGGCATAAAAGTGTATAAAGGTAAAATGAATTATAAAATGATTTTAATAGATTTTTTTATAAATTTATTATCCTTACATATCCTAATCAAGCTCAAGGCAACCCATTAGACCTCCAAACATAGACCATCCCTTGTTCACCTTCACAAGCTACCTACTCAAAAGTATACCTTGGAAATATGTGAATATGGAGGTCTAAATGGAAGAGTTATGTGCAAAAATTTCGTACAGTGTACCATTAGGACACCTATGATAGTATCCATTAATCATTTGATCATATAACATGGAAAACCCTCTTTGTTTTGTCTTAAAGCAGGGGTTGTTTTAGCATGTATGAAAGGATAGTTTGAAGGAAAAGGAGTGAAATTGGTGACCAAAAGGAAAGAAAATATCAATTGAAGTTTTTTTAAAATTTTTACACACCTTAAGAAACCTAATAAACCTTTCTGTAAAGTCTGAAGGCAAACAAGGTATCCCATAATACAAAGGTTGCAGTCATCATAAAGTTTGTTGCTAGTGGAGAAATGAAGAAAAGGTGAATTACAAGTTGCTTGCAAGGTAAAGAGGTTTATTTGAGGTGGATTGTTCTTTGATAAGATGTTATAGATATTCATATATAATTTTAAAATCAATTTGAAGCTTAGTACTCACCCAACATCCATTTTCCTTATCCAGCATGCAAAAAGACCTAGACTAGTCTTTTGGCCATTTCAGAGTTTTCATAATTCCACAATGAACCAAAAGCTCAAATTTTACATGTAACATGGTATGATTAATTTTAAATTCAATAAAATATTTCCAATATTTTTCACACGTGTAAGATCCATTTTTGAGCATTTTTGGTCTTTTAGGCTAAAAAGGCCTAATTATGCCTAATTAGGAGGACTAATTGATCAACAAACACACTTGCCTTGGGTGTTGAACTATGAAATTTGGTATAGATAAAAATGAGGGAAATTTTAACTTAAAAATGGTCTCCCTTAGTCATTTTAGTCTGTGTATTCTCCTGTACAAGTGGATTTGGCCAAAAATAGGGCTACAAGAAGACAAGGCCTAGTGAAGGCTCCATAGGTAAAATGGGATTTTGGTGATATCTTGATGATTCCAAATGGATTTTTTTAATAAAATATGATTAATATATTACTTCCATGAATAAATATTTCATTAATTGATCTAAATCCAAATTTTATCTATTTTGTCCAAATTAGGCCTAATGAGACAAAGAGGCCTTGTGACACCTAAGAGAGGAATTGATGATTTCAGGTGATGTAACTATTTGATATGATTCAATAAGTTTTAAAAGTTTACTTGGGATGAAAATTTAACTATCCAAGAGACCCCATGATCAAACTCTTTCCTTTTGCCACTTGTCAAGAAGGAGTTTCAACACTCAAAGATGCTTGTGGAAGAGTTTTAATACCACATCAAGGAAGGTGCTTAGTTTGGGATGGACACATGTACACATCAGTTAATTGATCTATATTACACCTCATTTACATGAAAAACTTGTCCCTATCCTATTTTTAATTCTTCTTTAAATCCCATCATGAAAGTAGTTTCATAAGAGAGAATGATTGAAGAGATTGTTATGCCACACTTGGAGAAGAGGCTAATTTGGGATAGAATGATGTGAAAATCAGTTTCATAACTCATTTTACACCTTATATATATTATTTTAATTTATCCTCACATTTGGACACTTTTCCTTATGCCTCTTCAACTTCTCTTCTGTCTCTTTTCTTCAAAATTCTATACGTATGAACCATCTTAGCTATTGTAAAGGAGACCACAACTAGTATGGCGAGGCCCTACTAGTATGACATTGCATTTTATTTTTCAACATTAAATATAAGTCTAATTATAAATTAATAATATTTTGTCTAAGTGTGTGAGTGATGTATATTGGAACTAAGTGATGGTGTCATCCTTACTCTTCTTTATCCTTCATGTTTAAGCAAGAGTTTTGATTTTAACAGGTTATGTGAAGTTTATGAATGTACTAGGCTCCTCTTCAAGTATTAAATTGTCTCTATTGTGTTAAATATTCCCATATATCAATTATCTTACTGATAATACTATTTACGCCTACCTTCACATTAAAACACTATGTTAGGATCCTTCAATGCCTAGAATTGGTCTTCAAAAGCTTTGTTGCTTAGTAAGGGTGTGATAATTGTGGGATATGTCTTGGTGTATCAAATCTTTCATGTAGTTTCCTTTTCATAAAAAATCCTAACCCTTTTTCCATAAAAAATCATTATATTAGGTGATAATCACTTAAATATGAAATATAGGGACCTAGCCCTCATAATCTAGAGATTCATCTCTCTTATAAGTTCACCCACATCTTAAGAGATGATTCCATGTTGCATCAAATTGTAGGAACCTCATAGAGTGTCCTAGGGTGAAAAATTTGATGATAATAATTAAAATAAATTAAACACTCCTTATATCTTTCTAATTAGGTATCCCAATTCTTGTTCATACTCATATGGTGTTGGAAATGAGATTGACCCTCTAATTAGGCTTTAGGCCTAATCTAGACCTTAAGGACTTATTTGCATCTTTGTGAGTTTGGATCACCATATTATTTCTCAACCTTTGTGAAATATTTTACCCTATTATTTCATGCTTTACATAGCTCATTAAATCCTCTTGAAAGGTTTCCAAGGTCTTTAGCTCACTCTACTTTCACTTGTTCTCTTAACCTACAGGGTTTATTTATCTTGGAATGCCGTCTATCCAATATATAATAAAGGGAATTACCTCTATTTCCCAAACAAAAATAAGGAATTATAGGCTCCTCTAATTTATTATTACCCTTTTTATTGAATTTTTTCCTTGATCATAAGGATATCTCCTCTAAACATCATAAACCTTCTAGGTAGATTGTGAGAGAGCTGACTGTGCAGGGTTCTATAAATATTGACTATATGTTGCATTATTAGAGGTATTTATTTCTCTATTTTATTTATTTTATAATTTCATATTATTTACATCACCAATAATAAGCTCTAAAACATGCTAACACTTCTTTGTTCCTTATCAACTTCCTCATTACATACCTTGCACTTGGCTTACCAGAGGTGTTGACTGTGTCCTAAATTTCACCATGCATGTAGGTGTATGTTTTAAATTTATATCCTATATTAAATGATTATATACATACTTTTATCCATAAATATATTCCCATAATAATTTATGCTAGCTCACATCATGTATTTGTAAGATAAACACCAAGAATAGTCATCTTTTAGGTCACTATCAACTACAGTTGACCGTAGCTACCAATTATTAGGGTAATAAGGGGTATTATAGGTACATGTCCACATTATAAATAGTTCCATATACTTTGTATTCATATTTGGTCTTGTAACCAACTCAAATAACAATTTCTTATGTACGTATTCCTAGTATCTATTGGTTCACATCATGGCCTTGGTGAACACCTACAATCAGGTTGTAGGTAAGATTTCTAGTATAATACACAAGTATAGGAAACAGTATAGGTCAATACCTTACTCCAAAAACTTATTTTATGATCCTTAAATCATAAATTTTCCCAATCAACTCACTAAGACCATTCAAACATGGACATGTGCCTTACATTTCTACCATGGGATGTGAAGTTCTCTTGAGTTTCAAAACCTATAGACAACACTGATAAACTTTAGTAAACAAATGTCAATATTGGAGGATCTCAAACACTTATTTTTCTTATTTAAACACCCTCTTCCTTTTTTCATGGCTCTTCCCCTAGGATAATGCATTAAAAACTTTATCAAATTCTATGCAACATTGTTATTTGGCATCAACAAAAGGGCCTAGGGATCTATTTTGAGACTTTTAGAGATTTTTTCCCTAAAGCTCAGTTGATCCAAAACTTAGAAGTTTTTATTGATAGATATTTTAAGAACATGAAAATAACATAGTAATAATGATTTCTTTGAGAATATATGTTTTATTACTCAAGATTGCAATACAACCATATGTTTATCTCTGGGAAGAGATGTATGATTTTCATTCTGGGTTACATCTTCATTTATAAAAAAATTTAAGGTAGGAGGAGGATGTTTAAGGTCACCAATATCAAGTGAGATTAAGTGGTTCAACTTCCATGATTTACAATAATATAGAATTTGAGGAATTACTATTTTTAGATTGCATTACGAAAATTGAAATTTGGGGCACTACCATTGGGTTTTTAGGTCTAAAAACTACCAAGAAAATATTTTTTTCATCTCACAACATTATCCTCATTCTTATCTTTCCAATGGTTCAAATGGGGATTCAATCAGAGCTATGGTGCAAAAGTTATGGCTCCCAGAAGTTCCATCATCAATTAGGGTAGAACCATCACCTGAATTATTGCCCAGATCATTCCTCCCTCCTTGAGAATAAATGGTTCCCATTTCATCAATATTCCTCATTAGGTGTGGTAGTTGTTTACTAATTTGATTCTCTATGAGACACTCACCTTAGTGGCTAAGTTGGCCCCTTTTGACCACCTAATAAAGTAGAATAGAGCATCCTCTTGTTGTCTTCATCCAGGTGTCCACAATTTGATCCTCTTACACTGGAGTAAAACTTTGTGGATCAAGCTCATTAATGTCTAGTTATTCTATGATGACTGAAGTGTCTAATAGAGGTGGATTATATGGTTTGAGGATCTCCATGTTGAATATTGGATGCAGACCAAGGTAGGCTAGTGGGTTCAACTCAAAAGAAGTTTCTCTAACTTTTCTAGTGATGGTGTGGGGACCATATCATAGAGGCCAATTTTTTTTATGTGGGCCTACAAGTCATTCCTTTTGAAGCTACAACCAAACCTTGTCACCCATGGAAAAATGGTGTGTAATCCTATGTTTGTCATGGCATTGCTTATACTTCTTATTTATCTTCTCCAAGATGTCATGAACCTGTTGTTGGATGTGTCGCATTTGTTTAATGAACTTTATCACTTTTGTTGCCTCAGATCTCCTATGAGGTGTGTATTCCATGGTGGAGAATGGAATCGATATATCAATTGGTGCCATGGGTTGGAACCTAAAGCATACTTGGAATGGACTGTGTTTGGTTGTCTTGTGTAGGGCCCAATTGTATCCATGTTTTATGAAAAGAAGCCCCTCATCCCATGTGTATGGATGTTTGGATTGATACATCTGAATCATGTGAAAAATTAAGTGATTCACCACTTTTATCTAAATATCAGTTTGTGGATGGAAGGCTATGGACTTTATCAACTTGGTATCCATCATCTTCCATAGAGTGGACTAGAAGATAATTAGGAACTTACTATCTCTATCTAAGATAATGGACTTGGGGAGACTAAAATGGAGCCATACATGACTAAAATATAGTGGAGTAGTTACTTCAGTAAATATATATTTGTTTACAAGAAATCATGATAGCCATTTTTTTAAAATGATCAACTACAACAAAAATATAGTCCTTATCATGTTTTAAAGTGGGTAAACTTGAGAGAAAATCAATTGAGATAGATTCATAAGCCCTGGTTAGTTTTGGTAATGGTGTGTACAATCTTTGCTTCATATTTGTTAGCTTGGCTATCACAGATGGGGTGAAATATTTGAGGTACCTTTCTACATCCTTTCATATATGGGGCTAGTAGAAGTCTTTTTGAAGAACTACCAATGTCTTCTCTACACCAAAGTGTCCAGTTGTCCTACTAAAATGTGCTTTCCATATCATCTTATATTGCTCTACAGCTAGAACATAGATGTGCCCCATATGATAGAGGACATTATCTTTCAAATAGAAATCAGAAACATGTTTACCTTCTTGAAACAACATATATGTATTAGAAAATGTAGGATCTACTTCATACATATTACCCCAAGTGGCAGTCTCGTGTCCACACAGGTCAAGAACTATTATGAGTGCTATAATAGGTGGGCAGCTCAGACAATCTACAATCATATTTGAGCTCCCCTTTTTGTGTTTGATTATTATATGGAATTATTATAAATATGTGGCCTACTTTTAGTACCTCTCATTTAGGTATTTTTATCTACATTTGGATGAATTCTTATGGTCTATGGTCAGTGTGGATGACCGTCTCTTTGCCCAAGATGTAGTGTTTCCATTATTTGTAGGCTTGCATAATGGCATAGAGATCCATGTCATATGTTGGGAATTTATTGAGAATATCAATGAAATTTTCACTGTGATATGAAATATGATGGCCATGTTACATGATGATAGCTCCCATGGCATATTCATATGCATTTGTCATCAACTTGAAAGATTGATGCAAATTTGGCAAGGCAAGAATAGGTGCTGAGCAAAGTCTATTCTTAAAATTCTTAAATTCCCTTTGTTATATTTCACCCCATTGAAATGTAGCCTTAGTTCCTCCTTTAATCACTTGGGTTAGTGAACAAGCAACATGTGAGAATCCAAAAACAAACCTATGATAGAAATTTGCATGACCCAAGAAGTTGTGAAGTTCTGTGAGGATCCTTAGTGTAGGCCATTCTTGAATAACCCAAATATTCTCTAGATCGACATCTACCCCTTCCTCATTCAAAATTTACCCTAAGTATTGAATTATTTTCATCTTGAATGTGCATTTTTCAAGATTTTCATATAAACTGTGCTCCTAAAGAGTTTGAAGCACCTTATGAACATGTTGTAGATGTTCCTCTCATGTTTTATTATAGATGAGTATGTCATTCAAGTAGACAACCATGAATGAGTTGGTGAAAGGTCACAAGATGTCATCCATCATCCTCATGAAGGTTGCAGATGGGTTAGTCAAGCCAAAAGGCATAACCAACCATTCAAAGAGCCCTTCCTTAGATTTGAATGCAATCTTATAAATATCAAAGGGAGTGATGGGAATTTGGTGATAGATAGATTTGAGATCAATTTTTTTGAATAACATCACACCATAGAGTTGGTCTAATAGGTAACCAATCTTGGGGAGGGGGTAGCGATTCTTCATAGTGATTTTATTTAGGGCTCGATAGTCAATATAAATCCCCCATGTTCCATCTTTTTTTGGTGCCAAGACGATCAGGCTACCACAGGGTGAAGAGCTTAGCCTAATGTGACCCTTTTGAATCAATTCTTAAATTTGCCTTTTTATCTCATTATTCTCAAAAATTGATACGTGATACATAGGACTGTTAGGCAAAGGTGATCCTAGGATAAAATTGATAGAATGTTTTACCTGAAAGTGAAGTGTAACTCCTATGGGTGACTTGAATAATTAATCATATTCTCCCATGATTTATCCCATCTACTTCTATTATTGTGTTAATTGTGTAGTTAGAACTGCAACATTAGCCTTGTTAGATTTATATGGTTTGACCACCATGAGAATGAATTGCTTTATCTTCTCCACCAATCTCTTACATTACTTGGCACTAATCAAAGAGATAGATGTGGGATGTGGTACCTCTGGTACCTTATAGCACCACATTCCAAAAGTGAGGGTGATCCTTCAGGTTCATGATTCATATATACCATGCCGATCATACATGAATGGATGACCAAGGAGTACATCACAAAAATATAGATTGACCACATCACACAAGACTTCATCTTGGAAAGGTTTTATTACATATGAAAGAATACACTGATAGGTGACATAGAGGTCTCTCCCTAGGCTCAACCATCCAATACTATATGGCTTTAGGTGAGGCTTCATGGATAGATTTAGACTTTTCACAAATTTAGTAGAGATTAAATTCTTTTGACTCCCACTATCAAGAATGAAATACATAGGCTTACCTTTTACCCATAATTTGGAGTGAAACAACCTTTCTTTGTCATCTGGCCTTTCCTCATGGGTTTATGATGAAGCAATGATGGTATCAAGATTATCATCTACAATCTCTTCTTCATCTTATTTGACTATAGGTTGTGTATGAGATAGAGTAGTAGATGTCGAGTATTGTGACTCAGAAAGCAATGACTCGATGGCTCGACATTCTTCTTTGGAGTGAGTTCTAGTTTTGTGGTATTCACACCATTTTCTAGCCTTCCCCTTCTAGGGTTTCTTATCTTGAAATTCCTTTTGCTTCCAATTTTGGCCTCATGTTTGACCTTCCTTGTCACTTTTCCATTTCAAAGGTTGACTCTTCATATTCTTTCTTCCATGCTTTTGCTTAATCTTCACTACGAACTTGTATGCCTCATTGAGGGTTTTCAAATTGAAGAGTTCCATTTCCCCCCATATGTACCATTGTAGTCCACCGTTATATTTTAGATTATTATGTTTCTCACTTTCTTAGATGCCCAATCTCATAGACAAAGAATGAGAAATGTCAGTGTAATCTTAAACAGATTGGTCCTTACCTTGGTGAAGTTGTTGCCAATGTATGTACAGATCATCATATGCTCTAATGGGATAGTATTCTTCCTTTACCACTTCCATGAAATCATCCCAGGGAGGTTCCACCTCAAGGATAATGACATTTTTACTAAACCTATTTTTTTACACTTCCCACTAATTTTTCATGGGCAATGATGCTTTCAAAAGAGTAAAAGTGATCTTTTCTCCATCGGTGAATTTATTTATAGAAAAGTAGGAAGATAAATTATCCAACAAATTTTCTATTACATCAGCATTGATTTTGCCTTTAAATGTAGGGATATAAAAATTCACCTAAACTTTGAAGAGTGTTGGGGCACTAAAAGGATGTTCTATGGATCAGGAGCCAAGAAGTACAGATGAGGAGCCAGAATTTCCCATCAGGATTTATTGGAGAATTTGGGAAAAAAATTATAGCATATATGATTATTTCCATTAGAGGGATTAATTAACCATTTCCTTGAAGGGATCAGATGTCTTGGTGTTCTCCACCATTTGAAGTTGTTTGGAGTGAATAGGTGGATAGTTTGGAACCTCTGCTGTTTTCCACTCAAGCTTCTTGTAGCCTGACCTCATCCTAAGGATCATACACTCTCAAGATAAATTTATCTAATACCACTAATCCAAAAATAAAAATTTTTGATTGATATATATTCTAATAACATGAAAATAACATAGTAAAAATGATTTCTCTGAGAAGAGATGTTTTATTACTCAAGATTACAATACAACCATATGCTTATCTCTGGGAAGAGATGTATGATTTCTATTTCAGGTTAAATCTTAATTTATACACATTATGAAGGTAGGAAGAGGATTTTAAAGGTCACCAATCTTGATGGATATTAATTGGTTTGACTTCCATTATTTACAACAATATAGAATTCAAGGAATTATTATTTTTAGAAGCTTCCTATTTTTTTACTGCACTACTAAAATTAAAATTTGGGGCACTTTCATTAGGTTTTTAGGGGTCAAATACCACTAAGTGGAGATTTATCCCATATCACCACATTCTCATCATTCTTATCTTTCCAATGGTTCAAATGGGGAGTCAATCAGAGCTATGGTACAAAAGTTAAAGTTCCCAGAAGTTCCATCATCAGTTGGGGTAGAACCATCACCCAAATTGTCGCCTGAATTATTGCCTGGATCATCAATATTTTTATCTTAAAGTGTTTCCTAAATATACCTACTAATACAATTACTTAATAATTACTTCCAAGGTATCTCTAACCTCCATAACCTTCATGAGAACCTCAAAACATTTTGATCTCTTCCATGACCATGCTTAGGTCTCTATGGTAGCTTGTAGAAGCACACACAGTAGCATATAAGGTAGTGAAGGTAGTATATAAATAGTGCATATAATATATCCTTATATACCTTAAATTCATCCCATCTTCTCATATCATCATGAATGCATCAAAACCTATTTGGACATCTACCATACAATACTTCAACTCTCTATGGGGCCACCTAAAGGTGTGCACTTTTGTATGCAGGTAGTGAAAGTGGTTAAGTTGATAGTATGCATGATATATGGACATTCAATGATTTTTTTACCTATATTAACACATTTAAATGGATTATTACAGCCTTGAAGGGCATAAAATGAGCTATATTCTTTGTTTCAACATAATTATCCTCTTGAGAGCACTTGTAGGTGTACATTCACGGTTGACTATGTTTTCATATAGCATTGACTGTCAAATTTACTTCTTTAAATATTTGGATGATCCAAATTTCTTGTTCATGATTCTAATAAAGTACACAAAATACTTTAACTCTCCATTACCTTCTATGGATGTTTTCAAGCTGCTACATGCCATGCCTGTAAGTGAAAGTAATCAATAATTTGACTGTATTTTCACATGATGACTACAAACTTCATGATATTGATATTGGAGAGTAATATTAGAAATAAAAAGTTTTTAATGTCATAAAAACATGAATAAAATCATATCACATTCATAAGATACCTCTTGCTAAAAATCAAACCTTCTATGAGTATTAAAACCTGACTATAACCTCTATTTGTGACATCTTCTTATAACCTAAAATAATTAGCTCATGAAATCATCTTCAAACTTGGAACCAAGAATTATAAAAATTATATAATATATTCAACATCCTCTAGAATAAATTAAATAACTAAATTGTAAAAACTTGCTCAAACAGCCATAAAACTTATAGGTGTGGGAAATAACAAGTAGAAAAATAGAGTCAACTTGTTAAAGATGGTTCATGAAGTATAATCCACCATTCCTTAAAATAAAAACATGAAATTGAATTTTACCAAGTCTAATATCACCCCCCAAAGTCATTTTCTTGAAACTTCTCCTATTGGCCATACTATCCAAAAACTTGTTGATCAGTTTTATGTGCATAGTGGAGCGATGGATACGCATAATGGTTTTAGCCTTTTTTTGGCACTTTCAAAGCATTTAAAGCATGTAAATGAGTCTAAAGAAGTTTAAAATCCATTCTAAAACCTTCTCTCACATGCCACTCTCTCTTATATGTTGTAAAACCTTTGAAACTCCTTCTTTTCCACTTACTTTATTAATTTTCAGTTAGGAACCTACAAATTTTAGTTAATCCTAACATTGCTAACAAGGAATATAACACATTGGATGTTGGAAGGATTTTATAATACATGAACACCTTGAAAATTGTACCACTTCAATTATGACTCATAAAATGGCCCTTAAGTGACATGAAATGACATAAAAACTAATTAAACCATAACCAAAGATAATAGTACATTAAATGACATCAAATGAACTATAACACACCCTATGACATTTTACTAGACTATTATATCCAATTTTTTACTATAAGGGTTTGACTCATTTTGACTTGTCAAAATAGACAACATTCTTGGTGATTTCCCAAGGTTGTATGCTTGTTATGCCATAACCAGTAGCCTAATCCTATCCAATGGGCCATGGAGTCACATATACACAAATTTGACACACAAATTACCTTGAAATATACTTAAACATAAGAAAATAATAATAAATAGCATACAAGATAAGAAACTAAGCCCATACACACTTGTGCTTCATGAGCACTTATGGAACACACACAAAAAATCAAACTAACACAAAGACAAACTAAACTAAAAAAAACACTTCTTCCTATATCAAAGGGAAATTTTTAAACCTATCTTGCTCCATGAAATGAAGAATTTACTGAGTCATGTAGCATTTTGACCCTTGGCATTGATACCTCCATCTTCTTCATGGTGTTTTCTAACTTCATTGGCATGATGTTTAATGAAAACCAAGCAGCTCCAACCAAGTTAACTATAGAAATGAAATATTATTTCATCCAAATAACCTCAACTTTATCATATTACTCTTCAAATACAACCTCCAATGGTGGATTGATAATACATACCTTCTTGGTTTCCATGGTGCTCTCAATAAGGTTGGGTTTCTTTTTAGCTACAAGTTCTTCAAAATCATCAAAGAGCTATGTATAGTCTACCCAATCTTGGTCATTTTCCTCCATGGGAAACTCTTCGAGCTCTTGGAATAGTTCCATTTATTGTTGCCAATCATTTTTTTCCTCCTTGTGTTCTCAAATGACCACCCCTTCAAAATTTTCTTATTGATGTATGAGGTCACCAAGATAATATTCTCTATGCTCCAATGCATCTAAGGGTGGTTCAAAATTAGGTTGAGGTATAGGGTACTCTTTAAATACTACATATTCTACCTTGGTCTCATGATATTCTTCTAGGACTAAAAATTCTTGAGGAATGACTTGAAGTCAACCTTCATCCTTGATATCACACTCAACTTAAGGTTTTTTAGAATCATCAACAACTTCATGACCAGATATGGAGTCTTCTTAAAATACCTCTATCCTCAAGTCTTAGCCACATTCCTCATGGACAACTAAAAAAGAGTCTTTAATATGTTTTTTTCATTAAAGAAAGTATAATTTCCCTTATATTCACCAAGGGGTATCCCTATAGTTATTTATTCCTCAGTCACTCATGACATAGTCTTGATCAACTATGAATTAAGCTCTTTCCTCTTCACTTTCTTCCCTCAAAATGGGCATTTTCTTAGAAAAGGGAGAGATGGAAGGTTGATAGATAGGCTCATGACTTTTAGGTGAAGGATGAGGTATGATGGAGGGATAATGAAATTAGAGATGGAGTGTGATATGAGGTAAAGGATTTATTAATGGATTTAGGAAAGATAAATTCACTAGTAAGTTCATGGGGAAGTGATAATTTAGGCTAGTTACATGGAAATTACCTACTTCAATAGAAACCTCACCTTGACAATAGCCTCTTTGAGGTTCTTCAACAGCAACATGTTCATTATTTATATCTTTATCTTACCACATCCTTAGTCTATCTATTTATCATTGAAGGCACTTCTTTTCCAAGTCTAGTTGTCCTTTGATACCCCATTAATCTCCTTCTTTTCCTTCATCTATCTCTAACCCATGCATACAAATTTGGTCAATGCCTCTTAATCTTTCCATGTGATGATTAGGAAGCACATAAAACTAATTATCATATGTCCCCATGTTATCTTCACTATCTAACAGCTATGATAGGAGTGCTAAGAGGTATTTGACATGAGGTGAAGATGATGGAGGAAGAGGGTAATGATGGGGATTGAGGCTAGATCTATATTGTTGGATTTCAGTTTATAGGAATTCATATCTTATCTTATTGTATATTTGTGCACAATAAATGGGATCATTAGATTCTTCATTATAATACTGATAGGGATCCTCTTCAGCTGGATAGGCATCATGGTATGGTTGGTAAGGTACATATTGGGACTAATAGGAGGGTATTCCTTGACTAGTTTCTTGATAACCTTTCTCATAAGTTTATCTAAAAACATGATATACATATATAGAGGGAAATTAAGGATCATATGGATGTCATGGCTTGTAGGATTGGTATCCATTGTGAAAGGATTATTGAGGAATATAATGTGGTTCATAGCAAGGTTGATAGGGAGGTTTATGATAGGGGTATTTACCATAGCTATTCATATCAAACTTATATACTAAATGAGAGTAAAATACTAATCAAAAAATTCAATAAAATATACTTGTATTTCTTACAACTATAATTTTTCATTTGGAGTCACCATTGGTGTTATCTTGCTTGCTTCCAAAAGTTGATTAGAGGAAAGACACACCAACAAACTCTCCATTCTCTTAGAACTTGGTCCTACTGAGCATTCCAAAAACATTATCACCAAATATTTCACCCTAGATGAGGGGGTTCAAGCCTCATCTATATTTGGGAAACAAGGTAATACTTACAAGTATGTGGGTGTACCTATAGTGGAAGTAGACCTCTAGGTTTAAAGGCTAGCTCCCTGAATATGTCTTGAACTGATTATCACCTAAACTAGTTGATTATTTGTGTGAAAAGGGATATAAATTTGCATGAAATGAAACTAATCTAATGAGGTGATACACCATAATTTATTCCACAAGACTATCATAATTCTTTCATAAAGAGGTAAGGCCTACAACACTAGTCTAAGAGCCCTAGAATGCACTAACATTAGTGTTTTAATATGAAGGTGATATACATGAAAACTATCCAAGGTAAGTGAAAGCATAGATCATTTATATATAGAAGGATCATTTTACACTTAATAATATATCCATACACTTAACAACACTTCATATGACCTTCTAGACTAGAATCACTTGCATCAAACATGGAAGGATTGAGAAAAAATCAAGGATAAATGAATATCTTTTAACCATTCACTATACATCTCTTCACACACATTGAAAAATTAATATATGAAATCAAACTAGATTATATTTATTTTTCTAATTCAAATTAAAATATCAAAATAATATGTATTTACCATACATGTTGTGTTATTAGTCTACAAGATCCAAAATGGTAACTACTAATATAATTTGAGAGAGAGAGAGGAAAAGAGAATTAAGTTAAAGAGTTACTAGAAAATGTGTCATGATAATAAAAGGATTTACACATGTATTAATATGAAGTGTGAGATAGATCATGCAAGGCATAATAAAACACATTTCCCTCAAATGCATAAAACTCATGAAATATGGTATAGAACACATTTTGCTTGCTTAGAAAATTTCCTTCATCATTTGGCCTTCTTAGAACATTCCACAGATAACTAGGGATAGGTATAATTATTTAAATAAGAGAGAGGGGTTATATAAAAGACCCAACATGAATTGGTTTCATTCCTAATCATTGATATTCTTTTGTATATTAGTTATCACTACCTGTAGTCCAAATAACTCCTCTTTCACTCACCCATCATACTTGGCACCAAATTTATCTTTAGTTTCCTAATATAATCCATAAAAGAGAGTTAATGAAACTTTAAAATACCCCTTATATCCTTCTATTCATTAGAAAATCCTTAAAAGTCCACCCACTTTAAGTTATCACTCTCCCACTATCTTGTTCACTATGTCAGTTTAGACTGGTTGATATGAAGGTACTTACAAAAGAACTTGTGAGATCTTCTGATAAAATTAATGGACATTAGGCATTATCTCAATTCCTCATGTTTCTCCCAATGTGTTTTTCATCCTTTGACTCTCCCTTTAACCTTAGAAACACTAAAAATCATCAATAAAATCTCTTTTTTCCCTATCCCTATAAGTTGGGAACACCTCAAATTAATGGGAAGTAGCTCTAGAGAGTTTTCTATAAGTTCCAACCACTTTCATTCTCATTTCATTCCTCTTAGATGTTTCTTCTTCTTCATTTTCCCAATTGGGTCTAGATCCAGGGTTTTGGAGGGTTTGGAGATGTTTTCCCCTCTAAGGATGTTTCATATATATGTGACATTAAATCTCTCAAAATATTTCTCCAAAACATTTCTATAGACCTCCTCTAACATCTCCCAACCTCTTAGACTCCCATGTAAAGTCTCCTTGCAGGTGTGAGCTCTCAAACTTACCTACTCGAGCTCTTCTCTTCATTTTGTGTAGGCCTAGATTGGATTTGAGCCAAAATGAAGTTTCCATATGGTTTCTCATAAATTATAATAGCTTAAACACTCCTTATATATCCCTAATAATTTATCCCAATTATTTTCCATGCTCATATGGTGTTGTAAATGAGTTTGACCCTCTAATTGGGCTTTACGCCTAATCTAGACCTAAAGGACTTGATTGCATGTTTGTGAGTTTGGATCCCCATTCTGGTTATAAACCTCTATGCACTAGTTTTCCCTATTATTTCATGCTTGTCACAACTCATGTCATCCTCTTTAAAGTTTTCCAAGGACTTTAGCTCACTCTCCTTTCACTTGTTCTCTTAACATGTAGGTTTTATTTATCTTGGAATTCCCTATGTCTGAGATAGAATAGAGGGCATTCCATATGTTGTCCCAGATAAAAAGAAGGAATTATAGGATCCTATAAGTGATTAGGACCCTCTATATTAAATTGTATCCCTTGATCATAAGGATAGATCCTCCAAACATCATAAACCCTCAATGTAAAATGTGAAAGAGCTGACTGTGCATGGTCCCAGATATGTTGATTGTATGTTACATTGTTAGAGGTATTTCTTTCTATTTTATCTTGTTTTGAGAATTACATATGATGGACATCACCTCCAATAATATTTTAAACATGATAACACTTCTTTTTTCCTTACCAACATTCGCATTACATACCTTGCACTTGTCTTACCATAGGTGTTGATTATGTTCTAAATTTCACCATGTTTATAGGTGTACTTTTTGGTTTTAGATCCTATAATCAATGCCTAAACACATAATTATAACTATAAATATCTTCACACAATAATTTAGGCTACCTTACATCATTCATTTGTAGGATAAACACCAAGAATAGTCATTCTTTATATCACTATCAACTACAATTGATTGTAGCTACCAATTATTGGGGTAACAAGGAGTATTGTAGGTACATATCTACATTGGAAACAATGCCATATACCTTTTTATTATTTTATGGTTTTGGAACCAACTCAAATTAAAAAAATTGTGTATGTATTCCTATTATCTATTGGTTCACATCATGGGCTTGGTGAACACCTACAGTCAGGCTGTAGGTAAGCTTTCTAGGATAATACACATCCTTCAGTAGTAGTATAGGTCAAGACCTTGCTCCAAAAACTTATTTGATGCTCCTTTAATCATATATGTTCCCTCTCAACTCAATAAGACCATTAAAACATAGACATATTCCTTACATTTCTACCTTGGGATGTGAAGTTCTCTTGAGGTTCAAAACCTATAGACAACACTAAAAAACTTTAGGGAATAAATGTCAATATTGGAGGATCTCAAACACTTATTTCTCTTAGTTACACACCCTCTTCCATTTTTCATGGATCTTACCCTATTATATGGCTAAAAATTAGATGCATCAAAACTTGATCAAATTACATGTAACTTTGTTATTTAGCATCAACAAAAGGGCCTAAGGCTCTATTTTGAGACTTTTAGGGATTTTGTCCCTAAAGCTCAATCTTCTTCTCTTAAAGTATTTCTTAAGTCTGCCTACAAATCCAATGATTTTCTCATGACTTAAGAGTTATCTATAACCTCCATAACCTTAATGGGAACCTCAAAACATGTTGAACTCCTCCATGACCATGCTCAAGTCTCTTCAATAGCTTGTTGAGGCACACACAATAGCATATAAGGTAGTGGAGGTAGCATATAAATTATGCATAGAATATGACCTTACTAGACCTTCAAGGCATCCCATCTTCTCCAATAATAATTAATTTATCAAAATATATTTGTACATATACCATAAAACACTTCAACTCTCAGTGGGGCCTCTCGTAGGTGTGCACTTATATATAGAGGTAGTGAATGTGGGTAAGTTGATAATATGCATGATATATGGGAATTAAATGATATGTATACCTATTTAAAAAACTTTAAATGGATTCTTAAAATATTTAATGGATTTAAATGAGTTTTATTATTTATTTCAACATAATTATCCTCTTGAGAGCACCTGTAGATGCACATTCATGGCTAACTATGTTTTCATATAGCATTGATTATCAACTTTCCTTATTTTGTTATTTGAAGGATCCAAGTTGAATTTTCATTCTTATAAGAGAGTATAAAAACTTCTTGAACTCTCCATTACCTTATATGTATATTTTCAATACCCCACACACCATGCCTATAAGTGAAACTAATCAACAAGCTGGCTGGTTTTCACCATTTGACTACAAACATCATGATATTGATCTTGGAGAGTAAGATTGAAAGGAAAGTTTTTTTCATGGCATTGAAACATTAATAAAATCATATCACATTAATAGGATACCTCTTATAGATAACCTAACCTTATACAAGTATTAAAACCTGACTACAACCTCCATTTGTGATATCTTCCAATAACCTAAACTAATTAGCTCATGAAATCATCTTCAAACTTGGAACCAAGTATGGGAAACATGAGATAAATTACTAAACATAATATATAATAAAATTCAATAATTTAGTTGTATGAACTTACTCAAACATGAGCAAAACTTGTTGGGTGTGGCAAATAACAAGTAGAAAGACAAAGTGAACTTGTTAAAGATTGTTCATAAAGTATATGCCACCATTTATTGAAATCAAAAATTTAAATTGAAACTAAGTGTACTATCACCCCCCAAAGGAATTTTGCTTGAAACTTCTCCTACTAGTCATACTATCCAAAAACATGTTGACCAATTTCATGTCCATAGTGGAGTGATGGATGAGTAAAACATTTTTAGCTAATTTTAGAACTTTTAAAGCATATCAAGCATAGAAATGAGTCTAAGGAAGTTGAATAGTCATCCCATAACATTATCCCATGTACCACTCTCTCCTATATACCATAAAACCTTTGAAACTCCTTTTTTCCACTTACTTTCTTGATTTGCAATTAGGAACCTACAAGTTTTAGTTAGTCCTGACATTCTTGATAAAGAATCTGACACATTGGATGTTGGAAGGAAGTTTGAAACACCTAGACACCTTAAAAACCATACCACTTCATTTATGACCCATAAAATGACCCATAAGCGACATCAAATGACACAAAGACTAATTAGACCATCACCAAGGCTAATATGACATTAAATGACATCAAATGAGCTATAACAAACCCTATAAATTATACTAGACCTCTATATCAAGTTTTTGACTATAGGGGGTTAACTCATTTTGACATGTGGTCAAAATGGTCAACATGTCTAGATTATCATTGTTGATCATGGTCATTGATGTTAAGTTGTCATTGATGTTAAAGAGAGCATGAGATACTAATACATTAATGACAAAGAAGTTGTGCTTAATATCGTGGAAAATATAGCACATATGCAAGTTTATAAGGATAAATAATAAGTTATAAAGCATCCATATATGTCTTGGTGAAGCTCTGGTGTGTCACTTGATCATTTAGAAAGAGAAACATGTATCTTCTAGCTTAAGAGAATCTAGACCATCACTGCATATCATGCAAATATGTATGAACCACCAAGTTTGTGTTTTTATTTTAGGCACTCATAAATTCATTTAAGGTCAAATAATTTCATGGAGATGTTGTTTATAGTGCCAATAAGGTAACCTAAAAATTTGGACTCTTGAAATGTTTCCTAACTCAATTTATAAACCTTCAAATTTGCTCTTGCAAATTGTGATGGGCCAAAGATCATCAAGTTTAACTATGTTGAAGTCTGAGGTCACTAGTCATTATATATAATGGTGAGTTTTAATCATCCAAATTATGATCCAATGGTGTTCATTAAGTCAAACTATCAAAGATTAATGAGATTAAATGCACTTGTGACAATTGTCTCTATCTTGTTAATCTAATAAAAGATCAATGATTTGTGGGTGTTCATACAGATAGAGATCGATGGTGTGGGTCAATTCAAAGAGTAAAATGTGTATAAGGTACATATATATACCAAGTGTCACAATCATGGGATCTATAATCTAAAATAAATTGTGGGCATTAAAAGATAAGGACCAGGCTACTTCTGAGGAGATCAATGGTGTGTATTTGTCTTTAGTTGCTAGGGAGCATGAGATGAGGTTTAAGTGCTCAATGTTTAGTGTCTCAATAGTGACCGTTGGAATTTCAATATTCTAATTTGTGAAGGAAAACAAGTGCTTAGTTTTTGAGATATATATTTTGATCCAAGATGAACTTCTTGATGCATTTAAAAGCAAAGTTGTGAAGGTATTCAAGGTGCATCTAGAGAATCTAGTTAGAAATTCTAAATGTTTATATAGTCAAAGTCATGGAACTTCAAAGTTGAATTTTCATTCATTCATGGTGCTAATATGTACAAAACTATTATTTGAGAAATTTTTGCTTTAGAAAAAAAATGTTTTGGTGGGATAAATGAACACGTCTTAGTGGTCATATAGAGTGGACCCATGTATTTTAAAATGATCTTATGTTCTTGTTGTGCTCGATAAAGTGATAAAGGGGTAATAGGTCTCCATGAGACCTATAAGGGCTATTAAGGCCTAATTGAAAGGTGTAACTACTTAAGTATGACCCATAGATGATATGGCCAACCAATGAGGATGAATTTGAGCTATGTGTTATCATGTTATATGTATTAAGGGTTAAATCAAGTATTATGGCCAACCTAGAAGTTGATATACAGGAAGACTCAATAAATAGTGGAGACCAATGCAATGGTTTCTATACTTGAATGTACATGTGTTGAGAGAGCAAAAGATAGAGATGAAGGGAAGAGATTAGAGGGAGTGTGCTTAGTGGATAGACTAAAGTATAAATTATATTAAGGATGAGAGAAGAAGACTAGAGAGATCCAAAATAGGTATTTGGATGCTTTGCTTGTATGATCAAGTTTGAGTGTGTGTGATGATTTGAAAGAGAGGTGTTAAAATTTATTTCTCCGATTAGATTGATATTCAATAAAATTTTTAGAGCTGTTGATTTCATTGGTGTTGTGTCGGTGCTAAGCATCTAGAATAAGTGGGTGCTTGTTCATACTTATGGGTGGGTGCTCCTTGTGAAGTGGGAGCTTCACTAAAAGGTCTCATGTTTGTGATCATCTTATACGACAAGTATTCATTATGTTTTTAAGCTTGAAAGTGGGTTTTATTCCCCAAGAGGGTTTTCCACATATATCTTGTGTTATGTGTGTGATCTTGCATCATATTTCTTATTCATTGTTATGAACATCTTGTATACTTTATTAATTTTTATGGTCATTGATTAAGAGTTTGAAAGGATTACAATTGAAGTTTGAAATATCTTGCATCACTGATGTGGATCCTAAATCCACATTGATTATTTTAGAGTAATTTGATTTATAGCTTTAGATTCACTTGATAGTTAGTAATTCCTTGATACCTCTTGATGGTTTCCCCTTTTGGTCCTTTCTTTTTTCAAGCCCTCTTTCTCAAATTTTACTTAAGTGACGGCCTCCTCCCACTTCCTCCACATGGAAACTTGATGCTCATCTGACCTAGGAAACCTTCATTCTTCTTAGGAAGAGCACCAACTCGACATATGGTAGCCTCATACTCCTCAAAGATTTTTATTTGGGTCAGGCCTCAAAGCATCATCATTGGTTGGTAGGACTAGGGTGGCCCAATGGAATAGTTAATGTAAGATTCAAATATGGCTTCACCACATGGAATCCTCACTCTAATTTTGGTGAGTGAATGCCTATCCTTAATAAGAGGAGCATCAACTTGACACATGGTTCTCTTTTGCTCAATCAAGAAAATAAAACCCTTGTCCCTTCTAAATGAGTTCTGACTAGATATGTTTCATATCTACACTTTATTAAACAGGATGTCAATTTTCCAGCTATTAAAAGATCACCATTGGATAAAGATGTGGGTCCTTCCTTTTAAGAAATATTTTTAACCACTTTAAGTTTTGCCTAAAGTATGATATTCTAAGATTGGTGGGGACCAAGGCCACTAAAGATGGCATAAGCGGACAACTCCAGGAGTAGACACATGATAGAACCTCATTTCTCCTAAGCATTGTGCCCATAATAGAAAGACATAGTTTCACCATATCTAGGATCCTAGGTGTAATCATAATCATGAATTCTAGATCATTTTTAGTTATAACTACATCATTGACACGAGTGGTGGAATCTCTAGATGTCATCTCTTTGAGTAGTTTCTTTGCCTATATATTCAATGTTCTTCCCCTCCAAAAGGGGTGGAATTTATTTTTATTTTTGCATTTTTATTCTATGAATAGCCATTGTAATAGGCCAGATATAGTAGCAATTAGAATTTTCATTTTAAAACCTTAATAGGCACAACTCATGGATGTTAGTGTATGCTTTGTATGTACATTATGTGGTCTTATCTATTTAGTTCCCTATCAAGAATGAAGAGGATGTAATTTTATGTTTTATTTAGGGTTAAAACTATATCTACTATCTCTTTTCTTCTGCTTCCATAGTGTAGATCTTTGTTTATGTTGTATATCTTAATTCATGCTTTTAAGATCCTTTACGATATATGGTGTTTAGAGGGTTGTGGTATTTTATGCAAGTTTACATAAATATCTAAAATATTTTGATGCATCACCTTAGAGTAGATTTAATTTCATGTTGTTTACTATTTTTCCTTCTACCCCCTTTTCACCCCTAAATTGAATGAAGAGTTGGCTTCTAAAATCCCAGAGGTCACTTTACAGACCATATTTGGTTACACATGTGTAAAGCTTAACATAGATTATTTTCTAACTTAAAGTGAAAAAATTAGGAATCAATAGTTAAATATTTTTTGGCATGCCCAATGGGACAATCTACAAGTTTTTTAGACTAGAAGATTGAGTTTATGTGACATAGGCCTATGATAAGGTCACAAACTATGAATGATATAAATCTGCTAATATTGCCTTTGGGAGTTCCTACACACCAAAGAGATATATGGAATAACATTGCATAAAAATAGTAATAACCACATAAACAACAATAAATGGTGCATCTTGTACCATAGAATTTTATGTCATGGGATAGTGGTAGCCCTCTGATCCCACCAACACCCCTAGCCCAATGGGACCCTATACCTTTGAATGCTTTAAAGGCACTCCTCAAGTTCTCGAGGTAATATTTCAAGATGATGGATGAACACCTCTAAGATGTGATGAATGTGTGCACCATCCACTATATCAATACTCAAAATGTATCCTTGAGGCTACTAGTAGCCTCTTTTAAAAGATAGGATCTTGATTGGTACAAAACTTTTCCATCTAACTCTATCACCACTTGGGATGACTTAGGTGATAGATTATTTGATATATTTAATGAAAAAGTGGACTAATATTTCCTTTTATAGTAATTAATAACCATCAAAAGTGGGCCATAAAAAGCCATGGTTGATTTTAACACTAGATTCAAAAAGACTTGGCAAAGAATTATGTTGGTAACCCACCCACCTATGGGTATGGCCATTATCTTTTATTTGAAGGCCCTCAATTCCACTATTATAGTTATGATCCAGTCACTTGGAGGCCATATGTTGTCAGATGTGTATGACATCATAGTGAGGGTAGAGAACAACCTCATCAATGCAGGAAGACTTCCCCTATGATCATTGATGCTAGTGTTCCTTGAGATATCATTGTCTTTGCAAAAAGAAATATTGAGAACTTTGTGAACCCCACCTCCCATGTATGTATACCTACCCACTCAGGCGAGCACATCTATCACATCTTCACTAGATATCAAGATAAATAATATGAAGATTATTTTAAGGAACTTCTCTAATGAGATTATAAATCTTGAAAGGCAACAAGATACTCCTCTAAATCCCTCTTACAATAACTACCAAGAGAGGAGACCCCTGTACTAGTAGGACCAGTACCAAGAGAGGCAAAGGCTAAACTACCAAGGATAGAAAAATAAAACCATAAGACATAACCTACTAATCAAATGGTTGTAGTCTCAAATTTGTTGCACATGGTATCTTTGAGCATGAATAGAGAATTGGCGGCCAAATAGAATAACTTGGTCAATGACTCTAACTCATGGTGTTTCCCTTGTAATGAACTTCATTGGCCCTAAAATTTCCCATGAAAAAACTTACAATAAAAAATCATCGAATAGAGATGGTAAGGAAATACACCAGATTTAGCTTATACATACCAGTCCCTAAGAGTTAAAAATGTCATCCTCATGGTGCAAATGTAGGGTATGTCCCTAAAACAAGAGGAAGAAGTTTTAAAACATGTACTACTATCCTAGGTAGAAGATGAAGATGTGTTCTTTGCCAATTAAGTTCTTATGTATAGACCCCCATAAGTGCATTTTGACTACAACACACAGTCAAAGAAAATATCAATTGAGAACCCCAAAGCCTCTATAAGACCCAAATTAACCTTTGAAAAGGCTTGGACACCTTAGCCTCCAGCCATGGTCTATCAAAGGTGTAATGAGACATTATAGAATAAGCCAAAAGACCTTGAGGTCCTACCATTGAAGTCATATGGTGTGGTGGAATAGCTAAAGAAGGTATTGGCCAAATTTTCCCTTTAGGATGTCTTATCCATCCCAAAATAAAAGACCTTGCTGAAGAAACTCTTAGAAGAAAAATAGGATCCCATACAAAAGAAACCACCTATGGATTATACAAAATAAAAATGAAATGAAACCAGCATGAGCATGCAACCTCAGGTACCCTTCATATTCATCAATACAAAAGAAGGGGTAATCAAATCAAAGCCTTCCCTATTCTATCTGACTTTGATTGTGGGTAAAAACCTATTACAAAACTCTATGATCAACTCAAGCATGATCATGATAGTGATGCCCAAACAAATAGATAATACACTATAATTTAAGTATGAGCCCTTAAATAATGGGGTGATGTAGCTAGATGGAAAAAGGGTACAAACCTTAGGATTCATCCAAGATCTTCCTCTCACATTATAATCTTGCCTAAGCATCACTGTACCATAATATATTATGATGATAGACATTCTACCTATCTTTAGGTTATCTATATCAAGATATTTCACCACCAAGATTGGTGGATATTTATTATTAGACTAGTCCTATCTGATCCTAAAGACCAAGTATGGTTCAAATTTGAAGGTTTTATTTGATCCCCTCTACTCAAAGCACATAATAGATGAATTAATGGTGGATTTTGAGTAAACACACACCTCTTTCTCAAGGATAAAGACATACTACGTAAATATGCTTGAAGGAGAAAAGGTGGTAGACAATATAAGTCTTGAAGAATAGGCCCTTGTCAATGAGTTCATCGAGAATGGCCCATTTAAAATATTTGAAGCCACCAATGTTAGGACCTACAACATCCATAATGAAAACTAGGTCATTCTTAAGGTTATAAGGAAGTAAGAAGACTAGATCAAGGGGGGAAAATATTAGCCCAAATTTTGGACTCTACATTTCTATGGTGTGAAATGCAAGATTAGCTTCAGATCTGATATATAATTAGCATCCCCCTCTAGAGAAGAGATATTTAAAGACTTTAATTTTTAGTTTTCTTATAGAAGAAATGAAGTAGAATATAAGGCTTTAGTCTATGGTCTCAACCTCCCCAAATGATTGAGCATCAAGCATTTAAAGGTGTTCAATGACTCTAAATTGGTTGTAAGATATGTAAGAGGGGTGGCTATGGCAAGGAACATGTATATGATGTCTTAACGTCACTAAATATGGGGCCTAATTGAATCTTTTTAAGCCTTCAATATACAAATTATCCCAAAAACTACAAACACAAAGGTTGATAGGATGGTAACAATGGGTTCTTAATTTGACCTAGTGACAAAACTATTCACCATTGAATAGGCAATGTGGTCATCATCAAGTCCACCATCCTAGACAATGACCAAAATTTGAAGGTGTTTTAGAGTGATGCTCAGAATATAATGTTCCTCCAATAATCCTATGAATTTGTAGATAAACTACCGCTAAAGATCGAGGAGGCATATGAAGACCAAATAGTGTAGTTGAAGACCAACAAACTACCAAAGGGCCTCATCACTCTAGAAAACCTCTTTGACTCTGATGATGTGAAGAATAATAAGTGTAATCTTTTCATAGACAAGGGTGATTACTGTAAACTTAATGTTGGATGTGAAATAAATTTAAAGGTTAGAAAGGAGGTTCCTTAGAGGGATAAGGAGTGGTTGGTTTCTTTATTTGAAAAATACAAGGGTGTCATCACTTGGACTTATGATGACCTGAAAGGATATGATCAAGAGGTCATTCAAAAAATCATTGACCTAGCAGAAGGAGATAAACCAATCTAGTAGAAGTAATGACTAGTGAACTTAAAAATCAAATAATTGATAACCTAAGAACTCAAGAAACTAATTGACTCAAATATTATGTATCCAATCAAGCATTCTACTTGGGTATCTAACTTGGTTCCTATGCAAAATAAAATTAGATAAATCTGATTGTGCATAGAATTATAGATATGAACAAGACATCCTTAAAGGATCATTACCCTCTCCCTTCTATGGAGTAGATCCTCCAAATGGTAGCAAGATTATAGATATTTTCTCTTTTATATGAATTCTCTAGGTACATCAAGTGTGGTTAAAGGATGATAATTAGCACAAAACCACCTTCACTAAAAAGTATGGAACCTTGACATATGTAAATATGCCTTTTGACCTCTCCAATGCTAAGGCAACATTCTAATGGCTATTAGATGTAGCCTTCAAATTCTTGATCAATAAGATTATCCTAATTTACCTATATGACATCACCATATTTTCAAAAGGGAGGGAAGACCACTTTAACCATTTAGAGAAGGGCTTCCAAAGGTACCAAGAATTTAGAGTGTCCTTAAACCCCAAAAAATGTGTCTTCAGATTCCCTCAGGGTAAGCTAATTAGATACGTAGTGTCCAAGGATGGGATCACTATCAACATAGAGAGGATACAATCCATAAGAGGCTTGGACTTGCTAGTAAACAAAAAAGGAGTCCAATCTTTCCTTAGAAAGATCAATTTTATCAATAGATTAATATCAGTCTTCATAGGATTGGTCAGTCCAATCATGTTAATGTTGAGGAAGGACCAAACCTTCAAATGGATGCTCAAAGGGAGAAAACCATTTAAGGAAATAAAAATAATAATATATGTTGTGCTCATTCTCATTAACCCTGACATTTCCAAAGATTTCATTATGTACGTATATGGAAGTGACCATAGCCTTGAGGTCGTGCAAACTCAAAAGGAAGAGAAGGGAAAATAAGAACACCCAATCATATTCTATTATATAACATTACGTAGGTATGAAATTAAATACAATTTTTAGAAATTTAAGCCTTCGCCATTGTAAAGGGCCTTAATAATTTTGGGTACCTTATGGTGGGTAGAAAGATAATGGTGTATGTTGCACATTTTAGTGTTCATGAGTATATCATAAAAGGAGAAATTACATAGAAGAGGGCTAACTGTATCACCAAGATCTTAGAATATGACATAAAATTCAAGATAACCAAGGTAATAAGAGGAAAGGGAATTTGGGAGTACCTATCCTAGTACATAGATCTCTTGGTATAAGATTAAAACATGTTGAAGGCAGCCTTAGTGAACTAGATTGAAGCTTAAGAATCTTGGGTGACTGATTGAGTCCGCTTCATGCAAACTATCAAGTATCTTGATGGCCTACCCACATAAAAAATGTTTTTATATATTGTAAGGTTCTAGTTATACACTATTCCAAGAAATCATATTCAAGAGGAATTTTTATGGGGACCTCCTCAGGTGCGTTGACAAGTCCCAAGCAGAAAATGTTCTGCAAGACATGTATTTTGCCCCTAGGCAAACATTTCTCAACTAAGACTACCATGACCAAGATCATGTGGGTGGGGTACTATTAGTTGACCATATTCATGGATTGTCATCATGTAGTCAAAAGGTTCCAAAAATGTCATTTCTTCACTGGGAAGAGGAAAAACTCAACCATGCCTCTCAATTTGATTATGACTGATGATCCCTTTACATAGTGGGGATTAGACTTCATCATAATGATCAACCCAGTCTCTATCATGGGTCAAAAGTGGATATTGATGGCCACTGATTACTTCACTAGGTGGACCAAGATAATCCCACTGAAAGAGGCAATTGAGAATGTGATTATTAGCTTTTATACAGAGCTCGTGGATAGATTTAGGTCATTGAAAAAGATCATTTCAAACAATGTGAAAGCCTTACTTGGATTTAAAATCTCTAAATTCACATTCCAGAATGGTGATTTCCTTAAGACTTCATCCAATTACTACCCATAAGGGAATATATTGGTGGAGCCTACAAATAAAAACTTAATCTGACTGATCAAAATAATGGGTAATGATAAGTAAAGGGATTGGCACTCATACATGAGAACAACTCTATGGGAAGATCACATCACCCCTAAATAGATCCTCAATAATTATCCATATGAACTTGTATATGAGAAGGAAGTGTTGATGTTGGTGTCTTTCAAAATCCCCATGTAACAACTCTTGAAGGCTATTGAGATTGAAGAGAATGGAACAATGGAGATTGGACTTGCCAAATTTCTCAAACTTTAGAAAACAAGGGAGGTGGCAGGTGAAGCAAAGATCATCTGATAATAAGTAGTGAAGTGATGGTTTGACAAAAATTCATTAGACCCAACATTCAAACCTACGTACCTAGTCCTTAAATATGATCAGTAGGTTGCAAGACCGAGGAAGCATATGAAATTTAATTCTTTGTAGAGAGGCCCTTTTTGTATCATTAGTGATAGGCAAGGAAATGCTTTTGAATTAGAAGATTGAAATGGAAATGACTTAGATATCCCCATCAATGGGATTGACTTGAAGCATTTCAATTGACTTCCCTCCATATTTTGTACATAATTAGATAGTTTCCTTTCCTCATTATTATGTTTCCTTTCCTCATTGTTGTTTCCTTTCTAAATAAGTGTCATTGGCACAAGTGGCTGATTGGATCACCACACATCCTCTCCTTGATCTCTCCACATCTTCAAAACATTCTCTAAAAATATGGTTATCTACCCACATCCTCTATCATTAATCTTAAATGATCTGTTAATACATGATTCCCTATAATGATCCTATAAATCACTTGAGAGTGGCCCTTCAAGCATGTGTACCACTCTTGCCATTTATGAGGGTGCTCATTTTTTAATTTTCCATGATGAACCACCTAGTAGCACTAGTGCATAAATATAACATCTCTTGATTAAATACAAAAACTTGACACTTTTTGATTATGAAGAGAGCATTGAGCAGTTAAAATAAGTAAAAAAGAGAAAGCCCATGAATTGAAAGGAGTAATAAGGAACCATCAACCCAACTTGTCTAGAAGAAATAAAGAGAGACATTTGGAACCAGTATTCATCTACCTGGACTATGGAAGCTCCTAAATATTCTTTAATAAGTGGGAATCACCCTTAAAAATATATAACCCATGGTTTGAACAATGAAGGAACCCCTCCTCCCATATACACCATGAATAAGTCCTACAATATGGTCCCTAACCAAGAAAAAAAGAAGGTACCAAATATCATGTAGGTGACTAAGGGACCTTGAAAATATAAGCATTTGGTGATTAACTACATAGATGACATATTTGATCTATAATTATCTCATAATCCTAAGAATATGAGGTAAGGTGCTTATGCCCAAAATCTCAATAGGGTCAGTAAGAAGGAGTATACCTCTTCAGGTGAAAAATATGGAATTGCACATTAGCAAAACACATGGTTCCCTATTTTCACCTATTCCCTAATATCATCACCCTCTATGCTAAAACATATGATGCCTAAATTAGCATATTCATAGGTGATTCCCATATAAAGGTTAATATTGGTGCATATAATGTTAGGGTAATGCTCTAACTCCAACATAATCCTTACGCTATCATCTACAACATCAAAATCTTCCAAATCATCTAATATTCCCAAGTGAAGGATAAGACATGCTTCTTTGGTTCTATTCTCAAAGAAAAGGTCATGGAGATACATCCCATGTCCCTACATCTATTTGTTTTCCCTACAAAACATGTGAAATACATTCTATCCATGTTGGCATTCATCTTGGACATGGATACTGATGTGAACATCAAAGAATTCTAGTTGGGCATGATCTTCCTCATGGTAGAGAAGGTGTAAGAATTAAATATAGACTTCACCAAATCCATCACCTCCACTATAAGAATATAACTACAAAATTTCTTAGTGATGGGTACTTTCTAGTATCTATCTTACCTCATGCACCTGATTATATACAAACATTCAAATTCTTCTCTAAGAACCTACAGTTGAATACCATAGATATAGATTTTTTCCCCAATATAGTATCCCAAATCACCATGTGGACCCACATCTTATCAATAATAAAGGACTATAATGAGTTATTATAGTGGTTTATGGCTCGAGTTCTCATGTATCTCAGTGGGTAGAATGTCATTCCCTGGATGACAAATGAGTTGCAAGAATGGCTTGTGGGTAGAAAGGTCCTAGTTGATTGGTTTTAGGGGGACTATTTTTCATTCATTTGAGTATATGGGTTTATGGTATATCCCTTTTGGATTCCCTATATGCTAACTAATAATACCCTAACCCTTGAGTTGGCTCGACAACTTGATATAGTAGACTTCATCTATGGGGTAAGTTAGAAGAAAAAGGGGGTGTATAACATTCTTTTTTCAAAAGGTTGCATCATAATATAGAAAAGGCACCAAGGATATCTCCTCATGGCCAAGCTGGTAGAGCTAGGCCTTGACCTAATAGATGACAAATGGGATTGTGATGTGATAGGGTATATAGTGGGATTCAAGACTGCCAGTACACTTAAGCACCAGGCTTGACCCTACTTAGAGCAGAAAAAGTCACCCACAGAGGACCTCCCTTAAAATTATGTGGACCTAGTCCAAATTTTTCAATACATCTCCAAACCATGGGAGTCTTTCTATGATAAATTCTGAGCTTTTAACCCTATTAAGAATTTATTAAGGGGATGAAGCAGTGGCTGAATAACTTAGGTTGGAGTGAAGAGAAGAAATTTGCCTTTTTAAAATATAGATAAGAGATCGACAAAAAACATGTTATTTTGTATGAGGACACCTCAAATGAGAAATTTGAGAAGCTATGGGATGAGTTACATCTGAAATAGGACATGTTAGAGGAGGAATCCACACCTAAGATCAAGGTAGGAAAGGATGAAGAAGAAGAAGATACCCTTGAAGAGGAGGTATAAGATACCCCTCTAGAAAAGGAAGTAGTAGAGGCAAAAGTCATGGTGGTTTAGACCCCTCTAATATGGCCACCACTCATGTTCCTATATGTTACATCCCTATAGTAGTAAGAAGTGCCCTCTTGGTACCTCATAGTTCGATCTTCCTAGCTCAAGAAGACCATGGCTCCTATTTTTATCCCATTGATGGCCCCTCTACAAAAGAATATCCACTTTGTAAATCCCCTTCTTTCTACTTTTCCTCTTTCACTACTTCTCATTTTCCCTCCATAGCTCCAACATAAGTTGTAGCATCAGTTACCCCCCAATCAAGTACTTCAGCTCCTCTCATCACCTCTTCATTATCCCTAATGGCCCCACTATAGGTTGCAGTAAATTCCACTACCCAATGTGACACTTCCTTAGCTCTAATATTCTCCTCATCCACCTAGCCCACTACTAGGACTGACCCCTTATCTTCTATCATTCCCATCTCCTCCTGCATACCACTCTTCACTCCCCCACCTTCATCATCCATCTCATCCTCACTTATTTAATAGTAACCATTATTTTCATCCTATGGGTTTCCACCTTTTTCCCCCTCATCCCTCACTATTCATTTGTTTGCTCCCATAGGAGCAGGGTCCCTTGTTTCATAGAATTAGTTAGCTATCCCATTCATGTTATCACAAGGAATCCCCTTTGTGAGAGAAATCATTCAAGTACTAGATCAATATCAACAATAATTGGGAATAGTGAGGTAAACTCAAGTGATCCAAATGGAAAATAAAAGGGTAAAGTGGGCTAAGGCTAATGCTCAAACCCACATATAATCATTCTATGACCCTACATAGCAATCCCTCCTAGTCGCCCATATGACCCCCTAGGTAGTCAAACTCCAAGAATAGATGTAGTCAAGGGATTACACTATCTAAGCCATTTGGATTAACCTCAATCAAGCATGGCCCACTGATAGGGCCAAGCTTATGGAGGAAACACAGAAGTCCATGACTATAGACTATGTCAAGGTAGCCCATCAATTGGAGAAAACCAAGTAGGAACTTGCCAAGGTTAAGGCCATGATTGAACACCTTAATGTTGAGGCTAAAGCTAAGTACATTGACCTCAAATAGGCAAGTATGAACCTCTAAGGCATTGTCATAATATAAAGCTTCCAAGTTGAAGCTAACAAGCAAATATCTACTAAAACTAGACTGTAAGAGATAGAGATAAAGGTGGTTATAGTTCATAAGAATCTCTCTAATTAGATTAGGCACTCTAAATACTGTATAACTCAACACAGTAAGACTCCTTAATCAAGGACAAAGAGATTAAAAGACTAAAGAAAGACCTCACTACTTACCCATAAGTCATAAAAAATCCTTCCCTTGATCCATTAACTATACAAATCCTACTGGGAAAGAATCAAGGTCATGGCATCAAGCCTAAAGATAATGTGGTCTTTCATTTTAGATGTACAAAAGTTGACCACCTAGGTGAGCTCATCTATGGATCAATTAATCACCTTCATCACATCTAAGGTCATGGACTCACAGAGCCTTGTTCAAAATATCTATAGTGCTTCTATTAAAATGCTACAAGTAGTAAGGGTGGCTAGCTAAAGGTAGGTAGTTAAAAAATTAAATGAGTTCTTAGGTTGCAATAAGGTAATAAATAAATGCAAGACATTCCTCAATTCCTCATAGTAAGTGATCCAAGAAAAAATGGGATGCATAGATTAATTAGTCTAATTGGGATTCCCCTCTCCTTTTTTGGCCAAAAATAGCATCCTACTTGAGGATCAAATCAAGGAACTACTCTAGCATAATTAGAATTATCTCACCATCTTCATGGCTCTCAGTCAAGCACCCAATGCCTCTGAAGTGGAGTAGATTTTTCACCCACTTGCACAGTTAGAGTTATATACATTGGTGATGGTCAAAGGCTTGGGGAAATCTCCTTTAAAGAGATAATTAATTTGGATAGAGCCTTTGAGGTTCTCAATAAAAAGGCCCAATCAAAGGAATAAGAATGGGCACCATTGCAGGTATCCCTTCAAAATTTATAAGTATCCATATTTTTTCCTATTTTGTAAATTATGCCTCGAACATTCCAAGTACTAGAAGTTTTGGTTTCATCCATCTATAGGTGGACTCCCCTGTGAGTCACTAGGAATTATTGATCATAAATCCATGTTAATTATTCTAGAGTAATTTGATTTATAGCTTTAGATTCACTCGATAGTTATTAGTTATTTAGTACCTCTCAACAGTTTCTCATTTTATCACTTTCTTTCTTTAGGGCCCCTATCTCAAATTTTACTTAAGTCCTGACCTGCTCTCATTTCCTCCACATGTGGTAGCCTGATGCTCATCTAACTTGGGGAAACCTTCATTCTTCTCAAGAAGAGTGCTAGCTCAACATGTAATGGCCCCACACTCCTCAAATATTTTCATTTAGGTTAGGCCTCAAATCAGTGTTATTGGTTGGTAGGACTAGGGTGGCCCCCACAAATCAGTTAATATAGGATTCAAACATGACTTCGCTATGTGGCATCCTCATGCTTATTTTAGTGATTGAATTCCTAGCCTTCTCAAGAGGAATGTTAGCTCGACACATGGTGATCCTACGCTCAATCAAGCTAATAAAACATCCATCCCCTTCAAAGGAGCACTAACTTGATGCATGTCATCTCCATGCTTACCCAAGGAGGATGTCAGTTTGCCAAAGATTAAAAGAACACCATTAGATGAAGATGTGGGTCCCTCCTTTCAAGTAAGATTTTGAAACACTTTAAGATTTGCCTAAAGTATGATATTATAAGTTTGGTGGGGACCAAAGCCACTAAAGATGGCATAAACAGATAACTCTAGGAGTAGACACATGGTTCCACATTGCTTCTCCTAAGTGTAGTGGCCATAATAGAAAGAGATAGTTTCACCATATCTAATATCTAAGGGGTAACTATAATCATGATTTCTAGATCATTTTTAGTTACAATAGTGTCATGGGTATGAGTGGTGGAATATCCAAATGTCATCTCTTTGAGTAGTCACTTCACCTATATATTTGAGGTTTTTCTCTCTAAAAGGGTGGGATTTATTTTTATTTATACATTCTTATTTCTATGAACAACCATTGTAAAAGACCAGATATACTAGTAGTTAGAGTTTTTATTCTACAACCTTAGCTAGTGCACCTCATTGATATTAGTGGATGATTTTTATGTGCCTTCTATGGCCTTCTATATTCAGTTCCCTATCCAAAATGAAGAGGATGTAATGTTATGTGTTATTTGGGGTTAAAACTATCTCTATTTGTTATCTCTTTTCTTTTGCTTCCATAGTGTATATCTTTGTTTACATTGTAGATATTAATTCATGCTTTTAAGCTCTTTTATGATCTATGGTATTTAGAGGGTTATGTTATTTTATGCAATTTCACATAAATATCTAAAATATTTTGATGCATCTCCTTAGATTATATTTACTTTCATTTTGTTTATTGTTTTTCCTTCTACCCCCTTTTCACCTCCCAAACTGAATGAAGAGTCAGCTTCTAAAATCCTAAAGGTCACTTATAGACCATATTTGGTCCCACATCTGTAAAGCTTCCCATAGATTATTGTCTAACCTAAAGTGAAAACTTTAGGAATCAACTACCAATTCACCCCACATCTTAGCGATTGTACCTCTAATAATTAGTATCAGAGATGAACCTTCATTGAAAGTTTAACCACTTGAAGGTGATCCAAGGTGAAATATATCAAGTCAATAGATGTAGGGTTTCTCTACAAATCAATCACCATTATTTAATGGGTCAAATTATACTTTACGGAGTACAAGGATAAGGACATACATCATGTCCCTAGGGTTTGATATTTGGTAGTCTATCATGGATGGTTACACTACACCAATTATTCCTCCAACTAGTGCTACTAATAAGAAGTTGAGTGAGAATAATTCTAAAGCTATGAATGTTATCATTTGAAATCTATCTAAGGTTGAGTTCACCAAAGTGATCCATTAAAATTCTATCAAGGAAATTTGGGTCAAATTATAGATTATATATGAAGGAGACTCTAAGGTAAAACTTTCTAAATTATATACCTATCAAAGGCAATTTAAAGGTCTCAAAATGAAGGAAGAAGATATTGTAGCATCTTATTCTCTAAGGGTTGATGAGGTATTAAACATGATCAGAGGTCTTGGAGAGGTGATTGATGAAGCTACTAAAGTACAAAAGGTATTGAAGACTCTTACACATAATTTTGATTCAAAGGTTTTTATTGTAGAATAAAGTCATGATCTCACTCAAATGAAGATGGATGAATTGTATGGCATCCTTACTCCTATGAGATGATAGTTGATGAGGACAGACCTCCTAAGAAGGAAGTAGCCTTCAAGGTGATCAAGGAAGCTAAGAATAACAAGTTAAGACTTGAAGATTTTGATTTTAATGAATAACAACTTGAAACCATGATTGCAAGAAGATTGAATGTAGGATTAGGTAAGTATGAAGTAAAACTTCATTTTAAATTTTGTGTGTGTGTTAAAGTTGGTAATTTTGTAGCTAAATGTCTAGACAACTTTGAATTCAAAGAAGCTCATAAGGAATCTCATGAGGTTGAAAATAATAAATTTGAGGCTCCTAGTAAGTACAGAAAGTTCTTCAGTAAGAAAAATGGAAAGAAGGAATTATACAAAAGTAGTAAGAGCTTTTACCATGAACAAGATAGTAACTCATCTATAGAAGAATAAATAAACACATCTGATAGTGATGATTATTTTCATAATGAGGACATGGAGGCATTGTTCATGACTCTTAATGATGATGAAGGTGAATGTTCTTTAAGCAAAGATTTCTTTGGTGGAGATAGCTCAGAGGAAGAAGATGATAAAGTCACTCTTGAAGATAAATATCTAGATAGTGTGGAATAAATGAATATACTACAAATAAAGAATAGAAAACAAGATTCCTTGATCAAATCCTATGAGAAGAAAATTGGACTATTTGAAGGAAGGCTGAGTAATGAAGTCAAGGAGCATGATGAGATCACATAATAGCTTGAAACTAATATGATACTAAATCAAGATATGAGAAATGATACATTTGATGGTTTAGATAATAATAATGAATTAACAAATGTACTTGAAGATCTAAAGATTGAAAATAAAAATAATAAAGAGATGATGTCACAAATAAAGGACTATGAAGAACAATTTAGTGTGTTTGATTAAATACTAAATGATGACACCAGGGAACATGAAGATATTATCAAGCATCTCAACACTCAATTATAAACTATGTTTACAAGCCTAAAAACCAAAAAATATGAGAGATTAAGGTAGGTGATTTAAATTGAGTCAATGAAATCTGAGTTAGACAAGACATCTTGTAAGGTGAAGTCATTTGTAATGTTTTAAAAGAGATCAAATGATCTTGAAAACATTCTAATTAGTTAATGTAGACACCTAAATTTAGGCACCGATAACCTCCAATTAGGCTTTTGAGCAATTTCTACCAAAATGCATAATTTTTCCTATAAACACTAAAACACATTAAAATATTTGAAACTGATATATTCAAGTGTCAATTTTGTCCAAAGTATCACTAAATGGCTAATGCAATTTATGGGCTATCAAACTTTGATCAAATCATTTCAAGTCAAAATACTAATTTTATACCTGGGTGCTCTAGATTGCTCTTTTCTATCAAATTTCTTATACAAGACATGTGTCTTTGTTATTTTACATTGACAACATCATAAAAGAGATAATTGTTACAATGCATCTAACATCAACTTCCAATTCCAATCTATTCAAATTTCAAGCTAATAATATGACATCTTGACTAATTTGACTAATTTGTGCACAAAGAGCCAAGGTTTGCATCAAAGTACTTAATCATACTTAAGAGCTAATTAAATCAAATCAAGACCTTAAGTTAATTTTCCATAGATACTTTTGAATATTTGTTTTTGGAAATGAATATTGAATATCCTCATCATCAAAGTGACATCATTTCATGGGAAGACATCCCTATGCCATAAATACATAAAATATCAAGGTTAACCCCTCCCATACCTCATCAATGCCTCCTATGTCTATTAAATACCCTTTCTATCCCAAATATTGATGAGCCTATTTATGGATTTTAATTACATAATTGAATTAATCCTTATCCACACATCTCAATCTTGAGATGGATGGTTCATGTTGATTATAGCCATTCCAAAAGTCTATAAATAGTAAGCCTCAAAGACATAATTCTAAGCTCTCACATGCCAAATTTATAATGTTGAATTGATTACAAAGCTTCATGAAAATTAGTGTTATAATTTCCAAATATTGAGCCAAGCCAAGCCAAGCCAAAGCCACAAAAGGTGCCAAAGAGAGATGGAGGTAGCCAAGACTCCATTGATACAAACTTCATGAGAATAAAACTAAGCAAGCCTTTACAAAAAGCATTTTGGAGCATCCAAGGAAGGTGAAAGAAAGTTTCTTTCATGTTTTAGTTGTGTTTCCATTTTTTTTTGTTAACTAAGCTCACTCTAGTAACTAGGCCTAGAGATGTTATGCTAGTGTGTTTATTTCATTTTATTTTTATTTTGGAACTAACACAATACTAACCACCCTCTCTTGAGTTAAATTCTTAGTTCACATAATGGCATGCCCGATGGGACATTTCTCCATAGGTTTGGTTACAAATTCTTTCCAAGAAACCTACTAATCCTTTCCATATGTAGGATCTTAGAGTGGGAGGTTCACAAGTTGAAATTTTTAAGGTAAACTTCTCTTTTTCTAACTACATTTTTGTTCTTAGAACCTTGATTTTGCTCTCTAGCATGATATCTCTATTACATAGTTGAAATTTTGTGTGAATGAAATCACTATTCACTAAATAGTGATTTTATGGACTCTAGCTATGATATCATCATCTATAATAGTTATATCATCATTTGGCATAGTTAATTCATTCTTATAGGTAGTGATTTTATCATTTTGAGAGGTGATTTCATTTCTCTAGGCAGTGATTTTACAAAACTATGATATCATCATACTATGTAGTGATTTCATAGTGGAACTTTTTTTTGTGTTTTTAGTATGATAAACAGTGATATCTCTCTTTTTGGTAGAGATTTCATCATTTTGGGAAGTAATTTATCATAACAATTATATTGCATTTTTTCTATGTTTTTTTAATTTAACAATGGCAATTTTGTAGGAAACAGCGATATTGACTGGGTAATTTTGATTTTGTAATAGAGACCTCAAATTTCAAATGTGTTCCTTCCATTTGCAAATTATCTTCAAAGATAAAGGATACTCTAATGTTTTTATTTCAAGATCAAGCTTGGGAATTTAATAAAACATGTTTTAGACCATCTTTTGCATGCTTTTAAAATGAACTAGGAACTTTGTTTTAGTGCTTAATAGAACATTTAGGTCCTTAAGATAAATGTTTGATAGTTAGACTTTCAAAGTTATAACTTAATACCAAGGAGTCAAAATAACACCACCTCATCTTTTATTTGGGGCTTAAAATTTAACACACTTTTTAATTTTTATTTTCAATGGTTTTTTAGTTAGAACTTGATTGGAAAAAACAAGGTTTTGCGCATGTATGCTCTTCCATTTGTCCCTTTTAGGGAACCCTTGGAATCAAAAGCACCATCCTTGTTGAAAACATGCCTAGTCTAAGGCTTAGAAAGAATGTCATCTAAAGCACTCCCCAAAAACTTTTAATAGTTTAGGTGATCTTGAAAATGACCCTAAAGTCTTAATCTTATGTCTTTTATTTCATTGCATCTTGGCTTGTGAGGGGGACTTCATCACCTCCCACAAGTTTTATAGAGAAGATTTGACCCAGGGTTTCATCCCCTAAAACTAAATTCATCCACTCTTACTAGGATTAGAGGTTTGAGTGGTTAAACTACCTTATATTATTGGAATTACACATGGGACATATCTGCACTTTGGACATCACACTACACTGAGCAAGTGGTGGATGTAGTGGTTGCAAAAAGTATAAGACCTTTTTGCAACAAGCCAAGTGCCATAAACACCCAATTACATGTCTTTATTTTTCATCATGATGTGAAATTCATTGTGTAATTGAAAACCCTAGAAACCTTTAAAAACTTTCTAGTTTAGTCAACCCCATATTGCCATACCCTTGCTAAGATTTAGACGATTATACTTAGTGATTTTTGGTCATTTTTTTGCTTGGAATATTTTGAGAGTAAAATTTGTTTGTTTATTCATAAACCATGTCAAAACCATGTATTTAAGTTGAGGAGGGTAACATTATGCTACCTAAATCATGTCAAACCATTTTTGCCTTTGAGTCTTTTGAAACATAACGTAGATCACATCATTCAAGCATGCTTACATTGTTAGGCTGCTCAATTTGTTTCAAGACTAGTTTACCTTGTATCAAAAATAATTGTTTCAAACCATGTCATGTATGCCATTTTGACCTTGTTTATGTACCATCATTCTATCCAATCTCTTCTAGCTTGTTTAGTCAAATCTTAGTTTTTAACATTGAGTTTTCAATTAACCTTGTCAAAGTTTGGATTCAAACATTGATTGATTTTTGTTTAGGCCTCAATTTGTGGGGTTGATACATAGATATTTCTCTTTTGGGTTACATAACATTGTTTAATCGATTACCCAAATTTAAAAACTATTGATGATTTATTTATTCAAAGCCTATCCTCATCATTGTTTGTGCCTTTATTTAGGAGAATGCATCCTTTCTCTAGGTGCCTTTTACCTCATGCCTTATGCCAATTGATCATGTTTATGTTTGATTCTATATTTTGAGTCTCTGTCAAAGTTGTTTCCAAACTTTTTAGACTAAATAAAATCACATCATCCTTTGTTTCAACCCTATATTTTGATGTCATTTGGCCAAAATTCCTAGCATATCCTGTTTCAGCGTAGCTTTTGACTCTATATTTGGATAAAAGACCTAGCAACTCTTTTCCCTTTCCTAGTTTACACATTGTTTGGAACACTTTAACATAGACCTTTGACATGTCAATTTTTATTCATACACTTGACCTTTTGTAAATATGACATTTAAAGTTAGACATTTGACGTTAAACTATTTTATGCCAAATATTAACACAAACTATTTTGGAGATATAGCTCCATGATCAAATCATTGTTTGGAGATACAACTCCACTTTTGACCAAGTTAGACCTAGTTTGAACCATTTGTCCATTGGACATAATTTTTTAGAGTTTTAAAAACTCTAAGACTTTTTATTTTGAAGCTTTCATCATTTATGTAGATATGTCTAGGTACATTTATGGTAGAGTCACGTATAATCCAACTTATAATAGAATGGCCTCATAAAATCTCACTAGGAACCCTTACACAGAAAAATTTTCTAAGGAGTTTTATTATTTTCCCTAAAATACTCCATATGGGGAATATAGTCAAAATCCACAAAACCTAAATCAAATTACCAATTTGGATGATATGGTTTATCAAGAGGACTTAGATGTTTTGGCTTGTATAAGCAATCAAGTTCTATGATGTCCTTTTATTATCTAATCATCGGCTACCCCTAACCCTCCTTTGGATCATATGAACTACCAAGCTCCACAATATCCAAGGCATACCATTACCATTATAAGACCTCATCCTTTGGCTTGTATGAGCAATTAGGCTCCACAATGCCATACCATTTCTATACCAGGACCTCATCTTTTAGCTTGTGCAAGCAATCAATCTCCATAATACCCCTTAATCATTCCAAGACTTTATCCTTTAGCTTATGTGAATAACCAAGCTCTACATCACCTTATCATTACCATTTTGAGACTTCATCCTTTGGCTCATGAAAGAAATCATGCTCCTCAATACCCTAACATTATCCAATAATAAGCCATTCCACATACAGTACCAATCCCATCAAAAATTCAACTGATCTAATCATTTGAAGACCAAGTTGTGTTCAAAACTATAATTTTTCAATTCATTGGAAACCAAGGCCATTAGAACTAACCAATCCAAGATATCTTTGTTGAATAATTTGTGATAAATCAACCTGTGATAAATTACCTATTGATCATATATCAGTTGTCAAGGAGTCTCACTCTAATGAGCTAGTATTTACTAAACCAATTCTTAATGATTATAATTGCCTTTGGGTAAATCATTACCTTAACCATATGCTTGTTTTTTAAGAGCCTCCCTTTGATAAACCAGTCTCTAAGGAGGTGTCTCTTGAATTTTTTCCCATTATAGAGGAGTCTCACTTTGACAAACCAGTCTTTATGGAACCCATTATGCCATCATAGGTTGTTACTTATCCAATACCAAACATTCAACAAGACATCATTATAATAGAGTACCCATTAGATGAAGAATCAAATTTAGAGTCAGGTTCTATTCTTGGACCAACATCATATTTAGCATCAAAATTATATCAACATCAGTGTCAACATCAGATTTAGAGTCCCTTGAGTTAGAATCAAATTCAAAATAAAAATATGATCATCATTGTTATAACATTAGTTATGCATGCCTCACAAATCAATTTGAATACATTTATGATCCTTCTATGGTTTTTGAGGATGAATACTTTAGTTTTGACACAATTTATCTTGGTATCTTCTACAAAGATTGTGCAGCCTCTCCCCATTCCATTACCATTCCACAGGCTATTACCATCAACTACAATAGCCATAATATTGACATTCCATTTCCCACAAGTGTCGATTGGGACCAATCGAATCACACTTTTTTTAATTACATTCATGGTGATGTAGCAATTGAAGAAGAGAAAAAAGGCCAAGACCACATTCATACAGTAGAATAACACTCTCCTAATGAAACCTTTTTTGAGATGTTAGGGGATAAGCAAAGTTCAAACTTAGCATCTTCTAGTGAAACTTTTTTAAAATCACTAGAAGAAAATTAAATTCAAATTCCAATGTTAATTAGTGACACCTTTTCAGAGGTACTATGGGATAATCAAGATAACTTCATTGGTGAAAACCTCTTTGAGGTGCCAATAGTTGAGCACAAAATTTTTTCACTACTTGATGAAGATGAAATCAAAGATCAAATCAAAATAGCTTCTTATCTATAGCTTAATTAGATGGTAACTACTCTCAAGTCTTCACAATAAAAAAATCTAGTGGTATTATCAAGAAAACAAGTCTTCAGCCCCACCACAACCAAATTTATGTTGAATCTGACATCAATAACATTACATGTGACTAAAAGTCTTGATCTTCATTTGTTTCCCCACCATTATACATTCCATTATCATCTACTATTCCATTTTAAAATAAAACCTACCATCCATTATTTATCCTTATTTAACATTCACAGTCACACTTTCCTTTGTAGAGGTTATAGAGATACCATGTCTTGACACTTGAAGGAATTAGAATCAATGACCAATGAAGATCACACAAGCATTCTTAACATCCAAATCTACAACTAGTTCTTAATAGAGTAGCTATTTAGATGAGGTGAGGGGTAAAAATTAGTATGATTGATTATTCTAATTATGTCATTTGTTGATTAGGACATGCATCTCCACTTCAGCAAGAACAACACAATCATATGCCATTTATCACACCCAGGCCAAAAATATGTACCATACCATTTCATTACCATGTAATTACTATTATTACATATCCTTTTACCATTGTTGCATATCCTAGATAATCACCTTCTCACTTGGTGGAAACCTTCTTACCATTTTATCTAATCTATCAAAAACCATCATTATCCTATGTAAAACCATACCATCATATCATCCCATTCCTATCTAGACCAAAGCTTGTTTTTAATCATCCTACCCAATCCTATTTTGATCTTGGCTCATTTGGTTCTTTCTATAACTTATGTCAGAGGATTCTAATCAAGTTTAAACAATCAATAAAATCCATGTTTACAATGATAGTCTATGAAATTAGTGTGATATTTGATCTAGCTATTTCATTTTTCCATCCTATCAAGTTTGTTTATGTGAGCCTGATTATAACCACCTATGGGCAAATCAGTGTCTCACCAGTCTTGCTACTAATTATAATCACCTATGGGTAAATTATTATCATTGACCTATGTCATTTAATCCTAGTCATAACTACCTATGGGAAAACTAGGGGCAATATTTATTTATAATTCCATTATCACATCACCTTGCCATTGTTGTTTTCATTTGACTAGCCATTTGCTGACTTTGAGAACTTGTTGGCACCTAGTTGGTTTTTCTCTACCTTTTGTGTGGATAGAATTACTATGACTTTAAGTAATTTTGGTATTATATAGGTTATGCTTAATTCATGTTGAGGTCACCTCAATCCCCCTTTCTATACACTCTCATCATTTTGTGAGAAACCTTAGCCAAATGCTCTCACCATTTTGCAAGTTTGTATTTTGTCATTCTCTAACGAGTTGAGATACCTCAAAATACCAAAAACATTTCAAACATTTCAAAATCTAAAAACATTTGTCTGTCTAAGCTTAGTTAGTTGTCTTTGATCCACCCTACTCGGGAAAATTCATTGTTAGGATGCTTTCTTTTGCTTTTTTTTAGTATTTCTATTTGTTTGTTTGTTTCAAGTTATTTTGTTTGTTTTTCTATTTTTTTGTTTGTTTGCTTTCCTATATGTTTATTTTTGGTACTGATTCCTTAACTCAATTTATATGTGTTCATTAGTCGATTCCTTACACACATTATTATTGAGTCCATTCATATTCATACATCAACATTATCATCATGGTTTTTATCATTGGTGAATTTTTTTCAAGTGTTTATTGGATCAAAAGTTAGTCCTTATGCATATTTTGGCCAAGTCTTCATGGTGTTCTATCATGATGCCTATTGTCACATGTTACAAAAAAAATTAGCTTCAAGAAGGTCTACAATAAATGGAGCTACAAATGTTTCTCCTTGGCACCTTGGAAAATCCTCCCACCCTTGATCAAATCAACCCATTGACCATTCTAGTTTTATTATTATTAATAAGGATGAGCATCTCCTCTTGGTAGGTACAACTAAATCATTCATACTAATCAATATTATTATTTTATTCATCTCTTTCATCACTTTATGTATGCTCATCTATTAATCTATATTCAAGGTTATATCCTTGAGTTATGCTTGTTAATTAGCCCTAATTTGGGCACCATCATCTTTATCCAATCTATTTCCTCTTAATGATTATAAATGCCTATGGACAAATCATTATTTTGACTTTTATTCTTGATTATAACCATCTTTAGGTAAATTAGTAATCTTTTTAAATCAATTCATGAAAGCATTTTCTCATTTGGATTAATCTCAACCATAGGTTAATTCTCACCTTTCTTCTTATTTCTTTTCGAGGGACCATCCATCAACAAATGTGACAGCCACTCCCTCAAGAGGGAATCATCATAGGCTTCCCAAACACTCTTTAGAGCTTTTTATTTAACCATCATATTCTTTTTTGGCATACAGGCCATCTCTCATTAGTTGAGAAGACATTGTTTTACCTATGGTTTGCAACATCTTCCAAAATATGGGCAAAGTGTAGACACCTAAATCTGGCCATTGATAACATCTAATCAAGTTTTTGACCAATTTTTATCAAAATAGACAATTTGGCCTAAAAATACTAAAACACATTAAAAGCTTTTAAATTGATATATTCAAGTGTCAATTTTGGCTATAGTATCACTAAATGGGGTAATGTAATTTATGGGCCATCTAACTTTGATCAGATCATTTCGAGTCAAAATATTAATTTTACACCTGGGTACTTTGGATTTCTCTTTTCTATCAAATTTATTGTACAAGACATGTGCCTTTATTATTTTCCATTAACAACATCCTAAATGGGATAATAGTTACATTGCATCTAACATCGACTTCTAATTCTAATCCATTCAAATTTTCAGCTAATATTAAAACATTTTGACTAATTTGATTAATTTTTGCATGAAGAGCCAAGGTTTGCATCAAAGTGCTTAATCATACTTAAGAGCTAATTAAACCAAATCAAGACCTTAAGTTAATTTTCCATGGAGATTTTTGAATATTTGTTTTTGGAAATGAATATTGAATATCTACATCATCAAAGTGACATTATTTCTTGGGAAGACATTCCTAGGCCATAAATGCATAAAATATCAAGGTTAACCACTCCCATACCTCATCAATCCCTCCAATGCCTCTTAAATTCCCCTCTATCCCAAATATTGATGAGTCTATTTATTAATTTTAATTGCATAATTAAATTAATTTGTAGCCACACATCTCAATCTTGAGATGGATGGTTCAGGTTGATTCTAGCCATTCTAAAAGTCTATAATTAGCAAACCTCAAAGCCATAATTCTAAGCTCTCACATGCCAAATTTATAATGTTGAATTGATTCCAAAGCTTCATGAAAATTAGTGTTATAATGTCCAAATATTGAGCTAATCCAAGCCAAAGCCACACAAGGTGCTAAGGAGAGATGAAGGTAGCTAGGCTTCCATTGATGTAGACTTCATGAGCACAAAACTGAGCAACCTATTACAACAAGCATTTTTTAGCATCCAAGGAAGGTAAAAGAAGGTTTATTTCATGTTTTAGTTGAGTTTCCATTTTGTTTTATTAATTAATCTTACCCTAGTAACTAGGCCTATAGATGTTATGATAGTGTGTTTATTTCATTTTGTTTTTATTTTGAAACTAACATAATACTAACCATCCTTTCTTGAGTCAAATTCCTAGTTTACAATCAAAATCATGCAAGTGTTAGAAATTGTCTTGGATACAAAGAATAACAAAAACATGTAATAAAAAACAAGATAAAGGCTAATTTGAACAAGGACAATCAGATTTTGATGATCAATCATTAGTTAAGAAATGAAGGTATTGGTATAATGAAGACATATCAGATCAAACAACCAAATAATATGAGGTATGCAAATTTTAATGGTAATTTTTACTCCTGTAATTAGTTTGGTTATAGGTCAAAATAATGGAAAAGATCTTCAAGGAATGAATTTACATGGAATTATGAGATAGACAATGGCAATCATGAAGAACATCATTACTTAAGACAGTCAATAGGTTCACAAGGAAATAATGACATCTTTTGCTAAAAGTGTCAAGGATTTGATCATATTACAAAGTTTTGTAATATCTTCATCAGGAGACCAAATGATCAGGTACTTGAATAAATTCATGAAACTCTAAGGAATCATCATTTATCTCAATCATAAGGTATGTACAATTTGAGAAACCTAATTTTTTTTCAAATGTCATGAGAGAGGTCACATAGCAAGGTTTTGTAAGAATGATCAGTATTCAGCTTCAAAGATTATCAATCCTAACATGAAGAGAAAGAGTCATAGTAAATGGAGTCTTAAGCAGGTAAATGAAAATCAAGTTTAAAATAGATTATTTTCCATGACAGAATAGGGAACAAGTTCAAGTATCAAGTAATAAGCCTTATTTTCCCAAATAGATAAAGAAATCAAGTAAGATCCTAAGATAAAATAAAAGAATAAGTTTAAGAACTCATTCAAAATTAATTTGAATATGAGGAAGGGCTGCAAGTCAAGTGAGAGCATGGAGATATGGGAGTCTCCTAAGTTTTGGGATCTTTAGTCCCTCTATGACAAGTGGGTGTCTCTACCTATGCTTCTTAGGAGACATCTTTCATGTGTGGAATCAAGTGTGTGTGCTCTAGGTAATAATCAAAATGTCAGTCAGTACAAAGGTATGTTTTATTCAATTTGATTATAAGTAAGATATGTTTGGATAAGGGGAAGATAATTCAATTAGCTTGAGTGGCTTGAATAAGATGTGCATGATGTAATGGGGAGCATATGTGAAGATGCTTTAGTCATGATAGAAGTGTGAAGATGTTTTCTACGGTCATGAATTCAAGAAGATTGACATGATGACTTGATTAAACAAGTTATGTATTTTGACAAGGTATTGAATCTTCATGCATGAGCAAAGACAGATTGTGAGTTCTATAGGTAGAAAGGTAAAAGGATCAAAAAATCCCAAGTTCATATTGGTGTGTAGCAAAGAACAGATGACATGAGATAGTTCTTGATGTTAGGGGGAGGTTTCTAAGCTATGTGAATAGTTTATCAAGTCCAAGGATCAAAGATGTCAGAGTTCATATTAGTGCATGTCAAAGGGGGGGCAATTGATTCATATAATTAATAGTATGTAAGTATCCTTAGCATCTTAATAGTATTTGAATGCATACATAGTGTTGAGGAATTTGTTTGGCATGTTGAGGAAGAGACCCTTTATTATTAATGTCAAAGGGGGAGAAAGATCAAAATGAAGAATTTCAAATGAGTAAAAAATCATTTTGAGAGTGTTTTTCCATCAATGACAAAAGGGGAGATTGTTGAGCATGGTCATTGATGTTAAGTTATTATTGATGTCAAATAGAGCATGAGATACTCACGAATTAATGGTAAAGAAGTTGTGTTTGATAGCTTAGAGAATATATAGCACATATGTAGGTTTTTAAGGATAAAAAATAAGTTATGAGGCATCCAAAGATGTTTTGGTGAAGCTATGGTGTGTCAATTCATCATTTGGAAAGAGAAACATGCATCTTCTAACTTAAGACAATCCAGACCATCACTGCACATCATGCAGATATGTATGAACTAGCAAGTTTGTATACTATAGTGCCAAGAAGGTACTCTAAAAATTGGACTCTTGAAGTGTTCTTTAGCTCAAGTTATAAACCTTAAAAGTTTCTCTTATAGACTATGATGGTTCAAATACTATCAAGTTTAACTACGTTAAATTTAGAGGTCACTAGTCAGTAGATCCAATGGTGAGTGTTCATCATCTAGATTATGATCCAACAGTGCACATGAAGTTAAATTATCAAAGGTTCCTAAGATTAAACATGATTGTGACAAGTGTCTCTATCTCATTAATCTAATAAAAGATCAATGATTCATAGGTGTTTATATATATAGATATCAATGATGTGGGTTGAGTCAAAGAGCCAAATGTGTAGAAGGTATGAAGAGCTACCAAGTGGCATAATCACAAGAGCTATAATCTAAAATTGATAGTGATCTTTGCAAGATAAATACTAGGCTAATTCTAAGGAGATCGATAGTGCATATTTATATAGAGTTTACAAGGAGCAAAGATGAGGGTAAAGTAATTGATGTTTAGTGTCTGAATAGTGACCATTGGAATTTGAATATTCAAATTTGTGAAGGAAAAATAGTGCTTAGTTTTTGAATTATATATTTTGATCCAGGATGAATTTATTGATGTAGTAAAAAAAAAAGTTATAAAGGACTTCAAGTTGCATCTATAAAATCTAGTTATAAAGTTTAAATGTTTTTATAGTTGAAATTATGGAGATTTAAAGTTGACTATTTGTTCATTCATGGTGTTACTATGTACAAGACTGTTGTTTGAGCAATTTGTGCTTTAGAAAAAAAGTGATTTGGTAGGAAAAATCACTTTAAAATGGCTTATAAGTCATATAGAGTGGACCCATGTATTTAAAAATGATCTTGTGTTTTTTCATGCTCGATGAAGTGCTAAAGGGTAAATAGGTCTCCATGAGACCTATAAGGGTTATTAAGGTTTAATTGAAAGGTGTAGCTACTTAAGTGTGATCCATAAATGTTATGGCCAACCTGTGAGGATAAATTTGAGCTATGTGTTAGAATGTTAGATGTCTTAAGGGTTAATGAAAGTATTATGGCTGACTTATAAGTTGATATGCATGAAGACTCTATAAATAGTGGAGACCAAGGCAATGGTTTCTAGACTTGAATGTGCATGTGTTAAGAGAGCAAAAGATAGAGATGAAGGAAAGAGATCTAAGGGAGTATGCTTAGTGGATGGACTAATGTTTAGAGTATATTAAGGATGAACTAAGAAGACTAGATAGATCCAAAAGAGGTGTTTGTATGCATTTCTTGTATGAATAAGTTTGAACATATGTGGTGATTTGAAAGAGAGGTGTTAAACATTGTTTCTTCAATTAGATTGATTTGAAATTAGAGTTATGAAGTTATTGATTTCATAGGTGTTGCGTGGGTGATCAAAATATAGAACAAGTGGATGCTTTTTCATACTTATGGGTAGATACTCCTTATGAAGTGGGTGTTTCACTAAAAGGTCTCATGTTTGTGATCATATTATAAGAAAATTAGTCTATGTGTTTATAGGATTGAGAGTGGGTTTTATTCCCCAAGAGGTTTTCCCATGTATATCTTGTGTTATGTGTGTGATCTTGTATCATATTTCTTATTCATTTTTATGAACATCTTGTATGCTTTATCAATGCTTGTGATCATTGATTAAGAATATGAAAGGATTATAATTAAAGTTTGAAATATCTTGCATCACTGATTCACCCCCCTCTTAGTGATTGTACCTCTAATAATCTTTAATATTTGTAATTAAATTACTTAAATTTTCACACAATATAATATTATATCATAAAAATAAGATCAAAATATGTAGATCCATAATAATAATTGATAAAAGAGCAGAATGCTTGATAAATATAGTTGAGTCACTTTGAGGGGACAACCTCCACAATAAATCAATAAGAGTAAAATTCATAATAAGATGATCAAATACTAACTACTACCTTCCATATGTACTCTACTTAGCGATGGTTATTTCATAGGCCAACATTACTAAGAACATAGAGAGATGTGACAAGATAATATAATATGTATGTAAAACACAAGTTAGCCACAATCCCTATACATGTCATAGGTTAAGGGTGTAGTATTCCCCTCCCCTTTGAAATAAAATTATCATCAAAATTAAGTCAAACTATTATGGTGTTGAAGGAATTCTTCATATTTTCTAGTTGCATATTCAAATTTTAGATTCTTTAATTTGATCAGATACTCCTTAATCACTCTGGTCTGTAGTTGCTTTGAGCACATGAGAAAGATCTATTTAGGCTCCAAAATGACTTGGAATTCTTCATCTAGTTTAAGTAACTCAATCTAAGTATAAATTTTCTATCTAATTACCTTCTTTAGGCAAGAGACATAGAATATTGGATGTATGTGGGTGGACATGGGAAATTCCAACTCTTAGGCCACACTACTAATTTTTTTGTAAGATCTAATAAGGACCATAATACTTAGGGGATAAATTGTTATCATTTTTATGATTTTTATAAGATATTTATTTATTTTTTAAATTTATAAATACCCTATCACCTATGTCAAAATTATACTCACTACGATGTTGATTTGGTTGTTGCTTGATTCTATTCTGAGTCATTGTTAAATTCTCTCGTAAACTAGTAAGTACCTCTTATTGATGGTGAATGTGTTTCTCAACATCTCAAACCTTAGGATGCATATTAAAGGCTGAAGTGATAGATGGAATTGATACCCATACATTTCCATAAAGGGAGACATTTTGGAAGAAATGTGAAAATAATTTTTATACCACCATTCGACAAGTATCAGCCAATAAACCCATTTGTCCTGTTTATCAAAAACAAAAAATTGAAAATACCCTTATAGACATATTTTGAATACCTTTATTTATCCATTATATTGAAGATGATATGATGAGATATGATCCAATTAGGTCCCCAAACATGAAAATAATTCAATCCAAAAATTACTGGTAAATATAAGAATCTAGTCACTTACAATGATGTTTAGAGTACCATGCAAGTTCTAAATTGCATTGAGAAAACCAAAAGCTATAGTACTAGTGATAAATGGTTGTGATAAGTGAAAAAATGAGCATATTTTGTGAGTAGATCCATATTTACCATGATAACATTTTTTTCCTCAGACCATGGTAACATGGTAATGAAATCCATGGAAACCTCTTCTCAACTTTGCCTAGGGATGGATAAAGGCTATTAAATATTTGGGGTCTTAATGGTTTCACCTTTATTCTATTGACGTATCATGCATTAAACCACATATTTCTGGACATCCCCCTTGAGTCCTTCCCAAAATAAATCTTTCTTGATTTTATGATATGTTTTTAAAAATTTTGAATGACCTCCTATTGGAGATGCATGAAGTTCTTGAAAGATTTTATGCTTGAGGAGAGAATGATTATAGAGTTTTAATAAATTTTTATACCATAGTGTGTTCCCCTTCCATATAAAATTTTTTGACCCTCTAAAACCAAGTTGAATATTCTGAATCAAAACTTGGGTATCTATGTCATTATACCATTCTGATCTTGCTTCCTTTAGCCAATCTACTTGCCAAAAGGTCATTACACATAATAATGCCTCAACTGACTCATCCTACTTGGATAGTTCATCTACCACCACATTATATTTTCCTTCTTATTTATTATTTAAAAATAATATCCTAACATTTTATCCAACAATTTTTATTGTCTTATGATGAAAATCATTGTTCTAAAAAATATTTAAGGTTACATGATCAGTCTTTACGTAAAAGTGTTGACACATCAAATAAGGTATCCATTGCTTAACTACATGTAGAATAGCCATCATATATTTCTCATAGATTGGATTGATCCTATTTTTCCCTTTTAGTTGACAACTTTCAAATTTAATTGGTCTACCTTCTTGCATGAGTATATCCCCCATGTCATATCCTGATGCATCACATTTAACAACAAAAAATTTAAAAAATTAGGGGTAGCCAAAACTAGAGAAATGCAGATAGAAATTTTCAATTGTTTAAATGAATTGGTAGCTATTTTAGTCCACTAAAATGAATCATTATTCAATAAAGATGTGAGTTGAAATTTTTGACAAACCTATGATAGTATCTTGATGGCCCTAGAAATCCATGAAGGTTCTTGAGGGTCTCGATCACTTGCCACTCCATCATCACATGGATAATTTTAGGATCAAATTTAAAACCTTCATGTGAAATAATATTACCCAATTATTCCACATATTTGATGCCAAAATCACATTTGGAAGGTTTGGCATAAGTTTCATGTCTTTCCAGAACAAAAATTACATGTTTCACACGCTTCAAATGGTCTTCCGAATTTGTTTTATAAGTGAGAATGTCATCAAAAAATACCATCATAAACTTTCTCAAAATTGGACTCAAAACAATATTCATCAAACTCTAAAATGTAGATGGTATATTTATAAGACCAAAAGGCATGACCCTAAAATAATAATGGCCTTCATGAGTTTGAAAAGTTGTTTTAGGTATGTCCTCTTCATGGATTCAAATATAGTGATAGTTAAATAAAATATATAATTTGGTAAAATACATCACCACCATGTAATTCATGTAGTAAATCATCAATTATTAGAGTAGGAAATTTATATTCGATTGTGTACTTATTGAGCTCTCTATAGTTTAGGCACATCATCCAAGTGTCATCCTTTTTATGCACCATGACCATCGACAAGGAATATTCACTTTGGTTGTGTCTAATAATTCTTTCCTCTAGCATCTCATATGCCATCTTTTCAATTTCACTCTTTTGGGCATAGGGATACTTGTATGGTTTGATGTTTGGTGATGTACTACCTGAAATTAGTCTAATAACATGATCATGCACTTTGCTTAGTGGAAATACTTTTGGCATGGCACCAAAAATAACAAAATGGTCACTGAGCATCAACTATAAATAAGGATGGGTAGATTCCTTGGTTTTTTAAACTTCTATGGAAAATAATTGTGCCCCAAATCCCTCAACACCTTTTTTGATAATCTTCATCATATGGTGAGAAATAACCAATTATGGATATTTAGCCTATAAACCATGTAATTAAATGGCCTACTTTTTGAATGATAGTGCAAGAATAGTTCCTATAAATTCATCTCAATTGTGCCTAAAGTGGTGATCCATTACACTCACAAAAAAATATCAGCCCCACCCATGGTAATAGTAAATATATGAGAATTTAATAATTGGTATTATGGCATTTTAAAAAAAGAGTTGATTATACAACTATCTATAATCATGACCTAAAATTTTAGAGTTAGGTAAATGAAATGTTCAAATGAGTAGCCAAATTATTATTGATGAAGTTATGTATACTCTCAGAGTCAATAAACATAGTCATATTTTGTTTCCTGATAAAATCTACCATATTAATAGTTTGAAGAGTATTGATACCTGAAATTGAATGATAAGAAATAGTAGGTTGAGAATATTAAGATTCATCATCAGGTTCTTCTAAACTTTCACCTAAGGCCTCATCATATTCTTCATTCTCATTGACACCTTCAATGTAAAATAACTTATTTTGAACACATATATGTCCTTTACTCCATTTGATATCATAACTAAAACATAACCCTTTTACACGCTTCTCATCAATTTTTTGAGGGAAATTACTTGTAGACATTAGCAAAAGTTCTTCATTTTACCAAAAAAAAATTCTCAACCATGCATACCATTGGTATGGATTTAGATATTAAATTAGGATTAAACATGTTAAATTCCATTTAGAGGTTATCTTTAAGGCCATCCAAGAACATGTCAGTCGAATTTGCCTCAATGATGCCATCCACACGTAAGGATAGATTTTGGAATTGATGAATATAATATTTCATAATCCATGTTTGACGTAGTTTGGATAGATGACTTAAGTAATTTTTTGAGACATTATTGTGATAATGGATCTACATCTCCTCAAAAAATACAAACTAGGAAACCTAAAGGCCTTTAATTTTATTTTGAGCATACAACCATTTATACCAAATGAACTACTTAGGTTATAGATACAGAGAGGCCATGACCACCTTTTATACACATGGAGTCTAATGTAAATAAAATATATTTTTGATTTGATTGATCTAAGTGAGTGCATACATAACATCAAATTTGCACAAGTCCACTTTTGGAAACAACCACTTTAGACTAGGATTAGAGGTGTGATTGTTTGAATAAGGAGAAGTGAATTGGAGAAATGGAGGATTATTTTCTGAAGGCTAAGATGTAAGATTAGAAAATTTCCTAGTTATAAGTGTCAATTTATCCTTCAAAACATTCAGGTCACCTTTTGCTCTAATGATGTCCCCGTTAACCACATTGATATCATATTTGTATACCATACTTTATAAATCTAACTAAAATTGATTAACCATATAAAAAACAAATGGATCAAAAGTGTCAGAGTCCATGTCATATTTGTGAGTGTTAATACCATCCATGTACAAACCCTAGGATGGAGGGTTTTTGCCATGAAAAAAAGTGTATCATCATATTGCATTATTGTGATTACCTCACTAAGATGAATCCTATGATTTCTAATGTGTATGAGGGTGAAAATTGTTGGCCTAAAAAGTTTTATAATAGATTATACCATTATGATCATCTTGCTAAGATGAATCCAATGATTGTTAATCTACACAAGGGTGAATTTTTTTTAAAAAAAATTCAAAAAAGCACTTTGAACAATACTACAATGATGTAAAAAATAAATTCTTCCTTGATTGCAAGTTATGTTTTTTCAATCCTTCCACTCACAGGAGACCCACAACCCCAAATTCAAAAAAAACCATGGAAAATTTCCCAAATCAAAGCTCTGGTACCACTTATAATGAAATTATTTAGATGTTCACATAATAGAATATTATATCACAAAAATAAGATCAGAATATATATAGAAACATAATAATAATTAGAAAAAGAAGAATGCTTGATAAATATAGCTAAGTCACTTCAAGGAGGTAACCTACACAACTCTACATTAAGATCATAATTTGTAATATGATGATCAAATACTAACCACTACCTCCTATATATACTCTACTTAAACATGGTTATTCCATAGGTTAATCTTACTAAGAACATAGAGAGATGTGATGAGATAATATAAGAGGTATGTAAGCCAAAAGTTGGCCACACACATCCATAGGCATGTGATAGGTTAAGAGTATAGAATTAGGTATCCCATCTACTTGGCACATAACTTTCCCATTTTACACCTAAAATATTTAATTACTTGATATCCATATCTCTTCAACTCTTTATTGGAGTCACTATTGATGACACATTCTTTGAATAATTTTGGAAGTTATTGTTGCTTGCACAACATGCCCTATTTTCAGTCTAAAAAAGGGGGGCCTCTTTTTTCTTTAGAGTCTAATATAATCCATTCTTGTAACCAAGTCTACATGATAGTGTTTCATTTAAACACTTGGTTTGGAGTGGAATCATGTATAGAACTATTTGATATGTGAAATTTCTTAAGTCTTATTAATCCTAGCCATGTTAATTCATGTTTTATATTGATTTAAATTTCCCCTTTTGGTGTGTTTGAATTAGACTTATATAGGATAATCCAGCTATTGTGGAGTGATTTCATCCATCCTTTTGGCTAATTTGGTCCATAATTATTTAATTCATTATAGAATGACTAAGATGTTTATAATTGTTTATTCTCTAACTTAGTCAATTTTAAATATTTTAGTCTTGTCTTATAATTTTAAAAGGTTATGATAGAAGATATTTTATCCATTCGCTAAATTTGGTTCCTTACAGGGTCCATTTGTGCTTTTATTTTAATTTAAATTGGTTAAGTGTTTGCATTGCTTTGATTTTAATATATTCAATTTACAATCAAATGGATGAACCTAGTTTTAAACTAGTAAAATGTGTTTCTTGTTATACTAAGTTCATGTGATTTCATGATTTTAATTGGCTTTCATACTTATTCATTTTTTGGCTTTTTCCTAAGCCATTTGTTTTCAAAAACTTAGCTATTTTTCATTTAAATTTTTCTAACCATTTAATTTTTAAATTTCACACATTTTTTACTATATTCCTTTATTTCATTGCCTACAAGTGCTCAAAGAACTTTTGATGCCACACAATAGTATTTCATAGCTCCCAACAACCCTTACCCATTTGAATAAGCTTTTGATACTTAGTCAACTTTTTCAAAGGATTCTAGAGCCATGTGTCACCCTTTCATCACTCTAATAGACTTAAGCATTTCAAAATCACCTAGAAGCCTTTAAATTTATAGATCAATAGGATGGTGCTACATGGAAACATCTTGGCAACCTGCTATCCTAAGTAACTCTATATATAATGAGGATCCTCCAAGCAAGTGTATTAGTGAGATGATGCCACCTGGTAGCATCTCAATGACCTACCATCTCAAGTCATATGTACAATCTAATAATAAATCAAAACATCAATGAGCAAGATAGCACCACTTAGCATGATCCTACTTCACCATGGCTATAGAACAATCAGTTAGGAGAATGTGAAAAAAATATGAGAAGTAAGCAAGTAGACCCAGTGGCCAAATAGTTAGGATTGGTCATCAAAGGAGACATTGAACTAATTTTGACACTTATTATGGCCATCAAGATTGAGATTTGACTATATCTAATGATTGGTTTCTCACTAATAAAGAGATACATAAGACAAATCTAAACCAATGAAGAAATGATGAATGAATATTTTGTAAAATTAGAAAATCCTAAGGCAATCAATAGGTGATAAAAAAAGGTGTTATGCATGGCATTTAGGGAATGATAAAAAAATATCTAGAATTGATAGAATAAGGAGTGGTTATAGAACTCAAGTGATATCACACATGATGGTGGCTATGTTGAGTCTATAACTTGATTGATAGGGTTAGTAGAATAAGTGGTTATCTTAATCCAAGTAGTTATTGGCTTCCCCAATCCAGGTTTGGCATTAGCATACACAATTTAGTGTGATCTAGTAGTCATGGCATGGAATTCCTTGGAGGGGAATATTTGAATTTTAAATTTTGGATTTTGGGATTGGGTTCCTTGTGTATATATTGGTCTTTAAAATATTTTCTAGAGGATGGAATTTTTGTAGTATTAGAGTATACTATGCTTGAATGATAATTATATGATTTGTGAGAGAGACACATTATGCCTAAACACTTTCCTAAATACATTTTACATTTTCTTAGTGTAATTTCTCCCTATTTTAGTCTCTGTTATAATACCAACTGGGTTTGTAGCTAAGTGGTTGATTTTTAATCCTCCCATTAATTAATTAAAAAAATTATCTTGATATCTTGAGTGTTGTTAAGATTCTTGTTCATTTATTATGCATTTTATATGGTGGTTATGTCCTCTATGACCCTCAATTAACTTCTTCTCTAAACTCTTGCACTATCCTCTTAACTGCATTTGTGTTAGGTCTAGCTCAGTTGAGGACAATTTTCAAAGGACTGGCTCAATCAAGTATTTGCATATTCAATCCATAGTAACATGACACCTTCTCTTCTCTTTTCCCCCTCTACATTTTCATTTTCTTTTAAGAGATTGGTTAATTTAGGACTTGGATACTAAAAATATTATCTAAAATTAAATTTTTACCTTGATCATTATTTTATTGTTATGTTTATCATTATTATAACATTCTTTTATCTTTGAACATGATAAACCCATAGGAAGGTCATTTTATCATATGCTAGATAGGCTTCAAGAAGCTATGATTTCTATTTAAGGAGAGACCCTGTAACCATGGTTAAAATATATTATAGTCTCCTTCTGAATGTCTAAGTGAGAGCCATCGTAGAGATTCAATTTGTCTAAAATGCCCCTTATATGGAATGGTCACATATCAACCCACTAAGTGAAGGTTATTATTACCAAGAATTGGTACATTTAGACCTTAGGGAATCAATTTCTTTGTAGGATATTCTTTTTTTTAAGATAGGTAGATCCTATGCTACACCCTTAACTTTTGGCATGTCCAGAGATATGTGTCAACTTATGGCTCACATACCTCTTTTATATTCTTATTACATTTCTCTATGTTCTTAGTTAGGTCGACCTATGGAATAACCATGGCTAATTAGACTATATATAGGAGGTAGTGGTTAGTCTTTGATCATCATGTTAAGTATTCTACTCTTAGTGCATTATTGTGAAGGTTTTCCCCTCGAAGTGGCTTTGCCATATTATCCAGTATTATTCTTTGGTATCAATTATTATTGTGTGATATCTCATATTTGATTATTATGTGTGATATATAATCATTATGTGTGAACATCTAAGTAATTTCATTACAAGTGGTATTAGATCTTTAATTTGAGAAAGTTTCCTATGGCATTATTTTTTTGGATATGGTGAGGTGCGACTTCTGAGAGAGGAAAGAGCAAAAAAACATAACTTATAATCTGGGAAGAATTAACTATTTCTATCAGCGTAGTATTATTCAAAACACATTTCTATAAAAAAATAATAATAATAAAAAGAGTCTAGAAAGAAAATTCACTTTGGATAATTATATTCATTGGATTCATCTTGATGAGATGATATCAATGGTATATTATATTGATACACTTTTTTGGTGCTAAAATTTCTACCCTAGTGCATAGAGGCAGTCCTTGGATTCATCTTGGCAAGGAAATCATAATGGTACCATCTCTTGGTACACTTTTTTTGGGATAAAAGCCTTACTAGGGTTTGTATATGACAGTTCCTTCTAAATGAGGAAGAAAAGGGGGATAAGAAACTCCTAAGATTCCTTCTACTAGCAACATGGAATCTAGAACTTTAGATCAATTGATTCTTTAACTTTAGGTTGACATAAAGGTCTTGGTGTGGCATGATGAATTTATTTCAGTTCAAATTGATGTTTTAGGGATGCACAGAGAGAATAATGAGATTCACACTCAACTGAATTATATCACTACCCAATTGGCTACGTTTTCATCTTAGTTATAGTCAAACAACCCTCCACTTCATTATTCAAGTCCTCATCTCAACACTAACAACTATAATTCTAGTGTGAAATTGATGTTGCCAAAAATGCACATGTGTAAGTTTAATGGTAAGGATCCTCTCACTTAGATTACCCAAATTAATAATTTATTTGATTTACATCAAACTCTTAGTTCTCAAAAGGTGATAGTGGCATCTTTATATCTAGAACCTAAGTAATTCATATGGTATCATTGGTTGTGTGCTTAAAATAAAAAGAAAGGTGCTCCTGTTACATGGTCTATTTTTAATGATAATTTGTTGGCTCATTATTATAAAAATATCTCTGATAAATATTTAAGATAGTTATCTAAACTATGACAAATAGGAATTGTGAAGGATTATATTCAATAATTTTAGAATCTATCCTTAGGGGTAGAAGACATCACTGAGGAAAATTCGAATGATCTATTTCGGGTGATCTTAAATATAGCATCTAATTGGAGGATTAGATGTTTAACCTAGCATCTATATTAGAATTTATACCATGGGCATACATGGTAGAGGAAAAAGAGATGGTCAAATGGAAAACCTTTACTACTGGTCATGAAAATGCCTTTCCATCACCATCATTTCCTCAACCCACCAAATTAACACCTTGATAAATTAAGGAGAAGTGGGCCAAAGGGTTGTGTTATGATTGTGATATAAAATGGAACAAAGAGCATCATTATGCTAAAAATAAGTTGTTTTACATTGAAGGTGCCAATAAGGATGACGATGATGAGGAGGCAACTAGTGAGGATGAAGGTCTTGAGGAGCAATCTGAAGACTCTCAGCCTAATATTTCCTATCATGCCCTTATAGGTATTATTACTCCATGAAGTCTTAAGGTGGTGGGTTTCTTAGAAAAATAGGTCACTGTATTGATTAATTCTAAGAACACACACAACTTCATCAATAGTAATTTGGCTATTCACTTAAACTATGTCATTTATCCTACTCTAGGATTTCAGGTCATAATTGTAGATGGTGGTATTATTAGCTACTCAGGAAAATTCCATAGTATTAAGTTATCCATGGGAGACTACTTGTTGGATTCTCCTATGTTTACTATTTCCATGGAGGGAGCTAACATTGTTCTGGGAGTACAGTGGCTCACCACATTGGGCACTATTGAGATGAATTTCTAAGTATTATTCATGTATTTTCATTTTGAGGGAAGGACATTTGAGCTAAGGGGATTAAGGGATAAATATCCATAACTTGTTAGCTCCCATCAAATGACAAAGATTATTTGAAAGGGTGTTGAAGGATTTGTAGCTCACCTATTTTCCATGGAAATTTAGCTAACTCAGCCGTCTATACCTCCTAATCTACAACAAGTGATTAATTCCCATTCAGTTATTTTTGGTGACATGTCAAAAGAACTTCCACCTAGATACACATATGATCATGTTATCAAACTTATTCCTAATAGTACACCACCCAACATCAAGCCATACAGGTATCTCTATACCCATAAAAGTGAAATTAAAAATATGGTACAGTAGATATTGGATGTAGGAATCATTTTCCATAGCCAAAGAGAATATTCTTCACTAGTTGTCATGGTGAGAAAGAAAGATGACACTTGGAGGATGTGCCCTGACTATATGTCAAGAACCTAGAACAATAAACATGCTCTGATGCCTACTTAGTTAGGATCTTGCTCTACCAATAGAGCACATATGATTACTTCTTGTATTAGCAACTAAACACAAAATTTAACCAGAATCAATAAGTAACTAGAAATATGAAACAACACAGGAATTGAGAGACAATACACAATTATATTAATAATCACTCAGAAGAATATACAATAAGGAAGATTCCACTTCTTCCTCCACCTCAAAGGTTTGCCACACCTCAAGACCTTCTTCCCTCTCTCTCTCGGTCACAACAATCAACTCCAATACAGAATTGATGTTCACCTCTCCAACCAATCAGTAACACGCTGCCAGTACACAACCGTACTCCAAGTAGATCTCCTGCTCTCTGCTACCTGCAAATCACTAGACCTTACTCACCATGTAGATATCTCTACACCCTTGAAGAACCCTTGTCCTTGCCTCACCAAGTCCTTATGATTCTTCAACCAGTACCCCGGTGGATCAGCTCCTAGACCTTGCAGACCCTGCAACTCTCTCTGATCATACACACTCAGTACCCCTTTAGAACTAGGAGGAGCTACACTAGCTCTCTCTAAAAGCTCTATGGCTTTCTAGCACACTTTTACAATACAGCCCATGAGTCCATATATAGATCTCATGCTTACAATAATTAGACTAACCTAATTACAATAATTAGACACGCAACTCAAGACTAAGACTAGCCTTCAACATGTAAACTAACAGTCCAAAAATAGACTCTCAAAAATCAACATGCAAACTACCTGTTCATGCACAGGCTGCCGATGTCGGCTCCTCCATGACCGATGTTAGCCGACTGGTAATCGACGTTGGTTGTTTCCTCACTGCCATCTGACCGACGTCGGTTGATCAGACTGACGCCGATTTCCCTGCAATTGATTCTGCAACTCCCCGCAACTCTGCATCCTCCATAACTTCTCTTGTTTGCATCCTGGTGAAGCTTTTAGCTCCACAACCTAAAAATCTCCCACTTGGAGATAAATAGTTGCACCTATACCTATACCTGTACACCATCTAAATTATTCCCTGGCTTGTATCCCTCTTCAAGATCAATCTTGAAGACCAACCACCACACAATCTATGATGCTGCACCTATCATTCAAGTAACCTGCCACATCCGAACCTACATATCCATGTAGTGAAGAACTTGACCCTACATAACAAGAATCCCTGCTGCTAGTCCCACTAAACTGCCCTCCATTACTCCTTCCCCGAATTGGCTCCATACTTTCTGACAACCCCCACTGATTGGGAAAACTCAAGTCTACACTAGACCTCATGTGATTTCGAACCCTATTTCAAGCTAAGCTTGAACTATCCAGCCCTTGGTGTGCTTTCTAATTCTGCATCCTGCGTAATGAACCTCGCCAACACCTAATTCACATCAGCTCCCACTGGAGATAAAATCTCCATGTCTCTTATGCCAAAGAATTTTGTTGCTCCAAATTCTTCATGACACACCTCTGAACTAACCTTACCTTTAGCTCAGCAAAACCCTGTATCTCTGAACCTGTAACTAGTATACCATTCACATACAGTAGTTGGATAATGTTGCGACTCATCATCCACCTGGTAAGACAAAATCACAATAGTTACACTGACATTGACTGAAGCCATGCTTAGTCATCCACCTATCAAGACCTGTACCACTGTCCTGTAGCTTCTTCAAGACCATATACCTTGGCCTTCTGTCTCATGTGTCCATCCACTCTCTTCTCTAAAATGAGAATCCATTATGTCTCTCAGTGCTTTCTTCCAGCTGACAACTCTACCAACAAATACCTATTTGGTTCTTCTCCAAGGACTCACACTCCTCATCCATGCCAAGCTCCCACTGTATCTGGATTCTACCTGCATTGCCTCTTCACATCTTCCTGGTTCTCAAACATCAGTAAGCAATATAAAGAAGGTGAACAATGAATATGAGGTTCACTTACCCTTTCTGACCTCCACATGAGCATTTGAGACTTGTTGACAGCTTGTTGTCCACCCAATATCCATTCCAGTGACCGATCTCAGCCATCTCCCAGTCTGCTCCCGACTGATGTCAGTTCCCTGCACTGACCCTGACTGCCAATGTCGTCTCCCTGGTCAACACCGATATCCTTTCTGCTAACGTCGGTTCCTTCATGACCAATGTTGGTCTTCCTGTTGTTGACGTCAATTATTGTATGATCGACACTGGTACCTGTGTTCGTCTGTGAGTGATAACTTTTTACTTGCAAGCTCTCCATGGATCAAAATCCTATTCAAATCAACATAGCCCTGCTCAGAATAATTCAGTTCCCTCACCTGATCTCTGTCCATCATCTCCTCCATGAACACCAAGGCTTTCCAATTCTTTAGCTTGTCAAAGACATCTAACTTCCACTTCAAAACCTACATTCTCCTTCTACATATGTGACTAAGCCTATGAAGCCACATCTCTGCAACAGAAGGTGAATCAGCAATATAAGTAGATAGATAAAGGATACCAACTTTCTTACCACCATCTAATTCAAGTGTATCCACTATGAGAGTTACAGTGCATCTCTCATCACCCAAATTTACTAAAGAAATTAGACTCATCTCCAAGACTGGTACCTGCATGACTTCCTTCAACCACTGTGTGTCATCCGTCTGCAATTTCAGCTTCACTTCTCCTTTGCCAATTCTTTGGCAAGGCTCACCAGCTCCTCTCCCTAGGGCTGCATGGAAAGAGGCAACATAATCTATTATCCAAGATTCAACTTCATCCAAGAAACCTCCCAAAGCATTCTGTGTAACAACACCTGCAACATCTGCATCTTCAGTTACTTCATGCTGATTTGCTACCAACCAACAATATCTTTTTCCCTGCTCTTTCTTTCCATCAATTAGACCATTCATGCTATTTAGTTTCTCCATTCATAGCTTACTTTCTTCTGCCATTGCTATACTCCCACTCAATCAGAAACCCCTGTGAGTAACCTATAATCAACAAACACTACCAGATCTGAAACCACCTGTTAGTAACCCAACCAAAAGCTCTAATACCACTTGTTAGGAACCTAGAACAATAAACATGCTCTGATGCCTACTTAGTCAGGATCTTGTTCTACCAATAGAGCACATATGATTACTTCTTGTATTAGCAACTAAACACAAAATTTAACCAGAATCAATAAGTAACTAGAAATATGAAACAACACAAGAATTGAGAGACAATACACAATTGTATTAATAATCACTCAGAAGAATATACAATAAGGAAGATGCCACTTCTTCCTCCACCTCAAAGGTTCGCCATGCCTCAAGACCTTCTTCCCTCTCTCTCTCGGTCACAACAATCAACTCCAATATAGAATTGATGTTCACCTCTCCAACCAGTCAGTAACACGCTGCCAGTACACCAAGTACACAACCGTACTCCAAGTAGATCTCCTGCTCTCTGCTACCTGCAAATCACTAGACCTTACTCACCATGTAGATATCTCTACACCCCTGAAGAACCCTTGTCCTTGCCTCACCAAGTCCTTATGATTCTTCAACCAATACCCCGGTGGATCAGCTCCTAGACCTTGCAGACCCTGTAACTCTCCCTGATCATACACACTCAGTACCCCTTTAGAACTAGGAGGAGCTACACTAGCTCTCTCTAAAAGCTCTATGGCTTTCTAGCACACTTTTACAATACAGCCCATGAGTCCATATATATATATATATATATATATATATATATATATATATATATATATCTCATGCTTACAATAATTAGACTAACCTAATTACAATAATTAGACACGCAACTCAAGACTAAGACTAGCCTTCAACATGTAAACTAACAGTCTAAAAATAGACTCTCCAAAATCAACATGCAAACTGCCTGTTCACGCACAGGCTGCCGACGCCAGCTCCTCCATGACCGATGTTGGCCGACTAGTAACCGACGCTGGTTGCTTCCTCACTACCATCTGACTGACGTTGGTTGATCAGACCAATGCCGGTTTCCCTGCAACTGATTCTACAACTCCTCACAACTCTGCATCCTCCATAACTTCTCTTGTTTGCATCCTGGTGAAGCTTTTAGCTCCACAACCTAACACTATATAGAACTCAACAGGTACACTATCAAAGATAAGTTTCCTATTCATGTTATTGATGATTTTATAAATGAATTAAATGGTTCTCTTTATTTTACCAAGTTAGATCTATATTCTGGGTATCATCAAACCTAGATCCGTGATGAAGACATACCCAAAACTACTTTCAAGACTCATGAGGGCCATTGTGAGTTTTTGGTTATGCCTTTTGAGCTAACAAATGCACCATCCACATTTTAGAGTTTGATGAATACTATTTTTAGGATATCTTTTAGGAAATTCATTCTAGCATTTTTTGATCATATCCTCATTTACAATAAAAATTAGGAAGACCAATTGCACCATGTGAAATACATACTCTCAATTCTAGAACAACATTAGTTATATGCCAAACCTTTCAAATGTACTTTTGGAGCTTATGAGGTTGAGTATTTGGGTCATCTAGTTTCACATGCAGGAATGAAAGTGGATCTGAAAAAAATCCAAGTAATGGTAGACTGGCTGATTCCTAAGACACTCAAGCAACTAAGGGAATTTTTGGGGTTAACTGGTTCTTATTGTAGATTTGTCAAAAATTATGGTGGTATTTCAGCCCCACTCACCTCTTTATTGAAGAAATACTCCTTTTAGTAGACTAATATAGATACCATGGCATTTGAATAATTGAAATTGGCTATGTGTACCATTCTAGTACTGGCCACTCCTAATTTTTCCAAGACTTTAATGGTTGAATGTGATGTATCTGGGTATGGTATGGATGTTGTACTTGTTGACGCTGGGATGGTGAAGCAGGAGAGGAGAGTCTCTAGGTATGGGCTAGTTCCCTCTGATGTATCTTGTTTGTTTCAGGTAGCACAAAATAGGTATATAGGTATACTGGGGGGGATGGAAAGAGATAGAGAAAAAGCATGAAAACAAACAGCCTACTCTAAAAGAGGTGATACACCAAAAATAGGTTGACCTTCTACATCCACTCTCAGAACCAAGGAAAAACATACATACACTCAGATCTGGCAGAAAAGACTAGGTCTCTGGGATGACAAGGAGGTTCTTATGGAAAGCACAAGAAATAGGGACTCACCGAGGTGCTGAGAAATACACACTGTAAGTGACCTCACCTATTTTATACCTCTAAAATAGAACTCTACTCCTGGTAGTAGCAGACAGTGGCACTTTGTAGATCACAGGTTTGCTGGTGTTGAACCTGTGAGAGCATCAAGAGACAATGACTGGACACAGATTAACATTCAATGCATACACAGAAAGATCCATCCAAATAGAGGTAAAACTATCTTTTATTGATTCAGGTGGAAAATTTGGAGAGCAGTGCTCTTTACAAAAGTGGGGAAGATCTCTTGATAAATGAACAAGTCTACCCATTTATAGAGAAAAGCTAAGAGGAGTCTCATTGGAAAGAGTGAAAAAACACTATTGATGATGTCATAAGTCTGCCATGACCATGCTTGTTGCCTCGTTTTGCATGCTGGTCTTCTCCTCCGGTGGCTAGGCGGGTTTTTTTTCCTGTGTTCTGCAAGTGTTTTTTGCCGCCTCATGTTGTGGGCGGCAAATTTGCCGCCCACTACAGTGGATTGCATGTAGGACTTCTGCCGATGTCGGCTGATAAGCTACCGACCGCAGCAGTTTTGCCGATGTCAGTCTATGTAAGCTGCCGATGGCGGCAATTTTGTCGATGTTGGCCAATGTTAGTAGCCTCTTTTTCTCTGTCAGCATTGTGGGCGGTGATTTTGCCGCCCTCTGCATCACGTGTAGGGGGTCTCTATTTACCCACCCGTGTTATGGGCGGCGATTTTGCCGCCCTTTGCATTTTGTCTGCCCTTCCTTTTTTGCTAAGTGTCGAACGCCCCAGTTTTTTCCCTTCTTCTTGTGAATGTTTGAAGACTCTGCCTCTTGCTACTGTGAATGCCAATGAACTAGGCCAATGAGCCAATGTTCTGAAACGGAGCTGTCGAACCCTGAAGGTGGACCTTGTAACTCAAAATGACTAGCCATGCAAAGTAGGTGTAGAAGGTGACCGAGATTTTGCTTGAGGGATAAAATTGGGTCAACAAATTGGTGACTCACAGGGGAAGCGTGCCTGCTAGGCTTAGAACTCAGTTGCCTTACATTCCATTGGGTGCAGAGTCAGATGGAAACTTTTGAAGAGACTTCTCCATAGCTTGATAATCCCATAATCAAAATACATAGAATTTACCCCCAAAACGAAGGGAAACACGCAATGCTAAAAACAACTAACTGTGCAACTGCACTTAGGGAAAATAGGGAAAACAACTGAAAGCAAACTATTATATACGATTAACTAGGAATGTTTGCATCCCTCCTGGATCGAAATGAAAATTTCTCAAGTCCACTTCTTGGTGAAGAGACTTATCGTGACAGGCAAGTAGCTGAAAGAAAATGAGATTTGGTGACTTGTTCTTCCTGCCTGTCACCTGAGTTCACTGGAAATTGAGGGGATCAAAATCGAACATGCCTCCAATATATACGTATTTTGATTGTTCCTGGAGGCCTGTTAAATGCTGGTCCCTCAAATTGGTGCTCTCCACCAAGAAATCAATGGCTGCCAGCTCATCACCGTAAGCCTTCTGATCTGCACAATTCTTTTGCAATGTATCATGGTCTGATTTGTTTCCTTTTGCCTCACTAAAAACTCTGTTAGACTCATCCTCTGCTTCCTCTTGGCCTTCTTGAAGAAGGGTGAATGTGGCAATGTCTAAAAGGGGCTCATAAAATGATTGCTCATCCCACAAGACTTCACTTTCCTGTTTAAAGCTTAGTTCTTTAAGGCATTCCTCCACAAAGACAGACTTCTCCATTTCCTCTTTGTTGATCAGGGTCTCTAGATTTTCAAGAATATTCTCCTGATTCTCCTCTAACTCAGGTTCTTCAATGTAGTCAATCTCATCAAAATAGCAAGAAAGTTCATCAAACACAGGAGGAGAGAGCTTACCATGCATTTGTTCCTCTTTGAATTGCTGGAACATCTACATATACGCAAGGCCTGCATCTTCTCCACTGCTGATAAGGTCTTCACAAGGGGCATCAATGACAATTATTTCTTCATTGTCACTCATGACAACCTCCTGAAGGACTGCAGATTGGATCTTTTGTTCCTCTCCTGCCTCTTGCAAAATAGGTTCTTCTTCGAGAAGGGGTGAAGTGGAGAAAGTAGGTGGAAGAGGGAACAGTCCTTGAACTAGAATCAAATGATTCTCCTCTCTCCAATTAATCAGTACTTCATCTATATCAGGCACGGCCTGATAACTCTCTTGGAAATGTGTAGGTGGGGTGTGTTCAGGCATGGAATGTGTTGTTTGGTCTAAACCATCCACCACACATTGGCTAAGGAATTTCTTTTTAGACTCCAACTTTGTAATTCTCCTACTCAGATCTTCTTGGAAAAGCTTTTCCTGGAGGCTGCCAGCATCATCACAGGCAGGCGCAGCTTCAGCTTCTTCAAAGTTTTGAGAAAAACCTTGCTTTTCTTCTTCCTCTTTGCTACCCCATGATTCCACTGTCTTCCCCCAATTCAAGATCTCTGAATTTGAATTTTGCTCCTGTGAATAGGTAGCAACTTTGTTCTCCACGAGGTCCTGAGGCTCTTTCGCAAGGTCTGAAAAAATTAACTCCTTTTCAAGGAGTAGCTTCATCTTAGCCTCTAAGTTTTCAATTTGTCTGGCTAGGTTTTCTTAGAAGAGTCTTTCTTGGAGGTGGCTAGCATGATCCTCTCCAAAGCTCTGAGCTGGTCCTTGCCATTCTTTCCTCCAACTTGGAATTTTCACATCATGCTAGAAAACTTGGGGAGGCTGAAGAATGCAAGGAAAACACTGTTAGTGCATTGGAGGAGCCTCTAAAAGAGGGACGTGCTAGCTGGTGGTATTATTTTCGATGGAAGATACCTGATCTAAGGAGTTGAAAAGATTGATCTCCATGGGGGGTTACTCTGATGCCATTTGGTGTTGGAAAGCCAGGCACACGGGATTGGGAGCAGCTATATTTGATGAGTTGGAGTGAGCAAGTGCAATTTGATAAAATGGATTTGGTGCAAAAGAGGGGGTTTTCTTTAGGGTAGGAGGGGGCACGCAAGGTTGGTTGCCTTGAAAAGATGGATTTCTCCATTTTGGCGTCTCTTCCTTCATGGATTATACGGCTTGTGCTTTCCTAAACAAGCACTCCTCTTTATACATCACCTCTTGCTGATATTTATACTGCTCTTCCAGCCTGTCAATTTCTTTTGTCTATCTCTCAAATTCCAACGCCATCTCCCTTATAGTTGCAGGGAAACTAGGAGAGCTACTTGAGGGGATTCCATAAATATTTTGAGTCTGGTAGATATTATATGAAGGAGAACAAAATCCATGATTTTGTGCAGAAGAAGAATACATACAAGAAATAGATGATTTTTGGTGGCACCAGGCTGCTTAACCAGCAGATTTAACTTGGAGTCGCCAGATGTTGAAGAAACTTGATTTGTTGTAACAGGACCACCATCAATCCTGAAACTTTACTACGTTAAAAAATTGATAAAAATGAGGTCCCACTGGGTGTGCCAAAACTGTTGATGCTGGAAAGTGCACCCTGCGGCAGGAAAATAGATTCCTGCCCTCTCCCCGCAACATGGAAACCCCTCTCTCGCCTGTGGGATGGCGAAGTAGGAGAGGAGAGTCTCTAGGTATGGGCTAGTTCCCTTTGAGGTATCTTGTTTGTTTCAGTAGCGCAAAATATAGGTATATAGGTATACTTGGGAGATGAAAAGAGATAGAGAAAAAGCATGAAAACAAATAGCCTACTCTAAAAGAGGTGATACACCAAAAACAGGTTGACCTTCCACATCCACTCTCAGAACCAAGGAAAAACATACATACACTCAAATTTGGTAGAAAAGACCAGGTCTCTGGGATGACAGGGAGGTTCTTATGGAAAGCACAAGAAATAGGGACTCATCGAGGTGCTGAGAAATACACACTGTAAGTGACCTCACCTGTTTTATACCTCCAAAATAGAACTCTACTCCTAGCAGCAGAAGACAGTGGCACTTTGTAGATCATAGGTTTGCTGGTGTTGAACCTATGAGAGCATCAAGAGATAATGACTGGACACATATTAACATTCAATGCATACACAGAAAGATCCATCCAAATAGAGGTAAAACTATCTTTTATTGATTCAGGTGGAAAATTTGGAGAGCAGTGCTCTTTACAAAAGTGGGGAAGATCTTCTGATAAATGAACAAGTCTGCCCATTTATAGATAAAATCCAAGAGGAGTCTCATTGGAAAGAGTGAAAAAACACTATTGATGATGTCATAAGTCTGCCAAGACCATGCTTGTTGCCTCGTTTTATGTGCTGGTCTTCTCCTCTAGCTGCTGGGTGGGTTTTTTTTCTTGTGTTCTGCAAGTGTTTTTTGCCACCTCATGTTGTGGGTAGCGAATTTGCCACCCACTGTAGTGGATTTCATGTAGGACTTCTGTCGATGTCGGCTGATAAGCTACCGACCGTGGCAGTTTTGCCGACGTTGGTTTATGTAAGCTGCCGACGGTGGCAGTTTTACCGACGTCGACCAATGTTAGTGGCCTCTTTTTCTCCATCGGCATTGTGGGTGGTGATTTTGCCACCCTCTACATCACATGTAAGGGGTCTCTATTTACCCGCCCATGTTGTGGGTGGTGATTCTACCGCCCTCTGCATTTTGTCTGCCCTTCCTTTTTTGCTAAGTGTCGAACGCCCCGGTTTTTTCCCTTCTTCTTGTGAACATTTGAAGACTCTGCCTCTTGCTACTGTGAATGCCAACAAACTAGGCCAATGAGCCAATGCTCTGAAATGGAGCTATCAAACCCTGAAGGTGGACCTTGTAACTTGAAATGATTGGCCATGCAAAGCAGGTGTAGAAGGTGACCAAGATTTTGCCTGAGGGACAAAATTGGGTCAACAGTACTCATACAAGAAGGCAAACCACTTGCATTAAAAATTTGTCAATTCAAGGGTTAAAATTAGTAAAAGCCCATTTATGAGAAGGAAATTATGGCCATTTTTCATGTAGTCAAATAATAGAAGCCTTATTTTATGGATTGTCACTTTCAGGTGAAGACTAATCATGATAGTCTCAAATATTTTTTCAAACAACAGTTGTCATCTGAAGAACAATAAAAATGGGTAACTACGATATTAGGATATTATTTTGAAATAGTTTAAAATAAAGGTAAAGATAATGTAGTGGTAAATGCACTATCCAAGAAGGATGAATCAGTTGAGGCATTGTTATATGTTATGACCATTCTTTAGGTAGATTGGCTAGAGGAAGCATGACCGAAATGGGATGATGATAATGCCACCCATGATTTGATTTAGAATCTTCAGCAAGGTTTAGGTGGATTTTTAAAATTCTCTTGGAAGGGTAATGCATTATGGTATAAATATATATTATACCTATGTAATAATTCTCTTCTTAAACAAGAAATCCTTCAGGAACTTTATGTAATTCTAATTGGGGGTCATTCAAGATTATTAAAAACCTGTCATAAAATAAAGCAAGATTTTTTTAGGACTTAAGGGGGATGTCCAAAAATATGTGGTTGTATGTATGATCTATCAAAAAAATAAAGGAGAAACCATCAAAACCCCAGGTCTTTTTATCCTTTATCCATCCCTATCCAATGTTTGGAAGAGGTGTCTATGGATTTCACTACAGGGTTACCAAGATCTAATGGTCAAAATGTTATCATAGTTGTGGTAGATTGTCTCAGTAAGTATGCTCATTTTTGTTCTTTATCATATCCATTTATTACTAGTAAATTAGCTTTTAATTTTCTTGATACAATTCAAAAATTTCATAGTACCTCTAAGATCATTGTCAGTGATAGAGATCCCATTTTCACTAGCGATTTTTGGACTGAGTCATTTGCATATTTGGGCACCTAGTTGGCTCATAGTTTATCCTATCATCCTAAATTAGATGGAAAAACTAAGGTAGTTAATAAATGTATAGAAGAATATCTCCATTATTATTTTTCTAATAAATAGGATAAATGGGTTCATTGGTTTCCACTTGTTGAATGGTGGTATAATACTTTTGTATATAGTTCTTCATAAATGTATCATTTTCTAGCATTATATGGATACACCCATCCATCCATCACTTCAACCTTGAAGGTCCATCCTAAGGTTCATGTAGTTGAAGAGCATATTCACCATTAATAGGAGGTCCTTGTAAGTTTGTATGAAAATTTAGCTATGGCTCATAATCACATGAAGTGGCAGGGAGATCAACACAGGAGTGAGAGGAATTTTGATATTGGTCATTAGGTCTTTGTTTGATTGCATACATATAATTAGATGTCCTTAAATCAATATAAAAAATATAAAAAGTTGTCCCTTAAGTATTATGGGCCTTATCATATCTTGTACAAAATTGGTAGTGTGGCCTACAAGTTAGAGTTTCCTTCCTCCACTCGTATACATCTAGTATTTCATGTATCATAGCTGAAAAAAGTCATTGGACATAGAGTTACTAATCTAACTGAGTTACCAAAATTATATGAGGAAGGAAGAATTATTTTTGATCCTGAGGTGATCCTTCAAATATGCATTAAGTAGCTATGGTCTAGAGTAATTAAGGAGTACTTGATCAAATGGAAGAATTTACCTTGTGAAGATGCCAATTGGGAGGATGAATCTTTTGTGTAGAAACATCCAAAGTTAACTCAGCATTCAAGACAATGTTGTTTTGAATGGGAGGGTTATGATATTCCCTTAACCTTTGGCATGTCTAAGGATATGTGAAAATGACTTATGGCTTACATACCTCTTTTATATTCTTGTTACATTTATCTATGTTCTTAGTTAGGTCAGCCTATGGAATAACCATGGCTAAGTAGACTATATATAAAAGGGAGTGGTTAGTATTTGATCATCATGTTAAGTATTTTACTCTTAGTGTATTGTTATCGAGGTTGGCCCCTCAAAGTGTCTTTGTTATATTATCTAGTATTCTACTCTAGTATTAATTATTGTTGTGTGATCTTTCATATTAGCTACATTATATAGTATTCTACTCTATTATTAATTATTATTGTGTGATCTCTCATATTTGCTTATTTTGTGTGATATATAATCATTTTATGTGAACATCTAACTAATTTCATTACAGCCTAGCAAACCCTACCCAATTATTGTTGTTTCAAAAACACAACCATCATGTTCTAGCACTAGAAAGAGGACCCCTATGAACATGAACTGAATCACATCCAAAGCTCAATATAGTACATTCCAAAAACCTTTGCTTTCACACTGAGTTATACCATAGCTTAAGATGGAAAGTGGAAGTTTAAAATTTTGATCTAAGTCTATTTCAGATAGATTTAAGCTCCTAGAACTTATTGATCATATAATACCAAGACAAAGAGATAACAAAGGGAAAGAAAAGGAAAGCCTATCCATTCAGTTACTAGTTCACCCATAACTTCCATCACTCCTTTGGTTATCCCATCCATGCTTTCCTAACTTATACTAATGGCCAATCCCATCGCATAGCTTTGCCAAGGTGGGTGTCATGTGAATGTTCTAGGTATTCCACATGACCTACCTAAGAACCCAAACAAGTTTTGTCCTAAATTAATAGTTGTAAGACCTCAAAAAACTAAAGAGTATATACAAGCATTTAAGATGCCCTTATCATAATTCATGTGCAATATGAGGATGTTGAATGCATGTTGTTTCCTTATTCATTGGGAGAGATTATATGTGCCTGCTACTTGGGATTACCAAATGGATTTGTAACTACTTGGGATGGGCTGGAGACCATCTTTGTAAATAATTTTAGGTTTCCCATTAACCCTACTATTCTATATCATCATTTTATAGCATATAAAAATGATCCAAACAAACCCATGATCATGTTCAATGCTTGGTTTCATAAAATATATATGACATTGAAGGACCCATACATATTAGTAGAAATCCTAGCCATTTAGACCAACTTAAGGGCTCTTAATCCTTTAACTTCTATGTTATTTATAATAATCCTATCTATGCTTGCTTCCTTATCATTGGCCTATAACAAAGTAGTGAACATAGAACACCAGATGGTACCTCAAAGATATAATATAGGTGTTTTACAATATTTATCCTTGAGTTCCCTATAATTAAGTATATAACTAGGTCCCCATGATTAATCAAGCTCTAAGCCAAAGCACCCCATTAATGAACCCCATCTTGAGAGCCTTGTATGGAAGTTTGTATCTAGTGTATAATCCAACACCAATGACTGACATGCCTGGTGGTCAACCCTTTATGCCTCCAATCCATGATTTCTCATAAGTCGTTAATAATCAACTTATTCTAATTACTTATAACAATATAGCTATTATGCTAAGCATCAATGGTTATTTCACTTCTAGTAATAACCCCTTAGTATTCCCCTTGTTCTTGAATAATCAAGTTACTTCCAACAATTCCCTTAATCAAACATAGCATACTTCCCCAACATTTATAAATGCTAATACACATGTGGTGAACCCAAAATAGTAGACTATGAATCAATCAAATGTTGGCATAGACCTTGAGATAGGCAATTTGAGGTAAATGGTACAATGCTTATCTAGTGGCGTAATCAATCTATGAAGACAAGGGCCTCAGAATTCAAACCAAGATGTAAACAACATACCCTCAGGCATAAATTTCAATTTCTAGATGCCTAATGATAATAGAACACCTAACCTAATAATGGTAATGTTCCTAGTCCTCTTGATGATAGTAATCAAATAAACCATAATGTTTCCCATTCCGTGAATTTCATGAACTTTACTCTAGACACTTATTATAGAGTGCATAACATAGTTGACCATGCTGAGACCAATTGTGGTTAGTTTATAGCTACCTCTAATATATTCCAAAAGGAGGTAAATAACATGGAAATAGTTCCTACTCTGGGTGATAATCCAAACCAAAATGGAATAAACCCATGCACAACCCTAGTATTGGAAAATTATGAATTTTTATTTAAAGATGAGAATGAACCTAAAGATAATTTAGATGTGGTCCATGTATTTAGGTAGTTCTAGAGGGGGAATGATTATCAACTTAGGATTAGAATGGTAAACCCTATTACCACCTCTATTCCTTTGAATAACACTAAAGTTCCACCTAATGTAATTTCAAGCAATAATCCTCCCCCTCCTAAAGGAACTAATGTCCTTTATTACCCTATGAAATTTGCATTATATGAACTACCTAACAGATAATAAGTGTAAGTCAAAATTGGCTATGACATTGTATAATATTTGAATAAAACCAAAGATAACATTAACATGTTTGAATTACTAAAAATATCTAATCATAAGGGGTTACTTTTGAAAGCATTTTCTAATAAGGGGAAAGAGCCTATGAAAATGTATGATGCATATGTTGATTTATATAAGGAAAATTTTGAGACTCCACCCTTTATCCTAATAGTTAAGATATTTATCAAGAGCTTACATAATTACTTGGTTGATTTAGGTGCTTGCAAGAATGTCATAACATATGCTATTTTCTAATAGTTGGGTCTTAAACCTACCAAATCTAACCAAAATATTGTAAAACTAGACAAAATAGAGGTGAAATTAGTAGGGGAACTAAATCATATACATATTCAATTAGCCTCAGACCCAAGATTTAGTAATTCATTAATATCTAAGTGGTGGAAATACCTAGTTTTTATGGCATGTTGTTGAGTTGAGACTGGTCAAGGACACTAAATAGATACATGGCAAATGACTTTAGCCACATGTAGCTATCATGGAGTGGTTTTCCCAACTAGATCAAAATCATGTGAGAACTGAAGATGACACATATGAATATTGAGTATAATTAAACAAAAAATATCATCTATAAATAATCATAAATAGAAGTTTAACTATTGTACAAAGAATAAAATGAGACCCATGGTAGTTTCTCTATTAACATGTTCAATGTGAAATAAAATGTGAAATTACAAGAGTTAGACCAGTTCGATGAAGAGGAATTCTATTGTGCTTTAGAGATGGTCTCATTTTAGGAAATAGCCCTAACATGTGATAATTTTAAGTATGATGACTTGAATGTAATGAAGAGATTTTAAGCTCTAACTAGGATGAAAAAAACATTCTAGATAACTCCATTATTGATCCTCCCACAAAAGAGTTATCCACCACATCATTTTTAGTTGAAAGACCCTCACTAATCAAGGAATAGATCAAGTTCAAAATAAGGATGATAAAATACGCCAAGAGGTCAACATTTCACCTACACTCCCCTTTCAAGGACCACCAACATATTATGGCAATAGAACATGTTTTATCCTAGTGAAATATAACTTGTGGACATTAAAATTTGATGGTTCCAAGTCTAAAAATGGATGTGAAGCTGGAGTTGAATTGATTAATCCCAAATGGAAGTCTTATCTAGCTACATTTTTCCTATAGTTAGATTGTATAAATAATGTGGTTGAGTATGAGGAATTGGTCCATGGAATTCAATTCACCCTAGGAAATAAAATGATAAACATCAAGGTGTTGGGTGGCTCTGAGATAGTGGTAAGTAAGAAGCATTTATTCATGCAATGATAAGTGTTTATCAAAGTATCATAGCTAAGTCTATAACCTAATTAAATATTTTGATGCATTGGGCATTTAGACTCTACTCCAACAAAATAACTACATAGAAGATACACTAACTACTACTACAAGTACTCTTGAGCCTATTGTTAATTTGAGAATGAGAAGATTCTCAGTAAAGATAGTCTCTACCCCTTCAATCTCTGATAATATCATAAATTTTCAAGTATTTAATGATGACCAACACATATTAAATTTCATCACCAGTATGGAGGTATTTATTAGTTTGATCATCGATGAATATGGTCAAGAATATTTTGAGCTAGATGAGGATGGGACCATGAATCTAGAGATAAATAACATTCCCAAATGGATGGTCTCACTCTAGAGGATATTCAACATATATTATCAAAAGTAAAAGGATAATTTGATCCCTACTAAAGGCATGTTCCATGATCATTGTAACTTGGGTGATTCAAATGATCCCAAAAATGTGATTCTAGGCAAAGCCAATACCCCAAAAGAGAGGCGAGATATGGCATAAGCCCTAAAATATTTCAAATATGTAATTTCATGGAGTTAAAAGGATTCTAAAGTCTTTGACACCTCTATCTTGGCACACACAATGTCCTTGAAGTTGGGAGTCAGACCATTCAGGTAGAGACAAATATTATTTATCCACTGTTTGAGCCACTAATCTTTAAATAAGTGCATAAATTGATTGCAACAAGAATCATATTTTTAGTTAGGCACTCCATATAGGTTACAAACTTGGTATTGGTGAGGAGTAATAATGGGAAGATTAGACTTTGTGTTAATTTTTGTAACCTAAATAATGCATTTGAAAAGGATAATTACCCATTTCCTTCATTAGATGAAGTTTTACAAATTGTGAATGGAGCTCAGATGATGTATTTCTTAGATGGATACTATAGTTATAATTAAGTAGTAGTCAACTACAAGAACTAGATCAAGACAGTATTTACAGCCAAGTGGAGTACCTTTGCTTATAAAATAATGCCTATTAATATCACCAATGTTGGTGCTACATTTTAAAGGACCATGGTCATAGCTTTAAAAGACCTCATGGGCAAGTGCATTATGGTGTACATGGATGACTTTATATTATTCTCCAAGCATAGAGGTGACAACATTAGATATTTGTGAAGATTACTACAAATAGGTAGAAACCATAGGATCTCATTAAACCCAAAATGGAATATATTAAGCTAGATTAAATATGAGTGGGGTGTATCAATAGACCCTAAGATGATAGAATTTATTCTAAAAATTTCATTACCCAGCAATAGGAAGGAGTTAAAATCATTCTTTATCAAGATTAACTTTGTGAGGAAATTAATCTCAGGATTACAGAGATAGTTAGATCATTGAATATCATGCTTGAGAAGGATGCTAAAATTGAGTGGAAAAGTGAAGCATAAATAACTTTGACCCAAATCAAAGAGGAAATTGTGAACACACCAGTGCTAATCAACCTTGATTACATGTAAACTTTTTATATTACTCATTCACTTCAAAGCATTCAACCACTTCTATTTTAACACAAAAAAGGGGGTTAGAGATGAATATCCTATTTAAATTATGATCTCCCCTTTAATGAATGCAAAATTAAGATACACTCTAATGGATAAGTAGGACTTTGACCTAATCAAGGATATCAAGAAATCATATCATTACATATTTCATAGTAAAACCTTTGTAGTTATGCTTGATCTAGAAATCAAATCCATGATACTATAGAATGAAATAGGTGTGAAAAGAAGCAAGTGGATGAGTATAATTCAAGAGTTTGACCTTGAAATTTATTCAATGACTATTGTGAGAGGAAAAAGATTGACCAAAATTATGGTAGAATCAAATATGTAAATCACTTATCAATAGTATGTGATTGAAACATCACCAATGATGATTGGTATAAAGATGTATTCCATTATCTACTTAACAATGAATTCCCTAATCATTTGAATTCTACATATAAAAGGGCACTGCACGTGAAGAGTAGCCACTTTATGATTAAATTTGGCATGCTCTATAGAAAAAATAACCAAGGCATTTATCCAAGGTACCTTAATAGAGATGAATCAACTGGTGTGCTTAATGATTTTCATGCAAAAATTTGGGATTGGTCATAAGTCAAGTGATACCACCACCCACAATATATTGAGAGTAGTTTATTATTGGTTGAATCACTTCAATCATGCACATTCACATGTTAAAAACTATCATATATGCCAAAGAGATTCACATAAAGAATGTACCCTAGTAATGCCTTCGATTCCAATAGTTGAAGTTTGATTATTTGTAAAGTAGGGATTGGATTTTATGGGAGCAATTAATAAAAATTCATTATCAAAACCATGGATTAATACACCCATTGGGTTAAGGATCAACCACTCAAGAATTGCACAATTAATTTAGTTATTTAATTCTTGGATTACATCTTCATAAAGTTTGGTATGCCTTGTACACTAGTATGTGATAATGAACCCACTTTCTCCTCTTCATAATTTATAGAATGAGAATATGATCACTAAGTAATCCTAAATTGATCTTCTAATTATTATCCACAAGTAAATGTGTATGCAATTATAAATGCATCATGTCTATAAATTAATCTTGGCTTGGATACGATAGAGCATACCTATACTTTTGATTGGGAATACATTTGTTAAGTGGGGGCATGACCAATATGGGGATCTATGAGACTTAATTAGGGGATTAATTATCACAATACACCATGCTAGGAAGGGTTCTAAATCCTATATTCTAGCACAATCATGTAACCCTAAAAAAGTCCTAGGTTTTATGTTCACTCTATTCTAATAAACAAGAAAGTAGATCTAATCTAGTGCACACCAAAGCTTACGACATAGAGTGGGGGTTAAAAAAAAAAAAAACTACACTAAACATCCATAGAATATATATACTCATGTCAATGTATACATAATCCTAATGCATGGGAAAGAAGCACAACTACATTATCTATCTACTCTTATAAAGGAGAAATAAAGTTAGAAATACTTACCTTTGAAGATGAACCCACCGAGCCTCAATCCCCCCCTTGGCCAAATTGATTCATAAGACATTTTTATGGTATGTAAAGATAATAAATACAAATCATCTCTAGGATACACAACCTATCTATATATCCAAAAGACTTCTCCATAAGACAAGATCTATACCTCCAAAGAAAGTATGGAAGCCTAAGCTTTATTCCTCAAGTAGAATGGTCAATAAGTAGAAGTTCATTTGTACTTATTATTCTTCACTTCTCTTCTTATAAATGGTTGGAAATTAAATTTTATATATAGGTGGATATTTCCCTAAATCCTTTTGAATATGTCAGTTGTACATGGTCGACCTAGTCAACCCTGTCTATTTTCTAGAGATAATTCACTAGGCCCTGAGCTAGGTCAATTGAAGGGATAATAAATCTCTTAATGAAAAATAACTCTAAATATTATAGGGTCAACCTAGTCAACCTTATATAGTAATTAGAGGTTGAAAATTGTATAAGGCTGACCTAGTCAACCTAGTACAGTCAACTGGTGAAAGGAGGTCAAGGCAAGAGCAAAGAGGATAAAGCATGGCAAATGACTATAATGGGTAACTCTGAGAAGAACAAGCTTAGGGTAAATGTTTTTAGGAGATAGGTCTGTATATGGAAAGTGAAAAAAGGGACAACAATCTTATGAATCACTAATGGTCTACCCTCCCCCTTCCTGATACACCCCTTAAGGCATGCACTCTGGGAGATTGAGACTCAATGGGTTTCTAAAAGATAAAAAGTGTTAGTAATCAATAAAAGTTTAAAAATATTATGTGTATACATATTCCCCACTTGAATCTCATCATGTGTCACATAAGTGTAACATGAGATGGTGCTTTGAGAAATAGAACATGATAACACACAACCATGATGCTAAGTAAAGTGCAGTAGGCAAAAAATAAGATAAAGGAAAGAATAGGAATGAAAAACTCATATCTTTACTTTACTTAATGTTATAGATAAATAAGTAGACTGCAAGAGATGTGAAGGTGTCCAATGTGAAGAACACTAGATGAACCTATAGAAGTTAGTACAAAAAATAGCCAAAAATTGAAATTTTTGGAATACAGGCATATTATAATGAAAAATATTCTCTACATCATTGTGAATCTAATGCATTTTATGATTTTAAAAATGGATGAGTAGAAACAAAGATATAGGCAAAAGAAGGAATCTATAGGAAAATAATTGAAGAATTTGAATTTTGAAAATTGTTTTTAAATAGGGGAAAGAGAAGTCATTTGGTTATTTTGACTTTTGAAAGAGAGAAAAAAGAGATTTGGAGACCAAACAAGATAGGATGGAGAGGAGATAATAGGCTTGACAAGGGGGAGATTTAGAAGCAACAGCAGGTACACTATAGGTATGAAACTATTAATCTTAAGCCAGTTTTTGAGTATTTTGATGAATTAAGTGTATTTTTAGAAAAAAATAAGTTTTAGCATTTCTATATCTCAAAATGAAGTAAAATTAGATTTTTTAGGTAGTAAAAACCAATTAGGCAAATGGGTTTTAAGGAATTAGGAATAAACTTACCAAAAGGCACTTTTTTAGGAAAATGTAAGGGTTTGATAGTTAAAAACAATTGGGTCAACCTCGTCAACTAAAAATATGCAAAATCTACACTACCAACCCAATAGGTGTGTGTTGACCCTATTGTTAAGCATGGAATATACTGAGAGGGGGGGTGAATCAGTATATTATATATCTTATAAATCTTTCCTTTAACCAAATTCCACTTAATTAAACATTAAAGATATGCAATAAAACTCAAACAATAAACATCCACACAAGATAGAGAGAGACACCAGATATAACGTGGAAACCCAATGTGGGAAAAACCATAGAGAATCAATCTCCAATATATTCATGAGAACAACCCCACAGAAGCACCATACCCCTTTGCCAAGTATAAACCTCAGCTTCAATTCGTGAGCACCACCCCACAGGAGCTTCAAATCCCTTTGCTGAGCACCAACCCAGCTATCATTCATGAGCACCAACCCACAGAAGCACCAACCCCTTTGTCGAGCACCAATTCAGCAACAATTCATGAGCACCAACCCATAGGAGCACCAACCCCTTTGTGTATACCACACACCTATCTCTCAATGTTACTATCTCAACAAATGATAGATCAATACAACATCACCTTCCTCTCTCTCACTTTTACTCTTCTAAGCTAGATATAACAAATACAAATCATCTCACATAATTTCTCTTATAAGCTAGTTATTACAATATCAAATCAACCTCTCACATCCACATTACAAATGGCTACTCAAGCCTTTATTTATAGCTTTCCAAATGACCTTTGGCCTTCCCCCTTTGTGACCTTTCATTCCTCATGGAAAATGGTGCCAATCTTGGATGACCCTTCATATCCAAGCATTTGAAAAGTCATGGGGTGACCCTTCATGACCAAAAATGTCTTTCCCACTTTTGTATTTATCTTTGGTGACTTTTCGTATTCCTTTAAGTGTCCCTTCATGAGAAATTCGCCCATACTCTTTTGTCTTCACTTGGTGACTCTTGGTATTCCCCAAAATGACTCTTCAGGGGAAAATGCATCCCATCCTTCTTTTGTCTTTATCCCGTGACTCTTCGTCTTCTCCATGGGCCCTTATTTTGTCTCATATGCAACCAAAAATATATTCATTAATATTAAATAAATATTAACTCATATTAGCCAAGATAAATAACATTAAATGCAATGGGGCCTTTATCACCAATAATACTAAACCTTTGACATCAATGACAATATTTTCAACAATCTCCCCCTTTGTCATTGATGGCAACCTCAATCCTAAAACTGCCACATCATATCACCTACACATCCTGTCATTTGAAAACATATAGTAACTCCCCCTTACTGTAGCAAACCTATACCTATTTCCTATACCTATTTTCTACACCTATACCTATACCTGTTATTCTCCCCCTTTGACATCAATGGCAAAGGGCCTACCTAGAGCTAACACTTAGCTCCCCCTCACTTGATGCTGAACATCAATGGTAGGAAGTAATAAAAATTACTCCCAAATCTTCTTGCCGATCTTTGAATGTATCCCTTGATCGTGCCTTTGAGAAGATATCTGAAAATACATACACATTTTTCCCTGTCCTTTGAGCATCTACAATCAACTCATTTGAATCTTTTCTTCTAATCTCACAACCATCTTTATGAATCTTTTATGTATATCCTTGATCACATATTTCACTAACACTCAACAGATTATACTTAAGACCTTTTACATATAAAACATTCTTAGTCTTAGTTCTACCATAATCCAAACTCAAAGTACCTTTTTTGGCTATCCTGGCAGTGGTTTTTATCTACAAACCTCACTGTACCACCATTAATCTTCTTTAGAGAAATGAACTTACTTTTATCTCTTGTCATATGCCTCAAACATCCGCTATCAATTAACCATGGCTGATCTTTACCTCCCATATGTAGAGTTGTCTGCACCATCTTAGAATCTTCATGTTGTTTCTGTTGCCATGTACATGTCTGAACCTTCATCCTGATGAATGGATCTTTGACACTCTGATTCTTCTTCTTGATGAATGGAGCTTTGAACCTCTAATCCTTCTTGACTAACTTGAACACGCTCCTGCATTACTGAGCTATGTGTCCATAGTTGTTGCACTTGTAGCATACTATGGTCTCTTCATCAAAGCTTGATAGAGGAGCAAAAGAGTTATGGCTTCTGCTTGACTCTACTTGACTTTTCTTCTCCTTATTTCTAAAATTGTTAGCTCTTTTTCTACATTCTACTTTCTTGTGACCATATCCATTACAATAAAAACAATAGCCATAAAAATAAGACTTTTCTGTATATCTCTGAGCTGATTGCCTTTTTTAGCTTTGTTCCTTCCAGCCTTCTCTATTTGGAATGTCTTTTGTATTCTTCACTTCTCCCCTTTCTATTTCCTCTTGTGTCAGAGCTTCAGCATAGCTCTTTTTCTTTTCAAAACTGATCCTTATCTTATCTGAATATGCTTTTTGATTTTCCAATATCTTATTCAGTATGTTAGTGCTATCTTCAAATTTTGAATCATTGACTGCTTTCTTAATATCTTCTTTTAAAGAGGCAATTTCAATAACATACCTTTCACAATCTTGTCTTGTTATTTCCAATTGTGCTGTGAGATATTCTTCATTCTTCTTGGCTTCTTCAAAGTGTGCTTGTAGATCTTCAATCATTTCCTTTGACTCTTGTTCATTTTTCTCAATCTAGCACTTTAACCTTCGATTCTTCTTCTGAACAGCTTCTAACTCTTCTAGGGCACAATTGAGTTCTCCTTCCATATCTACTTTAGCTTCCTTCTCTTCTTCTTCTTGATCATTTTCATGTATGGACATGAATAGAATCTCTTCATCTTCTGAATCGCTGACTCCACTATCTTCAACTGAGCTAGGGTCCTTAGAATACAGGCTCTTCTTCTTGAATCCCTTCTTGGATTTGCCTTTGAAATTCTTCTTGTATGTAGGCTTTTCTTTTTCTTCATCTTTAACCTTATCTGGGCATCTAGCTAAAAAATGTCCAATCTTTCCACAATTATAACATTTAAAAGGTAATTTTCCTTGATATTTACCTGTTCCTCTTTTTGGCCTGCGAATGAAAAGTACTTCATTGTCATTTTCATCATCACTGGAACTATCACTTGATTCTTGAATCTTAGCTTTCTCCTTCTTTGATGTCTTGAAAGCCGCTTCTCTCTTTGAGGGTTTATCTTATTCTATCCACATCTCATATGCCGTGAGAATACCATGAAGCTCATCCATCTTCAGCTTGGCTAAATTCATCTCCTCGATTGCCAAAACCTTTGCATCATATCTCATTGGTAGAGATCTCAAAACCTTTTGCACCACCATTGACTCTTCTAATATTTCTCTAAGACCTTGAATCTAATTTACTATCTGATCAACTCGCAAAAGATAACTTGTTATATCTTCTTCTTCTTCCATCTTCAAACTTTCAAATTGCCTTCTAAAAGTCTGCAATTTAGCTTGTTGTACCTTTCCATCAGCTTTGTAAATATTCTCAAGTTTTACCCAAGTTTCATGAGCAGATTTACATTGCATAACTTTAACAAATTCAGATTCACATAAACCACATAAAATAGCATTTAAAGCTTTAGCATTACATTCACTTGCCTTGTTTTCTGCTGGAGTAATTGTAGATGTCTGTGGCTCTTCATATTCCTCCACCACTGATTTCCATATGTTGAATCCAATGGCCATCAAATAAACCTTCATTCTCATGCTCCAAAAAGCATAATTCATCCCATCAAACAAAGGTGCCTTATTTGTAGAAAATCCTTCCTGTGACCCAGCCATCGTGCTTTCCCGATCTACCTTCAAGCTGTAAAACTTTTCAAAAAGGAACGTGCTCTGATACCAATTGCGAAGCATGGAATATACTGAGAGGGGGGGTGAATCAGTATATTATATATCTTATAAATCTTTCCTTTAACCAAATTCCACTTAATCAAACATTAAAGATATGCAATAAAACTCAAACAATAAACATCCACACAAGATAGAGAGAGACACCAGATATAACATGGAAACCCAATGTGGGAAAAACTATGGAGAATCAATCTCAAATATATTCATGAGAACAACCCCACAAGAGCACCATACCCCTTTGCTAAGTACAAACCTCAGCTTCAATTCATGAGCACCACCCCACAGGAGCTTCAAACCCCTTTGCCGAGCACCAACCTAGCTGTCATTCATGAGCACCAACCCATAGGCGCACCAACCCCTTTGCCGAGCACCAACCCAGCAACAATTCATGAGCACAAACCCACAGGAGCACCAACCCCTTTGCCAAGCACCAACTCAGCAACAATTCATGAGCACCAACCCATAGGAGCACCAACCCCTTTGTGTATACCACACACCTATCTCTCAATTTTGTTATCTCAACAAATGATAGATCAATACAACATCACCTTCCTCTCTCTCACTTTTGCTCTTCTAAGTTAGATATAACAAATACAAATCATCTCTCATAATTGCTCTTCTAAGCTAGATATTACAATATCAAATCAACCTCTCACATCCACATTACAAATGGCTACTCAAGCCTTTATTTATAGCTTTCCAAATAACCTTTGGCCTTCCCCCTTTGTGACCTTTCATTCCTCATGGAAAATGGTGCCAATCTTGGATGACCCTTCATATCCAAGCATTTGAAAAGTCATGTGGTGACCCTTCATGACCAAAAATGTCTTTCCCACTTTTGTCTTTATCTTTGGTGACTTTTCATATTCCTTTAAGTGTCCCTTCATGAGAAATTCTCCCATACTCTTTTGTCTTCACTTGGTGACTCTTGGTATTCCTCAAAATGACTCTTCATGGGAAAATGCATCCCATCCTTTTTTTGTCTTTATCCCGTGACTCTTCGTCTTCTCCATGGGACCTTATTTTGTCTCATATGCAACCAAAAATATATTCATTAATATTAAATAAATATTAACTCATATTAGCCAAGATAAATAACCTTAAATGCAATGGGGCCTTTATCACCAATAATACTAAACCTTTGACATCAATGACAATATTTCCAACACCTGTACATTTTTTAGACTACTAAGCTAGTACAGTTTGCCAACTAATCTGAAAAGTCCAAAATGGCAACTTGGTATTAGGGAGTGGAAAATAAGAGGGTTGACTTAGATTTTTAAGTTAACCAAGCTAAAAATAAGGAAGCTTTGGTCAAACTAGGTTGACCAAAGAACTAAAATGGTACAAAAATGGGTGTAAAAGGTTTAAAAATACTAAAATGGCCCAAAATGACCAAGTAAAGGCAAAACGGACTGAATAGGGTAAAGATAGGTAAAAATCAATGAATTAAAGAAATTTAAGATTGGTTTTTATTAAATTTGTAAAAAGAATGTATTTTGACTATACATGAGATGGAGGATCTAATACATATCTTATTGTTTCTTATTTGTAGGGATGACCCAAGTTCTAGAGATTGGTAGATGTGTCTTGGCTATTAGATCTAATGGAGCATCTAACCATAAGAGATATAGCTAGGCTAGTAGTTATAGGCCTAGGAGGTATAACTAACATGTGTAGGATTCCCCTACGTGCAAATCTATTAGTCATGTTCTTAGGATGTTGGGAATGATTGATTAATACCTTCAGATGGGAGATGAATGGGGATGTGGTAAAGGTATCTATCACTCTAGAGGATGTGTGTGCCATCATATGGCTATTGATAGTAGGATCACCAATGACTATAGGCATACCAAATATCCTAGAGGAGAGGAGAGCCTTAACCATTTTGGTTATAGTATTGGATATGATATTAGGAGGTAGGAGAGTTAGTATGTTTGATGTATATGCATCATAGATTTTGTATATCAGGAAAGTTATGATAGGCCTTGTGATACAATGAGAGCTATATCACAAGTTGAATGGTAAGGTATCACTATTCATGGTATCCTTGAGTAAGATGATCTTAGAGGAGGGAGTACTATATGATCTTGGCTTTATCATCTAGGTCTAGCTCATACATGATTTATATGAGGTACTAGTTAAAAGGCAAAATTTGATAGGACTAATCATGTTACTAATAGATTGGTTATATGAGAGGTTTTTCATGTATTTATTGATTGGGTTGCCCCATGTGGTCTATGATAGATCACCTCAAGTACAGAGATGGAGAGAGGACCAAGTAGCATGGGTTTTGCCACACATGCTAGTGTTATAGATGGTGAGATGCATAGACATAGTGTGGTAGCCATATAGGCACATAACAACTACATGGCTAAGTTGGTACATAGTTTCACTATTTATATTGAGGTTAAAGGTGATTAGACACTATACTTAGTGGAGAGAGCCATATCTAGTGGCACAGGTGTTACGACATATGGGCTTACCTCATCTAATAGTACTGATATTAATGCATGAGCATATGTGAGAGCTACAAGGGAGGAGGGGACTATGTCCACTAGTGATGATGTCAATGTTCAGACCACATCATGAGTAGCCATGGATTAGGTGAGCACAATAGAGAGTAGAGCAGGAAGAGAGGGGCATGTAGAAAGTGACACCAAAGATACCACCACTAGCTCTGTAGTGAGATGAGAAATGACCATAGAGGACATGACATCGATAAAATTAGGAGGAGAAGAAGAGATTGGAGACTATCACCATCCCTAATAACCTAATAGGTTAGTTAAATGAGAGCTAGATGATAGAGAGGCCACTCAAGTGTAAGCTGAGGTTGATGTGAGCCATGATAGTTGGATTTGAGATGAGGAAGTGACCTACAAAGGAAGTTCTAGGAAGTCATATAAATGGAGAGATTATGCTAAGCAGTCATGTGGATGGTAAGACCATAGTGGCCAAGACATAGATAGGTAATAAATATGATATAAATTGTTGCTTAAGTTTTTATTTTGAAATAGATACTAGAGGTAGATATATATTATGAGATATGACAATGATCTAATATTTATCTGAGTGTGGTGTTGTAGGCATAGCTAAGGATGAGAAGGAGATATGGAGGTCCCTTGTGAGGGGATCACTCCATGACATCTTGGATGAGACTTTATAGCCATATGACCTTACTGCATTAGAGGACCCTGTGATCTAGGAATTTGACTCAAGAAAGGATGGTTAGTATGGTGTTAGTTCCAAAATGAAAACAAGATGAAATTTACACACTAATAACATAACATCTCTAGGCCTAGACACTAGGGAGAGCTTAGTTAATAAACACAAATTACAAACACAACTAAAAAGTAAGGAATCAAATACAATAATTCCTTCACCTTAGTTGGATGTTCCAAATGCTTTCATAATATTGGCTTACTCGGATTGTCCTCATGAAGTCTTCATCAAAGGAAGCTTGGCTATCTCCTCTTCTCCTTGGCACCTTTGGCTTGTAGCTTGGCTTGGCTTGGAATCAATTTGGCATGGTAACACTAATTTATTGAAGCTTTTGGAACCAATTTTACATTATAACTTTGCACTAGAATATCTTAGAAATGATTTTCATGGCCTCTCTATTTATAGATTTTTGGATTTGATCAAAATCAACCTGAGCCATCCATCTGAAGATTGAGATGTGTGGTTGAAGATTAATTCAATTTTTAGAATTAATTTTTTAATTACCCTCATCATGACATTAGAATAAGGGGCAATTAAGAGGCATGGAGGGCATCATGGAAGTCATTGATGAGGCATGGAGGGCATAAATCTTGATATTTGTGGCATTTATGGCCTAAGGATGTCTTCCCAAGAAATGAGGTCACTTGATGATACAGATATTCAATATTTATTTCCAAAATTAATTATTCAATAAGTTTCCATGGAATTCTTAATTAGGCCCTAATTTTGTTTAATTATCTCTTAAGCACGATTAAGAACTTTGTGCACAAATTACTCAAATTGATCAAAATGTCTTATTATTAGTCCAAATTTTGACTAGACTAGAATTGGAAAGTAATTTCAAATGCATTGGAACCATATTCCCATTTAGGATGTTTCTAAAAACAAACAACAAAGGCACACATCTTGTGCAAAATATTTGATAGGAAAGAGTAATCTAGAGCACCCAAGTGCAAATTTGGCATTTTGACTTGGAATGAACTGATCAAAGTTAGCTGGCCCATAAATTACATTGCCCCATTTAGGGATGCCCTAGCTAAAATCATCACTTGAATATGTTAGTTTCACATCATTTAATGTGTTTTAGTGTTTTTAGGCCAAATTGTACATTTTGGGTGGAAATTGGCCAAAACCCTGATTAGATGTTATTGGTGGCTAGATTTAGTTGTCTACAATTGGCCCCTGTTTAGGAATGCATTATAAGTTATAATGATAGTAATGTATTCTAAAAGAATGAAAAGCTTGTGTATGCCTACAACAATAATGATGATAAATTAATTGTATGATGCCCCCTTGAGGGAACGGTTGGCATAAGCAAGTCAATAAATAGTCCCTCAAAAAGAAAGAAGTGAAATGATGGGACCAAAGAAAGGAAAGACGATGGGGTGAAAACATAATGATACTAAAAAAGTAGTCAAAATCATTGATAATTTAAGTGGGATGGTGTTCAATGGTTTGCCCAAAGGAGGTTATAAGTAATGTACCCTAATAGTGAAAACATGGTATGATAACACAATGATTTGCCCAAAGGTAGTTAGAATCATTAAGAAGATGGAGTTGCCCCATTTAGGATATAAAAATAAGATAATAACATGCCATAACATAGGAAAAAAAATTAAAGTGGTGACAACACAATGATTTTCCCAAAGGCAGTTATAATCATTAAGAAATGTAAGTGCGATGATGTGCAATGATTTTTCCATAGGCAGTTATAATCATTGGACCTTGATTATGACAAACATGATAAACATGGCTAAGAATGATGATAAGTTAACACAAAGGGTAATGATGAATTGGAACAACCTACTAGTAGGGAGATGCTCATCCAAACTAATAAAGGTTGGAATTTTTTCGTGTTTAATTACTTTGTTTCAGATATGATTAGGATAGAATCAAGATGTTGGTTCAAAGAGATGCCACCATTGCTGAATAGATTTATTGAAGCTTAGGTTTATTGTAGCACATATCGGTAGGCACCATGGTATAACATCATGAAGACTTGGCTGAAATATGCATGAGAACTAACTCTCGTAATCCAATACTCAATAGAAAACAATGCACTAATGATAGAAACCATGATGACAATGTAAACATATGAATATGGATGGATTAAAGTGTAAGTGTGGGTAAATAATCACCCAATGAACACACATAAATTTAATCAAGGTAATAGTGTTGAAAGCAAACAAATAGGCAGACAAACAAATAAAATAAGTAGACATAAGCAATACACATAATGCAATAAAAACCCTACCAACATTTCCCCTAGAAAATAGGTGATAACTTAACAAATTAAAAAAATGGGAGAATAGAAAAAAAGGATGGGGGTGGTCAAGCTATCTCTATATGCAATAGACAAATGGATGTTACCTACATAGTTCCATGGATGTAATATCCAATAAAAAACTTCAGGCCAAATGTAATTCTTCTAGGGAATGGGAAGAATGTGATAACTGAGGAAAACAAATAGAATGGATGTGAGACAATAAGAGGAATGGTCTTGAAAAATAGAAAGTGTGTGAGAGAAAAAGGCCAAAAAGGAGGGGGAAACTAAATGACAAGTTATTTACTTGTAACTTAGTAAGTTTTCCTATAATCCATAAGGCAAAGAAGTGGTCAATATTTTTATTCTTTTCTAACGATTTTTCAAATGTTTTTGGAATTGTTTTTGAGTATCTCAACTCAATTGAGAATGATGAAACACTAAATGGTTCAATCTCATAAAATGGTGAGAGCATGGCTTAGGGTGCTCACAAAATGGCAAGAGTGTGGCTTAGGTTGATCATAAAATAGTGAGAGTATGGCTTAGGTTGCTCATAAAATAGTGAGAGTATGGCTTAGGTTGCTCACAAAATGGTGAGATCGTGGTGAAAATGGTGATTAAGCTAACCTCAACAAGTATTGAGCACTACCTACATAGTCATAGAGTAGGACCTTAATTAACTATAGTTCCACCCTTACAATAGATAAATTTGACTAGTGTGGTAGACAATTCAAACAAAACAGGCACAGTTGGTAAAAAGTCATAGCATGGCATAAGAAGTAGAAAGTTGGTATGTCAAAGCTTAGTGTTTCCCCTAGTTTTCCCATAGGTAGTTATAACCAGGACACAATAGCATAGATCAATGGTATTAATTTTCTCAAAGGTGGTTATAATTAGTAGCAATACTAGTGGTAAGAAAAGAATAACAAATGAAGGATACAACTACTAAAACTTCTATCACACCATTCCAAAATATGATCTATGTATGAAGTACTTGAATGACCTAATAAACTGATCAAATGCCTTGATGATAAAAATGCATAATGAATGATTAAAAAACCAAGGTTAAATGGGCTAGGCTTTAGAACACACTAGATTAATAGGTCAGAAGTGAAAATTAGATATGGCAAAGAGGATGGATAAGGATAGTATTATGTACAAAGAAGAATAGTGATAAAATGGCATAACTAAAATAGTCCTTATAGATAATACACCTTATTGTTAAAGCATAGTACCACTTGAGATAAATAATATTCATTGGCACTAGAAGTTCCTCTCCATCTAGTGTGGTGAGCCTATATGCTCTTGATCCATAATCTGTAGTAATGATGAATGGCCCTATCTAGTTTGGTTTGAATTTCCCTTTATGCTTCTTCTCAGTCATGGCATTCTTTTGGTTTTCTTTAAAAACAAGACCACCAATTTCAAAATCTCTATACTTAATATGTTGATTATAGTGGCCTTTAATTCAATTCTGATATGCTTGAAGATTGTTAAGCATGGCTAAGCATTTCTCATCCAGTAGATCTAGCTCATGAAGGCGAGTTACTCGATAGTCATGATCATCCAAGACATGCTTGAAAGAGATGCGTAGTGAAGGTAATTTAACCTCAATGGGAAGGATGGATTTTGTATCATAAACAAGTGAGTATGGAGTGGCTCATATGGGGGTACAATTATTGGTATGGTATACCCAAAGGGTAGGGAATATTTAGAGGTGTCAATCATGACCAGCATCATTGACAATCTTTTTGAGAATTTTGACAATGGTTTTGTTAGATGCCTCAGCTTGGCTATTACCTTGAGGGTAATATGTTATAGAAAAATGTTGTGTGATGTTGTATTTAGTACACATCTAATCTACATCTTTGTTCTTAAATGATCCTCCATTATTAGATATAATGTCAAAGGGGATACCATAGCGTAAAATGAGATCGTTGAAGATGAATTTGGAAATTTACTTTTCAATAATGTAAGTGAGGGGTATAGCTTTAACCCACTTAGTGAAATACTTGGTGGTAGTAAAGATATGTTTATGGCCACCAGATGAAGTGAGGTTAATATTTGCAATGAGTTCAAGTACCCATGTAGAAAATGGCCAGGGTATCAACATCAGTTTTAGATTTTTTTATGGGACATGAATTATATTAGCATGCCATTGAAATTTACCACACTTCTTTACATATGTAGTGGCATTTACGTCCATTGTGGGCCAATAATAACCAGTAAAAAAAATCTTTTTGGATAGGACTACCCTGTTAGAATGAGCTCCACATACTCCTTCATGAAATTCTCTTAATGCTAATGTACACTTTACCAACGTTAAAAAATGAAGCAGAGTTCCATCAAAACTATGATGGTAAAGGGTGGATCCAAGTAGATTATAATGAGTGGAATGATGAATGAAAGCTTTGGTTTGTTTTTGAGAGAGGTTAGGTGGTATAACTATGTCATGAAGGTAGTTGTAAAGGTCTGAGTACTAGATAGAATTAGGACCAACAATATCACAAATTATGGCAATGATTGAAGGTTCATGAACTAGTGCTGACAAATTCTTGATGAGGAACTGATACTCTCTAGCTTTATCTATTTGTCAAATCAAAGAGCCAATAATAGCCATGACATCTATAGTTATGTTACTAGCCCTCAATATGTGCTCAAATTGAATGTTGTAAATTCATTGTTTAAGAGTATCAACCATGGCTTTAAATGGAACTAACTTGTCATCTTTGGTTTGAAAATGATCTACAACCTGATTGATGATTAACTAAGAATCACCATAAACTTGGAGATGAGATATATTCCAATGCACTGCTTGTTAAAGTCTTGCAACAAGTACTTCATACTCAACCATGTCATTTGTATAATGAAAGATGATTCTGAATTATTTAGGGATTATATCCACCTATGCAGTAATAAACAATAGGCCTACCTCTAATCCATGTGTAGTGAATGAACCATCAAAATATAGCTTCCAGGTTGCTCCTCAAGGGGTGCATCAATGACAGTCATGATAGATTCATCAAGAAATTGAAACATGAGTGGGTGTGTGTTTGTGAGAGGTGCTTCAGCAAGTTTATCTATAAGAACTTGTCCTTTTATTACCTTTTAATTGACATATTCTATGCCAAAATCATTGAGAAGCATGATCCATTTAGCCATTCTTCCTTGCAAAGTTGTTTTAGATAGTAGATACTTGAGCAGATCTATTTTTAAAATGACCATGGTCTTATTATTCAACAGGTAATGGCACAGTTTTTGAGTTATGAAGACCATGTCCAGACAAGCTTTTTCAAAAGGTGTATAATTATGGTCATATGTAACTAAGCTATAGCTTAGATAGTATATAGTGTGCTCCTTTCCTTTGTCATCATGTTGACCTAGGAGTGCCCCTATAGCATGATCGATAGCTGATAAGTATAAAAAAATGGCTTTCCTAGTATAAGAGGTAATAAAAAAGGTAGATTAATAAGATAGTCATTGATTTGTTGAAAAGCTATTTGGTAGTGATCATCCTAGTGAAATGTAACTCCCTTCTTCAAAAAATGTTTAAATGGATGGCACTTATTTGCTAATTGAGAGATGAAGCATCTAATGGATTGGATCTTACCCTATAAACTATAGAGTTACTTCAAATTAGTTGGTGGTAGCATCTTAGTTATAGCATGGACTTTAGCCAAATTGACTTCAATATCTCTACGAGACATGATGAAGCCAAGTAATTTTTTTGAATTTACACTGAACACATATTTCTTTGGATTTAGTCTGACTTTGTACTTTCATAATATTTCAAATATTTTATGTAACACTAGTGGATGGTGGACCCTGGTTTCAGATTTTCCTAATATATCATCAAAATAGTCTTCAATAGTATCATGAATCATATCATGGAATATGATAGTCATGGCCCTTTGATATGTAGCTCTAGCATTCTTAAGGCCAAACGACATTACCTAATAATAAAATATTCCCCATGGAGTGATAAATGTTTTTCATGTTGGTCTTTCAGTGTTATTTTGATCTGGTTATATCTTGAAAATCCATTCATGAGTGAGCATTTCATAACCGGCTATGGAGTCGATGGCATGTTGATATTAGGCAAGGGAAAATCATCTTTAGGACAAGCTTTTTTGATATCTTGAAAATAAGTACAAATTCTAATCCCTTCTATATTTTTACTAATAAGTACAATATTAGAGATCTATTCTAAGTAGTCAATGGATTGGATGCATCCTGCTTCTAAGAGTTTTTCAAACTCTTTCTTTACCAATATAGTAATGTGAGGATACATCTTACGTAACTTTTATTTTACTGGTTTGGCATTAAGATTACCCACAAGGTAATGTAGAACCAATGTGGGATCTAAACGTAGTATGTCAGAATAGGCCCATGTAAAAATATCCACAAACTCTCTCAATAGAGCTACAAATATGTCACGTTCCTCCTTAGTGAGAGACATGCCTAATTTTATCCATTTTACATCTAATAAAGTCAAGATATTCACCTCTATTGTAGCTTCAACTAGAAGGGTTAAACCATCTTCTAGGATAGTAGGCAATGACTTGAACTATTGAATTATGTTAGAGTCTTTCGTTAGGACTTGCTCTTCAACTTCTCCTAGGCGTGATGAATCTGAGTCCCCTAATGGAAGATCTGGACATGTGATAAAAATAGTCAAAATTTCTTTAAGAATTTGTTCAAATACTTGTTGCTCAAAACTAAACTCAGATCTGTAGGCAAGTTCATCATTGGTGGTCTCCTAGTCTAAATTTAAATAAGAATGAATACCCCCATCTAATGACACCTAAGACAGGTTTTCACCACTATATAGGCCTTTATCTTTACTTTTTCCCTAGTTATAAAGTGCCTCAAAGAGGTTTTCACTTTGGGACATCAATTTTTTACTTATTTGTTTTTAGCTAAAGGTGTTCACTCGCTTTCCAAAATAGGCTGTACAATCTAGTGTGATTGAGAATCTTGATTTGTGATCTCCCAACGAAATGTTGTCTCTAAGGCCTAAGAAATCACATAATGCCTCATCATTCTAGAACTCATCAATTAGTAGATTGGATTCTTGTTGGTGTCAATCTATCGGTTGGGGATAATATAATGGTAATGGGTTGTGATGAATGACTAAGGTAAGGATACAAAAGGTATTATTATCAAATAGATTGGTTTCAGCTAGGTTGTCAAAAGTGAGGCCATGATCAAACTCTGCTTCACTGTAGGCATTGTCATCACTAGTCGCTAGTGATGGAATTTGAATAAGATATGTGGGGTCACCCCTAAGTGGTTTAAATCCAAGTCTATAAGGTCTTTCATACTTAGTCATGGAAATTGGGTCCATGGTCCCTTGTTGATTCGCTCTGAGGCCTCTTCCTTCATAATTGTGACACTCTATGATCCTATTGGGAGTAGGATATTTTACATTTTTATAACAATTAGCTTGGTTATCTTTGTATAACCATGATTCATCTCCTTCAAGATGGTTAGATTTTGGGCTAGATGTTGGTACAAATGTGATAGGTCCCTTATCTTTGTTTTTTTGTTTCCAATGCTTATGTGAGATGACTTTAGGTTGCCTAAAGGTTTTTGGATTCTGAGGAAGATTGGCAATATGAAATGTATCATGGGTCACATACTCTCTCAGTCCATTATTTAAAATGGTGAAATGATTAGAAACTTTAGGAGGTGGCATGTGGGAAAGAGAATCCAAGGTATTAGGATCTATGTAATTATCTTATGAAGGATCAATAAATGTAACTTTTCCTTTATCCTTCTTGTAACTAGGATTCATACCATACTAATAATTATATCTTTAAAATTTGGCCTCAAAATGCTTGTAGTGCTTATATGGGTGTAAATCTCCTAGAATATTTACTTCCATCCCTGAGTGGGAAAATTTGATATATTGGTGCAGCATTGATGCGACTACACGAATCTCATATAACCAAGGCCTATCTAGAAGCATGTTGTATGATAACTCAAGATCAAGCACATGGAAAAGCATATCATGGGTCAAAGTCCCAATGATAACTAGAAAACTAATGGTGCCTTGTGACTCTCTTTCTTGATTATCATAGGCTTTAATAGTTATTGTTTTTGGATGGAGATCTATCATTTTGTACCCAAGAAGCTTGATGAGCTTTAGAGATACTATGTTAAGGCTAGATCCATTGTCAATAAGGATATGTTTCACTTTATTTTGTATGATACAAACTTCTATATACAATGTGTTATTATGGAGTGGGCCAAGAGAAGACATATCACTTTGGTTGAATTGGACTTGTTGGGTTGGAGCTTGGTGTCTAACCAAAGATTTAAATCTATCAAGGGATATGTCACATCACTAACAATAGTTGATTGGGTCAAAAACTCATTCAAGATGTTCTTATGGATTATTGGCATCTATAGAAAATCAAAAATAGAAATTTGTGCTAGTGTCTTCTATAATTGTTCCATAATATCAGATTTATTGTCTTGGTCAATAGTGAATGGTTTATTCCAAGGCTAAATGGTTGGTTGGATGATAGGTAAAGTGGCAAATGGTTATGGGCCTAACATAGTAATCTTCAACCTCTAAGTTGTGTTTTCATAATCAAGATTAAATATTGGACCATTATTTACTAACTGATGTTGGAAATGGTGTGGGATCAGATAAGACAAGTCTCAATTGTTGGTGCACTTACATGTGGTCATGTGGCAAGAATGAGTTATCATTATATGATCCAAAAGGGGAAGTCCTAGTTTTTTGGTTTGCCTGTATGTACTCCCAGGTCAAAGAAGGATTATCCATGTAATTTAGTTGAATGTTATTATTTAGAAATGGTCTAGGTTGATTAGTGTTGGGTTGTGGATTAATAGAAATGGTAATAATGCTACCCCCTACAAAATGATCTACAACCCTATTGTAGTCATGTACAACTACATGGTAGGTTTATTGGTTATTACCATTCTGACCTTGGTTTTGTCTATTGTTTTATCATTATATATTTTACTACTAATTTTTTTAATTCTACTAGTTCAACCTTTGATTTTGATACTATTCATTTTGTTACTGCACTAGCCATTGTTGTTGTTGTTGATTATTTTGTTGTTGTTGATTGTTATATTAGGAAAAGGGTTTTTGATAAATCCCAAGAGTTTGATTGGAAGTGGAATCACCATTACCCAATATTATCTCCCCATTATCCAACATATTCTCAATTAAATGCTTGATTTAGACACATTTTCATAGATTATACCCATTGGCTCGATGATAGTCATAGAATTCATTTTCATGATACCAATTAGGATAAGGAATGCCTTATGTATAATGCTTTCATATAGGCCAACTAATCATATTAGCGATAGAAATCTTGTGAAATACAAATTCAATAGGTTCTCCAAGGTCCCTAGAGATACGATGTGCAGGCATGGTTCTTTTAGGAGGGGTTTACAATGGTAAAGGTTGTTGTATTTATTGTGCAAGTTTTGGTTGTTGTGCTTGCAGTATTTGTTAGAGAGGTTTCTAGGTAGGATTACAATAAAAAAGTGGTATAGATGAGGTTTTCATAGTTTGCACATGATAGGATTCAGTTACTCCATTTCACACAACATTCCTATTACAATTAAATTACTTCAATCTTTTTTAGTTATTGGCCTGTGTAAGTTGCGTTGCTTACACTTTAACAAGATGTTGTTATTGGCCATTTCCCTAATTGGTAGAGTTAAGTTTGATGAATCCTTTATTTATTAGCACTTACTCGATCAAAAAACCTTTATCAATGATCTCTTTAAATGTATATACACATTGTAGTTCCAAATGGTAACCTATCTCACTATGAAAATTCTTAAAAAACATATCAGATCATTGTTTATCTAGTAAACTATGGGTGAAATGGATTTCAAGGGCTCTCCATCATTGTAAACAACTAGCAAAACTTTCCCCAACTTTTTGCTTTACTTGTGTCAAGTCCACTAATGAAATCTCATGTTCAATATTATAGGGAAAATGCTACACAAATTTAACAAAAAGATCATTAAAATTTGTTACTGAATTCTTGGTCAACTTTAAAACCCACTCTAAGGATTAGCCAACCAATCTCCTTGGAAATAATAGCAAAAGGTATATGTCACTATATGCCATTGGCTGACATGCAACAAAGAATTCAGTCAAATGGGCCTTAGGGTCACCCTTTCCTTTATATTTGTTGAATTTGAGTGGTTCGTATCCTAGAGGAAATGGTAAATACAAATACTCCATGTTAAATGGATAAGAACACATGTCATCCAATTTGAACTTTTTAGTCTACTTTCCTACTTGAATAGCAAAAATTTCATCCTTCATATGTTGTAATTCTTGGGATAAGAAACTGGAAGGGATATTGGTTTAAGGGAGAAAATTGGTTTGGGTGGATGGTTGGGAGGTCACAAGTGGGACACTTTGACTAGGGTATGATGGTGGTACCTATTGGGTTACATTGGTTTGGTTGGGGAATGGACAAGGAATACACATACATAAATTTGGATGTACTAGAAATTGCACATTTAGCTACATAATATTCTAGTTTAGGTTGGTGATAAAGGTTTGACTTGGAGAATTTTATGGTTAGGATGAAGGGATATAACTATATTTTTCCTACTATGGTTGAAAATGGACATGATGTTGACTAATCAAACATTATTATTGAGTGGGAACTTGTGGACCAAGATCCTATCTTTGAATTTGTGGCAGATTTTAAGCCAATGGTAGTCTAGTAGGTACTTGAGAAACATAGGGACCTCTTTATTTCATGAATCCCTATGAGGAAGTGAAAGTAAGTTACAGATTCAGCATCTGTCACTGACCGATATTTTCACATTGTTGACCAATCATTGTTTGGTTTATAATTGACATATTATTCTATGACTAAAAAGGTATGTTCATCGTTACCTAGCAAGGTGGTACATTATTTGCCCTTGATTGAGGTGGTAATGTATTTGTCCTCTATTGTGTTGATACACTAGGTTGTGTTTGTTGTTATGGAATACTACTCACTACTTGTTGAGAAGGAGTAGGATTTATCACATTCTATCATTGAGGCATGACATTGGCCATTGTTTGATTACCTAATCTTGCAGGTTGTATACTTGAAGAAGTGGTTGGTTGAGTACCACTTTGATCGATATTGGATGTTATTTGCACATTATCTACTATGTTTGGCTTATCATTCTATGTAGAGGCCAAAGACACTTCGTTAATAATAGTCATATACATCAATTTATCTATTAAAGTGATTTGTATGAATGGGTTATAACTTAGATTTTATTATCTAGTTAACTCTATCAACACTCTTGTTGAAGGAACTAAGTCAATAAGAGGCTTACTCATCATGTTCATCTGATTGAAATCATGTGCTAAATTTAGGTAGGTTTGGTATATTATTTGCATTTGGTTAAAGTGATCTTCCATGATGTTTTTACCTTGATTGGATATATTAGGATCTTGATACATTGTTTGGAATAGAGCCATAGGATTGCTAGAAGAACCCTGTTGATCGTAAATGATATTATGGGGCTCTCTTACTAGACTTGGTAAATTTTCATATGGGAAGTCTATCATAAATTTAGCCCCTACCTCTATGGATCTAGCCAAAATGTCATCTTTATTTTCTAATAAATGTATCTCAAACAAGAATGTATCATATGTGGAAGTTATATTAGTAGAATATGACTGTTGAAAAATTGGCTCATCCACTGTAGGTATTGTAGCTAGGTATTACATTATTTGTTCTTGGTCCTACTCTAAATAAGGTGGTGTGTTAACCAGATAGTTATCTAATAGATCTTGGCTTTGTGTCACTAATTTAGTATTATAAGAGGGATAATAATCCATCTCATAAGTAATATTATTTGCATAGGGGTCTTGTACCATTTATTCCTATGCAACTATATTACTAGTCCCTGGATTGTACATGATTCCACTATGAGTGTAGGAATACAAGTTGGGATCCATAGTCAATGCTTTGTGATAAAATTTCAAAGAGTTATACAAAATCTAAAAAGGATAGAATCTAAAACAAATGATACCTTCAACTTGGTCTAGATTTGTCAAAAGGTTTATGCAAATATTTCTGAAGAAATAAGCTATCGTAAAGTATCTAATGTTTCACTATTTACACAAAGTTAAGAAAGTAAATAGACTAAAAATCAAAATACGAAACTCTAAGGTTGAAGTGCTTCAAATCAATCTAATCTATGAATTCAAAATTTACTAGGTCTTTAAGCCAAACACGACATCAAAAGCTAGTCTTAAAAAAGACATGCACTAGGACTCTTGGCAAAATGGCGTCATAATCTAGACTTTGAAAAATAGATGAAATTTTTAATCTAACATATTTGAAACACTTTTAACAAACACTAGGCATCTGATTCTTGGTCATGCACTTGATCAACTAGTATAAGGTATGAAACAAAAGGCACTTTTATCAATAGTTTATTTTCTCACAAATAATGGTATAAAACTTGGTTATTTTTGACAAATAATCTATACAAAGGTAAATAGTATAATTGTGCTTTAGATAAAAGATTGTAAAAGGTACACTTTGATTGGTCTAAAAATGTAGGAACAAATTTGGTATTTTATGTAAGAGGGTCTATGAAACAATATTTGAAGTGTTTTAGGTAGAGTTAAGATGCTATACTACTCAAAAGGTGTGATAAAAAAGTTTATTTTAAAGACTCTCTAAGGCAAATACATTTTTCCATAATTTTGACAGCATAACACTACCTTTCTTGACTCAAAATGTTATGGTGTATAGAGTCAAAGTGCAAGTGTTTATAAAAAAATGGCTTAAGTCTATTAAGTGACGATAATGATTATGAGCCTTGAATGGCCTTCAACCCAAATTGGAAATTAAACCTAAATTCCCTCAAGTTTAGTGCAAATGGTGAACCCACTTAACACATCAACCCTATGAATTTACAAAGGTGTAATTCTAAATTTAAATTATAAGTGAAGGACTTAAACAACTTTGGTAAAGGTCTAGACTCAATTGGGTAGAATAACTATGCTAAAGTGGATGATATGACTCGTAAGCTTTTGATGAACTTTAAATAAGGAAAATTGATGATCTCACACGGGCAGCATAATGCCTCTTTATTCAAAGGAAAATGAGGAACATGTGTTTGGTTTGTATTATTTATTTACACCAAGTTCTGACTCTAAATAAGACTTTAAACTAGGACAAAACCAACTAATTAACCATTCTTAGATCCTAAACTGACAAGGTTGCTTGGTTTTAATGGAATCCATCAATATACATCATTTGAGAGGAATTTAAGTGTTCATCCAAAAGTAAATGCACATTATAAAATAGGGTTTTTACACCCCCCTTCTCTCAAATGATAGTACTATGGAATTGACCTTAAGGTGCACCTTGCACCAATAATAATTCCACAGCAAGTGGGGATTTCTCTAAAATCTAACAAGTTTCTAAATAATCTAGGGGAATCAATTGCACAATGATTTTCATGCCAAACAATGCAAAAACAAAAACATAGATTTTGGGTTCGTATCACTTGGCTTGTTGTAAAAAGCTCTAGTCCTTTTTTCAACCACTACATCCTATTATTTGCTTAGTGTAGTGTGATATCCAAATTACCATTACGTCTCATGTGGAACTCTAAAAGAGTCAAATAAAGTTAATTCCAAGAGATGAAACCCTAGGTCAAATCTTCCCTAAAGAACTTGTGGGAGGTGATGAAGTCCCCCTCGCAATTCAAGATGCATAAAAATAAAGAAAACATGAGAATAAAAAGACTTTAGGGTCATTTTTAATGTCACCTAAACTTTGATTAGTTTTTGGGGAGTGCTTTAGACAACTTTCTTTCTAAGCCTTGGACTAGGCTACTTGCAATAGGAATGGTGTTTTTGATTCTAAGGGTTCCTTATAGGGGACAAATGAAAGAGCATACATATAACATTCCTCTTTTTTCCAAACAAAAATCTAACTAAATAACTATTCCAAGCAAGAATTGACAAGTGTGTTCAATTTTAGACCCAAATGAAAAGTTTGGTGGTGTTCATTTGACCCCTTGGTCTTAGTTGCAAACTTTGAAAAACATTCACCAAAAACATCTAAATCCTTTGTTAAACACCAAAAATAAGGTTCATAATTGATTTTTAATCATGAAAAGGTGATTCAAACATGTTTTAAACAAATATCAAGCTTGGTCCTATAGTAAAATTGTTAGCATGTCCTTTAGCTTTGAAGCTCTTTTTAGCTTGAAATAATGAGCTTTGAAAAAGTAGCTCTCGAGTTTGTGTTTTTGGAAAACACAGTGACCAACGTCAATTACTACCACTGACATCAGTTACTTTGGCTAATCAAGATCTACCTGATGTCATTTTTACTAACTAATGTTAGTTAAGTCAAGTAACTGATATTGATATTTCCTACCGACATTAGTTACTATGTAAAATTGTGGTAAGCAAAAATGGCAAAATAAAGTTAGAAAATCAATTTTTAAGGGTTTTAAAGGCTCAAATAAATATTTCAGAGTTACAAAATGATCTCCTTCAAGTGTGAGATGCATCTAGTCCCACTAGTTATGCCATTATGTTATATAGGAATTTGACTCAAGAGAGGATGGTTAGTATGGTGTTAGTTCTAAAATGAAAACAAGATGAAATAAACACACTAATACCATAACATCTCTAGGCCTAGACACTAGGGAGATCTTAGTTAACAAACACAAATGAAAAACACAACTAAAAACCAAGGAATCAAATACAATAATTCCTTCACCCTCCTTTAATGCTCTAAATGCTTTAGTAGTAGTGGCTTGCTCAGCTTGTGCTCATGAAGTCTTCATCAAAGGAGGCTTGGCTATCTCCTCTTATCCTTGGCACCTTTGGCTTGTATCTTGGCTCAACATCAATTTGTCATGGTAACACTAATTACTTGAAGCTTTGGGAACCAATTTGGCATTATAACTTTGCACTAGAATAGCTTAGAAAAAATGTTCATGGCCTCTCTATTTATATATTTTTGGATTTGATCAGAATCAACCTAAACCGTCCATCTCAAGATTGAGATGTGTGGTTAAAGATTAATTAAATTTTTGGAATTAAATTTTTAATTATTCTCATCATGGCATTGGATGAAGTGGAAATTAAGAGGCATGGAGGGCATCATGGAAGGCATTGATGAGGCATGGAGGGCATGAATCTTGATATTTGTGGCATTTATGGCCTAGGGATGGCTTCTCAAGAAATGAGGTCACTTGATGATGTAGATAATCAATATTCATTTCCAAAAATAAGTATTCAACAAGTTTCCATGGAATTCTTAATTAGGCACTAATTTGGTTTAATTAGCTCTTAAGCATGATTAAGCACTTTGTGCACAAATTACTCAAATTGATCAAAATGTCTTGTTATTGGTCCAAAATTGGACTAGATTATAATTGGAAAGTAATTTCAGATGTGTTGGAACCATATTCCCATTTAGGATGTTACCAACAACAAATAACAAAGGCACATGTCTTGTGAAAAATATTTGATAGGGAAGAGTAATCCAGAGCACCCAGGTATAAATTTGGCATTTTAACTCAGAATGAACTGATCAAAGTTAGTTGGCCCATAAATTACATTGCCCCATTTAGGGATACCTTGGCCAAAATTGGCACTTGAATATGTAATTTTCACATCATTTAACATGTTTTAGTGTTTTTAGGACAAATTGTGCATTTTGGGTGGAAATTGGCTAAAAGCCTGATTAGAAGTTATTGGTGGCCAAATTTAGGTGTCTACCTTTTTCCCCATATCCTTATCCTCTTTACACACCAACTTTCTACCTTTGTCCCTTCTCAGACCCTATTCACTATCTTACAAACCTGCACAGACCATTAAGCTTGCAGACCCTTCTATCGACCACAGACATAATCCAAAACCCATCCAAGGTTCATTGCCCCAACCGACATCGACCACAACCCCTACCGACATCGGTAACATAACCGACGTTAGCATATTGATCAACCGACCCTGGCAGGACTACTGACGTTGGTGACTATGACAGACTGACAATAGAGAATAGGTACGTGTTGTCTACTTTCTCTTTCTTAGTCTTTCATTATTTCTCTTTATACGACACTCTTTTTATCAAAATAGTGGACTGTCATCCCTTAAGGAAGTTTTTACGCTTTCGAGATCGAGCATATTGCTTGGCAGTCCACCTTATCTTTATCTAACATTCTCTTTGTTTGAGTCTTATTCTTATCTACAGGTGTCTTCCTCCATAGCCAAAGAGGAGCTCCTACAATGTTTGGATACGGTGCCCAACTTAATCTAGGTAACGTACAAACCCCTGACCCTTTATCTTTAGTTTCTTCTTCTTCTGAATATAAATAGCAAAAAACATAGAGAAATATTCTGGTACACCTGGTAGGACCCTAGAGTTTTCCTTGGGTTCATTTCTTCTAAAAGCAAACTTTCATATAGGTGCATTAGGAAATTTTTTTCTCTCCTTGTATCCTTCTTCTATCTCTTTATTTCGACAAGAAACCATAAGCACAAGTTAAAAAGAACTTCTTTATTTTTCTTCTTGTCACTTTTTCCTTGCATCTTAGAATAGTGAAAATTCATACTCTTAACCTTTTCCCCACTTGTTTGCATCTGAACAAAACATTTCAATTTGGGTTAAAAACACTATTGTATTTCATTCCTTCTTGAATGCATACTTAGCCCTCTCATTTAGTAATTAAAAATGCATTATGAATAAAGCATAGTGCACATATGTTACATGACCTAACCACATTCACAAATTAAACATATAACATACCTGAGATAAGGCCCATCTAGGATTTCATCACCTAGCAGATACCTTACCCTTCCTGGTGATCCTACTTGGACTTCATTACCAAGAGGAGGACCCACTTTGTTCTCTGGTAGAGTATAAACTATAGGTGAAGTATATATTGGCTAAGTGTCCCATCGGCTCTGGGTTTATGAAGTGAAGGGAGCAAGCCCCCAGCACCAGGCCATGTATGAAACCTAACACAGATTTTTTGAGCACCAAAACATAACCCAAAACTAGCTTGAGACTTCCTCTTTAGGACCCGTTCTAAAAGCCCAACTTCCAACACATTCTTCTAAGGCATAAGCCACCACGACTCTAAAATTTATTCGTAGGAATTTAACGTTTAGAGGTTTCTTGCCATCATCTATTTTGCTGTTCTTATCTGGTTTTTTGAGCTAGTAAGGTCGCATAATTCTGAGGTCTAAAAATAACTCAAATTTTCTCTTTTATTCCAAAAACTTTCATTTTTTTGAGTTTTTAGAAACACACAGACATTGACATCAATTTTCTCACTGACGTCGGCAACATATCTCCACCGACATCGGTTATTTCACTGACGTCGGCAACATATCCTCACTGACATCGGTTATACCACCGACATTGATCACTGTCAACAATTGTCTTTCCAAAATAGCAAGTTTAAAACCTGACTTTTTTGTTGTTAAACACACATTTTGGGTTTTTTGAAACTGAAATACACAATTTTTAGAACCTGAACACATTTTTCCTTGAATGGCTTTAACACATAGTCAAGCCAAAACTCTTGTTGACCATGCAAGGCAGTAACCACTTCCACCTTCACCCTTTATAACAAGTCCTCTAATGGAGTATACTTCAGACACTGAGCGTACTCCTATACAACCCACCCCCAATCAATCTCCAATTATTCCTGAAGGGGATCAAGACTTTGAGAGATTTTTTGACCACAATGTCAAAGCTCTCCAACACTATCTCGCAAGAAACCAAATGCAAGATCTTTCAGGTACCCCTGTTTATGGGATGCCAACTTCCTTGGCTGAAGCGGCAATAATATCAACAACATCCATTACCCAACCTATGACCACTCAAGCCACTACTTCAACTAATAACACAACCATGGCCAATGCTCAAGATTTGGCCTCTCTTTCCATTTCTGGACCTACCTCCATTGGGGTTTCCATACCCCCTCAACCACAATCAATTCAACCAAGTTTAACACATTTTTAGAACTTGATTGTCTCTACCCCACCCACTCTTGCACCCATAAATACAAGAGTGACTACCTATCCTTTTACTAGTGTCACCGCCACTCAACCACCTTTGGCGGCATCTAGTCCATTTGTGCCCTCCAACTTCATGGCATAAGCCCCCTTGACCTCAACATCAGTCCCCATGATGAACTACCAATATGTTGTGCCTACACAAATGCAACCAAGTACATCATATGCCAATCCCAATGCCTTCCAAGTACCTTACAACCTAGGGGGTGCCCCACTTGCCAATCCATCAGTCAATCTAATTAAGATGCTGATGGATAAGATGTCCAACCTTGAGACATCCATTTCTGGTTCAAGCAATGTTCTTTCATACAAAAAAATATGAAACGAACCCATTCACCCTTCACTCCCTATTCGACCCTAAAGTCAAATTGCATAGTAAAAATACTAACACAAAATCCAATGACCCTTCTTCTTCTAGACCTTCTTCTTCCAACTCTAAATCCAAGGGATCGGCAAACACTGTGGTCATTAGATCATCATCCTCTACCACAACTAACCAATCTAAACCCTCCACATCAGAATACATCACAAGACAATTCCAACAATGATATGTACAACATCAATACACTCCAATAGGAGAATCATACACTTCCGTGTTGTATAAACTAGTCAAGTAGGGGGTTCTCAATCTTCCTCAAATTCGACCACCTCAATTTGACCCCTCAAAAGCCATCCCTACATGGTATAGGGAAAATGACTTTTGTAATTATCATCGTGTCAAGGGTCATGACATAGACAATTTTAAAACCTTCAAAAACATTGTCCAAGACATGTTAGACAAAGGGGATCTTGTTTTGGATAACTCGAATGCGTCAGCTAACCAAAACATAGATGTCTTTAGGCAACCATTCCCTAATCATCCCCCAAGTCAAAATAATGTTCAAACCATGGTCAATGATCTTCAAGAGCGCAATATATGCACAGTCAACACGGTCTTTCCTGTCATTCCTAACCAACCTCTCTCACAGTCTAAAGAGGTTAGTCAACCTATTTGTCCACCATAGGTAGAAGAGCCTTCTTCTCCTATTTTTCCACCATAGGTAGAAGAGCCTTCTTCACCTATTTGTCCACCATAGGTAGAAGAGCCTTCTTCTCCTATTTGTCCACCACAAGTAGAAGAGACTTCTTCTCCTATTTGTCCACCACAGGTAGAAGAGCTTTCTTCTCCTATTTGTCCACCACAGGTAGAAGAGCCTTCTTCTCTTATTTTTCCACCACAGGTAGAAGAGTCTTCTTCTTCTATTTGTCCTCCACAGATGGAGGCTAGTCCTCCATCCACCCCTCTTTCACATGTAGGAGAAGATATTTTGACCTCTCCCATATTAGAGGATGCTTTGACGATACCAACACCACTAGCCCCTCAATCCTTCTTATCATCAATGGGGGATCATACTTTCCCCGCTCCTCGACCACACGTGGAAGCCATGACCATCCCTATGCTTTATCCTCTCGAAGAGCCACATTCTCCAATCCCTTCTCCATCGAGAGAAGAACTTTTCATTTCACCCACTTCAGCTAAGGAAGATCCAGTGATGATTTTCTCTCGCCTTTTGCCCAAGATCACTACGTCTAACACGTTTTCGCTCTCACAATCGTCTAAACCCTTGCAAGCATCCACCATGCCGAAATAAGATAAATCTCTCAACATTCACCCTATATCAAAGTTCACTCACCCACAAGTGAAAGTAGACTTGAACCTCACCCCACACAATAGTAGTCCTCACATTAAACTAAAGAAAGCTACTAAACCACGTTGGAGAACTTCTCCCCCACCTTCACCATTGCCCTCTATTTTGGTCCCATATCCATTTACTTTAATACGAGTGCTCCCAACTCCAACACCTAACAAAAATAAACTACCTCCATTACTCCCTTTACCTAGAAAAAACATACCTCCTCCAAAAAATCTAGCACCTATCACCACAAAAGTGCCATTTACACGTGTGGCCACACCGCCAAACAAAAAGATGGTATGAAAGACTCCTCCCACAACTCCTCAATAAAAGTTGTCAACACCTACTGCAACAAAACATGCAGACCCATTAGCGAGTTCCTATGCTTTGTTGTTACATTGATTGTTACAGTCTTCTAGCATCGTCCTCCCACCTATTAAGCCATACCAACCTCTCAGATCAAAACCATCTTGGTTCGACCACACTAAAATTTGTGCGTATCATTGCACACCTGGACATGATACTGAGCATTATTGTGCTCTTAAGGTTGTCATTCATCAACACCTAAAAAAGGATACCCTTTTCATTAAGGATCCTCTTGACCACCCTTTCGACAAACCATCGACACTATCCCATGTCTCTCACACCTCCTCACCTTCACACTCATCAACTCTCAGATCAAAACCATCTTGGTTTGAAGACACTAAATTTTTTGCATATCATCGCACACCTAGGCATGACACTGAGCGTTGTTGCACTCTTAAGGTGTTCATCTTCCAACACTTGAAAAAGGGCACCCTTCTCATTAAGGATCCTCTTGACCACCCTTTCAATGAACCATCGACACCATCCCATGCCTCTCAAACATCCTCACCTAAATCAGGATCCCAACGCAAGACTATGGTCCCTCTACCACCTTCTCCCCCTTTATTTGAAATCAGCACTATCAATGTGGCCACCAGGTCACAAACTTTAAAGGATAAATGAAAAAATAAGGTTTCTATCCCTTAGACATATCCATTCATCAAGCCTTCTCAACCACCAAAACCCAAAATTTCAATCTTGGGCACATCCCAACCAACATCTTCAAAGCCAATTCATGACTCCATGGTGAAACAACTTCACCAAGCCCCTATGAATATGTCTTTGTATGACCTCATTCAAAGCTCTCCACAACATCACCAAACTTTGATTAAAGCTTTACAGGTAGTGAAGGTCCAACCCGAAGACCACCAACCACTGGCTGGTTTAGTCAAATCTTTACCAACCATTGCCTCCATCACCTTCAGTGATTCTGAGATTCCAGACTACAACCTGGAAGATCAAGATCTTGCCCTCTTAGACTAAGCCTATCAAGGAAAAGCTTCACAGGATGCATCCTCGCGTCGTACTCCTTGTCAAAGAGGAGCTTCAACATCTTCTCTCCATCTCATTTATCCAACTCATTGATTATCCGCAATGGGTGTCAAACATTTCCCTATCACAAAAGCGATTGGGGGAATTTGACTTTATACTGACTATCATAACCTCAACCAAGCATCGACCAAACACCAACCGACTTCACGTCCAACATCGACCAAAACACGCCTATGACAAAAATCTGAAAGAGCGAGATTTCAAAATCAAAGATCTCATCCTTAAAGCAAACCAACACGTGACCAATATGGAAAGAAGCAAATGAGGTAAGTTTGCTCCTAATTGGCTTGGACCTTATATCATAATGCACAGGTATGGATCAGGCACTTATTGTCTATCTTCTCTCGAAGGTCGACCAAAACTTAAGCCCCTTAATGCCTTACATCTTTGACCATTTTATTGTTAATCAAGTAGTCATTCACTTGACGTTTATCTTGAGCTCATCCCTTGAGCAACCCCCATCATCCTCATCCTTATTCCTATTAACCCTTTTTCCTTATAAACATTAGTCAACCCTTTGGTAAAGCATGAATGCTTTGTCCTAATAAAAGGGAAACCCTTAAACCTCTATAGACCAGTCCATGACTAAAAGTCCAGTTAACAAATAACACATAAAATGGGGATGCCTAACAAAAGGTCATAAACTATAAATGTAGACTGCTCCCTCGAAGGACAGCTACATCATTGCTATAATTAATAGACTGCTCCCTTGAAGGATAGCTATTCACAAACATCTAAACATACAAAGCAAAATATAGACCACTCCCTTGAAGGATAGCTATGACCAAATTTTTTTACATACGCAGCACCCTCTCAGAATCTCCTCACGCCGATCAGCTTCAATATGACCATACAAGAAAACAACATCCCACGTAGACTTCCCGCATTGATCAGTCTACCAAAAAAAAAATTGACTGACAAATATTAAGTCATCGACTTGTCTATAGTTGTTCTCAGGGTCATCTATAAAAGGGGTAAAGTTATCCCTACTAAAAAAAGGGTTACACTATCTTGACATATCACTTAATCATACCTATTACCCCAACATACTCAAGGGATTTTGAGCTCACTTAATGTCAAGTGATTCGAATACTTCTCTAACATAAACCAATGGTCAACGACGTAATGCATTCAAGGGGCTTTTGTTTGCAAAAAAAAACTCTATCTATGCTATCATCATGTTCCTTGTCAATGAAAGAGCAACGCGCCTTTCACTTCTTATACACCTTCTTCATATGCCCATAACATCACAACCAAAACATTTTTTTTTAACCACTAACATAACCTCATGATTTATTTAATACAAATACCAATTTATGTTATATAAATTATCATCGCTCATTCACACTAGTTTCTATGGAAAACCATACACATGGAAACTAACAACCAAACACAATTCATGTCAAGCACATACCATCAACAATATGGGAACCTGCTAAAGCATAAATAAACTCATTTCATTTTTGGCATACACCATCACTACTATGGGAAATTGCTAGGGATAAAAAACCATATAACTAATGTTATAGAATACACCATCACACAATATGGAAAAGGCTATAACATCATTACTCATTTCATTTTTAGCATACACCATCACAAATATGGAAAATTGCTAGAGATGAAAAACCACATAACCAATGTTACAGAATACACCATCACATAATATGGAAAAGGTTGTAACATCATCATACGTTCATCATTTCCAAGCATGTACCATCATACATATGGGAAATGCTAGAAACATTAACATGACCAATACAACCTATCAACCTCTTTGACCCTTCTTCCCTTTTGGGGAGAACTACATTGGCCTTAGGCCCTCGCATGGGCTATGTAGGCAGCACTCAGTTGACACAGAGTCTCCTGAGGTTAGCTCGGCCATTCGTTGGTTCATCTACCTGACGGACCAACTATATAACCTTTAACCATGACCTAACCTAGCCAAAACTAATCCATAACCTACCCTCTTCTTCCATTTTGGGGAGAACTACATTGGCTTGAGGCCCTTAAAACAGGGGCTATGTAGGCAGCACTCAGTTGACAATAAAGACTTCTGGGGTTAGCTTGGCCATTCACCCATTCGTCTCCCTAATGACGTCGGCCATTTGTTCGTTCATCTACCTGATGGACAAACCATATGGAAAAATGGGCAAAGGGCTAAAAATAGCCCTTTTACTCATTCTCCAGCCACCGACGTCAGTCAACTGTCGACCGACACCAGTGGGATCACCGACGTCAGTTTATTAAACTAAGTTCTAACCTCTAATCTAGACTCTCTAATCATGGATCCAAAAATTGCTAATCTCTAATTGAATCTCTCTCTCTTGAATCTGGAAGGACAGTTCTCTCTGGGAGGAATCACTAGACTCTCTAATCGTGAATCCAATCTCTCAGTCTCTCTCCCCCAGGAATCTAATCTCTCTCTAGATCTCTCCCTCAGACTCTTGGATGTGGATGTGCACACTTTGAGACCAAGCATCAGACTTCAACTTTCGCTCTCCAAGCTATAGAAACTCTGTAGAATCACTCCAGACATTGGATTGGAAACATTACACGAGATCTTTGACATCAGCCACAACCAGAGCTAAGTATTCTTCTGTCTTATTTTAGTATTTAGAATACATTAGTAATTAGTTTCTATTTACTATTTCTAAATACTATCAACCAGACCTGACTTCTTCCTGGAGAGGCTGAAAAGCCTTCCCCATATCTTTATCCTCTTTACACACCAACCTTCTACCTTTGTCCCTTCTCAGACCCTATTCACTGTCTTGCAAACCTACACAGACCGTTAAGCTTGTAGAACCTTCTATCGACCACAGACATAATCCAAAACCCATCTAAGGCTCATTGCCCTAACTGACATCGACCACAACCCCTACCGACATCGGTAACATAATCGACATCGGCATATTGATCAACTGATGCCAGCAGGACTATTGACGTCGGTGACTGTGACAGACTAACAATAGAGAATAGGTACGCGTTATCTACTTTCTCTTTCTTAGTCTTTCATTATTTCTCTTTATATGACACTCTTTTTATCAAAATAGTGGACTGTCATCCCTTAAGGAAGTTTTTACGCTTCCGGGATCGAGCATATTGCTTGGCAGTCCACCTTATCTTTATCTAACATTCTCTTTATTTGAGTCTTATTCTTATCTATAGGTGTCTTCCTCCACAGCCAAAGAGGAGCTCCTACAACATCTAGATACGATGCACAACTTAATTTGGGTAACGTACAAATCCCTGACCCTTTATCTTTAGTTTCTTCTTCTTCTAAATATAAATAGCAAAAAATGTAGAGAAACAGATGCATCCATCAGTAGAGATGGGTGCATTTGAGATATGGGCAGGACAAGCCTTAGTAGAAGAGAGAGTTGTGCATCTAGATACAGTGATTTAGATGACATAGGCACATACAACAACCCTAACCTAGTAGGTATAGGCACAAGCATAGGTAGCATACCTATAAGGACAAGTAGAGAGACTGAGATATTAGATGGCCTCCTTATACCATACTATTCAAATGAGTTAGATTGAAGCCTCAATAGGTAGCATGGCTATGCCATGAGATAAATAAGATGGAGCCTAATCATAGAGCTAGAGTAATGTTTATGATTGTATTTGTTGTATCAAGATGTGTGTGTGTGTGTGTGTGTGTGTGTGTGTGTGTGTGTGTGTGTGATGTATCATTTTGGCATATTGATGTTGATTATGTATGGTGTCATCATTATGGTTATGGTTTTGGATGCTTTGGATATATTTATTTCTAGCACATGTATTAGCTATTTTTTGTATATGCTACAGGAAATATATGATATCTATTTTCTTTTCTAGCATTATGAAAAACACATGCATGGTTAAAAATAAATAGGCAAAAAGACTTGGTAAAATATAATCAATAAAAAAAAATGTACTACACACTATTTCAAGTTTGTAAATGTGTAATAATAAAAAAATGACTAAATATAAAGAACCAAGGGATGGTATAACAAGATAGTAAAAAATAATTTGTTTTTAAAGCAAAGTGAAAGATTTTTGCTCCAAATTAAAACAAATAAAATCATACTAGATCACATTGGAAAGTATGAAAATAATGTAATAAAATGGAAGGTATGTAAAATAGCAAAAATGGTATAAAAATAAATGAATTAATTTAATCAATTATACTAAATCATGTTGGGAAGTATAAGAGAAAAACAAAATTGGAAAAAGATTAGTTTTAAATTTATCACACTAATTCAAGCTGGGAAGTATGAAAAATTCAAAAAATGGTTGGATTCTTACATGTACTCAAAACATAAGAAGATAAAAGTGAAAGAGAAATTAATTAAGCATAAAACACACTAAATCAAACTTGCAAGAATGACAATGAAATGTAACTTCATAATCAATCACATCTTATCTTATATTTTTCTCATGTAATTTTGTTTGTGACTTGTATTATTGGAAAATTTTATAATCAATGTTGGGTCCTATCCACAATTTTACACCGCAACTCACAAAGAGAACACCACTAGAGTGTAAAAATCAACACAATCAGATAATAAAATATGTGGGTAATAGGAAGGAAAAAGTTGTTAATTTGTGAGGAATGTTGGGTCCTATCTATGATTTTACAATACAACTCACAAATGAAATCCCAAGGGGAGTGATCAGTAGACAAAATAATATTTCTCAAGAATAATTTAGAGGGACATAGGGAGTGAAAAAAGGACTATAAAAATCAAGACTTAGGTGTCTTATGAGAATACCTTAGGAGACAAGAGGCATACTAAGGACATAGAAGACAACAAGTGACTAGTGACCATCAATGTGTAAATAAAACTTGTTCGTTATAGACACAAAGCTTTGTAGGTAAATAAGTGTGCTAATAAGATAAATTTATGAAGGTAGATTGGTATAGGGAAATATAAAATGGACCTAAATTCCCGTAATGTGTTTCCTATTCTTCAAGACCCATTAAAGAGTCATTTATCTACTGTAAAGATTGGGTACTTGCATGAGAAAGTAGGTAGCAATAAAATATTTTTTTATTCTCCCTTTTTAATCTATTGGCCTACCACACCCCAAAGGACCTCGACTCTACCATGAGGTTGATTATGGAGTTTGAGCTTCGACTAGAAGGAGATGTAGTTTGAATCATGTCTTTTAATGTGATTTCACTTTTAAGAATATTTTTGCCTTTTATATCATTGTCTTTTGTAAATGATTTGGATTTTAAATTTATATGGATTATAAATATTCCTCATCCATATATATTTTTAATAACCAAGCATGATAGATGTAGTGATACACACAAATAAGCTTTAGGCTATGGCTAAAGGAAGCTAAGTAACCAAAAATAAAGACTGACTAGGACACTTAGGCTTAACCATGAACTAACATGTGATCTCAAGTCTCAACCATGTATATGCTTAGTTTGTAAAAAAGGAAGGAGGTAAAAAGGAGATCCAAAGTGGACCTATGAAAGGAGAGTATAATGAGATGCATTATTTGCTAATTGATCACATGGTAAAGGGAGACAAGAACCAAAGGGAACAGGGTTTGTATAACCAAGTCACAATGATAATTATCTATGAAAAATAGAGATAAAAAAGTAATCATAAAGGAACAAGAAGAGATTTTTAATAAAAACTCAAGAAAGAAAGAGAAATCAATGATAAATAAAGATAATCATATCTGAATATGAATGACAATACAAGAAAGATATAGTACCAAAAAGTAAAGAATCACCATATAAGAAAAATATGAATTTGACATAGTTTCAAATGATATAATAGATAGATAAAAATAAAATTGAAGCACATGTCCAATAAAAATGTAAATGTAAAGGCACCATGCATGTGCTCATAAGTATTGATAAATCTACCCACACACATTATCCAAGACATCAGATAAATATCTATGAAGTTGGATACGAATTGTTGCTAATGTTTTGTCAATTTTCAATGAAAATTGGGAAAGACTTCTCTTCTAATCTCCTCAACTAAAAAAGTATGAATGTTCAAAGGATCATGCTGAGGAAAATTAGGTAAGGGATGTTTGGTAGAATGCATGGAAGTGGAATCTATGGGAGATGCAAGAATCACCGATGGAGAAGGATCCATAGGTGAGAGAAGGTCCACAGGTGAAGAAATAATGAGTGGAGGCATAGAAGGTGACAAATGGACCATAGGATGGGATGGAACCAATAGAGGTGGAGCTATGTGAGAAGGAGGAGCCTTATTATGGGAATGACCTATGGGAGGAATGGATGAAGGTCTGAGAATAACTATAAGGTGATCTTTAAGGTGGTGTTGAAAGATACGGCAATGATCAGTGCGATGGGTACCACATTGGTGGTATAGGCAATACACCTCACCATATTTAGGTATATATTCAAGTAAAACCTTTGGTGGAGTTGTGGCTTTGTCTAAGGAAAGAGAGGAAGGATGCAAAGTATCAATATACTATCACAACTAGTAATAATGGGTAGAAGAATGATTATCTATCCCATGTAAGAAATAGATACAATTGTCAGTGGTCTTAGAAGAAACACTCAAAAAAGGAGGTATAATCGGAATGGAAGAAGTTAGATAGGACTCATTGGCCTATTTGGTGGGAAATAGATCCATATTAGGCAAGGGAAACAAACTATTTATGGGATGACCATCATAATAATCCAAGGTATGAATATCAATGACACAAATAAGGATGACCTTGTCATCTAAGGAAGTGTGGTAAATAAAATGCTGAGTCTTGGTCAAGACTATGAGAATATCATCACAAAGAGGCTTGCAAGAATGAGTTTATAAGGAAGTAGGAAGTTATGAGATGAGATGAGGTGAGAGATTGGAAGTTTTGATCTTTGGGGTAATCTCATCAGGCTCATCATTATCAAAATATAATAGGTTAGGAGGAATGTTCTTAATGATTTTGGGATGTCCATTGTAACCTTGGGTTGAATTAATGAGAAAATTAAGATGCTAAGACTCATATAATAGAGTGTTAGGTAAAGTTTTAAGAGTAGTAATTTTGAAGACACCATAGTCTTGGAATTAATCAAAATTCCAAGGGTTAATGTCACCCTAAATCCTATAAATGGCTCCATTATGAGGGAATTTAATGTATTGGTAGGCAAAATAAGTAATAGCTCTCATATGGTGAGTCCATGGCCTACCAAACAAGATGTTATAATAAAAGGGAAAATTAAATATCATCACCTTCATATGAATGGTGATAGGTGGGAAAGTAATGGGAAGCCACACACAACCTAGAAGAGGCATTTGCCTTCTATCATATCCTTGGTAGGTGTTGCATGTAGACTTGAGATTGCATTTTGAGTATCCAAGCATCTTAATGAATTCAAGAGAAGAAATGTAGGTACCTGATCCCTCATCAACAAAATAATGTTTAACTTAGATATCACCTATTTAAACACTAATATATAGAGGATCACCTACACAAATTAAAATCTCATTGGGAATCATAGAAGCTATGGGAAATTTTAAGGAAAGAGAAGTGTCTATAGTTTCATCATTGTTGATAGACATATATTCACATTATTGTAATATACTATCCTCGGATCTAGATAAGGTTTCATCCTCTCCTATTAGGGGAGGATGAGGGACATTCTTCTCAAATAATAATTGTATAAGATGGTTTTTATGACATGGAGAAGTCTTCATAAGCTCAAGGAATGAAATCTAGGATGGGAGAATAGTGAGTTCTGTGATGGGATCCCACTCATCATAACCCATAAGAAGGTGTTTAGATATAGTTGCATAATGATTAAGGAGGTCCTCAAAAGGAAGAGCTGAAGTACATTGAAATTTATGTTGGTAAGAAGCATAAGGTTTTAAATAAGGTTGTAAATTATGTTGTGATAATGAAGTAGTTGGTTCAAGTTGATTTTTAGAATTGGTAAAAGTGTTAGTAGAAATTTTAGTATCATTAGTGTTAGAATATTATGGAAGAGTGGTAGAAATAGAAAATTAAGTGTTATCCAAGGGAGAATCAGAAATTTAATCATCAAAACTAATAAGGTCATCTTGCCCTAACTAATTTAAATGAGTTGGAGAAGAATCCTAGATAACACAATATGTTTTAGATGGAATGTAGATAGGTTGGGAATCAATAAAGGTAACCACCCTTTGCATATTAGACATGTTAACCACATTATCTTTAGAAGTGGGTTTAACAAGACTTTCTACATTATTAGTGTAAGGGGTGGCTTTGTCTTGATTGTCTTGAATAGGTTGGTGATTAAGAAGAGGGTCTTTGTAGATAGCCAAATGAGCATTGGCTTGGTTCAAGGCCTGAATTTTATCATGTGATTTATAATCTTTAAAATCAATTTCATAAGATAGTTTATGCTTTTAAATGATAAAATTGTGATCAAAATTAGGACTAAGAATAAATTCCATAGATAAATTACAAATTTGTCTACAGGTCTCATGAGAATGACCCCAACTAGCTTGAAACCAACAAAACTTGTTAGAATCATACCAATATTTCATAGGATGGGTAGGGTTAATATCTTGTGGAAGAGGCCCAGGTAGATGCTTAAGCAATTTAGCTAAGGATAGAGGTTTATGAACATTAATTTTATTTGGTGAAGATAAGTGAGGATTGGTATATTTTTGAGAACGAGGAGCTAGTTCTGATGAAGGGGAAGGAATGATAGTTTAAACATTGTGAGTAGTATCATAATAATTTATAACACCATCATTGGTAACATTGTGATTTTTGTTCTTAAGTAAGAGACAAAGACCCACAGAATGTTGGGGTGGCTCGAGTTGATGCATAAATAAATCTTATCATTTAGCTTAGTCAATAGCCTCCTCCAATGTATGTGGAGAGAGAGTGTGGACCTGATATTGAAGTTTAGGAAAAAGGGCAATGGTAAAGAGATGGAAAATATTATCATTGGCCATGTTATGTTCACATTTGTTTGATAAATTTTTCCACCTTTTAACAAAGGCTTGAGTAGTTTCATTTTCAAGTTATTTTCAATTTATGAAGTGGGCCAAAGTGTTTTTAGGAAGATCACTAGTTTGGAATTCTTGAACTAAAGCATTCACTAAATCTTCCAAACTTGTATTAGAAGGAGTTCTAAGTTGGTTGTACCAATCCAAGGTATTACCTATGAGAGTTTTGGCTAAGATTTTTTTAGTAGTAAAGGTGTTCAATTTGACCCAATCCTTATAAAGATTTCCAAATTTTTAAGATGAATGGTGGGATCAGTTGATCCATTATAAGAGATTGTAGGTGTGATACCTCCAATATGAATGTTATATATTTGAGTAGTGAGAGTTTCATTTTGGATATGCTTAATGATTTTTTGACCAAAGTGTTGTTCCCAAAATCTGTCACTCATTTTTGGGACAACATATGAACTATTTTGGTCTTGTAGGCCAAAATTCTCTCTTCCCTTCTCAAAAATTGTTTTGAGCATTCAAATTCTTCATTATTCAAGCTTTTTCAGTTAAGGGACTAGTAGGTTCAACAATTTCAATGACTTCAATAGGTGAGCTCTCTCAAAGAAATAAGTTCCCAATACTTAGGTGATTTTGAGGTAGGTTCAACGTCGAGGTTCAACCAAAAGGTTCGGCAAGCTTCAAACAAAGAATTGAACCATTGAACCATTGAACCCCACTTCTAAAATGGTTTAAAGGTTCAATAGGTTCAAAGGTTCAATGACATTAGCAAGCTTAAAGAATTAAGCGCTTTGACAAAAGTTCAAAGTTCAACTGCTTCGACAAGTTCAACGGCTTCAAAAGACTTAACGAAAAGAAGGAAGATTGAACCGTTGAACTGTTGAACCTTGAACCAAAAAGGTTCAAAGGTTCAACAAGATTGGTTTAATAAGATTATTTCAAATTAGTTGGTTTAAGCGGTCATTTGAATGAGAGAAACACAGTATTGAATCGTTGAACCATTGAACCAAAGTTGGTTCAATCAGTCCGTTCAATCGAACGGTTCAAAGGAGTCCTCCAAATCCCAAAGGGCAAGTTCCCTTACAGAGGGTAGTGACCAAAGGGAAAGTGCCCTTGTAGAGGACAGTGAACAAAAGGGAATAAAAATATATCCTTCAAAAAGTTTTTCCATGGCTAATTTTACAAAGGAAATCCTTCAGATAAAATGTTCGAAGGAATTCCTTCAAACATTTTGTCTGAAGGAATGATCAAAGGCCTGACAGAAAGTGGCTAAGGCAAAGGAAAGGTTTCCTTTGGAAAAAATGTCTGAAGAAATTCCTTCTGACATTTTGTTCAAAGGAATTGAAGAAAAAGACCACCCAAAGACCACCCTGAAGGACCCCGAAGGGGAGGTACCCTTGCGGGGGGGCTCTTAGAGACCAGGAAATAGACCTTCTCAAGGCCCAAAGGGACACCCTCCCTTTAAGAGATTCTAAAGACATAATGATGAAGGAATTATTAAGGGCCCATAGACATGATTCTATGGACTCTGTAGGCTAATTTCTATGGACTCTGTAGGTTGGTTTCTACAGACTCCTCAGCCTAGTTTCTATGAACTCTACAGTCTGGTTTCTATGGACTCCTTAGGCTAGTTTCTATAGAATCTATAGGCTTGGTTATATGGATTGGTTTTTATGGACTCTACAATCTTGATTTCTATGGACTCTATAGGGTTGGTTCTATGGACTAGTTTCTATGGACTCCAAAGGCATGTTTTTATGAACTCTGCAGGCTGTTTTCTACGGACTCTGCAGGCCTGTTTCTACAGACTCGAAAGACTTAGAGAAAACAAAGGCTTCTAAGAAAGAGGATAGACTATTGAAACTTAAACCAAAATGGGTTCAAAGGTTTAACAGGTTTAAAGGTTCAATGGGTTTAAACGTTCAAAGAAAGATCTGAGCAAAGGAAAGAAGTGGAAGATTCCAGAGACCAGTTCAAAGAGATGGTTCAAGCGAATGAACCAAAGAAGTGACGGAACTAAGGAGTTGATAAGGCCACCTAAACTATTGAACCAGTGACCAATGAAATCCCCATGGATGTCAAATTTTGGGTAATGAAATATCCATTGATTTTCAAATGTGGTGAGGAACCTAAAAACAAACTCAGTGACCAGCCGAAGAGGGAGCTGAAAGAGCCAGCAAAAAGGGAAAAGATACCCTGAGAGCTCAAATTACAACAAGAAAGAGGGAAAGATCAGAAATATCTACGTAGGAGTTATTTCTAGTAGGTGGAATAGTTCACCAAGTAGACATCTGATCTCGTAAGCATTAAAATATGTAGCCTATTTTTCTCCCTTGGAATAAAAGTGAGGGGATATTTATGTACATATTTGGAGAATGACCAGACAACCTAGGCTAAAGAGAAGACATTTTGAGATGAATCGACATGCCATATTTAAGGTAGACACCCTATCCCAACATGGCCTTCTTTGACTAAACTAAAAACACATTCAAGGCATTGAATGCAGCATGGGTCGTGCTAGGTCTTCCTTCGCTGATATATATTATAATCTCCTATTTTATGTAGAGGAGATCTCTCTGTTATAGAAGCAAAACTCTACCAAAATTATGAGGCAATCACTAAAACTTTGAGCTCAAATTGTTAATCATATTTCTTTGTTTGAATGAGAAAGCAAGTTACTTCAGACTTTGTGTTGTAATAGCTTGTGTCATTTAGGATATTGTTCTTATGTCTGTTTCCTAAATGTGTTCTTGTCCATTTTATTGAAATAAGCAAAATTAGTGGAAATAATTAGGAACGTGCCCTAAAGCCAATTATAGAAAGACTTTGTGTTGTCACAATTGTCTTTAGTGTGTGTGTTTTTAGTTTGTTTCTATGTAAAGGATCTTGGAACAACTTTGTGCCCCCATTATCCTTCATATTTCACTTTTTGGCAGTTGAGGTGGAGACTTTGTGCTACACTTCATTCTATTGGTTACTACACCCTTGTTACCAGTTACTTGTCACCTATCAAAAAGAACTCATGTTGTTTGCTGCAAGACCACTTCTAAGAGAAGAGAAGTGCCTTTAGTGTTTTCACCTAGATTTCTCCTTTGTTTGTGAACATCATCTCTGAAAAAAGAGAGATGGATGGTGTTGTCCTACCCCTGAGTGTTATTTTCTACATATATATATAGTATATAGCTCTTCATATTTATAGGGAACCTCCCCTTGATGAGAGGAGAGATTTGTCCCCTTTTGATGTGGTAAACCTGCACATCTGGCCAATTAATCTCCCTTGCTGTGGTTGAAATGACCTATTTTGTTCATTAGTTAGCTAGTGACAAAATATTCACCCAATAGTTTTTTGAAAACTCCGCTGGGCGAGAACATGCAGTTTGAAGCCTCAAGTTTCAAGCTAAAGCAGGGTCAGTTCTTTTCCATTTTTATTCTACAATCTAGCAACTCCATACTATACTAGAAGCCAGAGAGCCCAAGGTGTTGTTGACCCTATTTTTGAGTTAGTGCAGTAGGGCAATTTCAATTTGTTTCCTCCACAACTTCAAGTTCAACGAACTAAGAGTCTTCCTCCTATCAACACCAGGTCACCATTACGAGGTAGAGCTTCTTTTTCTACTATTAGTAGAGCTTTACCTATACATACTCCACCTAGATTTGTTATCCCCACTTTCCATAATCAAATCATGGTGGTTCAAAACCCCTAGGGTAACTCTTCTGGCCCACTCAATTTAACTCCACCTCTACATGAGCTACCATACAATTCAAGGAAGAATTTCTCCAAATCCTTTGGTGATGGTAAAGTACATCTTGATGAGCACATTACAGCTTTCAGCATTGCTTGTGGCATGATAGGCATAGAGTATGAGGACGTAGTAGTCAAGCTATTTGTGGAAACATTGCAAGTTGGTGCTACAGACTAGTTCTATCATCTACAGGCCCAGACTATGACTGACTGGAACACTCTCAAAGCTAAGTTTGAAGCAAGGTTCAAGCCTGTAAAAGATGCACATGCCCTACTAGCCCAGCTCACACAAATGAAGAAAGAACCTCATGAACCTATGAGGAATTTCATAACAAAATTTGACAAGATGAGGAATAAGATGCCTAAGATTGCTCAGCCAACACCTGAGAACCTTAAATGATTCTTCATCAACTCATAGCTGCCTAAAGTGAGTTTTCTACTGAGACATGCTAGCCACATAGACCCTGATACTGCTCAAGATTTGGCTACTGAGGTGGAATATGACCTTATCTTGGCAAGAAAGATAAGGAGAGATCCTAACAGAGGTAAATCTTCTTCATCTTTTGAATATCCATCTACAAGGACCACTGATCCAATGGTGCAAAAGCTAGAAAATGAGTTGTTTGCTCTTAGAAAGCAAATGGTGCAAGGGATGTCATCTACCCCTTCATACAAAGATATACCAAGGAGGACATTCCCCAATCAGTCATACCAAGGTAATGCTGCCAGGAATCAAGGGCAGCCAAATCATCTTCCTCCCCCACAGGGGAAACTTGCTATTGAAGCACCTCCAACCAATTTAGCAGTTGGATATCTTGAAGTAGAATTAGATTTCTCCTTCTAGCTTGAGTTGAACCCAGAAGATGATGCTAATCTCTTCATATAGGGAGAAGAAGAATTAGCTGGTGACTCCAACATTAGTTTTCTGAATTACCAGGATGAACCCAGAAGTGAAGGTAAAATAGTTGATGGATCATACGTTGTATTCACTCAGTCTAAGAACCAGTCAGGCCAGCAAGCTAATAAATAAAAAATAGAGGAGTGACCTCAAATTTTAATTTCAATTGCCAAATGAGGAACCACTCTACCTTTTCAAGCAAAGGACTTGGTGTTCACTAAAAAATTAAGTACCCTAAATGTTTCTACACCTTCAACTTCACATATCAGTCTTTCCCCTCCTAAAAACTAGAAGGATGAACTCCCTTGCCCTGTTTATAATTCATTCCAGATGTTTGACATAGTCGACCATGTCAAGAAAACTAAAATTCAAATGTCTAAATTTGAATTCCTACAATCCAACCCTGAGCAGTTGGATAAGTTAGTGGAATATGTGAAGAATAAAACCGTCCCTACAGGACCAGCTGTTCCAAAGGTGACTCCCGCATCCACTCAAAATAACCTTATCATTGCTCTTCCTATTGCTCCCAGAAGGATTGAACCATTTTATGTCTCCCTATTGATAAATGGACACCAGCTAAACAATTATTATTCATTATGGTGTACCTTAATGATTTAATAGTCTTTTCCAAGCATCATCCTGATCATGTGCACCATTTACAACAAGTGCTAGAATAATGTCGCTAGAATGGCATTTCTCTAAATCCTAAGAAGTCTATTTTTGGAGTAATAGAAGGGAAACTTCTTGAACACATTATATCCCGAGAAGGCATAAAAATTGACTCAAAAAGAGTTAAATCCATCAAGGAACTCACCCTACCCACAAGTAAGACTGCAGTTCATTCTTTCTTCAGAAAGGTGAATTTTTTATGAAGGTTTATCCCTGAGTTCACAGAGAAGACTCGCCATATTGTAAACATGATGAAGGGAAAGGCCACTTTTAGCTAGACTAAAGAAGGAAAATTGGCATTTTGAGACATTAAGATAGCTATTACCCATGCCCTAATTTTGGTTTGTCTAGATTATACCAAGGATTTCACTATATACAGTTATGCTTTTGATCACACACTTTCAGCAATTCTGGTTCAACAGAATGAAGGTGTAGAATCTCCCATATCTTTCATGAGTTGTCCTCTCAAAGCTCATGAGCTAAAGTATTCAAACATTGAGAAGCATGTTTATACAGTGGTAAAGGTAGTAAAGCACTTCCATTTTTACATCCTCAATTCACATGTTACTACCCTGGTTCTTGATACCACAGTCAAATCCATATTAACTCAGCAGGAGTTTGGAACCAAAAGGGGCAATTGGATTGCTAAAATCTAGGAGTTTGATCTCATTATCAAACCAATGAAGCTTGTATGAGGAAGGGGCCTCTGTCAATTGATTACTGACAACAGACTCAAAGAAGTTAGGCATGAAATAATAGAAGTGGAAGACACGCCAACAGTCCTATTTGTCTCCACCATGAATGAGTGGTATTCAAACATTGCTCATTTTATTACCTATGGTGAGTGTCCTACTTATCTCCCTCATAAAGAAAGGAGGACTGTTATATTGAAAGCTACCAATTTTGTCCTATGAGACAATGGCCTGTATAAGAGGAGCCTTGATGGAGTGTTCATTCACTACGTGGATAAAGAATAGCATAACCAACTCTTGAAGTCCTTCCATAATCTAGCTTGTGGAGGACATTTTTCTACTCCTATAACACCCATAAGATTCTATGAGTTAGATATTACTGGCCTAATTTGTTTCAAGCTGCGTATAAATGGGTACAAAGGTGTGAACTATGCTAATAGTTCATTGGAAGACCCAAGTTAGCTACTATACCTCTCAAGCCAGTGGTAATAGAAGAGCCATTTCAACAATGGGGAATCAATTTCATTGGTGTTGTAAACCCATCTTCAAGCGCTAGACATGATTATGTCCTCACAGCCATAGATTACTTCACCAAATAGGTGGAAGCAATTTCAACCAAGCATGTTACTTTAGAAGTAGTATGCAATTTCCTCAAGGAAAACATCATTTCTAGGTTTGGGGTCCCAACCAAGATCGTGACAGAAAATGCAACTTGTTTCTCTTCTCATGAGATCACTCATTTCTATTTTTATTATGGGACTACCCTCTCCCACTCCTTTGATTATTTTCCACAAGGGAATGGCCAAGCAGAATCAAGCAACAAAAACCTGGTGACCATCATCAGGAAGATATTGGATGACAACCAACAAACTTGGCATAAAGCATTGGTTGATACTTTATAGGCAGACAGAATTACACCCAAGAGAGTAATAGGTATGTCACCTTTCCAACTTCTGTATGGTCTCAATGCAGAGATACCAATCACCTTGGAATTGCCAGCACTAAAATTGGAAAAGGTGGTCAAAGATCAGACATATGAAAGCTACATTAATAAGAGGATCATGTGCTTAACTGAGCTGGATGAGCAGTGGTGGACCGAATTTCTATGCACCAAAGTCTGGTGAAGAAGCTCTTCGACCAAAAAGTGAAAAACTATGAGTTCTAGATTGGAGACCAAGTCTTGTTATGGGACAAGACAAGAGAACCAAAGGGAATGCATGGGAAATTTCATTCCCTATGGAGAGACCCGTATACTATCCATCAGCTCAATGGTGAAAATAGTTTCTTGTTGAAGTATCAAGATGGCACGCCCTTTTCTCTACCTCACAATGGGCAACATTTGAAGCACTTTAATTCTTGAATTATCATATAAGATTAGCTTGTACATATGTATAATTTTTGTATAGTCTTTAGTTTGTTTTGTGTTTATTTTTGTTTGTTTTTTGCACCTTTATTTTTGGGTAGAATGACTCCATAGCCCAATGGCATACTTGAAGGCACTAGAGATTTTGGTTTCTACTCCCCTCAGTTGTTTCAAAATTTCAACTGAAGAAAGTTCCCCAACTGGAGCCAGCTATTATTCCCAAAATTTGTCACTCATTTTTGGGACAACATATGAACTATTTTGGTCTTGTAGGCCAAAATTCTCTCTTCCCTTCTCAAAAATTGTTCTAAGTATTCAAATTCTTCATTATTCAATATTTTTCAGTTAAGGGACTAGCAGGTTTAATAGGTTCAATGACTTCAACAGGTGAGCTCTCTCAAAGAAACAAGTTCCCAACACTTAGGTGATTTCGAGGTAAGTTTAACGCCGAGGTTCAACCAACAGGTCCATCCGCAAGCTTCAAATAAAAAATTGAACCATTGAACCATTGAACCCCACTTCTAAAATATTTTAAAGGTTCAATGGGTTGAAAGGTTTAATGACATCAGCAAGCTTAAAGAGTTAAGCACTTTAGCAAAAGTTCAAAGTTCAACCGCTTCGACAAGTTTAACGGCTTCAAAAGACTTAACGAAAAGAAGGAAGATTGAACTGTTGAAACATTGAACCTTGAACCAAAAAGGTTCAAAGTTTCAACAAGATTAGTTCAATGAGATTGTTTCAAAATGGTTGGTTCAAGTGGTCAATTTAATGAGCAGAACACAGTATTGAACCATTGAACCGTTGAACCAAAGTTGGTTCAATTGGTTGATTCAATCAAATAGTTCAAAGGAGTCCACCAAATCCCAAAGGGTAAGTGCCCTTGTGGAGGGTAGTGATCAAAGGGCAAGTGCCCTTATGAAGGGTAGTGAATGAAAGGGAACAAAAAGATATCCTTCAGAAATTTTTTCTACGGATAATTTTACAAGGGAAATCCTTCAGACATTTTGTTTGAAGGAATGATCAAAGGCCCAATGGAAAGTGGATAAGGCAAAGGAAAGGTTTCCTTTAGACAAAATGTTCAAAAGAATTTAGGAATTGAAGAATAAAACCACCCGAAGACCACCTTGAAGGACCTCAAAGGACCTTGAAGGGCAGGTACCCTTGCGGGGGGGCTCTTAATGACTAGGAAATGACCTTCTCAAGGCCTAAAGGGACACCTTCCCTTTAGGAGGTTCCAAAGACATTAAGCCAAAGGAATGATCAAAGGCCCATAGACATGATTCTATGGACTCTATAGGGTTATTTCTATGGACTCTGTAGGTTGGTTTCTATGAACTCCTTAGGTTAGTTTCTACGCACTCTATAGGCTGGTTTTTACAGACTCCTCAAGCTAGTTTCTATGAACTCTGTAGGCTTGGTTCTATAGACTAGTTTCTATGGACTCTGTAGGCTTGATTTCTATAGACTCTATAGGCTTATTTCTATGGACTAGTTTCTATAGACTCCAAAGATGTGTTTCTATGAACTCTGTTGGCTAGTTTCTATGGACTCTGTAGGCCTATTTCTATGGACTCAAAAGACTTAGAGAAAACAAAGGCTTCTAAGAAAGAGAATGAACCATTGAACCTTGAACCAAAATGGTTTCAAAGGTTCAATGGGTTCAAAGGTTTAAAGAAAGCTCTGAGCAAAAGAAAGAAGCAGCAAATTCTAGAGACCAGTTCAAAGAGATGATTCAAGTGAATGAACCAAGAAAGTTAATGAACCAAAGAAGTGACAGAACCAAGGAGCTGAGAAGGCCACCTAAACCATTGAACTAGTGACTAATGATGTCCTTGTAGATGTCAAATTTTGGGTAATGAAATATCCATTGATTTTAAAATATGGTGAGGAACCTAAAAACAAACTCTGCGACCAGCTGAAGAGGGAGCTAAAAGAGCCAACTGAAAGGGAAAAGATAGCTTGAGAGCTCAAATTGCAATAAGAAAGAGGGAAAGATCATAAATATCTATGTAGGAGTTATTTCTAGTAGGTGGAACAGTCCACCAAGTAGACATCTGAGCTCGTAAGCATTAAAATATGTGGCCTATTTTTCTCCCTTGGAATAAAAGTGAGGGGATAGTCATGTACATATTTGGAGAATGACCAAACAACCCAAGCTAAAGAGAAGACAATTTGAGATGAATTGACATGCCACAATTAAGGTAGACACCCTGTTCTAACATGGCCCTCTTTGACTAAATTGAAAATGCATTCAAGGCATTGAATGCAGCATGGGTTGTGCCATGAAAGAAAGCACCAGGTCTTCCTTGGCTACTATATATTTTAATCTCCTATTTTATGTAGAGGAGATCTCTCTATTATAGAAGTAAAACTCTACCAAAATTGTGAGGTGATCACTAAATCTTTGAGCTCATATTGTTAATCATATTTCTTTGTTTGAATGAGAAAGCAAGTTACTTCAGACTTTGTGTTGTAATAGCTTGTGTCATTTAGGAGATTGATCTTATGTTTGTTTCCTGAATGCATTCTTGTCCATTTTATTGAAATAAGTAGAACTAGTGGAAATAATCAGGAAGGTGTCCTGAAGCCAAATGTGGAGAGATTTTGTGTTGTCACAATTGTCTTTAGTGTGTGTGTTTTTAGTTTGTTTCTGTGTAAAGGATATTGGAATGACTTTGTGCCCCCATTATCCTTCGTATTTCACTCTTTGGCAGTTGAGGTGGAGACTTTGTGCTACACTTCATTCTACTAGTTACTGCACCCTTGTTACCAGTTACTTGTCACCTATCAGAAATAACTCTTGTTGTCTGCTGCAAGACTACTTTTGAAAGAAGAGAAGTGCCTTTAGTGTTTTCACCTATATTTCTCCTTTGTTTGTGAACATCATCTCTGAAAAAAGAGAGATGGATGGTGTTGTCCTACCCTTGAGTGTTATTTTCTACATATATATATATATATATATATATAGCTCCTCATATTTATAGGGAACCTCCCCTTGATGAGAGGAGATATTTATCCCCTTTTGATGTGGTAAACCTACACATCTGGCTGACCGATCTCCCTTGCTGTGGTTGAAATGACCTATTTTATTCATCAGTTAGCTAGTGACAAAATATTCACCCAACACAAAGGAGGTTAAGGAATGAGATTTCCTTGATAATCTTTAAGAGGAGGAGGGGGAACATTCTGGTTATGTGTGCCTGAAGCCATTGGTTGAGGATGATATTGAAGATGAAGAACTTGGTTTTACATTATCATCATTTGATTTGTGTTGTGAGCTGGAAAAGTATTCATTTGATTGAGTGTTTGTAATAATAGTTTATATGTTTGAGTATCATTGTTAGAAACATTAGATTTGGTATTAGTGGCTTGAGCACCACTATTGGTGTTGATAGGAACTTGAAAGGAATTATGAAAATGTGAGGCACTAGTGGAAAAATTTACTTGTGTAGCAAAAGATGAAGTAGTGAATGGTTGAGAAGAAGAATCACTAGTAGCATGATTACTTTGGGTAGAAAATGATGCACTATGGAAGGATTAAGGATAGTGGATCTTATGAGAGGCCTACTAGATGAAGAACCTACCATGTTAATAAATTTACTAGGCATGGAGGTGGAAAAACTAAGAGAAGAAGAGGTCATGGTATGAGAAGGGGTCAAAATCGAAGGAAGAGGCTAAGAATCAAATAAAGTGGTACCCCCAAATCCAGTTGAGAATGTAGGAGTAAGCGAATGAGGCCCTTCAACTTGACCATTAATCATAATATTGTAAATGGTAGAAGGATCCTTTCCTTGATTTTGAGGAAATTAAGAGATAAAGAAGAGAATTTAGGGGGCATACTCTAATTTGGGTTAGTATTCTAATGAGAAGAGAGGATTACACTAAGAGGAAGTATTCAGAGGGATCCCATAGTTCATTATGTCAATGGTAATATGAATATTACTAGCATCCAAGAGAGGATCCCTACTCAATAATGGGAGACCCTATGATAGTTGGTAAAATTTATCATGTTTGTTGACTGTAACTCAGTGTTGTCATCAAGTATAAATTCCATGATGAAGGGAAAGAAAGAGAGATGAGAAAGCAAGAAAATAGGAAACCATAGAAACTATACAAGGTCAATCGGGTTGATCCAATATAGTGAACAGAGATTGGAAAAAGAGAAAATTGGGTTTACAAACTATACAAGATCAACTGGGTCTATCCAGTACAGTGAATAGAGGTTGGAAAAAGCTACAGGGTTGACTAGGTTGACCTAGTATAGTATAAATGGAAAGTTTAATAAGCTTGTAACAGATTTGTGAACTGAAATAAGATAAATTTTACAAGTAATTTAGAAAAGAAATGATAGAAAGGAAATAAATAGTTAATTGTTTTAACTCTGGCTAATCTAATTGAATCACATAGCATAAAACCTTGCTCCAACAGTGGCTAATGTAAGTTTTTTTAATACAAAATTTAATTAAACAAAGAGAAATCAATCAACTTGGGAAAGTAAATAGCTAACTAATTGGTCAATTTGTATGTTAATTATATTATTAAGATTTTAAATGTGATGGGAAGTTGGCAGCCAAGGAACTAGAATGGCAATCTAAGGATGGTTTCAAGCAGTTTAAGCTAAAAGAGACTATAGTGGCAATGATACAAGCTTGGTATTAGGTCCTACCCCCTCACTTCACACATCATAGTGATAAGGGTGTCAGGTACATATCCAAAATATACCATTAACCATGCTTTATACTTGACCAAAGTATCAAGTCAGCTTTCCTCTTGGTGATTAAATCCAAGTATGTTGGCCTTGGGTAGATAAACGTTAAAATGCTTATTTGAATTTTATGATTTGGTCATGTATGCATAAAATAAAAAATAGTGAAACTAAATTATTAATTGAAAAGCACATAATTAAGCTATGTGATCTATTATAAGTATGAAAGCAATAAGAAAATAAAGTATGAACTAATTACTAGCATATAAGGTTCATTCCAACTTTGAAACAAGGTACAATTTTGATATATTCAATAGTGTATGCACAAAATAAAAAACAAGATCAATAGGGTCAAACCTATATTGTGGAAGCAAAGTCTAAAAATGAATAGGGTCAGCAGAGTTGACCCAATTATCCAGACAGTGCACATAACATAGAACTGAGTCGGTAGAGTCGATCCAATTGAATGTGCAAGGGCAATTTTAAAGACTACAAAATATGAAAGGAAAGATCATAAATAAATATATAGAGAGATATAAAAGAACCTTAGTGGATTAGAGATGTAGATAATGAATATATTTATTCAATAACATTGATATATGATTGTAAATTTTGCTAACTAGGTCGAATGGATTGATCAAGTTTTATAGAAACTTGCTGCTAAGTGCCTAAAATATATAGGGTTGATTGGATTAGCCTAGTATACTAAAATTGATGTCTAAAAAATTATAGGGTTGACTGGGTCAACCTAGTATTTTGGATTAGATGTTTGGAATTCTGAAAACATGTATTGGGTCGACATGGTTGATCCAATAGCCTGTACCTAAATACCTTTGCATAAAAGTTAGATATTGGGTCAATAGATTTGATCTGGTAGGGTAAATATATGATAAAAATAATGATGAAAGAATGAAATAAATGAAAATAAGGTAAATAAATATTGAAAGGGTTAGTTTGCATCAGGTTCACTAGAATGTATGTAATCAAAAATGCATCATGTCTATAAATAAGTCCTGGCTCAAGAATATAGAGCATACCTACACTTCCAAATGGGAATACATTTGTTAAGCAGGGGCATGACCAATATGGAGATCCACTAGACCTAATTATGGGATCACTTGTCAAAATACACCATGTTAGGAAGGGTTCTAAAGCCTACAGTCTAATACAATCATGAAACAACCGTAAAAGAGTCCTCGGTTTAATAGTCAATCTATTCTAATAAACAAGAAAGTAAATCTAATCTAGTGCACACCAAAGCCTATGGAATGAAGTGGGGGTTAGAAACAAAACAAACTACACTAAACATTCATAGAAGACATATACTCATGTCAATGTATACATAATCTTAATGCATGGGAGAGAAGCATAGATACATTATCTATCTACTCTTACAAAGGAGAAATAAAGTTAGGAATACTTATTGTTAGCCAATTTTCACACCCTTTTTTACACCTTTCATTCTGGTTAAGTGCAACATTCTTAATTGGTTTATCCCCAAAGAAAAGTGTCAATTGTTATTTCCTTATGAAGCCTTTATTTGGTCTTTTTGAAAGTATTTTTTGTATTTTTTTGCTCAAGTGTTATTTCTTTCAACAAGGTTTTGCTTCAGGTTTTTTGTCTAAATCTCAAAGGAATTGTTTTAGACTTTTTATTCGAAACAAAAAGTCTAAAGGAATTGGTCCATTTCAAGTTTTTTTAAGGGTCACTTGCAAGATTATCGAAGGGTATTTTCTCATGGAAGTGTCCTTTGCAAAAAATCTGAAGGGTACATTTCAAGATTTTCGAAAGGCATTCAAGATTTGCAAAGTCTTGCACTTTTCTGAAGGAATTGGCTTAAACAATTTTTTTGAAGGAATTGTTTTGGACTTGTTGTTTGAAACAATCTTTTTGAAGGGTCATTTCTCAAACAAAGGAATGTTTTCAATATTTTTGAAGGGACAATTTCAGAAATTTTGAAGGGTCTTTTTCTCATGAAAGTCTCTATTTCAAGTTTACTGAAGGGCATGTTCAAAAATGAAGTGGCACTTGCAAAGGATCTGAGTGAGTTTTTTCAAAGAAAAGGTCCAAGGTAGGAAGGAATTGTTTCAGACATTTTATCCAAAATAATATTTTCAAAGGGACATTTCAAGAATATCAAAGGGCATGTTTAGGCATTTGAAGAGGTGAAATGAAAATGTTGAAGGGTTATTCTTGACAAAAGTGTCCTTCAAAAAAAGTCTGAAGGGACACTTGCAAAAAGTTTGAAAGAAAGATTATTTCAGAGAAAAGAGAAGGGGCCTGAGAGGTTAATTATTTCAGATAAAAGGGTCCACATGAATATTGTTTAGGAAGATGCTGAAGAAAAGGTCCAAGAAAATTCCAAAAAGGAAGAGGCCTAGTAAAATGATAGCTATATGGACATCAACTTCAAGATGATGAGCTAGTCGGTGTTTAAACAGTGGGTCTCAAGTAGATGCAAATGAGGCCCATTTCACCATCGATCAAATCATGATCCATATCATTTTTTGATGGCCAATCAAAGGAATAATTGGTTTTACATGTAGACTCCAAGTGATGCCCCTCCAAAGCCAATAGTATGAAAGTGACTCTTCCCTATATTGTTGCATACCTCAGCAATCTAGTGAGAAGTTAGAATCAAGACAAATCTACAACAAGTGGACTCTCATTTGTATAAATTATTCATTTCATTACTCAACTCAAAAATATCTTTTTTTTATAGTGCAACTATTGGGGAAGCATCTTTGAGATATCAAGCTAGCTGTGTAACCACTTGAGGTGACATGGATCAATCGAATGGCCCAAATGAGCATCATTTATAAAGATAGTTGAAACTAAAGATGGAGACTCCTAAAAGATTAATTCCTCTTTATGGTACCAAAGGCCTCCTCCTCTCACTCCCTTCTTACTATAAATATAGCCCTTGGGGTAGTGTAAAAACAACCACATAGTGTATGGTGAAGCCCTACTGGATTGATGTCATATTTTGCCTTTAAGCATTAGGTATCAGTATGTTTCTTTCAAGTTTTTTAAATAATTGTTTGGGTATGTAAGAGATGTATAGTGACAGTAAGTGATGATTTTCCATCATTTTATCCTTTATCCTTCATGCTTGAGTAAACTTTCTTAGTCTAACAGGTCATATAGAGTGTGTTCAAGTGTGTTGAATTGTTGTAAGTGTATAACTATTCTTGGAATGTGAAATTCGACTTTCAGTTCATTTGCCTTATGTAATTTCATAGATCTCATATCTATACTAAAATACTTGTGTTATAAATCCTTAGAGCTTGGGAATGGTCTGTGTATTTTGTTGTATTTTGCACTAGAATATGATATTCATGTGGAAGATAATCTTGGTGTATCACCACTCTTAGAGTAGGTTTTATTTTTATATAATCTCTAACTCTTTTCCTTTTAAGAAAGCTAGTTTAAACAGAAGTTATTCTATAGAGATACATTTAGGGAATTATCCCTTTAAATTTACAGGTTCATTTCCTCTATAAGCATACCCATATGCTTGGAAATGTTCCAATGTTGCCCAAATATGGAAGAGGATTGAACACTCTCGTTTAGGGTGCCAAGATTTAGAGATAACACTTCCCTTTGAAGATGAACCTACCAAGCCTCAATCTCTCCCTTAGCCTAGGTGCTTCATAAGATATTTTTATGGTATGTAAGGATAACAAAGACAAATCATCTCTAGGCTACACAACCTATCTATGCATCCAAAAGACTTCTCCATGAGACAAGATCCATATCTCCAAAGAAAGTATGGAACCCTAAGCTTTATTCCTCAAGTATAATGGTCAATAAGTAGATGTTCATTCACACTTATTATTCTTTGATTCTCTTATTATAAATGGTTGGAAATGAAATTATATAGATAGGTAGATCTTTCCCTAAATCCTTTCAAATATGTCAGTTGTACAGGGTCAACCCAGTTGACATTATATGTTTTTGAGAGATAATTCACTAGGTCTCAAGCTAGGTCGACTGAAGGACTAATAAAGCTCCTAATAAAAAATACCCCTGAAAAGTATAGGGTCAACCCATTCGACCTTGTACAGTAATTAGAGGCTGAAAACTATATAGGGTCAACCTAGTTAACCTAGTATAATCAACTGGTGAAAGGGGGTCAAGGCAAGAGCAAGGAGGATAAAGCATGGAAAATGACTAGACTGGGTAAGGCTGAGAAGAACAAGCTCAGGGTAAATGGTTTTAGGAGAAAATTATGTAGATGGAAAGTGGTAAAAGGGATAATAATCTTATGAAGCACCAATGGTGTACCCACCCCTTTTTTGGTACACCCCTTAAAGCATGTACTCAGAGAGATTGAGACTAGATAGGTTCCTGTAAGATACAAAGTGTCAGTAATCGATAAAAGATTGAAAATATTATGTGTATATAAAATGGACTAGTTTAATGTAAAAATAATAATTTGATAAAAATAATTAAGAGGATGTTTTAAAAGAATCCTACGAATTGGCATAACATCTTAAAATTTGCATTGTGAATTGATAGTTTTAGAACTAAAGCAACTTTAGGTGCTTCTCCCTAGCACTTACTTTATGGTGAAGACCTCATTTTTATAGTTAACTTAAGGATTCCTACCTTGCATTTTATGACTAATTATTTTAGAGTAGATGAAAAACATGAACTTGGGTGAAAAACATGTTGCAGCCTTATATTTTTATAAATACTAAGGGATTGTCAAACATTGATTTGACAAATGATCTAAATCAAAGGCATTTTTGGTCTCAAACCTTGTCTTATGTGGGATAAGGCCCATGAACAAAAGGGATAACATAAAAAATTAAATTTCTTATAGCTAGGTCCCTATCTATTTTTAGAAATCTTGGGTGGGAATGTTTTATGCCTAAGGTGTCTAACTAGTGAGGATGTCTCATTTCCCATCAATAAACAAATCCTCAAACACTACTTCTAGGCCTAAATTACATTGGAATACCCTATAAATACTTTCTTATTTATTTATACTTTATTGTTTACTTTTCTTCTTGCCCCTGGATTTAGTTTAGGTTTGTTTTTATTGTTTTGCTTTTCAGTGCTTGGTTCATCCATGTGGTATTGGTTTTTGAGTTGAACCTGTTATTTTGACCTAAGGGTTCTTTTAATTTTTCAACATTTGATAAATGAGTTGCTTGTATGTAAGCATCACCAATGACATAGTTATGAGTGAATGTGATTATTCTTATCTGAATACTTTCAAAAATTGATGTGTTTTCCTTATATTTTTAGAATGTTGAAGGCCAATGATTCGAAACAAAACATGTGGATTTAGAAAGGCATATTTGTATTATTTAAAAACCATCAAATGCACTAAGTGGAATATCTAAAGAGAAAATGATACATTATTTTAATAATTATTTATATTATTAATCATGACCATTCTACTTTTTTCATCAAACCCATGGTTTGGTCCCCAACCCTCCATGGATGGAAAAGTAAAATCTCTTTTAAAATAAGTTGGACTAAAATGCAAAAGTTAGAAACCATCCTCGAAAGGGTGATTTTGGAAACCTCCACCATAGGCTTTCCATCCTGATTAGAAATGGATTAAGGCCTTTAAAAGGGACTAGATGTATCTCTATCAGGACTATGAATGTCTAACTGGCAATAGAGAAATACCTATGTCATTCCCCCTTAAGCCAAATTAAAAAATATTTCCCCTTTCATATTTTCTTATCATTTAGGAAAATTTAATTTATTGTGAGTACACTTAAGGTAATTTCACTAATCACATAGCTCACACACTAATAGTCTTTAGGCATAATTATAGCTTAGTATGTCATGTGTTAGATCAGAATTTGTGCATTCATATTTTGATTTAACTTTATAAGATGGCTTGTAGCTAATGTTTGTGTTTGGATCAGAACTTGAGATTATAAATTCTTGAGATACTTAGGATTATCTCCTAGTAGGATTTACCATCTGTTCTATTAATTGCAAAACACATCTCATTTTTAGTCTAAAAAAAGGGACCCTCTGTTTGCTTTAGAGTATAGTGTATTTCTTTGGTTAACCAAGTCTGCATGATAGTGTTTCATTTAAATACTTGGTTTGGAGTGAAATCATGTTTGGAACTATTGGATTGTTGAATTTTCTTAAGTCTTATCAATCTTAGCATTACTAAGTCATGTTTTATGTTGCCTCAAATTTCTCCTTTTGGAGTGTTTGAATTGGACTTATGTTGGTTAATCTAGCTATTATGGAGTGACTGTATCCCTCCTTTTGGCTAATTTAGTCCATAATTATTTATTTCATGGTAAAATGACTAGGATGTTTATAATGTTTTACTCTCTAACTTAGTAAATTTTCAATATTTTAGACTTGTCTTATAATTAGCAAAGGTTGTGATGAAAGAGCTTTTGCCTATTTACCAAATTTGGTTCCTTGTAGGGTCTATTTGTATTTTTACTTTTATTTAAATTTGTCAAAGTGTTTTCATTATTTTAATTTTTACTTAGACAATTTTCAATAAAATAGATGAACCTGGTTTTAAACTAGCAAAATGGGCTTCTTGTTATGTTAAGTTTATGTGCTTTCATGCTTTCATTCGGTTTTTATACGTAGTCATTTTTTGGATTTTGCCTTAGACATTTATTTTTAACGAGTTCTAGCCTCAAATATAAATCACTTCTTCTTAAATTCTATCTAGCATGGGATAAATTGACCTCTCTATTATTTTACCATATTCAAATATACAATAATGTTATAATATGATAAATAGAATAATAAAACAATAATACAAGTAAAAATTTAACTTCAAATTACATTTGTTATTGCCCAAGTCCTAAATTAACCAAAAATCATAAAATAAAATGAAAAAGTACAGGGGAAAAGAGAAGATAAGGTGTCCTATTACCATAAATTCGAATATGCAAATGCTTGATTAAGCCAATCCTTTGAAACCAATGCTCGACTAAGCTAGAACTGGCACAATTGTAGCTAAGAGGATGGTGCAAGAGTCTAGGGAAGAAGTGACTGAGGGTTGTAGAGGATATAACCACCATATAAAATGCATAGAAAATGAACAAGAAACTAAATAACACTCAAGATATCAAGATAAAGCTTTTTTATTAATCAATGTTAGGATTCAAAATCAACCACTCAGCTACAAACTCAAATGGCATAACAACAAAGACTAAAATAGGGAGAAATTACACTAGGAAAACTATAAAATATTTCCACTGATCCACTCACCCAGAGGATCCTCATTGTGTATGGATTCACACGAGATGATACCACACAGAGAGTTTAAAGCTTTCAAGTAGTTTTTAAATGCTTAAGTCTAGTAGAGTAGTGAAAGGGTACCACATGGCTCTGGGAATCCTTTGAATATATCATCTAAGTGTTGAAAGCTTATTCAAATGGGTTGAGGATGTCAGGAGTTATAAAATACTATCGCATGGTGTTAAAATTTATTTGGGTACCTAAGGGAAATGAAAAAAAATAACACAGTCAGTAATATTTGAAATTTTAAAAGTAAAGGGTTAGGGATTTTCAAATGAAAAATGGCCCCTTATATGGAATGGTCACACATCAACCCATTGAGTAAAGGTTGGTATTATTAAGACCTGATATATTTAGACCTTGGGGAAGTATTTTCTTCATGGGACTTTATTCCTTTCAAGAGAGGTAGAGCCTATCAAATCCTTCCTAATTGTTATTATGTCAAAAATACCACCAATATAAGTTTGAGTCCCTTATCACTATAAATTTTTCACATTCGTTCTTCCATAATAGCATCATCCTATGAAAAGGCTCAACTAGCTCTAAGTTTAGTGAGGAGAAATAAAATGTGTGGATGAATTTGTCTCTCAATGTCCTTTAATCTATAGTTTCTTAGTTTGTCTAGTTTATGATATAGAATGCATGAACCCAAGTCTTCAAGGTTCCAAAAAAACATGGACCAACATTTTAATAAAGACACAAGGTATACTCTACATCCAAACTTCCTTGCATCTATGAAAGCATTCCCTTAGATTATAATCTCTACCATAAGATTTCAATCCATTTGTGTTATGGTGATTTAATCTAGCATAAATAAACTCCTCAACCAAAATGGGGAGGTTTGGCCTATGTGTTTCCCACCATTACATAATAGTACTTCTTCAGGTGTAGACTAAAATAGTTCAACACTCATTTTATTGTGGCATGCATCCTTCCATGACATCAAAGAACATTGTAGGATATTCATATCCCTCATTATAAGGAAGCATATTTTTTTAACTTTTTCTTAATTGGAAGATATGCTTCACTTTCTAGGTAATGTGCATGTAGTCATATAAAATGTCACTTAATTGTAATAAGTTTTCTTTAAGGCCACCCATCCTTAGCTTAGCCCTAGACATATCTTGGGGCCTCTTTCAACACTTATCTAGATTTTGTTTGGGCATTACACATCCATAAACATCTCAAAATTAGTCCTAGACCCTCTCCTAGGGATCTAGGCCCCTAGTGCCTTAGGTTCTGCCACCTAGGCACTAGCATTATATTTTGAACACTAGCACCCCATGATAGTGTCCTATTTTTAATGCTAATGTACCATGCCTAATTTCAACCCCAATGGATATCTTTTCAATTCTTAAGACACCTAGGGTTATCTTAAACCTATTTCAAACCTTGCACAAAAACCAAATCAATATAAATACATGACTTTTATCGATTTATACACTAAATAAAAATCAGATGCAAATTACACAAACAAGCTTAGAAAAAAAATTGCACAATTAAGGTTATCAATCCCTATTATGCCCTACTTCTGCATACATTCATCTACAACCATCCCAAGGCTATAATACATAGATTTCCTATCTCAAGCCTCATTTAAAGCACTTAAGTTGACACTCATACTAGCATTCACTTACACTTGCACAAAGCACTTAGGCAAGAGAACTACATTGGGCCTAATCCCTCTTTGGGGTATTGGTATGTAGGAAACTCTCGACATAGTGGGGAGTTGAGGATTTCCATCCTACCTAGATAACATCCCACTTTTGTTACTTTTGCCACTCAAATAGCCTAAAAACATGGAAGTATAATATTTACTCCTAAACTAGCTCAAAATAGTGCATAGATAGTGAATCAGAGCTCATCCACATAGGTACAGGTAGTTCAAACTCAATTGGAGGTGCACCTAGAAGATCAGACAACTTTATGTACTACTTAAAATATGACACTAGTGCCTTGTGTTAATATACAAGGTATAACACTATTGTCCAAGAGGGAATCTAACACCAATTTGTGATGTTTATATCTACTTTCACACCAATTTTAAGCCTCTAGATCATTTTTATTAATTATTTTCCATCTAATTAAATATTTGTGTCATTCATTTCTATTTTTATAAAGATTAGATTAGGTTAATTATTGCATAAATCAATGGTTGTATTTATTGCATATTTCCATTCTTATTTACTATACTTATACCCTTTGACAACCTAGGGTTTAAACTCCATAAACCCTAAAAATTTAAATCATTTTATGAACATCACTTACTTCAAATAGTGTAATAAACCTTAACCTCCAGCCTTCTAGAACCCACATTCAAATTTTAGATCCCTGAAATTTTTAATTTATGTTTCATATAATCATGATAATAATTATAGATTAATTTTATTACTTTTTGATGAAAAGTTTTTAACATATTTTGCATGCTTATTTCCTTTCATTTGGAATGAATTCAAATATGGCATATACACATATGTATATAATTCTTTAAATTGGTTAAAATATATGTCATATTTCATTATTTATCTAGCATGTTATCTTTCTCTTATATGGAATTCAATTAAGAAATAACTCATTACACATAGTGGATATAATACATAAGATAATAAACATACTAATTAAAATTAACAAGTCTCCTTTAGATGCTTTTTTCTCTTTGTTTCATTTTGATTCCTTAACTATCACTACTAGACATAAAAAAAATTAATGGTTTTGCTTGTCCCTCCTATTTCTTAAACCTACACATCTAGATACCATCCCACCTCTACTACCATCTCTATGCTCATAGTAGACCTTGAAATCCATGTTATGATGACCACATGTGTTCCTGAAGCATGGCAAGTTATCAAAACCCATGTCTATAGTTTCGTTGACCAAAGCAATGATTATTTAGCCACAATTTCAATTTTAGATCTTCTACAACATTTTGACACATACAAAGATATTTTATATGTGGCACTCCATGATACTAATGTGTATTTCATAGTATATCTATCTTATGTTCCTTCTATAATAAATATTATTAAATGGATTGAAGATCATATTACATTCAAAAAATATCTCCCACCTTAGCACATCATATATCTACATTTACCTCTCTACATTGCATTATGAATTAATGAAGTGGGTGTCATCAAGATTGAACATTTGTAATATCTATTTTATCCAACTTATTAATATACATGTTAAGGATTTGGATCCTTTTAATATGAAAATCTAGGGTTTCATAATATTCCACACAAATTTTTGGTTTGAATCACACTAAACCTTACATTGGGACCTAGAACACTACCTAAAATATGTCAAATTATGCCTATTGATATTAATTACAATATCTTTCTCGGGAAACCTTAGGTTCATGATATGCACGTAGTTCCATCAAATTTACATGCATTTTTAAAGTTTAGCTACAAAGGTCATATCTACACATGCCCTATGGATCAAGAACCATTCAAATATTGTCAGCATACAAAGACTTCACACAATTATATTCTTCACATGTATTTTTATATGGCACCTCTCCAGTCTACAGTAAAAAGTTCATGTATAACTACATCATACACCTCTAGAGCACATGATAATAGATTCACTTCTCCATTCATATTGATATATTTCCAAAAATGGATTACACAGGATAGGGCCACAGAAAACATGAACTAGGAATTCTTAATCCTATTGAGGCATATGATTAACAAAGCATAGCACATATAATGCCAAGTATTCTTAGCATATAGTTTTTTTTTCAACCCATTTCATGGGTATATAGTACAATAAATCATGTTTTTACATGTTTAGTTGTTTACCCTAATCTTATTGATGATATTGTTTCTCTAGATTTGCCTAATTTTGATGAATTTACTAATGATGAGGATCTCTTAGAATTCTTAGGGGAATATGAGGATATCTCTTCCTTATATCATAATAATTGTTTTCCTCATTCCATAAATTCCCATACATACTTTGGTGAGCTCTCAGACACTTCAAATGATATTTCACCTGACACAGGTGATATAATCCCTACAACACCTTATATTGTTGATCAATCTACATTACTTAATGAAGAGATAGTTAAATTCAATTATGGCACCAACATTGATCCTCACATCATATTATTGGTTTTTGGCTTATGTAAATAAGAATATACATATATTCAACATATTTTAAAGGACTTCCCTGAGGTTTTCATTTGAGCTAATTTTGATATGCTTGGCATTGATCCTTAAATCATAGTATATAGGATTACACTCTATCATGATGTAAAGTTGGTTAAATCAAAAAATCAAAAAATTTATCCCAAAATAGTTCTTTTATTCAAAGATGAGATCCAATGGCTCCTTGATTCTGATTTCATTTGATGAGTTACTCATCCCTAATGGGTTGTTAACATTATCCTAGTTATTAAACCTAACTTCTAAATTTGATGTTGTTGTGATTCCAGAGACTTAAATAAATCATATCTTAAGTATGATTTTCCTCTACCCAATATTTATATGATAGTGGACTCCATAATAGGAAACAAAATGCTCTATTTCATGGATGGTTTTATCAATTATAATCAAATCAAGGTTATTGAGGAAGACCAGAAAAAAACTTCTTTTACTACACTTTGGGGAACTTTCTTCTATATAGTCATGCCTTTTGGATTATATAACACATGAGAAATGTACCAACTAAATATGACCCATATTTTTCATGATATCATTCATAAGATAGTTGAAGACTATGTTGATGGCTTTCTTACAAAATAAAAAGAGTGAAAGCACCATGCAGTAGATTTATGATAGATTTTTGAAAGATTGCGAAAATACAATGTAGGACTAAACCCCATGAAATGTGTCTTTAGGGTTTCATCTTGTAAAATTTTGGGATTTATAATATCCCAACATGGTATTAAGGTTGATCCAAAGAAATTCAAAGTTATAATGGACATGCATCCTCGTACAAACTTAAATCAATTTCAATCCCTATAAGGCAAGATTCAGGTAATACACCACTTTGTGGCACAACTAGAAAATAAGACTCAATCATTCACTAGATTACTTAATAAGGATACAAAATTTAAATGGGATATCACATGTCAGGAAATCTTTGATGCACTCAAATAATACTTGTTGAACCCACCTATACTAGTGCCACCACCACCTAACAGGCCACTTCTCTACCTCTTAATGATGGATCATGCACTTGGTGTACTCTTGGCATAACATGATGATTAACATAAAGAGTGAACTATTTACTACATCATTATTACACTTGTTTATTATGAATAAAGCTATCTAGTAATATAAAAACTATGTTTGGCACTTTTATTTGCTATGGGTAATGGCCAAGTAGAAGCTAGCAACAATATAATCAACAATATCGTCAGTAAAATGATTACCAAATTTGGTGATGATTGACACATTCATCTCATCTATGCACTATGGGCCTACCACACTAGTATTCACAAACTAAAATGAGCTACTCCATATTCACTAGTATAAGGCACAAAATTAGTTATCCCACTAGAATTATAAATCCCATCCTTATGAGTGTCCCTCAAAGGGCTTATTACATATGATCAATACACAGAAATATGTCTCCATGAATTAAAATAGTTGTATCACACACATGTCTAAGCCATAGAACATCTAAAAATATACCAGAAATGAATATATTAGGCCTATAATATTCATGATCACTATAGATAATTTTAAGTTAATGATCTCATCCTCAAAGAGAATATCATAAACGTCAACACCAAATAAGAGACAAAAGGCAAGTTCAAACCAAATTAGATTAGCCCATACATAATAATAGAAAAGCTTTTCCCAAAGATATACCATCTAAATTCACTCAATGGTATGTGTATACACATAATATTTTTAACTTTTATCAAATACTAATGCCTTAAATATTGTAAGAACTCATTAAGACTCAATCTCTTTGAGTGCACGCCCTAAGGGGTGCACTAAGAAAGGGGTGGATAGACCTTTGGTGATCCATAGGATTATTTTCCCTTATTGCCACATTATTACCAATCCAACCAGATCTTAAAACCATTCCCTAAGCTATTACTCCTCCCTTTCACACTCCTCTAGTCTTTTTCCTCTTTCCATCCCTCTTTTCCTCGCATTCATCCCCTATTTCCATTTGACTATACTAAGTCAATTGGGTCAACCCTGTACAATTCTTAGCTTCTAATTACTATACAAGGTTGACTAGGTCAACCTTGTACTATTTTTGGGTATTTTTACTTGAGATTTTTGTTATCCCTTTGGCCGACCTAGCTTGAGACCTAGCGATTTATCTCTTGAAAACATACAGGGTTGACTGGGTCGACCCTGTACAGCTGACATATTCGAAAGGATTTTGGGTGAGATTCACCTATAAATACAAGATTATTTCATCATTATTTCAATATTCAATCAAGATTTATTACTTGCTTGTGCTTTTATATATTTTTTTCTTCCACCATTCTACTTGAGGAGTCTTAGCTTAGGGTTTCTACCTAGAAAATCTAGTCTTATGGATAAGTCTTGGATGTTTTATTTTTTGAGTTGCTTCGTAAGACTACAAATAAGACCTAGCACTCCTCACAAAATTACCACCTTTTTCTTACTTCACTTTATCTTTCACTTACTTTTTGGCACCCTCATGGATTTATCTTTTAAGAAGTTTTAGTGTAAGATCGTGGATAGTACCTAGCTCTCATAAAATTACAATGTTTTCATCTTTTTACATCCTTGTTCTCCAACTTTAGATTTTGCTTCTTTTGATAGATGGAATATACATAATAATATATGTTAGCATGTTTTTCTCCATTTCCATCATTCTTATGATAAATAATCATTATTTACTATCATTGTATCACTTTTTTTCCCTTTATCACATTTTTTTTCAATTTGAAGTAATTCAAATTGTTCCATATGTCACTCCTCTTGATTTCCCCTTTCTTTTTACTCCACATTGGATAAAAAAGGTCTAAGTCAAGATAGCACTTTTATTTCACTTAGATTTATGAGACTTTTAGACCCCATGCTCTTTGAAGTTCTCTTTCTTAAGAACCTTGTCCCAAATATTCAAACAAAAGTCATCTTTAGCACCCATGTTTAGTTTTCCAAATTCGTATGGAGGAGGAATAGAAAAATCCATCAAGAAATTTAAAAACCAAATCATTTGAAATAAAAGGTAATGATATTTAAAAGGAAACATGTTAATCTCAAAAGTCAACATCACCCCAAAAGATGTGATTACAAGCACATCTCCTATCTCTAATCGAAGCTCAAACTCCATAGTTGGCCTCACATAGAGTTGAGGTCCTTTGGGGTGCAGTAGACCAGTAGATTGGAATAAGGGAATTCAATAAATTCTATGGTGATACCTACTTTCTCATGCCAGTGCCCAATCTTCATTTTAGACTGACGACTCTATAAGGGGTCCTAAGGAATAGAGAACATGTTATGGGAAGGTAGGTCCATTTTAATTTTCATGCATATAGCCTTCATAGGATGATCTATATACTTCATTTTTTGACCAAAGACTTGTGTGGCTAAGAGAAGTTCTTCAGAGTCTTTAAGGTCGAAAGTCCTCTTGTTTTTACAAACATAATTGGAGTGTCTTGACTTCGATAAAGAGTTCCTCTACCTTGGTTTTTCCTTCATTCTCCCCTCCACCATTTTAATTTCCCCCCTTGACAGGTAAATTATGATTCTAAATATATTTTCCCTTCTTTAATTCCTTCTTTTTCATCTCCTCAAAACATGCTAGCACTACTTTATTTCAGTTTTATCTATCCTTAGAGTGAAACAACATGTTTGAGCACCTATGGATTGCTTCTTTCTTTCTCACCATATTTTTAAATTTTTAGACTTTTATTACTTTCCTTTTACCATTTTTCATTATTTTACTATCTTGTTGTTATGAACACCTGAGTTCATATCCTCTTTTTCCATTATTGAGTGAGGTTGGCTTGTTACTTGTCACTCAACAATGTTGTTTTTCCTTTTATGCACCTTTTTCCATTGTTGAGTGAGATAAGGATTATTATTGCTCACTCATCAACATTATTTTACCATTTTTTTTTTTGCTTTTACAATTTATATTTGATTAACATTATTTTTGACATGTATCCTTTGTTTGACTTAGTGAGTTTGCCTTTCTTACTTAAGGATAACTTGTTTGAGTTTTTTGGTCTTTAGTAGCCTCGGCTTTTTAGGTACCCAATTTATTCTTGTTTTTGACTTGGTCATTTGGTCTAACATAGCACTTATCACCTTAGTTTTCCAAATTTCCCAAGTACATCCCATCCTCATAGCACCATCTGTCTTGTTTTGTCATTCATTTGTTTGTTTTTACTCTTTAGTTTTGTATTCTTGGGTTTGTCAAAAGTAGTCTCTATGCCCTCCATAATAAATACTAACAACACAATATACAAATATCCCACAATAAAGATAAGTCAAGGTATGCATTACATTTACTTTTTAGTTATTTACATTTAAGTAATTTACTTTTAATTATTTTTACTTTAAAATATTATAACTTTTTTTAGCATCAATGTTGTGTGTTACTATGTTCTTTCTCAAAGCACCATATCCTATTACACCTTAGTGACATATGATGAATTTAAAGTGGGGCATATGTATACACATAATATTTTTAACTTTTATCAAATATTGACTCTTTACATCTTATAGGAACCCATCGAGACTCAATCTCTTTGAGTGCATGCCCTAAGGGTTATACCAGGAAAGGGGTAGGAGACATTTGGTGTTTCATAGGATTATTGTCCCTTATTGATAAATTATTACCAATCCAAATAGATCTTAAAACCATTCCCTAAGCTATTACACCTTGCACACTCCTCCAGCCTTTTTCCTCTTTTTACCCCTCTTTTCCTCACCTTGATCCCCTTTTGCAGTTGACTGTACTAGGTTGACTAGGTCAACCTTGTATATTTTTTATCCTCTAATTAATGTATAGGGTTGAATGGGTCATCCCTATACTTTTTTTGGGTATTTTAATTTGATAGTTTTGTTAGTCCTTTGACTGACCTAGTGATTTATCTCTCAAAAATATATAGGGTTGATTGGGTCAACCCCATATAGTCAACATATTCAAAAGGATTTAGGGTGATATAAACCAATAAATACAATATCATTTCATCATTATTTCAATATTCAATCAATATTTATTATTTACTCATGCTTTTTTTTAATCTACTCTTCCACCATTCTACTTGAGGAGTCTTAGCTTAGGGTTTTTACTTGGAGAATTATTCTTGTGGATAAGTCTTAGATGTTTTGTCCTTTCTTAGTTATCCTTAAAAACCAAAACAACCTCTTGATAAAACCCTTTGGCCAAGGGAGAGATTGAGTCTCGATGGGTTCACATTCAGGTAAGTATATTCTCACTTTATTTTCCTATCTTTAGTAGATATAAGTATCATAAGTATTGGCTCAAATAATATTACTCTTAATATTCCATGTATTAGGGTCTTATTTATACTTAGCTTAATTAATATTCTCTTATACATGTTTCTATTTCTTTACTAACCCCTCACGTTGTGCCAAAAGATTTGGTGTGCACTAGATTAGATTTACTTTCTTATTTATTAGATATAGAGTGAACATTAACCTAGGACTATTTTAGTGTTGTTGCATGATTGTGTTAGACTGTAGGCTTTGGAATCTTTCTTATCATGGTGTATTATGACAAGTGATCCCCTAAATGGGTCTAATGGATCCCCATATTGGTCATGTTCCCACTTAACAAATGTATTCCCAATCAAAAGTGTAGTTATGCTCTATAGTCTCTAAGCTAGAGACCCTAGACCTTAGAAGACAAACAAACATGATGCATTTCTAATTGCATAGTAATGATATGAATAACCCAGTAAACATCATGCAACTATAAATATTCTACACATAAACAACTCATGTTACACTTGTATATAGTTTCATTTTCATTATTTCTTATACATAACTTATATACTTAGAAAACATAAAAATGGTATAATATGTTTAAAATAAAAAAACATTTAAAATTTTATAAAGAAAAACAAAGTTTAGATTGCTTACATATTCATTTTTAAATTATTTATATTTTTAGGTGCTACATATGCTATCCATCTTAGTATATTTGGTTTTATCATACATACACACTTCACTTATTATTATCGAGTGTTCCTATTGTCACTAAACCTTATACCCTAGAGGAGGGTGTTCAAGCCTCCTCTAAATTTTGGAAACATGGAAATACTTATAGGTATGTGGGTTTACCTATAGTAAAATTAGACCTCTAGATTTAAGGGCTAGCTTCCTAAATATATCTTGAAATTCTTATCACCTAACTAATTGTTTGCTTGTGGGAAAAGGGATAGAATTTTACATGAAAATAAACTAATCTAAAAGGGTGATACACTAATATTATTTACACATGATCATAATACTTATTTCACTAAGCAACAAGATCTATAAATCAACTTTAAAGTCTTAAAAGGTTCTAACATAAGTGTTTCAACATAGAGTTGATATGCATGAGATAACACAAGGTAAGTGAACCAGAGGGTAGATTACACACTCTAAGAAAAATTTTACACTTTAAAGGATCCTAAAACATTAGCTACACTCTATATAACTTATTAGAATAAGAACTCTTTCATAAACATGAGAGGATAAGGAGAAGCAAGGATAGGAGATTATCACTTAACATCACCATACATCACTTTGCACACTTAGAAAAATGTTCATAAAATAAAAAAATAGACTTTAATCTATGTTAAAAGGAAAAATATAATGTCAATACAATATGGATTCACCATACATGGTATGATATTCACCTACAATAGCCAAAATGTCTATTACTTATAGAATTTGAGAGAGAAGTGAGAAAAATGAAGTCAAAGAGTCACTAAGGCATGTGTCAAGATGATAAAATGTGTTACACATGCAATAAAAATGAATATGAAATAGACCATGAAAGTTATAATTGGAAAAATGTCTCTTAAAACATGAAACTCCTGAAATGTGGTGTAGAACTCCTCAATTGCTTACTCAGAAAACTATCTTCATCATATAGCCTTCTTGGAACATCCCATATCAGACTAGGGATAAATGTGATGATTTTAATAAGAGGGAGGAATTTTATACATTCTCTAACATACATTGGTTACATCCCTAACCATCATAATTATTTTTGACATGAGTTATAACTACCTGTAATCTAAATAACTCCTCTTTCACTCACCTTGCACACTTAGCACCAAAGTTGCCTTCATTTTTCTAATTTGATCCATATAGAGGAGTATATGACACTTTTTATGACCCCATATGGAATTATATTCCTCAAATAGACCTTAAAATTCCTCCCACTTAGGGCTTTAACCTTCTCACTTGCTTGTTCACTATGTCATTTTTGACTGGCTAAGATGAAGGCACTTGCAGAGGTAATTGTGCAGTTAGTTGGGGCAAAAAATTCACATGGTGAGTTATATTAAGTCCCAATATATCTCCCAAAGTTAATTTAATCTATTGAAACCCATTTTTACCTATGAGACACCAAAAATAATAAATAAAATCCATTTCCCACCTTGTTCATACAGGTAGGGTATAACTCAAGTTGATTGGGAGGATCCTTGGAGACTCCTCTATAACTTCCAATCATATCCCAAGCCATTATAGTTCATTTGGATTCCTCTTCTCCTTTAATTTCCCAATTGGGTCACTACAAAGGGTTTTAGAGGGTTTATAGTGATTTTTACCTCTAAAGATTATTCATACAAGTCTGATGTTAGATTTGTAAACAAATTCCACAAAAATAATGTTTAGGGTCTCCTTCATCATTCCCCAACTCCACAAATCCCCATGCAAAAAAGTGTTCAAGTAAGTGTGAGCTCTCAAAGTTACCCTCTCGAGCTTTGTTCAATGTAGGCTTAAGTTAGTTTAAGATAATAAATGGATTCTCTATGGTTTTCTCTACATTCCAATAGCTTGAACACTCTTTATAACTCCCTATAAACTTGTTCCAATGGATTGTAATTTTCCTCTAATGCTAGAAGTGATAGCAGACCCCTTGAGGGTTTTTGGCCTAGACTAGACCAAGTAAGTTTGCATGCATCCTTATAGGTTTATGACAACCTAATAGGTTTCTAACACTTATGAATTATTCATCATGTTTGTATAGGTTTTATACAACTTTCAACATATTTTTTCAAGGCCCCATCAATTTCTATCTCACCCTTTCATCGTTTTCACTCTAAACCTACAGACTTGCACCCTTGGGGAGTACCCTCAACCTGAGATAAAATAGAGGTTAATTCTCCTATTGTCTCATTAAAAAGGTGATATTAGGGGTTATATTAATTTTTTTTTATTCTTTGTGTAAAATTTTAACCTTTGATCACATGGATAATCACTCCAAAACTCAAAAAACCCAAGGCAGACTCATGAATAAGCTCATTGTGTGCAGGGTCCTAAATATGGAATGTGTATTCATGTTATATACTCTATCTTTCCCTATTTACATGTGGTATTATTCTTTTAATATGGTCATTTTCATTATTTAATTGCTCCAAATATGATTGCCTCCCAAGTTTTTCCCAAACCCTTCATTGAACACTCTTTCTTGACTAGTCTAGACTGCAAGTCATATGGTTGTGATTGTGTTATTGATCAATCCATGATCTTTAGAGACTAATATTGTAAGGAGGTTAATTATCATTACATGGAAAACATTAATTAAAACATATCATATCTATAGGCAACTATTGCAGAGAAAGAAACCTTTTGTAAGTGTTGAAAACTAATTGTAACCTCACTAGTAACATCAACTTGCAAACTTGAACTATTTAGTGAATGAAATCATATTAAAACATGGAAATAAATATTTTAATCATGGGAGGATGTATTCCATTTCCTCTAAAATCAAAATAACCAACTAAATTATATAGACTAGCTCATACATAAGTAAAATCTTTAGGGTATGTGGATTGATTAGGAAAACAAAATAGTCAAATTGTTAGGAATAGTTCATAAGGAATAGGAATATAATCTTTGAAATCCAAAAATTAATGTGAATCTAACCAATTTTTATATCCACCACCAAGATCATTTGACATGAAATCCTCCGACTAGCCATACCAAGAAGAAACCTGCTAGCTAATTCTGCTTACCTAGTGGAGCGATGAAGAGATAGAATGATTTTATCCCATTTTTGGCACTTATAAAGCATGAAAATCATGTATATGGATTAAATTAAGTTTAAGGTTAAATTATCAATATTTTCATATGTGTCACCCTCTCCCATAGGATATACAACCTTTGAAACTCCACCTTTCTCACTTATTTGCTTATTTTTTAGTTAACACCTACAAGTTTTTATTAGTACTAAAATTATTAATAAGGAATATAATAGGGACTGATATGAGGGGTTTTGAGGAGTTTATAACACTTGTCTTCCTAATAAAACTATACCACTTAATTTCATTACCCATATGACCCCTAAGTGACTCAAAATGACATAAGGACTAAATTTGACTATGACCAAGGCTAATAAGACATTAAAATACATCAAATGAACCATGACACACCCTATGAAATTATAATATACCCCTATACCATGTTTTGGACTATATTGGGTTGACTCATTTTGACTTGTGGTTAAAATGGTCAACATTCTTAGTGATTTGTCAAGGGTGGTTGTGCCAAGACCAGTTGCCTAATCTTGTCCATTGGGCCATAGATTTACCTATACACTAGTTTGACCCACAATTTTCCTTTCACACCACACCAAACACAAAGGAAAGACACATAAAATAAGACACACATAAAATAAACACACGTGTTCAACTAGAACACTTATGGAACATAACACAACTGAAAGAAAGATAAACATGCCTAAACTACTATTTACAAAACCTCACTCTTGAGGTGAAAAACATCTTATCATAACTCAAATAGGGTCAAAAATATTTCCTCTTACATCTTTGTCACTCCATGAAGGCAATATAGCATGAGGAGCATGTTCATCATCAACCACTTGCATATTTGGATGTTTAATAAGCCTATCACCTTTGTGTCTTCTTAGGTCTACAAGTGGACCTTTTGGAGTCTTCATGAGTGTTTTGTCTTGCTCTCTAAGATATTTTATTGGAGATTAAATTTTATTGATCTTTATCACATATGATATGTCTTTCCCAAACTATAGATTAGACTGTATGACATCTACCTCAATTTTTATATCTTCTTGTGCATGATGTGTTTGATACATGGAGTCATAAATCTCTTCTTATTTATGTTATAATATCTTTGGAGGTGACTCAACATCATATGGATCTCTTAATTATATTTCAAGCACAACCAAATATACCTTAACCTTATTCTCCATGTTTACAACTTCTTTGGCAATGGCTTCATCAAACTCTTTCATGACTGTAGACCTTTTATCAGAATAATGACATTCATCCTTATGATTGATGAAACACTCAAAAACATTCTTGTTAGTCTCATTATCAATATTGAAATCAGATATAGAATCTCTTGGAGAAAAAGGAGTCTTACCTAACATGTCAAACACTTTGCATATGGCATTGAACCTTTACCATAATTTATCCTCGTTCACAACATGACACTCTTTTCCATGCTTGGTGAGACACTCAACATCATGTTCATTAGAATTCTTAGAAAACACATAAGACATATACCTCTTAGGATGGGAAATAACATTACTTAATTGATCAAACTCTTGGCATATGGTATTGAACCTTTGCCATAAGTCATCTTCCTCTCCCTCATGAGTATCATCATCAAGGGTAGCTTCATCAATAGTAGGCATAAAGACATCATTCCTCCCACTATGGTGAGAAATAATATCCTTCAATCCATCATCATAAAACACATGAATCAAGTAGTTACTCTAAATAGCTTGTGAGAAATAATGTTTGACACTTACTTCAGCTCCTTCAAATGGTTCTTCATAAATGATATAGGTGCCAAGGTCAGTTTGCTCAAAGTATGCATAATGAACATGCTCATAATAATCTATACAATGTTTATCTAGAAATAATTTAGATATTCCCTCAAGTTTAGAAGCACCATCATTCACATTAGACTCATATTTCTCATTGATTACAAAATTCAAGTTAGATCTTGCTTCAATGTAGGGCTCAATGTAAAATATTTCAAGAGCTTGAGTTCTTATGGTCACCTTGGATCCATACCTTGTCCTAAAGGCCAACAAGGACCAATCAGCTAAGATATAGCCACCTATCTTTATTTTAAAGTCTCTTGAAAGATAAATTTCAAAATGAGTAGGAAAGTCAACAACAACTATGTCTTAAAGGATGGGAAAGTTAAGATAGTCATGGAGGAAAACCTTCAAGTTTTTGATGAACCCTATTGTCTTGGTAGGTATAACATCTAGCTATATCACTCCTTTGCTATGGATTTCATATTTTAGGCCCAACTTATCAGCTACAACCTTGGGCATGACTAAAGTAGAGGCACCACTATCAACTATGTAATTGTGGACTAGTTTATCCCCCACTGTGAGATTGAGGTAGAAAGGTGGAGGATTATTAGCTTTAGTATAAGGTTAAATAATGGTGTTAGGGGAATTTTTAAGAGAAACATGGCCATGAATTTTACTTGAAGGTGAAGGACTAGTAGGGATAGTGAACAACTATTTTTACAAGAGCTCTTTTTGGCCAGGCATATGAAAGACATCGCACAAGGAGATAGATGCTTTGGCACTTTTTAAAGAATCCACTATGTTTAAGTTAGTAGTACTCACATTATATTGTGTATTTTAAGAAAATTATTGCTTATAACTTTAGGAATTGAGACACCTTGAGCAAACCTTACCATATTTAACTTGAATGAGGTGTAGGAGCATTTGGGACTGTTATGCTTACCGCCACGCCTTGATACCTTATACAAGGATTATACGAACTTTTATGAATGTTATTATCACCTCCCAAATCTTCCCTCTTGTATATAGTGTTGTCTAAAATATATTTTCCTTTCTTGAGCACAAAATTATCTTCCACCAAGAATTTGGTGAAGCTTTCTCCTTGAGGTTGCTAATCCTCATTTGCTTACATCATGACTTCATCTTTAGCTAATAATAGAGGAGTTACTACTCCTTAATAAACTAGAGATTTCTCTCCACATTTATTAAAATCCATGAATTGGCCTTCTTTCTAGTCATCTCCTTACACCAAGTCACTATGCACAGGTACCATCTCTCTTGCATTGGTGGTGGATTTAGGATTATACACATTTACAAGCCTATTAAAGTTAGATTGCCTTAGACCTATTCCTCTCCCATACTATTGGCCATATTAATACTTATAGGGATATAAATTTTGATGAGAACCTTGTTGAATATTGGCTTGCACAATCTTATTTTCTAACCATTGAATATATGCATCTTTATCCATGGCATTATTTGCCTTCTTAGGATTAGTCTTAAGCTTGGTATTAGCATTAGGAATTCGGGCCACACTTGGAGTATCAAATAGAGTATTGGTAAGAAGAGGCATAGACACCTTAGGAGGTAACTTCACTAGTTTAATAAGGCCACTCTCAGCTCTAATGGAAAGTTTATAAGCTTTGGGAAGAGTGAAACCACCCATGGATTGAAGCATGATATCAATATTAGTACCAATGGCTCTTAAGTATATGGGGAACACAAAACTAGTAGATCATCTCATGGGAACTGGAAATATAAAGTCTTTTGAAACCTCTCATTAAATTCATGCATTATTTCCTTGGGGCCTCTTTTGATCACATTAATTTGATGTATGAGAGAGGTATGGTCACTTTCATATTCAAACCTTAAAATTAACAACACTCCAAAGTCATCCCATGATGTGATGAATTCACCAAGAAAAATCCTATACCAATCAAGTGATTTCCCTCTAAGGGACATGGAAAGGAGTCTAATTGAAATATTCTCTTTAGTGACATTCTAGAAATTATAAAAATTAGAGATATCTCTAATGTGTTCACTAGGTATAACATGACTCCCACCATTTAATGTGGCCACACTCTTTGTGGAATTAGGAGGAATGTCATCATAGGCATGAAGGTGAATTGGATTTTTAGTATTAAAGATAGGAAAGGCATGTTTCCTAGCCATGTATTCTTCAAGATCTTCAATCTCTTCACTTTATTAACTAGTAAAATCTTCTTGGTCTTCAGAGGGTAGATTAGGATGAGGGTATTAAACTTCAATAGGAAGTTCAGGTTGAGTAGGTTGATTGATAGGATTAATAAACATTTTAGATGATGACTTAGTAAGAACCATGAAGAATGAGAGAAAAATTATGACAAAATAATGGCCTTAAACTATATTTTACTTTGAATGGAGTTGTCAAATTTTGAGTAGCACACCAATTTGTAGGTGATGTTGTCAAGACCAGCATTTACCTTGACAAGTTGTCTTGAAGACAATAGAGTCCCACTGGGCATGCCAAAAATATTATCACCAAGTATTTCACCTATAGGAGGGTGTTCAAGCCTCCTATAGATTTGGGAAACATGGTAATACTTATAGGTATGTGGGTTTACCTATAGCATAAGTATACCTCTAGATTTAAGGGCTAGCTCCCTAAATACACCTTGAAATGCTTATCACCTAACTAACTATTTGCTTATGGTAAAAGGGATAGAATTTTGCATGGAAAGAAAATAATCTAAGGGGTTGATATACCAAGGTGATTTCCACATGACCATCATACTTCTTTCACTAATAAATAAGATCTACAAACCAGCTTTAATGTCTTAAAAGGTTCTAACATAAGTGTTTCAACATAGAGGTGATATGCATGAGATAACACAAGGAAAGTGAAATAGAGGGTATATTTCACACTCTAAGAAACATTTTACACTTTAAATGAGATTAACAAATTATATACACTCTAAATGATGTGTTACAATAGGAACTCTTACATAAACATGAGAGTATAAGGATAAGTAAGGATAGGAGATTATCACTTAACATCACCATACATCACTTTAGAAACTTATCCAAATGTTCATAAAATTAAAAAATAGACTTTAATTTATGTTCAAATTCAAAATAAAATGTCAATATAGTAGGGTTTCACCATACATGGTGTGGTATTAATCTAAAAAAGCCAAAATGGCTACTACTCATAGAATTTGAGAAAGAAGTGAGAAGAATGAAGTCCAAGAGTCACTAAGACATGTGTCAAGCATAAAAAAGGAGTTACACATGCAATAAAGATGAATATGAAACATAACATATAAGTTCTACTTAGACAAATGTCCCTCAAAACATGAAACTCCTAAAAGGTGGCATAGAACTCCTTAATTGCTTGCTCAAAAAACTACCTTCATCATTTGGCCTTCTTAAAACATCCCATATCAGATTAGGGATATATGTGATTATTGAACTGAGAATGAGGGTTTTTATACATGATCCAACAAGCATTGGTTACATCCCTAATCATCAAGATTATTTTGGACATTAGGTATCACTATCTATAGTCCAAATAACTCCTCTTTCGCTCACCTTGCACATTTGGCACAAAATTTGCCTTCCATTTTCCAATGCAACCCATATATATTAGTGTATGACACCTTTTAGGACCCCTCATGACCTTATATTCCTAAAATAGACCTTAAAATTCCTCGCACTTAGAGCTTTAACCTTCTCACTTGTTTGTTCACTATGCGAGTTTTGATTGGCTGAGATGAAAGCACTTGTAGAGGCACTTTTGCACTTATATAGGGAAATAAATGCACATGATGAGTTATATTAAGTCCTAGTATATCTCCTAAAGTTAATTACATCCCTTGAAACCCATTTATACCTAGGAGACACTAAAAATAGTTAAGAAAATCCATTTCCCACCTTGTCTGTATAAGTAGGGTACAACTCAAGTTAATGGGGAGGATCCTTGGAGAGTATTCTACAACCTCTAATCATATCCCAAGCCATTATATTTCATTTTGATTCCCCTCCTCCTTCATTTTCCCAATAGGATCACTACCAAGGGTTTTAGAGGGTTTAGAGTGATTTTTCCCTCTAAAGATTGTTCATACAGGTTTGATGTTGGATTTTCAAAAAAAATCCACAAAAATAATTTTTAGGGCCTTCTTCATCATTCCAAAACTCCTTATATCCCCATGTAAAGTGTTCAAGTAGGTGTGAGCTCTCAAAGTTGCCCTCTTTATCTTTGTTCTCCATTTTATGTAGGCTTGAGTTGGTATGAGCCAATAAATGGCTTATCTATAGTTTTCTATGCATTATAATAGCTTGAACACTCCTTATAACTCCCTAAAAACATGATATAATGTATTGTAATGTTCCTTTAATGCTAGAAGTGATAGAAGACCCCTTGAGGATTTTAGGCCTAGACTAGACCAAGTAAGTTTATCTACATCCTTATAGGTTTAGGATACCCTGATAGGATTATAACACTTGTGAATTTTTCCTCATGTTGGTGTATGTTTTATAAAAAAATTGAAATCTTTTTTCAATGCCCCATCAATCTTTAGCTCACCCTTTCATCATTTTCCCTCTAAACCTGCAGACTTGCACCCTTGGTGAGTACCCTCTATCTGAGATAAAATAGATGGTAATTCCCTTATTATCTCATCAAAAAGGGTGATATAAGGGTTTGTCTCAATTGGTGTATATTCCCTATGCAAATTTTTATCCTTTAATCACATGGATAACCCTTCCAAAACCTAGAAAACCTAAGGCAAACTCATAGATAAGCTCACTGTGTGTAGGGTCCTGAATATGGATTATGTATGCATGTTATATACCCTCTCTTTCCATGTTTTCATGTGGTATGAGTATCTTAATATGGTAATTTTTATTGTGTAAATTATCCAAATATGATTACTTCCCATGTTTTTCCCAAACCCTTCATTGCACACTCTTTCTTGACTAGTCTAGACTACAAGTTGTATGGTTATGACTGTGTTCTTGATCAATGCAAGATTTTGAGACACTAATATTGGAAGAATGGTAATTATCATGACATGGAAAACATGAAGTATAGTATATAATATCCATAGGTAACCATTTCAGAGAAAGAAACCTTCTGCGAGTGTTAAAATATAACTGCAACCTCACTGATAACATCCACCTAAAAAATTGAACTATTTAACTCATGAAATCATCTTCAAACATGGAACCAAATATAGGGTTCATGGTGGGAATTATTACACATGTTTTTTAATCAAAATCATCAACTATATTATACAGACTAGCTCATGTAGGAGCAAAACCTATAGGGTGTGGGGATTGACTTGCAAAATAAGATAGTCAACTTGTTAGGAATGTTTTATAAATCATAGGAAGACAATATTTGAAATCCAAACATGAATTTTAATCTAACCATGTGTATTTTCCACCACCAATATCATTTTACTTGGAATTCCTCCTACTAGCCATACCAAAAAGAAACCTGCTGACTACTTCTGATTGCCTAGTGGAGTGATGGAGAGATAGAATGATTTTAGCCCATTTTTGTCACTTTTAAAGCATGAAAATCATGTAAATGGAGTAAAGGAAGATTAAGGTTCACTTTACAAGATTATCCTATGTTCCACTCTCTCCCATAGGCCATACAACCACTGAAACTCCCTCTTTCTCACTTATTTTCTTGATTTTGATAGGAACCTCATTCCTAAAGACTAATTAACTGGTAAAAAATCACTCATTTATTGATTAAAACATATTTTTTACACACACATAATTCCTTTTATGGAAGGATCATCTCTATATCATGGGCTTCTTCGAGGGGGCAACCTCCTATTAGAGCAAGCTCTAATTACAAATGAATGCTTCAATGATTTACAACATCATTTGCACCTTCATTTATAATAGTTTTCATCTACCCCACTCCTCATTCTAAATCATGTGGGATTATTTTTATAATGCATTACTATTTATTAATATTACATTCCATTATTTATGTTACTATTCATACTAGCTACTCTACTATTATACCCCTCTTTAGGTACATTACAATCCATCCACATTAAAATAATTACCCTCAAAACATGGTAAGAATTACATAATAAAATAATATGTTGACCAAATGGAGGTGCAATCATGCATTTATTTAGGATTCCCCTTCTTCCTCCAAGGCTTTGATATGAGCATGTACAACCACAATGTGAACTAAAACACTACAACATGAAGGTGAAGTACATAGATATCAATGGATGGAGTAACCTCAAATTGAAACATAAGGTTAGTGTTGATCACTAAAAGTTAAAGTTTGACAATCAACACCTCAAAGTTAGAAAAAGGGTGTAAAAAATACATTACTTGGTGAGCCAACATGCCATCCCCCTTAACATTTTTCTCTGAGGGATTTGAAGACTCAGTTCCCTACTTGGGCTCTATGATTATCATTTTAGGCTCATCAGGGGCCTGGTTGAGCATGGTGATTTAATGAATGGGTTCATCAGGAACCAACTAAGGTGAATCTAGAAGGGAATCAATGTCTAGTTTATTGATGGCTTGAATAGGTGGTGTTGTGATAGGATGATGGAAGGAAGATGTCTTGGAGAGTTCCCAATTGATGTGGTCTTTAGTGAGCTTGACTAAGCCTCATGCTTCCATCATGGACTGAGGTTGCCACATTTGAACCTCTACTCGAATATTATCCTGAAGTCTACTAATAAAGCAATGAATGAATAATGAGGTATAAATGTCATTGGTTAATGTTTCAAACTCAGTTTGATATTCCCTAATAGTACCAATTTGTCAAAGTTGAAGCTCCAGTGAGATTATCACTAGAGAAAATGGGAAGCTCCATGAGAACTAGAGAGTGGATGTTGGTTTCAACTAAAAATGCATCCTTTACAAAATGATTGATATTTTGATTTTTTTGACACTGACACAAGAACATATATGAAAGACCACCTTAATTATTGATACCACATATGACCAAATAACTACAAAAGACCATTAATATAACTAGACAAGTATGAAATCCAATATGACTAAACAACTAGAAAAGACCATTAATATAACTAGACAAGTATGAAATCCATAGGATTACATCCAAAATATGTGAACACTATTAAAATTAAGATCTAAAGACTAAGGACATATTAATAACTTAATGGTGAAAATGACATATTAATAATGTGAAATAAACTAAAAATATTGTCTTGAAACTAATAATGACATAAGAAGGGGACATTATTACTATGATGTTAAACATAATTCCTAAAAGATAATACATAAACCCTAAAATAAAAATTACCACATTAGTTTGAATAAACCCACGGCTATAGGAAAAGTAGTTCTAAGAGGAATATTGCAGATTTTGGTGAAAAAACCATGAGTAGAATTGCAAGAGAAAGGGGGAGGAGTATAACTAGGAAGAACAACAGCTCATGATAGGTTGTGAGTAGCTTGGTCCAAATCAAGCTAAGGTAAAATAATAATCCATTGATGTCTTGAGGCTAAGGGTGAGTTGGGTAATGCAAAGGGTGGGTACACGATAGGAGATATGGAGTGAAAATACTGAGAAGGATGATGAGAAAGGAGATGATATAGAGCTTGATAAAGATAAGAACCTTCATTAGGTGAGGCAAATCCAAGTCCATGACCCACACAATACCAAATTTTTAAGAAATAACTACATGTGAGTAGAGTCCAGATCAAATCAATATTAACCAAAATGATAAATATGATAGATCTCATGATGCTTATAGTCATTATCATGAATTGAGGTAGATCTAGATATAAGTTCATAAGATTAAAGGTAGATTGAGGAAGATCAAGCTTATAAAATCCATGTAGAGAAAGATCTAGCTTGGATACATTTAATAAGCCTTAAACCATCACCATATACTATTAGTTTGGTATGCTTCACACAAATTTCCAAGGTAGATAGTGTGACCCAAAATCTTCACACAAAAGCATCTTAAACTAGATCATGATTTAGCTAACATGGACAGAAGGACTATGACATAAAGGTGGATTAAGATAGTGATCAGGATTCAAAACCCAAAATCATCGATCTAAGGCCAAAGTAAATGGAAAATGAGTTATGTTCATTGATTGTAGGATCAAACCAAAATTCCAAGATGGTATATCAAACATGGAAAGATCTAGGTGAAATCTATACAAAACTTGATATGACTAGTGGCTTAGATCAACCACTCGAATAGAGCATCCATTCCATCATCATGGTTTAATTACTCAAAACCCTCATTAGTCAAGGATAAGATATAACACCATCTTATCAGAGTTGAATCTCAATAATAGATAGATGTACAATCAAAGATAACAAATAACTGGCAAGAAAACTAAAGGATTTAAAATTATCTTCTCTTGAACTTCACAATTTATTGCAATGAAAAAAAATGGCCCTAGAAAAGGCTTTGACACCAAATGATAGGAACCTCATTCCTAAAGACTAACTAAATGGTAACATATCACTCATATATTAATTAAAACATGTTATTTATACACACAATTCCTTTTATGGAAGGAATAACTCAGTATTGTGGGCCTCTTCAAGGGGGCAACCTCCTATTAAAGCAAGCTCTAATTACAAATGACTTCTTCAATGATTTACAACATCATATGCACCTTTATTTATACTATATTTCATCTACCCCACTCCTCATTATAATGCATGTGGGATTATTATTCTAATGCATTACTATTTATTACTATTACATTCCACTGTTTATGTTATTATTTCTACTAGCTACTCTACTATTATACCCTTCTCTAGGTACATTACAGATTTTTAGCTAACACCTATAATTTTTTGTTAATACTAATATTCCTGAAAAGGAATTTGATAGGGAATGACATTAGGGACATTGAAAAGGAGTTTGGAATACTTGTCTACCTATGAAAATTGTACCACTTTATTTAACTACCCATATATGACCCTTAAGTGACTTAAAATGAGATAAAGACTAAATTAGACTATGACCAAGGCTAATAAGACATTAAATTACATCAAATGAACCATAACACACCCTATGACATTATAATAGACCCCTATATCAAGTTTTGGACTATAGGGGTTGACTCCTTTTGACTTTTGGTTAAAATGGTCAACAATTACATATCCTTGTAGGACTTAATTCTATCACATAGATCTAGAGTTGCTACTATCTACCCACTAGGGGCACATGCACTGATACATTGATTCAACATTGACACATTCACCCATTGGGGGCATCCTATACACAACTTCCACTTTACTAGGTTATATAATTTTGTATTATTCAAATTTTTACTAATTGATACTACTATAGACTCAGTTTATGTACGTATTTGCTCTTACACATATTTTTACAACACATTTCATTTTTAGCTTTCCTAGTTTAGACTTGATTATGTATCTTTGTTTCTACATCTATTCTAATTCATTTGAATATGTCATTGTTCTATGGCTCCATGCCACTTCCTTTCATTGTATGTATGTTTTTTACATGTGTCCATGTCCTTGTACATGTGTCCTTATTGTATGTATGATTTCATAAATGCATCATGAACATGACACTTGTCTCTTTCTTATTACACATATACCTAGTTTTAGATTCCATGAGTGCCCTCATATGTCTCCCCTTTTCTCATTGGGTGCCTTAATGGACATCATGCCCCATCCCCCTAGGTGGTTTACACATATCACTCTCAGATTATGCAATTTATACACATACTTACATTGTTATATCTATCTTGACAACCTTGTGAATGTTATATCTAACATACATCATACATTACCAACTTATGCTCAGATTATCTTACATCATGATGTCATGTATATACATTATATTGGTTCACTACATAGATGTCACATGTTTTTATCCTAGCATATATATACAAAGATTTTATTTTGAGGATAGTTATTACACAAGTACAATAACTCCCCTAAAAAGAGGGAGTATTCATAGGGATTTTTCACAAAGATTAGATCATTTGGGTTCACTCAAAGAACAATTTTTTAGCATGCATGGACAAAATTATAGAGATCAAAATCATAAAAACACAGTAAAAAATAGTCAAACACAGATTAGTTTTAGTTGGCATAGAAAAACACAAAAGGACATTAGCACTAAAAGTAAGACATTAGCATGTTTCACTATTATCTAATGTCTGGCACTACTATCTAGTAGCCTATAAAAAGGAAAATTAGATTTAATAGAATGCCATAATAGTTACAGCTTAGATTTGCACAGTTTCAAGCATAGGTTATCATATTTGATCAGTTTATGCTCAATTTTGCACATAATCATACCAATTTTGCTCAGATTAGGGGCATCATACATGGCATGATCACTCCCATTTTAGTTTCAAATACATAGACACATATTGATACAACTCAGTTCATAATCCATATACATAAATATCAGAATTGGGGGCATGTGTGTGGCACATTTTTTACACATGATCATTTTTGCACCAAGTCATCTCAAATGAAATGGAAAACTCCATATCATTTTCTACATTATATACTTCAGATAAAATTTACACTAGGTACCACACCATATTGATGTCTTATTCCATTTGTAGTGGTTGGTATTTTTGCATAGTCCCTAAGCTACATTCCTAAGTGCTCAAGAGGCCCCTTGACTATTTTTCATTTTAAAGTTTCTAAATGGACCTAGGGCCATCCTACATAGTTATAGTTACATTAATTAGTTTTATTTATAGATGCATCTACTACACATGGGTAGGCAATGATGGATTCATATCTTACTTGAGTTCTTGATCCACCTACATAAGAGGGTTGGACAAGCCATCAATCCAATCTAAGTTATTCATAATGTGTAGTCCATCAAGCTAGGGTGGGTAATGATGGATTCAAAATTGGATTGAGTTATTGAGCCACCCACATATGGGGATTGAGAAATTCATTAGCTCAGTACAATATATTCACCAATTTGATCACTTGATACCCACACATAGGATATCACCAAGTTTTTACATTGGTTTGCATACTTAGTGAGGTGTATATGTTCCTTTCCTCTCTCTTATCTGTTTACTTGATTTTGTATTTGTTTTTTATCTCTTAAGTAAATACAAATTCTTTCATGTTTCATTTTTAGGATATGCAATAGAGCACGCTTTGCACATATAGACCCAAATTCATGGGTTTTTCCTCACAGGTAATTCCAACTATGATTATTTTTCTTTTATCCTAGTCATTTTGTTTTGCTACATTTATAGAATAATGGGGACCAAATGTAGTCATATAAAATGTCACTTAATTGAAATGAGTGTTACTTAATACCACCCATCCCTAGCTTAGCCCTAGACCTATCTTAGGGGCTCTTTCAAGACTTGTCCAAATTTCATGTGAACCATACATCTTAAAAATAGTCCTAGACCCTCCCCTAGGGATCTAAAGCCCTAGTGCTTTAGGTTATGCCACCTAGACACTAGCATTGTACTTTGGACACTAGTGCCCCATGTCAGTGTCCCACTTTCAGTGCTAATATCCCTTGCCTAATTTCAACCCCAAAAACTATCTTTTCAATTTCTAAGACACCTAGGGTGATCCTAGACCTATTTAAAATGCTACACAAGCATCGAATCAATATAAATACATGAATTTTATCCCTTTATCCACTAGATGTAAAATACACAAATTAGCCTAGAATAAGTTGTGCATAATCAAGGTTATCAATCCATATTCTACCATCCTTATGCATACAATAATCTACATCCATCCCAAGCCTAGAATACATAAATTTCTAGTCTCAAGCCTCATTCAAAGCACTCAAGTCAAAACTCATACTAGAATTCAGTTGTACTTGCACCAATCACTTAGGTGGTAAAACTACATTGGGCTTGATCCCTCCTCAAAGTATTGGTATGTAGGCAAATCTCAACATAGTGAGGTGTAAAGGATGTCCAGCATACATAGCTAACATCACACTTTTTCTACTTGTGCCACTAAAATACCCTAACAATGTGGAGGCCTAGGGTTTACTCCTAAATTAGCTTAAAATGGTGCATTGACAATGAATCAGAGCTCATCCACATAGGTACAGGTAGGTCAAACTTAGTTAGAAATGCACCCAAAAGACCAGATAACATTATGCATAAAATACATTATCACTAAAATTAGGACACTAGCACCTCACACTACTATCCAAGGTAAAATGTTATTGTTTAACAGGTTTTTTGACACCTAGACCCTATTTACAATAATCAAATCTACGTCCACACCAATTTTTAGCCTCTAGATCATATGTATTTATTTGTGTCATTCATTGATATTTTAATAAATATCATATTACATCAATTTTTGTACAAATTAGTGGTTCTATTCATTTCATATTTTTACCATGATTTATTGTAGTCAAACCCTTTAACAACCTAGTGCTTAAACTCCATCAACCCTCAAAATTTAAATCATCATGGAACTCAGATCTTATTATGTGAGGGGGTTGATTTGTGTTTGGAATATTAAGTACTCTATATGGGAATAGATCTTGTTTCATATGCACCATACCATATTTTTAGCCAATGAATTCATAAGAATCTTACACCCATCGACCACATGCAACACTGGTGGTATCAGAAAGAGAATGTGTCTCCCTAGGTCAAAATACTTTCTACATTTGGTCCTATATGTTTTTCCCCTTGTGTCATGATATTTTAAATGTGATTGATCTCATCAAGATCCACACTTTTCACATATGGTGTGCCTTGGTCATTGTTATCAATCAAATTTTCACCCTTTGGAAGGTAGTTCAAGCCTTTCAAATTTGATATAACATAGAAACACCTCAAATTCTTGGGTACCCTATTAGAGAGGTGAATCTCTAGGTTAAAGGGCTAGCTCCCTTTGATGAATCACTTAGACTCAAACACTAATATACTAATTGTTATAAAAATGGAAATAAACCTATTATAATGGAGGTGACACACCAAATATTATTTGCCCACTACCAACCAAATATAAATGCACTTCAAATAAGAGAATAACCTACATAAGACACTACTCCAAATCTGCCTCTCTACATCAATGTTTCTCATGAAGGTTGTGAAGAGTGTTTGAGCTAGGAGGACTAGTCAATAGGTCATGACATGACACTATTGAAAATACTACTCATTAAGTACGTACACCTCACTTAGACACTTCAAGAGACCTACAAAAAGGATTCTAAAATGAACATGAATGTTAAACAAGGACAAACATGCCAAGGAAATAAGACTATTACTTGGAAATATCAACTAATAAAGCATGCATATTGAAACTATTCCATGGAGAATGTAAAACCAAATTATTATCATTGATCAAAGGCTGAAAATGGGCAAGGCTTCACCATACCCAGGTGGAGGATATAAACATATCCTATCAAGGTTGAATATATAGAGAAAGAGAGATGAGAAGGGATAAGGGTATAGGAGAGAGAGAGAGAGAGAAGTGTGAAAGAGATTTAAAATAAATATATAGGAGTTATGAAACTATCTCAACAAATATTATAATATAAGTGTACTCTCTTGAATATGTTCTCCTCCTACAAGTGGTGTGGAATTTTGAAACTTGGTTTGACACCTTGCCTTGCTCTTCAAAACTGCCCCTTCTCTTGGATTTTGAGATGAGAAATGAAAATATTTATCATAATTTCATGTTTATTTACATATTTTCTTTTCTCTTGACACTTTTTAATTGATCTCTAAATGTTCCCTTTGACACATTACTTGATTCTCTTGTTAGGTGTCTTGAAATCTCTATCTCACTAGGCCAATCTTGCTTACAACTGTCAAAACTTGAGTTCATTACCTAAAATTCATTATAAATCCATGTATGGCTTATTAAAATCATATAAAACCTAAAAAAAACTCATTTTGATGTCTCAAACTACTTCCAATAACTCATTTTGCACCAAAAACTCCAATTCGGACTCATTCATTATAGCCTTGAAAACATGTAAAAATCCTTGTGTATAATAATATATGGACTATATTGGTAAAATTAGAACATATTTTATTACCTAGTATTTATTTACAGCTTTGTGCCAAATTTTAGGTCTTGACTCTGAGTGGAAGTGTCCTTTTTAGTCCATTCTCCATCCTCAATTAGGCCTCCTTGCCTAGAAACTTGATTTTCTACTCTAGATATCTCCCACACATGTTAAATAACCCAAAATCATGTGATTAACTTCCCATAGTATATCACCAGCCTCCATGTCAAATTTGAGGCCCTTAAACCCTGTGGAAGTGTGAGAATCATGAAATGGCCTTGAAACCTAGTCTCATTTTAGCCTTGTTTGAGACTACCTTCAAAAATGAGCTATGTTAGATCACTTTTAGAATTTAAAATATAGATTTTTGGGATTTAAAATATTAAATACATATTAGGTGACCTCTCCTAATATTTTTCAAGTTTCCAACCTTTCATAACCGTACAAAACACTAAATATTCTTGTAAAATGGTACATTTAATATAGTCCATACAACTGCAAGTATAGACAAAGTACACTTAGAGAATATAATTGGATTCCTCAAAAATATATAGGAGTTTTTAGGGTAAAATAATGTCATTTCATGTGTTTTATAGGTTATTTTCTCTCAACTAATCATTTCTAGGGTTTTAAGAAGGTTTAAGAGGATTTTAGGAGGGTTTTAGGCATGTTTTATTCTTGAGGATTGTTCATAACAAACAAATCCTATTTATCTCTCATAATGACACAATATTTTAGTTATTTGACCCCTCAACCACCTAAAAACACCATTTTATTCCATTCAAAACGTTATCATAATTATATGTACAAGATGGTGTCTCTCATGTCGCAAGCAAGCCATTAGAGAGGGGTCTGAGCTCTTAAGATTTGTTCATGAAGGTGATGGGTCAAATCCAAAAACTAACACCCCAAGGTTATAGTTTGATATTCCTTTTATCATATCTAAAATTTATTTCTCTCCATGTATAATATCATGGCCTTTCCAAGTAAGATAAACTAGTCTTTAGACGGCATTCCTATCTTAAAAGAAGCTTGAGGTGGTCTTTGAGAGTCAAAATTGTAGTTTTCTTGATTTTACATATCCATGGATGGTCATTAAAGGTATATTATTTCATTTCACAATTCCAAATTCTTTAATATCTCATTTTTCCACCCTTTAGGCCATAATTTATATGAGTGTCCTATAGGTCTGCCTGTGTATAAGTAGGCTTACCAGGCCTAAATAGAGTTGATCATCATTCCATGTTTTCTCACTAAGTTTGAAGGTATAAATGAGATTATAATTTCACCATGAAACCACTTCCCAATTATTTTATCTCCCTCATACATCCTCTTGGACTTTAAGTCTATCAAAATAATTAAAACTTTCATGAGGACAAGCAAACCTATAGACACTAATTGAATGTGTAAGCAGGGTTTAAATGAATCCTATTTATAGTCATCCTCATGATTTGATCTCTTTTTGAATATATAAAACCTTAAATGGTTTAACTTAGCTTCCCATTAACTATATTTAAACCCCAATGCTTGTCATATGCCCTATGTCTACTCTCTAAACTTGAAACTAGTATGCATTGCCTAGCAAACCTATAGGTGGAGATGCACTAGGTATGTGGGATTTAGGGAAGTTGATTTCATAGTATTCTCTACACTTTATCCCTTCTCATTTTGACTTCTAAATTACTACTATAATTTATTAATTTATTCCTCAAAACCTAAACCAATCAATATGCATTTTATCCTCTCTTCAAGCCTATAACATGTCTACTTACCAAAGCAACCTATAGGTGGTCATATAATAGTTTGAGTGTATTTTTTGGGTTTTATAACTTTCATTGATATTAAATGAGCATCTAAATGAATTTTTTACACTATTTTAATTTTTTAACCTTTTTAACTTATCCAAAACACCACATCTTTCTGAGTACATACTATTATTTACACCTTCTGAGAGTGTTGTTGTAGTTGTCTATATAAAGAAGAGTTTTAAAATGAGGTTTTGAACCTAGTTTCTCAACTCCATAATGACATCATAAAGATATTCAAACCTCATTAATGGTTAAATTTCACTACACCATAAGGCTCATTGACTCTTTATGACATTTTAAGACCTTTGTCATCTTCAAACCTATGTGTGAGTACTAGGGTTGTATACTTAATCATCTCAACCTTTATTTGACTCTCAAATCAAAGGTGTCTATTAGTTTTTTATTTCTCTCTCATGCACTGATTCATTTTTCATGATTTTACCTTGTTCTTACTTTGAGGACAATTGAATTTTAGTTCAAAATGAGGACCTACATGTATGTCACTTGTAGGTCTCTATTTTACTTGCATAGGTTATTAGAGATAGTCAACTTCTTGAGTCTTAATGCTTGAAGATGTATCAACTCTTCTCAATTACCATATCACCTAATTGAACAAATTTTGGACCTTTTGATTGATAATTATACCATCCTCAACTTGTGCCCTTTCACCTATATGGACTGTGTATACAGTTAGTTTATATGCAAGGTCTATGTATGAGAGTTAGAGTTTCCTCATTCAATTTTACTTTTGGTATGGTCTTCAATGGAGTTATTCAGTGTCTAATGAGTGTCTATGAGTCTTCATTAAATTTTTCCATTGAAAAGACACTTTCAATATGAGACCTAAATCATGAAATCTCAACTACAAGTCTACAGACTTGTGAGTGACTAAAACACCTTCATATTCTTTGAAAGTGGATATTGGAATTTTATTCTCAATTTCTTAGACCTAAAATTTCTCAAAGGTGTTTTATTATACTAAAAGTGTCTTTATAATGAGTTAAATATCTTATATACCAATGAACAATTCAAAACCAAATCTTGTTACTCTATTATTGTAGGTAGCTTGTACACAAGGTCATCAAAATGAGATAGCATTATAAATTGCTTGTAGAAGGTGTTATTGGAGTATAAAATGGAAACATGATGGTATTTTAGAGCATGAGATGAATTAAAACATGATATTAAACCTTAATTCATCACCTCAGACATTGAAAACCCTATAACAAAATAAAAACTATGACGGTCACTCTACAAATTGTGCAAGAGATTAAATTTACTTGCCAAATGGATTCCCACACGTGCCAACCTAGTGGATGAAGGTTTGATATGGTTATTAATAATTATTATGATCATTTACATTTTATTTCATGCATCTAATGAGTTCACACTTGCATGGGAATTGCACAAAACTCAGCCTCTGGGGATTTGAGCCTTAAAAATGCACCTCATCTCCTTAGTGATTGTTAATAAAGATAAGGATCTTAATAAAACTAACAATTGCACTAATTAATATCCTATATGGTTCCACAAATTTGGTCAAAATATTAGCCTCCAATTCTACCTATAAGGCATGTACCATTCACTTGAAAATTGCCTTCATGAGTTTATGAAGAGAACAATGGGAGAGAGAAGGACTATTCTACAATTTTGAGACCTAAAAATTAATTTCATGAATTATTATGACCTGTATAATCCTAATATACCTTTTCAAAATTTTAATCTAAAATTTATTTCTTGAAGTTTGTACAAGTGCATTAAACTCCCTCTTTGGCATTGAAAATCAAGATTCTGACCATTTTATGATAGCCTAACATAAAGAAAAGTTATATAATTGTTCCAAGGCCCTTGGAAAGATAATTTTATGGATTATTCACTTTTTTGGGCTTTGTAATACATGAAAGTTATCAAAAATCACCTTTTTCCTAATAAAACACTACCTTAAAGTCCACAAAAGAACCTTAAATTTTGCAAAAAATCACGAAACATTATTAGAAGGTGGTTGAGGCATGAAATGACTTTTAATAACACATAGGTACATATGATACCACTTGACCAACTTTCAAAAATCCATGACATGGCTAAACCATGACAAGACTAAGAATGAACCTTACCTTAATTTCTCCAAAAAAACTTAATCTATTCTAAGAAGGTTTTATAAAGACTTATTAGAGACCATATAAGACATGACCAGACTTTGAAATAGGTTATGAATACATGAAACTCAAGTTTTTTCTTATAGGGGTTGAAATTTTGACATTGGGTCAAAATTAGTCAATAAAATGGTGATTTATGAGGGTAGCATGCCTGCTATGCTAAATGGACCGGTAGCCTTATCCTTCCATAAGATAATGGAATCATTTACACTTAGCTTCAAACCTAACCAAACATTGACCATGATAATAAAAGATTATTTAACCTCCAAACACACAAAACAAAGACAACACACACCAAGTAAAGGAAGCAAACACACGTGTTATCAAGCACATAGGAAACACAACAAACAAGAAAGCAAACTAACTATATGTAACTAACCTAAACTTATGGTATCTCTTGCTCTATGAGATGAATAATTGCATGAGGCAAGCTGCCTCTTTGACCTTTCTCTTATTGACTTCATCCTTTCCTTACTTTCCACTCTTCTTAGCATGCTCTCAATTGAAATGATAGTTGTAAACCAATCACCTATGAAGATTAACTCATCTTGTGGATCAAGCTCCTTCTCATGATGCCTCTTGATGCTTGTTCCTATCTCAAAATGACCATCTATTGGCTCATAGGATAAACTTCATTATTAGCCTTTAGTAACTCCATGACATGAGGTACTTGGTCTTTATCGGCCTCATGTAGATCATCACATTATTTCTCAAGTAAGAGGGTAGCCTCAATATCATCTTCAATATGTCCAATAGGCGATATAGGCCCTTTAAGAGCCTCAAACTCACTGCATATGTCTCGTTATTAATACCAAATATCTTCATCCTTCTATTGAAATCCTTCTTGAAAAGATACAACTTGAAGCACATCCTTAGAGACATATTCCTTTATTGCATTAGTTTGGTCAGTTTGCATTTCTTCCTCATCAATCTGCTCTTATTATCCTAGAAGTACCAAATTTTCAATACCTTCATATTATTTAAACATATGTAAATAGGTTTTCCACATTTCCTTCAAATATCCTTGAACCTGCTCATTCAACTCAACATGGTCAGTCAACATGATGTCTTTCTCAAGAGTTTTGTCTTTAACATCTTCACCAACTTCTTCATTGATCAAGGTAGTAACTTTAACACTCTTTTCATAGGCAGTGACAACATCATCAAGATCACTATTTTTTCATTTATGAAGACTTATTTATGTTTATTTTCACCAAGTGGAGTACCAATGGTGAATTCCTCATCATATACACTTGCATTGTCTTCTTCACATTCTCTTTGAATCACACTTACAGCTGCAATCTCTTCTTCATTTTTTACCTATAGGATAGGTTTCTCTTCAAGAAGGGATGTGGTAGGAGTTTGACAGGCATGTTGATGAATTGGACAAGGAGTATGAGGTATGGTGGATAGATCATGAATGATCTTGTAAATGAAGGGAAAACTCTTACAACTTGGGATTTTGGATATGGTGTATTCTTGAAATAATTCTTGAAGGGAAAGTAGTTTGAGTTAGGAAATGGACACTTTATTCTCTTTAACAAGCACCTCATCTTTCTCATGGCTTTCTTGAATATCTTCAATAGATGCAACTTTATCTTTAACCTTTTCAACTAAGGCCTTTTACTTGTTTTAAAAACCTTGTTGAATATACCTCCAAGATGGAAAAAATAGAGGTTCTTAAGGAGAGGGAAGAGGAGCTTGAATAAGCACAAGTCTTTCTTTGACTTCAATCTCTTGATCTTGGCTATCTTCCTCCTTTATTTTCATCTATACCTCTTTGATTTTCTTGTCTGTATTCTCTTGGAATAGCTTTTCTTGAAGGTGGTTAGTGACCTCTTGAGGATAAGGAACATAATAAGGCTAATATGAGATACAAGAGGACTCTTGAGGAGGGATGGTAAAAACTTGCATAATTTCATATTCTTCCTTGTCTTCAACTCCCCAATCTATGCTTGTTTCACCTTGACTACTCCATGATTTCACCATTTGGTTCTAGCTTGGAGTCTTAAAAGACTTCTTTGGGGGTTATTGAGGAAGATAAGTATAATATTGGTTCTCAACAATGGGATGCTCAATGAAAACCTCCTCTTTTATTTGAATGCTCTCTTATATGGAATTCCAAAAAGGGAAATTTTGAGGAACACATAAAGGACTTGAAACACTTGAAAGTTCACTTGGAAAGATATATTGGGGAAGAATGAGTGGCACATATGAGGTCTAAAGTGGTGTGTATGAAGACACATGAAGCTAATAGATTTGGACCTATTTTTCTTCATTAACTTCTAGCATATCTTCTATGTTTTGAATGACACCAATTACATCCAACATTTCACTTGAGAGGTTTTACCAATTTTCTCTCTCAATAGGTGCCCATTCTTTCATCATTCATTGTAATATGTCTCTCACCTTGTGAATGAGATGACTAGGGAGAGATTGACCATATTTCCTTTATGTGTTAAGCCCTATAATGTACCTCTCATATCCTAAGAGAGTTTGCTTCAAGCTTGAAATAGATTGATTTGAAAAGTGACTATATTGTCTAGGAACATCTTGAACTTTAGAAGGTTGATCATAGGACTGATATGATTCATGAAAAGGATAATAAAGATCATAGGACTGATATGGATCATATTCAGGTTGATAAGGCTCATAATAGGACTGACAAGGAATACTATAGGCTTGGGGAACTTCACTAACTTGCATGAAATTGAACTCTACTTTAAACTTAAGCATAATAACCTCATTGTTATGTAGACTAATTACCTAGTGAATACCAAATTCTTAAGTTTAATCAACATTAATTATCAACCTAGGGTGCATACTCTTTTCAAGGATGTTAGCACTATATATGTATTATTGATTCAAAAATCATCTTACTTTTCTAGTTGTAGTATAATGAATTTATGTATAATTCACCAGATAGATATACTATGAAACTACTATGATATAACTATAGAATTACTTTGCACTTATGAGTCACACATGCATCACACTTATATAATCAAATTAATTAAAATCAACTTACACAACACACTTAAAGCTAAAGAGAGTTAGGATATTAACTGTAACTCTTTCTGAGGGGGGTCCTTCCTCATTCAGAGCTGAGTTCTAATCCTTCTCTAAGATAATTTGTCATGATCTTAGATCATAATTGATTACTTTTGTATAAGCAACTAAACATGGAATTGAAACCAAAAGTAATAAGTAACTAGAAATCAGAAACAACAAAGAATAGGAGATACAAGAAACAACCAATCTTGTATTAAACTCTTCCAGAAGAAAATACAATGAATAAATCTCTTTCTCCTCACACCTCTCAGATGTACATTAATTCTCCTTCAAGAGTTCTCTCTCTCTCAATCAATTACAACCAACTCAACAATTGAGTTGTCTTGCAGATCTTCTTGATCTTGCTCCTTGCAAATCAATTGAATCTTGCACCATGTAGATCTTCTTGATCTTTCTCCCTTGTAGATCAACTTGATCTTGCACACCCTTAATTACGATACTACCCCATGGGTCTCTTAAATAGAATTGAGAAGCAAACAATAATTAGAAAAATAAACTCAAGACTAATTTTAGTCTTTACATGTAAACTAGTTGTTCTCCTAAAATTAGAAACGCTGTCTAATTTTGGAAATGCAAAAAAGTCTAATGTCAATCTGAAGATGACCAATACCAACCAACCCCTAATCGATTTCAGTTGGTTCTGATCGATTCTACCGATGCCAATTACTATGTAGCTCATTGGTGAAGCTTTTAGCTCCACAACTCAACAATCTCCTACTTGGAGATAAACAGCTGCACCTGTACCTATACAGCAACATCCTCTAGTTTGTTTCTCTAGCTTGTTTCTCCATCTTCAAGTTCAATCTTGAAGACCAACAAAAGTTGAATGAAGATTCAACTTCTCCTTTGTTATCGGCTTTGTTAACATATCAACAGGGTTCTTATCCATATGGATCTTTTCCAGCTTCAACAGTCTATCCTCCAATACCTGTATAATGAAGTGGTACCTAAGCTATATATGTTTGGTTCTTGAATGAAAGGCTGAATTCTTTGCCAAATGAATTGCACTTTGACTATTACTATATAATCTACAACTCTCTTGCTCCTTTCCCAACTCTTCCATGAACCGAGTCATCCAAATCATTTCCTTACTAGCCTCTGTGACTACAATGTATTTTGCCTCTGTAGTAGACAAGGCAACAGCCTTCTATAACTTTGAAATCCAGCTAACTCCCATTCCACCAACAATGAACACATATCCTATGGTGCTTCTCCTACCATCCAAGTCACCTGCCATATCTGAATCTACATACCCATGTAGAGAAGTGTTTAACCCTCCATAGCATAAATGCCTACTGCTGGTCCCTCTCAGATATCTGAGAATCCACTGAACTGCTTTTCAGTGTTCCTTTCCTAGATTGGCCATAAATTTGCTGACAACTCCCACTGCTTGGGCAATATCAGGTCTAGTACATACCAACCTGGCCTTATGTCTCATTTGTCCATTCTCTCCTTCATTTAACTTGTATACCCATTTGTTTTTTAGTGCTTTCTTTCTATCTGGAAACTCAACCAAATCCCACGTATGGTTCTCTTCTAAGGAATCAATTTCCTCATTCATGTCATGCTCCCACTATTTCTTAGATTCTACCTACACTGCCTCATCAAAACTTTCTGGTTCTCCACCATTAGTGAGCAATAAGTAGTTTAAAGAAGGGGAATAACAAATTGGAGGTTTACTTACCCTTTTAGACCTCCTTATGGGCATTTGAGACTCATTTATAGCTTACTGTCCACCCAAATTTCCTTTTGACAGTGACCGATCCTGGTCATCTCTGACCGACGTCGATCTGTACCTGACCCATGTCGATTCCACCTGACTGACGTCAGTTTCCACATGATCAACGTCAGTTTCTATTTTTTCTTGTGAGTGATGATTTTTAACCATGAGCTCATTTTGGATCATAACCTCTTCCAAATCAAGATTGCCCTGCTCAGAATTATTCAGCCTCTTGAGTTGATCACTATACATCACCTTCTCATTAAAAACCAAGGCTTTCCATTTCTTAAATGTGTTAAAAACATTATATTTCCTCTTTATGCAATAAACCCATACCTTTCTTGTAGCATCATCAATGAAAAAAACATAATACTGTGATCCTCTAATAGAAGCTACCTGAGCTGGTCCCCACACGTCTGTGTGAATAAGCTCCAACTTGTGCTTCTTCTTTGTTGACCCAATTTTGAGAAACCTCACTTTCTTCTATTTTCCAAAAATACAATGCTCACAAAAATCTAGATCTATGCTTTTCAAATCTGAAAGCTTACCTTTTGACTTAAGAACATCCATTCCCTTCTCACTCATGTGACCAAGCCTACAGTGCCATAACTTTGCATCTACATTTAAAGTAGATAAAACAAAAGAAGAATAATCAGTAATACAAATAGATAGATAAAGTGTACCTAATCTCTTACCTCTTGCTAATACAAGTACACCCTTGGAAACTTTCCAAGATTTAGCTGTGAGAGTTACTGTGCAACCCTCATCACCCAACTTTCCTGCAGAAATCAGATTCCTCTTCAGGATGGGTACATGCATGACATCCTTCAACACCCATGTGTTGCCATTCTATAATTTCAGCTGCACTTTTCCTTTTCCAACAATTTGACAAGGCTCATCATCCCCTAAATAAACTTTTCCAAAGTCTCCATAGACATAATCATTGAAAAATTCTCTATTTGGGGTTGCATGGAAAGAGGCACCAGAATCTAAAACCCATGATTCTACTTTATCCAAGGAAAATATAAGAGCATCTTGTGCAACAATACCTGCATCATTTTCTTCTTTATTACCTTCATGCTAATTTTCTTTCAACCAAAAATCTTTCTTTGCATGCCATTTCTTTCCACAATTCCAACAGGTTATACTTCCATTTTTGGATTTGGATCTACTTCCCATCTTTGACCTTGATTTCCCTTGCTTGCCCTTCTCTCTTTGGCTTCCCCTACTTTCAACACTTAAAGCATTACCTGATGTTTTTTCTGTGCTTTTCTTACGAATTTATTCATTCAAGATTACACTAACAACATCATCAACTTTCAAGATATTTGAAGCAAATGCAGTATTACTAACTGCCATTACCAAACTATGCCAACTTTTAGGTAAAGAGCATAAGATTAAAAGAGCCTTAATTTCATCATAAAAAACTATTTTAACTGAATTTAAATGATTTACAATTGTATGGAAATCATTAAGATGACTATATACAGATCCACTTTCTTGCATTTGCAAATTAAATAATTGCTTCATAAGATATACCTTATTCGAAGCTAAGGGTTTTTCATATAAATTTGCCAAAGTATCCATTAACTCTACCATTGTCTTTGCCTGTGATAAGTTGGAAACCACAGAAGATGCCAGGCTCAACCTTATAGATCCAAGAGCCTTTCTATCAAGAACATTCCATTTTTCATCTTCCATATCTGTGGGCTTGCTTGAAACCCCACCCAATGGTAAATATAGATCTTTCTAATACAGATAATCTTCAATCTGCATCCTCCATAATTGATAATTTTTGCCATTGAATTTCTCCATTTTTAGTTTACTTTCTTCTGCCATTGCTTTACTCCCACTCAATCAGAAACCCCTGTGAGTGAATTCTGTAATCAACAAACACTAACACGCTCTAAAACCTGTGCTCTGATACCAATTTTTAGTGTATACACATAGCTCTGATACCACTTGTCAGGATCTTACATCACAATTGATTACTTTTGTATAAGCAACTAAACACGGAATTGAAACCAAAAGTAATAAGTAACTAGAAATCAGAAACAACAAAGAATAGGAGATACAAGAAATAACCAATCTTGTATTAAACTCTTCTAGAAGGAAATAAAATGAATAAATCTCTTTCTCCTCACACCTCTCAGATGTACATTAATTCTCCTTCAAGATTTCTCTCTCTCTCAATCAATTACAACCAACTCAACAATTGAGTTGTCTTGCAGATCTTCTTGATCTTGCTCCTTAAAGATCAACTGAATCTTGCACCCTGCAGATCTTCTTGATTTTGCTCCCTTGCAGATCAACTTGATCTTGCACACCCTTAATTACAATACTACCCCATGGGTCTCTTAAATAGAATTGATAAGCAAACAATAATTAGAAAAACAAACTCAAGACTAATTTTAGTCTTTACATGCAAACTAGTTGTTCTCCTAAAATTAGAAACATTGTCTAATTCTATAAATGCACAGAAGTCTGATGTTAGTCTGAAGATGACCGATGCCATCCGACTCTTAACCGATGTTGGTTGGTTCTAACTGATGCTGACCGATGTCGATTGACCCCTAACCGATGTCGGTTGGTTCTGACTGATTTTGCCGATGCCGATTACTGTGTAGCTCATTGGTGAAGCTTTTAGCTCTATAACTCAAAATAATTCACAAACTTCTCAAAAAATCAATCTTCTCATTACTCAATTATATATAAATTAAATATTTCTACAAGAAGTTATAATATTCAAAGTACAATGATGTAATTCCAATACTTTTACTATTATCTATTCATATTAACTAACTCTTAATCTGATCTAAGTTCTGCCATTAAATATAGAAGGTAGTGTATTAACTATTAACCAAAAACACCAAACTAGGAAAAAATACAAATACTTAAAAACTACCCCAATCAAACTCCAAGTGGTTAGTAACCAAAGTTACTTGTTTTAGGTTTGATTGGATTAGAGATAAGGCATACAGTTTTGCTATTTTATTTCTTTTTGTCTTTTTCTCATTATCCTTATTTTTCTCATCATTGGCAACACATCTAATATTTCCTTACATGTAAGGAATCTATAAAACAACTATGATTCTTTCCAATCAACCATTTGGTTCCCAAGACAACTTAAAGTCTTTAAGATCTCAATAATATCTCTATTTTACATAGTGGCTACAAGAAACCTATAAGTGAAGCTTATAATTATTGCACGCATTCTACAGTGGCTATGGGTAACCTATAGGTGAAATCTATAATTATTATAAGCACTCTACAGTGGCCATGGGCAACCTATATGTGAAGCCTACAGTTGCTACAGGCACTCTATGGTGGTTATGGGAAACCTGTAGGTGAAGCCTATAGTTGTTACATGCACTCTGCAATGGCTACGGGCAACCTGTAGGTGAAGCCTATAGTTGTTATGGGTATCTTGTAGTAGTTATGGCTTATCAAGATTCTACAACCTTTCATGACCCTTCAAATGCTTGTTAAATAAAGTCACACCAATATAATTCATTCAAGGAAAAATCATCAATAATTCATAATATATATATATATATCAATGTACATACAAAATCATAACTTCATTCATTAATTTGCATAATTTATGGATAGTTATTGGATTTACATGGAAAAATACATATACTAAGCATGGATGAGGCTATAAAAGTAAGAAATTAGTGGCCTCATCATTCCCCCCTACTTAGCCTCTTGCTTGACCTCGAGCAAACCTTGGTTGCATTCTAAAACCATAAAATTTTCTAAAGTCTGGGGTTCAAGATAACCTAACCCTTCAAATATGTAAAAACCTTTAGCATTCTCAATGTGCTCCCATCTTTTCTTCTCTACCTATTTTTTAGTTGGAACATTTCCTTCCCAATCAAGAATTAGGAACCAGAATATAGGGGGTTGAAACATAAATCCTAAACATTCTACTCTTCATTTCCTAACAAGTTTAATATATAATTATATTATGTGGATAGCCTCCCTAAGGTTTTGAGGGGAGTACAGTTTCTTTCTTTTCAAGGCATTTGAGAGTTCTACCCATCTGTGAGAGCAAGCAACAAAAATTTACTTGCCATCTCTTTCCATAAGACTCAAATAGTGGTTCTAGACTTCTACCTACTTTTTGATAACAACATCTAGATCTCTTGATTCAATCCTGATCATCAAGGTAGCTTCTTTTTCTTTTACTTGATATTCTTCCATTTTTTTCCTTATTCCTATTTCATTCAGGACATATGAAGAAAATGCATTTAACAGGACATCCCTAAAATAGATGTTTGGACTCCATTCTGTTTAACTGGGTGTAGCATATTGGTGGATGTAGAACTCACTTAGCTGAGCTTAGAGGTCAGGATCAACATGTCTATATTCTTCAAAGAAATATTTTGGGTCACAAACTATGTAATATTGATCATTATAAATCTTGTCATACCTAAATTTAAGTCATTTCTCTTCCAAGTAAACAACATACACCCTAGAAGGGGGTTTGCACTCCATCAATAGTTTAGTAGTTTCATGCAATTTTCCAATCTTTTCCTTCAGATATCTAATCTTAAATTTTAAAAATTCTAATTTTTCTTATAATTCATCATGTTATTCTTTTGATTCAACATATCCCTTGAATATTTGCATTGATTCTTTGTGGTAGGCTTCATTATTACTGAATTTTTCCTTTAAAAAAATCAAAAGATCATCAGTCTCCACTGGAGTGGTGGTTGAGAAATCCACATCAATAACCTCTTCTATTATAGGTGTTAGTGTAGTGGGCAATGGAGAAGGAAATATATGATATAAGGGTACCAAAGCTAGAACATAATCTACTATAGGTGATTTTTTGGTTAAGTAAAACGAGGATGATATAGGTTCCTCTAGGGAAGTTATTGCAGGTCCCTCCAATCCCTTTTCTCTATCCATAAGAGGCTGTACAAACTCTGTTGCCCCCAAAAGTGTTTCAATGCCTCTTTTTCCTTTTAGTTCTACTATCTCATTTATTAATCTATATATTTCTTTCAAATCTTATTCTAATGTCTAGAACTCCTGAGTATGAGGGAGTATTTCTTATTCTACTCTTCTATCCATAGTTTCTTCTTCACCCAATTCCTCTTCTACTACCTACTACTCTACCATTCTCAATTCCTCTTCTGTATACCCAATGTTTTTGAGGATATCAATGTCCTCCTTAGTGAATCTAGATGGTGGAGGTGATTTTTCTTCTTCTTCTAGCTTAGCAGATTCCTCATCAGTATACCATTCTTCTATTTCAAACCCATCAGGGGTCTTCCTCACTATAGGCTCCTTCTTTGGTTTTTCATCATCACTGATATCTATGGTTAGGGAAGCTATTGTGGTCTTTTATTCCTTCACTCTTTGATATCTCCTAGGAGGAGGTATCCTTCTTTTTGATACCATGGGTTTCTTCACTTTCATTTTCATTTTTCTTTCAGGAGGGGTGATTGATGGAATTTGTTTTTCTTGCATAACAGTTGATAGGGGAACTTCTTCTTGTATAAAAAGAGACAATGTGGAGGAATCAATCTGAGGTGAGGAAATAGTAGGAGGAATATGCTACTGTGGGATTTCCTCCTCTATGTCAGAAGGAAGTAGGACTAATTTCCTTCTCTTTTTCTTGCCCATAGCAGTCTCAAATGGACCCTTAGTAGCTATGAACTGGCCAGTAGCACTAATGCCCACAACATCTTCTTGTATAACTTATTGGTCCTAGTCTTCAAGGGATTCCTTCTTATCAATTCCTTCTTGATGAGGTTCATTATTTTCAAGGGCCAAAAATTGTTCCCAACTTAGGTTAGGTCTGATAGAGTTTATTCTTTATTTAGTTATTAGTGATATTAGGTAGTGATGGGATAGGGTTGTTTCAATACCCTTCTGATATTATTTGGACATCCTTTTCAAAATATTCTATAATAAATTTAGAACATTAATGACTCTGTTATGCCTTAAGTGATTTATAAACTTGAACTGAAGAGTGTAAATGAGGGAATACCTTCCCTCACATGTCATATACCTAATGATGTATGATGTTATTTCTCTCCATGTTGTAGGTAATTTATGTCTCTCCACACCTCCTTTCTTTAATACCAATCTTTCATTTGCCTAGCAAAACCGTTGTCTAGCTTCTTCACCATTGGGTTTATCTTGTTAGTTTTGTCCCATATTTGATAGCTTAGTTGCTTGGCTCACCAAGTCTTCAATGAATCATAATGTGATGCCATATACAGTGGCTTGGTTTCCATCAAAGGAACCTACAAATGCTCTAGCAAGAGGCTTTGAGAAATGTTGCAACTTCTCAAAATAAATGGTCCAACTAGCTCTATGGAAGACATCCCAATTGGATTGATCTCCCTAAAGTTTATTGTGATCTAAGGCTTATATCCCCACAATTAACCATCCCATTTCAGATTCTCTATTAGTCCTTTCAACCCATAAATAGCAACACACTTTGTTTGGCCTATGAAAATCTACCTATAGCAAAGCAGGGTTTTGTTTAACAATGGTGGATGTGAGGTTATAAGTTGCATGGTTTTGTTCAATAATGGTGTATGTGAGGTTATAGGTTATAATTTATGATGTCTAATTTCCATACATATGGTTCTCATAGTGTGTGGGGTTTTAACCTATAACATCCTCCCCTCACTTGAGTTGTCATATGTCCTCAGGTGATGTGGAGTGAATAAGAAGGAAGGGATAAGACTGGTCATTATTAGGAGTATAATTGTGGGTTTATAAGTGATATAATGGACATGAAATGAATGATGTAATTCATGATTTGACATGCTTATTAATATTATACATGCTATATTAAAATAATGAAGACTTTTTTAATGATTAAATATACGATGTACCTATTTATTAATGGTGTTCCTAAGGTGATGTTCAGGAGCCACACGTGTGTTGGCATGCAAGTTTTTACATGTGAATGAATGACAAGATGCAATGATTGGGTTGGAAGTTGTAACTAGATTGAAGTATACCCCTTGTGGAGTGATTAGGAGATCACTGATGGTTGGGTGTTGATGATACCCATAGCTCATGTGCATGTGATGTATGATAGCCTGCATGGAATAGGGACAAAGGTTGAAGACTTAGATGAGAGATGATTACTTGTCTACCACAAGGTGATTACTTAAAAGTTGGGTGATCTAAGTGATGGGTTGGATGATCTTGAAAGCAGGTAGTTGAGGGTATCTTTACTGAGTGACCTTCCTCTACATGAACTGGTTGATAATTGTCTTGATGCTACTTATGCCATGTAGGTTTTGTATCTGGTGAACTTGGCTATAGTAATCAGTAGGGTATTCAAACATGGGATCTATGTGCCAAATAAATTTTTGATCTTATTGGTCAATACAGTCAAATGATCTCCATGACATGACCAGAAACTAAAAATGAATCATGGGTGTCCTTGTAGGCATAAATTCTAGTCTGTAACACTTCCAAATGGAGAGATAAGGTGTATGCTTTATTATGGATCTATAGCTTGGTATTCATGGATAGTTCTAACCAATAATGTGACATTTAATGATCCAATCCTCCTTCATTCATCCATAAGGTTTTTTTATGACTTTCATGTAGTACCCAAAAGCCAATAGTCAAGCCATAGGTGAGAGTTATAGAAGTATTTATCCTACATACTTTGTAAAAATATGAAAATGAGCATGAAGAGGTACCTATAGAAGCTACAAATGAAGCCCATAGCAAGCTACAAAGTTATGCCCAACTATGTAGAAGGTGCTTTTAGTAGCTACAGAATTGTTCATAAGAATTAGAATGAAACTTTCATTGTTAAAGGTGGCTATAGCAACTATAAAAAACCCATGTTGACATGAATAGTTGTGTTATGAATGATTGTCATTTCTTTTCTTTCTTTCTCACTTTGTTTTTTTGTAACCCCTAAATAGCTAGCAAGATAGTTTTCTACTTAGGCCCATCTTACAGATTTGGGTAGCCAATAGGCTAGTTTTCTACCTAGAAGCTACCAACAACACCCAAAGAATGGGTTTTCATTGTTGAGTTTTTTTTTGTTTTTTGTTTTTTGTTTTTTATTTCACTCTAACTAATATTTGTAGTAGAATTTTTATTCAGGGTCCTTTCCAAGTCATCTAGAAGGATGACTAGTCAAGGACCAAGTGAAGGTCTCATTCATCATACCAAAAGAGGGTAAGGATGCCCTCCTCTCCTTTATCTAAGTGCGGATTAGTGTTCCCTTTGTCTGGTGAGATAGCATGCCTATCTAGTACATCATTTTATCCATCTTGTAATTACTAGCATATGTGACTAGTAAACTCTTCCTGAGTGACTGAATTTTTATACAACTTAAGTCTATGGCCATTGACCAGTAGGTGGAAGCTTACTGGATCAATGGTTTAGAGTTATACTATTCCATTATCATAAACATGCTCAATCTCAAAGGACCAAGCCATTTGGTCTAGAGTTTGTCCTTATGACCCTTGTATTTAGAGTCAAAAAAAAGGGCCCAATCTCCTATATTGAACTACTTGGTCTTAATGTACCTATTATGCCAGCCAATCCACTATTGTTATACAAGCTCTATGTTCTATAATTCCTATTGTCTATATTCATCTAAGGCATTCAACTATAGAAGCCTTTCTTTTTAGGCTTCAGATATATCCATCCCAAGTTTTAGTGATGTTTGTAAGGTCTTGTGCTCAAATTTAATTGACAAGAAAGGTTTCTTTCCATAGACTAACTCATATAGAGTGAAGTCTATAGTGGTCTTCCATGTGATTCGATAAGCCCACACAACTTTAGGAAGCATAGCCTCCTAATCCTTATGAGACAGACTAACAGTCCTTGTCAAAATATTTTCTAACTCCTTGTTGGTGACTTCCACCTACCCATTAGACTATGGATGATATGGAGTTGATTTCTTATGCCTAATCTCATATTATTAGACTAAGGTAGTAATTAAATTAGTAGTGAATTGGATTCTTTGATCAATGACTATTTCTCATAGCATGTCATATCTAGTGAATATTTCTTCATAGAGGAAAGTTGCTACCTTCTCATTCCTGACATGTGTAAGAGCCTTTACTTCCACCCATTTAGTGACATAATCAATACAAATAAAGATATACTCTTTATTGTTGTATTTTGGATCAAAAGTGCCTACAAAGTTGAGGCCCCACTTTTCAAATGGTTCAAGCACCATCTAGGGCTACAAAAGTATTTCATCTAAATATGTGGGTCTCCCCATACACTGACATCTATCATAATGAATAGTATATCTTATTGCATCTTTATGGAGTGAGGACCAATAGTATCTTGTATTCAAAATTTTGACTATTGTATGTTTGGCTACAAATTAGTCATCATAGGGTTCATCATGACAGGCTTTAAGGATATCTAGAACTTCATCTTCTCTGAGACATCTTTTGAGTATGGAGTCAGGCCTAGTGTAGAAAAAAATCTAGATAGCCATGAATATCTGGCACTTTTGTGAATTAAATTTGTCATTTTCTTAGGGAGGAAGTATTGTGGAAGTATCCCTGTTATGAGGTAGTTATCAATATCAGCATACCAAAGTGTGGTAAGGGTGAGAAAGAATAGGTGCTCATCTGGAAATGAGTCATCCACAATGGTATCTTATTTAGGGGTTTGTAGGTGTGATAAAAATTTAGCCACCACATTATCCTGACCAAGCTTATGTACAATGGTGATATCAAATTCTTGTAATAAGAGCAACCATCTTATCACTCCAGCTAGAACAACTGGTTTATTCATAAAGTACATAATTGTTGCATGGTCTATATGAATAAAGACTTGATACCTTATGATGTAGTGACATAACTTGTTGATAACATAAACTACTACCAAGAACTCTTTTTTAGTAACTATGTAATTTAATTCTGTTACTTGCAAGTTTTTGTTTACAAAATATATGGCATAATTGAGTGATTCCTATTGTTGGCTGAGCATGGCTCCTAGGATAGTATCTAAAGCATCTGTGTGAATGTGGAAGGGAAGATTTAAAATAGGACCACATAGAATAAGGGTGGTGGTCAATAATTCCTTCACTTGTTTGAAGGTTGTATCATAGGTAAGAGTCCTAATAAATTCAGCATCTTTAGTTAAAAGGGTGAACAATGGTGCTACTACTTTATTGAAATTATTGATGAATCTCTTGTAGTAACTAGCATGTCTTAAAAGACTCCTAACATCTTTTTGTTTTTGAGGAACACGCAGGTTTTTGATGATGCTAATTTTTACAAGGTCAACATTAATTCCTTCAGCAGATATGTGGTGGCCTAAGACAATACCTTCTGTCATAAGCATGTAGCATTTCTTCTGGTTGAGAGACAGATGGTGCTCTTAATAGCATTACAAGACATTTTCTAGGTTTTTGAGGTACTCATCAAATTTTTCTCCATAGACAGTGAAGTCATCTATATAGATTTCTACACATTCATTGGCCATATCTGTAAAGATACTCAAGACAACACTCTAGAATATTTTAGGAGTGTTACATATCACAAAGGGTAATATAACATAAGCATAAGTACTCTAAGGATAAGTAAAAGTGATATTTTCTGGATCTTTAGGAGCAATTCTAATCTAGTTGTAACCACTGAAGCCATCCAAAAAGGCAAAATATTTCTTCCCAACTAGTGTGTCCAACACTTGATCAATGAAGGGTAGAGGAAAGTGATCCTTTCTGGTTACTGTGTTGAGTTCCCTATAATATATTTATACACACCATTCTCTATTTTTATTTAGTATAATTACTAATGGTGAAACCCATTCACTATATGAGATGGTATATATAAATCCAAAAGTCAGGAGTTTTTGTAATTCCACTTTAACTATTTCTCAAAGAGTTAGATTCATCCTACATTGTGGTTATCTAACTGGTTGGCACTCTTCCTTGATGTAGATATGATGTGTGCATATTTCTAGATTGATTCCTTGCATATCCTCATAATCCCATGCAAAATCATGTTGGCATGTAACATGTTGACTTGGCACTTTTACTCATTTAAATCCAACTTGTTATTAATAAGCAATGTTTTTCTTAGAGAGATTTCAATTTGTTGTGAGAGTGCTTTCATTATTTTAATATTTCTAATAGATTTAGTTTGGCTGTAACTATGAGGCAGTAGTTGGTGGAATATTTTTTGTACAAATGCATCAAAATTATCTAATTCTTAGAAGTTAAAACATGGGCACTCAACACATTATAAGTGGTTGAGATTTGTAGGAGTTTGATAATTATGCTAAAGAACATTGGAGAGAATAGTATCTTCCTTTTGATCAGCCAATGTAAATACATGGTCTATGGTAAATATAAGAATTTAAGAAGGTTTATCTACCTCATCTTATTCAACCAATAATGAATGTTTGGGTGTAAAAACTAACTATGTTGGGGGATAAAGGACCAACTTCTTAGTGTGGTTGCCATTGGAGATCATCATGTTACCTGATCTACAGCTGATGAAGGCATCAGCTATGGCAAGCCAAGGTCATTCTAAGATGAGAGGATATCCATCCAAATTAGACTTAGGCTATAGTATAGTGAAATCTATAGGATACTCCCAAGAATCTATAACAATATTTTCAATGATTCCTTCTGGTCTAACTATAGACCTGTCAGCCATTTACAGTATTGTAGATGTGGGATGAATATTATTCAGTTGTAGTTTGTGCATAGTTTTGGTTGTCATTACATTTATTTTAGCTCCCATGTCTATCAATATGTTGGACAGTTGTTGGTCATAGATCTAGACTATTACTAATGAGGATCCTAGATCTAAATATTTCTTTAGTAGGGTGTTCCCAAGCATGATGTCTGCTAGCTGGCCAATCACATGCATAGTATTGGGATATTTTTTATTCCTTCCTAGTTTTCATAGATAGATGTCTTAACAACTTTGGAATATATGGGTGCACCCTTGATGACCTAGAATAGAGAGATTTTGACACAAAGATTCTTGAGTTGTCTCATGAAATCAAACTCAGGTTCAATTATATGGCATTGAAGGCTGAGATATTCTGGAAATGGTGGGGTTGTTTTAACAATAGCTTTATTTACAAGTTTAAAGAGTTCTTAAGGTGATGGAGGTGGGTTAGCATGTTCCTCTGGGGTTTCATGATCTAATTCCCTTATTGTAGGTGGTGCTAGAGGTGGTACAACTTTCCCTTAATAGAGATGAACTTCATTGATGTTCACCATGTATGTCAGGTACTAAACAGGCTCAGTACTAAATGTGGATTGCATCAACTTAGTTGTAAGATTCTGTATAGGTTGGGTAGGTAGCTGGCTAGGCTTGGGTGCAGCTTGTGTATTAGGCATAAGAGTAGGAGGTTATTTTTGTTATTATGGAGGGAATCCTCTTGGAGAGCTTCCCCATGGTTGGTTAGGTCTCCAAGGTTGTTGCCTTTGGTTTGTGAAGGGTAGGCCTTGGGGTGGTTTCCAAGTTTTCATCTAATATGGGGATGAATTTTTTGGAGGCTAATAAGGGGTGTTAAGGTAGCTTGCTTGAGGTGGCTACTAACTAGAATTATGAGGTGGAATCTTCATCTAAGTACTAGTACAATTGGGAGTAGTATTTGGAAATTATGAATTAAAGGAGGTAGAATTTACAAAAAGTAGAATTTGAAAAAAGTAGATTTTGTCCCATACCTTGATAAGATGGTCATTGAACCCATGACCTTTTTGAAAAATAAAAAACCTGGTCACTATCTTCTCCTATAGTGTGTAACTCTATTGTTTCTAGTTTTTTATCTATGATGTGAGCTACTTTAGCCCAAACTTTATAACATCTAGAATCAGCCTTTTTCTTCTTATAGTTTAGATAGTAAATGGTCAAGGCTTGATCTAAAGCTTCTTGCTTTTGTCTTGAGTGCAGGATATCCAGTTGGGTAGCCAAAAGACTAATGATATCTCATTTCATGTCTTGTAATAGGTTATTAACCTCTATTTTTGATAGGCCATTTGCAGTTGCCAATAGGAGCTTATTGCCCCTGACTTTGTTTGTGGTAGATTTGGAAAAATCCTTACTCAGATCTCTAATATTTGAGAATGGTAGGTAGGAAATATCTCCTCCACTCATTAGGTCCAGGGCTTCCAGATAATCTTCTCTAAATCTTTTTAGGAAGATGAGTTTTAAAGGTTCTTTTCCAAGTGCACCACTAAAAATGAACCGTTCGACATAGTCTTCCAAGGATTCATCCCCTTGAGTCATTCTGAAGATGTCATTTTTTCTATAACTTCTTCCTCTTCCATATTCCTAATATTTGGCCCAAAAAAAATTCATGTCTTCTCAAGTGCGGACCGAATTACTACCCAGTCCCATAAACCAGCAAAGTGCTGAGTCTTTGAGAGTAGCTGGAAAAAGTTTCAATTTTTGTGCATCTTGTCTATAGTCATATCTTCTATAAAGAATATAAAATTCTAACAAGAATGTGTCTAAGTCTTCTGATAATGTACCTTTGAAATTGGGCAATGTTGAGGGTGAAATGTTTTTCATTTGTGTTATGCCTATTGCATCTAGAAAAGAAATTTCAAAAGTAATTATGTTTGAATTCCTATTATCATCCACAAAGTCTCCTTCTCTTCTCATTATGACTCTTCTTGTGATATGGATACCAAAGCTACTCAGGATCTCCTCTTCAAATTCTATATCAATCCCTTGGTCAGTACGATAATAAATATTTATCTGTTAATCCTCAATCTTTTTACTAAATGAAGGGTCTAAAAATTCTACTAAGTTGCCTTTGATTTGATAAAGAAACCCTTGCTAAAATGTTGTAAATGTGTTACTCTCTAGAGTTTCTAGTTTGTGTAGTTCTTCTCTTTCATTTCTTCTTACCAACTCAACTAATACTTTCTCTACTTCTATTTCCTTTTTCAGAGCCAATAATGTTTCTTCTACAAGCTACCTCCTTTAGTTTATAGTGTTCTCTTCTTCAAGAGCCTTCTAACTTATGGTATATTCTTCAACAATATTCTTAGTTTCTACAGGTGTTTGTGGTTCTTTTCCAGTAGCAACTTGTGGCTTATTTGGTAGGAATCTCCCTCAAGAATCTCTTTCTCTTTGCATAAACATTATACCACTCCTTTAATTAAAATGTCCCTTCCTGCACAGGGTTAGTTTTTTTTCATGTGTTCCAGGGGGTTGTTTCAAACTTAAAAAAATAATATAGAAATAAGGGAGTGTAGAAATCAAAACAATCAAGAATTGAAATTCTACTTCTAGAAAGCAGTAAAAATTATCTACTGAAAGTGAGAAAATTATTTTAGAAAGCAGGAAAATTAAAAGCACACTTTATAAAAAAAATCACTTTTGTAGGAAATAAATTTTAGAAACATGAATTACATAACTTATGCACTATTTACTTCCAAAAACTTAGACATCTAGCATAAGGCATTGTAGTGTCCTCACTCGACTTGCCCAGTTGGAACTATATGTCCACGAACTTAGAAATCTAGCATAAGGCACCGCAGTGTCCTCACTTGACTTACCCAGTTGGATAGAATAGTGAATTAACCAAATTTTTTAATTATTGATGTTAAAAACAATAATTAACACCCTCCCTAACAATGGTGCCAAAATGTTGTATAGACTAATTACCCAGTGAATACCAGATTCTTAAGTTTGATTAACATTAATTAACAACCTAGGGTGCATACGCTTTAAGGATGTCAACACTATATATGCATTATTGATTCAAAAATCATCTTACTTTTCTAATTGTAGTACAATGAATTTATGTAGAATTCACCAAATAGATATACTATGAAACTACTATGATATAATTATAGAATTACTTCACACTTATGAGACACACATACATCACACTTATATAATCAAATTATTTAAAATCAACTTACACAACACACTTAAAGCTAAAGAGAGTTAGGATCTTCACTGTAACTCTTTTCGAGGGGGTGCTTCCTCATTCACAACTGAGTTCTAATCCTTCTTTGAAAGAATTCACAAACTTCTCACAAAATCAATCTTCTCATTACTCAATTCTATAGCAATTAAAGATTACTACAAGAAGTTACAATATTCATAGTGTAATGCTAAAATTTTAATACTTCTGCTATTATCTATTCATATTAACTAACTCATAATCTGATCTAGGTTCTGCCATTAAATATAGAAGGCAGTTTATTATCTCTTAACCAAAAACACCAAACTAGAAAAAAATACAAATACTAAGAAACTATCCCAGTCAATCTTCAAGTGGTTAGTAATCGAAATTACTTGTTTTAGGTTTGACTAGGTTAGAGACAAGGCTTATTGTTTTGCTATTTTATTTCTTTTCATCTTTTTCTCATTATCCTTGTCTTTCTCATCTTTGACAGCACATCTAATATTTTCTTGCATGTAAGAAATCTATACAACAATTATGATTATTTCCAATCATCCATTCAGTTCCTAAGAAAACTGGATGTCTTTAAGATCTCCTCAACAATAGCTCTATTTTGTATAGTGGTTAAAAGCAACTTATAAGTGAAGCTTACAGTTGTTGCAAGCATTCTATAGTAGTTACAAGCAACCTATAGGTGAAGCCTACAGTTGTTGTAGGCACTCTATAGTGGATACAGACAATCTATAGGTGAAGTATATAGTTTCTATGGGCACTCTGAAGTGGCTATAGGCAACCTATAGGTGAAGCCTATAGTTATTGTAGGCACTCTAAAGTGGCTATGAGAAACCTGTAGGTGAAGCCTATAGTTTCTATGGGCATTCTGTAGTAGTTATGCTTAGCAATATTCTACAACATTTCATGACCCTTCAAATGCTTGTTAGATAAAGTCACACCAATATAATTCAATCAAATAAAAAGCATCAATAATTCATAACATAACATATATATATATGTGTGTGTGTGTGTGTGTGTGTGTGTGTGTGTGTATGTATGTATGTATGTATGTATGTATGTATATATATATATATATATATATATATATATATATATATATATATATATATATGTATATATATATGTATATATATATATATGTATGTATATATATATATGTATATATATATATATGTATATATATATATATACATATATATATATATACATATGTATATATATATACATATATATATATACATACATATATATATATACATACGTATATATATATATATATATATATATATATATATATATATATATATGTATATATATATATATGTACATACAAAATCATAACTTCATTCATTTATTTGCATAAGTGACAGATAGTTATGGGATTTACATTGAAAAAGACATATAATAAGCATGAATGAGGCTATAAGAGTAAGCAATTAGTGGCCTCATCACTCATCAAGACAATGAAATGAAATACAACTTAAAATGAATGAGTGACTGAGCTGCTAAAACTAGATGATTATGTATGGAGTTTCCACTGATGTTTTGAATACCTTCAAAGGTTGATATGTAGAATAAAATCACAAAGAATCCTTCCATAACTTTGGACCTTGGTCCCACCCAATGTGCAAAAACTATTATCAATCAAATTTTCATCCTTTGGAAGGTAGTTCAAGCCTTCCAAATTTGATGTAACATGGAAACACCTCAAATTTTTGGGTACCCTATTGGAGAGGTGAATATCTAGGTTAAAGGGTTAGTTCCCCTTGATGAATTACTTACACTCAAACACTAATCTACTACTTGATAGGAAAAGGGAGAGAAATATATTCTAATGGAGGTGATGCACCAAATATGATTTGACCACTACCAACTAGCTTTAAATGCACTTCAAACAAGAGACTAACCTACACATGACACTACTCCAAATATTCCTCTCTACATCAATGTTTCTCATGAAGGTTGTGAAGAGTATTTGAGCTAGGAGGGATATTAAAGAGGTCATGACATGACACTATTTAAAATACTACTAACTAAACACTTACACCTCACTTAAACACTTCAAATAGACCTACAAAAATGATTATAAACTAAACATGAATGCTAAATAAGGACAAACATGCCAAAGAAGTAAGACTATCACTTAGCAATATCAACTAATCAAGCCTGCATATTAAAACTTATATATGGAGAAGGTAAAACCAAATTATTATCATTTATCAAAGACTAAAAATGGGAAATTCTTTACCATACCCAGGTGGAGGATACAAACATAGCTTTTCAAGGTTGAATATATAGAGAAAGAGAGAGGAGAAGGGAGAAGGGCATATGAGAGAGAGAGAGGTGTCAAACAAAGTTACAATCAAGAGAGGAGTTATGAAACTATCTCAACATGTCTTAGAAGATAAGTGTACTCTCTTGAAGATGCTTTCCTCCTACAACTGGCATGGAAGTTTGAAACTTGGCTTGACACCTTGCCTTGATCTTCAAAACTTCCTCTTCTCTCAGATTGTGAGGGAAAAATATCACTCTTGAACATTAGGTCATGTTTATTTACATCCTTTCTCTACTCTTGACACCTTTGAATTGATCTCTGAAGGTTCCATTTTACACATCACCTCATTCTCTTGTTAGGTGTCTTGAAATCTCTTTGTCTTACTTGGCCAATCTTGCTTACAAGTGTCAAAAATTGATTTCATATCCTTTAATGATTACTCCATGTATGGTCTATTCACATCATATTATACCTAAAAAAAATCATTTAGAGGTCTCAAACTATTCCCAAGAACTCATTTTGCACCAAAAGCTCCAATTTGGACTCATTCCTTATAGCCCTAAAAATGTGTAAACCTCTTTTTGTATAATAATGTAAAAATTACATTAGTAAATTGATCATATATTTGAGGAACCAATATGTCTTTACAACTCTATGCCAAATTTTAGTTCTTGATTCTGAGTAAAAGTGTCCTTTTAGCCCATTCTCTCTCCTCAATTAGGCCTCCCTACCTAAAAGCCTAATTTTCTACTCCATATCTCTCCCACATGTTTTAAATCACCCAAAATCATTTGATTAACTTTACCTAGGCTATCACCAACCTTCATGTCAAATGTTAGGCCCTAATACCTTGTGGAAGTGTTAGAACCATGAAATGGCCTTGAAACCTAGTTTCATCTTAGGCCTATTTGAGACTACCTTGAAAAATGAGCTTTGTTTGATCACTTACAAAATATTTAGTATATATTTTTGTAAATATATCTATTATGACCTCTCCTAAAAAAATTTAAGTGTCCAACCTTTCATAACCTTATAAAACACCAAAAAATCTTACAAAATAGTGCATTTAATGTAGTTTGTACAACTATAAGTATAGAAAAAGTACACTTGGAGAATATAATTGGAGTCCTCAACAATATCTATTAAGTTTCAATAGAAACTCAAGTCATTTCATGTGCTTTAGATTCTTATTTCTCTCAATTGGTCTCTGCTAGGGTTTTAGAAGGGTTTGAGGTATGTTTTATTCCTAAGGACTGTTCATAAAGAACATATCATATTTCTCTCTCCTAATGCCAAAATATTGTATTTAGGGTACCCCTACACCATCTCCAAACACCAATAGTTCCCATGAAAAACCCTATGAAAGATATGTGTACAAGATGTGTCTCTCAGGTTGCAAGTAAGCCATTAAAGAGGGGGTTGAGCTCTTAAGCTTTATAAATGAATGTGATGGGTCTAATCCAACAACTGACACTATAAGGTTGTATTTTGATAGCCCCTTTATCATATTTTAAATCTATTTATCTCCATGTATAATACCATGTACTCACCAAGTAAGAGAAAACTAGTCTTTTGATTGTAGTCCTGTCTTCAGAGAAGTTTGAGGTGGTCTTTGAGAGTCAAAATTGCACTTTTCTTACTTTCCCATATCCATGGATGGTCTTGAAAGGTATATTATTTCATTTTACACTTTTCAATTCCTTAATATCTCATTTTTCCACCCATTAGGCATCCTTTCTATGACTGTCTTATAGGTCTACCTGTGTATGAGTTAGGCTTACCAGTCCTAAACATAGTTGATCATCATTCCATGTTTTATAACTTATTTTGAAGGTATAAATGAGATTATAATGTCACAATGAAACTAATTCCCAATTTTCTCTCCTTTATACCTCCTCTTTGAATTTAACTCTCTAAAAAATAAGCAAAACTTTCATGAGGGTAAGTAGACATGTAGACACTATTTGACTGTGTAAGCAAGGTTGAAATGAGTCCTTTGTACAGTCATCCTCATGCTTGATCTCATTTTTAATATCCACAACCTTGAATGGTTTAAATTACCTATAAATTCACCTGAGATAAACCCCAATTCTTTTCATATGCCCTTTATCTACTCTCCAAACTTGAAACTAGTATGTATTTCCTAGCAGACCTATAGGTGGAGATGCACTGGGTATGTGGGGTTTAGAGAAGTTGATTTTATAATATTATCTACACTTTCTCCCTACTCATTTTGACTTCCAAATTAATACTAGAATTTTTTTGTTTATTCCTCAAAACCCAAACCAATCACTATGCATTTTATCCTCTCTTCAAACCTATAACCTGTTTACTTACCGAATTACCCTGTAAGTGGTCATAGGATAGTCTGAGTGTATTTTTTGGGTTTTAAGACTTTCATTACAATTAAATGAGCATATCAATGAATTTTTTACATTATTTTAAGTTGATAACCTTTTCAAGTTATCCAAAACACCACATCTTTCCAAGCACACATTATTTTTTGCACCTTCTCAAAGTGTGGATGTAGGTGGCTACTTAGGGAAGAGTTTGAAAATGAGGTTTTGAACCTAATTTCTAAAATCCATCATGACATCATAAAGATATTAAAACCTCATTAAAGTTTCAATTCCACTACACCACAAGGCTCATTGACTCTTTATGACATTTTCAAACCTTTGCCATCTTCAAACCTCTATGTGAGTACTAGGGTTGTATACTCAATCATCTCAACCTTTATTTGAATCTCAAATCAAAGGTGTATATTGGTTTTTTAATTATATCTCATGCGCTAATTCATGTGTCATGATTTTACCTTATTCTTACTTTCAAAATAGTTAACTTTTAGTTCAAAATGAGGACCTATAGGTCTATCACTTGTAGGTCTTTATTTTACTTACATAGACAATTAGAGATAGTTAACTTATTGATTATTAATGCTTGAAGATGTATAAACTCTTATTAATTACCATATCACCTACTTGAACAACTTTTGGACCTTTTTATTAAGCATTATACCATCCTCAACTTGTTCCCATTCACCTGTACAGATTGTGTATACAGTCAGTTTATATGTAAGGTTTGTGTATGAGAGTTGAAGTTTTCTCAATCACTTATACTTATTTATGGTCTTCAATGGAATTATTTATTTTACAATGAGTTTCTATGATTCTTCATTACATTTATCCATTTCTAAGACACTTTCAATATGAAACCTAAATCATGAAAGCTCATTTATAGGTATATAGACCTATGAGTGACTAAAACACCTTCATATTCTTTGAAAGTAGATGTTGGACTTTTATTATCACTTTATTATACCTCAAATGTCTCAAATTTGTTTTATTATATATACATTGGCTTCTTAATGAGGTAATTACTCTTATACACCCCTGAACAATGCAAAACCAAACCTTGTTACTCCATTAGTGCATACAGCTTGCACACAGTCATCAAAATGAGAGAGCATTGTGAAATGTTTGGAGGTATGTTTGGAGTATAAAATGGAAACATTATGTTATTTTATGTAATTATAGGAATTAAAACATGATATGAAACCTTAATTCTTCACTTCAGACATTGAAAACCCTGGAGCAAAATAGAAACTATGACAGTCACTTTTCAAACTATGCAAGAGAGTAGCTTTCCTCACCAAATGGCTTCCCACACGTGAAAACCTAGTGGATGAAGATGTAATATGGTTCTTAAAACCTCTGATTATATTTTCCAATTGATTTTATGCATCCAATGAGTTCACACTTTCGTGTGAATTTCACAAAACTCACCCTATGAGGATTTGAGCCTTAAAAAAACACCTAACTCCTTATTGATTGTTATAAAAGATAATGCACTCAATTAATTATAAAATTCCACTAATTTATATACTATAGGGTTCCCCAAATCTAATCAAAATCTTAGCCTCCAACTCTACATGTATGGCCTATACCATTCACTTGAAAATTGCCTTCATGAGCTTGCAAAAAGAGCTATAAGAGAGAGGATTATTCTACAATTTTGAGACTTTAAACTTCCTTCCATGAATTATTATGTCTTTTAGAATCCCAATAAACACCTCTACAATGTTTTAATCTAAAAATGAGTTCTTGAAGTCTGTACAAGTGCAATAAACTCCCTCTTTGGCATTAAAAATCAAGATTATGACCATTTTATGACATCCTGACATAAATGGAAGTTATATAACTACTCCAAGGACCTTGAAAAGAGTCTTTTATGTATTTTTCACTTTTTTTGGATTTGGCATACGTTAAAGTTAAAAAAAATACCTTTTTCCTAACAAAACACTACCTTAAATTCCACAAAAGAACCTTAACTTCTCCAAAACATCATGAATCATTATTATAAGGTGATTAAGAAATGAAATGACTTTGAGTAACACCTAGGTACCTATGAGACCACTTTACCAAGTTTCAACACTCCATGACATGGCTAGACCACTACAAGATTAAGAAAGAACCTTACCTTAATTTCTCCAAATAAACCTTAATCTATGCTAAGAAGGCTTTTTAAAGACTTATTAGAGATCATATAAGGCATGACCAGACTTTAAACTAGGTTATCAAGACATGACACTCAAGTTTTTACCTATAATGGTTGAAATTTTGGCCTTGCGATCAAAATTAGATAACAAATTGGTAATTCATAGGGATAGCATGTCTTCTATGCTAAATGGACCAATAGCCTTGTCTTCCATTGGGCAATGGATTCATTTGCACTCAGCTTCAGACCTGATCAGACCTTGAACATGAAAAAACAAGCTAATTTGACCTCCAAAAACACAAAATAAATACAACACACACTAATGAAAGGAAGCAAACACACACATGTGCTATGAAGCACTTAGGGAACACAACAAACAAGAAAGCAAACTAACTATATACAACTAGTTTGAACTTTTATTCTTCCTCTTGGGAAAAATTGGAAGGTTATGGTATATCTTGCTTCATGAGATGAAGAATGGCATTAGGAAAGTTTCCTCTTGGACCTTGCTCTTGTTAACTTCATCCTTTCCTTCCTTGCTACTCCTCTCAACATGCTCTCAAGTGAAGTGATAGATGCAAACTAATCACCTATAAAGGTGAACTCATCTTATGGCTCAAGATCCTTCTCATGATGCCTCTTGATGCTTGTGCCTATCTCAAACATAACCATCTCTTGGCTCATAGGATAAAATTCATTATTAGCCTCTAGGAACTCCATGACATGAGGTACTTGGTCTTTATTGACCTCATCATGGTCATCACATTATTTCTCGAGTAAGAGGGTAGCCTCAATATCATCTTCAATTTATCCAATAAGAGATATAGGACCTTGAATAGCCTAAAACTCACTAAATATATATAGGTATTGCTACCAAATATCTTCATCCTTCTCTTGACATCCTTCTTTAAGAGATACAACTTGAAGCACATCCTTAGAGACTTCTTCCTCTATGCAGTAGTTTGATTAGTTTGCATTTCTTCCTCATCAATCTACTCTTATTCTCCTAGAGGTACCAACTTCTCAATACCTTCATATTCTTTGAACATATGTAAATATTTCTATCACATGTCCTTCAAATCTCCTTGAACCTACTCATTTGACTTGACAAGGTCAGTCAATATGATGTCTTTTTCAAGAGCCTTTTCTTTCACATCTTCACCAACTTATTCATTGACCAAGATAGCAATTTTAACACTCTTATCATAGGTAGTTGCAACATCATCAAGATCACTCTTTTCTTCATTTTTGAAGATTGATTTATGTCTATTTTCACCAATGGAGTAGCAATGGTGAATTCATCGTCATATAAATTTGTATTGTCTTCTTCACATTCTCTTTGAATCACACTTGTAAATGTAATCTCTTCTTCATTTATTTCCCATATGATAGGTTCCTCTTCAAGAAGGGATGTGGTGGGAGGGTGATGAGCATGTTTATAAATTGGAGAAGGATTATGAGGTATGGTGGATGGTTCATGAATGGGATTGGGAATGGAGGGAAAACTCTTGCAACTTGGGGTCTTAGATATGGTGGATTCTTGAAGGAATTCTTGAAGGGAAATCAAGTTGAGTTGGGCAATGGACACTTAATTATCTTCAACAAACACCTCATCTTTCTCATGGCCTTGTTGAGGCTCTTTAACATCTGCAAATTTATCTTCAACCTTCTCAACTAAGGCATTTTTCTTATTTGAAAACCTTATTGAATAGACCTCTAAGATGGAAAAACTAGAGGTTCTTGAGGAGAGGGAAGAGGAGATTGAATAGGCACAAGGATTTATTTGACTTCAATCTCTTGATCTTTCATCTCTTCCTACTTCTTTATTTTCATCTCTAAATCTTTGATTTGTTTGTCTATATTATCTTGGAATAGCTTCTCTTGAAGGTGGTTAGTGACCTCGTGAGGATAAGGAACATAATAAGGTTGATATGAGATACAAGATGACTCTTGAGGAGGGATGGGAAAAACTTGCATAATTTTAGATTCTTCCTTGAATTCAACTCCCTAATCTATGATTATTTCACCTTGACTACTCCACGATTTAACCACTTGGTTCTCACTTGGAGTCTTAAAAGACTTATTTGGGGGTTATTGAGGAAGAGAAGTAGAATCTTGGTTCTCAACAGTGGGATGCTCAACAACAACCTCCTCTTTCCTTTGAATGCTCTCTTGGATGGAATTCCAAGAAGGGAAAGTTTGAAGAACATATGAAGGACTTGAAACACTTGAAATTTCACTTAGAAAGCTCTATTGGGGAAGAATGAGTGGCACATATGAGGTTTGAAGTGGTGTGTATTAAGACACATGAGGTTGATAGATTTGGACCTATTATTATTCATTAACTTCTGGCATATCTTCTATGTTTTGCATGAGACCACTTACATCCAACATCTCACTTGAGAGGCTTTACCAATTTTATCTCTCAATAGGTGCCCATTCTTCCTTCATTGATTTCAATGAGTCTCTCACGTTATCAATGAGATGACTAGTGATATCTTGACCATATTTCCTTTATGTGTTAAGCCCTATCATGTAACTCTCATCGCCTAATATAGTTTGCTTCAATATTGAAATAGATTGATTTGAGAAGTGACTATGCTAGCTAGGAAAATCTTGAACTTGAGAAGGTTGATCATAGGGATGATATGATTCATGACAAGGTTGATAAAGATCATAGAATGAATATGGATCATAGTGAATTTGATAAGGCTCATCATATGACTGATAGGGAATATTATAGGCTTGGAGAACTTCACCAACTTGCATGAAATTGAACTCTACTTCAAACTCAACCATAACAACCTCATAAAGATAATGAAATGAAATACAACTTATTTTGAATAAGTGATTGGGTTGTTAGAACCATATGATTATGCATGGAGTTGCCATTGATGTTTTGAATGCCTCTAAAGGTTGATATGTAGAAGAACAACACCAAGAATCCTTCTATAACTTTGTACTTTGGTCCCACCCAATGTGACAAAACTATTATCAATCAAATTTTCATCTTTTAGAAGGTAGTTCAGGCCTTCCAAATTTTATGTAACATGGAAACACTTAAGGTTATGGGTACCCTATTGGAGATTTGAATTTATAGGTTAAAAGGATAGCTCCCCTTGATGAATCACTTAAGCTCAAACACTAATATACTAATTTTTAAGAAAAGGGAAAGAAACCTATTATAATGGAGGTGATGGACCAAATATGATTTAACCAATACCAACTAGCTGGAAATGCACTTAAAATAAGAGACTAACCTAAACATGACACTACTCTAAATCTGCCTCTCTACATCAATGTTTTCTCATGAAGGTTGTGAAGAGTTTTTTACCTAGGAAGACTGGTCAAGAGATCATGACATGACACTATTGAAAATACTACTCACTAAACACTTACACCTCACTTATACACTTCAAGATACCAATAAAAAGGATTCCAACTAAACATGAATGTTAAACAAGGACAAGTATGCCAAGGAAACAAGAATATCGCTTAGAAAGATCAACTAATCAAGCATGTATATTGAAACCAGTCCATGGAGAAGGTAAAATTAGATTATTTTCATTGATCAAAAGATGCAAATGTTAAAAGTTTCGCCATACCCAAGTGGAGGATACAAACATAGCCTTTCAAGGTTGAATATATATAGAAAGAGAGAGGAGAAGGTAGAAGGGCATAGGAGAGAGAGAGACAAGTGTTAAATATATTTAAAATAAATAGAGGAGTTATGAAACTATCTCAATAGGTCTTACAAGATAGTTTTACTCTCTTGAAGATGATGTCCTCCTAAAAGGGGTGTGGAAATTTGAAACTTGGCTTGACACCTTGCCTTGCTCTTCAAAATTGTCCCTTCTCTTGGCTTGTGAGAGGACAAATGGCACTCTTGACCATCAATTCACTTTGATTTATATCCTTTCTCTGATATTAACAACTTTAAACTGATCTCTAAAGGTTCTCTTTGACACATCACTTCATTCTCTTGCTAGGTGTCTTGAAATCTCTTTGTCTCACTAAGCCAATCTTGCTTACAAGTGTCAAAACTTGAGTTCATATCCTCCAATGCATTCTATCTCCATGGATGGCCTATTAAAATCATATAAAATCAGAAACAACTCATTTAGAGGTCTCAAACTACTTTGAATAACTCATTTTACACCCAAAGCTCCAATTTGGACTCATACTTTATAGCCCTAAAAACATGTAAATCTCCTTGTGTATAAGAATGTAGAAACTATATTGGGAAAATGAGCACATATTTTAGGACCCAGTATGTATTTATAGCTTCATGCCAAATTTTAGGTCTTGAATCTTAGTGAAAGTGTCCTTTTTATCTCATTCTCTCTCCTTAATTAGGCCTCCTTCCCTAAAAGCCTATTTTTTGCTTTAGATATCTCCCACACGTGTGAAATAACCCAAAATCATGTGATTAACTTTATATAGTCTATATCTAACCTCCATGTCAAATTTGAGGCCCTAAGACCCTGTGGAAATGTGAAAACCATGAAATGGCCTTGAAACCTAGTCTCATTTTAGGCATGTTTGAGACTACCTTCAAAAATGAGCTTTATTTGATCACTTATAGAATTTCCAGTACATATTTTTGGCATTTAAAATATGAAATACATATAAATTTACCTCTCCCAATATTTTTCAAGTATCCAACCTTTCATAACCCTATAAAACACCAAAAATTCTTGCAAAATAGTGTGTTTAATGTAGTCCATACAATTGCAAGTATAGACAAAGTACACTTGGATAATCTACTTAGAGTCCTCAAAAATATTTAGGAATTTCTAAAAACAACTTGGGTCATTTCATGTGCCCTAGAGGCTCATTTATCTCAACCGGTCATTGCTAAGGTTTTAGGAGGGTTTTGGGCATGTTTTGTTCTTAAGGATTATTCATAAAGAACATATCCTCTTTATCTCTCCTAATGCTACAATATTTTATTGATGGGATGCCTCCACCACCTCCAAACACCACTAGGTCCCATGAAAAACCCCATAATAGATCTGAGAACAAGATGGTGTCTCTTGGGTTGCAAGCAAGCCATTAGAGAGGGGTCTGAGCTCTTAAGCTTTGTTCATGACGGTGATGGGTCTAATCCAGTTACTAAAACCACAAGTTTATAGTGTGATATCCCCTTTATAATATTTTAAATATATTTATCACCATGTACAAGACCATGGCCTCACCAAGTAAGATAAAACTGGTCTTTAGACTATAGTCTTGTCTTAAGAGAAGCTCGAAGTGGTCTTTAAGAGTCACAATTACACTTTTATTTTTTTACCTTGTCTATGGATGGTCTTTAAAGGTATATGATATCATTTAACACTATTAAATTCCTTAAAATATATTTTTTCCAACCATTAGGCCACATTTTATATGATTGTCCTATAGGTCTGCTTGTGTATGAGATAGGCTTTCGAGGCCTAAACAGAGTTAATCATCATTCTATGCTTTCTCACTAAGTTTTAAGGTATAAATGAGATTATAATGTCACTGTGAAACCACTTACCAATGATTTTATGTCCCTTATACCTCCTCTTTGACTTTAACTCTTTCAAAACAAGCAAAACTTTCATGAGGGCAAGCAGACCTATAGACACTATTTGACTATGTATGCAGGGTTGAAATGAGTCCTTTGTACAGTCATCCTCATGATTTGATATCCTTTTTAATATCCATAGTCCCAAATGGTTTCACTTACCTATCCATTCACCTTATTTCAACCCAAATACTTTTCATATGCCCTTTGTCTACTCCAAACTTGAAACTAGTATGTATTTCCTATCAAACCTATAGGTGGAGATGTACTGGGTATGTGGGGTTTAGATAAGTTGATTTGATCATATTATCTACACTTTATACCTACTAATTTTTAATTCAAAATTACTATTATCATTTTTTCATTTATTTCTCAAAACCCAAACCAATCACTATGCATTTTAGCCTCTCTTCAAGCCTATAACTTGTCTACTTACCAAAATAACTTGTAGGTGGTCATATGATATTCTGAGTATATTTTTTGGGTTTTAGGAATTTAATTTCCATTAAATGAGAATCTCAATGAATTTTTTACACTATTGGAAGTTTTTAACCTTTTCAACTTTTCCAAATCACCACATATTTCAAAGCACACATTATTTTTTACACCTTCTCAAAGTGTGGTTGTAGGTGGCTACTTAGGGAAGAGTTTGAAAATGAGGTTTTAAACCTAGTTTCTAAACTCCATCATGAAATAATAAAGATATAAAAATCTCATTAAATTTTAACTTCCACTAAATCACAAGGCTCATTTACTCTTTATGACATTTTCAGACCTTTGCCATCTTCAAACCTATGTGTGAGTATTAGGGTTGCATACTCAGTCATCTCAACCTTTATTTGACTCTCAAATAAAATGTGTTTATTGATTTGTGACTTATCTCTCATGCACTAAGTCATGTTTCATGATTTTACCTTATTATTACTTTGAGTATAATTAACTTTTAGTTTAAAATGAGGACCTACAGGTTTATCACCTATAGGTCTCTATTTTGCTTGCATAGGTTATTAGAAATACTTGACTTCTTGAGTATTAATGGTTGAATATGGATAAAATATTCTCAAATCCCATATCACCTACTTGAATAACTTTTATACCTTTTTATTTAGCATTATACCATCCTCAACTTATGCCCATTCACCTATATGAACTATGTATACAGTCAGTTTGTATGCAAGGTCTGTGTATTTGAGTTGGAGTTTCCTCATTCACTTCTTCTTCTAGATGGTATTCAATGGAGTTAGTCAGTGACCAATGAGTTTTTATGAGTCTTAATTAAATTTATCCATTACCAATACACTTTCAATATGAAACCTAAATCAAGAAAGCTCACTTACAGGTCTACAGACTTGTGAGTGACTAAAACGCCTTCATATTCTTTGAAAGTGGATGTTGGAATTTTATTCTCACTTTATTAGACCTCAAATGTCTCAAAGGTGTTTTATTATACTACCATTATATTTTTAATTAGGTCAATACTCTTATGCACCCCTTTAAAATATAAAACCAAACCTTGTTACTCCATTATTACAGGCAGCTTGCATACACAGTCATCAAAATGAGAAAGCATTATGAATTACTTGGAGAAGGTGTTGTTGGAGTAGAAAATGGAGACATTTTGGTATTTTATATAATGATAGGAATGAAAACATGATATTAAAACTTCATTCATCACCTCAGACTTTTAAAACCCTAGAACAAAATAGAAACTATGACAATCACTCTGCAAACTATTCAAGAGAGTAGTTTTCCTTGTCAAATGGCTTCCCTCACTTTCCAACCTAGTAAATTAAGGTGTAATATGGTTCTTAAGACCTCATATGATATTTTACAATTGATTTCATTCAACCAATGAGTTTACACTTGCATGGGAATTTTCATAAAACTTAGCCTATGGGGATTTGAGCCTCAAAAAAGCACCTTATCTCCTTAGTGATTATTCATAAAGACAAGGAGATTTAAAAAATGACAAATTACACTTATTTATAGCCTATATGGGTCCCAAACTATATTCAAAATATTATCCTCCAACTCTACCTATACTATTCACTTGAAAATTGCCTTCACGAGCTTGTGAAGAAAGTGATGGCAAAGAGGAGTATTCTATAATTTTTAGACCTAAAACTTCCTTCCATGCATGATTCTAAATTTTATAATCCCAAGAGACACCTCTAAAATGTTTTCATCTAAAAATTATTTCTTGAAGTCCATACAAGTGCATTCAACTCCCTCTTTGGCATTGAAAATCAAGATTCTAACCATTTTATGGCATAATGATATAAAAGGAAGTTATATAACTAGTCCAAGGACCTTTTAAATATTATTATATGGATTATTCAATTTTATGGGATTTGGTATACATGAAAGTTAACAAAAATTGCCTTTTTCTCATAAAACACTACCTTTAAGTCCACAAAAGAACCTTAACTTCTCCAAAACATCATGAAACATTATTAAAAGGTGATCAAGGCATGAAATGACTTTGAATAACACCTAGGGACCTATGAGACCACTTCACCAAGTTTCAACACTCCATGACATGGCTATACCACTATAAGGCTAAGAAAGAACCTTGCCTTAATTTCTCCAAATAAACCTTAATTTATGCTAAGAAGGCTTTATAAAGACTTATTAGAGACCATATAAATCATGATCAGAGTTTAAAATAGGTTAGCAAGATATGGCACTCATTTTTTTGCCTATAGGGGTTGATATTTTGACCTTGGGGTTAAAACTAATCAACAGTCACTATACAAAGGGATGACCACACACTTCTTACCATTCTCAAAGCTCATGATGGCCTCAGAGAGCTCAATCACCTCAAAATTTGCATGGAAATTTATGCCTAGTATATCAACAGAGACATTATATAAGACTCCCAACAGTTACACGGGGTCGTATTTATCATAAATAATATATGAGGGCAAGGTTTTAGCACTAGAATCCCCCTTTTATACCATGTTTCTTTTGTTAGGATGTTAACTTCTACACTCATATCAACTAGGGTATCACAAACTGACCACCCATCAATAGTTTCATTGATGAGAAACTTTTGGTCATACTTAGTGTTTTGTGCAGCTCTTACCTCAGATCCACAAGCTAAGTGGGGTGTATACACTTCTACTGGTGTACTTACATGTGATATCAACAAATTATTTAATAAGAGAATCATTCCCTTAAAATTTAGAAGGGATAATATCTTAGTGAGATCACTCTCTTCTTTCTCAGCATTAGTCTGTTGCTAATAATTTTCCTTTGATTTGGCCTCTAGGTTAAGGGCAAGATAAAGATTGCCTTGAAATTTTTGGATCACCTCCATGGCTTCCTATAGCATTTATTTCTTAAACAATCCATCAGGATATTATGCAATAATTTGATCAACACACATCACTTTCTCTTTAGCTCACCTTGGCTTATATCCAAGTAGAGTCTTCTTTGTATGGGTAGTTGGTTTCATGGAAGTCTCACTACATGTTGTGATTTTCCCATTTGGAATAGTGGTCTTTTGTTTATTTCCCTTAAGAATCCAATTATGAATGGTTCACTCCAGCCTTGTCATTATAGCACCCTTCTAACTTTATAGGTTTATGTGGTTCTAGCATAGATATCTAGAAACTCTTTAACCTTATGTTCACCACATAAGTACCCACAAGAAGGAAAGGTTGGGAAATCATGTTGATAGTGTTTTAGTGAACCACACTTAAAATAAGTGTGCAAATTGAATTATCTACTACCTTGTCCATTTTTGTATCATTTGTAGCCACGTTGTTATCCTAGCCATAATGACCTTGATTGGAAAGTCTAGTAGTAGTTTGTTGTGCACCTCGATCTCATGTTTCATGAATTTCATCAATTACCCAATAATCTTTAGCATTATGGGTAGAGGCACTACAAATTTTTTAATATAGGGATATATTTGTTTGATTTATTCATTGTAACAAAGGTTAATCATGAACATCATGGATTTCATGGCATATTTCATAATATACAAGGAGTGCACGAAAGCTCTGTCATGGGAAATTATTCTTGTTGTGACCCTCAAACTCATAATCAATGCATCATAGGCCACTCCTGATATCATGTGAGCTATTTGTAGTTAACTTATATAATTTCAAATCCATGGATGTGATTTGGGCTTCCTTGAATGAGTTGACTCTAGTTTCCACACTTCCCATAGCCTAAGCTCTTAGTGTAACCTCCAAGGCTTCATGTGGTTTGATAAATGTCTTCATCAAAAGAGCACATCTAAAAGGTGTTAATAGTCCCTTGAAAAACCAGTTGGCATGCTGAATTGGGTGGATCTCGTATGAAATATTTGAGATTAAAGTCATAGACCTTACATCATAGGTGTAAACACTCTTCATCAAATCTCACTTGATTTATTTCAATGCAACAATGCTTTGTTGTTCAAACTCTAGTATATTGAATTCCCTCAAAAAGGTAGTTTTGAGTTATTCATAATCTATAATACCTTGATTTAGATCAAGTTTTATATATTAAGTGTGGGCTTGATCTAATAGCATAGTTATAAACTGACTTGCCTTACACTCCACAAATGTGATGTTTTTGCACACCAAATGATTTCATGCTTGTCAAATGCTCTGCAATATCTTCTACCCCACTATATGTCCGTAACTCAAGGAAATTTCATAAAAACTTTATTTTAGAACTGGGATAGGTGTGATTAGTTCTTATGTGGTTTATTTTTAAGGGATTCTTGTATTTGAGATCTGCCCTACACCAGGGTTGGTTAGACTGCTTCTTGTTGGGGGTGTGTTCTTGTTAATTCCTACACTAGGTTATGTTTTAGAAAGAGCACTTTGGGGTTGAGACTATAGAATCTGTTGAGTAGTGTTGTTGTGCTAGTATTTAGTGTGTTTATTTTTGTGGTGCTACCTATCTGAGGAGTCTTGTCCCATGTCTGCATTATACCATACATTCTTGAATTCTAAAGTGGTGTTGACAACACTATGATGGGTTTTAGTGGCTTATATCTAACTAGTTCTTGTAGAACACTATTCTCTACCTCCCCTATAATAAATTATGTTATTCATGATACACTAACACTATACTAATTATCTACCTTCGTAAGTATCAAGACACATGAGCATGCACTTTAGGTAGATTGAAAGTGGGCACTTCCTTAAGTCGGTCTTGCATGCTTTCCAGTTCCTAGAGAACTTTAATATATCCATCCACACTTTATTCCAGCTCATCGATGCTTGCTTTGTCCTCATTAAAATGCACTTACTTTACATGAGAGTCATATACATGCCTTCCCTATTATGTGCAATTCCTCACAGCATCTCTCAAATCAAGTTTTCCCTTGTGCCTAGGGTCCTTTACAGCAATCGCCTTTGGCCTAATTTCATCATACTCACACCTTTGAGATTTCACTCATTTGGTTGTTCCATGCCAAAAGTTACTTCTCTCATTTCTTTATGAAAACCATGCCCCTTCACTTCTACCCTCCATGTAGCTCATATGCACATGAGATTAGCCAACCATTAGCATGTTTTATATGCCTAAGTCTACCTTGAGCTTCTTAATCTCAAGTGGGATTTGTGTGATTAACGAGCCTATGGGTTCATGTAGGAACTGGTACTCTACCTCCTCGGGGTAATAATATGTAGAAATTATAAATTCAAATAGGTAATTATTCATAGTTCCCCACCACCAATCATCCACTACTCAAGTCCAAATGATATCCAAATGTCATAATTGCTCTAAACATTGCTCCATCCATAGTTATTTAGGGCCATAGTTTCTGCTCTTGCCCATAGCATAGGCAACAAGTCATGTGTGTAATTTTATTAGTAATTTTCAAAAGAATACCTCATACATTGGGTCATGAAAATTGTCCTCTACGCACTTCAAAGGCTCCTAAGCACTATAAGTTGGATGATCTAGTGAAAATTTGCATTCTACTTACTCCAACCAACGCTCAATATTCTCCACTGATATTTTGAAAATCATCTCCGCTCACCATTGTTTCAAAAAGTTTGAATGTGGGTCTTGACAACAAAACCAAAATGTTGGGATGTTTTCTTGTGTGTGCTCAGGGGTTATGTGCCACAAACACATATCTTAACACTAAGACTAGTTGTGCCGACATATCACACAAGGGAGCCTTGTGCTTTCACCTAAGGTATAGATAAAGAGACTTTGGGTCATAGTTGGAGTGGTTGATAATTAAGAGCTTCATTAACCACATGTCAGTACTTATTGTTTATGAATATTAACAAACATCAACTATTATAGACTATGATCATCATCAAAGGCATGGTTGACACAAGGTTAAGAGATCATGGTGATAGTTTGTATTCATATTAATAGTTTATATTAATAGTTTACAATTTAAAATCATAACAAGATTGTTCAATAGCATGACTCTCCTCTTCTATTATTGTCCCTAACAATGCATGAAGGTGGGTTTTATAATTTTCAAGCACCTCTCTTGCAATTACATTTATTAATGAGTGCTCCTGAAGATGCACTCAACCTTACTACTCCTAGTAACACTAACTAGCATTACATTAAATGTTCGTGGCAAGACTAATGTCTATATTTGTGCCATGATGCGCTATATTTGCTCTAGGCAATTTTGTCTTAAATCCATTGCTTGCAGACCCATTCAAGTCGGTTTAGTTAGTTGATCCTCCTTCTATGCTCCATAGTCTGCCCAACCTCTTCCCTGATCCTCGCACTCCATGTTCTATACTAATCATTGTGATTCCACTTACACTCAATACTCTAATCAATTCCTCTTGAGCACTCCCAAGTATTATGGTACATCTACGCCACCTCATCCTCGTGTGCCATGTTTAGCTTCATTTTAATATTATAATTTGTGTGTCAAAACTTAACCAAAATTAGGGGCCAACATTTCCTTTTACATATTTATTGTTTTTAACAATAATAAAACTAAGTCTAAATTATATATTCAACTAAATTATTGTAGACTTAACCTATTTTCATTGTTTTACCTTAATATTAATGATAATTCACCTAAAATAAAAATAGGATAAAATTGTTATTTATATTTAACTTATCACAATAATAATTAAAATACTTATACCATAAATAAATTATTTCAAAAAGCCTTCCACAAATTTTCTTTATATTTCTTTTATTTTTTTAGTTCTTGAATGGTTCATGCACTAGCGTTTACCTTGGAAATTAGATTGAATATTTTGTGCTGCTAATCACAATCTAATGATAATATTTTTATTTACCATTCAATCTCCTAATTATTTCGTTGCAATTTGTCAAGAACAATTTCTTTGTCATTTAGCAGCAATTTGATAATTAACTTAGTTGAAGGGGTATAATTAAGATAATAACTAATGAATATAGTGCCAATGTAATTGATATGTTTATGACCTCCTTAAATAGTAAGGTCGATAATTTATGAAAAAACTCCCTATTTTTTCTTTTAAATGTATGTCTTTCCTCTAAAATATGTTGCCTAAATTTAAATATCTAACATCCATGATCCATCTTTATCTACTTGGTGGTAAATTATTATTATTGAAAGTTTTTTTTTTTTTTTTTTAATGCAATCCTTGATAATATAATGCATATTTTATTGAAAAAATACATTAAAATCAAACTTATAATAGATAAAATAATTGACATTTAATATATATTAAAGAATTGAGGGTAGTTTATGAAATTATTTTTTTATGAAATTGATTTAATTAATCCATTAACATTTTAAATAATAACATATTATTAAATAATAAATATTATATTAAGATATTTTTTATTTTTTAATTAGATTATATAAAAAAAAAATTAATAAAAATAATAATATATGTTTACTTAAAAAAGGATGGTATGAGAGTGTTAGAGTTAGGTTTTAATGTTTGCTAGGTTTTATGAATAGTTTTTGTTTGTTTTATAGTTTTTTTTTTTTTTAATTTATTTTACATTAGTTAATTTCCCTGTTATTACATGTGTTGCTTGTCTCACTTTAGATCTATTTATTTATGTGCTTGGTTTATTTGAAAAATATATTCTTCGATTTAGATTTTCCATATTTCATTTTATGGGCTACATTCATGGAGGTTTTGGTAGACTCTTACAAGATATTAGTATCGATATTACTACAGGGGATGTGTCTTTGGAACATCTTGTTTGCAACACTCACGAGGAAGGTACATTAATGGGAAGAACATTTTATTTTTGGGACTATCTCACCACCTATGTAGATGGTTCTTTATATCCTTTCCATCCACACAAGATATATAGTACCGATCTTCGTGTGGGGTGAAGGTAGTTGTCCTTGGGAGGGATTCCACATGAAGTCTTTCATTCCTTCCTTTCCTTCTTTTCTTTACTTTACATCATTTGGCGGGGAGGGATGAGGCAAGAGGGGAGGGCGATCGGGCCGAAAGGCAGAGTTTTGTTCTTACAAGTTTCTTCCTTTCTCCATTTCATAGATATATTGTACATGAGTACATGATCAGGGCTTGTTGCCGAGACTCATAATGTGGATATATCATTTTATTTTTTGGTTATTTTTAGCCCCTAGTTTCACTTAAGGAGGGGTGTTAGAGTTGGTTATCATGTTTGTTAGGTTCTATAGATAGTCTTTGTTTATTTTCTAGTTTGTCTTTTTGTAGATTTATCTCATATTGATTAGTAGCATTTCCAAAAAAATCTCCAAAATTGTTAGAAACACTGATCTATAAACAACTTTCAAATCTCATAACACACTCGAAATATCTTTAGACTTTATTAAAAATTCTGTAAATCCTAATACACAAAAAAATGTTTACATCCCTTCTTCATACGAAATTCTTTACATTAAGAAAATTGACAGATCCCTTCAAACTAAACTATCAAATTTAAAAAAAAATAATAAACTATCAAAGTAATTTCTCGAACATCCTTCATTAAAAAAATATTTTATATCTATTTCCCCTCTCATCTTAGGTTGTTTTCTTCTCCACCTTTTTCAATATATCCCTAAAGAATAAGATTAGCAAATACAATCATGAAAAACTTCACGACCAAAAAAATTCAATAAAATTTTTGGTAGACATGAAAATATCTATGTTGAATGTGGTTTAATCTCCACTCTCAATCATCATAGGTTGGGGGGGACACGACGGAGTATATATAAATGATCTCACATTATTCTACATAATATCATTATCAAACTCCAACTTCATCTCATCATTGCAATGGTAATTATTTTCCTTAAACATGTGTTTTGTTATCAACCAAAATTCATGTTTAAGTGGTTTGGTTTTGTTTTAAATAAGTAAGATACAACTATGGGAGTTGTATTAAAAGGACACGTGTAAATGTATAAATGAGGATCTTATATTAATATAATAAGGATTTTAGAAATTGTGAAAATAATTTTAAAATGTATTGAAAAGGTGTATTTGATTTTAGTAAGATAATGATTTAGAAAGATTATAGTTATAGTCATTTTAAGATAGGGCTTCACCCTGGTTACAACTATTTATCTATTTGACTATCGAGAAGAGAGGAGGGGGAGTCCATCCCTATCTATATGACAAGGATCTATCTACGAAAAAATATAGAAGTAAAGTAGAGATTGGAATATTTATATCCAAAAGAAGAGGGACTCTCGCTCTCCTTCTCTACCCTCTCCTACCTTCTACATAAATGGAGATGGAGATGAGATCGACAAGATTTTTTAGAATTATAAAATTGAAGAAGAGAAGAAAAAAAGACCAAGTACAAGAAATATATTTATTTTATAATCGACCAACCATTATATTTGTAAGGTGGTCACTTTAATCATAACATCATTCCTATTAACATAAAAATTATAGTTAATAGATTTATATATTTAAACAATTTACCCACTAACATAAAATTATTTTTTAATAAACAAAAAATTTAAAATCATAAAAACAATTTTAAAATATATAGTGTCCCAGTAAAAATTACTTTCCATTTGCTTTGTTGCTTTAGCCCGTGTATGACATATTTACAATATTTAGTGTGCTCTCACCTCTTCACGCTTTGAATTTGGGGTACGTGTTATGTGGATTGGTCTTTTAAAAAAAAATGCAAATTTACTTACAAACATGTTTACCATGTTGGTTTTGCTATCCATTATTCTAAAACATTTTTTTTTTAAATTAATTTTTTTTGATATATACTACACTGAGATTTGAACCTACGTAATACTTGAAGCAACCAAGTCACTTTACCAACTCACCCACATCTCATCAAAACCTTTAATATATTAATAGAGATTTAAAAATATAATACATACTCGATAAAAAATGCAATGTAATGATACCCCATCTCGAATAAACAATATTTAGAGTAAATTTATAATATTTAGTGTATTCTATAAAATATTTATAATTGTTCAATAAATTATTATGAATAAATAACTTCTCTTGATTTTGTTTAAATACCTACATGAACTAGAATGCCAGTGTATTTATAAACAATTCAATTCAAATTAAAACTTCATTGGCACCCAAACCGATCTCTGATAGTAAAAAATGAAAAAGGTAAAAACAAGAGACAAAGTTACTTAGGCCAAAAAAAGTTGTTGAGTATTAATATTGACTTGTGGCTTTTACTCATTAATATCATATGGCACGTCACTTAACTCTTTCATATACATTATATATTTAATGTTTTTATTATTTATATTTTTTAATCAATAGTTATGATTTAACACTTGTATGTTGTTAATCTATGATTAATGTATTTAAGCACATCTACATAGATTATGCCTTAGTTGAGGTCGATCATGTATGTTGTTAATATATGACCGACATTTATTTAGACATATTTGGTAGAAACCTTAATTTTAAAGAACCATGCATATCCCATAAACTATTAAAAATTATTTTGTGATTTTTCATGGATGTTACGAATTTGTGCAAGAAATATACAATCTAACTTTTCAACATTCGGTGATTTTTTTGAATGGGTTATTATGATTTTAGGGTTTCATATAAATTCACCCTATAATCCACTATTTTATGCTTATTTTTTATTTTGTTATATTTTTTAAAAGCTAAATAAAATTTATGGTGGGTTGATTCTTTAAATTTTTAGATTTGAGGCCGACCTCATTCTGAAATTGGTTAGTTATCCAGAAAGGCTTTTCATTTTGCATTTTTCTACTTTCTAGGTACACCATGGATTTTGTGACAAGGGTTAGTGAAGATCCTATCCACTTTAAAAGGATGAATATTTTTTAGTGGAGGTGTCGCATGTAGAAATTTCTTAGAGAGGTTGATTGGTTGAGTTGCATTTATAAAGAGACAACATATTCTGATGAACATGATCTTATTAGAACCCTTCATGTTCACATAACTATGGACTTTATTGGTTATTATGACATGAGTCCAAGACAATTGTGGGTATATATGCATGAAAATCTTAGGTTATCTTTTAATTATGAAGGCTCATCTCATTCCCTTATGAGGATCTTGTTCAAAAGGATGGTATGTCTCCTACTCCTCAAATTTCTTATGGTCCTAGACTAAAGAGTGAGGCAGTGGCTCTTTGTGACACTTTGGTTTCCTCTTCTTGCATTGAGGATTGTGATGACATTTTTTGGAGAAGATTGTGGTATTAAAGCTTCTTGTGAGGATTATGTAACTCTTATTTCTTGCACTTCCTCTTTTATTGTGGCTCGCAGTGAGGATGGTGCTCACTCATTCTTTACTCATGATGATTGGCTTGTTGATTGTGGGGATTCCTTATGCCACGATACTTTGGTTGGTGATGGGGGTAATTTACATTCTTGTATTCCATTGGTTAAAAAGAACATATAGGACATTCATGAGGTATGTGGTGATGATGTCACTTTTATGGATTCATATTCATCTTATCACTTAAGTATGTATCAATGGATTATAGAGTTTATTTATCACATTCATTGGTTGATGGTGATGTTTCTTGCTCCTTGGGTCCAATTTTTTATTCCACGTGTTATGGAGAAATTTGACGTTAGTTGTGATGACTATGTTGATGGCATCTTTATTGAGACCTTTTCTCATAGTGTGTTTCATCTTAGACATGATGGTCGTCATGAGACTGGGGACACATGTGAGATTGCACTTCATGATGTGACACTTGCATTTGAGTATAGTGGCAATCATGATATGGTGGATTATTTTTCTAGTGAGCGTTCAGTTCTTCTTGAAGCTAGGGGTGGGGGATTATTATACTTCTTTAATATTTCAGGCTATTTCAGATTTGAATTCTTCAATTGAAAATTTTATAGATTATGAAGGCATTTTATCACATGAATCTACTTTTGCTCCTTCCTTGAGTGTGGAGGACTCTTATGGGGATTGTGATACCTCTCATGATCTTAATATTCCTTTTATGTATGATATGGAGGATAGTGATGCTATATTTGTGAATATTCATGATCAAACCCACCTTTTAGTTCTTTTTATTTATGTGGAGGAAATCAAGGATGACATTAATTATGTGGATGAAAAGGACACTGCACTAGATTATTCCTTATTTGACACAATTTTTATGTCTTCTGTTCTTGATCTTATTGTGAAATTTAAAGTGGATGATCCTAATATTTGTTTTATGTGCGATATAGAGGATAGTGATGTTATATTCGTGGATATTCATGATCAAACCCACATTTTAGTTCCTTTTATTTGTGTGGATGGAATTGAGGATGACATTAATAATGTGGATGAAGAGGACACAACACTAGATTATTCCTTATGTGACATCATTTATATGGCTTCTTTCTTTGATCTTTTGGGAATTTTGGAGTGGATGATCCTATTTTGGTTGAGCAAAAATGTGTGAATATTTATTCTTTTGTGGAGGATGTGGCATCTATGGACCCTTCCATATATGATGGGGGACCTTCTCAAATGCCTTTAGTAGTACCTCTTCTTGATAAGGTTGGGCCACTTAGTAGTAAGAATGGTCCTTCTAAGTGTTTTATTCATGATGTAGCATGTGATGGTATGACACATGGAGGTCTAAATGGAGATATTTGCAACCTTGATTTATTGCATGTGTTATGGACATGGTGGTCAGTCCAATCATTCTTAAATTGTTGATATATTTTTAGAGTCTCTAGACACAGCATTAGATAAGCATCCTATATGGGACTTGATGCACTTAGATGGGTCTTTTTTATCAGGTTATGGAATTGCATGGTGCTAGAGGTATGACCCATTGGGTTTATTTTTCATTTGTATATTTGGTTAAGGGAGGGGTGGACTCTTCTTCCCTTTCACATATTCATGGCATACTTGAGTTGGATGCAACATTTATGTGTGCATCATATTGGTGGTCATTTTATTTATTATGTTTTTTGTGACCCATTTAGAGAGTTGGTGCAATTTTTTTTTTAGTGTTCCCTGACACTCTTATTTATGCATGTTTCATGGATATGGTCCCTTTATCGGTATGACACTTGCATTACTAATATATAAATTTGACTCAGGAAGTAGCCTTGAGACTTGTACTCAGGATGTAAAGTTTTTTCTTCCTTATGGTGAGGGCACCATTTCTTGGGCCATTCCTTGGAAACACTTAGCCTATCTTTTTCATCCCTTTATGATATTGTGGGATGGATGTTTTTCTCATGGTGGGTTATCATTCATGTTATTACTTGGATCTCCTTTACATGCGTGGATGTGTGTATGGTATTATTTAAGTGTGAGCAGACATGGCTTTTTCTTCTTATTGTTTTTGGAGGATATTCTTTCTTTCGATCTTGTGGGTGTCTTTATTTATGGTTCCTATTTTTTTGGAAAAACTAGTTGGTTGAAATGCAACATATTCTAGCTATGGATAAACTAGCAAATGTTTTCACCAAACCTTTGATGGAGGTTCCATTTATTTGTCTTTGAGAGATGATCATGATGTATGATGTTGTCATTAAGGGATGGTATTTGGTTAATGACACCTAAAACTTCTTAAATCAATCTCAAGGGAGGGTGTTGAGTGTTAATATTTAATTATGGCTTGTTTTCATTAACACTATATGGCTCATCACTTAACTCTATGAGATATTTATTTAGTGTATTAATAATTTTGATCTTTGTGATCAATCTTCATGATTTAACACATGTATGTTGCTTATATATGGCCAACATTTATTTAGGCACATCCACACAGATCATGGCTTGGTTGAGGTTTACTATATATAAGTTACCCACCCAAACATTCCTAAGAAATTAAGTGTTAGTGCTAAAACACTCCATAAGTTATTTTCAATACTATTAATCCAGTGTTTGTGCTACAAAACTTCATAATTTAGTGTTCATACATTCTTTTGGTGATATTGTGACAAGCACAATCCTATAAGGGCCAGTAAAAAGGGTGTCTAAAACATACAAACACTCCAAATAGACATTAGAGTGTGTATATGCTCTAAAAAATGGGTCCAATCATGGGGAAATAAAAGGAGAGAGAAAAGGGTAGATGGAGAGGGCTTAAAGGGATCATGAACCATCAAAGTTGAAAATTTGAGAAAATAATGCCTAATTTGGACTAATAATCAAGAAGTACACAAGCATGCTTGAATTATACAATTTAACAACTAATAAATGCCTCGGTATTTGTTTAGGTGTTTACGTTTCCCCCACTTTGATGTTAGTGCATTCACATATATCAAAGTAAAGGAAGACATGTGGATACATTTTTTGTGTGCCTAATCTTTAAAAATAAATTCCATGTACTTGGGAATATACTAAAACATTATTTCTTTTTATACATGTGCATGGGCGAGTGCAATCTATAAACTCCTAAGAACAATGTTTGCTAGAATCTATAAAAACATAAAGTGATGTTCTACAAATATTTTCTTCAGAATGATAATTAAATACTCAATGAAATTAGAATGTATGTGATGTGTTATTTAAAAACATAAATGGTAATTTCATAACTAAAACCTGTATGCAAACTCACATGAATAAAAAACATCCATTAACTTGTCCCCTTATTACAATTTGTATCATATGTAAAAGATCTTTAGCACAATGAATTATATGAAAAAAACTTTTTGGGGTTTTTTCACACTATATAAAGTGAAAGTGAGAAAAGAAATTTACCTTGTCCTTCCCTTTTACCTTTGCAAACTAGATATTTGGATATTTTTTTTACCATGGGTAGCTGAATAGAATTTAGTGCACAACAAATGGACCATGTGAGGGCCACTACTACACCAGAGGATGATCTAAGGTTAGTAAGTCACATTGCCCTTATTTTTGTTGTTTTATGCATTTTTAAAAATCTATTGTGGATTTATAGATATGATGAAGGGAAGTATTTTTGCACCAATCTCATGGCTATACAATCTTGACATGCAATGTATAGTCCTTATAGCTTTGTATGGTCCTAGTTAGACATTTTAATGTCTTGTTAAATAATGTATGGTTCCTATCAAGAATTATACAATCCTCTTCATCATTCAAAGAACTAATGTTATCTTCCATATGTCAATCATTTTCCAAGGTAGCAATATGCATTTTATGAAGAAAAATGTTGATAAAAAAAATTAAAAAATAAATGAGAAGATGTGAAAAAATAATGCCTTCAAGACATCTCAATCTAGTGTCTCGCAACATGTATCATATCAAATATACCAGATAATTGACCACTTCTCTAGAGTGTCATAAATAATATTTACCCATAAGGTTAGATCCTTAATCCAAAAAACCTCCATGATTCAAAGGAGACTGAAAGATGTATGTTGGAGTGAACAATCATTATCTCTGATGAAACCACTTCAACTTGTAAACTGTACCCTATACTAATAAACTTTTGTCAACATGTTCATTGTAATCTTTGCAGTTTGATCTCATGTGTCATGTGTCATTGTAATCCTTTTCTGACACTACTTGACATGATGATGAACATCATCCTGGGAATACTCATCCCTTTGATCATGCCTATATGTATTACAGTATAAGCATCATCATGGGAATACTTAATTGTACATCAATCCCTATCTTGGTGATAATTCGATACCTTATTTATGAAACATTTCCCATCGATGTACCAATAACCCTAGCCACTTTACATACACTATTGGTGTTTATAACCCCTATCGGTCTGTACAATCACCTTGAAGGCTAATCTAAACACCCTTCCCCTTATCATACAAGAGATGAGAAGTCCATGTTGTTTTGGATCACCAACCTACTCCACATGGTAAAAAGCTAAAAAATAATTAAGAAACTTGCTAACACATAAAAACTCAAACAAACTGATAAAATCAAAATTTTCACTACATTAAAAACCTGATCTCAAAGCTAGCAATGAACTTAAGATGGGTGGGTCTCTGATTATATCAACTTGATTGATCTCAAGGGACCTATAAACCCTGAAATGTAACTAGTTCATCTTTAACAACACGAACAACACGAAGCAATGTTACATTCATGGTTTCTTCATAGAAAATACTCAATTTTCAAACTTTGAACAATATTAAGGTGTCAAATTCGATGAAAGATGCACTCATTATACATTATGAACTCCTTGTTCCTCCACTTTTTGATACATTTTTAAAATAATCATAAGAAGGAGACTCAAAATCACCAAAGTGACTATTCTTTTGGACTCAAAATAGATAAAAACTTACAAATTAAGTGGTTACATGCCTTCCTTCATGTGAGAAGCAAAAATGATAATTGTTTTCTTAATCATAGGCTATAACACTAAAAATGAAGGGATTTTAAAAATCATCTTTGCACTTAGTAGGATTGGACCTAATGACCTTGTACATGCTTTAAATGTCTTTAAACCCTCTTTTACCAAATGTCATACACAACCACTTGATGCATGATATTAACAAACATACATATCCTCTATATTTATATATTAGTTCTTAGAATTGAAGCACTACATACAAAATGAGGTGGGGAGCGATTTGAACTCATGACCTCTTTATTTTTAAGTATCTTATAAAACATCATTTGGTATTTGGTCTACAATAATTTGTTTATTTTTTAATGTAAACATTATATATGTCACGTTGTATCAATCTATCTGGTAGAAAAATAAAGTAAATACAATTTACTTTATCTAAGAAGATAAAAAGCAATAAATAAATATTGTATGGGACCCACACCATACTAAAATTATTTTTTTAATGCATTTTTCAAAATTGTAACTACCTTTTGAACACTATTCAAGGTATTGGTTGCTCCAGAAAAAATATAGTTCTTTAACACTTTTCCAATAAAGATTTGGTTCCACTTATGAAATTTTTTGACATTTTTTTTGACATTTTATTTTTATTGTCTTTCAATGCCCAACAAGAAGATAAACTCCATCATTCTTCCTTATATTTACAGATCCACTTACAACCACACTTTCATGATTTCATAAAAAAAATCTATGCTTCTCTCTTACATAAATAAAGATATGCAATCAAGTTTATTTCTCTCTAAAAGATTCTCTATAAATTTACAACCCTTTTTAGAAAATCATAATATATATATATATATATATATATATATATATATATATATATATATATATATATATATATATATATTTATTTGTTTTCTCACATATAAACACACATATATATGTAATTTCATATATATATATAACGTGGATATTAAAAATGGCTTTCGATAAAAATATATACAACCATTACATTATGTTAAATAGATTTTTTACTCTTATGGTTATCTCTTTACAAAGTAAATTCACACTTCTCATGAGTCCATTCGTCAATACCCTCAATGGCTCTAATGCCACTCATAAGAAATTCAACATAGGTTTAAATAAAAAAGCTACATGATCTAATTTATTCATAATAAACTTACACCAAAATCAAAAGTATGTTGCACACCTATGTATTATTTTTTCACCCTCAAACTTAAATAAGCTTACAAAACATAGTTTGTATACATGACTTAATGGTCCAAATTACCAATTAACTACACGCCCATAACATTACTAATATAAGTAAGCTTTGAATTTATTTTAAGCTTTTATGCTCTTTCCAAATAACATTTTTTCAGGGCATAAAGGATTTTAAGTTTTAGCTAAAGCTTTCAAGCTTTTATTTATTTATTTATTTATTAAAGCTATTTTTTAATTAAATATTTAAGTTTAAGTTTTGGCTAAGCTTTCTCTAGTTTTAAGGCATAAGACTTAATTTTAGTGTTTTTTCTCCGTGCATTTATTTTTGTAGCTTAAATTTGAGGTAATAAGTTTGTAACTTGAAATTAAACTGTTCTTTAACTTCCTTTTCATTTTGATAGCCTTAGGCTATACTTTGATTTCTACATGCATCAATGAATCGATGACAATTATAAAGCCATCCCATTGCCTTTCATCCTTTTATACCCAACTTCCTTCTCTTGTATTGGGCTTGAACCTTAGCGGCCCTATCAAGTTTTATATCAAAGGTAGTTGTTAATTAGAGTTATTTACATAATCACGCATTAAGCTTCCATCTGTTTCCCTTCTTAGCCAATCAACATTGGGCCTCACAGTTAAATTGTGCTTTTGACTTTTCCTTTTAGCTTGATACCTTGAGTTTTCATTATAGTCATTTGAACAAGATTTTGATTGATAGTAGTTGTGTGGATAAAATCAAACCATGTAGCTAGATGTGAAAATATATTTTACCTAACTTGTATCTTTGTCTTTTTTTTTATTTATTCCATTCTCATTGAAAGGTCAAAATCTACATGCATGATCAGATATGATTGCCAAAAAAATCTTAATATGTTAATAATATAAGAAGGCTAAAGGTAGTAGTGTTCTCCTCTAACTTAAATTAAATCTACATAAAAACATATTTCAATCAACATTATTAATCTATTAAAATGCAAAAACATGCTTTTAAGATAAAATCTCATGGCCATGAGCTTTATTTAAGCTTAGGCTTGTTTCAAGACAACAAGAACACTATCACCACCAACTTTATCATTATTTAATAATTGTTTTTTCTTGTTAATGTTATCTTGAATAATTAATTTTTTTTAAGTTGTTTTGTTTGTATAGTAGCAATAAATTGTGATAAACACATTTTTATTGGGATAGATTTATATACTTTAACTTTGTGTTTTCTTGTCTTAGATATAAATATTAGTTATTTTTTGGGTATTTGCTTATGTAAAACTTTATTCTTGAACTTGATGTTTTAGAAAATTGATACCCCTCTTGATTATAATTATTTAGTCTTTGTGTATAAACTTCAAACATTTATGTAAAGTAGAAGGAATTGTCTTCATTTAGTGTATCCAATGTTTACCAAGAAAAACATCATAATATCCATAATTAGGTAGTACATGAAAGAAGCCTTGAATGATTTTAAGACCCATTTGAATAGGCAAGATAATACAACAAAGAAGCTCTATAACTATACCATCATATATGATAATAATTATTGAAGTATATGTTAAATCTCTTAGAAAATCCCAATATATTTAATGAAGCCATCAATACATTTATTGAAGCTTGAACCATTATCAATCACGACTCCATTTTTTTCTTGACCAAACTCACTTATGAAGGATCTTATGAATAAAGGTTCATTGTACGTGTTATTGCTTGAAAGCTGACTATCATCAAACACAATCTAAGTGAGTACTTTTTTTCTTTTTTTAATAAGAGTCGATTTGGTGGAATCACTAATTCACTCAAATTGTTGTCTATTCCTCTACTTGAATTTGATTGTTGTCACTAAAAAACTATTTTGATTTGTTTTTCAAATTAATGCATTTTTTGGAAGAATATCTTAGATTTTTTTTGTTAATCATAATATACATTTACATCATAAGGCTTGAGTAATGGTTTTTAATGACCAAAATGTGTTATTAGAGGCAAATTAATCATGTTACACTTAAACAATCTTTTCAAAACATTGTCTTAACTCCCACTTAGCAAAATGAATTGCTCACACTCTCTTTGTTGAAGGGAATATAAGTTTTCTAGATGGTTGATCTATAACATGACCACATTATTGGCCTCAATCTCATGTTGAAAGCTATTATCATTGAGTCTAGCTTTCATGTTTGTCTTGTTCAGAAATTTAACACCATTAATATTTAGAGCATTTGACGCATACTTAAGCGCGCACACGCATACACACACAGACACAAACACACACACACACACACAAAAAAAAAAATGATCTCAAAGAGTCTCTAAAAACATTACAAAATTTATCAAAAGAGTTATTAATGTTGAAGTCCATTTGTGCTTGATAATAAAAGTAAACTATTCACAAATATACTTTAAATCTCGTTATTTGGGGGTTAATAAGTCATGTTGGTAACCATAGTCTTAAAGTGAAGCATGTACTCACTATTGTTTTTATTCGGTCTTTGTTTGATTTGAATTAATTATGTGAATGTAACCTTTATACTAATATTGTTTTGACAATGGGTCAAGAAGTCATCAACTAAGATTGTGTTGTAAAACAATATATAAATGCACATGGTAAAATATAAAACCGATCAAGTGCATAATCTTTCAATTTATTTAAGAATAATTGAAAAAATAATTTATCATACGTAAAATCTGAAAAAATAATATAAACAACGCTAAAGTGATAAGAAGGATCTTTCATTCCATTAAACAATTCAAATTTAAAACTACATATCTTATTGGAAATGGATAAGCAAGCACTCCACAATTCAATTTAGAAGAATATATGACCACATATTTTACTTGTGAAACTCTTGAAAAAAGATTTAGATAAGATTTTATAAATTATATAATGTACATTTTACAGTAATCATTTCAAAATTTTGAATAAAAATAGAAATAAAATAGATTGGAATTTAAGAATTTTGAAAAATAAAAATATTAACGATACATAAAATAATTTAAAAAATATTATAAAAAAAAATAATTCACTTAAAATAATATGTTGAAATATTGAAAAATCTCAAGAATTTAAAAAATATATATATATTAATTTATTGAAGAGATGAAAACATATTAAAAGATGATAGCACACAATTCAAATATTTTAGAAAAGTGTTTTAAGGGGTTTGTAGGCCACATCTTTATGTTTGTCTGTATGGTTTTGATAAAGACATCCTCCATATAAATTGTTTCTATTATAAATTTTGTATACATATGTTATTAATCACCCATTATTTGATTTGGCCCTGGATTTCCCCCCCCCCCCCACTCCTGTCCCTTCTTTCCCTGCCTACCCAATGCTACCCAATTAATATAAACAAGTGAGAGCAACTCAATGATGCACACAAAACATGTTAGTTATAATATGAATTATGAATAAGAGGAATAGGTTAGCAAAGAAAAAACATACCCACGAGTGCATGGCATAAAGTGCAAAGGTGTAAGAAAAGACTTTAGGAGTAATAGATTATAATCCATGACGACGAATAAACACACACTTCCCCACCATTACTTTAATGGTGAAGGGAAAGAATGAAAATGGTATCACTATTAGTAGTATTATTATACAAACTCGGGACTTCTCCACGGGGCAATTGAGACCAACACAACTCCGAAATTTGTGTGCTCTTGAGAGAAGATATGGCGGAAACTTTTTTTTAACCCAAATTCGTAATAACAAATTCCCCCCGCATGGTCTATACAGTCTCCCATAAATTGGTCAGTCTAAGGTCAAGAGACCACAGGAATTAAACTGGTTTTTAATAAACTATTTTAATGCACTTGCCTGAAAGGCGGTACCGTTTGCCGGGCGGTGAAAGTGGCGGCGAGGGAGAGGCCGACTGCGACGGCGAGTGTGGGAGTGAAAACGGCGTTACGGGCCCACTCCAAAGTTCCGTCCAACGCCTTGCCTCGCAGAATTAATTGACGGAGATATTCGCGGCAAATCTTACATGCGTATTTTAGTGTTCATATGACGTTCTGGCGGCGCCGCCAACAACACATCACGGCAGGAGAGAAAAATGGGGCCGATGTTCTATGGGTCGGCCAAACGGCGATCCGACGGTCTGGATCCGACAGGACAGGACCATCGACGGCCCGAGATCGTTAGGGTTTTGACTGTCGGGATCTACACTTTATATCACTCCCCTACAAAATCAACGACCGGGAACGAAAATTTTACAAGGGCAGTGTCTCCCGCGAAACCGCTTTTAGGGACCGGGAAAATCATTTTCTAGGCGGGGGGTGTAGTTTTCTGGGCACGCCGATGTGTTATACGGAAAAAGCGGTACTGGGTATCCCTCTCGCATAGAGCATTACATATTCCCAGTGGTTTTTTCGACTGCCATGTGTAGTTCAGCGTCGCGCTGTGTTTTTAATTTTTAATTTTTAATTTTTTTGAAGAGTGTGGCAACGGGGAAGTAAAGTAGCATTGTTGCAAGCAGAGAGCAGAGCAGAGAGCAGAGCAGAGAAGGGAAGGGAAGACGAGGAAGGATCCGCAAAAGAAGAAAAGAGAAGAAGGCGCGTAACATAACAGACCAGAACGATGGCTAGTGACCACCGTTAGCTGTGTATTTGACGGTTAGACTTTTATTTATTTATTTTGTCTCACTCTGTTGGCAAAGCCTGTCGTGTCACGCTGTCGATTCGTTGCAGAAAGCTGCTGCATGATAAGAATTCTATGATGCCTGGTAGACTTATTTAGAGTGGTGTTTGGGGTATGTTATATTTTTGCCTGGTAGGAAAGGTTTTTTTTTTTTTAGGGATGCTATTTTGAGCGACTATCCGACATTGTTGATTTTCGGGTCTTAGTGTTTTGTGCTGTTATTGCCCGGTTTTCTGTAAAACGCCGATTGTAGCGGGTGTTCACAGCCTGTTAGATGCCTTTTTTTTTTTAACTGCGAATTTGGCAAGTCCGTTAAATTTGGTGTATTATGTGAGAAAATCTGATTCTGAAGGTAAATAAAAATGTGCAGGCGCAGGCGCAGGCGCAGGCGGTGTGGAAGATGAACCTGCACAGACTGAATTCGATAAATAAAGATTAAATTGACGTTTTGAGGTTTTGATATCATGAATCCAGCAGCTGGTCGTGCTTTGTCCTCCGGTCATTTGGACCCATGTGCCCAGGAGTTTACGCCAGGCCCCTACTCTTTCCTCCAAGCTCCTCCTCCCCCACCTCCCCCCCCGCCTCCTCTCTATTATCCTTCTTATCCTCTGGATGGACGAGCATACGTTCATCCCACAGCCGTCGCGGGTTCGGTTCCTGCAAACCCGCCCGTCATGCCCATTTACAACAGTTCAGATATGGGCATGGCGTACGGTGTTACAACAATTCCGCAGCCATGGGACGGCATACTACACACTCAACCGCCGCAGCAGCAGGAGGAGGTATTCAGGCTGGGAATGCAGGCGGCCGAGGTTGTTCCAGCTCCTTTTTTTCCTCCAAGGCCTTACAGGTACAATAACAATATCAATATCAACTGCGCAAGCGACTTCAATAATACCGCCGTGGTTTCTCGTACCGCAGTAGCAGGTGGAGGGAATGTCACGGGTTCGGGTCCAGGTTCAGGTCCGGGTCAGTATTATCACTGCCATTACCAGCAGCCTTTTATATCGACGGCAAGGGAGCATCCCTCTCGAACGCTTCTCCTCCGCGCGGTGCCACTGCCAAGCGAATTAAGCGACGCAGATTTAAGACAGCAATTGGAAAGATGGGGTCCCATCAGGGCATTGCAAACGGACAAGCGATATCAAGGGTTCGTCACCGTGCATTATTTTGACTTGAGACATGCTAAAACGGCCTTGTCCGAAATCCAGCAGCAGCACTTAACGGAGCAAATGAGACTGCAGCAGCACTATAATAGTCATCTGTTTTTGCAATCCCAGCAGCCTCCCAAGGACGAGGAAGAAGAAGAAGCAGCAGAGGAGAAGGAAGCGGATCGAATCCCACCGCCGCCACCTCCTCAGGCAACTCTATCCAGAGGTCTGATAGGAGGGAAAGCAATATGGGCACAGTATGCTCTCCCCGTCGGGCTTCCCCCGAGCCTCGATAGGCACAACCAGGGCACTCTCGTGGTCTTCAATTTGGATGCGGATTTCGATGCTGCCACGCTCAGATCAATCTTCGAGGCCTTTGGTATGTGCATGTTAATACTATAATGTTTTTTTCTTGTATAATTTTAGTCTCTGTCCATTAGCGGATGGCTGCTCCATGAATAATTCACACCCTCACGGTTCCCTTGAGATCCTTGCACCTTGAATAACATAGGGTGCAATCTACACCTGCAATGCTAAGAACGGCACATCCTGTATAATTTTAACCCGTGTGAATGCATCATCAATAGTTTTCACTTGGACCGTTCCGTTGTCATTAACTTTTTTCTGATTTTATGAAACAAATGATTTTTATAGAACCGTGCACGTTTCATCTCTTTGATGAGCATGTCGTCTGCTGTTCTGCTGTGGGTGTTAGATAGATGGATGAAAGGCCTGTGTTGGTAGATAAAATGGATGACAGCTTGTGGTTGCTTGTGCGGGGTGTTGCAGGTGCCGTGAAGGAGCTGAGGGAGACGCCAGCGAAGCGGCAGCACAAGTTCGTAGAGTTTTTTGATGTGCGGGACGCTGCGCGTGCGCTTGAAGAAATGGATGGTCAGGAGATTGGTGGGAAGCGTGTGAAAATTGAATTCAGCCGGCCTGGCGGCCAAACCAGACGACGCTCTCCACCTCCTCCGTTCATTAGACCGCCACCTCCACCAATCGTTCACGCTTCTCCCCCACCGCCGCCGCCGCCGCCGCCACCACCCCGCGGCAGAGGCAATGCAAGCCACCATCTCCCAGCGTTCGCCCACCATCCACGTCAGCAGGTGCCATACCCCCGCTGGGGCAACCTCACCGAGGTCGAATCCACGTGGCCTCGTACGAACGCCGATCGGGCGGGTCAGGTTGCGAACAGCAGGGGTGGTAGGGGAAGAGGCGGTGGCGCAGGCCGAGGCAGCGGCAAAAATAATAATATTGTGAATAACATGAACAATTGTAATGGCGGTGGTGGAGGATTTTTCGCCAGGAGACGGAGAGGAGGTAACGGCAATCAACAAGTGAGGTCGTCTTCTTCAGAGGCAGCCAATCGCATTGGTGCTGCAGATGCTTCTTCCAAGGCCTCGCTTTTCTCCAAGAATGGCAATCATAATAATAATAATAATGATAATATCAACGCCAGATTATACAGCGGCGAAGCTGGTTCTAATTTCACGTTCGACGAGGCCAAGGCAGAGTCCAATTCCAGCGATGCCAGAACTACCGTAATGATTAAAAACATACCTAATAAGTACAGGTATGTGTGTGAACTGTGAACAGCTAAGCTATATCTATGTATTGACGGGCTTCTCAAAATTTCACGTCTTTTACTGTTTTGAATTTTGCAGTCAACAGATGCTTCTGTCGATGCTGGATCAGCACTGCATGAGCTACAACGAGCGCATCACGGACCCCAACGAGCCGTTATCTGCTTACGACTTTGTATATTTACCCATCGACTTCAAGTAAGGAAATTATATAAATAATCTTTCAGGTATTTGTTTCCTTGTTTGTAATTAATTAAAAACAGAATGCATCTATATATATGGTTTCAGAAACAAGTGCAACCTGGGTTATGCATTCGTGAATATGACGACGTCGAAGGCCACCTGGAAACTGTACAAAGCGTTTCACATGCAGCCTTGGGAGGCATTCAATTCCCGTAAGATATGTGAAGTCACTTACGCCCGAGTTCAGGTGCGATAATCAATTTTACTGTACGATTTTTCTTTTTCTTCCTTTTTGTTTTGCTTTTACTGACGAAGCAGGCGTCCCAGGGTCGAGTCGCGCTGGAAGACCATTTCAGAAACTCCAAGTTTGCCTGTGACACTGACGAGTATCTGCCATTGGTTTTCTCCCCGCCTCGTAACGGCGAACAGCTCACGCCTCCCCTCGTTATGGGAGGCCACATTGCTCCCCACAAAACCACCTCCAGTTGCGCCACCCATGCGGAAGACGGCTGGGATGTAAGCCTTCCCCCGCCGGTTGCCACCGCCGCCGGCGAGACCTACCCAACCATTAAGCCCTATGATTATCGTAATCACAATCATCACAGGGGTTACGGTGGCCACGATACGCACAGTTTTCCCCGCCGCCTCCAGCAGCAGCGTTCGATGGGCGGTGGCAGCGGCAGCGGCAGCGGATGTAATACCGGCAGGGTTGGATGCGCATAAAAATGTATGCGTATGAGGTGCTCCTCATTTGAAAACCTCGTTTGGATGACCTGATCACTGTAACCTCATTTCTTATTATTTCCCGGACTTATTTTGTTGCCATTCGTTGAGATATAGATAAAAAACGGAAAAAGAAGAGCAAAAAGCCCAATGTAACAGACAAAAATCGGTGCAATTCATCTTTTTTGAAGCAATTTTCTCTTCCTGCGATTTCCTTTAGTCATATTGATAAATGATGTTTTGCGGTACAGTTAAATCCCATTAAATTTAAAATTACAGCCCTAAGACATCGTAAAAGCATATTGGTTCCATTAATTAAAATTACAGCCCTAAGGCATATTGGTTTTTTTCCAAATTTAAATCTTAGGATATTAGTTTCCTCCTACAACAATTTATTTTTGTTCTCAGCCTTCCTGTTTGTAAAATTCTTTGTTTTCTGTGCGAAATGTAATTGCGTTTAAAGTATAGAGGCCACCGGAGTTTGATATGACTTGATTTTTATCTCTGCTATTTTTACACCTTAGGTCTGAATTGAATAGTTCCATATTTGCGAGTATTTTTTGTCCGCCCACACCAATAATTGGAATCGCGATCACTACAGGGCCACAAATTTTGGGATGCAGGTTTTTTAGGCCGTTATTTCTGTGAGTATCTGAGCCCAAAATAATATCTTAATCGCAGACAGCCCATGCCAACGGTTTTTAATCATTTTTAGCTCAGTGTATAATTAAATGGCTATCCGTTAGCCATTTAATTACCGACTGTATTGCAAAAACTGATTCTATGCAGGCAAGGTGGAATGAACACCTTGACAGGTTTGCCAATAATAAACACAGACTGCATTGCTTTGCTGGTGATGGATCAGTTGATCTAACACAATCTTATTACATATAATTATTTTTGTCTGACATTGGCCTTCTGAAGATGGATCCAGTAGTGAGATCGGATGTCGGACAAAAATAATCATACACAGTGGATTCCAGAAAGAAACCTACTCAATTCTATACAATGCGAAGAAACTAATCTCAAAATTAAAGTTCCTATTACAGGTTTTTCAAGAAGCAATTTTGTCTATTGTTTCTAAATAATCACCCCCTTAAGACAAAAAGGGCTTATAGGTAGGACATCATCATCAGTTAATGAGAAAGATGGGGACTCTGGGTGAAATTTAAACAAGTACATGATTTGGAAGGGTTTTGTCAGTTGAACTCAATTTACTCAACTTATTCAGGTAAATGTAGATCTTTATGCACCCACTGCCCTTTTAACATACCATTAATAAGCTGGTTCAGAATCTGCATGAGATTTTTGACTCAGTTGGGTGTTTTTTTCGACTCGTGAGTGGACAGATTTATCGTATTCTGCTCGGAAAAACAAACTTCCTAAAGACCAAAACAACTAAAGTATTCATCCTGATCTCTAAATGTGAACCCTAAAAATATTGTCTGAATCGAAGGAACAAGCATTCAGAGCATTCCTTTAATAAACCAAGTTTGTACAAGCGACTGGGTGGAAGTTTTAATGATTTAATAAAGGATTGTCTTGGCAAGTACACAGTAGGAATTCAAGTCAGACTGACTAATCACGATATAGGCATGAAATCGGAGGAAAGAGCAGAGATGAGTCATCATGCAAATGGAAATCTTGTACTAGTGTTGCAGGATTATCTGATAGCCGGAGATTTTTTCCCATAACAGATATAAAAGAAAATAAGGTTATAAGAATTCTAAATATATATAACAAAATCCAAAACTGTACAAAATTTAAGAGAGCATCAAATAAACGTGACCGAGAAATACCATCTGTACAATAATAAATGAGAGCACAAAAAGGGAGGGGGAAAAGCTTAAAGAAGAACCAAATATCTCTGACGACGCCTTCAGAATGCTTCCTTGAGGGAATACTCGTATCACACATGTTTCAGTTGGACGTTTTTACACCACTCAACTGACCTATCGCTAAATAACCAGTACACTAGTACACGTCTTAAATAAAATTTATTTAAGGAAAATGCTTAAATATATCAATTCACCTTCATTTTCCTTGGAATTTTTTTTGCTTCATTGGGATAGATAGTCCGGATTTTGGTAATGCTATTACATTGGATTGGAAAAAACGTATTTCAGGCTCGAGATGTTTAAATCTATTATGGAAAAAATTGTATTTTCTGGTCTCGGATGTCTAAATTTGAAGAAAATTTAAGCTATCATGTAATCTAACTAATATTCAATTTAAAAAGTATTATCTCATACATTTTCTATGCAATAAATTTGATTTATTTTTTAATTTTATTAAAACATTATTTTTTAAGTATTATCTTATATATTTTTTATATAATAAATTTGATTTATTTTTTGATTTTATTAAAATATTATATTATACATCATCTTGGAAAGAAAAATTTGTCCTGAAAATTTGTTTTATATTTCTAACTCTGAAGATTTGTTTTATATTTACAAATCTAAAAATTTGTTTTATATTTCTAATTCTATTTATGTTAGAGATACAAGCTTGGGTTAAATAATAAAAATGTGACAATCAAATCAATAATTTAAATTTAAATTTAAATTTATATTAATTTAAATTAAGGTTTATATCAATATAAAAGTTAAAAGATAAAATATGAAACAAAAATGAAATTATTAATAATAAAAAGGTGAAAGTATTAAAAAATAATTAATCTTAGTTTAAATTTATTTTTTTAATATTATACATTTAAAAAATAAAATAAATGCTATTAGATTAAGGACTAATATTCTCAATTTATATAATTCTAAAACATTTTGAGATCAGTAAATTCTTTAAGATTTAGGATACTAACAAAATTGAAGATAACTATTATTTTTTTTAATTTGTTTTATTTTTAATAATAATTTAAATAACTTAAATTTTTTAATTCATAATAATTTAATATAATTGGGATACTTTCATTTTTAATATATTTAAATATAAAAATAATATTATAATTTTTATTATAACTTATTTCTATTTTATCTTTATGTATTTGAATCACTAACATTTTAATTATTTTGTTTTGTAAAATACTATATAAAAGTAAGGAGAAAAATAAAAATTTGTAAAAGAGAAAACAATTATAATTTCTATGTATTTGAATCAGTAATACATTAATTGTTTTGCTTTGTAAGATATATTATGTAAGAGCAAGGAGAAAGATAAAAATATGCAAGATAAAAAATAATCATGAGAATCATATTTTCATTAAAAAAGAGTTACAAAAATTTAAATAGTATAACATTAAGCAAAATTTTAACGATATATTAAATAATAAAAAATTATTAAATTATATAATTAAATGATATATTTTGATAGGTTGTACAAAATAATTTAATTTAAAAATTATTATCATCATAGTCAATATTTTTGATATAAAATTTAATTTATATAATTATATTTAATATATTAAGTGTAATATATTTAATATATATTTTAGATTATATTGAAGAATTTGTTTATATTTATTGTTAAGGAACACAAGCTATTTGTATTAAAACAAATGATTTATGGTTTAATTAAGTATTATATATGTACAATACAACATTAATATCTAATTAATAAATAGAACAATAACATGGTAAATACAAGAGGATTTAATTGACATCTATGTTTATAATGTTATCAAAGATCCATTGTTGGAATTTGAACATGCAAACATGTTTTTGGAACTAAGACAACTACAATCCAAATTAGAGAAAAGAAGCTTGACTTATAAAATAAAAATATAACAATTAAATTAATAATTTAAATTTAAATTAAAGTTTATATTAAAATTAAATTTATATTGATATAAAAATTAAAATATGGAACAACAATAAAATTATTAATAATAAAAAGTTAAAAATATTACAAAAATTATTAATTTTAATTTAAGATTTTAAATATATTTTTTTAATATTTTAAATTTAAAAAATAAAATAAATAATATTAAATTAAAAATTAATATTCATAACTTATTTAATGAAACTGTCAAATATTTTTAAATGAGTAAATTTGTAAGATTTAAGATACTAACAAAATTGAAGATAAACTATTATTTTTTTTTAATTTTGAAAATAATTTTATTCAATATAATAATTTAAATTTTTTAACTTGTAATAATCTAACATGATTGAAGCACTTTCATTTTCAACATATTTAAATATAAAAATAATATTATAATTTTTTTATATCTTATTTTTATTTTATCTTTACGTATTTAAATCACTAACATGTTAATTATTTTGTTTTATAGAAAATTATATAAAAGTAAGTAGAAAAATAAAAATTTCTAAAATAAAAAATAATTATAATGATATAAAAAACAATACAAAATTATTAAATTGTATAATTAAATGATACATTTTGATAAGTTGCACAAAATAATTTAATTTAAAAAGATATTAAAAATTATTATCACTATCATATTCCATATTTCTATTTTAAAACTTTATTTATATAATTATAATTATATTTAATATATTATATATAACATATTTAATACACATTTTTAATTATATTGAAGAATTTGCTTATATTTATTGTTAAGGAATACAAAACATCTATATTAAAACACTTGATTTATGATTTAATTAAGTACTATACATATACAATACAACATTAATACCTAATTAATAAATGGAACAATAATATGGTAATTACAAGAGGATTTAATTGACATCTATGTGTACAATGTTATAAAAGATTCATTGTTGGAATCCGAACATGTAAACATGTTTTTGGAACTAAGATGATTACAACTCAAAAATTTGAATTTACTTGAAGATAGATGACTGGATCGTGCCCTTTGTTCCATATGATGTTTGGACCAAATCTTCAATCTAAATGAAATGTGCAAAAATGAAATCTGACTTTTGAGAAAGTTTCCCCTAGTTTTGCCTTTCATTTTCTTGTTATCACATCTCACATTGTGAAACCTATGTAATTGCAATAATTGATTTTAGTTTCCCTAGAGTGTTAATGAAATAATGTGGCTTTAGGAACTCTGATTAGTGGAATGATATTGTTTTAATAGTTTTAAAAGTGAGGTCTTTGGATTCTTCATGTTAAAAAGAAACAATATTTAACATTTTGGGTGCATTATGTGTATCCATCATCATGGATAGGTGATCACGAAAATTATTCCATACAAAAGCATTGTGGGTTAATAATATTCAAAATAAATTTTAATGGATAAAATATAGTCAATCAAGTAAAAAAAATTATAACAAAGATACAAGCCATAGTTAAATAAAAAAGAATTAACTAAAAATGATTATTTTTTGAAAAAAGAAATACTTAGAGAGTTGAAACCAAAAAATGTATTACTAAATGCTTAGTCAAACAATAATAAATTCAAAGAAAAATTAATTATTTATGTTTAGATGGGATTTATTATGCATACTAATATGGTTTAGAATCGGTCTCCAAAAATTGCCAGTACTGAGGTTGTTATCTTTATGAAGTTTTACCAACACTTTTTTCTATTTCAATGGTTTCTCTAACCTTTCTTCTTTAAAAATCATCTTCTTTTATAATTAATCTTGCCTCATTAATACACACTTAGTGTTTTGTATTATGGGAATGTTTAGCTAGTGCAAAATTCTCAACATGAGAGTTATTTTATATCTGGAATGCTTTCTAAGCATGGTTTAAAGAGATCTCCATGTTTCATATATGTAGGGAATGTCACAAAAGCAAGGAACCAAGTACACAACCTTTGGTTTATTAGGACTTAATGGACATTTGGAAGAATCAAGCGAGGTTCGAAGGGTATTCATAGGTTTGAAGGCAATTCGTATTCCGATCCTTTTACAATTCTTGATATTTTTTCAAACACCTTTTATATAAAGGGGACGGTGATTCTAGTAACTTTAGTGTTTTCCTTATGTTTTTTTATTATGATTTCTAGCTCTATAAAAAGCCCTTTCAGTTTATACCCTTTTGTAACCATTTTATATTAATACCTCTATAAGGTGATTTTTGTCATGTTGGAAATGTTCATGGTCAAATATCTTATATGTCCGAGTTGCTAAAGATTTAAGGACTACAACTTTTTGGCAAGGGTGATGGTGTGAGTTAGCATGGAAGTAGATATATGTATTGAGTCTTCTTTCTATATATATTATGAGATAAGGTGCCATCCATTTATTTTGACATAAGGACATCTAAGAACGAAAATTTATTGTCTTCTTCTTTCTCCAGAATGAATTTGATTTTCTCCATCCTCCCATTTAAATGATTGAGAAATTTATCAAGTTCTTCACCACCATGGAACTATTTAGTATTAGTATCATCAATAATTTTTTTCCACCGATTAGGTTTTAAAAGATAAGACTACAACGCATTTGATTGAAAATGTTATATAAATAAGTTGGCTACAATAGACAATAATGGTGACCCCCTTGTCACCCCTTTAGTTTGCTCATATATTTATTCTTTAAATGTTAAAAAAGTTGAATGCAAGAAAGAATAAATTGGATAATGAAACTCATGATACAGTAGTTATGGCAATTAATAATACATAAGATTATTATAATCACATATTTATAGAACCCATACTTATTTATCCTTTGAGCATAAATGCAACTATGACACATAGTTATAATCTAAGACCTAGAAAAAAAATATGTTTCAAGTATGGATAGTCTCTCAAAATTTAAAACCAACAATATTAAAAGGTACTAAGTTAAGATCTTAAGATTTGGGAGTTTGATCTTTCTATCTCTATCAATTAAAAATATGTTTCAAGTATGAATAGTCTCTCAAAAGTTAAAACCAATAATATTAAAAAGTACTAAGTTAAGATCTTAAGATTCGAGAGTTCATCTTTCTATCTCTATCAATTAAATTTTTCAAATAAAATTTCTAAAATTGAATTTAAAATTTATTTTTTCATTTTAATTTTAAAAATTTAAATGGCTATGTGAATTCTTTAAACCATTAAGATTAACTTTCTTTTGAAAAAACATATGGGTTGATTTTTAAATGAAAATTAGTCATTTGGTTGAAGACATTCTCACTTTCAAATTATTATTGAGGTACATAAAAAAAGAGAATCTTTAAAAAAATCTCTTTGACATGGTTTTAAGAGTTGATCCATGGAAAAGCTTAGAAAAAAATAATATTTTTTGAAATTTACAGTATTATGATTAAAATTTATAAAAATATTATATCAAAATAAAATTTAATAATAAATGATTGGTAAATAATACATAATTTTTTTTTAAGAATTATGAACTTAACACAAACATTAAAAAAATTAAAATAGTGATAATTAAATTCAAATTAAAATCTTATTCTATAATTTTGTATGACATTAATAATTTTGAAAAAGTCTAATGTTACAAATATATAGGGTATAACTTCAACTCTCATTTAAATTAGAAGTACAATAAAAGAATTATTGGTTATCCAAACACTGATTAATGTTGGACACATCACTTGATAAAAAATTATTCAAAATATATATAACCACATGATAATAAAAATATATATGTATTTTTTTGGGGATTTACAGTCATATTTTTTAATCATTAAACTCCATTTTAAATATTTTTTATTGTTTTATAAATATTAAAGTTATAAATAAAATTACCCTTTATAAAAAGCATGTGATTTTTACCACCTTGTTAAGGTGACACTCTTCATGCTTCTTATGGTCTTGAAAATGCATATAGAAATGTTAAATTATAGAACTCAAATTTAAAAAAAAAAAAACTTTTCAAAATATATTTATTTTACAATATTATGAATTTTAAATGTACAACATCTCTTTTGAGATTTGGAACAAAATTTAAACAAATTCAAAAGTATTTTATAACCTACAACTTCAAAATAAAATTAATATTTGTAACCATATTTTTTTGATTGAAGTGGGTTCTACTTTAGTGAAGTCTAAATCTTTGATTAGATATTTAGAATATAAATACAAGTTGCTCAACGAAGTAACAATAGTCTTATTTGTTATCATTTACAATATTTGTAATAAATATTATAGATTGAAAAAAAAGTGGGTTAGAGAGATTGAAGTTTGGCTTAAATAATAGAATACTGAGTATGACAATCTAATCAATAATTTTAACTTAAATCAAACCTTACATCTATGTAAAAGTTTAAATAAAAAATGTGGAACAACAATGAAACTATAAATATTAGGAAGTTGGAAGTATTACAAAGACTATTAATTTTACTTGAACAAATCAAAATATTTTTTTCAACAATGTGAACTTGAAAACTAAAATGAATAATGTTAGAATAAGGATTAATACTCACAACTTATACAATAAAACCGATTTTGGACTAATCCAAAAATATTTTAGGATGAGAGAATCTATAAAATTTGCTATACTAACAAAATTGAACATTTTTTAAGATAAGGTAAAAGGGACGGTTTTGACAGGCTTCACAATCCACTACAACGTGAGAATTATTGGTTACCCAAAAATTGGTTATTGTTAGAGGGATCACTTGGTATAAAATATTCAAAACATATACAACCATATGATAATGAAAATACTTATTATTTTTTAAGGAATTTACCACCACCTCTTTTTATTCTTTAAACTCTTTTTTACATTATTTTTATTGTTATGTAGATATTAAAGTTATAAATAAAAATTACCACTTATAAAATGTACGTGGTTTTTACCAACTTGTCAAGATGACACCCTTCATGCTTATTATGATCTTAACAATGTATATAGAAATGCTAAACTATGAAACTCAAATAAGAAAAAAATTCTTTTCAAGATTTATTTATTCCATATTGTTATGAATTCTAAATGTACAACATCTCTCTTGAGACTTGGAACAAAATTTAAGCAAATCCAAAAGTATTTTATAACTTACAACTTCAAAATAAAATTAATATTTATAACCATATTCTTTTGATTGAAGTGGGTTTTACTATAGTAAAGTCTAAATCCTTGATTAGATACCTAGAATATAAATACAAGCTTCTCAACTTAAGTAACAATAGTCTCATTTGTTATCATTTACAATGTGTGTAATAAACATCACATATTGGAAAAAAAGTGAGTTAGAGACACTGAAGCTTGGCTTAACTAATGAAATATTGAATCTGACAATCTAATCAATAATTTTAATTTAAATCAAACTTTATGTCTATATAAAAGTTCAAATAAAAACATGGAACAAAAATAAAACTATTAATGTTAGGAAGCTAGAAGTATTACAAAGACTATTAATCTTACTTGAACAAATCTACTTTTTTTTTAATAATGTGAACTTGAAAAATCAAATGAATAATTCCAGAATAAGGACTAATACCCATAACTTATACAATGAAAATGATATTAGACTAACCCAAAAACACCTTAGGATGAGGGAATTTGTAAACTTTATAATACTAACAAAATTGAAGGTTTTTTTAGATATGATAACAGTTAGAATATTGACAGGCCCCACAACCCATTACAATGTCAGCCAATACAAAAATCAATCACACAAAATTAAACATAAACCCCATCATGATCCTCAAAATAACTAGACTAAACCTGCCACAGAAAACAACCACTAATAACATCAATGAAAAATCCACCAAAAGTCAGTGAACCAGCTGAGATTCAATTTGAAATCATTCTGGATGCAACAAACATATGAACAACAAAAATAAAAAACCAACTATAAATCCAATCATAGCCATCAGAAAGGATTAAAAACTAACCAATGGTCTGTATTAATATTCTTCCTTGGTGGGAGAGAATACCTTCTATAGTCCATTGGGTCCCATCCTTGACCATTTCTTCTGCATCTAATCTTAGTATTTCTGCCTCCATCTTGTGCCCCTTAATTTTTACCATAGAGACCAAAGGTGGATTGAATTTCTCTAAGGAGGGTATAGGAGTGAACACTATTGGATCCAATGGAGGAGAAGGATTCAAGAGCTCACCCTGAGCTGCTTCCACCTTTTGGCCAACCTCCTTCCTAGGAGGAGGGACCCAATCGATCAAGAGGGTATAGGACCTCCTGAAATATGATAAGAAATGTCATGATTATGCCATAATAAATAATTATATGAAGCCCCATATTTCTTTCTCCAAACCAACCAAATGTGAGTCAAACTTTGAACTCCCTTATGGGAACACCTTATAACTTGATGCCCAATTTGATTGCACCAAAAAAATATGAAGGGAATACCCTCAAAGTTAAGATACTGCATCCATGAACTTTGAGATGAATAGGGCCTAATCAAATAGTAAAAGGGCTTGGAGATATCAACAATCACACATGATCTCACAAATATTTTCTTCATAGAACCCTCATCCAGTTTCATAGAGGAACTAACTTAGTTGACCAACATAGAAATGTGCTCTTTTTTTCTTAGAATAGGAGGAATATTGTATAATTTAATCCAAATTGGGGCCATTGTGATCTCCGCTTTCATAGGGTCAAAAAAAGGGGCCTAGGGACAAAAGTAGACACTAAAATTTATAATGAATCAAGGTCTTCATGATCAAACAAAATCTTGATCTGCTACACTACTAAAAGCCAATTGGAAGAAGCCATGGTTGAGCATGGTGAAAGATGGAGTACTCAAGTAACTCCAAGTTAAGTTGGCCCATTTAAAAAAGTCTGAATGCAAGACTAGAGATCTCCCACACACTTTCAAAATAAGCTATGACTTCCAAAAGCCAAATCCATTTCCTTGATGGTATGGTTTGAGAACTCTACGTCTAGGTTATCAGTTAAAAAAGACACTGGGAGGTCATCCATGAGGAAAGAAGTGGATACTAATTTTGGATTAGATGTTGAAGACATCCTCCTACCAATTTCTATCCTCATCATGGGTAAGACCTGTTGATGTACTTAATGTGCTCCCTATGTCACTAAGGAATGAAGGGAAAGTAATAAACTCAATTCTAAGTCCTGTAAGACTTGGGGCTTGAGTTATTTACACAATTACTACTAAAAATAGGAAAACAATAAAGATATGGCTACCACTTGTAAGTCTATGAGTAGACCCTCCTATAGGGACAATAAATTATATGTAGTGACACTTTATTTCTTGCTAATCTTTGTGAAATTGCTCTAAACTTTGCCAATTATTTCCCAAGCACAAACAAACCATGAAGATTTATAGAATGAGCTAAACTAAAGTGACTCATGGGGTAGATCCAAAGGTGAGCAAGGTAAGGCATAAAAGAAAGTTTTCTCAAGAGGGTTAGAGGTGTCAATTATTTAAAACTTTATGACAATAACATGTAAAACTAGCATTCACTAACCCTAGTCTAATACTCAAAGCCAAATGAACACAGTTGAGACTTCAAAGGAGAGGAGATACATATATTTGAAAGCATATGTTGCATAAAAGTTAATTATTCACATTAAATTGCATAATTATATTTAACTGCAAACAAGATTAAATAAAACACATAAACTGATCCAAAACTCAAAGGTTTTGGTTGAAAGATAATTCAAGAACACAAAATAACACAATCATATAATGCTACTCTAGGAAGAGATGTTTTATTGCTCACAAAATTATAGAAAACATATGCTTATCTCTGGGAAGAGATGTCTGATCTCTTTCTCGAGCTACATCTATTTTTATACATACTTTGAAGGTAGGAGGAGGATGTGGAAGGTCACCAATATTGAGTGAGATGAATTTGTTTGACTTCCATGATTTACAACACAAAATTTGAGAAATTACTATTTTTAGAAACTTTTTATTTTTAGAAAACACTATTAAAATTGAAATTATGGGTACTTCCATTGGGTTTTCAAGGGTAAAAACCCACTAAGCATAGCTCTGTGCCATCTCATCACATTCTCCTCATTCTTATCTTTTCAATGGTTTGAACGGGGAATCAAACAGAGCTATGGTTCAAAAGTTATGGCTCCCAAAAGTTTTGCCACCTATTTGGGTAAAACCGTCACCCGAATTATTGCCCAAAGTGTCACCCAAATTATCGCCTGAAGTGTTACCTAGATCATAAACCAATATATTTGTTAGCCTAGTGTTAACCGCAAACCAATAGATGCATATATTGATATTATTATTAGATTATTCAGTAGAAAAAAAACCATTAATTCTATAAAAGCATGAGAATTTGAAACTACATAACACACAATAAAGCACTCAGACAATCTCACAAATTCTTGTCTCTTTTGCATTAATTATATAACAATTGTTCATATTCTCAATGAGGGGGAAAACCCCTATATATAGGCCTCAAAATTACCTATACAAGTTCAAGTGGGCCCATTAAAAGATGCCCAACTATGGCTAAGTGGATTTTAGCTTTTAAATAACCATAACTAAAATGACACATATTACAATGGAATATTCTAAATTTGAATTTAAAAAATAAAGCTGAATATCCCTCAAGGCCCTGGAGGAGGTTGTTGACCAACTTGCTGTTGCTACCTTTGTTTATCTACCTCTTCCCTTGTCTAAACTTTAGTGCATGCTAAGTAATCCTAGTAAATTTGATCAAAATATAGGATCATAGGCCCAAATAGGTTAGTCATTTCTTGAATAAGCTTATCATGCTTTGCAAGTATAGGTCTCAATGCTTCTTCAATGGCCTTGACTCTCTCTAGTCTTTGTTTAACAAAAGCCATAATATTCATCACTTCAGTGGCAATCTTTGCATTGGCTATGTTTTGTTGTAACTTTGTAACAAATACCTTAATTTGAGACCTAAATTCTTGGACATCCATGAAGCTGCCATTAGGTTTGGTCACCCTAGTGACGCTAACATCCTTTAACAAGAGGGCAATTCTGAACTCTATTTTTTCTAAGGATGTAGTTACATCCTTAACCTATTCCAACCACCTTTTCAATATTATCCTTCTATTCATCATTATGGTATATGCTAGTATGATGTATTTAAGTGGAAATACCTTAAGGTATGGTAACTTGTTTCTTCTTGCAAGTCTCACCGGGTTTGCTAACTTGGCATCATAGAGTGCAAGTTTTTGGTCATATTTAATGACCACATTATACTGTATAGTCCCATCTTCTTGCCTTCTCTTCATGACCTTGTATAAATCAAATAAATTGATGATTGCATTAATTACCTAGACTATAGTGTTCTCCATCACTATAGGCAATGATTTTTCCCTCAATCTCTTCATCTCCTGTTGTATACCTTTCATTAAGGCCACTATGGATTTTGCATTGGCTTGGACCTTAGACATAGGGTCCTCTACATACTCATCCACTTCACCTGGACCAAATTTCCTCTTATTTATTAAAGTGAAGAGGGTCTCTTCACTCTCATGAGCCACAACTGAACTAGACTATGGTTGCTCAATCTACCTCCTCACCACTCTTTTGATTATACCTGGAGCAACATCAAATTTCATGCCAATTTATGGTGTAGAGAGGACTACTTGAGGTCTCTCTTGTCTTACCGCTAGTATAATATCTATGACCCAATTTGGGATGATAATAGGCCTTAGATTTGTTGTAGGTGGTGTAGCTAAGGCATAGGTTAGAGATGCAGTAGGAATGTGTGACAAGTTTGCTAGGTCTATCTACCTAAGTATGCCAATAGAGTTCTTACAAGGCCCATATTTAGAATAAATGAAGGCAATTTTTGGGGTAGACTCACATTTGCATGTGTAGCAACATTGAATGGGAATGCAGGAAAAGGTGTATTTGGAAAGGTGAAAAGTTTTAAAATGGGTGTTAATGGCCTTGTTGATGCATGGGAACTAATGGCAAATGTTGCACTAGCTGTTGATGTCTAGGAAGAAGTAGAACTAACAACCTGACTAAAACTAGTGCCTTGGGAGCCTGATGAAGATGAAATATTTGCAATGGCATGAGACATGAGATAGGGGATGGTAAATCCCAAGGAACCAATAGCTTGGCCTAAGATAGTATCAACTGAAGATTGAGTAGTGGTAGGAGGAACAAATGTAGAAGCAAAAGTAGTTTGAAATGTACTTGTGATTGGAAAAGAATGTAGTGGTGAGGTACTTACATTGGGAGCTTGTGCTCCAAGGATATCCTATGGTGTGTTAGTGAAAAAAATAACAATAGTGGTCTTGGGATCCCTTTTCTTCTTGTATACATTCTCAATGTTTCTACTAGCCAGAGCCTGTAATTCTTCCATGGAGAGCTCAATGCCTTGTTACATTTCTTGAAGGTCAATAAAAACAAGGTCAAGTTGATCTAGGCTTTCCAGAATGGCTCTTATAGAAGATTCAAAGATTATGGTAGGCCTTTGGGAGGGGTCAGGTTGAATGCTAGATATAACTTGCTAAAATCTTGGAGGTAAGTCTTGAATAATTGAAGTGGCAAGTTATGGAGGCCTACTTGGCCTGTTCCTTAAAAGAAGAATGTTATCTTCATCTTCTTCATCTTGCCCTTCCTCATAGTAAATATCAAACATGTTCCCATGTGGTGGTGGTGGATGAGACTTAGTAATATCTTCCTTTTTATTCTCCTTATCTAGTCTCATTTCCAATTTAATGTTCTTTTTGGCATCATTCTAGAGCACCACCTCATCACAGAGCATCTCTATATATCTACTCGTGGACTTCTTCTTGATGCTCATATTCCATTACTACATATTTATTGAATTTGAATAGATGCTTGGCAATGATGTTATTAGGATCCCATAGTTTGAAGTCATCTTTAGGAAATAGGTAAGAATCCCTTTGCCTGGTAGCTACAATAATATCATGACACTTAGTAATTCTAGTCCTCCCTAGTTTGTAAGGAACCTTGGGGGTTGTTTCTTCTTGTTCTTGAAGACTCCATAAAATCCATGCAAAAGTTGATAGGCCATATCTTCTTCATCTAGCTTTATTAGCACAAACCTTGGCAGTTTAAGAGGGGCAACCATCACTCCCTCTATTTTGATAACTGTACAATCTAGGTATAATCAGTAACTACCCATTTCTCTTAAGGTTTGCATGACTTTAGGGGAAACCCTCTACATATCACATTCATTGATTGATTGATAGACCACTAGGTATAATTCTTCCACAATCACTCTTATATTACACTTAAATCTATGAATATGCATTATAGAGAAGAGTTGAGGCACAACCTCTTGATGCTTAAGAGACCATGAATTCTGATCCAATTGGGTAGTTATACAGATTACATCTAGTAAGTAGCTCATCATGAGGAATGGGGTACTATTCTTGAAAGTGTCATGTATGTATACACCAAGTTATTGTTGATAATTTCCCTAAGTGGGGGAATTTGTTAGTATTTTATGATTATTTGCACCAATGAAATAGCCCTTATTTCTACATAGGCAATGTGTGGATTTCTAAATATTCTATTTAGGAAGGATAGGCTAATACTGACTCATTTTCTAAATTTTTAGATGGGAAAGTTTCCTTGATCATCCATGATAACAACTCCTGTTAGGTCAGTCACCCATGAATCTGAGACCTTCTCCGAGGAGTGCACTTCATACCCATTTTTGATGATGACCTAGTTATATTCTATTTGTGGTGAGGAAAGGTCATAGTATTTTTTGAATCTTGGTCCTAATATGAAAGCAATAGGGAGACCTTGGGATATAAATTTAAGCAACCCATCTTCACACTTTGACCTCCCCAAAATATTATAAACTAGGTCATTGCATGGCATGACCTCTAGCTTAGCTACGACCTATGGAGACTGACTGCATTGATGGCAAAGATATCAGAAGTTAGTTGGATTATATGAGGCATGGTTTCATCCTCATTAACAACCCTAGATACCTCTACATTAAAGTATATTCTACTATAATGCATGTCACCAGATGCTATGGCCTCAAGATTAAATTCAAAGTGTTTAAAAATGATTGAAGTACCATTCTAAAATAGAAAGTCATCATTATTAAAGGAACTACTCTTACCTAGATTAGAAGGACCTATTTGTGCCATATTTTATAATAATTTAGGTAGAAATCAATGTCCTTTTGTATCCTTTTGCAACTTTCAAGCTCTGATAATGGTGGTTAAGATTGTAATTTACTAATGGCTTAAGCTTTGTTGAACTATGAGAGCACAGACAATAGAGAAAGCAAATGCGTATAGCTTTGAAATGTAAATAATAATAGCCTTGATTGTGTAACATTTTTAATGACCACTCTGATTAATGCAATGTTGATGGTGATCCTGGTTTGTGCCATATTAATGGTGAGATTCTCAACCTTGCATATACTTGAAACAACTTTAAACTATTGCTTTTAGTAATTAATTTCACCATAATTCAAATTTAGCTTTAATTTATCTTTGATATGTCATCAATTTTAGATTTAAATCTAAATATTTCCATATTTTGACACGTGGTTACCACCTTGGATCCAGATAAGTACTTCCATGCTTGAATATGACTAAACTTCCTAGTTGGCTTGAAATTTGGACATATGGAACCTTTTGTTTACTCTACAAATTCTCAGAATGTAGCTTTGCATGATAGCTCATCTGTATCTCACCACGTGGCATATTTTGATTCATGATGGGCTCTCAAGTGGTGCTATTCAATTTTGATTGGTAGTGGGAATGCCATGCATTACTTTCAGAAGAAATCACAACTTTTATTTTTAAGTGTCTCCATCAAAACGCTTTTGGATAAATGTTGAAAACTTGGCACTAATCAGATGGCTCATGTAGAGACACATGTCCCTCTCATAAGTGATCTCATGGATCTCAGATAGAAACAATATGAGAATGATACATGGCATCATTATGTGGGCCCAAAGGGGATACACATCATTCTTACGGGGTATTATTTATTCTTGTAATAAGTGTCAATATCAGAAGGTAACTCAAATAGATGTATATCACCAAACTTTGATCAGAGGCTTAGGTGAAACTATGTGTCTACATTGTGAGCTCTCATGAGCTTTATATGGATGCAACATGGTGTGGACATGTGGTGACCTCAAATAAACCCAAAAGGGACACACATCACCTCAGAGGGCTAATCAGGTTTGGCTAGTTTCTGTTGAAACATATAGTAATATATTATGGGATTTTACACTATGGTAAGATGTGTGGGGGATGCATGATTTATCACATTATATAGGCTCACTCACAGGGGATAAATCTTGATGCATATCCCCTATATTTGAATTCTAATGGCTAGCTTCTTATGAGCTCTCCAAATGATGCCTTGTAGTGTATGGACTTGGTAGATATACTTTAGGTGTCTCACACAAGATGTGATAAATCCTTAACGTATTGCAAATCCCAATGAGGTGGACATCTATTCTTTTAGGCTGTAGTCCAAACTATGATGTCTTATGAGGCATCGTAAACCCCAACTTTAATTTGACATCCTATGAGGTCAAGTGAGAAACTAAGCTTCTTGAAGATGTCATAGCTCATCTTAGGCAAATTTAAACAAGTTTAAATCAAAACTTTACAATAAAATGCCTTAAACTCAACATAATGTTAAGTTAACAAAACCCAATGAAGCTTGATGTGTTTATGTCTATTAGAGAGCCAGGTCACACTTCAAAAGCCTGCCTGCACATTATTGAACCATCCATGATTAATAATTAATTGCTAAATAAACTATGAATAATACTTACAATAATTTGAATATTTATAAATATTAATCCTTATTGCAAAATGAATGATTAACCAAAAATTATAGAAGTATTAAATCAATTCTCCATGTAGTCAAATGATTTAATATGCTTAACATCTTGGGCATTTTTGAAAATTGAAGAAAGGAGGGTCCCCATTCTGAGAATAGGGGAATATTGATCAACAATAAATGGTGACTTCTATGGGGAAATAGTGCAAAACATTAGAATCCAAATATTTTGCTCAAAGATAAATAAAAAATTACTTATCTCATTATGATCTTCAGTTAATACCAAAACTATTTCTTAGAACTAATGAAGGTCCACAGGCTTGAAATAATGTTTATACCTTGTAGACAATCATATTATGTGTGTGCTTTGAGGTTCCTTAACCATTGCCACTGGGTTCAAAAATGATAACTTTCAAGTTTTAAGACATCAAACATGAAATGACTTAACTATTCTTTATATTTTATATAATTATACTTTTCTTAGTTAAGGATGGCCTAGGCATTGCTCTACTACCAGCCAAACATTCATATCCCTGACAAAGATACCTTTGGTTCTACTTTGGGCCTTGCTCTACTGCCATCCAAGTGTCCATAGCCCCAATAGAGATTGCCTAAATCACCATTCATGAAATTTGAAAGTAGTTTATGATTTCACTTCATGTTGTATAATTTTTTTTATATAACTACATTCATAAACTAGAATGGTTGGGAACTAGAATTAACTAGGTGTAAGGTTTCATCAAGACATAGTCTGGATGTAATTCACTTTCAGATATCAAGTTATCTCCTAACAATTTACTTCATGAATTGAAGTGATAGTATGATGGTCCACATAGATTCAATCATTCATTCAAGAAAATGTTCATTCATCTGAACTATATTATAGTATTAAAGTGACTTAGGATTTTCATGAAAAAACTAACTTCTAATTAATCCTCCCCATATTTTCTAAATTGAAACATTGCTAGAGGTTTCTAAACTTTAGATGATCAATGATTAAAACCAACAATCCCTTCTTCCTATTTTTAGGACCGAACTAACACAGATTGAGCCAATGAGTTCTTGTCCAAAGGACTTATTACTAAGCTACAACACACAATAAAAAATGAATAGCAAGCAAAAAGTGAGAAAGAACACAACAAGAAAGCAAAATAAGAAAGCAAGAAAGAACACAATAAGAAAGCAAAGTAGGAAAGGAAACTAATCTAATCCTACCTAATCAAACTCTAAACAATATTACCATCCTTCTAGAGTTTGTGATAGAGTGGTAAATAAATAATGTTTCATGTACTACACATTGAATGGCAATGTTAAGTCATTCCCTTGTAGGTCCTTGAGATTGAATGCATTTTTTCCCAATATTTTTTCCACTTGATATTGTCTAATCCAAAGAGGAGTAAACTTGTCATGTTATCCCTTCTCATGGGTTTTGTCCCATATTAAGATCAAGTCTAATATGCAGAACACTTTAACATTGGCTCATTTATCGAATCATCTCTTTACAACATCCTGATGCTTGCTAAAATTCTTCAATGCTTCATCTCTAACATCTTCCATTTGGATGAAATTCAGTATTCAAGACTGTACTCTTTCATCATCTTCCATATACTCGGCCATAAACTCATAGGTGGGAAACTTCAATGTGATAGGAAAAATAAGATGTTGCCCATAGACTAGTAGGAATGGGGATGCCTTGAGTGCCTATTTATATCTCATTTTGTCTACCCATAGAGCATAATTTAGCAGGGACTGCTATTCTCTGGGTTTCTTCTCTACATATTTCTTGATGGCATTCATCAAATTTTTGTTGGTAGATTCTGTAACTCCATTACCCTGAGGGTAATAGTTTGAAGTAGAATTAATGACTATTTGATTGTCATATACCCACTTGATGAATTCTTCTAACATAAAGGCTGGGCCATATCGCATACTAAAGATAGGGGTTTGCCAAATTGAGTGATGATATTTTCTTCTAGAAATTCGATGATGTCAATCACTTTGCTATTCTTGGTGGCCACTACTTTAGTCTACCTAGTGAAATAATCCATGGCAGTGAGTACAAATTTATGCCCTATAGAGGAGTTAAGATTTATCACTCCTACAAAGTCAAGGCCCCATTGTGCAAATGGATTTATTTTAATCACCAGTTGTAAAGGCATGGCTACCCTTGTCTCTCATCGATCAAACACTTGACATTGATGACACGTTCACACATAAACATGGCCATATTTGAATATGGTTGGCCAATAGTAGCCTCCCCTCAATACCCCTTGTGCTATGGTACACTCTAAAGGGTAACCACTTCCCAATTTGTCATGGAAATTATTCTTGATTTCCATGGCTTCATCTCTAGAAACACATCTTAGATAGATCCCCTCATAATTTTTCCTATAGAAGACTCCCCTTTTAACCATAAAATGAGATGATCTTAGTTTGAGGGTCATTTTTTGCTCTCTTTTAAGGTGTGGGGGACACACTCTATTCAACAAATAGTAAACAATATCCTTGTACCAATCACCACTGGATACTTGACTTGTTCAACCTACAAAATGTCATACATGGACCAATATTTACAATAAGCTAGATTAGACCTTGGCCTCTAACTAGCTTAAATTTTTTTATTTCTATATCATATTCTTGGAGTTTGGTCATCCACTTTCCTCTTCATTCTCCAAGTTCATTTTGTCTTAGCATCAACTTAATAGCCAGATTAGACACTATGGCATATGTTTTGTTCCTTAGGATGTAGTGTTTGAACTTCTTGACAGCCTTTACTAGAGTGTAGGTTTGCTTATCCAAAATAAGATAGTTAAGTTTGGCATTATTCAAGTTGGTTCTTATCAATGCTATAGAGTGCTCTTTGTCATCCTCTTTTTGTGTCAAGATAATGATAATAGTATGATCAGAAGTAAAAGAGTATAGATAAAAGTCTTTACTAAAATCAAGACTTATTAGAACAAGAGCTTGAATAATAACATCCTTAATGTCTTGAAATGCCTTATTTGCTTTAACAATCCATTCTATCTTCATATCTTTCTTCATCATGGCGTTGAGTGGTCTTACGATCTCTACAAAATCATAGATAAAATTTATTAAAAAATTAATCTTACCAAAGAAAGATTTCAACTCTTTTTTGTTGTTAGGGATTTCTACCTTTGAAATTGCATTTATCCTATCAGGGTCAATATTCATACTTCCCTAGGTGATTATATGTCCTGGAAGTTTGCCTTTAGTTACACAAAAGATACTTTTATTGGGGTTTATAAAAATTCCATACCTCCTGCACTTCTCCAACACTTACTCCAAATGCATCATATGATCACCTCTATTTTTAGAAAAAAATGTTAAATCATCCATGCAAATAATGATTCACTTACCTATTAATCCTTGGAATGTATGGTCTATTTCTCATTAGAAATTTGCTCCTGTGTTGATCAATTTGAATGGCATTCATTTGTATGTAAATGTTCCCCACTTGGTGGTGAAGGTAGTTTTCATTCTATCATTATTATTCACTAGGACTTGGTTGTAGCCTAAAAAACCATTAAGGAATGACATCATTCTAGACCCACTCACCAAATGAATGGCCTCATCCAAAGATGGTAAGGGATAATTGTCCTTTTCTGAGGATCTATTCAAGTTTCTAAAATTGACATAGAGTTTGATTTTTCTATTTTTCTTTCAGATTGGCACAAGATTTGCAACCCATGTCAATTGCTATATGGGAAAGATTATCCTTACATCTAAAAATTTCTTCACTTCTTTATAAATTAGTGGTTCCAACACTTAATTCACTAGCCTCTATTTTTGTCTAAAGGGTCTCTAGGCCTCTTTCAAAGGGATAGTTTGAGTAATCACACTAGTATCAAATATCTTAAGATCATCATATGAATAGGCAATGCCATCATTGAACTTGGTCAAATTATTAGTGGATTTTTTCAGCTCTTTATTAGTGAAAACTAAACCAATGTTGACAATTTGCTCATCCCCAAGATTTCCCAAGTTGACTTGCTTAGAATATTTTCCACTCACCTTGGGTTGTTTACCTTCAGTACTTTACTTATCCAGGTCAAACATCCTTTTTAAGGAGATCATGCCCTTGGGGATTCAATTCTCGATAAGTTGGATTACTCCATCTTCATTATCCTTTAAACATTTTATAGAAATTTCATCCTGTTCATCAATAATGTGGGATTTGAATATGCCAAAATTACACATGAAGTCAATTATCTGCTTATCATAAAAAAATTGAAAGTGATTAATATTGTCTAGAACATATGGGCATGAAATTATTTCCATAGTAAATTCTTGCAAGTTCAAAGGCTCTGGAGGCACTAGGTTTGTTGCTGTTGAAGCTAGAGCATCCACTAATTGGTTCTACTCCCTGGATAGGGAAATAATATTAAATGAGTAAAAGTAATCAATTAGATCCCAAACTCTAAACTCATACTTTCTTAAACAAGAAAGCTTATACTGATATCTACTCTTGACTTGATTAACAACTAATTATGAATCACCATAGACTAATAGTTAATTTACCTTATGCTTTATTGTAAATTAAATTCTTAAAATAAGAGCTTCATATTATGCTCAATTATTAGTAAAATTGAAATATAATCTATACGAATCTAGATACTATTTTCCTTTGGGATTTGTCAGAATAATTCCAATGCCAGAACCTTGCTTAGCTTGCACACCATCATAAGTAAATGTCCATAAACCTTTATTTTTTTCTTTTACCTTATCATCTGCAATAACATTAGTGGTTTCCAAAGTGTAAATACTTAAGTTAAAGGATTGGTAATTTACCTTTTTGTTCTTGGCATTATATTTAGTGATCGTGTATTTCATTTTGGGTTCCTGGTCAATCTTGATTTGATTGGGAATGCCATGCCAATGTAGTCATATATGGGAACAATAAGTGGACATATATCCATTCAAGGATTTAGTCCAATCATGACTCAATAATAGTCCATAAGCCTTAGGTATGTCAATGACTTGAATGTCAATGAACTGCTAGATTTAGGATTAATGAACGAGCTGCATGTGAATATTTAATAATTCAGCCACCACTTTCACTTTTGATTTGTCCAATTTCACCATTACCTTCTCTAATTTGATTGGGTTTAATCTCAAATTTTCACATATTAATAAAGGCATAATGTTAGCTAAAGCACTATAATCTAGTAAGAAATTATAAATATTCTTACCAAAAATCCTTACAATTAACAAAAATGGTGGAACTTCATGCTTACTTTTATACATTACCACATTTGCATGAGCTGATTTATCTTTGCTAGAGCTAGGATTTTCATTCAATGATTTAAATATAAAATCATGTTGTTTAGTGATATAAATATACAATGTTATGTTTACCTTGAAATTTTTCATAGCTTTCACTATGTTATATCCACCTTTCAATGTTATGCAGGGAGCTTTTGCTATTGCCTGACTTTCCTTACCTTTAGGGGGTGGTGGATTATTATCTATCCTACCATCAAGAGGTGTATCTATTTTATTAGGTGGGGTGGAAGTTGTCATATGTGGGTTTATACCTTTAATTATCAAAGAATAGTTTCTCATCTGGTATTGTTGGAAAACATGCACTTAATATTATCTTCAGGCTCATTTTCATCTTGACTAGGAAAACCATATGTCTCAACCATAAGGACTATTTATGGAGATATAGAAGTATCATTGGTATTGTTAGATCCTTTAACATTTATTTAATCAGTGGGATTCATCTCAAGCCCCTCCATTTGGCTATGAATGGCTTTGAATGCATGATAGAATTCAATGTAGTCTAGTTTTCCATGTCTAGTGGTATTATGCACTCGGCACTAGTTGGGCAAGGCTAACTCACAAATTTTGATCTTAGGTAACTTTCTCAAGGGGGATCACTATTATTGTTAGACCTATTGAATGACCTGTTATGTCTATAGAAGTTTTAATTTCTATTGGAATTCTCACAAGTATTTTCCATTTGATTCTTGAGATCCAAGAAATCATTAGAAAGTTTCTGAATGGTTCTCTATATTGAATATAATTTTCCCTTTTGAGGATTTGAGTTCTTATTCTAGGTCTTAGTTTGAATGTTGGTGTTATTTATGGGCACCAATGATTGATTGATATTGTTTTAGGGATGTGCTCTAGCATTTTCTTGGTTGAAAAATCCTAGCTGCTGGCTGGGTGCAACATGGCTTAATGTCAACTAGTTAATTATCGACACTTGGTTTAGTGCAAGTAGATTCTGATTCATGTTGGGTATGACATTTAGAGTAGGTACGTTGGGTCATTTTTTGGTATAACAAAGGTGATATGTCCTTGTAGGTGCATTTGATCATCAATATAGATGGCTTCAACATATGCTAAAGGCAATGTGTCAATATTCAAGGATGTCTTAGGAAGACAACTATCATTAGGTCTAATGCATTTTTATATATTTCCAAAGCTAAATTGTCTACTATCTTATAGTGTGGGGATGTCAGGCTATACATTTTCTAGAACTTTGCATTGAATGTTCTAATTGGTTCCTTTATGTCCCTTTTGAGGGTGGTGAACTATTGATACATAACTCTCGAGCTTACTACCCTACCAAATTATGCAATAAAAGTATAATTAAACTGATCCCATCTTGTGATGGAATCTTCTGTCAAGTTGAGGAACCAATCATAATTCATGTCTCAAAATGTAAAGGGAAAAAGGTGGTAAGCCACATATTCATGGATTATATTAATTAGCCTCAAATATGATTTAAATGACTTTATATGATCTTCAATGATTACTCTACTGGTGGGGGCAAAGAGAGGTAAATATTTTTATATGTTCCTTGGCAGATCGTGCATAGTGCCAAGAACATTGATTGAAAAGAGTGTTGTCATCCCAAATTTGGTCACAGATATTATACTAACAGTAATATAAGAGAGACCTCAAGTAGTCCTCTCTATACCATAGATTGGCATGAAATTTGATGTTGTTATAGGTACAATGAAAAGAGGGGTGGCAAATTTTCCACCACTCTTTTCATTGTACCTATAACAACATCAAATTTCATGCCAATCCGTGGTATAGATAGGACTACTTGAGGTCTCTCTTATATTACCGTTAGTATAATATCTATGACCAAATTTGGGATGACAATAATCCTTGGATTTGTTGGAGGTGGTGTAACTGAGGCAAAGGCTAGAGATGTAGAAGGAATGTGTGACAAGTTTATTGGGTCTATTTACCCAAGTGTGCCAAATAGAGTTATTGTAAGGTCCATATTTAGAATAAATGAAGGCAATTTTGGGGGCACACTCACCTTTACAGATGTAAAAACATTAAATGGGGATGTAGGCAAAGGTGGCTTTAGAAAGGTGAATACTTTTGAAATGGGCCTTAATGGCCTTGCTAATGTAGGAGAACTAATGGCAAATGCTACATTAATTATTTCTACCAAGGAAGAAGTGGAACTAGCAACTTGATAACACTAGTACCTTAGGATCTTGATGAAGATGCAATATTTGAAGTGGCATGATAGATGAAATGGGGGATGGTAAATCCCAAGGAACCACTAGCATGGCCCAAGATAGTATCAATTAAAGATTGAATAGTGGTAGGAGGAGAAAATACATATGTAAAAGTAATTTGAAATGTACTTGTGATTGGAAAAGAATGCAATGGTGAGGTACCTACATTAGGAGCTTATGCTCCAAGGATACCCTATGGTGTGCTAGTGGGAACAACAAAAATAGTAGTCTTAGGCTCCTTTTTCCTCTTGTAGACCTTCTTAATGTTTCTACCATCTAGAGCCTGCACTTCTTCCATGGAAAAATCAATGCCTTATTGCAATTCTTCAAGGTCAATAACAACAGGGTCAAGTTGATCTAGGCTTTCTAGAATGGATCTCATAGTAGATGTAGAGATTATGGTAGGCCATTGGGAGGGGTCAGGCTCATTTCTAGATCCTCCTTACTCAAAACTTGGAGGTAAGTCCTAAATTCTTGAAGTGGCAAGTTGTGGAGGCCTACTTGGCTTGTTCTTTACAAGAGGAACGTTGTTTTCATCTTCTTCATCTTGCCCTTCCTCATAGTTAGCATCAAACATGTTTTCATGTGCTAGTGGTGGCTGATACTTAGTAATATATTCCTTTTTATTCTCCCTATCTAGTCTCATTTCCAGTTCAATGTTCTTCTTAGCAGCATTCTAGAGCACCACCTCATCATTTAGAGCATCTCTATATACCCACTTGTGGAATTATTCTTGATTGTTGTATTATATTGATGCATCTTTCTTGAATTTGAATAGATGTTTGGAAATGATGTTATTAGGATCCCATGGTTTGAAGTCATCTTTAGGAAATAGATAGGAATCCCTATGCTTGGTAGCTACAATAATATCATGCCACTTAATAATTTTGGTCCTCCCCATTTTATAAATAACCTTGTGGGGGGAAATTTTATTATTGTTCTTGAAGACTCCATCAAATTTATGCAGAAGTTGATAGGCCATCTCTTCTTTAACTAGCTTTATTGGCACAAACCTTGGTAGTCTAAGAAGGGAAACCATCACTCCCTCTATTCTGATAATCGTGTAGTCTAGGTATAACCAATAACTACCCATTTATCTCAAGGTTTACCTGACTTCAAGGGAAACCCTCTACATATTGCATTCATTGATTGATTGGTAGACCAATAGGTAGAATTATTCTATAATCAATCTTATATTATGATTGAATATATGAATATGCATTGTAGAGAAGAGTTGAGGCACAACCTCTTGATGCTCAGGAGAACATGAATTCTGACCCAATTAGGTAGTTGTAAATATTGCATCTAGTAAGTAGCTCATCATGAAGAAGGGGGTATCATTATAGCAAGTGTCCTATATTCAATACACTAATTTATTGTTGATAATTTCCCCAAGTGGTAGAATATTCTAGTCTTCTAGGATTATTTGTAGCAATGGAATAACCCTTATGTCCACATAGGTAATGTGTAGATTGCCAAATATTCTATTTAGGAGGGTTAGGATAATATTGAATCCTTGTATAAATTGATGGATGGTTAATTTTCCTTGATCATCCATGAAAATAGATCCTATTGAGTCAATCACCTATGAAGCCAAGACCTTCTCTAGGGAGTGCACTTCATACTAGTTGTCGATGATGACCTGGTTATAATCTATCTATGGTGAGGGAAGGTCATAATATTTCTCAAAGGTTGGTTCTAATATGAAAGAAATAGGAAGACCTTGGGATATTGATTTTATTATCCCATCTTCACACTTTGACCTCCCAAAAATATTGTAAAACTATGTCAGTACATGGCATGACCTTTGGCTTAGCTGTGGCCTTGTGGAGATCAACTGCATGGATGGCAAGGATATTATAAACTATTTGGATTATATGAGGCATGGTTTCATCCTCATCAAAAGACCTAATTGCCTTTACATTAAAGTATATGATATTGTAATGCATGTTACCAAATGATATAGCCTCAAGAATAAATTCAGTGTCTTTGAAAATGACTAAAGTACCATTCTAAAATAGAAAGTCATCCTAAAGGAACTACTCTTACCTAGAGTAGAAGGACTTGCTTGTGCCATCTTTTGAAATACTTTAGGTAGAAATCAATGTCCTTTTGTATCCTTTTACAACTTTCTAGCTCTGATAATGGTGTTTGATAGTACAATTTACTAATGGATTGAGCTTTGTCAAACTATGAGATCACAAACAATAGAGAAAATAGACACACATAGCTTTGAAATGTAAATAACAATAGCCTTGATCATGTAGCCTTTTGAATGACTACTCTAATTAATGCAATGTTGATGATGATCCTGGTTCGTGCCATATTAATGGTAAGCTTGTCAACCTTGCATATACTTGCAATAACTTTGAAATATTGCTTTTATCAATTAGTTTCACTAAAATTTAAATTTATCTTTAATTTGTCTTTGATATGCCATCAATTTTATATTTAAAGCTAAATATTACCATTTTTTGACACATGGATGGCACCTTAGATCCAACTAGATAATTTTGTGTCTTGAATATGACTAAGCTACCTATTTGGCTCAAAATATGGACATGTGGTACCTTTTAATTGCCTCATAGATTCTCAAAATATAGCTTTGCATGATGACTCATTTGAATCTCACCACGTGAGATCTTTTAATTCATGGTGAACCTTAGGTGGTGCTGTTTAATTTTGATTGGCTGTGAGAATGCTATGCATCATGTTCATAGGCAATCATAGTTTTCCTTGTTAGGTGTCTACCTTGGAAGGCATTTGGATAAATGTTGATAACTTGGTGCTAATCAAATGGCTCAAGTGGAGACACACGTCCCTCTTGGAAGTGATCTCATGGATCTTAGCTATAAATAGTGTAGGAATGATACATGGCATCACCGCATGAGCCCAAAGGGGACACACATCATTCTTGCATGTTATTGTTTTTTATTTTGCCAAGTGTCATTCTTAGAAGGTAGCTTAGATAGCTAGTGAATCGAATGGCTTAGGTGCAAATACATGTGTACCTTGTGAGCTCTCATGAGATTTAGATGGATGTAATATGGTTTGGATATGTGGTGGCCTCAGATGAGCCTAAGGGGGACACACATCACCTTAGAGGGTTGCTCAAGTCTAGTTGGTCACCATTAAAGCATGGGACATTATCTTGTAGGCTTTTGTATTATGGTAGGATGTATGGGGGATGCATGGAAACTTAGATTGGATAGGCTTGCTCATGGGGGATAAAATATTGATGCATATCCCTTGTATTTGAACTTCAATTATTAGATTTTCATGAGTTCTCTAGATGATGCTACATAGTTCATGGACTTGGTAGATCTACTTCAGGTGTCTCATGTAGGATGCGATGAATCCTTAAGGCATTGTAAAGCCCAATGAGGTGGTCATCTATCCTTTTAAGTCATAGTCCAAACTTTGACATCCTACAAGGCATCATAAATCAAAAATTTAATTTGACATCCTATAAGGTTAAGCGAGAAATTAAGTTAGCTTCTTGAAGACGTCATACCCGTCTTAGGAAAATTTAAATAAGTTTAAAATAAAACTTTGCGAGCCAATGCCTTAAACACAAAATAATGTTAATTTAACAAAACCTAATGAATCTTGCTATGTTTATTTATATTAGAGAGCCAGGTCATGCTTCAAAATCCTATCTACACATCATTGAACCATCTATGGTTAATAATTCATTATTGAATAAAACCTGAAGAAGACTTGCAATAATTTGAATATTTCTAAGTATCAATCCTTATTGTAAAATGAATGATTAGCCAAACATTGTAAAAGTATTAAATCAATTCTCCATGTAATCAAATGATTTAAAATGCTTAGCATCTTGGGAAATTTTGAAAATTAAAGAAAAGAGGGTCCCCATTCTAAGAATAGGGGAATGATCATCATCAATAAGACCAATCCTCATTGGCCAAACTCTAGCCTTGACTTCTAATAATTTAGACATTCATGGAAAGGATTTTTTGCATTTCCACATTCTAAGAATAACCATTGAAGATAACTACTCCTTATTTTCAATTTTCCTTACCCTTAATATTTTTAAAAATAAATTTTATTAATTTTATAATTAAAATAATATTAAAAAAATAAACTTGTTATAATTCAAAAATTAATTTATTTAATTTTATAGTTAAAATAATATTTAAAAAAAAAACTTACTATAATCCAAAATGTTTTGAGTGCCTTCATTTTCAACATATTTAAATATACAAATAATATTATAAAAAATTATGTCTTATTTGTATTTCATCTGCATATATATGAATGATTACTATATTAATTTTTTAATTTTACATGATATCATATAAAATTAAGGAGAAAGATAAGAATTTCAACCATGAATAAGTACCATATCTATTTTTATATTAATCATATAAAAGTAAGGAGAAAGATAATAATTTCAACCCTGAATGACTATTTTTTTTAACTAATCATAAGAGTAAGGATTTATTCATTATTATTATTTTATTAATCATAAGAGTAAGGAGAAAGATAATAATTCCAATATAAAACACACTTCTACATATGAAGAGTTAAAAGATATGGATAATTAAAAGAACAACATTTTTAAAATAAGGAAAAACTCAAATGATACATTGATCAATGAAGTAAAAATCATATTAAATTTTATAATTAAATGATAGATCAAAGATTTCATGTTTCTACAGTCCATAAAAAACAAGTAAATGATATATTTTGATAGGCTATATAAAATAATGTAAATTAAAAAGATATTAAAAATCATTATCACTATCATAATTAATATTTTTGATATGAATTTTATTTTTATATAAATATATTTAAATTTAATAAATTAAGTATAATACATGTTTAATAGATTTTTTTTATTATATTAGAGATTTTGTTTATATTTATTATTTTTTTATTTTATAGATTGATACTCAGGGTTGAGAGGTCTTTGTTCCATTCACTTTTAATTAGAGATCTGATCAATCTAGGACACAATTAGAGGCTTAGATCTCCAAGAGAATATTAATGAATGGCCATAATTGGCTTGAAAATACCATCAATGATCACAACTGACCTAAGAATACCAATGATCGATCACAACTAGCCCAAGAATACTAATGATTAGCCATAACCAGCCCAAGAATACCAATGATCAGCCACAACCAACCCATGAATACTTAATGATCGGCCACATTCGACCTCTGATACCAAACTGAGATTTAAACTTGGTAGTGCTTGGGACAACCAAGTCACTTTACCAACTCACCCACATCTCATCAATATTTTTATATTTATTATTAAAGAACATAAAATATTTATATGAAAATAAATAAATAATGATTTTATTAAATATCATAATATATGTACAATACAACAATAATACTTAGTTAATGAATGAAATAATAATTAGTTAAATATAAGAATATTTAAATGACATCCGTGTGTATAATGTCATGGAAGACCAATTATTGGAATCTAAACTTAGAAACATGCAATTAGAACCAAGATGACCACAACCCAAAAATTTGGATCTAATTGAAGATAGATGACTAGACTATTTTCCATAAGATGTCTAGACCAAACCTTCAATCTAAATGAAGTGTGTAAAAATGAAATTTGATGTCTGGGTTTTTTCTCCTGATTTTGCCTTTCATTTTTCTATTTTCATATCTCACACTGTAACTCCTATGTGATTGTAATAATTGATTTTAGTTTTCCTATAGTATTAATGGAACAAAGTGGCTTTAAGGGATTTTGATCAATGGAATAACATTGATTTAATAAGTCCCTATGTGGGAAACAATTTTGTGCTTAAATTTTCCAACCTAACTAATCGCTACACAGGATCTAACAAACACAAAAAATAAGTTGACACTCTAATCTTTTCACACCAATATATTACTTAGGCTAAGAGACTTAAGCACTCACCAAAGGAACACAAATAAACATTGAGACACTCGTTATGAGAACTGAACCTAAAGACACATGAATAAAACATATTATACCATGAAGCAAAGGTAAAAGACATCATCCATATATAAAAATATCAACATAAGAATATTCATAAAAATTATAGAATCCATCCTTCATTCATATATTTAGATATTCATACAAATATTATACATTTTACATCACTTTCCAAAAATACTTTCATCATCTTATGATGATCCATAAAAAAAGATTTCCTTCAAATCCCAACTCATTATTTTTCTTTGCTTCTTCTTCAAAGAATGTATCCAACTACATATGAATCTAAATGTCTCAAATGGGAACACAAGGCATATATTTATACTTTTCTTGAGCCCATTGGACCCTTTATAGTTGTCTCAATTATAAAATTGTCATGCCATATGTTTGCACATCTTTGATAATATTATGTTCTAGATCCCTTCCATGTGTCTTCAGAGTATTATATTCTATTTCCCTTATAGGATATACTTTATGTAGCCTTGATACAACATGGATTTATCCCTTTCCATTTATATCATCCCTTCCTCACTGCCTACCAATTGTCAACATATCCTTCATTTCATATTCTTTACCAAGTTTTCTTATTTTATTTTTATGTGTTCTTATATATCTTACATGCATTATGAATCATTTCTCTTGAAATGGGTCATTATTTAAACATGCATGATATTATGAAGCTTATAATTTATGCAAGTCTACAAGGACCTTCAACATGTCTCACTCATTCATCAAGTATTGAGAATACATGTAAAATTTCCATAAATACACTGGTGGGGTCAACATTCCCCAAAAATACACTTCTTATTTGTCCTCAAACAAGTTATTATTAGTAGCTTCATCTTGTGATGGGTTGCTCTCATGTGCAACCAAAACTTTAACCTCTTGTTCTTGTAATTACTTCAGAATCTAATTGCAACTATTAGTTGTTGAATTTATTTTTGATATTAAATCTTGTGATGTATCATGAAAATTTATTATTACCTCCTAATTATCTTGATTTATTTTGTATGTAGATATTATAATATGCACTGAATGCCTATTTCTGGTAATTTGGGTTCATAATTGCTTCCTCTAATAAAAAATTCTCATGAATCCCCATGAACATGCCATCTAATATCTTTCACATCCTATATATTTCCATTTGTAGTGATTAAACTTCCTTAAACTTTTTAACCTCTTCATTGGAATGGTTACCTCCCTCATGCATGTCATTAATTCTATATGCATATCATGTTCTTCATTTAGTCTCTCCTTTAAAAAATTACCCATAAAAGTAAATCTATTCAAATTTTTTGGGATCCCTCTTTTTCATTCAAATTTGATTTATGTCCTTTGTCATTATACTAACAACATCCAAAAACTTTATTTTGAGTTCTTAGATCTATTCTAGGCAGATACTTTCATGTTTAATGAGTTGTTCTAATGTGGGCATTATGCACAATAAGTTCTCTGAAAGTTTTAATATTACAGAGGTGATTTCCATAGTAAATCAACCTATCCATATAATTGTGGGCACTTTATGTCCATAATCATCACCAAATTATGAACTTCATCTTTATATTGTGTTAGATCTTCTTGATATTTCTTCATTTTAATTTGAAAATAATCTACACTCTGATCTTTGATTAAGTCCCTCTTGATCACTTCTAGGGATATCTTTTTCACTTCCAATCCTTCCACCTCTATTGACATGTGCCTTGGATCCACCACCTTTTATACACCCAAATTTGGCACCAGATTATTTAAAATGTACATTTTTTACATAACCTTGCTTATTTGGATTATTGTTGATGAATGAATGGCTCATTGGCAGTTTGTGTCTCAAGTCTTGCTTTGTCTCTCTTGCCATATTCTTAAAGTCTATTTATTTCATTATTTTATCCTCATATTTTATCTCAGATATCCCCAATTGATTTCTATGTCTCTCTATGTTCACTTCAAGTCTTTCAACAAGTTTGTATTACATGGACAAGGATGCAATGTAAACATGCCATGTAATGTATGCTTGTCCCAATGTGAAGAGTTTTGAGTCTCTATGTCAGTAATGATCCTTTTATGATAGTTAGTTCTTTTGAGTTGGTCCCTTCATGCCCCAATTAGTCCATAAATTCAAATGGAAAAGTATATATAAATGAGTTTAATGTAAAGGAAAAATCACTTACTCTCAATGATAAAAAGTTATACAAAGTTTTATATGTTGAATAACTAATTTGTCTACAAATTTTAAGGTTGAATACATCATTTGCATGCTTATGTCAAGGGTATACATAGGTGAATGAAAATCTAGTCTTGCATCCATGATTGCACACACACATTTATGAGGGATAACTTCTTTAGCCCAAGGCCCATTTGGGATATATAGGCAACATTTAGTTACATAGGGGTTTTTAAGGCCAACTTGGCTATTCCATTAACCCTATTCCACTTTTAAATTTAATGCCGATTTCATTTATGTAAAATAATTTTAATTGTGATTTTTATAGGTTACCCACCTATCAAATCAATAGCTACATAGATACATGACACACAAAAATGTAGGCAAACATACTCAAATTTCTAGATCCAACACAAAGTTTGACAGGACAAATTTGTAATAGATAGACAATAACACACCATGTAGACACTATAATTACATATAATAGATATGATTTGTTAGGTGTCATAGGCCCTTATTATTATTTTAATCTTATAAATATCCCTATCCTAAGGTTTAGTATATTTATCATCAGTAACCTGATAATTTACTTTTATAAATTACCTTTTTACCCCCCTAACCACCTAAATTTATTAAAGACCTAGGGAATCTACCTATTAACCAATTTACACCCATATAACCTTGTTTCTAATAAATTCACATTAACAAAACCCAATTTTACCCACAATTATAACAAACCTACCAATTTGGGTGAATCAATGCCAATTTTCTCGTGATCAGTGCTAATTCTCTAGATTGGTGTTGATCCATAAATACCTAGCCAACCTTTGGCTTCAAGACCAGAAACTTAAAACCTTGAATTCTTGCTTAGATTTTTGGGATAATTAAGGAAGCACTTAATGTTAGTTTTCTATAATTTTGTTGTATATAATTTTCATCCATCATCATGAGCCTGAAGGGCTGTTTGCATTTGTGAGGAGGAATTTATTCTATTTGCAACTAGGTTCAAGGTAAGTAATAATATTATTTATTTCATTTTATATTAATATCTTTGATTTTATCTAATTATTAAATGTTTAAAATACAATTTATAACCCTTTGCATCTATTTATTAGCCTCTATAATCTAATTTAGTCTCTATTTTAATTAAATATAGTTTTAGAGAGAATTGATGTCAATTCATTCTAAATCAACATCGATTCTACAAAATTGGCACTGATCCTACATGTTTGACATCAATCCACTATGTTTAAGTTTTAAAACCAAAGCCTTTTATCTCATACTCTTATCTTTAATTCATACTAATTTCCTATCCTTTTAAACATGGCTTTGTTATGTAGATGACCCTGCTAGACATTGTGCATGACATAATTAATATCACTGTTTTGCCTATAATATCCCAAACCCTTTTTGATGATCAGAGTGACATGGCCTTCGAGCTAGCTCTTTGTGCCATTGTTTACTCTCCTTCTTCTAAATCAAATTTTGACCAACTTGAGGCTATATAAGAGGACGTGATTGCTGTTATAGCTTATTGGGATGAATACTTTGCTTACATTGATAGCGTAAATGAAGATTAAAACATAATCATTATTGTTATCATATCTTTATCTATTGTAATTTCAAATGTTGTTTATCCACTTAATTATGTAAAAAAGTGAGTTGACATCCACTTGAGGAAGTTCACAACTTCTTAGGACTAGTTCTTAACCAAAAAACTCACCCATTTATCTATTAATCTATTTTTATCCAAGTTGTTTATTTATGTGCAGGTTATTCTTCCCAGCCAAAAAAAGTAGTGCACAACAATTTCCTAGTCTCCAGGTATTCATCATAAAAATTGATTTTTATTGAGTTTTTAGTAAGTTAATTAAATTAAAGGAAAAATGAAAAACTACTATAACACACCGCACCCTTATCCCTGATTGTAGACTTATTTATGTATATTTTGATTCCCTATTTTTGATAACAACACATTCATAGAGTTCTATTACTCACTTACTAATCTCAGAATATATTGCATATTTGATAAATTAGTTAATTTTAAGTGAAGTACATACTTCTCATTGTAAATTAATATTATAGCATACTTAAATCTCTTTATTTAATTTTATTTTATTATACCTTGTTTTATATTAGTTTTATTTATTCATTTATATTCAAATTGATTAAATCTAATTTAAAAAAGGGTAAACATTTTGGTGAACTCACATATTGTTAAATATTATCAAACACTAGCTCCTATAGATACAAAATATAATTATATAACATCTCAGTCTTGTATACTTGGCAAGTACCTCTCATGGTTGTACCCTTCAGTTCCTAGATCTTCCTACTACCAAAAGGCTCGCACCTACTATCTCTTATGCCTATTTCTTCTCTCTTAGTCCACGATTATACTATTCCAATGACTAGGCCTTCTATGTTGCTCAAAATTCTATAAACCTACTTACTATCATCCTCTATAAGTTTTGGACCTACACCTATTTTTTAGCTTCTTGGACACTTACATCCCGGTCAGATGCCTATGTTGATGCAATTGTCTTGTGCTAAAATAAGTGTCTAGTGCCCTAAAGTCATCAAATTCATAATTATAATGTGTCTTTATGGTCAAACTAATTGATTCAATACAAGATATTTATTGAAATGATTAATATATATGCATGATCAATCCTCATTCATACCTCACCTAGAAAATTCATACCTCTCACAAGGAAACTTACCAAAAGCATTCAATCAAACATCTAAGTGAGCAAAACTTCCATATTATTTCTTGTTTCAATATTAGTCATAGGGAAAACCCATTTACAGGTCTAAATTATTGAAGGAGTATCCTATAAGTCATATTTACTAAGTTACAAGCTATGCTATTATATGTACTTGCTTTCCACATATTGCACCGTTATGCATGCACAAGCTAGCAAATTAGGGTAGAAGTACATCAGTATGAGGCCTTATTAAGATTAATGGCTATGTAGGTAACACCCATTGATAGAGGGGTCTTTGGGGTTAGCTCAACACTATGATCCCACTAACCCATTTTTACCATAGTCACTATGAAGATGAAGAACTAGGATTTGATCATTTGACAAAGAATGACAACTTATGAGTGACATATGAGTACACTAGAGTAAAGGTGATATAAAACCTATAAGGTTTCAAGTGGTTGCATACAGATCAATTAAATATTTTATACTAAACACTTAGGTCCAAGTTAGATAGGTACATCAATACAATCATCCAAATTTAATATAAGCATCTAAGGCCACAAAGTGTAAATTTATAGAATATGACAACTGATCTAGAATCTAGATCTAGTTTACCTCTAACCTATTCTATATTAGTTCTGCATGCACATAGTAAACTAGGTAAGTACTATTGTTTTTCATTTATTTCAATACTAATCAATAGTTTTACTTACTATTTGAAGCATATACTAACATTTAAATACAAAATTTTATTTATCTAAGTTTATAATTAATTGGCCTACTATAGATCTATTTATCACCCTTATATTTAATCATTTCTATATTCTTAACCCTATAATATATTTATCCATCTCAATTTAGGGTTAAACATTTGGTGAACCCTTATATTTATAAAAACCCTAGCTTATCCTAGGGTATTCAACCTACTAAGGTTTTTCAATGTTGTATTTTTCTAACTTTACTCTATTATTTGTATGCAACCTAGGAATAGGCCTAGATTAGTTGGTGTTTCTATCAAAAACTTAGATATTCCACTTTGTCCATATAAGATGGCTAAAAATAATGAAATAAAAATATTATACTTAGTGAAGACACCAATAAAGAAATTAAATAACATACTAAAGAAGTTATCATAAAAACTAATTATGAGCATGATAATGATGAATCTAAAGAAAACAATGAACATAAAAAATTAAACCAAGATTAAGTAAAAGATCTTGATATGGTTTGACACCGTATCTAATAAAACCCAAACAATCTTGATGAGATCCTAAGAACCGTATTAGAAACTAAAAAAACAAAAAATGTAGATGAAAAACTAGGTCCAACTATTGATAATGCTATTAGAGTTATGGGCCATCCCCATGTACCAATAACCCTCCCCATGATCACATCACCACTTCATACTTCTAATGAGGGCATGGGATATGTGTTTACACCTTTGTTCCCCAAAACAAATCCTAATTTCTATATCTTCTATGGGAAACATAAATACTTCAACCTAATTATTGGTTTGAATGCCTTTATCCACACAAACTATGGGTATACCTCCTTTTGTGACTTCTAAGAATTCAAACCTTAGTGGTCAATATGTGCAAGATATTATCCAAACTATACAAAATTTTCAAGCTAAGGTTATAATTGTTGAACAACATTCTAGGAAATCACATTATGATATTGATTTATAAGAAGTATTGCATAATCTTGTTGCACCTGAAATATCTTTGCACCCCTTACCAACAATTTTTTTTTGCACATAAGTTCACATTTTACAATGACAAGGGTGATCCTAAATAACATCTTTGATATTTATATGCAACATAATTTGATTATGCCTCCAATGATAACTTGTTGACTAAACTATTTCTAAAGAGCCTCAAAGATTATGATGTAAGGTGATTTTGTGACTTACAAATCTAATGTTAGGTTGTGGAGCTAAAAGCTTCACTGTATGCAAACATGGAGGAGGTTGCTAAGTGTCACAATCACTTGCATTGGTCAGGCCAACCGATGTCGGTCAGGGGTGGACAAGAAGCTGCTGACACGGTCATGGATCGACCAACGTCGGTCATCTCCAGATAGACAACGACCGACGTCGATTGCCTGTGTGGTTCCAAAACTGCTAGTTTCATGAACAGTTTGTTTAACAAACTGGTTGTTTGCATGTAAAAACTAATTTTAGTCTTGGAGCTGTGTGTCTAATTATTGTAATTAGAAGTCTAATTATTGTTTGCATGGGATCTATATAATAGACTTATGGGGATGTATTGTAATTAAGGACAAGGAAGAGATCCTTCTGATTATAAGATCTAGGTTTGTAGGTGTGCAAGACCAGGTTGATCTACAGGTTGTGTAAGATTAGGGGAGATCTACATGGTAAGTAAGATTAGGTGATTTGTAGGTTGTTGCAAGATTAGGGGATTTACTTGGAGTATTTTGAGTACTTGTGTACTGGTAGTATTGTTACTGACTGATGGAGGTGAACAACAACTCTATGTTTGAGTTGTTTGTTGTGATGTAATTGAGAGAGAGAACTCTTGAAAGAGAATTACGGGGAGCCCTAGAGGTGTGGGAAGCCTCAGAGGTGTGGGAAGAGTGTGGCATCTTCTTTATTATATTTTCTTTTTGGATGAGTTGAATACAAGATTGTATTGTCTCTCAAATTTTATGTTGTTTCTGATTTCTAGTTACTTGTTACTTCTGGTTAAAACCAATGTTTAGTTGCTTATACAAGGTAATCAATTGTACTCTTAATCCTGACAGTGGAATCAAAGCTATTTATTGTTCTAGATTCCTGACAAAGTGGTATCAGAGTGAGGTTGCAGGGAGCAGGTTTGTGTTTGATTATAGGTCACTCTTAGGGGTTTCTAATTGAGTGGGAGTAAAGCAATGGTAGAAGAAAGTAAGCTAAGAATGGAGAAGTTTAATGGCAAGAATTATCAATTATGGAGGATGCAGATAGAAGATTGTTTGTATCAGAAAGATCGGTACTTACTGTTGGGTGGGGTTGCAAGCAAGCCCATGGATATGAAAGATGAAGAATGGAAGGTTCTTGATCAGAAGGCTTTGGGATCTATAAGGTTGAGCCTAGCATCGTCTGTGATTTCTATCTTATCACAGGCTAAGACAATGGTAGAGTTAATGGGATCTTTGGCAAATTTATATGAAAAACCCTCAGCTTCGAATAAGGTATTTCTTATGAAGCAGTTATTTAATTTGCAAATGTTGGAAGGTGGATCTGTTCATAGTCATCTTAGTGATTTCCATGGTTTGGTAAATCAGTTAGTTTCAATCAATATTGTTTTTGATGATGAAATTAAGGCTCTCTTAATCTTATGCTCATTACCTGAAAGTTGGGATAGTTTGGTAATGGCAGTTAGCAATACTGCGTCTGCTTCAAATATTTTGAAAGTTGATGATGTTTTTAGTGTAATTTTGAATGAAGAAATTTGCAGGAAAAACACGTGTGAATCATCAAGAAATGCTTTAAGTGTTGAAAATAGGGGAAGGCAAAGAGAGAATATTGAGCAAGGGAAATCAAGGTCAAAGATAGGTAGGAGATCCAAATCCAAGTATGGCAGAATAATCTGCTGGAATTGTGGAAAGGCAGGGCACATAAAGAAAAATTGTAGGTTGGTTGAAGATCAGCATGAAGAAAATGAAGAAGCAGATGCTGCAGATATTGTTACACAAGATGCTCTTGTATGTTCCTTGGATAAAGTGGAATCTTGGGTGTTAAATTCTGGTGCCTCTTTCCATTTAACCCCAAATAGAGCATCTTTTCATGAATATGTCCAGGAAGGCTTTGGAGAGATTTATTTAGGGGATGGTAAGCCTTGTCAAATGGTTGGCAAAGGGAAAGTGCAGCTAAAATTGTAGATAGGCAACACATGGGTGTTGAAGGAGGTCATGCATGTCCCAGTCCTGAAGTAGAATTTGATTTTTGTAAGAAAGTTGGGTGATGAGGGATGCACAATAACTCTCACAGTGGACTCTTGGAAAGTTTTCAAAGGTGCACTTGTTTTAGCTAGAGGTAAGAAAGTAGGTACTCTTTATCTATCTACTTGTATTACTGATTCTCCTTCTGGTGTAGATTTGAAGATGTGGCTCCGTAGGCTTGGTCACATGAATAAGAAGGGGATGCATGTTCTTGAGTCAAAGGGTAAGAGTTCAGATTTGGAAAGCATAGATCAAAATTTTTGTAAGCAATAAAAGAAAGTGAGGTTTCTTGAAACACATGCTACAAGAAAGGATCGAGTCTATTGCACAAAGAGGAAATCTGATGTTTTTGACAAGAACAGGAAAGCCTTGGTTTTCCAAGAGAAGATGACAGACAGAGATCAGTCACAGGGGCTAAATAATTTTGAGTAGGACAGTTTGGATAGGGTTTTGATCCAAGGTAAGCTCGTGGGTAAAAAGTCATCACTCACAGGAAAACACAGTTACCGACATCGATCAGGTGGAATCGATGTTGAACAAGCAAGTACCGATGTTGGTCATGTGTAGATCAGAGTTAGTGGTGTCAAGCAGGTGGTGATTGACATCAGTCAGGGAACTGACGTTGGTGACCAAGTGGACACTGACGTTGATCAGGGAATTGGCATCGACGATCAAGTGGGATCGACATCGGTTGGGTGCAGACCAGGGTCGACCATAAAATAGATTTTGGGCAGACAGTAAGCTGTCAAGGGGTCTTAAACACCCATGAGGAGGACTGAAAGTGTAAGTAAGCCTCAAATTCATTATTCCCTTTCTTTAGACTACTTGTTGATCAATGATGGTCAAGAATTAGGAAGTTTTAAAGAAGCAGAGTAGGTAGAATCTAGGAAACAATAGGAGCATGGCATGAATGAGGATGTTGATTCCTTAGGAGAGAACCAAATGAGAGATTTGGTAGAGTTTCCAGATGGAAAGAAAACATTGAAAGATGAATGGATTCTCAGGTTAAAAAAGAGAGAGAATGGACATGTGAGACGGAAGGCCAGGTTATATGGTCTTGAGCAAGCTGCAAGACAATGGAGGTTTGACAGGTGTATGACAAAGCATGGCTTCAATCAATGTCAATGTGACTATTGTGTTTTCTTTACCAAGTTGGATAATATTAGCTACATTATCCTGTTACTGTATGTTGTGTGTATGCTTTTTTCAGGGTCACACATGCAAGGAGTTGCTGAGCTAAAGGTAAAGTTAGTTCAGAGGTATGTCATGAAGAATTTGGGAGCAACAAAATTCTTTGGCATGAGTATTCCTAGAGATAGGGAAGATCACAGGTTGACGTTGTCTCAAGATGATTGTGTGAATAAGGTAGTGGTGAGGTTTGATATGTAGGATGCAGAACCGGTTAACACACCTATGGATGGACAGTTCATAGAATAGTGTCCCAATTCACATGATGAGGTTAAGTACATGTGTACTAGACCTAAGTTTGCCCAAGTAGTGGGTGTTGTTAGTGAGTTTATGGATAATTTGGGAAAGAAGCACTGGAAAGCAGTTCAATGGATTCTCAGGTATCTGAGAGGGACTAGCAATAGGTTAACATGCTATGCAGGGTCAAGCACTTCGGAGATGACAGGGGACTTGAATGTCAGGTGTAGCACCACAAGATGTGTGGTGGTTGGTCTTCAATATTTAACTTGAAGAGGGATACAAGCCAGGAAACAAATTAGATGATGTATAGGTACAGGTACAGGTACAGGTACAGGTGTAACTATTTATCTCCAAGTGGGAGATTGTTAGGTTGTGGAGCTAAAAGCTTCATTGTATGCAAATATGGAGGAGGTTGCTGAGTGTCACATTCATCGGTGTCAGTCAGGCCAAATGACATCGATCAGGGGTGGACAGAAAGCTACTGACATTGATCATGGATCGGCTGACATTGGTCATCTCCAAATAGACAGTGACCGACGTCGATTGCCTGTGCAGTTCCAGAACTACTAGTTTCATGAACAATTTGTTTAACGAACCAATTGTTTACATGTAAAGACTAATTTTAGTCTTAGAGCTACGTGTCTAATTATTATAATTAGAAGTATAATTATTGTTTGCATGGGATCTATATAATAGACTCATGGGGCTTTATTGTAATTAAGGACAAGGAAGAGATCCTTCTGATTGTAAGATCTAGGTTTGCAGGTGTGCAAGACCAGGTTGATCTACAGGTTGTGCAAGATCAAGGGAGATCTACATGGTAAGTAAGATCAGGTGATTTGCAGGTTGTTACAAGATCAGGAGATCTACTTGGAGTACTTTGAGTACTTGTGTACTGGTAGTATTGTTACTGACTGGTGGAGGTGAACAACAACTCTGTGTTTGAGTTATTTGTTGTGACCGTAATTGAGAGAGAGAAATCTTGAAGGAGAATTACTGGGAGCCCTAGAGGTGTGGGAAGAGTGTGGCATCTTATTTATTGTATTTTCTTTCTAGATGAGTTGAATACAAGATTGTATTGTCTCTCAAATTCTGTGTTGTTTCTGATTTCTAGTTACTTGTTACTTTTAGTTAAATTCTGTGTTTAGTTGCTTATACAAGGTAATCAATTGTGCTCCTAATACTGACAGTGGAATCAAAGCTGTTTGTTGTTCTAGATTCCTAAAATCTAATAAATAAATGCATTTAAACCAATTATATATTAATTTTGGCACATTTATCTATCAACTTTGCAGAAAAGGTTTCCTATGCCCAAATTGTAAAAATTAAACAAGGAACCAATGAACCTATCAATGAATATGTCTTAAGGTACAAGACAACATTGGATAAAATTAAAAATCCAATGGCAAATAAAGATATTCAAGACATCTTCAAGCAAAGTTTGATTTCCCATTTCACAAGTCCATTATTTAAAAAAAAATTAAACCTTTCAATGACTTATGTCATATTTTCATGACAATGAAATGAAACTTATCTCATTAAACAAACTTAAGTATGTAAACAATACATTGAATACATCAAATACCAAGTTTACTATAAAACCAAGTTATAAGGTGAAACCTATAGAACCTAAAAAAGAAATAATTAATATGATTAATATAGTGTCACAACAACCTAGTCAGATTGTCTTATCTAATGCACCAAGGGGACAATTTTCATGTTTATCCAAGTCTCTAGATTTGTTACTTTCAAATCTTGTGAAGTGTCACCTCATATTTCTCCCTCATCCTATATAGGTTGATATGAGTCAAATTATACCAAAAGATATGACTCAAATGCTTATTATGACTATCACCATGGTCCTAGGCATTCTATGAGCCAATATTTTAGCTTGAAGCATAAGATTCAAGACCTTATTGATGACCAAAAAATTACATTTGATGTTCCTCCAAAGAAATTAGGTTCACAATCTAGTGATCACCAATATCAAAATATATTTAAAATTCCTTTGTAAAAATATTCTAAGAAGGATCCAAAAGTACAAATGGCATATAATGCACATCCTCCTCCATCACATTATGGGCACCAATTAGATGGGATTATTGGTACTTATATGAAGCATAAATATGTAGACACTATTTATGAAGCATCTCAGTTTTGTACACTTGGAAAACACATATCATGGATGTACCTTAAACTTCTAGGCCTTTTTTGCTACCAAAAGTCTCACATACACTATCTCTCTATGCTTAATTTCTTATCTCTTAGTCTAACCAATGTTATTTAGATGATCCAAGTCTTATATCTTGCATAAAATGTTATATATTTGCTTATCTTTTATAGCTATAAGTTTTAGACTTGCACCTAATTTTTAATTGATTGAACACTGCGTACCAATTAGATGTATATGCCAATACAAGTGTCCTACCTCAACACAAGTTTACAGTGCCCTAAAGTCATCCAATTTTCAAATGAAACATTTTTATAAGTTAACTTAAGTGATTTAATGTGAGATATTATCAAAAAGGATTGGTATAAATATATGATCAACCCTCATTCATTCTTCACCTAGAATAGACCTCAAAAACACCTAGAAAATAATAAGGAAACTTACTAAAGCATTATATAAAGCACTCAAGTGAGGAAAGCTTCCTTATTTTATCTTATTTTTATATCAGTCATAGGGATAACACATCTATAGGTCTTAAGTACTGAAAGAGAATTCCATGAGCCACATTTACTAAGTTACAAGCTAGGTCACTATTATACTTTTTTATCACACATTGCATGATTCACACATAAATAAACACATAGGGGAAAAATACATAAGTCTAAGGCCCTATTCAGAGTACTGGTTATGTAGGAAGTGATAATTGACAAAGGGGTCTTTGTGGTAACTTGTCACCATGTGCCCACTAACCCATTTTTACCACAACTAATATAAAGATAAAGAACTAGGGTTTTACTATTTGATAAGGAGTGATAATCCATGGCCTACATATGAATGCACTAAAGTTAAGCTGTCACAAATTTTAGAAGCATCCAGGTGGTTGCATCCTATTTTAGTTGGTATTCTGTACTAGACACATGTGTCTAAGTAAGACAATAACATCCATAACTGTCTTAGGTCAATGTAAGTGTTCACAATTACATAGGCAAAATTTATAGAATCAAACAACTATTCTAGAATCTAGATCCAATCAATTTTATACATGTTCAAGATCTAAATTTATATTAACATCATAAACAACTATCTTATTTTATTTTTATTACAATATCTAACATAGCTATACTTTCTATCATTAGCATATTAGTATAATAAATTTAGTATATGTTCTATTTGAGTTTTGTAAACAATTGGCTTAATTTAGAGATAGTTTATCATCCTTGTGCCCTAGGCTATCTCTACCCAATTACCCATAGATTCCTTTAATTTATATTTTAGGGTTAAACATTTGGTGAACTTAATTCATATGAATGCAATTTTTTATATTTCTCATGGTTTTTAGCTAGCTAGGGTTTCAAATTTCTATACTTTTTCATTTCCTACTTATATTATTTGCATGCAACCTAGGCATAGCCATAGATTGGGAGGTGTGCCTCTTAAACACATTGAGATTCCCATCCTACAAAATAAGCTGTCTAAAACTAATGAGGAACCTAATTATATGGATCATGATGATACCAATGTTAAGAATAAAAAACATACTGATGAGGTTATCATACAAGAAGATTCTGATAATGAAAACCATGAGTCTAATAAAACCCACGAACATGAGGATATAAATCATGAATAAGTGAAAACAATTGTATTATTTCATGAGTGTATTCATCAAAACTCTAAATATCTTGATGAAATCCTAAAAACCATATTAGAAACTAAAAAAATAAAATATAGATGCACAAGTAGGTCCATCTATTAATCACTCTATTCAAGCTATGGGTCATCCCCATATACGAACACTCCTCCCATTGAGCACATTACTACTTCATACTTCTAATGGGGGAATGATATATGTGTTTTGACCTTTGTTACCTAAAAATGCTATTACCACATATGTCATGGGAAAATTTAATGATTCAACTAAAATACTAGTTTTAATGACTATATCTACCTAACCTATGGGTACACCTCCTTTGGTGACTTCTCAAATATCTGACCTAAAAGACCAAGAGGTGAAAGATCTTGTCCAAACTATAAAACTTTTACAAACTAAGGTTATAAATATTGAACAAAATTATATGAAATCACCTTATGCTATTAATTTACAATAGGTGTTATATAATCCTCATACACCACACATATATTTACACCCATTGCCAAATGGTTTTGTAGCACATAAGTTCACATTTTATGATGGAAAGGGTGATAATGAACAACATCTTTGATATTTTTATGTAACATGCCTTGATTATACCTCTAATGATAAAATTTTGACCAAATTATTTCCAATAAGCCTCTAATATTATGATTTAATGTGGTTTTATGATTTACCAACTCAATCAATAAATACTTTTAAACCCCTTGTAGATATATTTTTGACACACTTCTCATTAACATACTTGAAAAGGTTTCCTATGCCCAAATTACAAAGATCAAATAAGGAACCGATAAACCTATTAATGATTATATCTTGAGGTACAAGATAATGTTAGCTAAAATGAAAAATCCTATGGTATAAAAAAGATTTAAGATATTTTCAATCAAATTTTACTTGTTCCTTTACATGAGTCCAATGTATTCAAAAAGTTCAAATCTTTTGATGACTTATGCCATATTTTTCACTATCGTGAAATGAAACTTATCTCATTATAAAAAATTAAATATGTAACAAATACACTAAATAAATGTACATCCAATACCAAGTTTGATATCAAACCAAGTTATACGGTCAAACCCCCTAAGCCTAAAAAATAACCATAATGGCTAATGTGGTGTCATAACCACCTAATTAGATTATCTTATCTAATGCACCATGAAGACAATTTACACACTTACCTATGTCTCCCACTTCATTACTCCTATGACTTGTAAAGTGTCATCTTATATCTCTCCCTCATTCTATAGAGGTTGATATGAGTAGAGCTCTACCTAAAGGGTGTGATGTGAATACTTATTGTGACTATCACCAAGGCCCTAATCATTCTATAAATAAATGTTTTACCTTAAAGCATAATATCCAAGACCTCATCAATGACTAAAATATTAAATTTGGTGATCCTCTAAAGGAATCAGGTTCATATCCTGATGACCACCATAAATAGAAAATATTTGAAAATCCTTTATAAGATCATTATTCAAAAAAAGATCTAAAAGTACAAATGACATATAATGTGCACCCTCCTCCATCTCGTCATGAACAATTATTAGATGGAATTATTGGTACCTATACATAGCATAACCTCCTATGATCCAAATACCCTCCATTATTTTAAATGATAGTAAGATTAGGGATGATTACTCAAATGTTCATTCCTTATTTATTTGAGCATACCTTGACCACCAACCTATACACAATGTTATGATTGATAATGGTACAAGTGAGAATGTTTGTACCATGAAATTAATTATGAATTTGGGCTATAAAAATCATGATTTAAATCCTTCAACTAGATTAGTGAGAGTTTTTGATGGGACCTAAAATAGGTTCTTGGTGAGATTGACTTACCTTTATATGTAGGTCCCATCCATATGGTTACTATCTTCTCAGTTATACCTTCCATGGGTGCATTTGATATGTTATTGGGATGACATTGGATACATACATGTCAAAAAATACCTTATATAGTGAATGAGTGTGTTAAATACATTCATGCTAATTAGGCAGTTATAGTTTCTAGAATTCCATATGAACAACCTCTTGATCAAGTTAAATTTATACCCAAACAATTAATTGTCAAACCTCCTAAGGTTAATCTTCTTAAAAAGGGTAAGCAACATGAAAAAACCTTTACCAAGCATCCATTACTTGAGTGACCATTGAATCAAATATACACAATGGGTTCCATGAAATATTCATCTACTACACACCATATTAAAATATCCAGAAGATATACAAATGTTCCTATTATGCCTATTCTAAAAAAATGAAAGATATATCAATGATGGCTTACAAAAACCCATACTCCTACTACTTCTCATTCACAACCACAAAGTCTTATTTTACACACACAAAACATCAAAAATACTATAGTGACATATATTGTACCTATACATGTTCCTCGATAGTGTCACTAGTTTATTACACTAGGTTCACAGTGGGGAGATAACTATGAACATCCTTTAGATGTGATCATAGGATAATATTTTTGATTCACATATGCCAAAATTACCAAAAAAAATTAAAAAAAACTTAAAAAATCTAAACATATGTTCAACATTTACATATCCTATTAATTTTTTGGCATATATGTTGTCAGTTACACATTGACATATGACATATCAATATTGCCTATATACATGTGTTTCAATCATATTTTGAATGCAATTAATAAAAACATAGACACATGATATATGAATTTTAAGATGTTGGGATTTCCCTCTCTTCATGTCACTAGGAAATTAGGAGTATCCACCTCCTTTTTCATGATACATATAGTTTATATCATTTTATGGTTATTTTAAATTATCATATTTGAGATCATATGTATACTTATACATGCCTTTATCCATGCTTATATCTTTTTTAGTGTACTAGATATGCTATGTACTTAACATTTTTTGATAACATATATATCTAAGGACTAGTATGATATGTTTATATTGGTTTCTTATGATTTTACTTATGCACTTCTTTGAGTGTCTTACCTTTCTATTTATTTTATTGTTTGAGCATTTGAATATGATCTATTTTTTGTGACCCCCATGCCTTTTTTTTCTAATTTGACATTTTAATATGTCATTGCTTGTTGTATGTTGACATTTGAATATATAATTTATTGCTTTTAGACATTGGACTAAGTCATGTCCCTTTGATTATGCAACATTTGAACATGCCCCTTATTTTTAGTCTCCTTAGACCTTTGTCTCTTGATTTTATTTTTGAGTGCTTTTGTGAATGTGTTTGATTGATTCTTTAGCTTGTATTGATACTATATAGATGCTTAAATGATCTAAATCATGCATCTTAGGGCTTGGTGTGATCATATTCTTCATGCTTCAATAACATATCTACCTAGACATGTTCATTCTATATGCTACATAGTACATGTTGACCACTTTTTACCTTTAGGCATAGAAATAGGTTAACATAAGCCCTATAAACCATAGTAACCATAAGGCCTCATGGTTGTCACATCACTTTGGTGAATAGGATGGTCTACAAGTAAGGTCACTAGTTCTCATTTCAAATGCAATAGATCCACTATCTTCTCATATCATGAAACACATGGTGATTATCCTCACTCCTTTCTCTCAACTTATGTTAAATTTCCATATAGTATTTAAGCATCCATGAAAGTCAAAAATAAGTTTTTAAGTGGTTTTAATAATCCAAAAGTGCCATGGTGGAGATGATTTAATGATGCAACTAATGAGTCATCATAAACTCTTCTAGTATAAGAAAGATATGTAAGGTATGGTTTAATTACAAGATTTTGAGAAATTTATAAATGTGTATGGGGGCATAATTGAAGTATTTATTAGGTCCTAAGGCATTTTAATATGTATTTAAATGATACGTACTTGAAATCCCTTCTTGAAGTCATGTACATGGTCTAAAAATAAAATATTTGACCTTAAATGTGCACCACTTGACCTTAAAAGGACACTAAATTACCATCCACATCTTCAAGATTATTCATGATCGCCATTAGTCCATATACGAAAGTGTTTCATGCACTTATGACCCCCTTTTCATAAAAGTAAACACCAAATTTGCACTGAATGGGCCCCACATATTCCAAAACATACCTCTTCAACTCCTCAATTCATACCATGAACTTTCATACATCACCTGATGCCTATTTTACCTCCTCCTAACCATTAATAATGTCTTATGGCTTAAAACATGAGAAAACATTGGGAATTTATAGGTTTTAGGAGTTTTTTAGGTGGTATAAATTTGTACAATACATACTAGCTTAGGTAGAGTTAGGGGCCTACAAAGGGAGTTAACTACTAGCATTTGTGGAAGAAATCAGAGTGTTTTAGTGCTTGAGGAGCCTAAAATGAACTCATATTCCCCATCAAGATCATTATCAATCTTGGATAACACTTCAAGTTTGTGCTCAATTTGTAGAGAGGAGAGATAAAGAGGGTCCAAGCTCTTATCTATAGAAAGTAAACTTGGTCACCTTCCAATCAAGGGCATTGGTTGTAAGTTTAGTCTCTTGAGCTCTATGAAAATTAATTATGAAGTTATGTGGTCTAATTACCACCCTCATCTCCATAGGGTAAAACAAAGATGACAATTTCCTTGAATTTATGATCTATTTGATCAAAATGATGATTATTACTAGTTCCTCAAGTCTTACAAAGACTTTTCATGGCATATTTAGCATTTGGATCTCATGTGTTGGCATATAAAGGTGAGAAGAATCTAAATTATCAATACCTACAACCTATAAGTAAGGTTACAATGATGAGAATCATTATTCAGTGTATACACCTAAAGGTAAATAGTCTTAAAGGTTAAATAAAGTGTATTGAAGTGATTCATGCCTCTTTGGTTCAAGATTTGGGTATTCATATAGAATTATAACTCTTTCATGGTTCCCTGAGTGAATAATTCCTACATGTTTGAGTCTCATTGCATAGGAAGACAATATATTGTATAATGGTGGCTTGAGGGTTCTCAAAGCATAGTGTAAACACAACATGAAGTGTTATAGTCATACCAAGGGGTTCATCTCTCAAGGTTTTCAAACTTCACCATAGCTCCCACAGGCATAGAAACCACCAATCTATCCTCAAACACCTTCATAGATATTTAGCAAAAGTTAAGGTTAATTAGTAAAGGTTAAAGTTATTTGGAAAGTCCTAAGTTTCATTTTCTCACTATGTGGGCCTTATTTTGGACTCCAAAAGTTATATTATATTGAGTATATGAATAATTGTGTCTAAAGTCCCTATATAATATATTTAGTGTTTTATCATAGGCCATTTCAATCCACAAAATAACCTCTACCATTTGATAACCCTTACACTATCATTCTACCTTTATTGTCAGCCTTGCACTTCATTTTCAAAATCCATATAACCCCACTATCATCACCCATAATCCATCCACCCCTTACCCAAGTAAAATTCATGGGATCAAGGCATAAATAATCCTTAGGTTTATCAATAACCATTAGGTCATGAGGAATGAGCCATGTAATTATACACCCTGTTAAAGGAGCAAACAATTACCTACATGAAATCACATGGACCCACCTTGGTAAAACCCTCCAAATTCACCATATATAGCTCATCCATAAGCATAGGAAGTTAATATAAATAGTTAGGTTCATGTATTAAGGAGGTGAAATATAATGTGAAGTATTCACATAGGTCTCAAGTAGCTAAAAAAAACTCTCCTCACTCAGAGGCTTGTTCCATAGACTCCTTATCAGTTAATATACATAGTTCATACATTACTCACAATACTATTGATGGTTTTTACCCTCAAATTAAGAATTATATAGTCTATGCACATTAAGGGAGAAGGTTCAATCTGAGAGGATGGGTAAAGCATGGTGGTGACCTCACCAAAGGTAGAGGAACCTGTAAGAATGCATTTTGGGCTATGTAAAGCTCACATAGTTAATCATGATTGTCTATCATGTGAAGATGTTAGACCAATGAGAGTTTTGTTGTAAAAAATATGAAAAATGAGAGTATTTATGGTATAAATACAAATAAAACAATTCAAGTCCCTACTTGGTAGTGCTCCTAAGTAAGGAAGTTGTTTGGTCAGGGTTATAGACTAAGCACACACAAGGCTATATATGACTGTATATGTAGATGTATTGGTATGATTAGAGAACATGAGCCTTAAATATATGATAAAAATTGAAACATGATGTTTTTACTCTAATAACACCCTTACAAGAGCTAAAATAAGTTTATTTGGGTACCAACATCAAATACTACAATCTTATACATTAGGCAGTGTTGATCAAGGTAATTTATAAGAAGGAGAAGGGTTGATAATATGCCTGAGTAGATGATAACATGAAAATGAGGTTGAGGTTATATTGAAAGAGGTTTTTATGACACATGATATGTATAGATGCATCCATAAGAGCGATGAGAGTTTTAACACCCAGTCTTTCCCTATAAGACCTAAAGTCTCACCTAGGTCTCAAGACCCTACCTCTACCTCATAGAAGATCTAGACCTCCAATTAACCTAAATGCAATGTGGTATATGTTGGAGGATGTTTCAAACATTTAATAACACATTTGAGTTAGGGGAGGGTAATGGGTTAGCTCATAATGGTTTTATCCCTTCCTTGAGCTCCATTTTCTTGAATAAGCATGCCAAGATGCACCTTCAAGCACTCATACCCTTCACCAAAGAGGGACCTAGGCCTAGGTATCTTAGGGAGACTTAAGTACCCATGTGGAATAAAAATATATAAAATAATGAAAGGGATCAAGGGGTCTAATTTTATGAATGAACACTAAGAAGTCAACCTACTTGAATTACTTAGTAGAAAGCTCAAGGCCCACCTTCCAACACTCCTATCTCCACACACTCTTTGCATGGGATCTTAAAATATTTAGGAGAGATGAATGAATCAATGGGATAAAGGTTTATGACAAGAATTTTTGGTTTGGAGGTCTGTACTATATGAACCATCATTAAGATGGTGGACCTCTAAAACCCTTCTTAAACCTTGTATGGTACCTGATGACATAATTATGCCTCCTAATGCATTTAGACAAAGTATTTTAGTTATAAAATAGTCTTAAAGGTCTCATTGAGTATTTTGAGAACCAAAATGACCTATTTATTGGCATGTGTATGGGTTAAGTTATATGGATCATGCCTAACAAAGCTAGATTAAGCCTAAAAATGAGGAAATAAGAAAGATTTGAATATACCATGGGTTCTTAAAATAAGAGAGGGTATCAAATTTCCTAAATGACCTCACAATGTGTCAGGGGAACCACAAACAATAAACATGCTCCGATCCCTACTGAGTCAGGATCTTGCTCTACCAAATTAGAGCACATATGATTACTTCTTGTATTAGCAACTAAACACGAAATTATACCAGAATCAATAAGTAACTAGAAATATGAAACAACACAGGAATTGAGAGACAATACACAATTATATTAAATACATAGAAGAATATACAATAAGGAAGATGCCACTTCTTCCTCCACCTCAAAGGTTTGCCACGCCTCATGACCTTCTTCCCTCTCTCTCTCGGTCCCAACAATCAACTCCAATATAGAATTGATGTTCACCTCTCCAACCAATCAGTAACATGCTGCCAGTTCACCAAGTACACAACCATACTCCAAGTAGATCCCCTGCTCTCTGCTACCTACAAATCACTTGACCTTACTCACCATGTAGATATCTCTACACCCCTAAAGAACCCTTGTCCTTGCCTCACCAAGTCCTTATGATTCTTCAACCAGTACCCCGGTGGATCAGCTCCTTGACCTTGCAGACCTTGCAACTCTCCTTGATCATACACACTAAGCACCCCTTTTGGAACTAGGAGGAGCTACACTAGCTCTCTCTAAAAGATCTATAGCTTTCTAGCACACTTTTACAATACAGCCCATGAGTCCATATATAGATCTCATGCTTATAATAATTAGACTAACCTAATTACAATAACTAGACACGCAACTCAAGACTAAGACTAGCCTTCAATATGCAAACTAACAGTCCAAAAATAGACTCTCTGGAATCAACATGCGAACTACCTGTTCACACACAGGCTGCCGACGCCGGCTCCCCCATGACCGATGTCAGCCAACTGGTAACCGACGCCGGTTGCTTCCTCACTGCCATCTGACCGACGTCGGCTGATCAGACTGACGCCGGTTTCCCTGCAACTGATTCTGCAACTCCCCGCAACTCTGCATCCTCCATAACTTCTCTTGTTTGCATCCTGGTGAAGCTTTTAGCTCCATAACCTAACACAATGGCCACCTATATGAACCTTTATAACTAGTTACCCTTGTAGACATACGTGGGTGTATAAGTGAGAGACACTATTACAATCAATAGAAGGTAAATGGCTTGATGATGCCAATGCAGGTACTGTAAGGACTCTCAAGGATGATTTTCATGATGAAAATAGTGGATACATACCTCATAACTCAAGGTTAAGGACAAAACTTAGAAACCTTGTAGTTAGACATGTTGGTCTAATACTTAAAATAATGCCACTTAGAAGTCATAACAAAGGACAAAAATAAGATTAAAGGACACCTCAAAACTTCATAAGAGTGATAATTAGGTGTTTTCATAGGTGTAGGTCACTTTGATATGTAGAAGATCAACCATAGTTGGTCATTTTGACCTGGAATTGTCCCAATATTACTCAAAATGCATTCTTTTCACCCAAGAGGTAACTTTACATGGTCACAAATGTATAAAACTTCTATATAAGAGGCCAAGCACTTTAGGAGAGGTGAGGGTCTTTGTTTATAAGAGCTTAGTGGAATTGGTTTAGAGGTTTAGGCCCTAACCTCTATGAACCATTATTAAGAGTTGTAAGCACTCTTAAAACTCCATAAAACACTAATAAGGACTTTACTAGAGAGACTTAAGATAAAACTCATCCAAGTTCATGGAACCACTTGAGAAACACTTGGGTCATATTGTCCACTTAGAGGAGGCATGCTTAGGGTACTTAACTATATGGACAATGTACTAACACCATAAACTTCAAGTTTTTAGGGTTTTGATTAGGAAATGAAGTGTATAATTTGATCACAGGTTCCCAATCATTGGAAGTTTTGGTTTGAGGCTTGTTTCACCTCATCAAATCATGAAGTGTTCACCTACCTACCTCAAAATGCCTCTACCAACCTTCACTAATAAATAAGTCTGTAGAAGCTAGTCAAGATATGCTACAGCCCTAACCTATCACATGTATGAGGATAGGAATAGCTGAATTATGGCTTGCTTATCCCTCTTTGATGCTATATCACATTTATCTATGTATTCATTTGGTTAGTAGGTCGACCTATGGAGTAACCATGGCCTAGATAGACTATATATAGGAGGTATAGGGTAATTATTTATCATCATATCATGAATTATGCTCTTATTGAAACTTGTGGAGGTTTACCCCTTGAAGTGGCTTGTCTATTATCATATATTATGATATTCTACTATATTTTTGAAGTAATTTCATTACAAGTGGTATCAGAGCTGCGATTTGGGCAATCTTGTGGGTGAAAACCTAATTTTTTAAATTTGGCTATATCTAAAAAAATGTTGCAAAATTCTCTAAATTTTTTTTACTAGAGGTGATAAATAATTAAATTAAGATTCCATTAAAATTTTAGATTATTTGGATCTATTTTACAAAAGTTATCTCTATTTTAGTGTTTTTCATAAAATTGCTCTATAGTGCACAATTCAAAGATTTTTTTTGAGTTATTTACATTTTTGGAAAGATTATAAAAAATTGGATATGGTATGTTCTCTGTATGTTTTTATTTGAGGCTTAAATAATTCCAAAATCACTTGGTTAAAGTTGGGTCAAAAAGTGCCAGTCAGGGTCGACATCATAAAGCCCTTTTATAGCAAGTCCACAAACTCAAGGCTGAGGAAATGGTGCTAAAACTCTAGGTAAAACTCCTAACAAGGAAGATATGGAGTCAAAATGGGGATGCACTAGACCCTTTGTAACAAGTTTTTCTGACATAGATCATAAAGTGAGCCAACTTGACTATAGTGTGCAAGGCATTCAGAGTGAGGTGCAAGGCATACAATCTAATATGAAATCCATATAAGATAGTTTGGTAGATATCATAACAAATTTGAAAAATAATCAGTAAAATCATCTAGCTAACACTATTGCACAACCCCACTAGGGTGGTTCTCTCAACCAGTCTACTTCAAATCTAACTACAGTGCCATAGAGGAACTTGTTACCAAAGTTGGATATGCATACATTTGATGGAAAAGATCCACTCAATTGGATCAACCAAATGGAGAATTGTTTTGATCTACATCATATCCCAAGTGGACAAAAGGTTACCATGGCATCTTTGTATCTTGAACCTAATTAATTCATTTGGTATCGATGGTTATTTGCTCAAAAGAAAAAGATGACTCTCAATGTCACTTGGTCAATTTTTATAGAGGAGCTGAAATTACACTATGGCAATAGTGTTACAGAGAATTACTTCAGCCAACTAGAAAAATTGTGATAGACTGGCTCCATAAAGGATTATATTCATCATTTTTATAACCTATTCTTATGGGTGGAGACAATTTCTGAGGAGAACTTGAATGACCTATTTTTGGGTGGATCAAGGACCACATTCAACATGAGGTACGCATGTTTAATACACTTAAGATTTCTAATTCTATTATCATGGCACACAGAGCTAAGGAAAAATTCATAGCCAACAAGAAGCAACCATTCACTCACTTCAAAGATCATAGCATATCAACACCAACATTTCCTCTACCTACCAGATTGACCCCATAGCAAATTAAAGAGAAGCATCCAAAAGGATTATGTTTCAGTTGTGACAACAAGTGGAGCAAAGGACATAGATGTGCTAAGAATAAGTTATTCTAAATTAAAGGATCTAATGAAAATGAATAAGAAGATGATGCCTCTAATGATGATGAGGAAGAGATAGAGGAGGTACCTAAAAATTCCCAACCTACAATCTCTTGTCATGCACTTGTAGGTATTAGCACTCCACAAACTCTTAAGGTGGTGGGTTTCCTCAAGAAATAGAAGGTGATAGGGTTGATTGATTCAGGGAGCACACATAACTTCATCAACCATAAGTTGGCCACTTTATTGAACTATTTCATCTACCCAACACTAGAATTTCAAGTCATAATTGCAGATGGTGGCACAATTAATTGTTTAGGCAAATGCCATAGTATTAAGCTTGATATGGGTGAGTACAATCTCGATTCTCCTATGTTTTCTATTTTCCATAGGTAACATAGACATTGTTTTAGGAGTCCAATAGCTCACAACCTTGGGTACCATTAAGATGAACTTCCAGGAACTATTCATGCGCTTTCATTCTGAAGGTAGGAAAATTGAACTACGTGGATTATAGGAAAAATATCCACAATTGGTTAGTTCACATCAGATGACCAAGATACTAAAAAAGGGGGCAGAGGGAATTATTGCATGATTATGTTCCATAAAAGTTTAACCCACATAAGCATCTACACATCATGATCTATAGATGATTCTTGATGACCACCCATCTATTTTTGGGACCATGCCAAAAGGACTACTACCAAAAAGAGAACATGGTCATGCCATTCAACTAATTCTAAGGAGTCAACCACCAAATATCAGACCATATAGATATCCATATGCACAAAAGAGTGAAATAAAAAAAATGGTCCATGAGATGTTGGAGGTAGGGATCATCAAGCATAGCCAAAGTGCATATTCATCACCAGTGGTCATGGTGTAAAAGAAGGATGACACATGGAGGATGTGCCCAGATTATAGGGAACTCAACAAGTACACCATCAAAGATAAGTTTCCCATTCTAGTAATTGATGATTTACTTGATGAGTTGCATGGTGATAATTATTTCACAAAATTAGACCTTCGCTCGGGGTACCATCAAATTAGAATCAAGGATGAAAATGTTCATAAAACTGCTTTTAGAACACATGAGGGTCATTATGAGTTTTTGGTAATGCCCTTTGGTTCTACAAATGCACCATCTACTTTTTAGAGCTTTATGAACACTATTTTTAGGCCTTTTTTAAGGAAGTTTGTGTTGGTTTTCTTTGATGACATATTGATTTATATTCAGACATGGGAAACACATCTATAACATGTGAAACAGGTGTTGATAGTTTTGGAGAAGCATCAAATTTATGCGAAGCCATCCAAATGTGCTTTTGGAGTATAAGAGGTAGAGCACCTAGGTCACATTATTTCCCATGAAGGTGTCAAAGTTGATCCCCTAAATATTAAAGGTATGATGGAATGGCCCATGCCAAAAACTCTCAAAAACCTCATAGGGTTCCTAGGACGAAGATGTTACTACCAAAGATTTGTGAAAGGTTATGGCATCATAGTAGCTCCACTCATTGCATTGCTAAAGAAGGATTATTTCCATTGGAATGATTCCACTACCAAAGCATTTGAGAAACTAAAAGTATCTATGTGCACCACTCCAGTTTTGGCTACTCCAGACTTCTCAAAGACATTCACTATTGAATGTGATGCTTCTAGATCCGAGTTGGGAGTGGTACTAATGCAGAAAGTAAGACCCATTACATTTGAGAGTCATCAATTCAAAGGTAATAATCTACAAAAACCTATTTATGAGAAAGAAATGATGGCTATTCTTCATGCAGTTAAATAATGGAGGCCCTATCTGATGGGTAGACACTTTAAATTGAAAACTGATCATGATAGTCTGAAATACTTTTTGGAGAAAAGATTATCATCCAAGGAACAACAAAAGTGGGTAACCAAAATATTGGGTTATGATTTTGAAATCATCTATAAGAAGGGTAAATATAATGTAGTAGCTGATGCACTATCCAGATGAGATACATACACAGAAGAATTTCTTTATGCAATATCCATATTGTAAGGAGATTGGGTGGATGAAGCTATATTAGAATGAGAGCAAGACAAGGATACATAGGTTCTGATTTAAAATCTCCACCAAGGTAATTTAGCCTCTAAAAAATTTGAATAGAAAGGTAATTTCCTATGGTATAAGGGTAGGTTATACTTGTGCAAAAATTTTGAGCTTAAGCATAAGATTCTTGCAGATTTGCATGCATCTCCAATTAGGGGACACTCAGGGTTCTTGAAAACATATCACAGAATTAAGAAAGAATTATTTTGGGAAGGACTCAAGGGTGATGTACAAAAGTTTGTGACAAAATGCTTGATATGCCAATAGAATAAAGGTGAGACAATTAAGACCCCAAGTCTGTTACAATCATTAGCAATTCCTAGTCAAAGGTGGGAGGAGGTTTCCATGGATTTCATCACAGGGTTGCCTTGTTCTAAAGGTAATAATGTTATCTTGGTCATTATGGATAGGCTTACAAAATATGCCCATTTTTGTGCTCTCTCACACCCATTTTCAGCAAGTATAGTAGTATTTATTTTTTTGGAAGCAGTTCTCAAATTACATGGAACCCCCAAAATAATTATAAGTGATCATGATCCTATTTTCAATAGTAATTTCTAGACTGAACTATTTTCCTATTTGGGTACTCAACTAGCTCATAGCTCATCTTACCACCCCCAATCTGATGGACAAATAGAAGTGGTTAACAAATGTTTAGAGGGGTATCTCCATTGTTTTGTATTATATAAACATGAACATTGGGTTAAATGGCTACCACTTGCAGAATGGTGGTATAACACATCTGTCCATACCTCTTCTAAAACGTCTCCATTTCTAGCACTATATGGTTACCATCCACCTTCAATCACTTCTTCATTAAAGGTTCAAACTAAGGTTTGAAATGTGGAAGAGCACATTCAACATCAACAAGAGGTTTTGGCTAGTTTGAGAGAGAATTTGGCCTTGGCACAAAATAGGATGAAGCGACAAGCAGATCAACACTGTAGTGAGAGAAATTTTGGGGTGGGTAACTGGGTATTTGTTTATTTATAACCTTATAAGCAGATGTCCTTAAAGCAATAGTAAAAGGACAACAAACTTGCTCCTAAGTATTATGGCCCTTATCAAGTTCTACAAAAAATTGGAAGTGTGGCTTATAAGCTCGAGTTACCTCATTCATCTCGCATACACCCAATATTTCATGTTTCATGTTTGAAGAAGGTCATTGGACAGATAGTTTCAGCCTAGACAGAACTCCCAGAACTAGATGAAGAAGGATGAGTCATTTTAGAACCAGATAAGATCCTCAAAAATCATACTAAGAGGTTAAGAACTAGAGAGATTAGGGAATATCTGATCAAGTGGCAGAACCTGAGCAGTGAAGATGCAACTTGGGAAGGTGAAGATTTTTTGCAACAACATCCAGAGTTGTTCAACATTGAGGAAAATGTTAGTTTGAAGGGGAAGGGCATGCTAAGGCCCTAACCTATCACATGTATGAGGATAAGAATAGTCAACTTGTAGCTTACTTATCCATCTTTGATGCTATATCACATTTCTCTATGTATTCATTTGGTTAGTAGGTCAACCTATAGAGTAACCATGGCCTATATAGACTATATATAGGAGGTAGAGGGTAATTATTTATCATCATACTATGAATTTTACTCTTATTGAAGCTTGTGGAGGTTTCTCCCTTGAAGTGGCTTATCTATTATCATATATTTTGATATATTTTAGTCATATTTGGATATATTTATGCTATTCTACTATATTGTTGAAGTAATTTCATTACAAGATGGTCTAATCATGCAAGAAGGGTAATTTTTAAAGTGTGATATGTTTGGTGGGTCTAAGTTATGATATATAAGGTTGGTTTAGGTATGATTCCAGCCTACTTAGATATTTTGAATATTTATTTCAACTCTTATAACCATTCAAATAGTGAATGGATAAGATACTGGGCTACTAGCCCATAAGACCTACTTAACCAACAAGATGAAAGTGATAATGGGAATAAAATCCATCATGGGGTTAATGAGACACTTTAGGACATATTTAAATACCCATTAAGGTGAGTAGACCCCATATTAAAGAATATTATGAAAGATTTTAGGCAGTTTTTTCATCAAAGCCAATGTGCAGGCATGGGAATCCACTTAATACATAATGGAAAAGGCCCAATTAAACCTATTTGAATGTTGGTAACTGATGAAGGGAGAGGAAACTAGATAAATTTGGAGTGAATGGAATCTTTATGGGTCAAACTTTATTAAAATTAGACATCAACTCTATAAAGAGCTCATTCAAGGCCCTATCCACTTAAGAAATGTATAGGAGAGCGAGGGAGACTTGTTGTAACTACTACATGATCACTATGGCCTTTTCATGACCAAAATTCCAAAATTCCTTTCTCTCTATTGTACACAACTCTATATATTCATTTATTTATCCCTTTGCTATCATCCCTCAGCTGGTTGTAGCAAACCTTTGCCAAAATTGTATCTTGCACCTTGAATCACTAGAGAAAATACTATTCTAGACTTCTTCATTAGCATTAGTGTGTGTTATGATTATTGATTTGTAGAAAATTATGAAGTTCATCTTATTTATTAGGTCCTCTATTTCACCTAATGTTATGTTGTCACCCTATACACGTCATGTGAAGTGCTGATAGGTGATAGTTGTGTTGAAGAGTGAGTTGATTGATAGTGTCTTATGCAAACCTTTATTATTTTGACTTCAAGTTGCACACCTTCCACATAACCTCAATATTAAATAATCATGTTTGGTAATGTGTCAGTAATCCTAATTAGTTACTTGTCTTCCATTATATTCACAAGTATGTTTAAATATCAATTAAGAGAGGATAGGTGAAGATTGGTGCATCACCACCCCTATGTTAGGTTTTCCTTTTAAGTTCTCATCCCATCTATTTCAAATCCAATATAAATATGTCCTAGAAGAAGAGTTTAATTTTATATATTATGGGAGATATCTCCATAATCTAGAGGTTTGGTTTAACTATAGGTCATCCAAAACCTTTAAGATAATCCCATGTTAGTCCATGTTTGAAGCAAAATTAAGCTATCTCCTTCAAATGGTTCAATTTGAGTTGCTAAAAATTATGGCACACCTAATGGGACCAGATTTAAAGTAAATTGTATGATTTGGTAGCCTTGGAAGACATTTGAAAGCTTCAAGTACATCAGTGGTAGATCTGCTATCAAGTTACATGTAAAACATAGAGATAAGGTCTTCTTCAAAAGGTAAGGAAATTTAGTTTGTTGATTTGTCATTACACATTTCTAGGAGAAAGATGTATCCCAAATTTAATCCCAAACCTAAAGCCCCCAAATCTCCTAATTCTACCCAAACAAACACAACTACAAATCCTATACCTCTCATGGCTCAACCTAGAAAGCAAGCCTTTATGCCTTTCAATGGTGACAAGCCCTTGAACATTAATCAGTTTGATGACATACCTACTTCTGTCCTAAAAATTCTTCCGTATTTCACAAGAAATAACTCAACTACCCATATGGAACATATTGTAGACATAGCTAATTCATGTTCAGTCCATAACATAACGCAAGAAAATGTGGATATGAGAATTTCGGCAACTTCTTTGAAGGGTAAAACACTCTAGTGGTATAGGGGATTAACACTTACATCATAAACAAATGGTATGAGTTTGGATAACAATTTTAGAAGCACTTTGAGGATAGGAGTGACCATTTCTCCTTGGTAGAACAACTTACCACAATCAAAAGATCCCCTCAGGAATTCATGGTAGATTTCAACTATAGATTTCAAAAAAGCTAGGACAAGATCCCCAAAATCATCAATCCCACTCTTAATTATGCATTCATATACTACCTAAGGGATCTTAATCATGATGTGGTAGTTACGATACACTCAATGTGGGGAAGCACTGTGTCAAAACCCTATGAGATAACTATAAAGGAAGAAAATTACCTAATTCAAGTAGGCAAACTCACCCCTAGACCCATCATGCCTTTGTTCTTAAAAATTTAACCCACTATCCTTACCATTGCCCCATTACCAGCCCCAAAAAATAATTATCAGGTAGATGGAAGCCAAGTGGATAAATTGGGAAAAATAGAGGGGCTACTTAAAGCCCAAAATAACAAGTTAGTGGCGTTGGAGAGGAAACAAAATCCACCCTATAGGCCTTATCAAGCACCTCATAAACCTCATTATCATCCCTATAAATACAAAAATACTTCATATTAACCTAATTAATAAGGCCAAGGGTAAATTACACAAACAAGGCCTTATAATAGCTATAATCCTAATTTTGCTAACAATTCTAGGGCCTTGGTTCCAACTTAGAACAATTATGCACAAGAGGGTTAATGGTAAACTCTATGGGAGTAGTCACATGACATGGATATGGATCAAAGTGGATAGGTGTTTCAAAAATATTTCATGCAACAGGATCCCATTCTTCTATCACATGATAATCTACCTCTTCCTCAACATAAGGAAGGTCCTCCTATGCCACATGGAGACACTCCCTTCCTAACTCAAGCTGATATGCCAAGACAATAATGGGAAAGTGGGAGTAATGCATGTTTTAAAACTACCTTTGATAACTTATAATAATGTGAGCACTACTTTGAGTAAGTGGCAACCAATCAAGGTAAGAATGTAGCCAAGGTGGATAATTTAGTTGCATCCCATACAAGGGCTAAGAGAAGGATAGTTGATGATAGTTTAGGACAATCCAAGACAAATTATCTACCTTATCAAACACCTCAAGGGGATACCACTCAATATGTATCTCATAATACATCACTAACTCAATAGATGCAAGATGGGAAAGGGTAGAATCAAAAGGGTCCTTTTATATCTTAGTTTACATAAGCTCCAAGCAATGTTTATGCCCCCAAGTTTTAGTCTAAGGCAACCATACCTCATTTTATCATTGTGGAATACATGAATAAGGCCCATGTTACTCTCCCTATATGGGATATTTTAATTATTCTGGGTCAAAAATAATTCCTTTAAGAAGAACTCTCTAAACTTCATGTCTTGGACAAAGAAGCAAAAAAGGTAAGTGCAGTCCTTACTAATTCCAATCAACTTCATGAGCCCCAAGCACATAAGGCATTTAAACCACCTACGTTCTACCTTTCAATAATCATAGGATATTCCCTTTTGCATAATTTCATGATAGATAGTGGGGCTAACAATTTTGTCATGCCTAAGTCTATAGCTAATAAACTGGGGCTTAAATATGAACCTAATGAAAAGAGAGTTTTAAAATTGGATGGGTCTCCTACCAAGATTTTAGGCATTCTAAAGGACCTTAAGATCATATTGGATGCTTTTCCTAACTATATCATATCCCAATATGTGATAGTAGTTGACCTTCCTCCTACTTTTCCTTATGTTTTTCTAGGGACTTAACTACTAAAATTGGGGTATATCTCTCTTCTGATTGGTCCTACATGGTATTTATGACACGTTAGGGGATAAAGGTTACTATAAGGTTTAAACCTATCTCTAGGTTCTAATTATAAACCTATATGCTTAACCTATCAAATGTCAATTGAATTATCTTGGATTAGGATGAACACCCCAATGACCAAGATCTCATGGAACCATTAAAAGGCATATAAAATTTTCTCCTTGATGAGTGGGTGGTAGAAAATCATGGCTATAATCCTTACAAGACCATTGATGAGGAAATATTATGTCTATATTGCATGCATGAAGAGGGAGATTCCAATCCAAGTCTCACTAATCAATAAAGTCAAGAACTTTAAGGGGTATAGAACTTATTTTTTGATGGGTCAAGATCGAAAAATGTGAGTGGGGTAGGTGCTATGATTGTCTTCCCTTCCAAGAAAACATATTATTATGCTCTAAGGTTTAAGTTTAGCTTCAATTCTAATACTATAGAATATGAGACCCTCATTTATGGGCTACAATGGGCAAGGAAGAGAGGCACCAAGATTTTGTAAGACAAAGGGGACAATGAGATAGTGGTGTAGCAGGTAATAGGCCTAAATGTAGTAAAAAATCCACTCTTTAAGGCCTACAAACATAGGGTTTATGATCTCTTATAGGAATTTAAAGCCTTTGACATTCACTCTATACCTAGGGATGCCAATCAACATGTAGACCAATTAGCTACTATTGGGGCACACTATGACATAGTTTAAGGGGTCAAGGACATCAAAGAGAAATCCCAAATCAAAGTGGTGTGCAATCCCTTAGTCCTTGATAATGAGGTGAGTTGGAAAGTTTTTTAAAGTGATAGATAAATTTATTGCTCTTACAACATGATGCATAATTATAATAAAAAAATCAAGGCAAGATGTAACATCAATATGGAGATCAAATTATCCAACTAAGGACAAGTAAGTTGATTAAAGGCTTAGTAACATTGGAAATTATATTCAATGAGGATGACCAGTTGAGGAAGGACAAGGTAAACATCTTCAAGGACAAGTTACTCAAGTTAGGGAAGGTGAACACCAATGAAGAAAAAAACAAACTTCATATCATTATGTAAATAATATGTAGATGTATTTTCATGGGAATACCATGACTTGAAGGGGTTTGACCCTAGGTTGGCCAAACATTATATATAATTAGAGGATAATGCCAAACATGTAATGCAAAAGCAAAGGTTGTTCAACCCCAAAATTGAGATTCTTATGAGGAAGGAGTTGATAAAACTTTTTGAATCCAATATTATATTTCCCATAAAACATTCTTTAGGGGTGGAAAATCTTGTTCATGTGAGGAAGAAGAATTGGGAGATAAATTTGTGTGGACTTTATAGATCATAAAAATGTGTTACTAAGAGATTAATACCCTCTACCATTAATTGATCATATTATTCAAAGAGTTACATGTCCACAAAGGTTCTATTTGATTGATGGATACTCTGGATATAATCAAATATTAGTGAGAGAGGAAGATAAACACAAATCTACCTTCACAACCAAGTGGGGAACTTATGCATACACATAAATGCCCTTTGGACTATCCAATGTAGGGGATACCTTCCAAAGGACAATGGATGTGGACTTCTAAGGGATCATAAATGAGATGGTGCTCGTCTACCTTGATGACATAATTATATTTTTAGAGGATCCTAAGGAACACTTAACACATTTGAGGTTGGTGTTTGATAGGTGTAGGTAGTTTGGGGTCTCCTTGAACCCCCAAAATTACATATTTGTAGTCCATGAGGGAAGACTTATAGGACATGTTGTATCAAAGTTTGGCCTCTCTATTTACCTTGAGAGGATTCAATAAATTATTTATTTGTAACTACTAAAACACAATAAGGGCTTGCAAAGTTTCTTGGGCAAGCTCAACTTCATCAGAAGATTCATTCCTAGGTTTGTAGAATTAGCGAGGCCACTAACTCACATGATTAAGAAACATAAGTAGTTTTCATGGTGAAAAAAAGGTAAAATAAGTTTTGAGTCCATTAATAAAGACATTTCCCAAGCTCCCACCCTACTCAATCCTAATTTTACCAAAGATTTCTTCATGTATGCCTTCTCCACAAGTGATAATATATTTTTTATGCTCATGCAACAAAATAGGTAAGGACTAGAATAACCAATTACCTTCTTCAATAAATATTTAGATGGGTATGAGGAGAGATATACATTTGTTGAAAATCATGTTCTTTTTGTCATGAGAGGCATAAATAAGTTTAGACCCATGGTGTCTACAATAGGTTTTTTTTGTGATAGTAGTTCACCCTAGTATAAAGGATTTCATACTCAATAGGGACTTGAGTGAGAAGAGGGCTTGTTGGGTGAGTAAGTGCATGGAGTATGACATAACGGTAATGGTTACTAAATTTTCATAGGTAGAGGACATTTTGAGAACCTTGAAACAGATACTAAAGAGGATAAAGAGGTAGTTTTGTCAATCTAAGACAACCAACAAGCAACTGTAACCATGACTCACTCCAACTGGGCCCAAGACATAGTAAAGTTCCTCCAAATGGGAGAATGTACTTTGGGCTTAGATAGGACAATGAGGAGGAAATTTATGATATATTCCATCCCCTACATCTTTTTGGATGGATTACTCTTCAAGAAGGACATTGGTGGTATGCTTCTAAGATGTGTGGAGACTAGTCAAGTAGAAAAACATTTAGAGTAGTTTCATGATGGGATTGTAGGTGGGAAATTTTAATCCAATAAAAAAAAATACAAGGTCATAAGAGTAGGCTATTTTTGGCCCAATTTATTCAAGGAATCACATTCTTGGGTTAGGAGGTGTCCCAAATGTGCCATATTTATCAACAAGAAAAGACTAACTACCTTACCTCTAAAACCCATTAAAGTTGAGTAACCCTTCATGCAATGGGGCTTAGAATTCATAGGTATGATTAATATATAATATATTTCTAAGAATAGGTGGGTTTTTATATATACTAACTACTTTATTATGTGGGTGGAGGTAGATGCACTCAAAGAAGCGAATGAGAACTCAATTTCAAAATTCTACGATAACCTTGTGATTAGGTTTGGAGTCCCCTCCACCATTATATCTAAAAATGCCTTGGAATTAAATAGATTAAAAGTGTATGAATGGGCCCTTAATAATGAAATATACATAAATTATTCATTTAACTACTATCCAAAAGGTAATCATCTAGCATAGTCCACCAATAAAAACTTGATTAGGATCATAAAAAAGATAATGGAAGATAGTCAAAGAGAGTGGCACACCAAGTTAAAAAATGCTTTGTGGGAAGATATAATTACTCCTAATAATTATAATAGTCACTCTCCTTATCTACTTGTTTACGTTAGAGAATAAAAACTTCCCATCTCACTTGAACTGCCAGCCTTGGAGCTTGCACACCATCTTAAGCTCATGGATGATGATGAAATGAAAGTGAGGATGAATGAGTTAAGGGAGTTGGAAGAGATAAGGGATAGTTATATGAATTATATATGGTCCAACCAAGATTAAGTAAAATATCATTTGGTAATATATCCTCATCCAAGACCTTTTAATAAGGTGCAATTGTGCTTAAGTGGGATGAGGACCATGCAAAGCCAGGCAAACATTCAAAATTTGATAGTCTCTAGAGTGGGCCATACATCATTACCAGTTGTAAAGAAAAAAATGATTTATAATTGTCCATATTGAGTGGTGAGGAACTCCCTATCCATATCAATGGGATGTTTCTCAAGTACTATTATTAGAAACACTAAGTCCTCTTGTACATAGTAGCTAGTTTCTTTCCTTTAAGTGCTAATGTACATGGCTAGTAGTTGTTAGTTGTTCTAGTTGTTTACTTCTATGTGTCTTTTTTATTTTACTATCTCTTTTTTTGTGTATTGTTTTGTTTATTTGGTTCTTAATGTCTAAAATATATTAGGCAAAGTCATGGTGTAGTCAAGGGGTTCTATCTAGCCATGAATGGTAAGCCAAGATATTTTGAGTTCTCTTAACCAGTAGGCAGGTCAAACCAACTTAGTCACTATAAATGTTGACCACTTTATGCCCTTAGGCCTACAAAGATGTCAACATAATACATATGAACCATAGTCACCATAATTCCTCATAGTTTTCAAATCACTTAGTGAATTAGGATGGTCTACAAGCAAGACCACTAGCTGTCATTTCAAATGTAACATATCCATTGTATTGTCATATCATGAAACACATGGTGATTGTCCTCACTCCTTGTATCAGATTGTGTTAAATGTACTTATAGTGTTTGATAATGTGTGAAGGTCCATAATAGGTTTTTAAGTGGCCTTAACAATCTAAAAGTGCCATGGTGGAGATGATTTAATGATGCAACTAATGAGTCATCATGAAATCTTTTGGTATATGCAAGATATGTAAGGTATGGTTTAATTATAAGATTTTAATAATGTTTTGAATGTGTATGAGGGAATAATTGAAGTCATTATTAGGTCCTATGGTATTTTCATATGTATTGAAATGATATGTACTTTAAATCCCTTCTTGAAGTCATATATATGGTCTAAAAGGAAAATATTTAACCTTAAATGTGCAACACTTGACCTTAAAAGGCCACTACACTACCATCCACATATTCAAGAGCCTTAATTAAATCCATTAGGCTATATCTTAAAGCATTTCATGCACTAATGACCCCTTTTCCATAAAATTTAACACTAAATTCCCACAAAATGGGCCCCATATGTGCCAAAACATACCTCTTCAACTCCTCAATTCATACCATGAGCTTTCATACATCACCTGACTCCTATTTTACATCCTCATACCTAAGAATAATGTCTTATGGTCTTAAACATGATAAAACATAGGGAATTTGTAGGTTTCAAGAGTTTTCTAAGTGGTATAGATATATATAGTATGGACTAGCTCGCATGGAGTTAGGGGCTTGCAAGGGGAGTTTACTATTGGCATGTGTGGAAGAAATAATAGTGTTTTAGTGATTGAGGAGCCTAATAAAATTCATCTTACCCATTGAGATCATTGGCAAGATTAATTATCACTTCATGTTTGTACTCAGTCTTTATAGAGGAGAGAGAAAGAGGGTCCAAGCCCTTGACCAGGGAAAATAAACTTGGTCACCTTCTAATCATGGTATTTCAATGTAGGCTTAGTCCCTTGAGCTTTATAAACTTTCATTAAGAAGTTAGGTGGTCTGGTTACCACCCTCATCTCCATAGGGTAAAAGAATGAGGATGATTTTTTTGAATTTCTAGTCTGTTTGATCAAAATGATGATTTTTATTGGTTCTTCAAGTCCTACAGAGAATTTTCATGGAATCCTCAACATTTAGCTCACACATGTGGGAATATAGAGATAAGAATCATCCTAGCTACCAATATCTACAGTCTACATGCAAGGTTGCAATGATGAGAATGATTATTTAGTGTATACACTTGAAGGTCAATAATATTAAAGGTTCAATAAAGTGTCTTGAAGTGATTCATGCCATTTTGGTTTAGTATTTGGGTATTCATATAAAAATATAACTCTTATCATGGTGTTCTAATTGAATACTGCCTACATGTCCGAGTCTCATTGCATAAGAAGGTAGTATATTGTATAATGGTGGCCCGAGGGTTCTCAAAACATAGTGTAAACAAAACATGGAGTGTTATAGTCATACCAAGGGGTCCATGTATTAAGGTTTTCAAACTTCACCATAGCACCCATAGGTATAAAAACCACCAATCTATCCTCAAATATATTCATAATTTTTTTAATCAAAAGTTAAGGTTAATTAGCAAAGGTTAAAGTACTTTGAAAAGTCTTAGGTGTCATTTTCTCACTATGTGTGCCTCATTGGTGGCCTCAAAGAGTTATATTATATTGAGTATATGCATAAAGGTGTCTAAATCCCCTATATATTTTCTTGGGTGTGTGATAACAATCCATTTCAAGCCACAAAAGAACTTCTACCATTTGATAACCCTTACACTATCATTCCACCTCTGTTGTAAGCCCTGCACTCCATTTTGAAACTCCATATAATGCTAATATCATCACCCACAAGACATCCACCCCTACCCAAGTCTAAGACATGGGATAAAGGCATAAATAATAATTAGGGTTATTAATAACCATCAGGTCATGAGGAATGAGCCATGTAACTATATACCCTATTAAAGGAGAAAATAATCACCTATAGGAAATCACATGGACCCACCTTGGTAAAGCCCTCCAAATTCACTATATACATATGATCCCTGAGCTTAGGAAGTGAATATGAATAGGTAGGTTAATATATCAATGAGGTGAATGGGAATGTGAAAAATTCATAGAGGTCTCAAGTAGCTAAAAAACACTCTCCTCACTCAGAGGCTTGTTCCATAGACTCCTTGTCAGCCAACATACATCATTCATACAATACTCACAATAATATTTATGGTTTGTACCATTATCCTAAGCATGAGAAAATATCTACACATAAATGGATAAGGTTAAAACTAAAAGGAAAATTAAATCATGGTGGTAACCTCACCAAAGGTAGAGGAACCTATAGGAATGCATTTTGGGCTATGTAAAGCTCACATAGTTAGTCATGATTGTCTATGATGTGAAGGTGTCAGACTAATGAGAATTAAAATGTCTATAATATGTAAGAGGAGAGTTTTTTATAGGATAAATACAAATTAAAAACCTCAATTCCCTACTTGATAGTGATCTTGAGTAAGGAAATTATCTAATCAAGGTTGCAAACTAAGCACACACAAGGCTATTTATGATTGTGTATGCAGATGTGTTGGTAGGGTTAGAGGACATGAGCCTTAAGGATATGATAAAAATTTAAAAGTGATGTTTTGAATCTGATAACACTCTTATAATAGCTAAAATAAGTTGCTTTGAGAACCAACATTAGCTAGTACAATCTTATGCACTAAACATTGTTGATCAAGGTAGTCTACAACAAGGAGAATGGTTGACAAGAGGTCCAAGTAGATGATAACATAAGAATGAGGTAGAGGTTGGATTGAAGGAGGTGTTTTGGAACATGAGATCTATGGATGCATCCATAGGAGAGCTAAGAGTTTCAACACCTAGTCTAACACTATAAGACCTAAAGCCTCAACTAGGTCTCAAGACCCTACCTCCACCTCATAAAAAATCCAAACCTACAAGAAAATTCAATGAAATGTGATATATGTGGGAGGATGTTTAAAAAATTTGATAACACATTTGTGGTATGGTAGTGTAATTAATTAGCTCATAATAGTTTTATCCCTTCCCTAAGCTCTATTTTTTTGAATAAGCATGCCAAATCACACCTCAAGCACTAATACCCTTCATCACAAAGGGACCTAGCTCTAGGATCTTAAGGAGACTTAAGCATACCTATGGAATCAAAATCCATAAAATAATGAAAGAGATTGGGGGGCCCAATTTTATGAACAAACACTAAGAAGTTAACCTACTCGAAGTACTTATTAGAAAGCTCGAGGCACACCTTCCACCACTCCTATCTCCACATACTCTTTGCATGGGATCCTAGGATATTTAGGAGAGATGAAAGGGTCAAAGGGATAAAGTTTCATGAAAATAGGTTTAGGTTTGGAGGTATGTACTGTATGAATCATTGTTAAGATGGTGGACCTCTAAAACCCTTATTAAACCTTAGATGGTACTTGATGACAAAATTATGTCACCTAATGCATTAAAATGGAGTAGTTTAGCTATAAATTGGTCCTAAAGGTCTCCTCAAGTATTTTGAGCACCCAAATGACCTATTGATTGACATGTGTAGGAGTTAAGTTATACGGATCAGGCTTGAGAAAGGTAGTTTAAGCCTATAAATGAAGAATTGGGATGGATTTGCATGTACTAAGGGTTCCTAAAGTAAGAGAGGGTCTAAAAGTTCCTAAATTACCTCATAATGGCTACCTATAAGAACCTTTATAACTAGTTACCCTTGCAGACATACCTGGGTGTCTAAGTGAGAGACACTATTACATAAAATATAAGGTGAATGGCTTGTTGATGATAATATAGTTACTTTAAGGAATCTTAGGTATTATTTTCATGATTATAATAGTGGATAGGTGCCTCAAAAATCTAGGTTAAGGCCAAAACTCAAAAACCCTATAGTTAGACATGTTGGTCTAACACCTCTATTAAATAATGCCACTTAAAAGTCATAGTAGAGGATAAAAATAGTATTAAAAGACAACTAAAAAATTCATAAGAGTGATAATTAGGTTGTTTTAGAGGTGTATATCACTTTGATTTGTAGAATATAAACCATAGTTGGTCATTCTAACCTAGAATTATCCCAAGACTGCTCAAAATGCATGATTCTCACCTGAGAGGAAACTTCACATACTCAAAACTATACTAAAATTATACATGGGAGGTTGAAAAATTTAGGAGAGGTGAGGGGATTTGTCTAAAATATTTCAATGGAATTGGTTTAGAGGTTTAGGCCCTAACCTCTATGAACCATTATTAAGAGTCCTAGGCACTCTTAAACCTCCCTAAAATCCTAATAAGGACCTGACTAGAAAGACTTAAGAAAAAAAGTATCTAAATTCATTGGAAACACTTGAAAAACACCTAAGTCATGTTTTAAACTCAGAGAAGGCCATGCTTAAGGTACTTATCTATAGGGAAAATGTATGAACACCTTCATAAAATACAAGTTTTTAAGGGTTTTAATCAGTAAATGAAGTGAAAAATTTGATCATAGGTTCACAATCATTAGAAATGTTGGTTTTAGGATTGTTTAACCTCATCAAATAATGAAGTTTTCACTTACCTAACTATAAATGCCTTTGCCAACCTTCACTAATTAGACAGTCTATATAAGCTAGTCAAGATGGTCTAATCATGTAAGAAGGGTAAGTTTAAAATTGTGAGATGTTTGGAGGATACAAGTTATGATGTATAAGTTTGGGTTAGGTATGATTCAAGCCTAATTAGATACTTTGAAGATCTGTTTCAATTCTCACAACCATTCAAATAGTGAAAGGACAAGAAATTGGGATACTAGCCCATAAAGCCTACTTAACCAATAATATGAAAGTGCTAATAGATGTAGAAGGCAATAATGGAGTTAATGAGACACCTTGGGAAATATTTAAATACCCTTTGAAGTAAGTAAGCCCATATTAATGGTCATTATGAAGTATTTTGAGAGGTTTCTTCATCAAAGCCAATGTGCATTTATGGGCAACCACTTAATGCCTCATAGAAAAGGCCCAATTAAACCTCTTTCAATGTTGGTAGTTAATGAATGGAGAGGAAATTAGGTAAATTTGGCATGCATGGATTATTTATGGGTTAAAATTTATTAAAATTAGACATCAATGCTCCAAATATCTGATTCAAGGCACCTATCCACTCAAGTAGTTTATAGGAGAGTGAGAAAGACTATTATAACTACTACATGATCATTATGGACTCTTCATGACCACATCTACACCAAAATTCATTTCTATATATTATACATGAGTCTATATATTTAGGTATTGAGCCCTTTGTTTTCATCCCTTAGCTAGGTGTACCAATGTTCTACTAAAATTGTACCTTGCACCTTGAATCAATAGAGAAAAGACTATTGTAGACTTATTCATTAGCATTAATGTGTGTTATTATTATTGATTTATATAAAATTTTGTAGTTAATATTATTTTTTAGGTCCTTTATTTCACCTAACATTATGTTGTCATCCTATACAAGTCATGTGAAGTGTTTATACGTGGTAGTTGTGTTGAAGAGTGAGTTGATTGATAGTATCTTATGTAGACCTTTATTATTTTGCCTTAAAGTTACACACCTTCCACCTAACCTCCATAGAAAATAATCATGTTTAGGAATATGCCAATAAGCCTAATTAGTTACTTATCTTCCATTAGATTCAAAAGTGTGTTTAAAGATTAGTTAAGAGAGGATAAGTGAAGATTGGTGCATCACCACCCCTAGTGTAGGTTTTCATTTTAAGTTCTCATCCTATCTCTTTTCACCCCAATATAAATAGAACCTAGAAGAAGGGTTTAATTTTATATATCAAGGGAGATATCCCCATAAGCTATAGGTTTGGTCTAACTATAGGTCACCAACAACCTTTAGGATAATTCCATGTTAGTCCAAGTTTGAAATAGAATTGAACTATCTCCTTCAAAGGGTGCAACTTGGGTTGCTAACAGTACATTCACAATCTATATGGTTATATTATCCTTTTGAGTTAAGGTAAATAACATTATATAATTCCCCTAACCTCAAAATGGGGGGCATATTAATGGGGGCATGCCATAAAAACATGACTTATATGATCAAGGAATTTGACAAAGAGAGGAGGTTAGATCAAGTGTTAGTCCATAAAACCATGAAATCAACACACTAACATAATAACATATCTAAGCCTAGATCTTATGGGGAGCTTAATTAACAAACAACAATTGGAAACCCAACTAAAATGCAAATAAAAATAATCTTTACCTTGAGAGCTCCAAATGATTTCCTTATTTGGATTGCTCAGATTATGCATAAGAAGTCTTCATCAATGACATATGACTAATATCATCTCTTCTATGCACCATTATTGAATTCTTGGCTTGATTGATATGGCTCAGCTCAATTTCAACATTATAATACTAGGCTTTTAGCTTCATGAATCTATTCATTCATGATAAATCTACTTTGATTGAGCTCCCTAAATGAATAGCTCTAGGCTTGATTTTATAGGATTTTAAATCCCTTAAAATGGGTTAGATCTAACCATGGTTGAGTTTATTAACTTTGGTTGAGTTTGGCATATTCCTAAAATATTCTTTTAGATATATTCATCAAGTGACAACTCATAAAGGTAACGAGTGTGTTCTAGAATGTTTTAAGATGCTTTTGAATTTATTTTTTTAGTGATTGATTTATTATCTCATGGGTGAACTCAATTAGGATATGAAATTGATTTAACTTACTAATTGATTTTGATTAAGGTGTGCAAGTTAATTAATTATTTTTAGGAATTTGGTCATTTATTTGATTTTGATTAATGCAATGTGTGTATTTGCCTTGTTTAATTAATTTAATAGGCCAAATTGATTTAATACAAGGTTATAAATCCAAATTCAAGACTAATATAAATTCTTGGGCTAGATATTCAATGATTGGCAAGAATTGGTCTAAATTTAGATATGAAGCCATTCGTGGCAAAATTTACATGTCTATACTTTGCCCCTATTTAGGAATATGTTGTAAGATGTAAGCATAGGAACATATTTTCAAAGAATAAAATAGTTCTTTATGCTTACGACTACAATAGTAATGATTGAGCTATAGTTACCCCCTCGAGGGAGTAGTTGGCAAGTGGGTTGGTAAATGGTCCCTAAAAAAAAAGTATCAAAATAAGAGGGACTAAAAAAATGAATATGATGGGGTGACAACACAATGATTTAACTAAATTTGAGAAAAATCACTAAGAAATGCAAGTGGGATGGTATACAATGGTTTGCCCAAAGGTAGTTATAAGAATTGTACCCCGATAGTGGCAATGTGGTATGATAACACAATGTTTTGCCCCAATAGGGAATATGATCATTGAGAAGATGGAGCTGCCCCAGTTAGGATAGACAAACAAGAAAGGAAAATTGGTGATAACATAATGATTTTCCATAGCAGATGATATAATCATTGAGAATGCATGTGGGATGGTGTATAGTGTTGATGAAACATACTTTGATAATGAAAAACATGATTAATGGTTGATGATTGTTAAGTTGATACAAAGGATAAAGATGAATTAGAACAACTTGATAGTAGGGAGATGCTCATCCAAAATAAAAAAGGTTTAAATTATTTTTTTACTTAATTATTCTATTTAGGATATGATTAGGTATTGGATTGGGATTGTTGCTAATGTTAGTGTCAAGGATATGGTGATTCTACATTGATGTTGTATATCTCTTAAAGCTAATTTTTGCTATAGAATTTGATGGTAGGCCTCATGATAGAAATCCATGGGGGCTTGGCCAAAATATGTATAAGGACTAACTCTCGATATACAATACTTAATGGAAAATAATTGCACCAATGATACAAACCATGACTAAAATGTAGATGTTTGAATATGGATAGATTCAAGAATAATGTGCAACAAATCATCTAATGGACACACATAGATTGAATTAAGGCCACAGTGCTGAAAGCAAACAAATAAACATATACATAAACAAACAAAATAGACAAAGAAAGAAATAAACAAGACAAATAAAGAAACAAATATGTGTTAGTCCTTATGCTATCATAAACAACATGAAGAACATTGTCCTTAGAAACTAGGCAAATTCTGAACAAAAAAACAAGATGGTGGATAGAAGAAAAAGAATGGGGTGGTCGAGTTGTCTCCATATGCACTAGGCAAGTGGAAGCTGCCTACATAGTTCCATGGATATGATGATCCAATGAAAATTCAAGCCAAATGTAGTTCTCCCAAGAAATATGAAGAAAATGATGATTGATAAAAGACATGATGGATGTGATAAAAGAAAAGGGAGGAACTCATAAAATGGTGATAGCATAGGATAAAAGGCCAAAAATGATGGGGAAACTAAGGAACAAGTGGTTTGTTTGTGACTTAGTAAGGGTTCCCAAAGTCATTAAGGCAAAGAAATGGTTAATGTTTTTAGTTTTTCTAAATGATTTTCAAATGTTTTTGGAATTTTTGAATCATCTCAACTCAATCGAGAAGGATGAGACACTAAAATGGTCTAAGCTCACAAAATGGCAAGAGCATTATAACTTGAAATGATGCTTACAAAATGGTGAGAGTGTGAGAACTTATAATGATGCTCATAAAATGGTGAGAGTGTGTCTAAAGTTACTCATAAAATAGTGAAAGCATTATAACTTGAAATGATACTTGTAAAATGGTGAGAGCATAGCTAAAGTTATTCACAAAATGGTGAGAGAGTTATAACTTGAAATGATGCTCACAAAATGGTGAGAGTATCATAAATCAAAATGATGCTCACAAAATGATGAGACCATGGATGAAGGGGGACTGAACTAACCTTAACATGAATTAAACATGACCCACATAGTCCTAAAATGGTTTTAGTTCACAATAGTTTACCTCATAGTGGAGGAATATGACTAGTGTAGTAGCCAATTCAAATAAAATAGGCACAGTTGGTATGATGGCATAGTACAACATACGAATGAATAGGTGATATGTTAAGGCAAAATAAACAAATGTTACCCCTAGTTTGACCATAGGTAGTTATAAATAGGATACAACTGATAGATCAATGATACCAATTTTCCCCAGTAGGTGATATAATTAGTATCAAGATTGGTGAACATTGGTTTATGCTAGTAGGTGATATAATCAGGCTCACATAAACAAACTTGATAAGGGAATAAGAAACAAAGGATGCAACTGCCAAAACTTTTTTCATACTACTCCAAAATACTACCTCTATCTGAAATGATTGAAATAACTATTGAAATTGATCTAATTCTATATGATAAAAAAGTGAAACTAATGGATGAACCAAGGTCAAATAGGCTAGGTTGATAGGATTCAAAGCATGTTTGGTCGAGTAGGAATGGAATGGTTGGACAGTCTAGTATTGATTTCAAGATAATGATTGGTTTGGTTTATTGGATAAAATGCTAAGAGGGTTGCCCCTAAGTGATAAGGCAAATGGTTAGGATATGTGATAATAGAAAAAAGATACGTGATAATGGTAAGTAGATTGATAACTTGATATGATATGGTACATGTTTGGTTTTAGCTTGGGTATGATAAATGATTTTGTTGTTCCTATTAAAGTGGAGATGCATGTCCTACTCAATAAATGTTACAACTAAAATAGTTAATCATGTAAATTACTAGCCCATACCTCATTTGAATAGTTGATCTATCAAGAATTGGTTATAGATTTAGATGCCAAGAATGTTGTTATGATCTTCATCAGTTGTTGATTCTAATTTCTTCAAGTGTTGAGACAAGATATCCTCATACCCTTTACAAAGAAAAGTATGACCATGGATGGAAAATATGGATAAATTTTGGTTAATAGGTTTGTTTTAAAAATGTAATGATGGATGGTGGATGGAAAACAAATGAAGATCAAGATTTTTAGCACACACAATGTTGCTAATTCTAGATTCAACATAACTTTAGATGTGGTAGGGCTAAAGACTTCTAAGTTTTTTCTTTATAAGACCACTAGATTCTTTTATTATTTAGGCCTGAGAGTAGCTTTTATCCGATTAGGTTGTATATTAGAAACTATTTTGATTTTTTATTTGATAATATCATCATTAAACAGTGAAGAAATTTTGTGCTTAGCTATTCGTGCCTTGAAGAGGTTTCTACCAATGAATTTGTCTTGATTGTCCCATAGCACCTTCAAGAAGGTTTCACTAAGTAACATGGAATTTTTAATTTGATTTTTCCCTAGTACCTCCGAAAAGGTTTCACTAGAAGATGATAAGTTTTGACTTTGATTTCCACTTAACACCTTTGAAAATGTTTCACTAAGAGAGTTGTTTTGCTGTATGATTATGGTCTTGGCCTCACTTTTCTTCATCTAATATGTCAACATGGATGCAATTCAATAAGGTATGATTTTTTTGGTCCCAATCGACACTTGTCAGAGATGGAATGTCAATGACATGGCTATGTTGGTTGGTGGTAATGGCATGTGGAATAGTAATGGAATGGAGGTTGGTAGCACAATTTTGGTAGAAGATACTAGGATAAATTATGTCAATGTTGAAGTAATCATCCTAAAAAACTATGAAAGGATAAAAAATGTATTCAAATTGGTTTGCAAGGCATATGTAACCAATATTGTAACACTCAAATTTATTCTTCTTCTAAATATAATTCTAACTCAAGGGAATTTGAATCTGATATTGAGATTGATGTCAATTTTGATGCTAAATCTAACATTAGTTCAAGAATAGATCCTAACTCTACATCTGATGGGTAATCTATTTCAGTGATGTCTTGTTGAATGTTTTGTATTGGACAAGTAATGACTTGTGATGGCATAACAACTCCATAAAGACTATTTTCTCATAGTGAGACTCCTTTAAGATGGGGACAAGGTCAAGAGATAACTTCTTAGAGACTAGATTGTCAATAAGAGGCTCTTGAAAAATAGGCATATGATCAAAGTAATGATTTTCCTAAAGGTAGTTATAATCATTAAGAAGTGACTCAATAAACACTGGCTCATCAGAGTGAGACTCCTCACAACTATTATAGGATCAATAGGTGATTCATCATAGGTTAACTTATTACAAGTGGTTGGTTCAATAAAAACATCTTGGATTGGTTAGTTTTCTTGGATTTAGTTTCCAATGAGTTGGAAAATACCATATTTGAACATAGCTTGGTCTTTTAATGATTGGATTGGTTGAGGGATTGATTAAACTTATTGAGGTTTTGGTTGGATTGGTTGGGGTTTTGGTTATATTGGTTGGGGTTTAAGCTGAATGATGGGTTGAGACTGAATGATTGGATGAGGTTTAGGTTGAATGATTGGTTGGGATCATAATTAGATTGGTTTATATTTGGGTTAGATTAGTTTGGGTTTTGGTTAGATTGGTTGGGATTTAAGTTGAATGATGGGTTGAGGCTAAATTATTAGATGAGGTTTAGGCTAAATGATTGGTTGGGATCATAATTGGATTGGTTTATATTTGGGTTGTATTGGTTGGGGTTTTGGTTGGATTGGTTGGGGTTCAGGCTAAATGATGGGCAGAGGCTAAATGATTGAATGAGGTTTAGGCTTAATGAGTGGTTAGGATCATAATTGGATTGGTTGATATTTATGTTGGATTGGTTGGGGTTTTCTAAAGTAGGGAATGATAGTCACTAGATGAAGAATGGATGGTGGTTGGATAATGGGTAGGCATTGTGGAACTTGATTGCTCACACAAGCCAAAAGATGATGTCCTAGGATATAAATGGTAGGGCATCAAGGAACTTGATTTCTCACATAAGCCAAAGCATATAAGTCCTCCTCATAAACTATATCATGCCAACTAGGGTCTTGAGTTGGATTGTAAGCCAGTGTTTGAATTTGTTCCCTATATTGATTATTATAAGGAGGGTATGGATTCATCTATGAAGTAATATTGTCATTGTAGAGGTCTGTACCCAATTACACCTTACCAACCATATCATTCTAGTTGAGGTATTGACTTTGGTCCTCAATTTGATTTGTGCAAGGTGGATAAAATTTTATCTCACAAACCATATTATCATCAAAGGGGTCTTGAATAAAGCCATAAAAATCAAAAACATTTTGTGTGGCCATTCTATCATAGTTTGGATTTTATGTTACTCCACCATAAGTATAGCTAGACATATATGCATTATTAAATAAATCTCTAAAAATAAAAAATGCTGAGTTTTGCAAACTCTAAAAAACTGTCTAAAGGATTCAAACTTGATCTAGCTTGGTCAAAAGGGTGGAGATGTATCACCAAACAGTGATTTGAACATGGAGCTATATCTTCAAAAAAATTTTCTCCTAAAACTTGGCATAAAATAGTTTAACATCAAATGTCATACACATACAAGGTCAATCATTTGGATAAAATCAACATGTCAAAATCTAGGTCAAAGTGTTCCAAACAAAGTCTAAACTAGGAAAAGGGAAAATTTGAGTGGTTAGGGCTTTCATCCAAATGTGGAGTCAAAATATAGGTTCAAATAAATATGATCTACTCAAAATTTTGGCTAAATGGCATCAAAAGCTAGACTTTGAAATAAAGGTTGATGTGATTTAATTTAATCCAACAAGGTTGGAACAACTTTGACATAGATCTAACATAGAATCAAACATAAACATGATCAGTTGGTATAAGCCATAAGGCAAAAGGCACCTAGAGAAAAGACTATGTTTCCCAAATAAAGGCACACACAATGATGAGGATAACCTAAGTTACTGATAGTTTTCAAATTTGGGCAATTGAGTAACCTAAGTTACACAACTCAAAAGAAAAATATCGATGTATCGACCCTTGCAAAGTGAGGTCTAAACAAAAATCAATTAATATTTGAATTAAAACTTGGAAAAGTTAATTGTAAACTCAATGGTTGAAAGCTATGATTGGACTAAACAAGGTAGACAAGATTGGACAACATGATGGTGCATGAACAAGGTCCAAATGACATACATGACATGGTTTGGTTGGTTTGAAATAATAGTTTTCAATACAAGGTCAAATAAGTCTTGAAATAAATTGAGCAACATAATAGTGTAAGCATGCTCTAAAAATGTGATCAATATTTTATTTCAAAGACTCCAAGGCACAAATTTGATAATGATTTGGGTAACATAATGGTATCCATCTCAAATAAGTAACACACACATAAACATGTTTATAAAAAATTTCAAGGCACAAGTGTGGTGTAAAATGGCCAGCATAACACCTCTTTAGACAAAAGAGTGATGTATAAACAAACTGATCTTGACATAGTTTATAAACAACACACTAGTTTTAGTCTCAAAACACCAAGCGAAAAAATTGACAAAATACAAGTAAATCATCTAAATTCTTACCAAAGGTATGAAAAAGTGGGGTTGACTAAAACTAATTGTTTTACGAATGTTATATATGGATCAATTAAAAAATGAATTTCAAGACAAATAATGCAAAATAATCACACTTTGATTGGGTGTCTACAACACTTAGCTTGTTGCAAAAAATTTTTTACCCTTTTTGAAACCATTACATCCATCACTTGCTTAGTGTAGTGCAATGTCCAATGTGCATATACATCTTAGTGCTTAACCCCAACACTAAAAGGTGGTTTAACCACTCAAACCTTTGATCCTAGTGGGGGTGATGAAGTTAATGTTAGGAGATAAAACCCTAGGTCAAAGCTTCCCTATAGAACTTGTGGGAGGTAATGAAGTCACCCTCACAAGCCAAGATGTAATGAAATAAATGACACAATAAAAAGACTTTATGGTCACTTCAAGATCACCCAATACTATTATGAGTTTTTGGGGAGGGATTTAAACAAAATTATTTCCATGCTTTGGACTAGGCTCAAAGTGTGATAAGATGATGCTTTTGATCCCAAAATTTCCCTAAAGGGGACATATGGGAGAGCATACACTCACATATCTTTTTGATAAAACACACAATCAACAAGTAAATTTACAAATAATTGAAGTGAAGTTAATTTCATTACACCAAATTGAAAGTGTTTGATTAGATTCATTACTATCCCCTTGGCTTTAAGAAGTGTAAATATAAATAATTTCAAACCACCCAAAAAGAAGTTGGTGCTTTTGATCCCAAAAGTTCCCTAAAGAGTATGGATGGGAGAGCATACATGCACAAATCTATATATCAAAAAAGGGATTAGACTAAATAAATAATTAAAAAAACTTGCAAAAAATTTGAAGTGTATTCAATTTTATAGTACTAAATGAAATGTGTGGTGTTCTTTTAGCCCTTTGGCATTAAGTTGTGAACTTTGAAAGAAATCATAAAAACTTAACCAATAAAACACCCTAAAAAGTTTATTTAAACACCAAAATGAAGGATTGATAGTTATTTTTATACATCTAAATGAAGTGTGAAAAGACTAATTTATATTGAAATGGTTTTCTTCCAATAGGTCATGCAAAGAAAAGGTCATAACTTCATTTAGCCTTGAAGCTTATTTATCAAATGAGACAAGCAACTTTGAAGGGTAAAATATGTCGACCTGAAGGCAAAACCCAAAAAAACAAACATGTTACATTGGAAAAAGGTTATAAAAAATCTCAATAAATTTCAAAAAAATAAATAAACCTATGAAACTTGCAAACAACAAGTTAGAAGGTTAAAAACAAGAAAACCAAATACAAAAATCATAAAAACCTATAGTTATTAATTTAGCCATAAATTTTAAAATATATATTAATTTGTTACAGAATTTATATATATTATTTATAGGTATAGGATGCACCTATAATAAAATTTTTAGATTAAAATAGTGAATAATTTTTTTTTATTATCTTTGTACTAACCATTTTTATCAAAAAAATAATAAATAAAAAGTAACAGTCACTAAAAGAGTTATAACGTCTAAAATATAAAGAGATTGTTTTTGAAATTTTTAGTGAATATCAAAAACATATTTATATATACTCATAAAACAATTTAGAAAAAAGTATTAATTAAATAAAAAGTTATTAATTATTTATGGATCATTTTACTCTAGCAAAGCAAAAATAACAAAAAAAGAATTAAAACTATGAATACAAATAAATTTGTGGGTTGCGCACTCATGAAGATAGTCCCATCAAGTGTGCCATTTGTGATAATAGGAATTTGATAAAGAAATGAGGTTAGATCAAGTGTTAGTCCATAAAACCATGAAATAAACATATTAACATACTAACATCTCTAAGCTTAGATCTTAGGGGGAGCTTAATGAACAAACAACAATTGGAAACCCAACTAAAATGCAAAGAACCACAATCTTTACCTTCATTGAGAGATCCAAATGATTTATTCATTTGGATTTATTGGATTATGAATAATAAGTCTTCATCAATGAAATATGACTAACATCATCTCTTCTATGCACCATTATTGAATGCTTGGATTTATTGATATGGCTTGGCTCAATTTTGACATTATAACACTAGGATTTTAGCTTCATGAATCTATTCCTATATTATAACTCTACTTTGATTGAGATCCTTAAATGAATAGCTATAATATTACTTTTATAGGTTTTTAAATCCCTTAGAATTGGTTAAATCTAATCATGGTTGAGTTTATTAACTTTTGTTGAGTTTGACATATTCTTAGAATATTTTTTTAGATATTTTCATCAGGTGACAACTCACAAAGGTAATGAGTGTGTTCTAAAATGTTCTAAGATGCTCTTTAGTTTTCTTTTTAGTAATTGATTTAATTGATTTATTAGCTTATGGGTGAACTCAATTAGGATTTGAAATTGATTTAACTTGCTAATTAATTTTTGATTATGGTGTGCAAGTTAATTAATTATTTTTAGGAATTTGGTCATTTGTTTGATTTTGATTAATTCAACGTGTGTATTTGTCTTATTTAATTGATTTAATAGGCCAAATTGATTTAATTCAAGGTTATAAAGCCAAATTCAAGACTAATATAAATTCTTGGGTTAAGTATTCAATGATTGGAAATAATTGGTCTAAATTTAGATATGAAGCCATTGGTGGTCAAATTTACATGTCTACAACTTCTACATTTCTTTACAGATTCAGATTATAGTGGGGGCATGTTTTGGAAACATGTTATTCCCACATACTTAACATTCAACATATTTAGATTATAATAGGGGCATGTTTTGGAAATGTATTCCAAATTAGATATTACACTAGTTATAAGATTCATATTATAGTGGAGGCATGTGATGTAGAGGATAACAAGACAATATCTCACTTTTCCTTTGTTCTTGTTTTACTTCTTGAATAATAGTTCATTGATTCATTGTACACCCAATAGTTACTGGATTCAAATGTTTGGTTTAATTATTATAAACAAATTATCCATGAAATTTATATGCCATTATCATTCCTCATTCAAATCACAAAATTCTCAAAACATCAACTCACTTCTTTAAGAAATTTTGCTTACCTTGGCAGAGATGCTTGTAGCCTTTTTTTGGAGTATTCCTATTAGTATGAACATGGAAGAGATAATTTAAGGAATTTAATCCAATATTATATTACAATCTATCAAAATTTAACTCCCCATGAATTTTAAAGACCAAATTATATTCCTTGACCACTCTTTTATGTCCTTATAGGTCATTATTAGGCTTAACTAGGCCTTTTCTACCCCAAACTACACACAGGTGCCTATAAACATAAAAAATCATACCCATTGATATTAAAACCACCAAAATATATTTAATTAGATGTATAAATATTAGATATATTTTTTTAGAAAATTTCACCAGTGTAATTTCCTTAAAACTGCTTTTTCCTTTCAAAACCCTAGTTTAGGGTTGATAGTCACTATAGAACCCTGAGAGCACTTAATTTGAGGTTTCATGAACTAGAAATGGTTTATCTAAATTATGAATGTCCCTAAGTATTTTTTACAAAATTTTACACCTATTAAAATAATTTATTATTGATAAAAACTCTTATGTTCAACTCTTTTATAACTTGTTTTACTCCCCTGTGTGCATAGACACAGTTTGCAGGCTCTATGGGCTCTATCTTGAGGGTCTCAAGTCTCTAAAGAGGATTTAAAAACTCTATATAAGGTTTATATGTCTTAAAAAAATCCCATACATCTTATATAATCAAAACTCCCTCATCTTGATGCTTCTTTCATACACATTTTCTATACTCTGTTCTTGATTGTATTGTATGCACAGTTTCAACAAGGCTATATAGTTCTCAATGCAAATTGATGTGAAATTTAGCAACCAAAATACACTTACACACTCAAATAAAATAAAATTTACTTACCAAACTACATGAATTATTAATAACTCCATATTGTAATATCTTCTTTTAAAGATCAAATTCAACACAATCCTTCATCATATACACATACAAAAACACAAAGTTGTAGACCTATTTTTTTCAAAAATTGGTAATAATCATTAATATTTATTAGGAATAGAGCCTAAAAATTTAAATACATGATCATAACTAAATGATAAAACTAAAATTTACATGTTTTATACCTAACATAACTACCCTAACTACTTGCCAACTGTTACTTACAAGAGTGTTTGTTCCTTAACACAAACATCAAGGTTGATCTTCCATACAAGGTGAACTTTGGCCCATGTTATGATCCATGGTGTATTTATTAATTTTTACTAATCACTTGAAACTTTAAAAACTTCTTGAAAATTCTCCCAAAACATCCTTTCTATGCTAAATTATTTAAATTTTCAAATATGACAAAATGATGGGAAAATCTTAATTTGAAAATCTAGACTATCCTAACACATGTAAAAACTTGGAAAGCATTACAAGGTGTATGAAATGACTTATAATGCCCTTATAGTGACTCTAAACATAATTATTGAATCCTATTTAATTTATTAAATCAAAATTTCTTGACAACATAAAAAACTTGCCATCTATATAGGATGCTCCTACATCATACTTCTGGGGTGTGAAAGAAAATTTCCATAAAATTTTGTCAACTTTTCTTGGTATACTCAACATTCTTCTCTCTGGTTATCTCCATATATGCAATGGTACACCCTCCTATATCCCAAGGTCTATGAGTGACACATAAACCTCCTCATGTTATGACCAACTCCACTTTGCTTACTCCTTTGAGGTTGACTTCTTTTACTTTGATCTCTCAGCTAATCATATTCAACACCTGATTCTTTTCCTAAAACCATCCCACACATGAAACACACAAGTCAAAGAAAACAAACTCCTAGTTATCTTCTTAGAAACTAGTCTCTTGCTCATACATACTTAGCTTGTATATGTTTGTCTATGCTTATTATAAGATTAATGTTGTGTGTTTTCTCTTCTCTCTTACAAGTATCTCAACCTCTCCAACCTTTTTATCCATTTTTTTCTACTATTTACTCCCCACTTAATCATTGAATCCTCTTTCCATGGACAAATCCCTCAACATGCTTACCTTCTCAACAAAGCCTTCTATAAACTCCTTGTTTTGTATGAGAGATAAATGAGAGGACAAACTTATAATTTTTTTTTTAAAGTGATCATTGGACAACAACTCACCTTTCTGGTCTATCTATAATATCTCCTTATTTCTTGTCTTCAACTCCTTAGAATGCCCTTAAAATGTTGCACTCTCTTCTTTCTTTAGCTTGGCAATTTGTTCTACCATTTCTCCTTAGCACTTGCTGTCAACTATCATGTTTTTGTCTTCCTTGTTGTATCTAAATTCTTTAGGAAGGTACTCTTTTTCTCCAAACATCATGACACTACCTAGTGTCTCTCTCCATGTATTTTCCTTCAATGGTTTTATTGTGTGCTTTCAACCATCCTTCTCAATGGTATATATGTTATCTCGCCCATCATGCAAAGCTATCCTATCATAATACCATGGTATCCCAAGAATGATGTGATAAAATCAATGGGAATGAAATCATACAATATTCTATCCTTATATCCACCTATCTGCAAGTCTATATGACATTGTTCACTCATTAGGGCTTGGTGACTTTTTATAATCTAAGAGACATTGTATGGGATTGGATGCTTTCTTATTTCTAATCCTAGTTTAGACACCATCAATGAAGACACTATGTTATTTATATTACCATTTCCAACTATAACTCTGTATCACTTCCCTTTGCTCTTGCACATGCTCCTAAACAACATTTTCCTTTATGGTGGTTCTCTCTCCTCTTGGATGGTCTTCAAGAGAACTCTCTTCATCAACAAGCTTTACCATATTTTAAGGTCTTCCACATAGTTATAAAATGCATCTACACTCTCATTATCTTGATTTACCACTTGGTTTCTACTCTCACTCTAAGAGATACCACTTTGAACATCTTTTGGGCACTCATATGACCTATGCCCTGCAAACTTGTTGCACTTGAAGCACTTTCTTGTAAACTAACCATTACCTCTTCCTCTAACATATGACCTTCTACCTCTATTAACATAGCCACTTTTCTTTTATGTACTTAAACTCTCTAAACTGATTCCCACTTCTTAGTTTTATTTTGGACATTGACTTCTATTGCTTGGCTTCCCTCTTCTTTCTTGTTGGCCTCTACCTCTATAGCTTCTTGCACCTCTACCTCTATTCAACTGACTTTTCCTTCTCAAAAACTTATCTTCTCCAATTCAAGCAACTTTATAGGCCTACAAAACTATCCTAGGTGTTAAAATACTCAACTCATCTTGAATGACAAACTTCAAGCCATTCATATACCTGGTAACTTCTTAACATCCTCTTCTATGTGTCCTACTCAAATGGTGAACTTGTAAAATTAATCCATGTACTCTTTTACTATCATATATTTCTACCTCAAGTTTTTATCCTCCTAAATAAATGGGTCTAATAATCCTTAGGTAGGAATTTGACTTTCATCTTGGCCACCATTAGATCCCATGAACTTATCTTATCTTTTCCTTGTCTTCTTCTCTCTTCCTATATGCTATTCCACCACAAGGATGAATTAACCTTTAGAATTTTTACTAAAAATTTCACCTTTTTCTTTCATTCACCTCTTCATAATCTAGGTATTTATCCATAGATGTGATACAATCAACCAATTCCTTCATATTAATATTGCCCTCATACATGGGCATTTTAATCTTTGGCTTTAAAGTCACACCAATAAATGATATTTTGAATATTTATTCAAATATTCCTTCATATCCTTCCTATAATAATTATTCATGATGAATCTTATCCTCACCATCACTAACATCACCTTTGTTCATCTCTCTTTACTGAGCTAACTCCATGGCTTGCAATCTTGCCTGCATATTTATCACTTCCACTATCAAATCATCCACTACTTGCAACCTCTTTTGGGATGTTGATAATTTTAATCTACCTATAATTATGTATTTATACCTTTCTAATAGACCCTATTCTCTGATACCAAATTGTGCAAAGGATAACAAGATAATATCTCACTTTGCCTTTGTTCTTGTTTTACTTCTTGAACAATAGTTCATTGATTCATTGTACACTCAATAGTTCTTGGATTAAATATTTGGTTTAATGGTTATATAAACCTTATACATTCCATTTATATTCCATTATAATTTTTAATTAAAATCACAAACTTTTTAAAACATCAACTCACTCCTTTAAGAACTTTTGCTTACCATGGCAGGCAGGCTTATAGCCTTATTTTAGAGTATTCCTACTAGTATAGATGTGTACAGAGGAGTTTGAGTAATATAATAAAATATTATAGTACCATATATCAAAATTAAACTCCATATATCTTTGACCACTCTTTTATCTCCTTATAGGTCACTATTAGGCCTAATTAGACCTTTCCTACCCCAAGCTACACATAAGTTCCTATAAACATACAAAACCATACCCATTCATATTAAAACCATAAAAATATATTTAATTTCATGTATAATTATCATATCATAAAATTTTGGAATATTTCACTAGTGGAATTTCCTTAAAACCATTTTTTCCTTTTAAAACCCTAGTTTAGGGTTGATAGTCACTGTAAAAGCCTAAGAGCACTTAATTTGAGGTTTCATGAACTAAAAATTATTTACATGACCTATGAAGTTACCTAAGTATTTTTTGTAACATTTTAAACCTATTAAAATCATTTATTCTCCATAATGAATCCTCTGTTCAACTCTTTTATAACTTGTTTTACTCCCCTATGTGCACAGATACAGTCTACAGGTTCTATGGGCTCTCTCTTGAGGGTCTTAGGTATCCAAATAAGTTTTTTTTTTTAATTAGGTTTATATGTCTTTAAAAAATCCCATACATCTTATATAATTAACACTCCCTCATCTTGATACTTATTTCATACACATTCTCTATACTTTGTTCTTGACTATATTGTATGCACATTTTCAATAGGGGTATATAGTTCTCAATTCAAATTGATGTGAAAGTTAGAAAACACAATAAAATAACACACTAAAATAAAATTAAATGGAACTAATAACCTATTTTAATCATTAATATCTCCATATTGTAATATCTTCCTTCAAAGAGCAAATTCAACACAGTCCATAATATACACATACAAAAATACAAAGTTACAGAACTATTTTTTTCAAAACGTGGTAATCATCACTCATATTTATTAGGAATATATCCCATAAAATTTTTAATACGTTATCATAACTGAATGATAAAACCAAAATTTACATGTTTTATACCTTACATAACCACCCTAACTACTTGCCAATAATTATTTACGAGAGTGTTTATTCCTTGACATAAACATCAAGGTTGATATTTCATACAAGGTGAATTTTGGCCCATGTTATGATCCATGGTGTATTTATTCATGTTTAAAAATAACTTGAAACTTTAAAAATTTCTTTAAAATTCTCCTACATCATCCTTTCTATGCTAAATTATTCAAATTTTCAAATTTGACAAAATGGTGGGAAAATCTTAATTTGAAAATATAGACTATATTAACACATATAAACACTTGGAATGAATTATAAGGTGTATGAAATGACTTATAACACCCTTATAATGACTCTAAACATACTTATTTACTCCTATTCACTTGGTCAAATCAAACTTGCTTGACAACATCAAAAACTTGTCATTCATATAGGTTGCTCCTGCATCAACATGTTTTGAAAACGTGTTCTTGACACTTACACCAATTCTCAGATTTAGATTGTAGTGGGGGCATGTTTTGGAAATGTGTTATCCAAATTTATATTTATACCAATTTTTATATTTCTCCATATATGATGAGGGAATGTTTTGGAAGCATGTTATCCACACATAATTTTGAATTGGCCAAATTGTAAAATTATAAGATTTATATACACATTATTGTAGAATTATATACATTGGTACCATTTTTATACATAATTTTAAGATGAGACATATATAAGGTGCATATTCTATGAAATGTGGACCTAATATTATAAAATAAAATTAATTTCAAATTCCAAACACTTTCAAGGAATGTCATCACCTACTAGGTTGGAATTTTGTGGATTGTATTGAGCCCATATACTACAATACTTGGTTTGATTTTGGTATGGTTGAGGTGATTAAATAAATTAATCTTTCCAATTTTATAATTTGGAATTGATTACATCATCTAGCCTCACTAGTTTTATAGTGTGAATAGACTTGGTTCACTCATGCTCACCAGGTTATAAGTATGATTGGGTTGCACGATTGAACTAATCTCAACTGTCAAGTGGAAATTCACATTTTTTCCAAGGTTGGGGAAATTTTTCCTCTAATTTATATCTATATATTTAGATATATTCAAATTCCAAATTTTATATTTTTTCCTAATATCAGTTTTAGTGATTCATAATGATACATCTTTCAAATCAAATTACCAAAAAGAAAGATAATTGTATTGATACAAAGGTGTAATCTTAAACCTTTCTCTCTTTCAATTTCATATCATTTCAATGATTTCAAGTTAATATTATTATACACACCTAGGTACACATTTTTTTCCCTTTAAGTTAGTAATTTCATTACTAGATTAAAGGGGAGAAAATGTAAACACTATTTTTGAATTATATAGCACCTTAGTCTTGTACACTTGGAAAATACATATCATGGATGTACCTTTAACTTATAGACCTTTTACATTACCAAAATACTCACACACACCATATCTCTATGCCTAATTTATTATCTCTTAGTTTGACCAAAGTTATTTTGTTGACTTAAGTATTTTATCTTTTGCATCATGTTATAAACCTACTTATCTTCCATATCTACAAGTTTTGGACCTACACCTATTTTCTAACTACCTAAACACTTACATCCTAGTCAGACACATATGTTAACATAAGTGTCCTACCCTAACACAAGTGTATAGTGTCTTAAAGTCATCTAATGTATAAATGAAATGTTATCTTATGGTTAGCCTAAATGCTTTAATGTAAGAAATTATACAAATAGATTGGTATAAATATAATATCAACCCTCATTCATTTCTCACCTAACACAAACCTAGAAAATACTTATAAAATCACAAGGCATTATACCAGAGCATTATATCAAGCACTCAAATGAGAAAATATTCCCTATTTTATCCTATTTCCATATCAGTCATGGGGATAATACATCCACAAGTCTAAATTATTGAAGGAACATTGCATGAGCCATATTTGCCAATTTACAAGCTAGGTTATTGATACTTGCTTATCACACATTGCATGATTCATACATAAGTTAACACATAAGGAATAACTACATATGTCTGAGGCCCTCTTCAAAGTATTAGATATGTAGGAAACACTAATTAATATAAGGGTATTTGGGGTATCTTAGCACTGTGTGACCACTAACCCATTTTTCCCACAACTAATATGAAGATAAAGAACTAGGGTTTTACTATTTGATAAGGAGTGACAATACATGACTTAGATCTAAATGCACTATAGTGAAGGTGACTTAGAAAATAGAAACATCTAGTTTGTCACATTATATTTAATCAAGTATTCTATAATAGACACCTGTGTCCAAGTCAGACAATAGCATCAATGAAACCATCCTAGGTCAATGTAAGTGTTTGTAGCTACAAAGACATAATTTATATAATTAAGTGATTATTCTATAATCCATATCCAATCCACTTTATACCTATTCTAGAACATATCTATATTAACATTAGAACCAACTAAGTATCTTGTTTCATTGTTATTATAATATATAGTGTAGCTATACTTTCTATCTTTAGCATCTTAGTGTAATAGATTTAATATATATTCTATCTGAGATTCATAAATAATTTCCCTAATTTAGAGACAATCTACCATCCTTGTGCCCTAGGTTATATCTACCCCTTTGACCCTAAATTCCCTTAATCTATATTTTAGTGTTAAACAACACCTCCTATGGTTCAAATACCTTCTATTATTTTCGATGACTTTGAGATTATGAATGAAAAATAAAATATTCATTCTTTATTCATTTGAGCATATTGTGATCACCAAACGATACATAATGTTATTATTTATAATGGTTCAAGTGAGAAAATTTGCATCATGTTGTTACTTAGGAATTTGGGTTATACACAAGATGATTTACATCCTTTGACTAAATCAATTAGAGAATTCAATGGGACTCATAATAGGTTATTGGTGTGATTGAATTACCTTTATATTTGGGTCCAACATATGTGGTTACTACCTTTTATATGTTATTGGGATGACTTTTGATATATACACTTTGTGTAGTACCTTCTACAATGCAGATGTGTGTTAATACATTCATGCTAATAAGGTAATTATAGTTTCTATAATTTTATATGATCATCCACTGGAGCAAGATAAATTTATACCCAAATATTTAATTATCAAACCTAATAAGGTTAATCCTCCTTGAAAGGGTAAGCAACATGCAATCTCTTTTTTTAATGGACTAGTACTTGAGAGGTCATTGCATTAGAGAAACTTGTGAGGAAGAGGCCATATAAAAAATGGGAAGATGTTTGGTTTTCCTTTGGATGAGATCATAGGATAGGCCTTTTATTTCACATATTCTAAAAATACCAAAAAATTAAAAAATTAAAAAATCTAATTTTTTATTTAGCATTTACATATTTTATTAGTTACTTGGAATCTATGTTATTAGTTCCATGTTGGTAGATAAAATATAATTTATTTCTATATATAAATATGTTTCATGCATATTTTGAGTATGATAAAGCATACCCATACACATGATTTATGCACTTTTGGATGTTGGGCCTTCCCTCTACTCATGTCATATGGACATTGAGGGCATATACTTCTTTGATCATGATACACCCATGTTACATTATTATATGATCATTTTCCATTATCATTCTTAAGCTTATATTATTACACATGCCTTTATCCATGCTTATATATTTCACAGTGTACTTGATATGATATGTACTTAACTTTTTTTGCTAACCCGTATATCTAGTGACTAGTATGATATGTTTCTATTGGTTGTTTATGTTCTATGTTTTCATTTTATGCCCTTCCTTAAGTGTCTTTAATTTTTTGCTATTGTATTTATTTTTTGAGCATTTGAATATGATCCATTATTTTCAGCCCCTATGCCTTTGTTTTATTAATTTGACATTTAAATATGTCATCGCTTTCCTTGTGTACATTTGACTAAGTTAGGTCCCTTCGATTGTGTGATATTTGAACATGCCCCTTTTTTGAGGTCTCCTTGGACCATAGTCTTTTCATTTAATTTTGAGTGTTCTTATGTGTGCAATTGATTTATTTTTTTGATTTTACTATTACTATCTAGACATTTCCATGATAAATATCATGCATCTTAGGCCTTGATGTGATCACATTTTATGCACCTCAATGATATATTTACCTAGACATGTTTCTCTAATATGATACTTGATACATTCACATATTATACATTTATCTTATTCTTTTTAGGTAAGGTGACTAATAGTTTCTACTTCCCCTCACCTCAAAGGTTGGGGGGGGGGATATTAGTGGGGGTATGTCATAGAGTCATGATCTCCACATTATTCAAAGTTTTAGATTCAATGGGGGTATGTTATAAAAACATGTTATCCATACTTATACCAATTTTTGGTTTCATATTTTAGTGGGAGCATGTCATGAGAACATGTCTTCCACACTTTCAAAATTTCAAATTAGACAAATTACATAGTTATATGATTCATATACACATTTATGGTAACATTCTATACATTGGTACCATTGTTATACCCAAGTTTTAGTTTGAGACATATATATGATGCATATGCCATGCAAAGGGCACCTTAAATTGAAAAATCAAAATTAGTTTTAGATTTCAAATACTTCTAGGACTTGAGCATACACCATGATAGAGTTTTATAGATTATTATTTAGTTAATCCACTATAGTATTTGTTTTAATTTTGGTAAGGATGAGATGATTAAATCACTCAATACCAACAAGTTAATAGGATGGAGTGATTAAATCATCGACCCTAATCAGATTTATAGTGTGAGTTGACTTGGATCAATCACACTCATGAAATTTTAAGTATGATTAGGCTTCATGATTGAGTTAATCTCAACTGCCAGGTAGAAACTCACCTTTTCTCTAAGGTTGGGAAAGTTGTCCTCCACTACATACATACATGCACTTTTAGCTTTTAAATTTGTCCTAATCTTAGTTTCAATGATTCATGATGAAACATTTGTTCAAATTAGATTTCTAAAAAGATAAATAATTACATTGTTACACATGTGTAATCCTAACCTGACTCTATTTAATTTCAAACATTTAAAATGATTTTGATTTTAGATTATATGCATTGATTATATACTATAACATGTTCTTGGTTATAGATCGGTCACTAGTAAAGTACTCAAATTAGACTCATGCAAATACAAGGTGTGTTATACATACCTAGGTATACATTTATTTTCCTTTAAACTAGTAATTTCATTACTAGATTAAAGTGAGGGAAAATTTAGATACTAAATCTAAATTATATAACACCTCAGTCTTGTATACTTGGAAAGTACTTCATAGATGTACCCTTTAGTTCATAAACCTTACCACTACCAAAATTCTTGCATAGAGTATATCTTGTGCGTATTTATTATTTATTCATCTAACCATATGTTATTTTGATGACTAAGCCTTTTATGCTACTCAAAATTATATAAACTTGCTTATTATCTTCCTCTATAAGTTTTGGACATGTACCTATTTTTTAACTTCTCAAACACTTACATCATAGTCATATTCCTACATCAACACAAGTGGCTTGTGCCAAACTAAATATTTAGTTCTTTAAAATCACCAATTTTGAAATTATGACATGTCTTTATGATCAACTTAAGTGATTTAATGTGAGATATATTATAAAATGATTAGTATATATGTATGGTCAATTCTTATTTATACCTCACCTAGAAAATTCATATCTCTCACAAGGAAACTTACCATAATAATTTAAACAAGCATTCAAATGAACAAAGCTTCCTTATTTTTTCCTATTTCAATATTAGTCATAGTGATAACCCATCTATAGGTATAAAGTACTGAAAGAGTAGCCCATGAGTCCTATTTGCCAAGTTATAAGTTAGGTCACTGTATGTACTTATTTTCTACATATTTACTCTTATGCACAAATGAGACAACAAATTAGGGGATAAATACATCAATTTGAGGCCCTCGTTAGAGTTGTGGCTATGTAGGCAACACCCATTGATCGAGGGGTCTTTGGGGTTAGCTTGACACCATGAAACCACTAACCCATTTTTCTAATAGTCACTAGGAAGATGAACTAGGGTTTGATAATTTTATAAAGAGAGTCAACCTATGAGTGATATTTAAGTACACCAGAGCAAAGGTGATATAAAACCTAGAATGTTCTAGGTGGATGCATATAGATCTGATCAATATTTTATTATAGACACCTACATCTAAGTTATATAGGTGTGTCGACACAAACATCTATGTCTGATGAAAGCATTCGAGGCCACAAAGTGAAAATTTCCAAATTCTAGTGATTGATCCAGAATCTAGATCCTATCTACTTCCAACATGTTTCATATCATATCCACATACACAAAATAAACTAACCAAATAATCTTATTTTCTATTTATTATAATATTAATCAATAGTTGTATTTATTATTTTTAACATATCTTAACATTTAAATTAAGAATATTATTTATTTATGTTTAAAATTAATTCACATGCTATAGATCTATTTATCACCCAAGTGCTTATTCATTTCTATATTAGTAACCCTATGCTATATTGATCCATCTCAATTTAGAGGTGAACAACTCCCCACTAGGGGTTTTTTTGTAATATCTAAGTCATTTTTTTTTTAAAAATCATTGATTTTTTTAAATGTTCATATATATTAATAAAAATCTATTTTTAATAGAAAACTATTACATAAATTACTCAAAAATTGTAATTTACTATTTTTAGTAAATGCTTGCATAAGTGAAAACAGAAAATCTATTTTGAAATTATTTTATGGGTTCTATAAATTCAATGATTTCATGCAAAAACTATCTTATATTTCAAAAATAGTTATTTATTTTCTTATAAACATAGATTTTCCATTGTGCATATTCTATGATTTCTTCATGCCTAGTCTGTAATCATTGCTCTTTGTTTGGTTCATAACTAGTTTAAAAAAAGTTTTTTTTTGGAATAATCATATGTTTTTTCCATATAGAATAAATTAAAAACCTCTTTTTGATTGGAAAAATATTGCATAAAATATAATTTACTATTTTTGGTAAGTAGTTTTTCATTCAATCAATTAAAATCAGGTTGAAGGGGCTCGTTCCCTTTACATAAAAAATATGGAAGATAGACATGACAAAGCAATAGGAAAAAAATGAACAAAATATGAAAATGGCAACTAAAGCCCCTACCACTAAACTTACACCAAGTTTCAGCCAAAAAAACCTAGGACAAAACCAAAAAAGATAGAGTGAAATAGAGTATTCTGATTTAGAATAAAAGACCAACTGCTTAGTCTCACTACAAACCCCTTTGTTATTCCTACCTCTGGTACAAATTCTAATGAATTAGTCCTTATATTATTCTTATATTTTATGCTTGAGGCCGGTAGACTGAGTCTCCACTTTTCCCTCTTTAATAACATGATCAACCTCCTCCTCTCTTCCACTATGAGTCGATTTGTTACCTTATGAAGTGCAAATCAAATTATCCTTTCTTGGTTTAATGGATGCTAAATCTTGACTTAGGATCCCTTTTAACTTCATGAATTTGTCTGCAATTTCATTACTCAAGAGTTTTTAGATATAAATCTTTGTGTGCAACCTTTGGAGAGAATTTTTGATTTCTACCTAATCAATGGAGCTGAAAACCACTCTAGCTCTATTAGCTAGCAGATGGATGTAGACATGACTCCCCATATCTAGTTTGGGCTCCTTCTGTACCTATGCCTACTCAATAACATCCCCAACATTTTTTCCTCATGTTCCTTTTCTAAATTTTACTCAGTGGAGTAATCTTCCCTCTTTTTTGTATTTTCCTTCTCATTAGGGATATCGATGGCCTCAATGACAACACTAGACCATTGCATCTCCCCTCACTTAATCAATATAAAAATTAAACCTTGATGAATTAAGTCTACCAAAGGGTTCTTCTTGAAGTTCAACACTAAAGCTTCCAAGGATTGCAACAGAAAAAATAGAATGCTGATGGTATGGCCTTTGAAATGGTTGAGGAGGAGGAAGTGATGGGAAAAAATAAAAGTGTGTTTTCCCTCTAAGTTAATGTACCTCATAATCTAAAAGAAATATTCCATCCATTTCTTCAGTAACTCTGACCTCATGAAACCCTTCTGAGATGAAATATTGGGTTTTTTTTCTTTTTGAAGAAAATGCCCAGAATCTCCTTATTTTTCTTCTTGTCCTTGAAAACCATAACACCATTAAATTTCATCTTGGTAGTCTCTCCAATGAACTCCTTAGTGATCATGATTCTTAAGCCATGCATTCAAACTTCATGATCTTTGTAACCATGAGTGAAGTCCTTAGAAAGCCCTGTGTCATGCCCAACAAGCCTTTCCATGAATGGTGCCAAATCACCTTTGACCATTTTATGCCACACATATTTATTTTCCTTAACATTAGAGCATGATATTGGTTTGAACTAGTCTCTATCCATACCATTTTATGGATTTTTATACTTTTACTATAAGCTTCATTGTTCAAGCTCTTAGAGAAGGAGATGGATAAATTATAAAAAAAAGAGCCAAATATGAAAATGTGGTACGAGCCAAAAATGACCTAAACATGCAAAGTTATATTGATAATTTGCACACATTAAAATCAAAGCTCATAATTTACATTTGTGTCATTATTAAATAAACCATCATAGCCATGTGAAGTGTGTCCTTTTTTTGATTCAATAATTGAGATGACATCATCATGAAAAACACTATTGTGCCAACTAATAAAATCACTACTTTGGACCCCAATGTTAGCCATGTAATTAGTACACCTATTGAATTCCCTATAAACATGTGTAATGGAGACCCTTTTGAAATGGGCCAATGAGTTTTTAACATCTTTATTGATTCTAAAAATATTCCAAGAAGAGTGAGAAAGGCCTTTGAAATAATTAATGATGTTCATTGAGTCAGCCTCTATTTAGAAGAATTCCATGCTAAGGTTGACTACCAATTCGATGCCCTACAACACCACTTTAGCTTCTAAGACATGATTTTTTTGGATCCCCAATTGTCCTGCATAGGCCACTATGATATTCAAAAAATAATCCTAGATAAATCCACATACTCCCACTAGGCTCGAGTTCCCTTTCACTACCCCATCAAAATTTAACTTAAACCAGGAGGGGAGAGGATGCAACCAGTTGAATTTTGACTTATCAACCCCTTTTCCTTGAGAGTTGATAGATATGCCAAGATTAAGGCAGTTCAGAATTTGATAAAAGATATGGGAGCTAGGTTGGTCAATAGAGGAGGTGAAAGATGACCAATTTTCATGGACAAAAGCTAAGATCCTCTTAGAAGTGGAGGAAGGATTGGGCCTACAGTTCTAAAAAATGTAATAATTCCTAGCTTTCCAAATGCCCCAAAAAATATGGGGGAGAGCTAGATTCCACCATAATTTTAATGGGGGAGATTATTAGGGTGGCTTCCATTGAGTAATCATGTCCTTAATAGAACATGGTGTAGCTCAAGAAAAATTAGACCTGTTGAAGAAATGCTGAAAAATGAAGGAAGAAAAGGAACATAAAAAAATAAATGCTTGATAGATTCAACTCCCCATCTAAAAAGAGTACACATATTGAGAGAAATAATACCCTTTTACACTAGATTATCTAGATTTAAAATCTTTTTCTAAGTTACCAGCTTAAAACAAACATTGATTTTGGGGATGAGGTTCTTTAACCAAAGATCAGACAAGTTATCATCAACTTCTACCTAGTCCCAAAGGGAGACATATACAAATTTAATAGAGTAAATACTATTGGGATCATTTTTCCAAATAAGAGAATCCTCCTTCAGGAATAAACTGATGTGAATGTGTTGGAGATAAATTTTTAAGTCATGTAGGAGACGGGCTTGTTGTTGGTTCAGATCATCTTTTATGAGAAGTTTCCACTTCTTCCTTCTATCAATCTCCTCCTAATAATTTGACACCTTATGGCCAAAGGTATATTTGAAGAAAGATATTAATTCCAAATCTTGGAAGGAGGAGGCCAATGGGGAGTTGATCCAGTGATCTTGAAAAAAGTCCACTTTGTTTTCTCTACCAACATTCCACTTGATGCCTTTGCTGAGTAGATCCTTACCAACTTTCAAAGCTTTTCAAAACATTGAGCCATTATCTGGGCCACTTGTCAAAATTAAATAGTGACCTTATCAAAATTAAATAGTGACCTTACCTAGGATTTAAGTATTTAAACCTTATGATATTGGTCCACTAGTTATCTTCCTTGATCACCCTTCATCCTTTCTTTGCTAAAATGGCTTGGTTCATAGATCTAATGCTTCTTAACACTAATCCTCCTTTTGAGGTTGGGAGATAAGCTTTATTCCAAGAGATGAGCATAAACCTAAATCTATCCTCAAATCCTCTCCATAGGAATTTATTTTGAACATGCTCAAGTTTAACAACAATCTTACCAGGGATGACAAATAAAGACATGAAATAAACTGGGATGCTTTAAAGCGAGCTCTTTAATAGTTGTAGTTTACCAACTTGGGACAACAGATTCCCTTTCCATCTTGATAACTTTCTCTAAATCTTGTCAATGAGGTGGTTCCAAAATTCCATTTTCATGGGGCCCGTAAAAAGAGGATTACTAAGATAAGAGGAGGGGAGATTCTTGATGACATAACCCAAAATCTTAGAGATTTTGACTTGAAGCTTGAGTGGGGTATTGATGAAAAAAGAGAACTTAAGTGATGAAAGACATTTATTTTTAAATTAATTTTTGGGTTATTTTATTTTTATGTTTTCCTATAATAATCTCTTTCAATGTTTTCAATTTTTTTGAATATCTTACATTTTATAATTATTTATTTGGTAAAATAATTAAACTTGTTTGTGCACTTGATTTTTGTGTGGTCCAGGGCTTTAGCTAAATTTCTAATTTTTTCCTACACAATAGTGTTCTCCCTTTCTTTTCCTTTATTTTTTTCCATTTATTTTATTTGTTTTATAAATTATGTTTTGATAGTTTTAAAACTATTAGTGATTATAGTGAAAGGCTACATGGTGTTATATTTACATACATCATGATATGATGAGTTTTACTCCAATACTTGTATAACCATAGTAAAACTCTAAACACATAATTTAACTTTCTCTTACCTCACATTACATTTGAAATGCCTAGGATTCCCTTGTTTAGACTAATAGGAAGCCTTTTTATTCATATGATTTGTGGTGCACCTAAGAGGAGTGTATCACCTAGGGAAGTTACTCTTAGCTTACCATAAAAACCAAGGATATTGGGCTACATGCATGGTTCTACCTCTGTAGTTAGTGATATAAAACACCAAGATAAAACTAATCAATTAATGTGCATGTATATTTGAGAACCTAAAAGTTATTCAATACCCTTTCCTAGATTATATGTTATACCTCAAATTTTATTTACATTATATTCTTAATCATTAATTTCTCTATACTTACTATATTACTTATTAGTTTGTAACATTACTCTTATTGTCCTTCTTGTATTTAATTTCATTACATTTATCATGGATAGTCAAAGTAGATATGCTATCAGTATTCATACTCTATATGAATTATTTTACACTCATGTTGTTCAATTTTCTTATAGTAAATATGAATAGACAAAACACCCAAAAAAAACTTATTGATGATGATGATATTGAGATTAAACTAGCATACATTGTTAAAGGTGACTATACTGACCCTTGGGAACCTTTAGACCCTCCTTTGTATTCCCCCATTGACACATCCATCAATTCCTATTTATAAACTTCTCTAAAAACCTCTTCATATTTTCATTTGAATTTACCTTTGATTACACCACTAGACTCTTATTTGGGTTCTTTCATAGCCTCCTCTCTTGAGTCACCTTTAGATTCCTCTTTGGATTATATTCTAGTTTCCTCTCTAGATTCCCATTTGATCACACTTAAAACTTCTTCTTTGGTTTCTAATTTAGAGTCTTCATTAGTTTAATCTCTTGATTATCATTCAATTTCCATTTTAGATCCCTCTTTGGATTCTTCCGTGGTCACACCCATAGTATCCTCTATAGCTTCCCCTTTCATACCCACTATGAGTATACACTTAGATTCCATTCATGCCTTTTCATCACTTCATTCTTTATAATTTACTTTAGGGGAAAAAGATTATGCTATTTATGAACAACCTCCACTTCATTATTTCCATGAGGCTCAAACAAACCCTATTCATAATGAGAACATTTCACATTATTTAAATCCCATAGTTAGTGTTCCTAAATGTCATAATTATCCTAGCACCCTATTGTCACATATAATGGAAAAAAAGAGAATTTATTTCTCCTCTCCTTGTACCAATGATCAAAATTATAACTATAGTGATATGATGAGGATTGGTACGATGACAATTATGTCTATAATGATGATGAACATGTTCTTCCTAATCCTAATCGAGATACTTCTCCACTTTATTTTTATACTGATGAGAAAATTCATACATATTGTAATGGTATTTCTCTTTCTCCCTTACAAAATAAAATATGTGAACAAGAGGATTCTAGTACTCATAATGTTACATCTCTTATTTCAGCTACACATGCAATACCTTTACAAATAATGCTATATTAGAAGCCAATGAATCTCTAAAACTAATCATATCTAAGGAATAATTTATTCCTAACCATACTTATACTATTCATAATAATGTATCAATGGCTAATATTAATAACATAATTTATCCCTTAAATTATCCTCTTAAAAATATTAACATACCTTCCCAAGATGTCATTTCCTTAACACATGTTGTAGGTGCTTTGTAAAAAACAAGTATACCATTTATCCTTAGAGAGTAAATCATATCATTTTTGGGTTAAATCTAATGCCCTTATTGATAATCCTATTGTGTGCTATATCCTATGTTCACCTTTACCTCCTAACTTCCAAATCCATACATTTTCCACATTGTGATGGAATTGGTGACTCTTACTTACAACTTAAAGCTTTTCATGAGACAATGAATGGATATAATGGTAGTCAAATGTTATTACAATTATTTCTTAGGAGTCTATAAGGATGTGCACTTTATTGGTTTCATTATCTTCCTAGTGTATGATTATATACTTATATTGAACTTGAAGAAACATTTTAAATCAAATTTATCCAAAATAAAGGACCTAGGGTTAATTATGAAAAATTAACTCTTTGCACCAAGGTAAAAACCAAAAAGTTTGTGATTATATCTTACAATTTAAAACTTATATGCATCAATTAATTTACCAATCTACATATTTAGAGGTGAAATATATTTTTTTTTGAGGTCTCATTTATCAATTAAAATAAAAGATACTTTATAATACATGTGAATCAATTTTAGCTCTTTGTTATGAGGATTTAGCATTAGAATAAGAATTAAGATTTGTTACTATCTCAAATCATATGGATGGGGAAATTGAGTTGCTTTAAGATAAATCACTTCTAGTCAATGAAAATATCTCTAAAGAAGTAAAAGTTCATAACCTCAATACATGTAATAATAAACAAACACACATTAATGCTTTAACACATAATTTTGAATCTAATTCTAAGCAAGTAAAAATTTTGCATAAAATATATATTTTTTCCTAGAGCAACTAATTCAAGTCATTATATACCCTTAAGCAGAACATAAACTATCATACTTTATTACAATAAATTCCACATGACATGTTACCTAAATTATTAAATATAAATTTAATTACTTTATGCCCTAATTATCATCATCCTTCACATTGTTTGGATAAAATAAAAGGTCAAACATTTTGTAATTACCATGGAATTAATAGACACCACCATAATGATTGTTATGTAATTTGATAAAATATCAAACAAACTTTCCAATAAATGTATTTAAACCTACATTTGGATATGTGTGATATCTAGGGTCAAGGGGTATTATATAAAATTTTGCACAAGTATGGTGAACAAAATTAATGAGAAATATAGTCAATAAAAACTTTGATAAATTATATTTTGAAGTTATACAACTAAGATTGCTAAAAATACTAAAGTAAAATTCTTGATAAATATTGTGATGAATAAGGAATAAAAGATACTTAGATGGATCAATGTCTCATGTGTGCCTAATATGGAATAAGTCAAAATTAGATTGGAAGGTGATCTTAGAACAACCATCAAATTTTGAGAATATTTTTTCTTTAGCCTTAGATGCTTGCATCAGATCTAGACAGTGGTGTTGATGTAGGTGTCATGTATAGAATACTAATTGGATCTAGATGCGACCAAATGGATATTTTTGGGTTTTCTATCACCTTTATTCTAATGTCTTTAGATTATGTGCTCAAGATGTTTCTTTTTGTCAAATGATAAAACCCTAGCCTCTTCACCCTTAGAATGATTGTGGAGAAAATGGGTTAGTGGGATCATGGTGTAGAGATGCCCCAAGGATACTTCTATAAATGGGTTTTGCCTACATATACATTACTCTAAAGAGGGCCTAAAACTTATGTTTCTCTCCCATAAATTTTGGATTTTGTTTGCACAAAGATTTAATGTGTGATAAGTATAGACATAGTGACCTATCTTTTAATTTGCAAAATATGGCTCATGGGATACTCTTTGAATGCTTTAGATCTATGGAAATGTGATTCCTATGAATAATATGGAAATAGGGATGAACAAGACATGTTTTCTCAATTGAATGTTTGATTGAGTATTTTACTAATATATTTACTTATGAGTTGTATATGATTTCCAGGTGAGGAATAAATGAGGGTTGATATTATATATATACCGATCCAATTTATAAATATATCACATTAAAGAACTTAGGCTGATATTTACTATATGTTTTATTTTAAATTGGATGAATTTTATGCACCTGGCATTTTATAGAAAAGGTGGACACTTGTGTCAACATAGGTGTATGTCTAGGATGTAAGTGTCAAAGAAGCTAGAAAAGAAGTACAAGCCAAAAAGCTAGTAATAAAGGATAATAATTAGATTTAGATATTTTAAAAATATTATAGAAGTCTTGGTCACTAGAATAATAGTGGTTAGACTAAGAGATAAGAAATTAGTCACAAAGATATGGTGAAAATGATCTTTTTGGTAACAGGTAGGTCTATAACTAAAAAGTACATCCATGATGGATATTTCCAATTATACAAGATTGGATTACTACATAAATTAGATTTTAGTATCTACATTTCCCTCCCTTTAATCTAGTAATGAAATTTATAGTTTAAAGGAAATAAATGCATTCCTTGGTGTGTATAACACACCTTATCTTTGTATGAACCAAACTTGAGTAATTTGTTGGTGACTGAATTACAAACAATATGATATTAAAATATATATTCAATGCATGAAATATGAAATTGAAAGGATTTTAAATGCTTGAAAGTATAAAGAATAAGGTTAGGAGTACACTTGTGTGCTGATGCAACCATATTTCCTTTTGGCCATTTGATTTAAAAGTATGCCTCATTATGAAGCATTGAATATGAGATTAGGATAAATATGAACCTATATGTGCATATATATAGATATATTAGAAGAAACATGCCCCCACCCTTGATGTAAAGGTGAGTTGTAACATGACCATTAAGATTGTTTCATCTCAAACATGTAACCCAAATATGTGTATAATTTGGTGAGTGTGAGTGATTTAATCAATTCAAAACATATATATGGTGAGGATGGATGATTTAATCAAATTCAACCTATAAGTCTAGTAAAGTTAGACAATTTAATCAAGTCTAAATTATAAGATTGGAAAGATTGAATGATTTAATCAACTCAACCTAATAAAAGTGAACCAACTACAATAATAGATTGGATCAATAACATTCTATAAAATTATAACCTAGGTATAATAACAATCCATAACATTATTTTAAACCTAGAAATGATTTGATTTATAATTTTAGGTGCCCTTTGCATGGAATATTCACCTCATATATGTCTCAAACTATAATCTAGGTATAATAACAATATCAATGCATATAATGCTACTAAAAACATGTATCTAAATCATATACTATAAAATATGGTGAATCTAAAATTAGTGCAAGTGTTGAGAACATGTTTCCATAACATTCTCACACTATAATATAGAGAATATGAGAATTGGCTTTAATGTTGAGGACATGTTTACATAACATGCTCCCACTATAATTTAGAGAATCTAAGATCTGGTGTAAATTTATAGAACATATTTACATAATACTCCCCCACCATAATCTATAGATGTTGAGTACTGAATAAGTGTGGAAGTCATGCCTTTATGACATGCCCCTAATGTAATCTTAAACTATGAAAGTGTGGAAGCCATGCCTCTATGACATGCCCCCACTAATATGCCCTCCTTTTTGAGGTGAGGGAAAGTAGAATCTATAAGTTATTTTACCTCAAAAGGATAATATAATTATATATGATATGTATGTATCATGTAACATATAGGGGTAACATGTCTAGGTATATATATCGATACAGTACTAGTATGTGATTACATCAAGTCCTAATAAGTATGATAAACCATGGAAATGTCTAAAGAGTAGTAGTACAAGATCAAAAAGCAATAAATCACACACATGAGAGAATTAAAAATAAAAGTAATAGGAAATAATTGAAGGAGACCTTATGCAATGGGCATGTTCAAATACCACATAATCGAGGGACATGGCTGATTCAAATGACCATAAAGCATATAATGACATATTAAAATGTCTAAATACAAAAAATAGTGACATATTCGAATGTAAAAATAGGAAATAATGGCAAAGAGGCCATAATAAATGGAGAATATTCAAATTCTCCAATAATCAATATAATTCAAGATAATAAAAAGTAAGGAAAAATAGGTAACCAACATGAACATAACATACTAGTTCCTAAACATATATGTGAAGTAATATTAAGTACATAACATATAAATTATATTTTGAAAGCTATAAGCATGTATCTAATAATGTATAAGTATATAATCTCAAACATGATAATGGAAAGAGATAATATAATATGTAACTTAGGTGTATTATGATTAAAGAAGCAGATGACCCCAACATACTTAAGGCGTGAGTAGAGGGAAATATCAACATCTGTATGTGTATATATCATGTAATTGAATATGATTGTATCATACTCAAATTAACCATGAAATACATGTGTATATAGGAAATAAATGATATTCTATCTACTAACACAAAGCACACACCATATGTATAATAAATAGTGCAACTAAGAACATGTTGATTTTTTTGATATTTTTGAATGTTTTTGGTATTTATGAAGTTTAATTTAAATTCAAGGATATTATTCCTCCCACTTGAAAGATAAATGACTATTTTATCATTTTCCAAGATCATCTTTTTACCAATAGTGTTTATGCCACATCATTTCAAGTGATTATGTATCATCTGGTAAGGGAATGCCATCTGTTATTACTATAGACTGATCATTTTATCCATCATGCATTATGTGGATTAGTTTATTTTATAATTGATAAGTAAGACACATATGAAGGTTATAAATTTTTTATTTCATTTCTATTGCACAATATTATCCAAAAAAAAATGTGAGATTTGGTTTTATATCCATTACACATATGATGGTATTTATTAGTTTAGGTCTGCATGCCATGGTTAAGTAAAGGTATCCAAGATATATAGGGAAAATAGAACAATGTTGTACTTATTTGATAATATGCCCTAATGTAGGTAAGTATGAAAAATAAAAAATTGTGTTCTAATTGTTTGTATCAATTTGAAAATGTGTGCAAGAGCACCATCAATTTTTATGGTAATTGTTAGATTTTCATGTCTTTATCACTTTGAAGCTTGATTTTGTGTGGAAAGATTGGAAGTATTTGGTTATTTTTTTTCTCGATCATAGATTGTTTGTTACCCTCACCTTTGTATTTATATATATGGTTTTTTAATGCCCCACATTGATTAGTATTGTGCCTGGTGAGATGATGGTAAGCACAATACAGTGATCCCTTTTTAGGAATTAGTTTGCTTCCCTATCTATGTTGATTAGGAGGTAAAAATACCATGTGATGCTCAAGTAACATAAGAAGAATTAAATATACAACATTCTAGTTGGCTAAGTGTATGCTTGTAAATTTTAGCTATGGATCTAAATATACTAAAAATAGTAAACTTAAACCAAAAATCACAATAACATCAAAGGGAGAGAATTTATGGAAGCAATCATAATTATAAGATAACTCTTACCATCATTTTTATCCTCTTTGGCTTCCCTCCAAGATCTTCAAACTGATTCTTCAAATTTTTTGGATTGCTTGATGATTTGATTAATGGATTCAAGATGAAAGGATACATGGCTTCTTGGATGCTAGGGTGGATGCAAGAGAGTATTAATACTATGGAAGAGCTTGTATGAATTCCCTAACTAGTTTGGCAATGGAAGGGTGGTAGATTTAAATGGATGAGATATGGAGAATCAAAAGGAATTAAAAATTCCATAGAAACCTCTAAGATTAGAGGCTTCTAGAGAGGAGGGATAAGATGGAGAGGATTGTAGAATTGGAGAAATCTAGAATCCATTAGTAGGATAAGTAAGATTAGTAAATGATTATATTAGATAGGTGAATATGGACAAGGGAGTATGAGAGCCTAGGAATAGGCTAGGATAGGTGGGACTATAATTTTAAATTCCAATATAATGGGTAAGTGGGATTTTTTAGTGGATAATAAGGAATTAGGTGAATTAATTGATTTGTGGGGTAGGAATAAGGTTAGGGATGAAGAATAATGAATGTGGATATTAGATAAATGACTAAAATGGATGATATTAGGATAAAATTAGAAGATATAAATGAGAGTAAATGATATAAATGAAATTAGTGTCAACTAATAGTAATATTAGTGATAATAAATGAAGTGAGAAAATTTAGATGTATACACTAAGATGTGGATAATCTATTATGGAGGTTTTTTAGAGGACTCCATATTGTTCACATGGTGTATTTTCATTGATACCATGTAAGGTTGGATTATTGTTTTTATCCAAGAGGTATGGATTGAATCACAAGCATTCACATGTTATTTTTGTCTTACCCTTATTTGAATGTGGTTTTGTATCCTCTAGTGATAAATTTAACTTGTATGTATATGGACCTGTAGTTGTGAATAGGCTATGCAAAAGATGTTTAAGTGTATTCAATCTAATTTTTTTAAAATTTTCATCAATCATTTCATAAGAAAGTTCATCATCACTATCATAATAATATATAACTTTTTCATCTTGCTGATTGGTGTTAACCAATAAAAGAAGCTCAAATGTTGGATTTTATAGCTATTTTTGTATCATTGAATCCTTTGGTAATGGTTCTTGTTCTTGATGTGCATCCATGTGAACCTCATTATTTAGTGATTTGTTAGTTTATTGAGGTAAAGGAGTCATTATGCTTGACTCCCCCATTTCATGTGTTTATATATTTTCAAGTAGAATACAATGTTGAGGTAGTACCACTTTAGGTTTCCCTTTTGTGTCGAAATATATCATTTTACAAAATTTCAAGGATTAATAATCAACATGCATGGTGAATAAGGTCACATCATGTATAAATTTTAGACATTTATGTAATTTATATGGGACAAATTACATGGTATGTATCCATGGTATACCCTAAATCAAGTTATAATGCAATGAATGAGACATTACCTGGAATATAGTTGGAACCATTTTTGGCCCCAATGACACATCTAATGTGATTTGTCCAACTAGAGGGCTATATGAATTTTATAATTATTTGATATGCATATCTAATTTTTGAATAATATTTATTCTAATACCCATGGTGGCTAGGAAATATAGGCCATAAGACTCAACCATTATCAACTAACACTCTTTTGATTCCCTTGTGAAGTATACACACTTGCGTGAAAAAAGGAAAATATTGATGAATAATATATTTTGATGGTAAATATTGTGGTTCATAGTTAATAAGTTTTGAATTGTTTTTGAGATTTTACATAATATCTACAAAATAGGCTGATTAAATATCACTTGGTACTTGGGTATCCTGTAATGCTTCGTATAAAATATCCTTGTAGATAATAGATTGATTTTAGAGTTTGAAAATTAAAATTTAGCATGTGTGTTTCTCAATAGGTTAATAAGATCATATAATTTTGATTTGATAACAAGTTTAGGCTTAGGTGGAACTTGTTATGTATTAAAAAGTGGTGGGATAGGTTGGGCACCTTTACCTTTTTGAGTTAAGACATCATTAACCATGGAATCTAATATAATCCATGGGATAATAATGGATATGGGATGGAAGATATCAATTAAATATGATCTAGGTGGAAAAAATGGTTGGGATCATGTACATTTGCATTTGGATACTAGATCTATATCATTACAAAAGGAGTTGTATAGATAAACTTGATTCTTAACCATTCTTAGGTTTTTTGATAATTTAACCATGTAAGAAGTATAACAAACAAGGGATACCATGAAATATTGGAAAATTAATTTAATGATATTTGAATCTATAATTAATTAATTTAAAAGAAAAGGAAATATGATTTTAAAATATTTATAGTTTAAAAATTAGAAACCAGAGAAATAAAATTAGGAAACCCTAAGGCAATCTAGGGTTTTAAGAATAGTGGTTAGGTTCACCAAATGTTTAACCCTAAATTTATATATGTGTGATAAATAGGGTTAAGGGTTATTATATTATAGTTTTCACAAGGATGATGACTAACTTAATGAGCAAGCCAATTAATAAAAACTCAAATAAATAATATTATGAAGTTATATAACTAAAATTGATAAAAATAGTAAAATACAACTATTGATAGATATTGAAATGAATAGGGAACAAAATGTACTTAATACCCCTACTCACTTCGATCAATGGAAACTAGATATCATGAGATGTCTTATCTATCTTTATGTGGTCGACACTCCATATAGATAGATAGGTGACCCCCCACTCAAGTAGTGAGTGGTATATCTCACCATATATCATGAGATGGACCTATCTATTTATATGTGGTCGAAACTCACTATATTGGTCAACACTCACTAGTATTCCTATATATACTCCCTATGTATCTGGTGACCTACCAATGCCAATGAAACTATTATATTCTATCAAGTATTCAAGATCAATATCAGGTATTGGAGATCTTTAATCAAGTAAGATATATGGGATAAACAAATTTAATACTCCTATAAAGCTTTACCTTAATCCAATGTAGTGTATCAGGGAGGGGTAGTATGCCCCACTCCCAAATATAGTATAGTGATGATGAGGTTTCACACTCCTTTCCCATCTAGATAGCTTATATCTTACTCTCCTACCAAATAATTAGATGAGATCCTCCCCCCAATTCATCTAAGCCCCAAATAGATATATAGGCAAGAACCCCAACCCACTTTGTAAGAAACATATCCCCCATGCCCCTCTATATATAGATGGCCCTTTCCCCTATAGATCTAATCTATATGGCTGGGAACCCCTACCTCTGATAGATCTAATCTATATTATTAGGAATTCCAGCCCACTTTGCAAGAAATTATCTCCAAGGGGGTTAGTTTCCCCTATATCTAAAGATCTCAATTATATATCTATATGGGAGTCATGTACATATAGATAGAGAGAACACCCCTTCCCCCTCTCCCCTATATATAGTTTATTATGCTGATGTAGGTATGATATAAAATGAGCTAGATGTAGACCAGAAGGTGATCTTGGAACAATCATCAAATTTTGGGAATATTCTTTCTATGGCTTCAGATGCTTGTGTCAAATATAGATAATTATGATGATTTACGTATTTGATTTTGATGCAAGTGTCTTGTAGATAATACAAACTAGATATGGATGGGACCAATTGGATCCTTTTGGGATTTTTCACCTTTATTTTAATGTCTTTATATCATGTGCATAGGTAGTTTTTATTTTTCAAATGACCAAAACCTAGCCTCTTCACACTTGGAGTGACTATGGGAAAAATGGGTTAGTGGTATCATGGTGTTGAGATACCCTAAGGACCCCTTTATCAATAGGCACTATATACACCATAAATGATTTGAAGAGGGATCATACTTATGTATTTATCCCCTATGTGCTAGCTTATGTGTACACAAAGATGGAATGTGTGATAATCATAAACATGCAATGACCTAGCTTTTAACTTGGAAAATATGGCTCATGTGATACTCTTTGAATGATTCAGACTTATGGAAATATACTCCTATGACTGATATGGAAATATGTATGAATGGGGTAGGTTTGCTTACTTGAATGCTTGATTGAGTGCTTCTTGGTATATTTACTTGTGAGTATATGTGATTTCTAGGTGAGGAATGAATGAGGTTTGATCTTGTATATATACCAATCCATTTTAGAAATATACTATAATCATACTTCCTATGACCCTACTCCTCCCTATGATTACACATCGAATCATATACATACTACCAAACCTGGTCATCTCACTTTGAGACATACACCACCTACTTAGACCTCTTTGAAATCATAATCTTACCCTACATACATCCTTAGTCCATTTTGGCCCTTTTGCATACAAGACAGGCCTTCTAAGGACCTCTTAGGGCCTTTCAAGAGCATGTTAACTAGCCTAGGCCCATGTTTGACCTAGGACATAGCTTGTGTGAAGTAAATCCAAGGCCTAGGCCACATGTTTCCTTCAAAAAATCTATAGCCTAGGTTGTGACCTAGGTAGAACATGTGCAAAAGTGTCTGTTTGGATCCAAATAGTCAAAAATGGCTAGTTTTAGGTCTTTTGGTGGATTAGGGTTAGGATATATGCCTCATTCTCATTCATTTAAGCCTCTCTCTTTTCTCTCCAGACTCTCTCTTTATTATTATTCCCTATCTTGACTCTCATGCCTTCTTGAATCTCTCTTGATTAATTCTTGGCACTCTTGAGCTTTATTGGTGACAGAGGATCCCATATGCTACTACACATTTTCTTGGAGACTACATTTCTAATCTTAGTTATTCCTAATTCCTTGTGGTTTTCTTCTAGCTTATCCATTTGGAATTTGCACCTGATTTGTATACTTGGTTGGAGTTCTTACACCATTACAATTTCTCACTTCACCTCCTCCTTTATTCTTGGCTTTTGGTTTAGACTTCATCTTGCACATAGCTTGGTCTTCTTCCTACATTGTTTCTTAGATTGGATTCCTGGATGGAAAAATGTCTAAACATCTTATTTTAGCTTGATATGAGGGGAATTTTCTATGTAAAGTACAAATCCATTATTTTTTTAGTATATATGCTAGGGTTTGATTTGTTTTGGTGATTTAGTTATTTTTTGCATTGTTTAGAATAGTTTTTAAATTTTATGTATTCATATGTGGTTACAAGATGTCTTCATTACTTGAAATATTTACCATTACATGTTATGCTTACATTAGAAACATTTTTATTACATAGTAGGACTCTGCATGCTTAAAACTAACTAGACAATTTTCTTAAACAATCTCCCTCTCTTGCTAAACTAGAACATTACATTGTTAGAAAACAATAGTGTTGAATTAGAAAGATAGCTCAAATCTAGATTAGGCACGATCTTGATCCCTTTCTTGAAAACATATTTATTGATTAAAACTTATTTATTTTTTACTGAAAGTACCTTAACATCTAGATTTACATTTCATTTGTTAGCTCTATTTATTTGGTATTATTGTTTCCACAATTTAAATGAAATCAATAGTTTAGTCTTAGCTAATTCTATTACTATGGTTGGATCTGCTAGAGATACTTGCATCCTTTGTGTGCTTGATCGTGCTAGCCCAAACCTGGTTCATAAGTTTATCTATATCATGGTGCAAGCTACCAAATTGGATAGCCACTCTAGACCTTCTATATCTTATAGAATCCATGAGCCTTCTAGCCTCTTAGTGGTTTGCTTTAGTACCCTATCAAACACTGGTGGTTTTGTTTATATTCTTGGAGCTACATTTTGGCATGGCCAATGGGACCCCACATATGGTTTCACACTAGTTCTATCCTATTTACAGATCTCTTAGCTAACTCCTATCTATTAGGTATTAGGCTTTACTTTTAGTTTTGTTTTGGATCTTACCTTGGTTGTTTTCTCCTACTTTGGTTCTATGTCATTATCCCTATTAGTTTTCCTTAAATTTGCCTTTTTTATTATCTTTCATGTTTCTCTTACTTCATTCTACCCATGACCAGTATCCCACCCTTAGGATGTCAATCCTTTTAGATGCAGGGCCTCATCCCTGAGCTCACTCATGAGTAATCCATGGCTACAATGGAATGCCATGACACTGTAAGATCCAAGAGGTTCCCATGACCCAACATGGTAGTTTACATCCTCTCACATTTAAAAGGAAATAACATTGGCTAGACTAAAACCAATATAATCAATCTCATTTTCACTAGTCTAAGATTTATTCATTTGAGGATGTTTCATCTCAACCTCATGCTGCATATCATTCACCTGTTTGAGGTGATGAGGATCTTTTTACATAGTTAGGACCTGATGAGCTATATGAAATCATTGATGATTGATTTAGATGCATTTAGGTGAATGAAGTACATCCTTATCCCCATAGGAGTTGATGATATGCTTCTTTTGGAGATAGAGATCACACCCATTTAGTTTTGAGTGCCTTGACTAGTTCTTACATGAGTTTTCCACCTCTTTCCTAACTGGAGGCTCTAGATTAGGAACACCCTCATATCCATGCTATGGGTCTTAATTATTCCAACTCAGTGAGGCTTACCTATCATGGGGAGTTGTTATATCCTCCTAGCCCTTCATTTAGTATTTTTGATGAGAATGTTGATTTTAATCACCATTTGTAAATTAGAGACCCATGGGATGCATATCTGGAGCATCAATAGCCACCATTTGAACCTCATTTAATGGCATATGACTAAAATCATGGATATTTTGGTCATCATGAAAATTTACATGAGTATGTAATGTCTTCTCATCATCCTCATGTGGACCATCACACTTCTTGTGGCCATTCCCCACGTCATGGTAGAGATTATTTCCATCATGAGCATCTTTCCTATTAGGAGCCACCTGGACATCATCCTCTCCATTACCATGGTTATGATGATGTCTATGGGAATAGGCAATATTATTACCATAAATAACCCCTCTTATATCTCATCACTAATCTACTATCAACTATGCTTATGAGGATCTCCATCGAAATCCTCTATCCCCATGGGTGCATGATATTACCCTTCCTACTCATATCCCTAAATTGCTTATGTTCAATGGGATACAAGACTCCAGTCCTACATAACATATTATGGAATTAATAATGGCATGTATGGATTGGGAATATGATGAAAGCATGATGTTGAAGATTTTTTCTCATTCTCTATGAACTAAAGCTCTTGTCTAGTTTCAAAATATACCTCCAGATTTTATCTCTAGTTTTCATCTCCTTCTTGATGACTTCCTCAAATATTTCAATATTTCTAGACCCTTTAACCTTATCATCCAATCTATTACCTCCATGGTGTAAGCTAAGGGTGATTAAAACTTTGGTTTTGTGCATAGATGGTATTCAATTATTCATACATGCATGACTAGGTTTTTAGATGACCAAATTTATGATATGTTCACACAAGTATTAAGGTAGGAGGTTCACCTTGAGGTCCTCAAGCCTGAACCCACCTCTTATGATGAAGCTATTAATGAGTGTCTAAAGATTTAAGTGTTTGAGGTGTGTGTGGGCATACGTCCCATACCTTCCCAAAAGTCATCCTCTTCATGCTATCATAACCGTAATGTGATCGATAATGGTGTCATTGATTTTCATCCCAAGAAGAAGTAAAAGAATGAAATCCATGAGGTGAATGTTTTGATCAAGAATTCAAAAAAAAAGAAGGATTATGAATCTAACATAGTGAAACAAAATATGATGTCTCTTTATGACCCTACCAAATTTTACAATTTTCATCAGATGAGGGGGCATGATTATGCCAATTGTTTTACCTAAATGTTTAGTGCACAAGCCTCACCTCCATCTAAAAGTTATCTTCTTATAGAACCCAACTAAAAGTTAAATGTGTTTAAGGAGCCTCTACCTAACCATGACAAGGAGAATAAGAAGAAGAAGAAAAAAATAAATCAAAGGCTAAGGCCTCAGGTTCTCCTTCTTGCTCTTCCACCTCTTCTAACTCCTCCTCCTGGGCTAACATGAAAGGGAAATCTATGTGAAAGAGTATCAAGGTTGTTTTTGCTATTGACATATACTCTATTAGGCATGAGTGCTTTGTCAACATGCACTTGGGTCAGGTCATTAACCCTATTGGAGAGACTAGTGGTACTGGGCCCCCTATCTAGCCCATGAGGGTAGGGAACCCTAAAGTTAGATTTGATTTTAGGTATAACATCCATCCTCAAGATAGACAACATCCTTACTCCATAGAAGAGTTATAGGGTATTTTGGGTGGGATCTCCATTTGGGACCTTCTTCACCTTTGCCTTGAGAAAAGGGGTCTCATCTTTGATGAGTTTGGCCTCTCCCACAAAGGTCCATTATGCGATGATGTCAAAGTGTTATTTAACTTGAACATACATGAGGACTCTCATCCTCCTTGTCCCAACCTCTTTGCTAGATGATTTAATTATTGCAAAGAAAGATTGATTCCCTCTCTATATTGAAACCTCTATTGATGACTACTGTGTTAAGTGGTATATCATTGATGAAGGAACTACATTAAATATCATGCCCTTGTGTGTGTTTAATGAACTTGGGATCAGTCAAAAGAAGCTCTTCTATTATCATGATAACTATGTTAATTTCAATAATGACATAATTATGTCAGTGGGGAATGTGAAGCTCTGAGTCAAATTTGACCCCAACATAATCAAAATCTAGTTTTGTGTGTTATACCTTGATCTTTCATACAACATGATTCTTGGTCATTCTTAGACTACCACCATGCAAGCCATCACATCAAACAAATTTTGCATGGTACAATTTGTGCATGAAAGTGAGGTTACATAATGGAAGCTGACCCAAATCCTTGGGTATTGTTCTATGCAAAGTTAAAGCCTTAGGTGAGTCTTTGGCTATCTCTTCATGGGGCTCTATAGATTCCCACACACCCCTTATTAATAAATCTCATTTTCTCAAGGATGAGCATTGTGATCCAGTTGAGTACCAATCCACATTAATTCCTTTGATGTATAACATATGTCAACCAACTCCCTCTTCTGATCCATGATGTTAGGCCAACTCATCTCTTTTAAGAGACCTCTTCCAAGATGTCTCCCTTGATGTTGAGTTCCCTCTTATATTGTACTTTCCCATTGGATTATCAGCTCTCTCAATGCATCTCATATAGATATTGATAGAGTAATTGAGTCTGATATTGAGTGTTATTTAATCCATGGTATAATAGGCAACCCAATCAATGAGAGGAGAGATTATAATAAGCTCATGCCCATACATCCTATAAACTACCATCCTCTTACTTATTTGGGTTTAGAGGTCTCATTCACCAATAATGACCCCACCTTTAGCATTCTTATGTTTTGGTTCATGACTGGTGAACCTAAGGATTTGGATGCTTCATTTCCTTCTTCCAACCTTTTCCCTATTGTTTGGCCTCTTTGTAATCTAAGTGGTGGCCTACCTCAGGGGTAGGCCTCAAGTTAGGGAGAAGTGGTACCTTACCCTCAAGGGCAAGCCTAGGTTTTAGCCTTAGTACTTTGGTAATCCTCAAAGCTTACTAGAACACCCTTCTCAAGCCCTCATTTACTGGATTTACCCTCTTGTGACATCCATCATCTAACCCTTATGGGTCTCCTTTTTTGTTTGGCTTGTGCACTCTTCTATGGATGCACCTTATGATAGAAGTAGAGTCTTTTACTTCTTTTAGTTAGTTGGGATATTGCTTATCAGTGGATATCCCTCTATTGACTCCCCATCTCCTTTTCCAAATACCTATAAGTGGTGTGGGCTAGTGGTTATGGTTGCTTGAGACTTACTCTAGCTTTCCCTAGATAGTATTCATCTCGCATGAGCTTCCTATCACCCCTCCTAATCCTCTTATTATGCTTGGCATTGAGGCACTCTCTCACAATTGGCCACTATACTTTAATGGTGGCTCTATTAGCTGAGATGCCTTTCTTACCTCTAGCACTCTGACTCTTCTTCATATCTACATAATAGAGCAACATGACCCTAGATTAGTCATGTGCATGTGGGAATGAGAAAAACATATTTAGATAATATTGATGACTATTTTTCTTGTCTCCCCCCTCTCGCTTCATTTTGAGCAAGTTTTGGGCCCTGTTTGTGCTCTCTGGGCCTATTTTTTGGCCTCTTCTAGTCTAGGCCATAGGTTTCTAGGCTAAACCATAGCCTAGTAAGGTTTAGGCCATGGTTTTTTCCTAGGTAGGTTGTGGCTTAGGCCAAAAACTTGTTTTTTCCCTCTCTAGGACTCTATTTCACCTTGTCATTACTCTTAGAACCCCTAAACCTTCATCTTTGAGGTTTTGTCCCATTCCAGATGCAATGGAAAGGTTAATTTCTCTCTTTTAGGACTCATTGGGTGTGTTTTGGGATCTTTTTGGTCTCTTGAACCCCCAAGTCATCCAGATTATTAGGCCCATGCACTCCTTATTGGATGCACCTTATGGGCACTTTTTGGGTGTTTTACCCATTTTTATGTTTCAAATAACAAAACCTCTATCTTAGAGGTTTTGGCATGTTATGATCACATTTTTGGCTTTCAGTTTTTAATCCAAGGATTTTTTGGGCCTGTTTTAGCCCCATTTTGGTGTCCAAGATCCCTTTTGGGTCCCCGTTAAGCTCCTAGGACCATGCCCCATCTTGTGGGCACCCAAAGATAAAAGTTACTTACTATGCTTCTTTTAGTTAGTCATTTCTTCTTTCTATACTTGATCCATTCTAACTCCCTCTCTTTCTTGTTCATCATGGTTGTAGGTAGGGTTGTTAGCTGGCTATAGTTGTTTGGGACTTTCTCTAGTCTTATTGAATGGTCTTCATCTTCTCTAAACTTCCCCCCACTTTTCCTTATTACCTCTCACCATGGCTAGTATTGGTCAACCATTATGATTATGGATTAGTTTCATTATTTGTTTATTTCATGAAACTTGCTTATACTTCCTTGCTTTGAGATTGTCTTTTGATAGTTGTTAGTATTGCATCCTTAACTTCCATCATGGTGCACCTCTCTATGGTGATTTAAATAGATGGTGGTAGTCAGGGCAACCTAGGACTGGTAGCCATGGCTTAGGTTATCAACGAATCATGGGGCCATGATCTTGTTACAACTAGTTTTTTACTTACCAATGAGACAAATAATGCTCCTAAGTATCATGAAATCATTAGCACCTTGATCAACACCCATGATTTAGGCACGTGTTATGTGTAGTTGTTTTTTTACTCACTCTTAGCCATGTCTCAAATCACTAGTGTTTAGGTCATCCCTAGCTTTGAGTTGATCCCCCTCTTTGAGGCAACATGTGATTTTATCTCTTTCTTTAAGGATGTCTAATTCACCATATCCCTTGTAGGGAGAACACTAGGGCTGACACCCTAGTGAATGTCATTTTGAATAGTATGATTTAATTTGATATCACTTGTGTCCCTTCTTTTTAGGAGCTAGAACTAGAGCTAGAGTTGGATTTTGGTTTATGCAACATTTTCACTCTCACCTATGGATCACATCATCAAATTCTTCTAGCATAATAATTTTTTGGTAAATGCACATAATGTTTCCTTTTATCTTTTCAATTCTTGCTTTTATTTGCTTTGGTGTGGCTTCTAGGTATTACACAACACTCCTTTTTCATTCAAACACTGATTTTTTATACCTTAGGGATATATGTAATCATACTTCTTATGACCCTACTCCTCTTGATGATTACACATCAACTCATATGTATACAACCAACCCTAGTCATACCACTTTGAGACATATGCCACCTACTTGGACGTCTCTTAAATCATATTCTTACCCTCCATACATCCTTAGTCCATCTTGGTGTTGACATTTGAAAACTACATAATGATAATTTTCGATGTCATCTTGACCTATGGACCCCACCTAACCTACTATCACTTGTTTATAACTTCATTATGTCAAAAAACCCTCTAAACATATCAATTAAATTAGGAACTTTTTACCCATTTTCTCATGGGCCTTGACCGTCATCGGTTAAGGTAACCGTCAATGGTTGTGGTCATAAACATTGCCTTAAGCTTTAAATCATTGCCAAATTTGTTTAAGAACAACATCCTCTAAAATGGTAGCTTGCTTTGAAACTAGTTTTTAAAAATGAATGAACCCAGGCATCTTTATCCTTCTAACTTAGAAACTTTCCCTCAAAGCTTCTATCCTCACTTAACAAGTTTTTGTTATAAATGTAGGGCTCTTAGAGGGGTTTTATGATCCAAAAATTTGCATCTAGATTCTCTTGTTCTCTTTGTGAAGGCCTCCAAGACCGTGAAACTTTGTGCATGTGACTTTTTAAGGTAGGAGTAATTTTATGATATTTAACTCTCTTCAAGTTTCAACTATCATCCACTTGGCATCATATAAGTATCATTTACTTGTTTTAGCATTTTTTTCTATCATTTGATTTTTTTTGTCTTGATTAGTATATCTTCAGATCATTCCTTATCCATAGTGCCCATATCCTTCCTTCTACCCCTTAGTTTCCTCATCTCCACCATCCTTTTAATCCTCTATATACACCCATAGGAAACCATCGATGGTTGTTGCAATCATCACCAGTCATAACAACCATTATCGGTTACCTGTCACTGATCAGATCCATCCATTATTGGTCACCCTGATCACTGATGATCACTATAAGAGAAAATAAATAATTGTTATTTTATCCCACTTTTAGCTAATCAAACCCATATTTATATTCCTAACTTGTATATAAACCCTACCTAGACCCTTTGGACCTAACCTTGGTATATTTTTACATCATGTAGTATCTTCTATCAAACTGTACATTATTTATTTTCTTGCATATTTACTTTCTTATCATTTGAATGTAAGTATATTTATCATATCATTTTTGACTTAATTATGTTATAAGTGGATTAACAAATCTTGGAAAACCTCATGCTTATTGGATCTAGCATACGCTAGGTAATCCAGTCAACCTACCATAGAACAAATTTTCTTCTAGTCTTCTTGTGATTTGTAGGTTATCCTCCCTAGCTAAAGAGGATTTTATACATTCATCTTGATAAATACATGCATTATACCAAGTATTCATCTACACACCCTAATACTCATTTTATCTTATCTATTCAAAACTAAGAAATGAAGGAAATAAATTGAAACATTTGGCATGCCTGATGGGACCCTAGTTCCCTTTCTTCCTTAATTGTTTTCTCATCGAATGAAATCATTTATTTTTAGGCTTAAAAATAAACCATTTGCATTCATTGATTGCTTGCTAATTTTAGTTCACCTAGTAACTTAGGATGCATAGTAATATTATCATAGAATTCACACTTGTTATCACACATAAAACTAAACCAAAAAATAATTTACACATCAAAATAATACTTGAGACAAGGACCGATCAGGATTTCATCACCTAGAAGCACCCTTACCCCCTCCCAGCTATCCCACTTGGATTTCACCACTAAGGGGAGAACCAACTCAGATCTCTAGTTGAGTATAAACTCTAGACTTAGTATATCTTGGCTAAACACTTGACACCCTTATCACTAAGAGATTGTGAAGTGAGGGGGTAGGCTCCAACACTAAGCCATGTACTAAAGTTCAACACAAATCTTTCTTCTGAGTGCCTAAAAAACCTAAAACCATCCATAAACTTCCTCTTTAGTACCAATTTTGCAAGCCAACCTCCCTTATCACACTTTTTAAGGCATAAGACAAAAGTGATTTAAAAGTAATCTTAAGGTTAAAAGGCACTTCTTGGTGTATGTATTGATTGATTTGAAATTATTTTGGGTTTTCTCTGTACTCGAGGTGTGAGTATCATAATAACATTCCCTATTTTCTGATATGGTTTTAACTAGATAATAAGTGAGAAATCAAGATAACCAACCACCTTCTTCTTCTTCATCCATGGATTATACCTTGGATGTTGATAAATATCCTCATGCTTAACCTCAACATTCTCCTCCACCACCTTATCCTTCCATAATCCTAACCATATCTGAAGGAGATCCATACTTTACTACCTTTCTTGACAATAATCTAGTTGCTTTACAACATTACCTCAATACCTTGCCTCACCATACCACCCCTGCTTTAGTTTTTTATTTTGATAATTCTCTTGGCATGCCATCCCACCTCATGATAGGTACCAATTCAACCCAACCATTGACTTAGGCCTCTTCCAACATCCCATCCACCCAAACTCAAAACAACCTCCCCCCTCCTAACCAAACACGTCTTGTCACACCTCATGTGGGTTCAACCTTACCATTAGTCACCTACTCCTCATGTACTATGGCATTATCTTCTACTTTGAATTCTATCTTACCTTTGGTTGTAACCAATCCCTTGACCATAGTCCCACTTCAAAACCTAGCACTCTCCATACCTCAAAACCTTCCCCCAATCAACACTAGGGTAACTACCCAACCTCAACCTTCCCAACTTCCTCCTACCTCAACCATACCAATCACATCCTTTCATTAACAAGTGCCTATGATAACTTACCAATATGTCTCTAACCCACAAGGGTACATACTACCCTCCACCCAACCTTTCATACCAATAAATTATTATGTGCCACCATCTCAACCTCTTGGCACCACTTATCAGTATGTGGCTTCTAAAGTACCATCTACTACCTATTCTTATATTGCTATAAGCCAAACCCAACAAAATGTACCTATTAATTATGTGGCTTATCAACCCCAACCCGATCTAATAAAAATGCTTATGGATAAAATGACTAGTTTGGAGTCATCTATCTCCACCTCAACTAATCTTTTATTTTATGACCAAATTTGTAACAGGGCTATCCACCCATCTGTGCCCATTCATGCTTATCATTCTCAATGGGAATTACCCAAATTTTCTAAATTCTAAGGAAAAGAGGATCCTTAATAACACTTAATAGCTTTTCATCATGCTTTCTACTTAATCTCTTATGATGATGCTCACCTCTTCTGAACCTTTCCCATGTCATTATCTAGAGCTGCCCTTGACTAGTATAGTGCCCTTCCTACTCATTCTATCTTTTCTTTTTCTCAATTGGCAAAAACATTTTTAGAACAATTTTAAGTAAATATATCTAAAATGGTTTCCATTACTGACCTATATTCCATCAAATAGTTTGAAGATGAATCCATTATTGATTTCATTGCCAGATGGAGGGGCCTCATTAATAAATCACTTTCCCATTACCCCAACCCAAATTAATCAAATTATTCTCTCAGGGTGTGCTAAACACATTGCTCCAACTCTCCAAGTATAAACCATTTGGAACTTTGATGAAGCATTCATTATGGCCCATAAATTAAAAAATTGAGCTATCGATGAAGGGAAGTTGAAGCTTCAAAATAAAAATTCTAGTTTCAAATCTATTGAGTCATCTTCCACCAAAACCACAAACCCAACTTATTTTAAAGTAAAAGAATTGACACACTTGATTGTCATCAAAACCACACCTCCTCTAACCATCAACCAAACACCTCTAACCAACAATCCTTCTAATCTCTAAAACCATACCCAAAATTAGGCTCCTTTAAAATAATTTACCTTAATTGGGGAATCCTATGCATTGGTGTTAGAAAAAATAATTAAAGCCAATCTAATCCAAATTCCACCCATAAATCTCCCTCAACAATTTGATACTTCTCACCCCTTTCTTGGGTGGTACAATGAGAATGATCATTATGATTATCATCAGGTTGTCAGACATGATACCGATATATATAATACCTTTAAAAGCATTATCAAGGACCTAATTGATAAAGGGGAGCTTGTGTTTGATAACTGAAATGCTCCTTCCAACCAATCTCTTGATATTTTTTGAAAACCATTCCCAAATCATCCAACTTCAACCCAAAACCATGAAATCCAACCTGAATCCTCCAACTCACATGAGGTACATGTAATTAATGTCATCAGTAATGTACCCACTACTAACAAAGTCATCACCTCTATCACCCAAATAGAGGAAAACAACATACCAACACCTATTTCTCCAGATTCCCAAATAGAGGAAGTAGCTACCCCTTTCACTTCCTTAGATAAAACCACGATTCCATCTACCCCTCCTATAATGGAAATACCCATAGAGATAACCATTCCATTAACCATTCTATCCACTAATTTGAAATAGATAGAAGAACCACCTAATTCTTTAGACAACTAAATGAAGGAAGAAGTTATACCAACCATTCCACTTGAAACCATTACCCTTACTACACCAATTACATAATTATCTATACCTCCCTTGGAAACCATTTCCCATGAGACCATACCCCTACCTTCCACCAAATATAATAACACTAAAAATGCTCCTTCTTCTTACCCAAAGGGCTTGAGATTTGAAATTAATGATCAAGGAACAAAATCCATTTATAAACCTTTTTCCTGACTAGTTCAAAGCTTGGAATTTACCTCCCAACCTAACTTGAACAAAGGCCACCTTTTGGCATTAGCTTGAACTCTCGTATCAAAATTAAACCAAAGCTTTTACTTCACTCGAGTCCACTCTTGAGCTTGTTGCTACAACTCCACTAATTATCCCTCCTAAAGTCACCATGAAACCATCTCAATTACCCCCACATAAAGTTGTCAAATCACCCTATACTTCTATTATCAAGCCAATAAAGAACTTGGGGATCCTTCCTATGCCAAATCCTATTCACCCTCCTTTGAGATTGGATTTAACCACATCAACCCAATCAAGACCTAATCTAATTAATCCCATTAAAAAGGAAGGATTACCTAGACCACAACCTCGAGGAATGACCATATCGATTCCTTCACCTTTAACTTCTATTTTAGAACCACATCCTTCCACCATTCCCATTACTTATTCTTCCTCTAAGAAACCATCTCCCATTTCTAAACCTATAAGAAGCCTACCTCCTAGTTCATCATCATTCCTTACCAACCTTTCTCCATCCACTTTCCCATTTATTAAACCCTCATCATCTAGACCCCCAATTCCTAAACTAATTATAACTAAGCCAATTCTTTCTAAACTACCAGCCAAACATAATCCACCAACCATACCTTCTATCAAGTAGTCTTTTCCCAATAAAGTTCCTACACCAAAAATTCAAACTCCACCACCTCCAAAATCTTTATTAGAATCTTATGCAAATATTTTACAAAGGCTCCTACAAGATTTTGTCATTATCCTACCAACAATCAAGCCTTTTGAACCCACTCACCAAAAGCCAACTTGGTTTAATGACAATCTAATTTATCTTTACCATATGACCCTTGGGCATGATATGAAGAACTATAAATCTCTCCAAACTATCATTCATGGCCTTTTTGAGGAGGATGATCTATTAGATGAACCTTATTTAAGCCCCCTACCTCTTTTACCACCTATCTAATCTACCCACCAATCACCTACTTCTCTACTCCTGCTAAGGAGTGAAATAGAAGAACCAAAGTAAGCAATCAGTTCCCTTATGCATACAACTCATAGGGTGACTCAATCTCAAGTCCAAAAAATGGATAAGGGTAAAGCTTTCCAGTAGAATGATAAGGGCAAAACCAAGGCCACCATTCCATGGTCTTACCATTAAATTCCCCAACCAACCCATCAAACTCAAACAACTACACCCTTAGATTCACCTTCACAACCACCCAAGACCAAATTCTCTATTTTGGGAGCCCATTCTTCTTCCAATGCATCTCCATTCATCCAACGCTTGGTGTTAAAACAACTTCACCAAATGGTAGTCAAAATGAGTCTTTATGACTTGGTTAGCACCTCACCTCAACATCATCAAGCTATAATCAAAGTAATGCATTCTATAGAGGTTCAACCAGATGATCCCCAACCTCTTACACCTTTGATTGGAACCATCCAACATGCTACCATGGTCACCTTTCAACAATTTAAAATTCTACCCTGTCATAGTGAAGACCTTGATTCCCCTCTTTTTATCATATCATCCATCAATCATACACATGTCAAAAGAGTTATGATTGATGGGGGAACAAGTATCAATATCATCTCCTCCCATGCCTATGATCAACTCCAACTACCTAAAAAAATCATGTCAAAAAGCTTGATAGTTCTTCAGTCATTCAATGATACCTTGGCCACCACTTTGGGAACAAATGTTCTCCACATCCATCTGGGGTGTTAAACTATTCCTAAATTATTTTATGTTGTAGAGGGAAAATTTTAATATAATGTGCTACTCGGTCACCCTTGGATCTATGCTATGGGATGTGTCTCTTCTAACCTTCACCAATGTGTCAAATATGAACATCAGGGACAAATCATTACAATCAAAGCTGATCCAAGTCACTTTACTTCTTATAATATGACATATCAGCCGAATGATGTTCTTATTCCACCTTCATCTTCTTCACAACCAACCTCTAGCCAAGCCACCACATCAAACCAATCCACCAACACTTATATTTTCAATAATGATGAAGCATCCACTAGTTCAAGTATCCCTTCAGCTCAAATCCTAGTTGAACACCCCTTATAATGCACATTTCAAAGTCTTATGTTGGGGAAATATTGACTATTATCTTTAGATGCTTTCCCTTCTCTACATGAATTTGGGAACCTTCAAAATGATCCATCATATGATCCTAATATTGGCACCCTCATCCCCTTTGACCTTCCCAATAATAGAACATATTTTGTCTAGAGGGGACGTGATAAACCATTTCTTGCTCCTACCACCATGCCTTATATCCAAACATTCACCTCCAACTTTTTTTATCTTAGCAACTTGAACTTTGCCCAAAAATACCTTCATTGGTGCACTTGGAAAGGGTTTGGTTTTGACCTCTTTGAAAAAGGACCCCATGAACTTCCCATTATCAAAACCCAAAAATCTTGTGAGTTCTTTGGATTAGGGTATGTTCCCCTATAGGAGCCCACATCACCAACATCAATCCCACCTCTCTCATTTGGAGAACCTCCAACCTCACCAATCCCACCTCTCCCATTTAGAAAACCTCCAACCTTACCACTCCTATTTAAGTAAATTCTACCCTTATCAACCTCACTTTTCCAATTTAAAGAACCTCTACCCTTACCAAATCCATTTGAAGACATCGACATCATCCCACCTAATTTTTTTTTTAGATCAACACCATAAGTTTGGGTCTCCTAACTTATCAATGGGAAGGCCAAAATAAAACCATTCCTCTTGTCTACCCAAAAATGATTGCACATGGATCACCAACCATTAACACTATCCAATGTTAAGATTATAATTCTATTCTTACCTATTTGGGTGCAGGGTACTCTTCTCTTCAAAAATTCCTCCCTCTTAAAAACCAAACAATGCTAAATGAATTGACCAAAAAAGTTAATTTGGGAACTTAGGAGAACCCTCATATTGTCAAGATTGGCCAATCCTTAACCCTTAAAGAACAATGAGACTATCAATGTTTTCTCTATGATCATAGCATAGAATTTGCTTGGTCTTATCAAGATATGCTTGACATTAACCCCTCTATAATTCTTCATAATATCGTTACCTATCCTAAAGTTAAGCCTGTTTAATAAAAGCTTCATTGTATGTACCCTTGCATAGCTCTTCTCATCAAAAAAAAACTTCAATACTTTCTATTAGTTAATTTCATTCAACCCATTAACTATCCATAATGGGTCTCTAATATCTTTCTTATTACCAAACCCACTGGGGGACTCCACCTTTTTGTGGATTTCTATGATCTTAACCTTGCATGCCCCACAAATGACTTTCCCCTACCTAACATAGATTAACTTGTCGATCTCACTGCTAGCCATGAAATACTATCCCTTATGGATGGATTTTTAGGATACAACCAAATCTTGATCACCCCTCAAGATCAACATAAAAAATCCTTTATCACCCCATGGAGAACTTTTTTCTATCGTGTCATGGTTTTTAGCTTGAAGAATGTAGGAACCACTTATCAGTGGGCTATGACTTACATTTTTCATGACCTCATCCAAAAAATAGTTGAGGATTATGTTGACGATATACTTAGTAAATCCAAATACCACCAAGATCACCTCAATATTCTCAGTATCATCTTTGAAAGGCTTATCCATTATCATGTCAAGCTCAACCCAAAAAAATGTATCTTCATGGTCTCATTAGGAAAACTTCTGGGCTTTATTATTTCCCTCCACAAAATAGAAATAGACCCCACAACAGTTTTAGACATTCTAGAAATACCTCCCCCTACTAACCTAAGACAACTTCATAGCCTACAAGTCAAACTTCAGTCAATCTACCACTTTATCTCCTAATTATTCGATCGCTATTAGCCTTTTCACCACCTCCTTAAAAAATACAGCTCCTCTAAATAGACTAAAGAATGTCAATAGGCCTTCAATGCAATCAAGGAATATATTCTCTCTCCACTAGTCCTTTTTCCTCTAAAAGAGGATCAACCTTTTTATCTATACATATCTACCATCGATCATTCCTTGGGGGCCATGATTGCTCATCATGATGACCAAAATAAAGAGAAATCCATTTATTACATCAGTCATACTCTCACTGACTATGAAACCTGATATACCCATCCAATTTTTTTTGCCTTACCTTAGTTTTTGTCACCTATAAATTTCATCACTATCTTCTTAACCACAAAACTTGTGTCATTACTAACACTGATCCCCTCAAGTATATGCACTCTAGGCCATATCATAACCAATGTATGGCTAAGTGGCTCATGTTATTATTAGAGTTAAATCTTGATTTTCTTCCATAAAAGTCCATTAAGGGGCAAGTGATTATGAACCAAATAGCTGAAGCTCCACTCCTCGATAATCAAACTCCCCCTCTTACCTTTCCAGATGAGTCTATAGCTACCTTTTCTTTGGAACAACCCACCTACCAAATGACTATGTATTTTAATAGCTGTAAATGTCAAAATGGTGGGGGTGCTAGCATAATACTTATTCCTCTTAATGGGGAACCTCTTCCCTTATATTTCTAACTTGATTTCAAATGCACCAATAATATAGCTGAATATGAGGCCTTGGTCATAGGTCTCCAAACCACTCTAGCTTTTAGAATCAAAATAGTTAACATCTTTGGAGAATCTAAACTTATTATCAACCAAGTCACATGGGCCTATCAATGGAAACATGACATTCTTATAAAATATAAATAACTTGTTGACAAACTATTAGCATCATTTGACCATTATATCATCCAATCAGTCCCTTGTTCTACAAATAAATTTATAGACACAATATCATCCCTTGCATCCTAAATTCCATCTCAACCTATTGACTCTAAACTATTTTTCACCATCCACTATTTTTTCACACCATCCTACCTCAGTCCTAATCTTCCTACCATTTACCAAATAGAACATCATCTTCTAACACTTGGTACAATCAACTCTTTGATTATCTTAACATCGATATCCTCCCTTCAGATCTTTCTAGAAATGTTCCACAAAAATTTCATTTAAATCACCTCTCATTACTTAATATTAGGGGGCATTATTTATAAATGAGGCTCTGATGGTCTCCTCCTTCATTGCCTTTATAGCAATGAGGCTTCTCACACCATTGAAGAATCACATGATGACATCTGTGGGGGGCACTTCAGTGGTCTAGCCATTACTAAACGTATCCTTAATCTAGGTTACTATTGGCCCACACTCAACTAGGATTATTGTGACTATGTCAAGAAATGTGTCAAATATCAAAAACATGCTAACCTTTATCATGAACCTCTTCATGGTCTTCAAGTATCAACTAACTATTGGCCTTTTTCATAATGGGGTCTTGATCTTATCAGAGAAATCAATCAACATTCCTCACAATGACATCAATATATCATCACTGCTACATAATATTTCACCAAATGGGTAGAAACCACCCCCTAATCTCAATTAAAAATAAAAAAATCATTGATTTTATCAACCACCACATCATTTGTCACTTCGATGTTCCTCACAAAATCATCACTGATAATGGTAAATCCTTTAAAAATAAAAAGGTCTAAGAACTTTATGAAAATTTTGGTATTGACCTAAGCTTCTCCTTGCCTTATCAACCATGAGCCAATAGACAGGCAAAGGATTCCAACAAAACCCTCATAAAAATGCTCACTAAGGTAGTCATTGCTTTAGGCAAGGATTGGCACCTTCATATCCCATTTGCTTTATGGGCTTATTATACTAGTATCCAAATTGCTATGGGTGATACAAATTTTTTCTTGTATTTGGATCCGAGGTGGTCTTACCTCTTGAAGTCCAAATTCCATCTCTCTACATATCTTTACATGAGATTCTTTATGAAAGTGACTATCATCAATAATGATTAACACACTTAGAACTTATTGATGAACATCACCTTGCTACCCTTAATCACCTTCACATTTATATAGAGTGTATTAAACAAGTGTAAAACAAACATTTAAAAACTTGAGAATTTAACATCAGAGATCTTGTCCTTAAGGAAAACCAACACGTCACTAACATGGAAAAGACCAAGCAAGGTAATTTTTTCTTAATTGTTAAGGACCCTACATTATAACTAAGGACCCTACATTATAACCCATAAGTATGGATTGGGTGCTTATCGCTTGTCCTCTCTCAAGAATAGGCCAAAGCCTAAACCCATCAATGCATAGTATTTGCATTTCTTTCATTGTTAAAAAAAGGTTTAACCATACTTTAATGTCTCACTTAAGCTCATCCCTTGGTCCATTAACCTTATTTTCTATCTCTTTTGAGATTAATTGATTATATAGAATCATGTGATTCATCCGTCATAGTAATAACCTAATCCTAAATATGGGTACCCTGACTCTACCCATAATATGGTTCTCATGGATAATTTTATCTTTTAATAGACAGAATCCCATGGTCAATTTTTTCTCAAAACCCTTTCCTCTAATGATCTTTTTGTGTCTAGATCTTACTTCTACATGGGTAGACCTTTCGAACCTAAATAGGCTTGTCCATGCCTAATTTTAGTTTAAAATATATCCATACTTCAAAAATAAATAGTAGACTACTCCCTCAAATGATGGATGCCACATCAAATCAAAAGTTGCTTAAAGTAGACTACTCCTTCGAAGGACAACTATGCAAAAATAAAACCTTAGACCACTCCCTCAAAGGATGGCTATAACAAATATTTATTCAAATCTTCTTGCATCGATCAAATTCAATAACTTATAAACCAATAAAGCAAAATCTAAAATTAGTAGGCCATAATTGGCTCTTATATCTATTAATTTTAGACTTCTCACATTGATTAGTCTACCTACTATCTAATTAATCTGCAATAAACTTTTATAGCACAATTAGACTTCCCACATTGATCAGTCTACACATTATTATATAGCTTACCAATGACATGGACTTGTCTGCTAGGGTTCTTTGGTCACCTAGGGGAAAGCCAATCATTCCACTACCCATAGATTCCATTTTTCCTCTACTCACTACTTCAAATCCCTACCTATCACCTAATAATGAATCTAAGGGATTATAAGCTTAATTGGCACAAAGTGGTTAGGATACTAATTTTCTTAATAAAACATGCTCTTACAAAACATTTGATGGGTTTATGTTCACTAAGTTGAACCATCATGGATTCTTATTGTTTGGTTCTCACTAGTAGAGGGCACCATGCTCCTTGTCTTATCCAAACATGTGGACATAAATGTCATCCTTACCTATGCCACACCCATACCCTCATGTCATTAACCAAACATCACATTTTATTTAACATTTTAAGTCATTAACCAAACATCACATTTTATTTAACATTTTAGGTCATTAACCAAACATCACATTTCATTTAACATTTTAAATCATTAACCAAACATCAAATTTTATTTAATATTTTAAGTCATTAACTAAACATCAAATTTTATTTAACATTTTAAATCATTAACCAAACATATGAAAAATTAACATCATGTGTTAATCATAGTATAACAAAGGTCCATAAACCATAACATCAAAACTAAATACAAAATTACATTATGATTAACTCATCAAAACATCATCATCATATGTAAATGACATCATACCTAATACCATCAATGAAAGAGTGTCATAATAAAGACTTCCACATGAATAAAAGTCAAATCAAAACATCATTATATAAGCATCATACCATAAATTAGAATCACATGCCTAAAATATTCAAAATAATCATCAACATCATAGATCTCCTACATTAATATTCATCTCATAATGCATGAAAAACATAAACTCATCTCAAAACACATCTGTGTGTGTGTGTGTGTGTGTGTGTGTGTCAAAAAATGAACATATATATCACTCATATATACATCTCACATCTTGACATGTAGGTTGATGTCAAAATATCAAAATACATCACATAATATCTCTACTCATTACCCTGGAGCACCTGAACTAGAACTACTAGTACCTATACCTATACCTATCCCAAGTGGAGGCCCTATCGGCTAACTTGATGCCATAATCCACTAACCTAGTGTTTTAAGTGTCACTCCACTAGCCAAGCTAACCTGGTACTCTCCCCATCATGGCTCATTAGGATACTATGATAGCACAATGCCCTCATAGTAATGCAACTACTATATGGATGCTAAGTACCTGACCTGTGTCACAAAAATTAGAGGTGCCACTACTATTCCACTGGGCCACCATAAATAGTCCCTCTCCTAAGTCACTAAACCAAGTGAGATCCTCTCCTGATCCCACTCACCAGTTAATGTCATAGCATGGCCCTATAAAATGGCAATCTACCCCTATAAAGTGGTGACTAATGCTTGGGCCTGATCTCTCTCCATTATAACACCTCCTAGTTGACCTTGTAAGGTGGTAATCTACCCCTATAATGATGTTATCTAGGCCTATGCTACTACAAATAATGCTACTACCTATAGATCCCCCTATGCTTTCCTTTGACCTAGGTCAATATCCATTAGCTACTAGTTTGCATCTCTTAAACCAAAATCTATGGTTGTATACATCCCCTAAAACCATGTGAGGTAATCAACTATGTACTTTATGTCATCCCAATCTTTGAGGGGGAGATCCTGATGATCTGGCTACTACTCTTATGGATGTGGTAGGAAGAACTTATCATCCTCTCTCCTATATCATATAAAAATTAGTGGTATACCCTGTATCAGACCAAACTACCATTGTAATTATTTAAAGGGGATGCACTTTGTCTCCCCATCATGCCTCCCATAGGCCCATTTATAGCTTTTCAAAGATAAAGTATGAAACCTATATCTGACCCACATTAGCCATGTCTAATATATCCTCCACACTATGTCACTAAAAACTAAACCCTCCAAAGCTCCTCTAAATAAATGAATATCCTTAGAGCTACCACCTGCACCTATCATGGTCCCATCTCTCCTCTATCAGTAAAATTTGACCACATAATTTGTCAGTTGGTACCCCTTTATTGAAAGGCCTAGGGGTCTCAATACTCGTATGTGTTCAAATGCCTACTAGTGCAAAACAAACCCCATGTTGATGCTATATTTCCTGTGAGCCCTAAACCCCCATAACTCTTTGTGTATTTACACTAGTAGAACTTGTGGCCATTTGAATATAACTCTACCCAAAAATAACTCCACCAAAATCCCCAAAAACACACTAGGGTATCTCCCTCAAACAAAATTTGGCAACACATAACAAGTAACCACTAACTATAATATAGTTAGGAAATGTCTCTCTCCTAGAGCTTTCTAGTATATTGGCCTAATATTGAAGCCTCCAACATGAAACTATGCCACACTTGCATCATCCCAATATAGCATCTCTAAAAACTCATCGATCTCATCCCCCTCTATGTGATAAATGGGATTTCTATAAATGGGTAGACATGTAATCCAATATACATCCTCTAATAAGATGAACATCTCTCTCGTCAATAACCAAAAGGTATTAGTCACTATGTCCCATCTCTTGATTAGGGTCTATCATCTTAGCATCCCTATGAAGGTGCTAGTAATGCCACATCCCTCCAAAACCCACCACCTCCATGTGATACCAATCTTACACCAACATCACATCCCTCACCTCTACAAACATCTCAGGCACCTGATCTTGTAGTTGGATCTAATTTCGTGCTTATAACAACATTTATATCATAAATCAAATCAATAACTTACCCTATTTGAATTACCTATACACACAACAACTATATTTTTACCCAATTTCCTCTATACTCCTATTTTATAATTGACCCCATGTTTTACTATCCTAGTTGAACCCACATTTGCCTAAAAATTTCTATATATCAACTTCAACTCTTAAATCAACCCACATACTATTCTCCCACCTCAACTAGCACACAAACCTAACCCAACTTTACCTATTTCCAACCTATCCCAATTTTACCTATTTCCCTCCCCCCAACTCTACCTCCCATCCATCCCAACTCACCTCTTATCCCATTCCTATCCTAACTCTCCTCACCTCAAATAAATCCAATTATTTACCTAACATAACTCACCCACTAGCCCTCCCAACTCCTCTCTTTGACCAAACCCATCAACCATCGATGGTTGTCCCCAACCACTGACGGTCCCCTTAGGGATTTTTACCCTTAGGTAGACTGCCATTAATTGGGGAAAATTTCCAATGATCACTACTAGGTGATCATCGATGTTGTAGTTCAACCCCTTACCATCCTCCTAAAACCCTAACATCCTTTGTACCACCCATAACTTCCTCTCTCTACCCTTACACATTCCTACCTACCTCTCTACACATAATACACCCCCTAAACATATAATCTTTTAAAAAAAAATCAAAAATAGCCAAACCTCAAAATCCATAGTTCCCTAATTTAGCTTACTTATTCATCCTTTTACCATTTAATTCACACATTACAATTCACTTCTAATTTAAGACATAACCTACCTAATTTTATGACTGGTGGCACCACCTCAGTCCAAATCACACAACTTATCCTATATCACTTCTGATATCCATCATGACCACACCATTTCTCTCTACCACCAATCTCCTCTTGCCAAATCATTAGTACACTACACAATAGGACACTCTTTATACCACCGCTCATAGAACACAAATGACAAGGCTCCAATTTATAAATGAGGACAAATTAGGCCCTCATTGATCTTTTGTCCATAGTTTTAGGGTTTTTACCCAACCATCAATGGTTGGCTAACAATCAATGGTTGACTCTAACAATTGATGGTTCCAACATCCTCAATGGTGGACCCTAACTATTGATGGTCATCCAATCATCACTGGTTAACCCTAACTATGGATGGTTAGGGTTTAGCTTTATAAATTTTTTTCTTTCTTTCTTGTCACCTCAACTAGACTCTTGACCTAACTCTACATGGGGAAACCCATTTATTTAGCTATCAAGAGTCCTTTCTCCCCACCACCAAGAATTACATTGGGCCTAAAGTCCATATTGGATTCATTATCCAATAGACTATGTAGGCAACATCCTCTTACCTCATGCATTAAGAGTCAGCTCAACCACCCCTACCTAACTAATAACCCAACCTATTTACCTTCACCTATCTTGACATTGATACCAACCTATTCACACACTTTGTGATGACTTTGGTTTGGTCATAATGACCACCTTAACCAAATTTACCATGATGGAAATTTTTCATACATGCACTCCCTCGTGTGTGACTTGAAAATTTGTGTTCTTCTAAGGAACACTTCCTACCCTAGATATTTGAGTAAACACTAACCCTTTCTAGGATACCTAATGAGTGTAACCCAATTAGCTATGCCCAACACTAGGGATTGGTTAGCTTCTCACTTATCCTAAGATATGACCTTATTGATCTTAACATGGCAATGTTAATCTTTGCATGCTCATGGCTCTTTCACTTAGTCATACTATACACATGGTATGGTCAACAACCTTGTGACCTCCCTTTTACTTTTTATCAAACCTTAACCTAATTCACCCATACCTCATTGAATCTTGGTTTGAGGGGGAACACCTCCTTTCTCCCACATTTGGGGTAACTAGATGTAGACCTTGACCAACCACCTATTTATATTCTATAGCTTACTTTAAGCTATATAACAAAAAGGGGTAAAATGTAGACACTTAAAAACTACACAACAATAGTTTTCAATGTTGTCTTGACCTATGGACCCCACCTAACCTAATAGCACCTATTTATGACTTTATTATGTCAAAACACCCTTTGAACATATCATTTAAGTTAGGTCCTTTTCACCCATTTGCTCATGGCCCTCGACCATCATTAGTTAGGGTAACCATTGATGGTTGACCCTAATCATGGATGGTTTACCCTAACCATTGATGGTTTAACCTAACCATTGATGGTTATGGTCATAAACCTCATCTTAAGCTTTAAAAACATTACCAAATTTATTTAAGAATAACACCCTCCAAAATGGCAATTTTAAAACTAGATTTTAAAAACAAACAAAAACAAACATCTTTATTCTCCTAACTTAGCAACTTTCCCTCAAATATTCTCTCCTCACTTAGCAAGTTTTTGATATAAATGTAGGGCTCTTGAAGGGTGTTTGGGATCCAAAAATTTGCATCTAGATTCTCTTGTTCTATTTATGTAGGCATCAAATATTGTGAATCTCTATCCACATGAATTTTAAAGGTATGAGTACTATTATACTGATAAACTCTCTTCAAGTTTTAACTATCATCCACTTGGCATCATACAAGTATCATTTATTTATTTTAGCATTTTCTTCTATCATTTGAGTCTTCTATCTTGATTATTATATTTTCACATCCTTCCTTATCCATAATGACCATATCTCTCATTCTACCCCTTAGTTACCTCATCTCCACCATCTTTTAAATCTTCCATCGACACCCACAAGAAATTATTGATATTTTTTGCAACCATCACCGGTCACAGCAACTATCACTAGTTGCCTAACCATCATCGATCGGATCCATCCATCATTGGTCACCCTGATTGATGGTGGTCACTGTTAGAGAAAATAATAGATTGCTATTTTCTCCCCCTTTTAGCTTATCAAACCCCTATTTCTATTCTTGACTTATCTGTAGACCCTACCCAAACCCTCTAGACCTGACCATGGTACATTTGTACACCATGCCATATCTTCTATCAAACATGTACATTATTTATTTTCCTACATATTCACTTTCTTATCATTTTAATACAAGTATATTTATCATATTATTTTTTACTTAATTGCCTTATAAGTGGATTGACAGCCTCTTAGAAAGCCTCGTGCTTCTTGGATCTAGCATATGCTAGGCAATCCACTCAACCTACCATCTAACAAATTTTATTCTAGTCTTCTTATGATTTATAGGTTATTCTCCCTAGCCAAATAGGAGTTCCCACATTCATCTAAAGAAATTTGCACATCATAACAAGGATTAATCTACACACCCTAATACTCATTTTCTCTTATCTACTTTCAAAACTAAGAAATTAAGGAAATAATTTGAAACACTTGGCCCTTTCACATGTAAGACGAGCCTTATAAGGATCCTCTAGGCCTTTCAAGAGCCTATTGACCAACCAAGGCCCATGTTTGACCTAGGTCATGACTTGATTATGGAAACCCATGGCATAAGCTACATGTTTCCTTAAGAAAATCTATGGCCTAGGTTGTGGCATAGGCATAATGCATGTAAAAGCATCTATTTGGACCGAAATGATAAAAAACAACTAGTATTTTGTATTTTGATAGATTAAGGTTGGGATATATGCCTCATTCTCATTAATTTGAGCCTCTCTCTTCTCTCTCCATACTCTCTCTTGATTCTTATTCCCTCTTTTGACTCTCATACCTTTTTGAATCTCTCTTGATTTATTTTTGGCTCTCTTGAGCTTGATAGGTGATAGAGGATCCCATATGCTACTACACATTTGCTTGGAGATGCCATTGATACTCTCATTTATATTTCTTCCTTGTGGATTGCTTCTATCTTCTACATTTGGAATTACACCTAATTTGTGTATTTGGTTGGAATACTTATATCATTGCAAGTTCTCACTTCACCTCCTCCTTTGCTCTTGGATTTTGGTTTGGACTTTAGCTTGCACATAGCTTAGTCTTCTTCCTACATTAATTTCTAACTTGAATTCTTGGTTGGTAGAATATCTACACATCTTCTTTGAACTTGATCTGAGGGCACTTTTCTATGCAAAGTGAAACTCCATTATTTTGCGTAGTATATATGTTAGGGTTTGATTTGTTTTGTTGATTTAGTTATTTTATGCATTGTTTAGAATAGTTTCTAAAGTTTATGCATTTATATATGGTTATAAGATATCTTCATTACTTGAAATATTTACCATTACATGTTATTATTTCATTGGAAACATTTCTATTACATAATAGGACTCTACATGCTTAAAATTAACTAGACAATTTGTTTAAATAATCTCCCTTTCTTGCTAAACTAGAACATTGCATTGTTAGAAAATAGTAGTGTTGAATTCGAAAGATAACTCATATATAGATTAGGCATGCTCTTGATATATTTTTTGAAAACATATTTATTGCTTAAAACATCTTTCATTTGGCCTAAAAGTTCCTTAACATATATACTTACATTTCATTTGTTAGCTCTCTTTATTGGGCATTGTTGTTTCTATAATTTAAATGCAATCAATAGTCTAGTCTTATCTACTTGTGTTATTATGGTTGGATCTGTTATAGATAATTTCATCCTTTTTTCACCTGATCATGATATCCCCAACCTAGTTCATAATTATGTCTATATCTTTGTGCAAGTTGGCAAACTGGATAGTCATTATAGACCTCATATATCCCATAGAACTCCTGAGTGTTCTAGCCTCTTAGTGGTTTGCTTTAGCACCCTACCAAACACTATTGGTTCCATTCAGATTCTTGGATATACATATACCACACTAAATAACTTAGGCCAACCTTTAGGATACATTTTATTTATAAATTAGATGACTATTAGGCATGGGGTACTTTGTAGAAAAGGTGGACACTTGTAACAATGCAAGTGTCTATTTGAGATGCAAGTGTCTAGGAAGTTGGAAAATAGATACGTGTCCAAAAATGGTACTGAAGGATAATAATAAAGATTAGAATTTTTTCATAGTATAAAATATGTGGACATTAGAATAATCATGTTTATATGAAGAGATAATTAATTAGGCACAAAAATATTGTGAAAATGAGCCTTACAACAATGGGTAGGTCTATAACTAAAAGGTACATCCATGATGAATATTTTACAAGTATAAAATACTAGAGTACTACATAAATAAAATTTTAGTATCTGTAAAAGGGATTATTTCATTTCAAAAAATTCATAGCATAATCAAAAAATCATTCAAATCTCCAAACTTGAAAACACATTCCTTTCAATCTCCAAACCATATCCAAGATAAAATTATTCATACTAATATTAACCAAATAAATATCTCTATGCAAGAGGCTTCTAATGACATAAATAATAATGCACACACCCAAGTATGGGTTCCCAAACTAACATAACTATAAGTCATTAAATTACATATACATGATAACTCAGATAATGAAACTGTAAATAATAAAATACTAAAGCAATATGAAACATTTATATATCCATTTAGTTGAAAATTCAATTAAAGCTATAAAATGTAAAAGATAATAAAATACATTAAGGTAATAAAACATAATGTTAAATTTATATAAATCATAGGAAATTTTTATACATATAACAATACTAAACATAAAAACATTAGTCTATAATGGATAAAGCATAATTGGCATCTATATCAATACCATCCACCAAGGGTGTACAAGAGGTTGAGGCACCTATTGCATCATGTCACCTAGATCAATATCTCCCTCATGTCTCATAAGTCACCAATATTTCTTTGAGTGTGGTATACTCATCATTTTAACCCTAAAATGATCTAGCTTGGGATATCTAGGATTAAAAGGGATAGAGATTGGTTACGGTACAAGGGTGATAAAAAATCTCTATAGCAGGCCAATTAGATGTTAAACTTAGATATAAAATATGTTGAATTTATCAAACTCAAATATGCTAAAAATAGTAAGTACATCTATGCTGGGTATGGAAATGATAAAGTAATGTACTTATTTAGTTTTGATGCTAGTGTAGCTCTAGATTTGGAATAGGTAAGAAGCAAACTAGAATATGATTATGAAATAATCATTAGATTCTAATTTGAGTGCCTCTAGATATATACACACTAGTGTTAGCCTAAGATGGTTACATTGATGGTAATCTCTAAACCTAATGTAGACACCAAAAATCTTACACCTATGATTTTGAATGTCAAAATACCCTTGGACCTACCTTAGGACCCCCTTGGGACCAACCTACATGTATCAAGCTTAAACCAACCAATCTACACTTAGTGTGACCTAATTGAATAACCATGACCTTCAATACCCTATCCCTATAGAACTTGACCACCGACGGTCAAGGTGACCATCAACAGTCAAGATCCACCTTTTAGCCAAGAGCATGCAAGCTCTTCCAACCCATTTCTAAATATAACCTTGTCTAATTTGTGTTATGAGCCTTTGCATGCATAAATTATATTTATATGACCCACTTAAACCTTCAATTTCACCTCTTGCTTGTTCTTATAAGAGAGAGAGGTCTGAGAAATCAAATCTATCTGTAATAATTATCAGGAGCTCAGGCATTCAGGAGTTTTCTTTTGTAGGTTAATCAGGTCAATCAACATCATTAGCATTATCAAGCATTATCAACCATCTTATTGAGATCTAAATCATTATTTATTCTCAACCAAGATTCTAGGTACCATTACTTTGTTAGAATCAAGCCATATTCCACCAATAGGCTAACTTCCTCAACTACTCACCTAACTGACTTTTGGTAAGACAAGTACTTGTTTGTCAATATTCACATGCTTTAATACCACTTTGAAATCAGCCTTGCCCTTTCCCAATTCCTAGAATTCATCTATGTAATCCCATTATTTAGTTAATGATCACACCTAAAAATACATAGTTAACTACTGATAGTTAGACCCCAACTGTCGACAGTCAGGCATAAATGTTAATGGTCACCCCAACCATTGTTGGTTACTTGTGGCACCAAAAACCAACAACATATTTTCACCTACCTAAGCCCAACCAAATCTAGTTTTATATGTTTTTGACCACTTATATACCTTTTTTATATTTTTTGAAGCATACCACAATCCCTTAGCATTAGTATTAATTAGTTTATCACTAATTTGATCCTTTCTAGTCTATTTTTTAGCAAGCATACTCGTGTTCAATTTTAGTAGTCTACTTTAATTGATGCAAGTACTTTCTGTCTAATTTCATGAACTTAATTATTTGAAATGTGTGGATTGACATCCCCTAAGGAAGCTCTCACTTTTGGGATCTAGCTATCACTAGGAAATCCACCCAACTATCTATCTAACAAACAAGTTTGCTTTACTGCTTTCTTATATATAGGTCTTCCTCCCAAGCCAAAGATGATCTCTTCACAATCTTATAATTCATCAAACACAAAAAAATAGGTTTTTCAACCATACCTGTATTGAATTTATTTTCTCTCTTTCTTTAGAACTTAAGTGAAAATGTACATGAAACATTCTAGCACACTTAGTGGGACCTAGAGTCTTTACTCACATTTTCTTGGCATTTGTATGCTCTTCCCTCTATCTGTGCACATAATTGAAATTGAAATTTCTTTATGGATTTAAAACCAACTGTATCCATTAATTAATTTTAAAATTATTTCACTTTGAATTAAATCACAATAATCTTATCGTAGCATCACCTTTGTTGCACACACTGGCCAGACCAATTTCATCAATCAAACATCATTTTTTTTTGAGACAAGGCTCAACTAGGATTTCATCACCAAGTGGTCACCTTACCCATTCTTAGCAACTCTACTTGGAGGTCATTACCAAGGGGAGAACCAACTCAATTCTCTGGTTGAGTATAAAGTCTCGGTATCAATATATATTGGCTAAGCACCTGATACCCTTATTACTATAGGACTATAAAGTGAGGGGGTAGGCCCCAATACTAAGCCACATATTGATTCCAATACATATTATTTTGATCAAATAAATAACCTAAAACCAACCATAGACTACTTTTATAGTACTTGATCTACAAGCCAACTTCTATTACACATTCTCATAAACTAAGGCATAAGCCAAAAGTGAGACTAAAACTAACATGTAGGCTTAACATAATTCATAGTGTGTGCCTTGATTGCCTTAATAATTTTATTGTCTTCTTATTTTTTGAGTGGTGAGTTTGTTCTTATTTTCTCTCCCCTTTTTCTTGTATGGTTCTCTCACATCAATAATGAAGAGACCTAATAGAACAAAACCTGTCACTTAAATCAACCTCTTCTACCTCCTCATCTATGGAGTATGTCTCCAAGGTAGATGATTCACCTTGTCTATTTGGAATCCCTGATTTTACTTAGGTATTTTTGTAAGAAGACATGGATTTTACCACTTTTTTAGATAACAATCTAGTTTCCCTTTAACACTATATTAACACCTCCCCTCACCATATCCTAGTTTCAACTCCACCTCAAGATCCTCCTTAGGGCATGCCATCCCACCTTATGAATGGCATCCCTATTATCATGATCACCATGCAACCTTCGACCATCCAGACCTCTTCATATACTAACCCCTTTGATGCTATAGCTAAAAACCAACCTATCCAACCAATTGATACCCTTATACCTTTCACCCCTACTAATGACTCCTCTACCTTGGGGGCAACCCAACCATTGACCCATCATGCTCCACTTATTATTGGAGCACTCACCACTAGCACTACTAAATTCCCCTATGTTAAACCTAACCCATTGGTAAATAACCATTTACTAAGCTTAGGGTTATCTATCCCTTCTACTTTATCACCCATTAGCACAAAGGTCACTACCTCACCTCTTGTCACCAACCCAACTACCACCCATACCCAATCCATAGGGAATCCTCAAAAGTTACCCATCGAACCCAATCTAGGATATATCCCTAACCGAATAGGGTATGTACCTACTACATAACCACCATCATCCACCTACCCTACCCAACCTCTAAAATCCACATTCCAATATATGGCAGCCTCTTAATTGCCAAACAATTACCAATATGTTGCCCAACCTTAACCATAATATCAACCTTATAATCCTTTTGGTGCACCACCTAAAATTGACCTAATGAAAATGCTCATGGATAAGATGACCAAACTTGAGTCATCCATTTTAGGGGCTCATAACATCCTATCCTATGATCAGATTTGTAATGAACCTATTCATCTTTTTGTCCCCATTAGACCTTACCCTCCTTAATGGGAGATTTTGAAATTTACCAAATTTCAAAGTAAAGAGGAACTTAAACAAAACCTTATGGATTTTAGGAATGCATGCTACATGATTGCTTATGAGGATGCCTTTCTTTGTTAAACCTTCCCCATGTCTTTATTCAGCCCAACACTTGACTGGTATAGTGCCTTCACCAAGCATTCCATATTTTTTTCACCCAACTAGCACAAGTCTTCTTAGATCACTTTTCCATTAACATTTCTAAGAAGGTATTTATCATAAACCTCTATTCTATTAGGAAATTTTTTGATGAGTCCATTAACTATTTTGTCATCCATTGGAGAAGCTTGATTAATCAACTTTAATTTTACCTACCTCAACCTAAACTTATAGAACTTTTCACTTGAGCTTGTGCCAAACATATCTCTTCTACACTGCGTGTCCAAAACTTTAGAACTTTTGATGAGGCTTTTACCATGACACATAATCAAAACAATTGGGGCATAGATGAGGGTAAATTAAAGTTATAAAACCTAAAATATACCTTTAAGACCAATCAAACCTCTTCTTCTAACCCTAGAAACCAAGATAATACCAAAACCAAGATTAGGGGAATCATGAATGCCATTGTCCTTACAACTGACCCTCCACCAAATATCAATAATTTTTTTATCCCATTACCTCCAATAAAAATACAAGAAACCCAAACTAAAGTAACCAAAAATAGTTCACTCCACTTCCAGAATCTTATACCTCAGTTCTAGAGAAGATATGAAAAGCTAACCTTATACAACTTCCACCCATCAAACCTCCTTAATAGTTTGATTCTTCTCATTTAGCATGTGATTGGTATGATGAGAATGACCTTTATGATTTTCATTAGGTAATTGGACACAATGTCAACCAATGTATTAATTTCAAGAATGTTTTTCAGAGTTTTATCGACAAAAGGGAACTCATGTTGGATAATCCCAATTCCCCTCAAAATCAAGCTCTTGACATCTTCAAGAAACCTTTTCCCAACCATGCCCCTATTAAAGTTGAGGACAAACAAGCTTAATATTCTCATGATGCCCACATGGTCAATATGGTCCTTGATGAGCCTATCATCCAACCTACTTTCTTTTCGCCCACTTCTTCAATCGAGGCAGTGATTTCACTTTCCCTTCCTTCAGAGGCCCTAACCAAGGACATTATTTTTTCCTTATATTCAATCATAGAGGCTTTAGAATTGTCAATCACCCTTTTGGATAGCCAACCCAAACAAACAACCATTCCTATCCCACCATCTCCCCTAACTAAAGACCTAGCCACAACTATGGACATTGTTCATATGGGAGCAATTTTTTCACAAACACCCCTCATGGAGTGGCCACCTAGCTTGAACTTACCTCCCTTGCTTTAGAAAATGAATGAGGCTATCAACCCTCCTCCTCAACCCATATAATTCTCCTTGGCACTCGATACCTTGGAGGCCAAACTAGTATACAAACCTTTTTCCAAACTTGTTCAAACATTAGGTATGGCTATAAAACCAAACATATATCAAACCATATTATAGAAATAGTTAGGTCTTCCCTCCATGAATAAACCTAAACCTTATATCATGCCTCTAACCAACCAATTCATCATCTGTCCACCACCTCTTAAACCAATCCAAACTTCTACCAACCCCCCACCTTCTCAAATAGTTAACACATCACCAACTAAACCTTTCAAAACTTTTGGTACCTTCCCTACTCAAAGTTTGGTTCACACATCCTTAAAAGTAGACTTAACTTCACCCAAGCCTATACCCAGGTCTCGACCCACACTAACCAAAAGGACAAAAAGATTGAATGACTGTATGACTAAGACTGTACCTCCCTCTACCTTGCCCTCTATCTTAGGGTGTCACCCTTCTACTTTGCTTAAAAAGTAACCCCCCTTTAATATATGTAACCCTCTACCATTGATTACACCAACCCACTTATTATCTGATGCATTGGTCTTTCCTAGATTACCAATAGTCAAACCATCAAACTTGGCCACTCTAACTACCAACATATATAGAACAAAACCAACTAGAAACACCACCTTACCCAAACTATCTCTCACCAAACCTATTGCCACCAACATGACTATCTTATCAACCCAATACATGATCCCTAAACCTTTCTTACCTATAGAAGAATCCTATATGACCATTGTTTAAATATTATTTTAGACCTCTTGCCTCACATTACCTCCTATCATACCTTTCAATCCTATTGGTTTAAAGCTGACCTGGTACAATGATCGTCAAATATGCTCTTATCACATGATATTGGGCATGACATAAAGAATTTAAAAGCTCTCTTGGATATTATCCACAAAATATATGATAAGGATGATATTTTAGTAGATGACCTTCCATCCATTCCTCCACCACTATACCCAATAACTAGTCATCAACACATTCCAAATCCCCCACTCTCACTTGAAAGTGACAAAGAATCTACCCAACCCCCCATCACACCTTGCCCCCCTATCCACAACATTAATGTGGTCACATGATCACAATAAAAGTATAAATGGAAGGACAAAGTGTCCATTCCATGGATGTACCCATCAACTCACCCTAAACTAAACTAGATCCAAACCTCCACATCTACAACTAAGCCCAAAGTTACCATCTTAGGCACTTTGGAGGCTAACCCCTTTGAGTGCATCAAGAGGGTCATCCTTAAACAAATTCACTAGACTCTAACTAAGATGAGCCTCTATGAGCTCATTTCCACCTCACCTCACCATCATCAAGCCATGATAAGGGCTATACAAGCCATTAATGTTAGACTAGGAGACTCCTAACCTATAACAGTATTCACTAGTACTCTCTAGGTCTCTAACCTTATTACCTTCAAGGACTCAAAGATACCTTCTATCCACCTCAAAGAACTAAATCCCCCTCTTATTATTATATCTCACATCAACCAAACCCACATCAAATGGGTTATGATCGATGGGGGAGCCAGTATCAACATCATATCTTCCCATGCCTATGAGCAACTCAAGTTACCTGATAATGTCAGGTTCAAAACTTCAACAATTATTAGATAATTGAACAACACTATGACCAATACCTTGGTAACCATCATCATTCATATTTGGATAGGACCTCACATGCTCCCCAAACTCTTTTATGTGGTCAAAGGTGAATTCCAGTACAACATTTTACTAGCGAGACCTTGGATTCAGGGCATAGGTTGTGTACTTTCCACCCTCTATTATTGTGTCAAGTTTGAACATGAAGGTAAAGTTATTACCATACAAGCTAACCTTATCCATTTTATAGTATGAAATATGACCTACTGACCTAATGACATTTTCCTACCTCTATCTAAAGCACTATAAATAACCGCCATCAAGCCTTTACCCATAGAAGCCAAAGACATTACTTACCCTTCCACTGAGGCATATAAAAGTTCATCTATCCTTAAAGACCAGATACCAATCATTAATCCTTTGGAAGACACCTTTCAACACCTTACCCTTGGAGAATACTTCCTCTTCACCCTTGATGCCTTCTAAACTCCCCAAGAATACAAAAAGCTCAACCACCAACTAGGTTATGACCCCAACATTAGATCCATTACCCTTTGGGGCATGTGAGATATCAAACCCACTTTATATATAGGGAAATTGATAAGACACTTAATTCTGCCACCACTCCCTCTCCACCTCAACAATTCACCTCCACCTTTTCTTATTTGGACAACCCAAACTTTGCCAAACTATACCTTCACAAGTGTGCCTAGAAGGGATTTGGTCTAGGATGATATGAGATGACCCACACATGTTGACCTTGATTGAGATATGAAAGCCTCATGAGAAGCATGGCCTTACCTTCATTCTACCTAATAAGAAAAAATCCAAACAAACTACCCCTACTATTATTGAATAAGAGACCCCTTCTTCATAAACACCCCCTTCACCTATGGGTGAGGATGAGGACATCATCCCACCTAACTTTTATTTCATCAACATGATTACCCTTAACCCCCTAACTTATCAAAAATAATGGGCACCTGTATTTATCCATTTACTCCATCTTGAATTTGTAGGAGAAGGCACTCCTACCATTCACACTGTTCAGTGCTAGGATGATGATTCCATTCTCACCTACTTTGGTGCACCTAATTCCTCCAACCACAAATCTTTACCTTTGAAGGCCTCAACCATGTTTAATAAACCCACCATGGATATTGACATAAACACTCTAGATAAACCCCATGTTATCAAACTAAGCGAAAATCTCACCCCTATAAAACTACATGACTTCTCTACCTTCCTCCAAGACCATAATATTGCATTCACCTAGTCATATGCCAACATGCCAAATATTAACCCAACCATTACCACCCATAACATCATGACTAATCATGATGCCAATCATATTAGATAGAAACTCTACCACATGCATCCTTGCATAGATCTCCTTGTCAAATAAGAGCTCTAACACCTCCTTTTTGTCAACTTTTTTCAACCCATTGATTATCCTCAGTGGGTTTTGAACATCATGCCTATCACTAAGGCCACAGGGGGAATACATATCTATGTGGAATTTCATAACCTCAACCTCACTTGACTGAAGGATAAATTTCCTCTACCTAACATCAACCAACTTGTTGATCTCATAAAAGGACATGAGATGTTGTCACTCATAGAAATATTCTTAGGTTATAATCAGATTTTGATCACCATTAAAGATCAACAAAAACCTACCTTTATCACCTTATGGGGCACTTTATGTTACATAGTCATACCCTTTGGTCTTATGAATGCTATTACAACCTACCAATGTGTTGTGACCTACATCTTTTATGGCCTTATCCATACAATCATAAAATATTATGTGGATGACCTTCTTAAAAAGTACAAACTTCACCAAGACCACTTAACCATTCTCAATATTATCTTTGAATGATTTATCCATTATCATGTCTGCCTCAATCCCAAGAAATGTATTTTTTAGGTATTGTCAAGTAAAATTTTGGGCTTCATCATTTCCTTTTGAGGAATCAAGGTTGACCTGACCAAGATCAAAGCCATCCTCGAGATACTACCTCTAATCAATATTAAGTAACTCCATAGTTTATATGGGAAGCTCTATTTCATTCACCATTTTATCTCCTAACTCTCTGATTGGTGTCAACCCTTCCACCACCTCTTGAAAAATAACATCTCTTTTAAGTGGAATGCTGATTATCAAAAGGACTTTAATGCACTCAAAGAGTACCTTCTATCTCCACCTATCCTCACACCTCCTAAGGATGACCAAACTTTCTACCTTTATATCTTTACCACTGACCATTCCCTATAGGTATTGCTCACCCATCAATATGAACACCACAAAGAGACAATTGTCTAATACATTAGCTTCACACTTGTTGAGTATGAGGCTTGATACACACACCAAAAAATTATGTTTGGATCTAGTCTTCATAGCCACCAAACTTTGCCACTACCATTTTAACCACAAAATTTTTGTCATAACTAATATTGACCCACTCAAGTATATGCACTCCAAACCATACCAAATCTAGTATATGGATAAGTGGCTCATGCTTTTAGCTGAGTTGGACCTTGATTTCCTCCAGTAAAAATCAATCAAGGATTAGGTTATTTTTGACCAATTGGCCAATGTACCCCTAACAGACACCTAACCTCTCTCTCTTGAATTTCTAGATGAGTCAGTTGCATGTCTATCTAAAGCAAATTTTACCAATAACATAACCATGTTTTTCGATGGTTCTAAATATCAATGGGATGGGGGAGTTGGTATCATCCTTATCCCATTTATCAGTGAACCACTTCTTTTGTCATTTAAACTCAACTTTGAATGCACCAACAATGTGGCTGAGTATGAATCCCTTATAATATGTCTCCAAATTGCCTTAGCCTTAGGAGTGAAAATAATCAATATCTTTTGTGACTCCTAACTTGTGGTCAACCAATTCAACAACACTTACTAGTGTAAGAATGAAATGATGCAACTAAATAGATAACTAGTTATAGAACTCCTAGCATCATTTGAATACTACCATATTCAAACCACCCCATGATGTACCAATAAGTTTGTCGATACCATGACTTATATTGCCTCTTAAATCCCATTGGCACCCTCACGCTCCAAACTATCAGTCATTTTCCATCACCTCTCTGAACCTTCCTACACCAAATCAGACATGCTAACCATCTTTAGTGTGGAAGATATTCTCCCTAACCTTTGGTATCAACAAACCTTCAACTACCATCACCTTATCATAGTTCCCTTTGACCTCTCTAGGAATTCCCTTTAGGCATTTATTTAGAGAAAATCCTATTACACCATTATGGGAAGAATTCTTTACAAACATGGTTTTGATGGCCTCTTATTTCATTGCCTTCATGGTCTAGAATCCTCTCAAATTATCAAAGAGACACGTGAGGGTTTTTTTTGGGGGCACTTTAGTGGACTCATTATGGATAAGTACATCCTATGCCTAGGCTATTATTGGCCCACCCTTAACCAACACTATTATGATTATGTGAAAAAGTGTGTCAAGTGTCAATAACAAGCTAATTTACATCATGCCCCTAGCAATGATCTTTGTGTTTCTATAGAATTTTGGATCTTTGTATAATGGGGTCTAGACCTTATTAGTGAAATCAACCCACACTCTTTACAGTGACATCATTCTATCATTACCACAACTAAATATTTTACCAAATGGGTAGAATCTATTCCTCTTGTCTCGATAAAAGTTGAAAAGATTGTTGAATTTATCACCCACCATATCATCTACCATTTTAGCATTCCCCATAAGATCATCATTAAAAATGGAAAATACTTAAAAAACAAACAAGTCAAGGGCTTTTGTGACATATTTGGTATTAAACTTATATTTTCGTCACCTTATCTCCCACAATCAAATGTACAAGCGGAAGCCTCTAACAAAACCCTTAACAATATGCTTACCAAAATAGTTAATGCCTCAATTTGGGATAGGCACTTGTACATCCCTTTTGCCTTATGGGAATATCGTACTAGCATCCAAACCCCTACAAGTGATACATCTTTTTCTCTCATATTTGGATTTGATGCTATATTGCCTCTTAAAGTCCAAATTCCTTCTCTTTTCATATCTTTACATGATCTTATTTCAAAAAATGACTATCATCAGGAATGTTTAGCTCAATTTGAGCTACTTGACAAGTGTCATTTGGCCATCTTTTCCCATCTTTGTGTCTATCAAGAATGAATCAAACACACCTATAATAAACACCTAAAATTTTGAAAATTCAATATTAGAGATCTTGTTGTCAAGGAAAATAAACATTTAACTAATATGGAGAAAAGCAAAAGGGGCAAATTTGATTTCAATTAGTTTGGAACCTACATCATAACCCATAAATATGGATTAGGAGCTTATCATTTATCCTCTCTCAAAGTTAAACCTAAACTTAAACCTCTCAATATTTTGCATCTACATCCATTTTATTATTAAACAAGGATCATAATCATCATTTGTCTAACTTAAGCTCATCCCCTACGACCACATTCACTTCCCTCTTTTTAGGGGTAATCAACTAAAACTAAATCAAGTGATTATCCATCATAATTATATCTTAATATTTAACTATGGGTACCATGGCTATATCCATGACATGATTCTCATAGTACTTGCCATCTCTTTGAGATCAGTTCCTATAACCATTGTCACCTATACCCCTTTTTTACTAACTGGACCTTTGTGTCAACTTAATTTTACCTTCATAAAGGTACTCCCTTGAGCATGTATAAACAAGTCTATATCAAGCAAAAATAATATCAAAAGTCATAAACAACCTATGGGTCATTCTCATTATTCAAAGACTACTCCCTTGAAGGATAGCTATTGAAAAATCATCTAAAATTACAAAATGTAAAGTGGAATATTCCCTTGAAAGATAACTATCAAAAGCTTTTGAACTACACACATAAACTTATACCACTCCTTTGAAGGATGGTTGAGTTAAGTAGTTGTCAAATCTAGCAATTTTTTGGAAGCTTCTCACATCGATCAACTTCCCCAACCCTCAAACAAAATCAAAATAGAAAAAACCCCCAAGCAAAAACAAATTTTGAAAAAAAACCATATTCAGCTCTCATAAATGCAATGATCTTAGAAATCCATAATCAGTTCTCCTCAATAGACTTCCTACATCAATCAGTCTACACTTTATATATAAATATAGACCTATTTATACTACCTCTTTAGAAACCTATAGAAAAGGCATACTAGTCTCCCTAATGGTTTTAGTTTTACCCATTCTCCCTCCACATCTCATGTGTATAGGACTATGAGCTTACTTGATACAATGTGATCAAGATACCTATTTATCAATCTAAGCATGTTAATTTGAATCATATAAAAGGTTTGTCTTCACTAAGCCAATCCAACTTTGGGTTTTGAGTTGATCCTTATCAATAAAAAGGCATCGTGTTTCCTTTTCTTATCTTTTATCAGTTTATGTGGATATAGCTCTCATGATTCTTATCACTTTCCTACACATATAGTTTTTTACCTAATTTATGTATTTTCATCTTTAACCATATTCACATTCTACCTCTCTGAGTGTGAAAAATAAACATCACATCAAAATCATGGACATTATTAATTGTGTCAACCAACAACACCATCTATCTCTTTATGAACCAAACAAAATGTAAGCATATCACAACAAACCATAAACATCAACCTATCCATTTACAATTATCACATCATATGAGCCTATAAGCATATCATTACACCAATATAAATATAAACCAAATCAATGAGCAAGACATCATAACATATACCATTTACCATTCCATCTATATGTCCATAAATAAAACCATTACATTATCATATAACATACATCCATCAATAACACATCCTATCATATCCATAAATAAAATCATAAACATCATAACTATCTTTCTGGCACCACATGCTTAACCTACTAACTAGGACACTAGCATCATCATACACAAGTTAGGAATCATAAGCCATAACCATGATCATAAACCATAAACATCTATCATAAATGTCATCAAAAACCATACATCATATACATCAAATCATCAAAAAAAATAATACATGTATTGATGTATTAGCTATCTCAAAAAAATATACATCTCGCTACATCATCATGTAGGTCTATATCAAAATAATACATCTGACCATAATCATGGGCCTCCACCACTACCATTGACCCCATCTATGTTGGCACCTAAACCTGGTGGTGGTCCCCTTGGGACCCATACTTCACCTACTATAGAATCCCACTGACTTGGAGTAGTTATCGATGGTCCATTGACTAAACTCACTCTATACTCTACATACCTCATAGCTTAGGGTAGCTAGTCTAATACCATCACCTTATAATAACTAAGCTCTACCATGGTAGCTAGATAACATGCTTGAGGTATTATGTTTAATGGCCTTCCTACTATTTTTACACCTACCTTATCCCTCTATTTGAGTAGGTCTCTCTCACCTATAATGATGGTGATCTGACCCTATAATATGGTGATCTAGCCTTGTAGTGTAGCCACCTATCCTTGCAACACCTATATCTGAGCCTAGGTTACAACCAATGCCATTCTTACCTATCTATCCTAGCCAGTTGGATCTACAGTCATCAACCCCACCCCTCCATCATCTCTACCAACATCTACCACTACATAGATTAGCTGTTACCAATCCATATAACCATTTATGTACCCTACATCATCCATAGGAGCCCTAATAGGAAGCTCCTCAAAACCACCATGTAAAACTATCTAAGTAGGTTAGGGCACTAAAAACTAAACCTCTAAGTCCTACCTCCTATATTATAGATGTGGACCTAGTACACCTTGCATCAAGCCAAATTAGCACCACACCTAATTGATTGGAATCAAATCAACCTCACCCTCTTGGTAGCCCACTATGCACCTATAACTCTGCATCATGAGGGTCTACCTCTTATAGGCTGGATAGATGGGAAACTATATATATGGCCTCTAAGTGATATCCCTAGCTACTGATGCAACTAGGGCACTTTTGAACCAATCAACATCATGTGGTCCACATCCTACCCTTGATGTAACCACATCATCTCTCTATCTCATGAATTTTATAGGGAGTTCAATCTATGTATACCCTACCATGATAATCCAATTGATCTCAAAACTTGAATGTGCTCATACGGCTAGCAATGAAGAACTAGGCCCACATTGATACCATATCTCCTATGGTGTTTGAAAGCCCATAGCTCCCTATAAATCTAAACCAACAAAATTAGGACCCAAACAAACACTATCTTTCTAAGCAAAAACTCCATCAAAACAACCAACAATATATACATAAATCTTCTACTGCTATAATCTGGGAGCCTAAAGCAAGTAACAACAATCATCAACATCATCATCAATCTCTTCTCCTCTATATTCCTCTCATATAATGATGTATGACTAAACCCTCTATATTGCCATCAAACCTGATCACTATCATCTCCATACAGATACTCAACATAATCATCCCACTCTTCTTACTCTATCTAGTATATTGCCTCACTATGTAGTGGGAGTTGAGTGATGCTATGTACATCCTCTAAGAGAGTAGTCATCTCTTTGGTTGGCATCAAGAAGGTATTATTAGCAGGATCCTATCTCTTAGTGAGTGTTACTATCATTGATGCATCACTAGGCACATGCTAGTAATGCCTCATTGCTCTTAGCCTTACCTCCTCCATATACACCTAATCATCCACCATCATCCCCTCAAGAAGCATAGGGAACATGCACAACACATGATCTCACATGTTGATCTGCTCTTGATCTTGTACCCAATCAAAAATCTTGACTTAGACCCTAACTAGTCTCATCTACCCTATATTTTAAATGTACCCCTAACCCTAACCTATTTGACCTAACCATAACCCATTTACCCCTTACACCCAACTTATTTAACCAAAATTTAATCCTAACCACTTATCTTAACACTAAAATTTGAATACCATACCTAAGTCCTAAATACTTTCAAAAACCTTACCCTATCCTAACTAACTACCAATAGTCATATTAACCACCAATGGTTGGTGACCCCTAGTTCTTAGGATGTTGACTATCGATGCCCAAAACCCCTAAGGCCTAAAACACTAATCAATCTTGAAATACACTAGCCTAGCCACCCTACCTAGCTCATATGCTATATAATCACCTTACCTACCCTGTCAATATAACATTATACCCACCATTTTGACCAACACCTATAAAAATCCTACCTAGGGCATACAAGCCAAAAACAATATTTTTCACACCTACCCATCCCAAGCAAATTCAAAACAAAAAAATTAAATTACACTACTAATTTAAATGTACCCCTTACCTCATTTCATGACCTCCTCCATGGTTTCAGCCTGTGAGTAGGTACCCAACCACATCCTCATGCTCCCTATATCTTAGACCCATATAATCACCCACATGCCTCTGGTCAACAAGTAACACCCACCTCAGCAAATGCCTTCCTCACAAAACACCAAAATCACTAGAGCTCAGTTAAACACAATGAAATAATAAAAATGACAAAATAACTTTTGTTTTTTACTTTTACCCCCTAGATTTCTAGGGTTTCCCTTGACCATCAATGATTAGGGTGACCATCGATGGTCACCTTCTAAGGACCCTAACCATCAATGGTCAAGAAACCCATTAAACCCCCAATTCCACTTTTTATGTGCAAGGTACCAAATCCTAACATAGCTACATTAGGCTCTTACCTACTTTGGAAATGCCTTTTTCCCACTAACCTGACCACTTCATCACCTCACCATTGGTCTATTTTGGCCCATTTAGAATGCAATTTTGTGACACTTTTTGCCTAGTCCTTTGACTGTAGTGACAACATTGCCATGTTGACCTTTGCATTTTATGCCACCTCATACATACTGACCTACTTGTGTCTTATTAGGAGTACTTCTTACCTTGGATACCTATGATATTTGACCTATTTGTGTTTTCCTATGGAGCATTTCCTACCATGGATACCCACTGAAAACATGAACATCACTTAGGAGACTTATTTTTATGAGTATTCCTAGTTGCCATGCCTATAGGCAGTCATGTAGTTCACTCATCACTTGCCTAGGTTAACCTTGGACCTACCCTAGGACCCCCTTGGGACCAACCTAAACCTATTAGGATTAAGCCAACCAATCTATACTCAATTTCACATAACTAAATAAACTTGACCTTTAGGACTCTATCCCTGTGGACCCTAACCATCAACAGTCAAGGTGACCATTGACGATCAACCTTGGGAACCCTTGACCATCGATAGTTAGGATCCAACTTTTAGCCAAGATCATGAAAAATTCATTGACCCATTTATAAATATAACCTTGTCTAATTTGTTTTACAATCTTTTTCATACACAAATTATATTTAGATGACCTAGTTACACCTTCAATTTTGTCTCTTGCTTGTACCTATAAGAGAGAGAGGTCTAGGAGGTCAAATCCATCTACAATAATTATCAAGAGCTTAGTCATTCAAGAGTTTTATTTTGTAGGTCAATCAACATCATCATCATCATTATCAAGCATTATCAACCATCTTATTAAGAGACAAATCACCATCACCTTTCAACCAAGCTTCCAGGTATTGTTACTCTATTAGAATCAAGCCAAATTTCACCAATAGGCTAATTGCCTCAACCACACACCTAACCTATTTCTAATAAGACATGTACTTATTTATCAATATTCATGTTCTTTAATTCCACTTCACAATAAACCCATCCCTTGCCTAACTCCTAGAATTCATCTATGGAATCTTGTTTTTTATTTGTTGATCAAATTCAAAAATACATAGTCAATCATTGATGGTCACACCCCAACCATCGGGGGTTAGGTATAATTGCTGATGATCACCCCAACTATCGATGGTTATCTATGGCACCAAAAAATAACAACCTATTTTCACCTACTTAATCCCAACCTAATCCAATTTTCTATGTTTTTAACCACTCACAAACCTTTTTTAGATTTTTTGAAGCATATCCCAACCACTTAGCACTAATATTAATTAGCTTATCACTAATTTCATCATTTTTAGTTAATTTTCTTAGCAAACATTCTCCTGTTTAGTTTTATTAATCTTTTTTAATTGATATAAGTACCTTCTTTCTAGTTTTATGAACTTAATTATTTGAAACATATGGATTGATAGACCCTAAGGAAGCTCTTACTTCTGGGATCTAGCTATCACTAGGCAATCCACCCAACTATCTATCTAACAAATAAGTTTTATTTAGTGCTTTATTATCTATAGGTCTTCCTCCTTATCTAAAGATGAGCTCTTCATAATCTTTTGATTCAGTTCACACATAAATAAATAAGTTTTTCAACCATACCCGTATCAAGTTTCTTTTCTCTCTTTCTTTAGAACTTAAGTGGAAATTTACATGAAACTCTTGACATAGGTATTTTTATGATATACCTATAAGAAAAGGATGTGACTACTTGGATGGTTCTGGGTTTGTCTTCACCTTCACTCTAATGCATTTAGATATAGGTCATAGACTATTTTTCTAATGAAATTGAAAAACCTTAGTTATTAATAGTCATAGTGACCTTGGGAAGAAATGGGTTAATGGGCACATGGTGTCAATCTAACCCCAAATACCCTTATGTCAATGCATGTTGTGTACATAGACAATACTTCAAAGAGGGCCTCAGATTGATGTAGTTTCCCCCTACGTGTTGGCTTATATGTGAATCATCTAATATGCATAAAGTAAGTACATTATTGACCTAGATTGTAACTTAAAAAATATAGCTCTGGGATGCTCCTTCAGTACATCAGACCTCTAAATGTGTTGTCCCTATGATTGATATGGAAATAGGGGAAAATAGGAATATTTTATCAATTAAATGCTTGATTGAATGATTTTGATAAGTTTCCTTGGTATCTTTTGGTCTTTTCTAGGTGAGGAATGAATAAGGGTTAAATTATATTTATATCAATCCCTTTGGAGAAGTAACTCATATTAAAACACTTAGGCTGACCAATAAGATACATTTCATTTGTAAATTATATGACTTTAGGATACTAGACAATTATGTTAGATAAAGACACCTACGCAAACAAAAGTCTCCACCTAAGATGCTAGTGTCCATGGTATAAAAAATTAGGTACAAACTCAAAACTTGTAGAGGTGGAAGATAAATAGGTTTTAAGCATTCTGGATAAGATAGAAGGTCCAGGGCATCAACATAAGACTAGTTAGACTAAGAGATAGGCCAAGGGGCATAAGATTGAGTATATTCCAGACTTCTAAATTTAGGAAATGTCTAAAATTGAGTGGAAAAACCAAGGTATAATTTTTCCAAGTGTATAAGATTGAGGTGATATATAATTCAGAAATAGTGTTTACATTTGCCACCCTTTTAATATAGTAATGAAATTACTAGTTAAAAGAAAAGGAATGCATACTTGGGTGTGTACAAAACACATCAAATTTTCTTGATTCTAACTTCACTACTTCTCTGGTGATTGACTTTTAAACAAAATCATATTATAGTATATAATTAATCCATATAATCTAAAATTTAAAGGATTGAAATGATTAAAATTGAAATAACAAGGTTTAGGAGTACACCTATGTATTGATGTAATATCCTTACCTATTAAAAAGTTTATTTGAAAGATATATCTTTGTAAGGCTATAAAACTAAGATTAGGAAAAATATATCTAAATATAGAAAGTACATATGTCTAAGGAGATAAAGAGAGATATTTGGATGACACATGCCTCCAACTTTAGAGAAAAGGTGAGTTTCCACCCAATAGTTGAGATCAGCTCAACCTTGGAACCCAATGATACTTATACCTTGGTGACGTTAGATGATACAATCAAGTCCAACCTAAAAACTTGGAAAGACTGAGTGAATTAATCACCTTAATCATACCAAAATAAAACCAATTATTGTAGTATATTGGCTCAATATTGTTTGTAAAAGTACACACTAGTGGGCAGTCACAGTCCCTGAGAGTATTTTGAAATCTAAAATTGATTTGAATTTTTGAAATATTAGGTGCACATTTCATAACATATGCACCTTGGATATGTCTCATGATAAAACTATGTATAACAATGGTACTAATGTATAGAATTATGCCACAATTATGAATTTGAATCATATAACTGTGTGTTTTGGCCAATTCATAAACTGTGTAAATGTGGAAAACATGCTTCCAAAGCATGCCTCCACTATATGTGGAGAAATATAAAAACTAAAATGAGTGCTAATGTGGAGGATATATTTCTAAAACATGTCCCCACTATGATTTAAAGATGTTAAATACTAAGTGTGCATAACATACTTCCAAAGCATACTCCCACCGAATCTAAAAACTATGAATGAATGGAATCCATGCCTATATGACATGTCCCCACTAAATTTTAAAACTCATATAAGTACCAATTACTGAATAAATTTGGATAAAATGCTTCTAAAGCATGCCCCCATTGATATTCCCCCCTTTGAGGTGAGGAAAAAATAGAAACCAGTAGTTACCTCACCTCAAAAGGATAAGACAACTATATAATATGTGAATGGAACCATGTATCATATAGAAGAATATATACAAGTAAATTTGTCATTTAATTATATAGAACAATGTGATCACATGAAAGCTTAAGATACATGATAAATATCATGGCAATGTTTAGATAATTACAATACAAGATTAACAAGCAAATCAAGCACCTACATAAGAGCACTCAAAATAAAGTAAACATACAATGGTCAAAGGAGACCAAAAATAAGGGACATGTTCAAATGCCACACAATCTAAGGTATATGACTTAGTCAAATGTCCATAAAAGTAAGGATGACATATTTAAATGTATATACAATAAATAATTACATATGACAATGTTAAAAAAAACATGTATAAGCACAGGGGCCATAAACAAAGGAGCATATTCAAATTCTCAAACAAATAATACAATTTAAAGGAAAGGAACTCAATTAAGTGAATAAAATAAAACATAAACAAGCAACATAAATAGATCATTTAAGGCTTCAGATCAATTATGTTACCAAAATATGTCAAGTGCATAACATATCAAGTACCATTTATAAGATATAATCATGGATATCAGTATGTGTAAGTACAAATAAGCTCAAACATGATAATAAAATGTGATCATAGAACCATACAACCCATGAGTATCAATACCAAAGAAGTGAATTTCCCCATGTGCACATGCCATGAGTAGAGGGAAGGCCCAACATCTAAAATAGGAATAAATCATGTATCTGTGTATGCCTGTATCACACTTAAGTAGAAGCATGACACACACATGTATGTAGGAGTAATTGATATTCCATATATTAACATGTAACTAACATATATATGTTAAGGATACAATAGAATATGTAAGTGGCAAAAGTTTTTTTTGGAGTTTTGAATGTTTTTTTTTTTTTTTTTTTGGTATGTTTGGAATATTTTGAAGAGATTACTCTATGATCACATCCAATGGATGGTCATAGGTATCTACCCTACTTACAGCATGAAAATCTTAAGTTGTATCTTTTACATTTTTTACATCATTATTGAATAATTTGAAAAGGTACATAACATGTTCCTCTTCACATTTTACATGTGTAGTAAAAGAAGTAATGCTATCATTTAGAATATGAATCAATTTGCCTTCATAAGAAAAGGAAATACCTTGCTAATTTGGATTAATTTTAGCTTATATTTGGTATAACCAAAGAGTTCCTAGTTTAAATTCATATGGAGATGTGTTAGTAATAACCCAAACCCATGTTTGAATTAATTTATGACCATAAGAAATTGGTAAGGGTCTTTCTAACTGATCTTTCTTTACAAGTCTTGCAGACCAAAACCAAGCTACTGAAAATGCTTTATATGACAAGTAGGTTTTGTTTGTGTAGGATCAATATGGTTATGCCAAAAATAAGAACCACCCATGAATAAGGTGAATGTCAAATCCCATTTGTTTGGATGTTTTTAAATGTGTTTACTCTAACTCTTTTGGTGTAGAATGTGTGCCTATTGAAATGCTAAATTTTTGTTTGAATTATCATGCAAAGAATTGATAAGTGTTTTCTATTTTTGTTGATCACCAAGTTGTGAGCCTAATTAATTTATAGGGTCATCCATTATAATTATTTTATCATCAATGAAATCTTGTGTCTTATGTTTCAAGGTAAAACATCTGTTTGTAGAATATCTTGGTCCCTGATGATAATCAAAATAAGCATTCACATCATAACCTTTGGGTATAAGTTGACTCATATAAACATTTATAGGACGAGGGAGACATATAAGAAGACATTATATTATCCATGGGAGTAATGAAGATAGAGACTCAGGTAAACATGCTAATTGTCTCTTCAGTACTTTAGATAGAATAATCTGGTTAGATTTTCATACTAATGTATCAATTTTTTATTCACATCATAGGATTATGATGTAAGATTTTTTTTTGTTGGATGATTACATAATGTGCAAAGGGATTAGGATCTATTAGACATATGTAAATTAATCCATGATAATTAAATTTTAAGCACATTTTCAAAGTAGGGATAACTCCATACATCTCATGTATCTAAGGCCATCCTAAGATAATGTTATACTTCAAATCATTTGGCATAACTTGGCACAAGGTGGGTAATGTACGAGGACCCACCATAATTTTCAATGTTATTTTTCATATTACTCATAGTGAAATATTATAAAATCCCTTGATACACATATTATATGGTTCTGAATATTAAGTTCCAATGCCAATTTTGGATAGGAAAGATATATTGCAAATGTTGAGCCCTGAATTTTTGTCCACAGGAACTCATTTTATATTTTATTACAAACACACACCTAGAAATATGGTGGAAAAAAAGTATTTACCAAAGGTTGGGATGGTGGATATTCTTTTTCAAATGATATATAATGTTTGTTCCATTTTATGGAATTTAATATGAAGGCCAGATGTGGTGACTCTACATTTTGTGGTAAGGTTTTCATTTATAATTTGCTCATAAAATAACCTAACAAGGTAGTGACTTGTCTAACAAGTCTAAAAATGAAATAACATCATTAAATGTCTTTGAAATTGATGGAATATTCACATGTTGGTTTTCTTGATTAAAATTAGGTCCTTTGGTTGAGGGATACAAGCCTTGATAAATAATATTATTTGAGTTCACCTCTTTACAACTAAATGTAATAATGTTTGCATTGTTTGTTAGATTTTACATAATATCTAAAAAACTAGTTGATTTTATATCACTTGATACTTGGGTATCATGTAATGACTCATATAGGATATATTTATAGATAGTGGGGCACTTTATAAGCTTTAACAATGAAATTTTAGGACACATGCCTGATTTATCGATAAGGCCACCTCCTATGACATTAGGTTGAGAAGGAACTTGATTTAGTGTATTATAAATGGAATTTTGAGGAGAGATAAATTGTTTTTTATACTTTATAACCCTCTCATTATTGGCAAAAATTTACTTAATAAATTTAATAAGGCACCTAATGTAGCAAACAATAAAAACTAAGACATATTGGAACCCAAAATGGGTGATAGATGCATCCATGTTGTACAAATTTTATAGCAATCAGGGAGTAATAATATAAAAATTATATAATCCTAATTGACATATGGTTTGGATTTCAAATATTGGGTTCACCAAATGTTTAATACAAAAAATATCTAGCTTGGGGTTATCTAGGATTAAAGGGGATAAAGATAACATAAGGTACAAGGGTGATGAAGTATCTCTATAGTAGGCCAATTAGATGCTAAAATCAGATATAAATATGCTATATTTATTAAACTTAGATAGGCTAAAAATAATAAGTGTAACTATGATACATATGGAAATGATAAATAAGTAATGTACTTAGATGGTTTTGATTCTAGTGTAGTTCTGGGTCTAGAATAAGAAGTAAACTAGAAGATAATTCTAGATCAGTCATCAAATTATGATTTTAGTGGCTTTAGATCTTTAAACACTAACATCAACCTGGGATGGTTGTATCAATGCTACTATCTAAAATTGATGTAGGTGTACTATATGGAAAACCTATTATAAAAGGATGTGACCACCTAGATGATTTTAGGTTTGTCTTCACCTTTGATCTAGTGTATTCAGATATATATCATGGATTGTCACTCCTCGTGAAATTAAAAAACCTTAGTTATTCATATTCATAGTGACCTTAGTAAAAAATTAGTTAATAAGAACATAGTTTCGAGTTAACCCCAAACAACCCCCTATTAATGATCACTTCCTACATAACCAATACTCCAAATATGGCCTTAGACTGATGTAGTTCTCTCCTACATGATGTATTATGTGTTAATCGTGCAATGTGTCAAAAGAAAGTATAATAATGACCTATATTGTAACTTGGAAAATATATCTCTTGGGCTACTCCTTTAGTAATTCATACCTATAGATGTGTTTTCCCTATGATTGATATGGAAATAAGATATAATGGGGAAGATTTACTCAATTAAATGTTTGATTTAATGCTTTTGATAAGTTTCCTTAGTCTCTTTTGGTATTTTTTAGGTGAGGAATGAATGATTGTTGAGATTGTATTTATATCAATACCTTTGGAGAAGTAACTCGCATTAGAACACTTAGGTTGACCATTATGATATGTTTCATTTGAGAATTAGATGAGTTTATGGTACTAGACATTTGCATCTGAGTAGGACACTTATGTCAACATAGGTGTCTACTTGGGATACTAGTGTGCATGGAATAAAAAAGTAGGTAAAAATTCAAAACTTTCATAGGTGAAAGATAAGTAGGCTTTAAGCATTCTAGGCAATATAGAAGGCTTAGATCATTAACATAAGACTGGTTAGACCAAGAAATAGGCTAAAGGACACATGATAGAGTAGATGTGAGAATTTTGAAAGTAAGAAAGGTCTAAAATTGAGAGAAACAACAAAGGTTTGAGTTTGCCAAATATACAATACTTAGGTGCTATATAATTCATAAATAATGTCTACATCATCTTATAATCAAACATACTCTGAAAATATGTTCCTACTCAACTTTGAATCTACCATCGATGGAGGCATCTAATACCAAGATAACTCAAATCATATATTATCTTGTTAAATCATTAATGCATCTCAATCCACCTAAAGTTCCTATAATCTCCATAATGCATGAACATACACTATGGTAGTAATTTACACTCTATGAAACAAAGGGGCATGTGGCCTTGATACCTCAGCTAAATCCATGAGACCCTTAGAAATGGCACTATCATGTACATGTCTCATTATCACACAAAAAGTCATATCTATCACCAGTGGCCAATACTCATCATCTATTATATACATCTAAAACATAACATTAACATATCCTTTATTATTCTATAGCAACATGTCAACACACATATCATCAATATAATTACCACCTATACTAGCCATTCTAGAGTTTATTATTAGGGTTTTTGTAGTAAAAAATGGAAATAAGAATAACCATTTATGTTATCTATACCATCATGTATATTCATCTGTACATCCAATGTTTTCCACATTTGGAATATCTATCACTACATCTCTCTCATCCACCAACTAGGAAGTTAAATATTCTGCTAATAGTCAGGATCACTCCCCTACTCATGTTAGGACCCTCATAGATTATTCCCAAATAACTACCACTAGGGAAAATCCATCTAAAATACCAAAATGGTGCATCACATGCTCTATTTTAAATCACTCATACACCCTTAAAAATTAATCATGGATCCAACAACTAACTTGGACCTATTTTAACTCTATGACATCCTCTTACCATACATAAAATCCTTAATATGGCCTCAATATAATATCAGTTGCTATCAACTGATCTAACATACGATGGAAATACATCACTTAACTCAACAAATTTTTATACACTACCAAGCATACATATGGGGATAGGCCATCCAACTAGAAGCATCCCAATTGGTCTAATAATAATTATATGCTCATATGCCCAATAATGTAATAATGTGGTTGAGCCCACATCTCCATCATATTCCTTTTGATTAAATCTATGAAAATATTTATTAAGGTGGGCCAAGATGGTTTTAACCTATGAATATTAGGTACCATGCTATTTAACTCTCCATAAATATCAATTATCCTATATTAAATCTCAACCCTTCCCCCATCAAAATATTTAAAAGCAATAAGCAAACCACAGAATCTTCCATAGTCATGGAAAATTTGATAAAAAAATCAAATAATAAAATAATTTACTCTTTTGCCCTATAATATATTGATGAAAATCACCAATACTAACACCCATCTCGTGACCTATAATATATTGATGAACATCACCAATACTGACTCTCTTATCTTCCATAACTCAAATTCCAACTATGGAAAATTGTAATATTCACCATACATCCTCTAATGTCAAGGTCATCTCTCTCATGGGAAAATAAAAGGTGCATGTGTTTGAATCCCACCCATATACTTAAGCAATCATCATATGCATATCATAGTCATGTTGTCTAACTTACCAATATCACCTAGTATAACTCCATGAAATCACAACCTCAGCCTTTGATAGGGGTAAGCCATGAACAATGTGCATAATATGTCCATAATGGAACTTTTGATCCCTTAGGTCATTCTGAAATAAAAATCACATTCCAACATCATAATCTAAATCATTAGTCAATATAAACATATAAAATCAAGTTCCAATTCTAACTTAGATAGTTCCACATTAACATAGGCATTGGCACAAAAAACACATAATTTTAGGATGCCTATATAGACAAGTCCATAATAATCCACACATGTTTATGATGACCTTGGACAAAGACCAGCCATGGAAGGATAACAACACAAAAATGAAGAATGACAAAAAAACAAAATTGAATAAATTCAAAATGTAATATTTAGTATGGGTTTGATACTTACCAAACCCATCTTCGAGTTTGTCTCCACTATAACATGAACTCTCTCACATCACATTAGAAATGTTGGTTTCCTTTAAGGAATTTTTACTATATCTCAATAAAAATATTAAATTTTCACTATCACCTTAAAATATAATTTACTATTACATTTATATATTTCTAAACCTATTTACACTCAATTTTAACCTTAGGTGACCCACAACCCACATGGTATCCTTCCTAATCACTCAAAGATTTAAATACAACTATTCACATCTTATATGATAATTATCCAAATTGCATACCATTAGATTCATTTGAATACTGGTGATATATGTTTCTTCACCATGTCAGATATAATCTACTTACATTACTTTTCAAATTCTTGATAATTTATAATATCATTATCCTAATGCATGCTTTAGAAATTTACTACATCCCTTCCAGTAAAATGTCTTATTTCTCTCACCCCTCACCTCAAAATGGGGGAAAAACATCAATATCTATGCACTCAAAATGATTTTATCTTCATACAAAATATGATACTTGTTGAATATAACATGTACAAAAAATAAAATTTTAAAAAAATCCTAGGGGCACATGCCTCCCCTTTCACTATCTAAATATAAAAACACTCAATACGAGCTTGACATAATACAAGTTATCAGGGGATTGAGTTAATTCATGTTCTCCCTTTTATTATAATATATATATTTTAAAATACAAGGTATTACAATTTTCAATAAGAGTTTTTTTAAAAAGTTTTAAGAAGTTACATATTGGATCTGTTTGCAACATGTGATTCATATTTTTGAAAGTAGGCCACATTTTGAGATTAGTGACACTCCATGTTTTGGTCACACTTCTAATAACCATGTACTCATTCCCATTATTTTTTTATCTTTTTCCCCTTAGAGTCTAGTGATGCTCAATGGTTAGTACTTTTAATTATTTTAGAGAGCTCCTTGTATTCAATAAAAAAATGCATCATGTCTATAAATCAATCCTAGCTTAGAGAGATAGAGCATACCTACACTTTTGACTGGGAATACACTTGTTAAGTGAGATCATGACTAATATGGTGATCTAATAGAACTGATTAGGGGATCACTTGTCATAACATATCATTTTGGGAAGGGTTACAAAGCCTATAGTCTAACACAATAACACAATAACCCTAATGGAGTCCTAAGGTTTAAAGCATTCACTTAATCTAATAACAATAAAATAAATCTAATATAGTGAACACCAAAGCCTATGGCAAAAAGTGGGGGTTAAAAACAATAAAATAACTAAATTAAACATGTATTAAGAGTGAAATAATGACGCCAATGTATACAAAATATTAATACATGGAATAAAAATATAAATGCATTATCTATCTACTCTTACAAAGGAGAAATAAATTTAGGATTACTTACCTTTGAAGATGAACCCATTGAGCCTCAATCTCTCCCTTTGCTAAAGTGCTTCGTAAGAGATTTTTGTGGTATGTAAGGATAACAAAGATAAATCAACTCTAGGCTAGACAAGATCCATATCTCCAAATAAATAATGAAACTCTAAGCTTTATTAATCAAGTAGAATAGTCAATAAGTAGATGCTCATTTTCACTTCTTCGCTCTTAATTATTCTCTTATGAAATGTAGGGAAATGATCTTGTATATATAAGTAGATCTTTGCCTAAATCCTCTTGGAAATGTCGACTATATAGGGTTGACATAGTTAACCCAATATGTTTTTGGGGACAATTCACTAGGTCTGAGCTAGGTTGGCTAAAAGGCTAATAATCTAAGAGAAAAATACCCCTAAACTATATTGGGTTGACATATTTGACCTAGTATAGCTGATAGGCCAAAAGGGAGTTAAGGTAAGAAAAGGAGTGATGGAAAGAGGAAAAGGATAGAATAGGTAGGACTGAGAAGAATAAGCTTAGTGTTAATGATTTTATGAGACAAGTGTGTAGATGACAAGTGGAAAAAGGGACAACAATCTTATGAAGCACCGATGGTCTATCGCCCCTTTCCTTATGTACCCCTTAAGGCATGCACTTAGAGATATTGAGACTTGATAGGTTTCTGAAAGATATAAAGTGTCATTAATCAATACAATTTTGAAAATATTATGTGTATACATATTCCCCACTCAAATCTCATCATGTGTCACATAAGTACAACACAAAATGGTGCCTCAAGTTAAAGCATGATAACACATAATGCTGATGCTAAGTAAAGTGCAATAAGCTAAAAATAAGATAAATGTAAGGAATAAATTGAAAACCACATAACTTTAACTTAAATTAATGTTTTAGATGAATAATTATAATTTAAGAGAAAGTGAAGGCATCCAATGTGAAGAAAACTAGGTGAACCTATATAAGTTAGTGCAAAAAATAGCCAAAAATCAAGCTTTTTGGAAAATAGGCATATGATAGTGCAAATATATGAGGGTATTAGGAAAAATTGGCAAATCAAGATTATTAAGGCAAGGTTTTAAAATATTAAAGGCAAATAAATGACAAAATGATCTAAAATGAATGATAAAATGATGGAAAATGAATGACAAATGAATGCAAATGAATGATAAAATGATTGTAGAACACAATAAATCATGTTAAAAATTATGTAAAACATAAATGAAAAAAAGGAATGTAGAACATACTAAATCACATTGGGAAGCATGTAAAACATGAATGATAAATGAAATATCAATGAAAGAAAACTTGAACCAAGATATGGAAGTAAGTGAAAAGTATGCTCTTATAAGATAGGTAAAAATAAAAACATGAAAGACTAAAAATGAAATCTAATTGAAGATGTAAGATAAACATGAAGAAGGCATACATAAATAGAAATATGAAATAATGGTAAATGTCATATGTAAGATAATTGAAGTCTACACAAATCAAAGGAGAACATGATGGAGAAATTAAAATAAAAAATCTCTAAAGGATGAAAAATCAAACTTAGTGCTTGTTATAAGATACAATGTAAGAAAACATAACCACCTAATGATATGGCTAGTATGACAATGAGGTGGTATGGGAAATAAATGACGTAAGGGTGTAATCCATATTTACTCAAACATGTTTTGAGTAAAGGATAGATAAAATTGAAATAAATTAATGCTAGCATGTTTCTAAGAGGTGAAGAAGAATAATAATAGAAAAGGGAAAATAGATTTGGAATCACAATTTGTCTATCAAGGGGGGAAATGAAATGGGTAGAGGGGAGAATGAAGGAAAAGAAAAGGTAGAGAAACTCTTTATTGAAGTCAAGACACTCAAATTAGGTTTGTCAAAACAAGATGAATTTCAACCTTAAAGACTATGAAGAAATTATCTTAGCTACACAAGTCTTAGGTCAAAAAATTGCAGTATATATATCATCCCATGAATGCTATATGAATGAAAAATAAAATGGATCTACCTCCCCTTGACATGTTCCCCATTGTTCAAGGCCACTTACAGAGCCATCGATCTACTGTGAAGATTGTGTACTTATGTGAGAAAGTAGGTAGCACTATAGATTTTTTTTTTGAATTTTCCTATTCCATTCTACTAGCCTACTACACCCCAAAGGACCTCGACTCTATATGAGGCCAACTATGGAGTTTGATATTTTATTGGAGATAGGAGATGTGCTTGTAATCACATATTTTGGTGTGAATTTGACTTTTGAGATTGGTATGTTTCCTTTTAGATATCATTGCCTTTCATTTTCAAATGATTTGGCTTTTAACTTTCTTGATGGCTTTTTCTATTCCTCCTCCATAGGGATTTGGAAAACCAAATGTAGGTGTTAAAGATGACTTTCATTTGAATATTTGGGACAAGGTTTCTAAGAGAGAGAACTTCAAAGAGCATGGGGTATAAAATTCTCATAAATCTAGGTGAAATAAAAGTGCTATCTTGACTTTGACCTTGTTTAATCCAATATGGAGTGAAAGAAATGGGAAATCAAGAGGAGTGACACATGGAAAAATTTGAATTGCTTCAAGTAAAAATAAATGTGATAAAGGGAAAAAGGGATACAATGACAAAAAAGTGTGATTCCTAATTATAATAATGAGGGAAATGGAGGAAAACATGCTAACATAGATTGTTGTACAAACTCCATCTAGCAAAAGAAGCATAAGCTAAAGTTGAGAAAAAGGATCAAAAGCATTTTATATAAAAGGAATGAAAAGATGGTAATTTTATGAGGAGAGTTAGGTCCTATCCATGGTCTTATATTTCAAATCATAAAATATAAACCTACGAGGGTGCCAAAAAAGAAACATGTGAAATAATAAAATGAGGTAAGCAAAAATATGGTATTCTGTCAGGAGGGCCAGGTCCTATCCATGATCTTACACTACAAACTCATAAAAGAGAAACCCATGGGGGTGAATGCTAAATAAGGGGAAAAAAAAATAATCATAAATCTATACTAAGGTAAAAAAATGACATAAAAAGTAAAATATACAAGAGATATATAAAAAACCAAAATGAAAACAAATGCCAAATATAATGTGTAAGAAAACCAAAGAATGAAAAGGAAGCTAATGATCCTTTTAATTATAAAGTAAAAGAAAGAAATTAAACAAAAACAAATAAAAATGAGATAAAAAGAATAAGTAAGATATATGCTAATGTCTTTATCAAAGAGGAACATGTGAAATACAAGTCTATAAGTCTCAAAAGGTTTCTTGAAGCTAAACTTGGTTGTTATTATGAATTGTAGAATAAGAGTAGGAAACATAACATGCCCCAGTGGGTAAGTGGATGTAGGGATAGGCATCAAAATATGCCCAAAATTTTGAAGGGACATGTGGATGGGCATCACAAGTTACCCCACCATGTGAGTTGGAGTGAGGTAACATTGAACTATTAAAATGGTTTGCATTGGCTTGGTAGGTACATTTGGAGATGGGCAAATTTGTTGGTTTATTGAATTTTAAGGATGTTGAATGTGACATAGGATGTGTAAGAGAGGTATGAGGAGGAAGAGGAGGTAAAGGAGGACCATGTATGCTATGTTTTGGAGTAAGCATTTGAACTAGGTACTCTTTTTGTTCATGTGACCTAATAGGTTGAGGTTCAATGGATGCAATGATATGTTTAAATTTGTTCATGTTAGCTATATTTTTCTTATTTGTGTAGGAAGAAGGATCAATTATGGGTTGAATAGAATTAGAAGATGGGGTATAGGTATGGGATAATTTTTGTTGTTCATTAGGTAGTTGATGTTGATGTGATTGTGGTTCTTTAGATTGAATTTAAGAATCTTGAAGATAGTCTTGATAACATTGTTTTATGAGAACATCAAGATTAAAATGTGGACCAAGAAAGGAATAAAGAATAAATCAGAGAAGATCATGATAAGACTCATGAGAATGACCTATAAAAGTATGCCACCAATAAAAATTATCAAGATTGTGCCATTTTAGAGGAGGTTAGAAGGATCCAAGATCATGGGTTTAGAGGGTGGAAATTTATTTTTAAGTTGTTCAAGACTTAAGGGAGGGTGAGTTGGGTTAAAATTGGTTGAATTGGATGCTTCATTTTGAGGTTGGGGAGGCTTGGATAAATCAATGTTATGAGAATATGATTGGAAAGGTACTTTAGTATTTGTTTGAGATTGTTCAAATTAAGTCATAAGAAAGTCTTGTCTTTTTGCTTGGTTTAAGGCTTCTTCTAAAGATTTAGGTGAAAATATTCAAACTTTGTATTGAAGGGGAGGTTAAGAGAAATGAAAAATAGTTCTAAAAGAGCGTCATCATTCATGTTGTGGTCCACTTTATGAGCGAGAGACTTCCATTGTTTGATGAAAGTATGAGCAAATTCATTAGGAAGTTGCTTGGCATTGATGAAATGGATAAGTTAATTTTTAGGAAGGTTATCATGTTGGAATTCCTTCACTAGATCATTGACTAAATCCTCTAGTTGTGAGATGGAATGTATAGGAAATTGGTTGTACCATTCAAATACATCACCAAAAAAAGTTTGGCTAAGATCTTGGTGGTAGCAAAGGTAATAGTTTAGACCCATTACTTATAGAGATTACCATAAGATTTAAGAAAGATAGTAGGGTCCTTACTCCCATTATATGTGATAGTTTAAGATTTTTTTTTTAGATAACTATAGATACAATGAATGGGCATAAAGGTTAAATTTTAAGATGTTGAAGCATTTTGTTATTCATTGGAGGTTAAGGGATGATATTCCCATTAAAATATATAAGAGGAGGAGGGACAAAATTTTGATTTGGTTGAGACATGATGACTTGAGGTGGTTGACTAGTCATGTATAATAAATGTTGTTTCATATTCATCATTTGAGATTGATAAGTTGTTTGCATGATGTTCATTTATTATATGACTTGTACAAGAAGTTGAGTTTTATCAATAGGTGGGTTTGTAGGTGGGGTATTAGTGTTGTTAGGAAGAGGATTGGTAGTGTTGGTGGGAGGAGTATTCTTTGTAGGTGAAGGATTCATAACATTAATATTAGTTGCCTTAAGTGTGGTAAAATAAGAAGGAATCTTGGTAAAGCTACCATTATTATGAGGAGTGTGAATAGTATTATCATCAAGGTTTTTAAATATTTGGGACCCATCTAGATTATCAATTTGAGTGGTTTCAACCATGTTACTTTGGGAATTAATAAGACTCAGTGATCTTGTTATGTGTGTAACAAGAGGATTGTGAACATTGGTTTTAAGGGCATGAGTGTCGATAGGAGGATTCCTAACATTGGTATTGGGAAGAGGATTAGGATGAATGATCTCAACTATATTTCATTGTGTAGTGAGTTGTTTTGGTTTAGGAGAGGGTGAAGGAAAAATTAGATAGTTTCATCTAAAGCAATGAAATAAGTGAGATTTTTATCCAAATCCTTAATGATGCAATTTTATAGACTAAGAGAAGCCTGAAATGATGTCATCATGATGAAACATGACTAGATAACCACATAAAGAGAACAAAAAGTGACAAAAAATAGTACAGGGTCAATTGAGTCAATCTTGTATAACAAACATGGATTAAAAAGGGTCTGTAAGTAGTATAGGGTCGACTGGGTTGATCTTTTATAGCAAACAAAGTCTTGAAAAAGGTATATAAATAATATAGGGTCAACTGGGTTGATCTTGTATAATTAATAGAGGCTAGAAAAGGTACATAGTTGACTAGGTCAACCTAGTACAATAAATAAGAAAGAAAATAAAGTTGATAACAAGTTATGAATTGAAACAAGACAATTTATGTAGCTAATCTAGGAAAGTAAGAACTGAAGGGAAGAAAATAATCAATTAGATCAATGTTGGCCAATCCAATTGAAGCACATATTATAAAACCTTACACTAATGCTGGCTACTGCAAGTTTTTTCACACAAAATTGAGCAAAGAGAAAGCAATCAACTTGAAAAGTAAAGATTTAAATAATTGGTAAAACTAATATGTTTTTATTATATTATTAAGAAATGATTTTAAATGTAATGGGAAGTTGGCTGTAAAGGAAGGAACTAGATAATAATCTAAGGATGGTTTCAAGTAGTTTGGGCTAAAAGGGATAGTAGTGGAAATTATAGAAGCTTGGTATTGGGGCCTAACCCCTCACTTCACACACTATAGTGATAAGGGTATCAGGTTTTTATCTATAATATACCATTAACTGTGCTTTATACCTGACTAGAGCATCAATTTAGTTTCCCCCTTAGTGATGAAATCCAAGCAGGTTGGCCTTGGGTAGACAAATTGTTAAAGTGCTTATTTATATTTTTATGATTTATTCATATGTACATAAAATATAAATAGTGAAACTAATCAATTAATTAAAAATCCCCTAATTAAACTATGTGAACTATTCTAATCATGCAAACAACAAGAAAATAAATGTGTAAACTAATTACTAATAGATATGAGGTTAATTCCAACTTAAAACAAGGTACAATGTTTAATAATATATACATAAAATATAAAACAAGGTTAATAGGGTTGAACCTGTAATGTGGAAGTAAGGTCTAAAAATATATAGGGTTAGCCAAGGTTGACCTATTTATTTAAAATAACACATAAAACACAAAACTAGGTTGGTAGGGTTGATCTAATTGACTGTGCTAGGGCAGTTTTAAAGACTACAAATTGTGAAAGGAAAGATAGAAGAGAAAAAAATAGAGAGGTAGAAAGGAAAATTGGTGGATCAGAGATGAAATGAAGAAATATTATCTATGAATAACCTTGATGTATGTTGGTAAAATTTACAAACTAGGTTAATAAAATTGATCAAGCTATGTAGAAACCTACTACACAGTACTAAAAATGTACAGGGTCGACCTAGTAGGCTAAAATAGATGTATGAAAGGTTGGAAACCTATAATAGATTGACTAAGTTAATCCAGTTGCATGTTCTTATAAATCTGCACACAGAAGTCAAAAAAGTAGGTCGACATAGTCGATATAATATGATAAAAATAATGACTAAAAGAATGAAAATAAGTGAAATAAATCTTGCAAGGGTGAAATAAATCTTGCATTATGTCTATAAATAAATCATGGCTCAGAGAAGATAGAGCATAGCTACACTTTTTATTGGGAATAAACTTGTTAAGTGGGAACATGACCAATATGGGGATCCGCTACAAACGATTAGGGGATCACTTGTCACAACATATCATGCTAGGAAGGGTTACAAAGCCTACAGTCTAAAAAAATAAAAAAATAACCCTAATGGTGTCCTAAGGTTTGAATTATTCACTTATTCTAATAACAAGAAAGTAAATCTAATCTAGTGCACATCAAAGCTTACGGCACAAAGTGGGGGTTAGAAGCAATAAAATAACTAAACTAAACATGTATTAGAAAACATATAATCATGACAATGTATATGGAATCCTAATACATGGGAGAAGAATAAAAATTCATTATCTATCTACTCTTACAAAGGATAAATAAAGTTAGGAATACTTACCTCTAAATATGAACTCATTGAGCCTCAATCTCTCCTTTGGCCAAGGTGCTTTGTAAGAGATTATTGTGGTATGTAAGGATAATGAAGATAAATCAGCTCTAGGTTACCCAACCTATCTAAGCATCCAAAAGACTTCTCTATAAAATAAGATATGTATCTTTAGATAAAGTATGAAACCCTAAGCTTTATTACTCAAGTAGAATGGTCAATAACTAGATGTTTGTTCACACTTCTTTGATCTTAATTCTTCTCTTATGAAATGGTGGGAAATGAACTTGTATATATAGGCAATTCTTTCCCTAAATCCTCCCAAAAACATTGGCTATATAGGGTCAACTGAGCTGAGCTAGTTTTTAGGGACAATTCACTAGATTTGATCTAGGTCGGCCAAAAGGCTAACAAGTTAAGAAAGTGAAAAATACCCCTAAACTATACTAGGTTGACCCAGTCAACCTAGTATAGTCGATTGACCAAAAGGGAGTTAAGGCAAGAAAGGAGGGATGGAAAGAGGAAAATACTAGAATAGGTAGGACTAATAAGAATAAGCTAGGGTTAATGGTTTTAGGAGACAAGTGTGTAGACGGTAAGTGGCAAAAGGGACAACAATATTATGAAGCACTGATGGGCTACCCACCCCTTTCCTAATGTACCATTTAAGGTATGCACTCAGAGATATTGAGACTCAATAGGTTCTTGAAAGATACAAAGTGTCAGTAATAAATAAAAGTTTGAAAATATTATGTGTATACACTCCTCATAGGTGAAAGTATGTATCTATTCATATTAAAAGCTTTTCTCATTGAGAAGTGATCACTTTTAAAATAACTTTATGAGTGGTTATGGTTATGGTTTAATGAAACCTAATAACCTATCAACTCAAAATCTTACCAATTTTAAAAATTTATTATTTTCCCTAACTAGGAGGAAAATGAATTTGAAATCACCTTATCTCCACTTGAGTCAGTTAGTCACCCAAGACATTTAACACCACCTTTGAAAACAAAGTGTGTTTTCAAACTTGAGTTTTTATTTTGCCTTTATTCTAGTAGCTTCACTTTATTGCATCACTATAAAAGGGGGGGATGTAGACACCGTAATTTGTCAAAATATATAATTTTACATAATTTTGCTTATTTGGATTATTGTTGATGAATTAATGGTTCATTGACATGTTGTGTCTCAAGTATTTATTTCTCTCTCTTCATCTTATTAAAGTCTCTTTATGTCATTATTTTATCTTCTCATATTATCTCTAGAAGATAACTAATTTATTTCTACATCTATATAAGTTCATTTAAGGTCTTTTCAACAAGTCCACAATACATGGAAAAGGATGCACTATGGACTTGCCCTATAATATAGACTTACCCCAACATAAATTATGGAAGATTTTTGAGTCTCTATGTCAGTAATGGTAATTTTTATGACTATTGGTTCTTTTTATTTGGTTCCTTCATGTGCCAATGAGTCCATAAATAAAAAATAAAAAGTATATATAAATAAGTGTCTTATAAAGGAAAAATCACTTACTCTCAATGATCAAAAGCTATACAAAATTTTATATGTTGAATAACTAATTTGTCTATAGATTATAAGGCTAAATACATCATTTGCATGCATGTATTAAGGGTATCCATAGATAAATAATAATTTAGTCTTGCATCCATAATTACACACACATATATGAGGGATAACTATATTATATTGAGGTCTATTTAGGCTAGATAGGCAACACTCAATTACATAGGGAGTTTTAAGGCTAGTTTGACTATTCTGTTAACCTTATTTCCCCCTTTTGAATTTAATGCCCATTTAATTTATGTGCATGAATTATAATTATAATTTTATAGGTCATCCACATATCGAATTAGGATTTGTTCATATATGACACATAAAGACATAGGTGAACATACACATATTTCCATATCTAGTGCATAGTCTGACATGACAAAGTATTAGTAGACAAACGACAATGCACTATGCCCTTATCCCCATGCCATATATTTGTCCCTATATATTTTGATTCCGTATTTTTGATAATGACACATTAACTGAGTTTGATTATATAATTATAGATATTAGAATACCCTGTATAATTGGAAAATCAATTAGTTCTAAGATAAGTACATACTTCTCATTAAAAATTATTGTTATATCATAATTAAAGATATTTATTTAATTATATTTTATTATACCTTATTATATATCAGTTTATATTAATTTATTTTTATTAAAATTTATTAAATCCAATTCAAAATAGGGTAAACACACCCTAATTTTACCATTTTCCTTGTCAATAAATTTGTCCTCTTCTCCCTTCACATTCAAAATTATTTTAGTTGGGAAATCAAATTCTAGTGAGTTTGTGTGGACATCCCAGATGGATTTGAGATTATTCAAAGCTAAAATGGTCATATTATATCATTGGATCATGCCCCATGATACACTTGGTGATCTGGTTTTAATCTTGGTACTTACTACCCATGAAAATTTATCTCTATTAATCACCATGACATTGCCTAATTCATGTGGTTATTTTTGTGCATTATCATCCTCATTATGTAGGTACCTAAATAGGGTCATGATTACTTGACAATGGAAAGTGTTTATGTGACTAGTTGATGCAGGAACATCAAAATGTCAATAGTTATGTCATGTTAATATCATGTAACTAAGTCAATTTATGATCTAGGAAGGCTATTGGGATTTAAATATCCTTAAAAAGTGCTATGGGGTTAATCTAGTATTATTTAGGGTTTACCTCTAAAATTTAAATTTGAAATTTAAACTATATTGTAAGGATTGTAATGAGTAAGGTCAATAGAAAAAGGCATATGTAGACATGTAATATCCTTATGTAAATATAATTCACCTTAAGACACCATCCAAAAGATTAATGCTAAATTAAGGAAGGCTAATCTTGGTATAAGAGATAAGGCCTAAAACATTGGAGGATATCTTGGAAAAGATAACCATAAAATAAGCAATCAACGTAGGAGTTAGTAGAGATAAGTCAATAAGAGAATTCCAAGTTTGAAACTCAAATTATGATCCAAAACTCAGAAGTTATGGTTGACAAATATTGCAATAGCATAGAAATAACACAATAACAATGAATTCTCTGAGAAGAGATGTCATATTACTTAAAGACCGCAATACAAATATAGGCTTATCTCTGGGAAGAGATGTTTGCCTCCCCTTTTTGGGTTATAATGCATTTATACATATTTTGAAAACATTGAGAGATTGAGTGGCTCAAGGAATTAACGGTGACCTTTTTTGAATGAGTGGCTCGAGAGAAATAATAGAATTAAAACAGTACAGTGCTCAAGGACATAATGGCTCGAGGAAATACTCAAGGACATAATGGCTCGAGGAAATAATTGTCACTTGACAATGTGACTTCCAAGAATGAAAACAATACAAAATTTGAGGAATTAACTGTCACTCGAATGGTCACCCAAATGGTTGCCTGGATCATTTTTGTCACCTGAGTGGTCACCCAAAGTGTTTCCCAGATCATTCCTCCCTCCTTGAAAATCAATGGTCCCCATTGCATCAATATTCCCTGTCAGGTGGGGTAGTTGTGTCTTGATTTGATTCACGGTAAGCCACTCACCTTGGTGGCTAAGCTGGCCTCTTTTGATGACTTAATACAGTGAAATAGAGCATCCTCTTATTGTCTTCATCCAAGTATCCACAATCTGATCCTCTTCTATTGGAGCAAAACTCTGTGGGTCAAGCTCATTAATGTCTAGTTATTTTGCCACAAATGAAGTGTCCAATAGAGGTGGGTGATATGGTTTGAGGAGATCCACATTGAATATTAGATGCATGCCAAGGTAGGCTGGTAGGTTTAACTCAAAAGCATTTTCTACAATTTTTTTGGTGATGGTGTATGGACCATATCATAGAGGTTAAATCTTTTTGTGTGGGCCTGCAAGCCGTTCCTTTTGAAGCCATAACCAAACCTTGTCACCCATAGTAAAATGGTGTGCAATCCTATGTTTGTCATGGTGTAGCTTATACTTCTGATTCATCTTCTCCAAGATGTTGTGAACTTGTTTCTAGATATGCTGCATTTTTTAATAAACTTGGTCACTTTTTCTACCTCAGATCTTCCATGAGGTGTGTATTCCATGGTGGAAAATGGAATAGCTATATCAATTGGTGCCATGGGTTGGAACCCAAAACATACTTGGAATGGACTGTGCTTGGTCAAGCTATGCAACACTTGATTATATTCATGTTGTATGAATGGAAGTCCCTCATCCCATGTGCATGGATGTTTGGAGTGATACATCTGAATCATGTGAATAATCAAGTAGTTTACCACGTCGATCTGACCATCAATTTGTGGATGGAAGGCTATGGACTTCATCAGCTTAGTATCCATCATCTTCCATAGAGTGGACCAAAAGATGCTCACGAACTTGCTATCTCGATCTGAGACAATGGACTTGGGGAGACCAAAATGGATCCATACATGACTAAAATATAGTTGAGCAGTTTCCTCAGTAGACATATTTTTCTTACAAGCAAGCATGATAGACATTTTTGAAAAATGATCAACTACCACAAAAATACAATCCTTGCCATGTTTGGAAGTGGGCAAACCTACGAAAAAATCCATTGAGATGGATTCCCAAGGCCTGGTTAGTTCTAGCAATGGCATGTACAATCCTTACTTCTTATTTGTTGGCTTGGCTATTACACATGGGGTGACAGATTTGAGATATCTTTCCGCATCTTTCCACATATGGGGCTAGTGGAAGTGTTTTTTGAAAAACTGCCAATGTTTTTTTGATACCAAAGTGGCCAAGTATCCTAATGAAGTATGCTTCCCATATCATCTTTTGTTGCTTTACAACAAGCACACAGATGTGCCCCATATGGCAGAGGACATTATCTTGCAAATAGAAGTTAGAAACATGTTCACCTTTTTGGAGCACTTGATATGTGTTAGTAAAGGTAGGATCTGCTTCATACAGAGCACCCCAAGTGGCAGTCTCATGTCCGCATAGGTCAAGCACTATTGTGAGTGCAATAATTAGTGGGTAGCTTAGGAAATTTTTAGTTGTATTTGAGATCCCCTTTTTGTGTTTGATTATCAGGTGGAATTACTAAAGAATAGAGGACTGGTTATCACACCAAAAGCTCTGGAGTGAAACAGTCTTTCTTTGTCATCTGGTCTTTCCTCACGGGTCTGTGATGAAGCAATGATGGTGTTAGGCTCAACATCTACAATTTATTCTTCATCCTCTTTGATTGTAGGTTGTGTATGAGGTAGAGTAGTAGATGTCAAGTATTGTGACTTGGAGAGCAGTGACTTGATGGCTCAACATTCTTCTTTGGAGTGAGTTCTAGTTTTGTGGTAATCACACCATTTTCCAGCCTTCCCATTCTAGGATTTCTTATCTTAAAACTCTTTTTGATTCCAATTTTGGCCTCATGTATGACCTTCCTTGTCACTTTTCCATTTTTAAGGTTGAATCTTCATATTCTTCCTACCATGCTTCTGTTCAATCTTCACTGCAAATTTATTGCCTCACTGAGGGTTTCCAAATTGAAGAGTTCCATTTCCCCCCAGATGTACCATTGTAGTCCACCATGATATTTGAGAGTTTTATGTTTCTTAGTTTCTTGAATGCCCAATCCTACAAACAAAGAATGAAAAGTGTCTGTGTAATCTTGCACCGATTGGTCCTTGCCTTGGTGAAGTTATTGCCACTATATGTACAAATCATCATATGCATCGATGGGATAGTATTCTTCTTTTACTGCTTCTGTAAAATCATCTCAGGTGGGTTCCACCCCAAGGCCAATGATCTCCATACTGAACCTCTTTTTGTACACTTCCCACCAGTTTTTCATGGGCAATGATGATTTCAAAAGAGAAAAAGTGATATTTTCTCCATTGATGAACTTATTTACAGAGAAGTAGGATGACAATTGATCTAACAAATTTTCCACTGCATCAACATTGATTTTGCCTTCAAATGTGGGAATATCAAAATTTACCTAAACATTGAAGGGTGTTGGGGCACTGAAAGGAAGCTCCCTTGATGAGGAGCCAGTATGTGTAGTCATAGAGCCAGAATTTCCCATCGAAAGTGTTTAAAGAATTTGAGCAAATTATTAAAGCATCTGCGCTTGTTGCCACTGGAGGGCTTCATTCACCATTTATTAAAAGGATCAGATGTCTCAGTGTCATCCACCATTTGAGGTCATTTGGGGCACATAGGTGGAGCATTTGGAAGCTCTGTCTCTTCCCACCCAAGTTTCCTGTATCCTGACCTCATCCTCAGGAACATACACTCTCAAGACAAACCACTCTGATACCACTGATCCAAAACTTAGAAGTTTTGGTTGACAAATATTACAATAGCATAGAAATAACATAATAATAATGAATTCTCTAAGAAGAGACATCGTATTACTTAAAGACCACAATACAAATATAGACTTATCTCTGGGAAGAGATGTCTACCTCCCCTTTTTGGGTTACAATGCATTTATACATATTTTGAAAACATTGGGAGATTGAGTGGCTCGAGGAATTAATGGTGACCTTTTAAGAATGAGTGGCTCAAGAGAAATAATAGAATTAAAATAGTACAATGCTCGAGGACATAATGGCTTGAGGAAATAACTGTCACTTGACAATGTGACTTCCAAGAATGAAAACAATTCAAAATTCAAGGAATTAACTGCCACCCAAATGGTCACTCAAATGGTTGCCCGGATCATTTCTGTCACTCGAGTGGTTGCCCAAAGTGTTGCCCGTATCAAATTAGGAAGTATAAATCTCAAATCATGAAAATAAAAGCTCAAGTAAGTTATAAATTTAGTAATAACTAATAATCCTTGGTGTGGTTGTATACCTTTAGGTATTTATAAAGAGGAATAACATGTTTTAAAAGATATAGAATGGATCATGTTTTTGAAGGCTTTTGAGACATTATTTGAAAATGTAAGCTTCCTTTTATGTGTTCTTTGATAAGATTTTATTTTTGAAATGATCATGGGTTGAAAGAGTAAAAATAAAAAGATAAAATAGGATTAATAAGGTCTTTAGGCCTATGTGCACATGTATGATTGTATATAAAGTTTGAAAATGGATCAAATCAATGAGGAATATTATATTTAAATAGAATTTTTAGACATTTTGGAAGATTACTTGAAGGTGATAAATCATGAATAAGGTTAAAATATTCAATATGTAATTTCATGAAGGATGTGTAAAGTAATATTATCATTATGATTTCCATAAATATTCAAGCCTGTATCTACTTGTAAGTTTGGGTATGGAAGCATTTTTCTTATTTTCATGTATTTATTCTATTATATAAATATACAGAGTTTTGAAACAAGGATTATATATACAAAATATAAAATTAAAGGAGTTTTGATGTGTTTTAGATAACATGGATTGTTAAGGAAAATAAATTGAGTAAAAGGTTATATTCTATGAAGATAATAATATGTTTGTAAGAGTTGAGGGGAAAATTGCACACTTGAATTGATCAAAAGTCTACACACATGGTTAATTGCTCATAGTGGATTTTAATTTGAAAATAAATCCAAATCATAATCCTTTAAAGTCTATAGTGGAAACTAGTTAAACAAATTTTATTTGGGAGTGGCTTTTAGGGTCAGAGTATGGTTGAAAAGTGTTTACAAGATTTTGTTTGATTCACCTAATTATCCAAAGTCCTTTGCTATGTAGATCGATTTGGTATAATTAGATAAAAAGGTGACCCTATATGTCTATGTATATTTTCTTTATGCATAATAATTGTCTCAAAAACACAACTACTAACTTGGAGCTATCAATTCAAGATTGAGAAGTTATCCTCAAAGCCATTAAGTGTAGGTATTGGGAGAAGTTTGATTTGATATTAAAATTTATTTTGATTTTGGATAGATTAGAAGAATCATGAGGAGAGTATTAAATATTTATCATGCTTGTCAAATGATCGGTTATTAGTGATTGACTAGAAAACAAGGTAAAAGACTAGACTTACAATGATCTATATTTATTATTTTAATGTGTATTTTGGGATGCTATTTAGACTTATAGAATCCTGTAGCTGAATTTGTGATTGAGACAAAAATCTTGTTGATTGATAAATTGGTCAGTGTTTAAACTTGTATAAACACCACTAAAGGTCCATTATCAAGGTTTTTATGAATATCAACTATCCTTAAACCAAAACTATTCTTAGAATATTTAAACACGTAGGGCTATGTACATGATACCTATAGGTGTTCATCTAAAAATGTCAAAGAAGAGAAATTTAATTGTAATTGCCTTGGAAGTTGAGACTTAGTCTCATTATGAATTGGAAGAAGGCATCTTAAGACTAAATTATTGTTAGATGGAATGTAATGATGAGTTTATTCATGCAAAATAAGGAAGGTTGAATTATATCATTGGTGCACCCTCATACCATTATTTAAATCTAGTGAATATTATGTATTTGATTGTGTTATAGGGTGAAAAAAGGTTTTTTTAAAATATTGAGGGTTGAATAATAGGTTACATGAAAAATTACATTCCAAGGAGGGAGTTTTATGTTTTGAGTTACTAAATAGGGATAGATTAAGTGATAATCAAGTCAATGAGAGACCTATTTTGAAAGCAAGTATTTGAAAGAGATTGAATTATATTATAATAAGTAATAATTTATATTTACTCTACATTAATTTTTTGGTATCAAAGCTTGGATAAGCTCTTTAAAGGCTAATAATTTTATCACAATGATCAATTTGTAGGTTAAAAGTTGCAGGAAAATAATGAAGAAGGTTAGGAAGTTTGAAAATGATTGTAAAGTGAGAGGAAAGAAGGTTGTTTTAAACCTTAAAGGTAAAATCAAGTGAGTGGTAATCCCTAAAAAGCTATGAGGTTGAATAATATAGAGATGGTATAATCTCAAAAGAGATAAAGTCCAAGGTAAAGGACTTGAGATACCAACAGACTAGGCAAGAAGAAGAGAAAGCCTAGGTGAGGTATAATAAGAGAAAAAGGTGGAAAAAACTTACTGAGAGAGAAGAAAATAAGATGAAGGGATTAAAAAATATAAATTAATCAATAAGATAAAGAGATAAGAGGTTAAAAAAAGAGAGTTAGATATGAAAAGAGAGATAACTAAGATGAGAGTAATCTTGGAAGGTATAGAACAAGTCTTGGAGGAGTCAAGATAAATATTTTTAATAAGAATTAAGAGGGAAAGAGTGAGGCTGAATCACATTGTTTTTGATAATGAAAATGTATATTTTCAAGAAGATGAAGATAATATTTTGTATAAGGATACAATTGAAATATTAGATAGACTCATGGAGGGAAAGAGTGAGGTTTAAAAAACCCCATAAAGTGCTTGATATGTAGGAAACTATATATGAAGTGATATAAGAAGAGTATAAAGATGAAACACCTATTGAAGTTATTATAACACATAAATTATAGTAGGAATAGGTGTATTAAGATATGATAAAGTATACTATAGAAGAAGAGGTGATTTGGCAATAAATCATGTAAGGAGTAAAAGAATTAGATATCATAAGATATGAGGAAGAAATCAAGGAAATTGAGTTGGAGTTGTCAAAATTTTTAAGTTAATAAGATGATGAACTAGGAAGAGAGAAACTAGTACCAAATGAAGTTTAAATAAGTACATTGAATACAATCAATGGGGAGGCAATGCTGCCTCAAATTTTTATAATTGACTATGATTATAATTTTGTATGTGGAAGAAAAGAAGAGAATGAAGACAAGAAGATGAAGTCCTTGCAATTAGACTTTAATAAAAAATATGAAATCAAAGATGTGTTAATTAGACTCATTAAGTATGAAAAAAAGCAAGAAAAAGAAGATAGAAAGCATGAAATAAATCAAATGGTATCCAAGAATTGGAAAACAAGGAAAAAGTATTAACACTCTTATTTGAGCAGGAGCTCAAATCTTTTCCCACCAAGGGAATCTGATGTAGGAACATCATAATATCAATATTTGTGTCATGAAAACATCATGTAACTAAGTCAATTTTTGGTATAAGAAGGTTATTGGTATTTAAATAGCCTTCAAAAGTGCTTTAGAGGTTAATCTAGCATTATTTGTGGTTTACCTCTAAAAAAAATTCAACATTTAAACTATATTGTAAGGCTTGTACTGAGTATGGTCAAGATTAAAAGGCATGTGTAAACTTGTAATTACCTTATATAAATATAATTAACCCCAAAATACCATGCTAAAGATTAATGCTACATTGAGGAAGGCTAATCTTGGCATAAGAGATAAGGCCTAAAATATTATAGGATATCTTGGAAATGATAACCATAAAATAAGCAATAAACGTAGGAGGAGTTGGTAGAGATAAGTCAATAGGAGAGTTTCAAGTTAAAAAATCAATGTAGAAAGTATATATCCTAAATCATTAAAATAGAATCTCAATTAAATTATAAATTTAGTGAAATTTTTTAGAGAGCGAAATGGTACACAATAGGGAGTAGGAGAAGGAGAAATCAAAGGAGAAAAAATAGGAGTAGCGATGACAACAAGTGCAAGGGAATATTTATGTGTTGTAGTTAGGGGTAGGAAATTAAGTAATTTTCAAATCATGGAAAGAAATATTAGAGAAAGGTATTGATGATAGTGATTGAGGAAGATAGAGAATGGTGGGATGAAGAAGCTAAGTTTAGAAAATTAGGTGCTAGTTGGAAAGGAAAATTGGTAGGGAATCGTGATCTAAATTCAATAAAGGCTGATGGTAATCTTCAATCCTATATTTTCAATAGGGAAGAAAAAGAGATCAGCCTAAAGGTAATAGATCAATCTTTAACCTTAAATGAATAAGAAAAATTATAAGAGGATTCTTTGGATAAAAATTTGGTACTATTAGGAGATGGGGTGAAGATTGGAAAAGCTAGGGTTTTGGAATGGATCTCAGATCCTTTTACTATGAATATTAATCAATTGATGGATTGTACCCTGATTTTTAAATGCACATGAAAATGGCCAGCTATTAGAGTAGTCAAAATTTTGATCAAAGAGCATTGGGGTTCCACTATTTTGGTAAGCTTTCTTCCTATAGGTTTTATTGTGACTCTCTTTCAATTTAAAGAAGATAAAGAAAGGGTTTTTAAATATAAATCCTAGTCTTTTAATGGTGTGGGTTTAAGGCTCCAAAATTGGAGCCTTAATTTTTTATCCACTAAAATCTAGGAAGGGAAGTTATCTGGTGTGTATAAGATTTTATGGTTTGACTTTAGAATATTAGAGAAAATAATGTTTGCCTGCAATGGGAGGATTGGTGGGCCTAGTTATGGAAGTGGATAAATCCTTGCTTAAAGGTGTTAGGAAAACCTATGATCATGTTGATATTACATTAGATTTGGATTAATTTATTCTAGAACATATTATTATCAAGGCAAAGGGAAGGATTTGGTGCTAGAATATTGATGTAGAAAATACCCCTTTCATATGTTATAATTGTCACCAATTGGGGAATATTGAAATTTTTTGTAATAAAGGTAGGAGCTCTCAACAAACCACATTAGTTCATATAATATCCCAATGGAGACCCAAGAATATACAAAAGGGGAGAAATCAGGGAAAGAATGGAATTGAGTAGGTAGGAGATCAGATAAAGGAGGATGAAGTTGAATGGAAATTATATTCTCAAAAAATAGGTGAAACAAAAGATTTACTTGTTAAATTAAGGACAATGGATGTAATTTATCTAGATTTAATGATTAAGATCTATGAATTTATTGAACAAGAATCTCAATCCATCAAATCATTGGATCTTAAAAAATAATAGAACTTTGTGCCTCAAGAGAGGTTGAAGTTTTTAGGGGAAGTAGATAAGGAGGTGTTAATATCAGAAGAGGAGTTGTCAGGATTAGAGGAGGAATTGGAAGAAGACTCAGAAGGGGAGTTGAATTATAAAGAATTTTTCTCTATCTCTTAAACTTAGAGTAAACTTTACCATCCTAATTGGGGGCCAAAAAGAAAGATGGGAAGGAAAACCAAAGAAGATATTATAATAGGTGAGATTCTTGGATGTAAACATGGAACTTTAGAAGTGTTTATGGATGCTGCAAGGTGAGAGGTGGAATTCCCTCCTTTATAATCATGAAAGTAATTTTTTAGAATGTTAGGGGCCTGAATGCCACTAATAAGAGATGCTTGATCAAGCATCTACTCAGTGTGGAGAAACTAGATATTTTATTTCTTCAAGAAACTAAGTTGAGTATGGAAGAAGTGAAAGGTTTTGTGAGCTCACTTTAGCAAGGTTGGCAAGGGGCTTTTGTAGAAGCGATAGGAGATTATGGTAGTTTGGCTCATTTTTTGTCCCTATTCTCAAGTAAAGTGGAATTAGTTGAATCAGGTCAAAATTGGCAAGTGTGAAGAATTTCAAGTTTTTTTTATCTAATTTATAGTTTATGTTGTTGAATGTTTATGGCCCTTAGGGGGTTCCTTTGAAAAATATCTTATGGTCAGAAATTTCTAAATTTTTGAGTGAGTTTTAGGTGGAAATGACAATTTTAGGGGGAGATTTTAATGCCATATTGAATTGCAAAGAAAAGTAAGGAGGAGTGATTTATGACTCTCAAATTTCTTAGGACTTTGGTTTGTTTATTTCAAATAATGAGTTGAAATATGTTGAACCAAAATATTGTTGGTTTACCTAGAATAAAAGGCATCTAGGGGCAGAAAACACTTTAGGTAGATTAGATAGATTTTTAATTTATTCTCAGTGGAATTAAATCAAAAGGAAATTGGATTGCTGGGTGTTGACTCAGGTGGGTTCTAATCATTAGCCAATTTCCTTGAAAATTGAATTATATTCACCCCTGATAGATGTACTTTTAAGTTTGAATTAATGTGGCTTAGAGATCTTTCTTTGTTTGAGCTTTTTTAGGATTGGTGGGATCAATGTCTATTATCTCTTGGGTCTAGAATGTATTAGATGATTAAAAGGATATAATTTATGAAAGGTGAACTCAATATTTGGAATATAGAGCATTTTAATAATATCTTTCATGAAAAAGTAAGGATTAAAACTAAGCTTCATAATATAAATGAAAATATTTTCAAATGGGGAATGGATGTAGAGGCGTATCACCTTGAAAAATCCTTTATTAAAGATTATGAATAAATGTTGTGTAGAGAAGAGATGTTTTGAAAATAGAAATATAGGGAGAATTGGATCAAGGATGGTGACAAAAATTCAATTTTTTTCATCTCTCAATAAAAGATAAAAAAGTTTATCAGGATAACTGGTATTCATTCTAGGTAGGGGTTATTTTTGGATTCTATGGAGGAAATTAAGATTGAAGTTGCTCATTTATTTTAGAATATGCTGAATGAAGAATATTTCTCAAATGGGGTAGCTCAAAAATTATTTTTTCCTCTTATTCCTGCTATGATTAGTCAAAATATGAATGAAAAGCTTTTGGATCCCTTTTCAATGGAAAAATTGAAGAAGGTAGTTTTATCTATGGCTAAGGACAAAGTTATAGGTCTTGATGACTTACCATTAGCCTTTTCTCAATCCTTATGGGAAGTTGTGGGAGTGGATGTGTGGTAAATGGTGAAAGAATCCAAAATGAAAAAGAAGATGGTCCTAGATTTAAATATGACATTTTTATCATTGTTATTTAAATGCGAATCCTAGAATTTTTTAAGTGATTTTATACCAGTGGATTTATGTAATATTATTTATAAGATCATTTCTAAGGCCATTTGTTTTGTAATGAAGCCACTTCTAGAGAAATTAATCTCTAGTGAACAAGCTGGGTTTGTGCCAGGTAAAAGCATTCAAGAAGGGATTATTTTGGATCATGAAATTATTCATTTGCTACTGTATAATCATCAAAAAGGCATGATGGTGAAGTTGTATATAAGTAAATATTATGATAGGGTGAATTGGAGGTTCTTATTTAAGATCCTTTTGAAATTTAGCTTCAGTAAAGATTGGTATAAATGGGTCTTCAGTTGTGGTTCAAGCCCCAAGTTTTTGATGCTAGTAAATGAATGTTTGTCAAGTTTTTTCTCTATATCTAGAGGTTTAAGGCAAGGGGATTCCCTATCCCCTTTTATTTTCATCTTGATGGCATAATCTTTGGGAAGATAAGTTAGAGAGGCTCAAGAAAGGGGTCGGCTGCAAGGTCTTAAAATTATGGACAATATAAAAACTCTCACACATCATTAAGTTGAAGATGATAGTTTTCTCTTTGGGAAGGTAGTGATTGAGGAAGTGATGAAGTTAAAAAGAATCTTGAAAAGATATGAAGACCCTTCTAGGAAAATATTGAATGAAGCTAAGTCTGAAGTTTATTTTATCAATTGTTTATATCAAGAATAAATTAATTTAGGAAGGGTATTATGTTTTAAGATTGGTAAACTCCCTAACAAATATTTGGGGTTCCTTTATTCAAAGAAATAGGTAAAGCTAGAATATAGAGGGAACTATTAGAGAGGTTTAAATCCTACCTAAGCATCTAGAAAGGTAAATGGTTATCCCTTATAGGTAGGATCACATTGATTAAAATTATTCTTAGTTCTCTTACTACCTATTATTTTTATGTTTTGAGACCCACAGATCAAGTTCTTAGATCAATGAATAAGGTTATGAAAGAATTTATCTAGCAAGGTTCTAGAGATGATAAGAATATTATGTTGATGAAATGGAAAAAAGTGTGTAGAAGGAAACAAAGAGGTGAAGTGGGTATATAAGATCTTCAACTGTAGAATCTTGCCTTGGGAGCCAAATTGGTCTAGAAAATGTTGATTAAATTTGATAGATTACAGTTTAGAATTATTCAAGATAAGAATTTTGATTATCAAATCTCAAAGATCATGGTTTTATTAATTAAACCTCTAGAGGGTATCATGTATGAAACTTCATGTTGAAATGTAAATTGATCATCTCATGACATGTGTCCTAGATAATTAATAATGGGAGGAAAGCTGATTTCTAGTAGGATTCTTGGAATGGTCATCGATCCTTTGGCATAATTTTTTGAAGGATCATAGATCAAATATTTTTTAGAAAATATTTGAGGACATAAAGTGGAATATTACTTGGATCTTGGTTCTAATTAATTGAGAGTATCTTATAATTTAAAAAGATCAATGGATCTCTCATTGTTGTAGGATGAAATCAAGTCTTTAGAAGATAGTCTTCAAAATAGGAAGATCTTTATCAATAATAAATAAGATCAAATTCATTGGATTAAAGATAAAACTCGTGTATATTTAGTAAGAATTGGTTATCAGATGTTAGAAGTTATGGATGTTTCCTTGGATTGGAAAAATCTTCTTTATTGGGGTAAGGAAGGGCTGAAAAGGGTAGGGGCTTTTACATGGTTGGTAGTTAGTTCATAATCATGTGCTCACTCAAGGTAATTTGAAGCAAAAAGGGTTTGTTGGGCCTTTGAGATGTTGTCTATGTAAGATGGAGGAAGAAATTTTGAGCCATTTTTTATTCAATTACTCCTTTACCAATTGGTGTTGGATATGGATTTGTAATAAATTCAATTGGGCATGGGCTTAGCTACCTACTCTTTTTTAAGCCTTTTCCTCTTGGCTGATGGGAGATGTAAAGAATTATCTTTATAGATTATGGAGATGTAGCCTAGTTATTATTATCTAGATAATATGGAAAGAAGAAAATGCCCATATTTTTAAAAATAAAGAATGTCCACTGCATGCTATTTTAAGAGAAATAAAACTATCTATCTCAAAAGCAGTGTCTTCTTAAATTCAATGAAAGAAGGGTTTTTTGACCCAATGGGATATGCATATGTGTGATAATTGGAAAAATATTAAGCTTCTCTCATTAAAGGTTCAATTGTAGATAACAAGAATAAGTGGAATAGGGTGGTTTAAGCTTAACTTTGATGATGCTTGTAGAGGGAATCTAGGAGCCTCAAGGGCTAGTTGTGTGATTAAATATTACAATGGATCCTTAATAATATTAATGTATTTGAAGTTTCTTGATGGAATGAATAATGAATTAGAGGCTTAGGCATTTGTTGTAGGTATTGAGCTGGCTTTAGAATGTGGGATATTTTTTTTGAAAATTGAAGGGGATTCATAGGCTACTCATTCAAGCTTAAAAAAATTATAAGGCTAAATATTGGAAATTAAAGAATATCTTTGAAATTATCTAGTCCAAGATATATTAGTTTCATGATTGGAAGTGCTCAACTACTTTTGAGAAAGTAATCGAGCAGTTGATTTTTTAGTGAATGTAGGTATAAATCAACCAATGATAGCTAAAATTGATAATGTCAAAGAAGGATGGGGTGACTGTGTGGGGTTTGAGCAAATTGATTTTTAAGTTTTAAATATTATATTATTTAAATTTTGAAAATTGAAAAATAGAGGTGATTAATAAATTTTATATTATTGAATTATGATTTGAGGTGGTGGCAGTTTCATTTTATGGTGGATGAGTTGGTGGTAAGGTAATGCTAGCATCATTTATGATTTCACTGAATAAAAGAATACAATTAAAATGGAACCATGAAGGATTTTTCATGTGATTTGATCATATTCTTTGTTTTTTTTTTGAAATGAGAGCCATGGTTGGTTTTTAGGTTTTGGGTTTGTGGCTAGGTTATGTTTTCTAGCATAGAGCTAGAGTGTATCAAATCAGCAGGATGGTCTTAATTGGAGGTAGAGTGAAAGTAAGAGAAATGGGTTTTTTGGGTACTATATCTAAGATGAGATTGTTTAATGTATTTTGGATTCCCATTGTGAAAGTGACATAGGCAGTGGAGAAAGTTCTAGGGGTGGAAGTGTTGGCTGTTAGAAGGAGAGTGTGAGTAAATTTAGACTTGACATCCTTTTTTGACAATAATATATGTTTAGTGATGTCAAATAGGGAATAAATTAAAAAAATGGTAGATTTATTCATTTGGATGAAATACAGGGAGTGTCTCCTATTAGTATCAACTCATTTTCATTAGGTCCTTTTCTAACAATGCCTTTCTCGGGTAAAGATGGTTTGGGGTTCATTCTGTTGTCTTTTTCTCATCTTTTAGAAGTTATATTCTTGGATTTAGTTAATTTTGACCAAAACGTTGAAGAGTTCTATTCTGGGAAGTATAAGAAGGAAGAGGCAAATGTTATTGTCATGTCTATTATTAAGGATGTATTGCTACCAAATCTACAAATGGAAATCTAAAGGGCTAAAAAATAAATACTTGAGAGAGTGAAAGAAATTAAGTGGTTGGAGAAAGGAGTAGCACAAGGTTTGTTTAAGGAGCCTCCTTGGTGCAAAAGTAAGGGTAAAGTGAAGCTGGAGAAAGGGAGCTATAAGAAAAGGTTGTAGCTTCATCAGGTAGAGGTGGCTATGGGTTCTAAGTTACATCAAGAGCTAGAAATTTTTTGTTTAGCTTCAGGGGAAATTGATAAAGAAGAGCCTATTTCTCATTCAAGGAAAAAAGCCAATTTGTCAGACCTAGAAAAAATGGTGTTTAGTGATGGAAAGGTTTTGGAAGTGATCATTTTGGATTAATTCATAGATTATATATCAACTGGTTTGCAATAGAAAGGCCTAATTTTGTTTTGTGTAACTATTTTTTGGCTTTTTGTTAATATTTCTATAAATCAACTATATATGTTTCCAAAAAACTATTGGTAATATGTGGTGTTTTTTGAATGTAAATTCCTTTACAGTCTATATTGTTAGGCCATACCTACTATATTTATATGGCATACATGTTTTTGGGACAAGGACCCTTCAACCCTGAGATTGAGCTAAATAAAGTTATAAATTCAGTAATAATTAATAATCCTAGGAGTGGTTTTAGATGTTGAGGTCTATATAAAGGTGAATAGTAGGTTTCAATATATATATATATATATATATATATATATACATATATATATATATATATATATATTGAATATATATGAGAATAAATAAGAATGGATCATGTTTTTGAAGGATTTTGAGACATTCTCTGAAAATGCAAGTTTCTTTTTATGTGTTTCTTGATCATATTTTATTGTTGAAATTATTCATGGGTCAAAAGAGTAAAAAGAAAAAGAAAAAATGGGAGTAATAAGGCCTTTAGGCTTATGTTCACATGTATGAATGCATATAAAGTTTGAATATGGATCAAATTAATAAGGATTGTTGTATTTAGATATACTCTTTAGATATTTTGGATTTTTCCCTGAAGGTGATAGATAATCAAGAAGGTTCAAAGATTAAATATGTAATTCCATGAAGGATGAGTAATTTAATATTGTCATTATCATTTCCATAAATCTTCAGGTATGTATCTACCTATAAGTTTAGGTATGGAAGTATTTTTCTTATTTCAATGTATTTTTTCTAATCTATAAATTTGTATAGGTTTAAAACAAGGATTATAGATACATAGTCTAAAATTAAAGGAGTTTCAATGTGTTTTAGTTAAAATGGATGGTTAAGGAAAATAAATTGAGAAAAAGGTTTATATTATATGAAGACAATAATATGTTTGTAAGAGTTGAGTGGAAAATTGCACACTCAAATTGATCAAAAGTCTTCACACATGGTTAGTTGCTCATAGTGGATTGTAAGCTCAAAATGAATCCAAGTCATAAAACTTTAAAGTCTACAATGGAAACTATTTAAACAAATTTCATTTGAAAGTCACTCGAAGGGATAGAGTATGGTTGAAAATTGTCTACAAGATTATATTTGATTCACCTAAGTAGCCAAAGTCTTTTATGTGTAGATCAATTTGGTCTAAGTAGATAAAAAGGGGACCCTATATGTATATCTATATTTTATTTATGCATAAAAATTGTCTCAAAAGCATGACTACTAACCTATAGATGTCAATTTGAGATTGGGAAATTACCCTTGAAGCCATTAAGTATAGGTATTGGGAGAATTTTGATAGGAGATTAACATTTATTTTAATTGTGGATAGATTAGAAGGATCATGAGGAGAATATTAAATATCTACCATGATCATCAAATGATTAGTTATTATTCTCAATTGGAAAATAAGGAAAAGACCAAAATTATAATGATCTATATTTATTGTTTGAATGTGTATTTTGGGATGTTATTCAAACTTATAGAATACTGTAGCAAAAATAGTGATTGAGATAAGATTATTGTTGATTGATAAATTGGTTAGTGTTTAAACTTGTATAAACACCACTAAAGGTCCCTTATCAAGGTTTTGATGAATATAAACTATCCTTAAACCCAAACTATTCCTTGAATATTTAAATAGGTAGGACTATGTACATGATAACTATATGCATTCATATAAAAAAGGTAGAGAAGAGAAATTTAAGTTTAATTAGATTATAATTTAGAGTCTTAGTCTCCTTATGAAGTAGAATTAGGCCTTTAAAGACTAATTATTGTTACATGGATTTTAATGATGAGTTTCTTCATGCAAAACAAAGAAGGTTGAACTAGATCATTGGTGCAACCTCATAACATTATTTCAAACTAGTGAACGTTATGCGTTTGATTTTTTTATAGGGTGAAAAATGGTTTGTTAAAAATATGGAGGGTTAAATAAGTGGTTACATGAAAAAAAGAGTCCAATGAGGGAGTTCTATGTTTTGAGTTACAAGATGGGGATAAATAGAGTGATAATCAAGTCAAGGAGAGACCTATTTTATAGGAAAGTAGCTGGAACATATTGAAATACATCAAAACAAATAAGAATTTAGATTTACTCTACATCATTAGTGGAATTATTAACACATCATAAACCACATGACTTGTGCCTAAATACAATTTTCTTATTTACCATTTCTATAAGCCATTTATTTATATGTGGGTTTGATCCTTTGTTCACTATCACTACTGCTCAAAAATTTCCAAATTAATACTTGAACCTTTATTACATAACTCTAAAAATACCTCCAAATTTAAATATTTGTCCTTGATTCTTTGGGATAGTTCCACACTAGGTAGACATATCCACTTCCATAGACTTGTCCACCTATAACGGCCTTGTCCCATGCTAAATAATGACTAATTTCCAAATTTTTAAATATCTATTTGGGTCTTACCACCCATTTCATAAGGTTAGAAAAATGAAATTATCAAAATATTTCACTAAATAAGCATACCAAAACCTAGTTTTAAAGGGAATTGAATCCTAGCTAGGTATTATCTATTGAGTACTTATACACTATTTAATTTTGAGAAAATATGGCCTATTCATCCCAAATTAAAGGTCATTGACAAGGGGAAGTCATAAGATAAGTATAAATAATATAAAATCAAGTCAATAGTTATCATTGTCAAGTATTAAAGCCATGCATACGCATAGTCAATGACCGTAATTTCATAATCACTCTAAGTGGGAAAACTACGTGTGGATTGATTCCCTCTTAAGAATATATAGATATGTAGGTGCCAGTTAATCATCAAGGGGGTGATTGGGGTTAGCTCAACCCATTACACACCCCTTCTCTTTTTTCAAGTTTATATATCTCACAAGAACCTTAGGGTTTTCAAAGTAAAGAGAAGGAAAACATTAACTTCCGTGTAACAATATTAGAATCAAAATATCTCATCCCTTTTAATAGACACATACACATCAGTTTGAATAATTACATTTTTGTCACAATAAACTGAGATAATTCCACTATCAATAGATGTAATTGAACTACATTATTGTCTAAGGAGCATGGTCCTATCCATGAATATTCTCATATTCTATCCCTGATCTTTCCTTGTCATAATTATAATTTTCTCTATTTTTCACTATCAATTATCAATCATAGTCTACTTAGATAAGTATAGAGTCAATAGACATGGCCAAACTACATTATTTTATAGGGAGAACAAACATGTCTAAAAGCATTTCTATATTTTATTTTGTATTATGAGCAATCATAGTCTAGTTTCTTGCTTGTTTCCATATTTATATATCCAAAACAATAAACTAGGAACCATATCGAAGCTAAGTTATTTTTTTCTTGGTTATTTTTTAAAATAACATATTTCCATATTTATCAATTTTCAATTAGAATTATTAATAGTTATATATATTTATAATTTTGATTCTTTTTCAAATTTTAAACCTATTATACAAATATCAATTATTCAATAAAAAGTAGGGTAAAAAACATAATGCATCTCATCTTGTAAATGAATTGTCACCTCCATATTTGGCGTATACTCGTATGAAATATTTTATTGTATCTCAATGGTATACACACCATATTAAATTTCAACCCCACTAAAATATTTTTTATTTTCCAATTTTTGAGCCTCTTATCATGGTTCAATGCTTTCTTTGCCTTTTTATATGCATCCACTTCCCCATGTGACATCTCCTCCATGTGTATCTCATTTTGTGTTTCCAATTAAAAATATTATTTGTGCACTTAATTCCTTTTGCACATCTTATTATATAGTCAACTACATAACATTCAACTCTTAAGGGTCTAGCCTAACTATTGGTAAACTTGTGCACTATGGGGTCATATCAACCAAAACAATTGAAATGGGAGCTTATTTTCTTCCATTATATTAGTATTATTATGATTGATTGAATCCCATATATTTACTTATGTTTTTTTCACCTAATAGTAGGTTATCAAACCCTTTTCTGATCTAGGGCTTCTGTTCTTATTTATCGATGGACTAGAACTCACATATCAACTTGGAATTATGATGGCTTATGAGTCACACTTGCCCATATTGGTTGAAATGGGGTTATTAATTTATAAAAATATGAATTTGGGTCTTCCTACATCATATTACCCTTTTATTTCCTCTAGGCCATTTGATCTTGATAAAGTTTATTCTTCCTTCCTTTTCTAGTCTTCTTTCCATATCACCTTCATCAATTACCACTAGTCTTTCCAATGGTCTACTTTGAATTTATTTATTTGGTGTGACCCCATACTTATTTTTAGGTTGAAACATGAAAATGATTTTGTACTAATTTTTAAAAATTTCAAAAATAATGGTGGATTTATTTTCATACTTTCACTATCTGAATCTTCATCTTTCAATCTTGTTGGTGGCCCTGGTCTTATATGCTTCATGTGAAACATATATTCCAGACCAAAAAATATTAAAAACATGTTAATATATACTATTGTCCATGGTAAATATTTCACCTAAATAAAAATGAATTTGAAGTAGAGTAAACATAATGAACTTACATAAGTCATCTAATCCTTCTCATCCTTTGACCACATCTTCTATTTCTTAAATGTGACAAATGTATAGTGTGCCATTACACAAAATTTAATAAATATCTCCTAGTGTTTGGAAATTTATTATTGTATTATATATCTTCTTGAGAATTTTTTACACACACTCATACCACCTTAATGTATTATTTCTATATGGTTCACTCATTTTATGTTTTCAAGCATATTTTGCATACTTATTTATGTGAGATCCTTATCTAGGCAACAAACTGAATCCAAAATTTCCTTTTGGCATTCCAATATCCTTGATCATCATCAAAATCATGATAAAATAAAATTATTCTCCTTTTATGTACACACTCAAATTTCATCACCACTTCATTGGTAATATACTTGGCATACTTAAATTTCACCCCATAGCACACAACTTGGTATGTCAAATAAGCCAATTCCTTGGTAACAATCGACCACTATCTTGGAGTGACATCTTGGAACTGATAACCATGAAACAAACATAATTTATACATTATGAGGCTTATCCACTTTGATAATTGAATTAGTTTTTAATATTCCCATGGCCTCCACAACAAATTTTATCTCACTCTTCCTTTTAAACACTTTGTGTATGTCTAAACCCAAAATTCTTATGAGTGGTTATTATACTAATTCACATAATTGATATTATTATTTGGTACCTCAAAATATTTAACCTTCCTTCATGGGTGTGCAGTAATAAAAACATTACCAATTATTTTGGATTTGAAAATGATGGTAATTAAAATAGCTCCAAACTCATGTTGATTCCAACATTTCAAGAAAAATTTATCGATTCCTTAGTTTTCCCCATCCTAGGTTGAAACTTGCATTCTATCAACAAATGATATTATATATTCAAGTAGTTGAATTACTAAATGGTGCATGATCCTAATTTTTTTATGGTATCACCCTCTTGTATTGCTTTTGGAAATGCCATTAGTGGTACTATTAATATAGTTTTTTTTCCATATTTCTCTTATTTTTTGGAGGCAAATTTTTGATTGCTACATATTTTATTTTAACTCTCCTTTGTCATCTAAGTTATGTTAAATATAGGAACTCCACCCATAAATTATAATACTACCAATTTTTTCTTTATGGACATTTCATGTCCTCACACATCCTTTCCTACCCCATTATAGAATGCCCTACATTTACAATCAAACCCTCGACCAATAACACATTCTTTGTGATAATTTATAAAATCTAATCTCATAATTAGGTATATATTTGGTCAAGTAGCCTATATCCCATAATATTTACATTAATACCTCCATGTACCTACTCTAGAAATTTCAATTCCCATCACACTTCCACTATGAGTCTTTTTCTCACTTGGGTCTTTGCTATTATTCATTGTCTTCTCTTAAAATTACAAATGACTATTTCAAAATTACCTTTTGGTCCCTTATACCTTAAACATATTAATTTTTTCCATCTATTTCCTCATCTACTTTGAGTTCATCCATACACTTTCTTTTAACGTCATCCATCTTTTTATTTTTCTTCCTTACGTGTTTTTAGGCCATGTGTACCGTCCTTCCTAGCTTGTGCTTCATAGCCCCACACATCATGTTTTATGGATCCAACATGTTCTTACAAATCATACCTTGTGATTACTCCATATTTTGGAGCTACTTATCAAAATAATATAACATACTTCATGCACTAATTTTGTCATACTCGTGAGCCTTCTTGAGTTAATACCAATTTACACACTTTTTCATTACGATTTTTTTCTAAATAAATTTTACCTTTTTCAATCGCCTTCTTCAAATCCATCCCATGAAACATTATCATTTTACATAAACTACCTTCCATGTAATCATACCATACCATATTTACACTATTCCACCAATCCATTGGTTAAGCTTCCTATTTAAACTTTATCACTCTATTGTATGCTTTATACACCATCCTATACAATAGGTTCTTATCTCCCTTATTAAACACATGACTGAAAATCACTCCAAAAAATAATTATAATTTTGGAATAATAATCTCAAAAAAAGTCATTGCTTGACTTGTTTGAATGGATTTATAGAATCTTCAACACTTATTAACATAAAATAAATAAATCATTAGGTAAATTTGACTCAAAGGCATGAAATAATTTTATAGTAAAATTTTATCATGGCATCAGATTTTCCTTATTTATGGATCCTCCATACACATTACTTGAATAAAATTTGAAGCCTATTTACAAAAATATTTCTCTAGAATAACTCTCTAGGGTGTCATACTTGTGTCATTCTTTCTTGTGCATAGACAACGATGAACCTTCTTGGCAGTTTGTCAAATCAAGTCATTTATTTCCCATTTTATTTCACTATAAATTTATCAAGGGAAGATATTTGTAAATTTACATTTTAGATCACATGTCCTTAGTATGAATTATTCCCCTTTTATTATTTTTAAGTGGTACCTTTTATGTTTTTACTTTACCCTTTTTATAGAAATCCTCTATTTTATAGTTTTCTTTTATAGATACCCTAAACTCAAACTATGATGTAAGTGATATCACTTTAGACATATATTCATTACTCTTGACCCCTTCCTTTTTGTTCTCATAAATTTCTATGTCAAAAACCATATGAACTTGTGGTTTTTTAACTTAATTTTCCATGATAAATTTCTTAATTGGTTATTTAGGTGTGCACTGAACCTATGATAACACCATTTTGTCCCCTTTTTTAACTCATCCTCGATCTTGTGACTTCTTATCATTCTTATTTTCACAGAAGATGAACTATTACCATTAAAATTTGTGTATTTTCTATTAGTTATTTTGAAAGTATCTCAAACACAACATGTACATGTTTGGCTGGAAGTATCAAACACCTCTTCTTCATCTGTCCAAGTCATGATTTCCTATTTTATAAGCTCCCAATTTGATTTTTTTTTACATAAGAATTGGAGAGATTAATTTACTCCTTTTCTAAATCCACATCCTCCATGTATATTACTCTATGATCATTATTTATAAGAATAACAACCTTATGTTCCCTATTTTCGAATCTCATATAACACTATTTAAAGCACATATCAGCCTAGTTTTATATCACCATGGTCTCCCCAAAAGCATAAGAGAGTTATCCTCCTCATAAAATTATATTACCTTAAAGTCTTTTGAGAATGATACCCCCATTATCTCCAAGTATATATTTCAATAGACCACAATAAGTCTCTAATTTGTCTTGTTTTCCATAAACAACATATTGCTCAAAGGATATAGGGTTGGGTTTCCTAGGTGATTTTAACATAGTTAATATGTTCACTTCTACTCCTATATTGATCAAAAGGTTGTTCATTTCCTAGTCATTAATTTTAACATCAATGATTAATTCTTGGTCATATGATGCATCGTTATTACTCATACTCCTAGTGGTCCTTATCAGATTGACTTTAGGTTATCCAACAAAATTTTATATAGCATTGATTTTAATAAAGGCATTACTCTTATTTTTTTTATAAAATAATCTTTATTATTTCCCTTATTCTATTCTGCTGAGAAATTATGCACATGCCTTCCTTGGATTTCTCCCTCTTCTCCCACATAGTTTTCACTCGACCTTAAAGAATTTAGATCATTTTATATGCTTATCTTAGGATATATATTTTTTACATGAATATTAGGATACCCTTTTTTAATATCATCATACTTTCACTACACATTCTTTCTTATAGTTAGTGGGTTTACCATCCATACCCCTTGTGTTTGCATCCCACTTCTTGTCATGACATTTAATTTCAAATTCTAATTCCTATCATCCACTTATTTTTATATATAATAATTATCCTAACTAATTTGTAACATCCTAAAAACCTTCCACTCTTGATACTTCTGTAGGATCTTCACCTAAAAATCCACATAATCTTTCTTTTTATGGTCCTTTGATAATATCCACAAGTTGGGTACTTGGTATAATATTTTTGGTAATGAAATTTTCCATAGTTAAAATAGGTCATGTGTCCATGAACCTTGCCTCTACCATGAAATCATTCACATAATGAGGTTCCTCCACCTTAATTGAATCCTCTTCTTTGAATATATCCCCTATTCTAGTTATAAGTTCTCCATTTGTTTTGGGCATTTCCTCTCCCTTGATGTTGGTAAAAACCCCCAACCTTGGTTTTTTTTAATTAATAAAATTTGAAGTTTATTATATACTCATTTATTTTGGTAACCACATTGATATTATGGTTGTGGCATAACAGTGGCATAACACATCCCCATATACTTTTGCTACACCCTGAGCCTATAATGTGTATTGGGATATGTGTGAATGACTTGTGGCTAATATAAAATTTCAAGTTATATAATCATTTATGTAGATTAATATTGGTAGTAGGGTCTACCTAGGTAAAAATCATAATATAAGTACATTATTTTGTTTCCAAAATTAGCTCAGCTCGTTTTGAAACAACCCCCTATGAAACTTGTTCGTTTTGCCCTTTGTCTATCTAAGTCTATTTTTGAGATGAGTTTTTTTCGTTCTCGTATTAGCTCAATTGATACCATTCAAAATTCGTAACATCTTTTCATTATGTTTTACCCAAAATGTGAAAGTTGTTACGGTCTCGATATGACCAGGGGGCCAAAATTTTGGCTTTTTTAGTGTTAGCCATTTTCTTCTATTTTCGTGCATGAGCGGCATTTTTTGCCATCAGTGCATTTTTTATTCCAAAATGCACGAGCGGAAAATTTTTCCACCCCTACATCTAGACATGCAGGAGTAGTAAAATTTGCCACCCCTACATTTTTCCTCTTTCACATGTAGGAGTGGCAAATTTTGTTGCCCCTGCATGTCCCTTCAATTTTTCCAGTGTAAGGGCGGTGAATTTTGTCGCCCCTGCACTACCTCAGTTTTTGCATGCGACATTTATTGCCACATGTGCCAAGTGGTTTGGGTCAATTTTCACCCCATTTAATCTAGTTTTGCACCTCATTTTGATTCATTCTTTCCTCTCCTCCTCCTACCTTCTACCTCTAGATGATCCAGTGAATGGGTAAAAGTGCATTTTGGTGGATTTGAGCTCGTGGCATGCATGGTTTTCTAGGTAGGTCTTGTATTTGGTGTTTATTTATTTTTATTTCTTCTCTTTAAGTTTTATTTCAGTTTTATATTTGTTTTTTCCTTTCTTTCTCCCTACCTGTCGGCCCATTTCCTCTTCTCCCCCTGCCGAGCTCTATCCCTTGCCCGTTGGCCTTCCAAGCATCCTCCCAATGCTAGGGCAGTGATTTTCACTGCTCTCCCTTCTCTCCCATGATTCCATAGTTAATTACCTACTTAGGGTGGTAATCTCACTACCCTAACCTTACTGCTACCCTAACCTTGCCTTTTCCCTTCACCTGTATTGGCGGCATATTTCACCGCCTATACAGGTTCGTCCCTTTTGACTTGCATGGGTGGCAAAATTTACCATCAATGCAGGTCAAAAAGGCAAAGGTAGAAAATTTCACCACCCCTACACTTTCTGTTGAGACACGCATGGGTGGTAAAATTCACCGCTCGTGCCCTTTCTTTTTCTCCCCCTCACATGCATCAACGATGAATTTTGCTGCCCCTGCACTTTTTTTTGAGACACGCATGAGTAATGAATTTCACTATCGACATAGGTAGATACATGCATGAGTGGTGAAATTCACCACTTATGCCCCTTTTTTTTCCTCCCCTTTACACACAAGGGCAGCAAGATTCACTGCCTGTGCATGCAAGGCTGTCCACATACACGGGCAATGATTATTTTTGACCTTACTTTTTTCCTCTAAGTTTCTCTAAATCTAGAGATATTTTCATCTTTTTCACTTTTTTGCCTCCTCTTTTTCCCCTCATTTTTTGACCTGGCCCTGTCAAGTGCCCTTCCTTGGTCATGATCACCCAATGTGTGAATTCTCTAATTTGCCCACTGTTCCCTAATTGCATGATCATGATTGCAATACCCCTTAAAGATTCTCATTCATTGGCACCTGCTCAATTTAGACTAATTCCAATGACTGAGGCTTCTCCAAAAAATTCAAAAGCCATGAAGTACTAATACCGGGGCATTTTTTTGATCACCTCGGTCACCTCTAATATCGATGACATTAGAGACACAGAGATTGGCCATGTGAATATGGCCGAGTTCATGACCAAAACCAAGGCAATGAACTCAAGCTCTGAAATAAAAAATATAATTGAGAGCAACATTCATCTAGTTGCCTCTTTCCTAGTAGCGACACATCATACAGAGTTCATCCTCCAGTGCACCCAATTCTACAATAGGAAAACCAGATTAATGTTAGATACTAGCGACAACATGATAATTCAACTGGACTCCAAATTTATTGATAAAGTTTTCATGTGCCCTCTTGCTACTGAAGTGTTGAGAATCGACTTCATCGAGGCATAGAAAGAGTATGACAAGGACCCCGAGAGGGCAAACAAGGTAATGAATCATAGGTGGCTTAAGACCCCTAGAACCAACTTGTCCAGATGGCCGCATAATTTCTTGAAGAGTGATTTCATTGAAGAAGTTGGTGACTTGATTACTCTTCTTAGTAGAGTGTGAGGCCTCCCATCTTCCTCACAATTCTACAAATGGATGTATCCCTTCATCAAAATCATCCTCCAAGGGAAGTAAGTCATCTTCTAGGGTGAGCAGATCAGCAATGCTCTTCATGAGAAACTAACCAAGGTATCAACCACTTCAAAGTTCTATATGAATTCATACTTGGTGTACATAATGACTTTAATTTGAACCTTTCCAGGTTTGACAACTGAAAGAGACAGGAAGACCACCCCAGTCTACTCATATTACCCTCAGTTGACACTGCAAGGATCAATCCATCATTTTAGAAAGGTATCTGATGCCTTCTTCATGGTATTTTTGTGCCTTTTTGACCCTCAACTTAAATAAAAAAGAGTATCTGATGAATCCTGGATGGCCTTCAATGAATTTGGCTAAATGTTTCTATAATTTCCCTCCTTCTGCTATCTATGGGTTGGCTTTTTCCAAGGCTATCCTCATATGCTCACCAAGTTTTCTTTTGACAAGTTGGTCTTAATGGAGTTTTCTTTTGACAAGTTGGTCTTAAAGGCTATATTCCCTCTGATTTGGTCAATGATAAGAATATTATCAACAATAGATACCTGGTCAAAAAGGTTGTTGATTCTCCTCTTCCTCTAATTTAGTGGTCTAAAAAAGAATTAATTTCTTTGAAGAAGAGATTCGAACCAATATTAGCTAACACCAATGATTGGTTAGCAGCCAAAGGCAATCACAACATTGAAGGATGATATAATCAGGGCCAGAGTCATCTTCAAGAACACCATTATGCCAGATAGTATAGAAATTTAGGCATCTATTGCCATGTATGATGCTCATCTGAAGAAGTCTGATGGCAAGAGCTGAACCATTTTCCCCTTCTCTCTTCTCATGCACTTTTATCATGTAAAAGTACATGCAATTTTGTAATATGTAATTACATGTAAAAAATCTATAAAAATATCTCAAAAGTCTAAGATGACTCACCTTTGACTAAGATATTTTTATATTTTAATATTTTTAATTTTGAAAGGTTTCTCCCTATATATAGAGGGAACCTCTTTTGTAAATATATCTTTGATAATTGAGAGCAAAAACTGTGCTGAAATTGAGACACTTCTTGAGACTTTGTGCTCAACTTGTAAATCATATTTCATCGAATGAATGAGAAACATGTTTATTTCAGACTTTGTGTTGAAGTAATTTGTGTTATTTATAAAATGGTTTTTATGTCCTCTTTCCTGATAATATCTTATCCATTTGATTTAATAAGCAATGTATGTGTGTTGATATTATCTGAAAGATAGAAGAAAGAATTTGATCTACTTTTATCTTGGTGATATTTTTATCCTTTTTAGTTTTAAGCAAAGACTTTGTGCTTCATTTCACTCTACGATTATGCGTATTCCAGACCAGTGAAGGAGACAACATAAGACTTTCTGCTTACGTGGGTTTCCTTGTGAACTTGGCTACATACTTTAAGGGATTTCCTACTCTATGTTGGATACCATTCCTAAAAGAAGAGGAATGTTCTTAGCCAATGACCAAGATTTCCCTCTCTTGCTCCTTGGACATCATCTCTAAAAAAAGAGAGATGGATGCTATCATACCATCATGAGTATTATTTTATACTTACTTATATATACATAAAACGTATAAATATTCATAGGGAACCTCCCCTTAATGAGAGGAGAGATTTACCTCATCAAGATGTGGTAAACCCACACTTTTTGTGGTGTAAATCTCCTTGTGCTGTGGCTGATATACCTATTTGGTCATCAATTAGTTGACGACAAAATATTCACCCAACAACTTTTTGGCAACTCCACTAGGGATACAAACGTGCATTTTGAAGCCTTAAGCTTCAACTTGAAGTAGTTTCAATCTCTTTTTCATTTGACACTCTGGTAGATCCACCATACACACAAGGCTAGAGAGCTTAGGGTATTGTTGATCCTATATTCAAGCTAGTGCAACAAAATAATTTTGAGATTTCTCCTTCATCATCGCGTCTTCAACAAATTAGGAGCTTCCCTCCTACCAATGCTAGATCTCCCATACCTAGTGAAGCTTCTAGCCTCAATACTGGTAAGGCTTTGTCTTTATTGACCCTACCAAGATTTGTTATCCCACCATTTAATTATCCTATCATAATGGCTCAAGGTCTGTGGGGCAATTCTTTTGGTCCTCTTAATTTGACCCCACCCTTACATGAACTACCTCATAGTTCTAGGAAAAAATTTCTCAAGTTTTTTGGTGATGGGAAGGTTCATCTTGATGAGCATATTGTTGCCTTATCTATAGCATGTGGTGTAATCGGTGTGGAGTTTGAAGATGTAGTAGTGAGACGTTTTGTAGAAACTATGCAAGGCACTATCGCAGATTAGTTCTACCACCTTCAAGCTCAAACTATAACTAACTGGAATACACTAAAGTCCAAGTTTGAAGCTAGATTTAAACCCGTTGAAGATGCACACACCTTGTTAGTGCAACTGACACAGATGAAAAAGGAATCTAAGGAACCATGAGGGATTTCATAGCTAAATTCAACAAGTTAAGGAACTAGATTCCAATCGTCACTCAACCACACCAGAGAATCTTAAGTGCTTTTTTATCAACTCACAACTTCCTGAAGTAAGTTTCTTATTGAGGCAAGCTGGCCCTTTGGATCTCGCATTGGCTCAAAATTTGGCTATTGAGATTGAGGATGATCTTATCCTAGCAGGTAAGATCAAAAAAGACTCTAGTAAAATAGATTTTCTTCATCTACTGAAAGCTCTTCAACAGGCACTACAGACCCTATGGTGAAAAAATTGACAAATGAACTAATAGCTTTGAAGAGACAAATGGCCCAAGGTATGTCTATTTCCACCTATCGAGATATTCCAAGAACTTTCTAGAATCAATAATATCAGGGCAGTGCTGCCTGGAACCAAGGGCAACTAAATTGCCTACCTCCCCCTCTAGGGAAACTGGCTATTGAAGCAACACTTGCCAATACAATAGTCAGTTACCTAGAGGCTAAACGTGACTTTTCGCTCCAACCTGAGTTAGACCAACAAGATGATGCTAACCTCTTCGAGGAGCAAGAAGAAGAGTTAGCTGGCAACTCCAATATTGGTTTCTTGGATTACCAGGATGAAGCTGGAAGTAAAGGAGAATGGTTGGATGGATCTTATGTTGTTTGCACTAAATCTCAAAACTAATCAGCTCCATAGGCTAATAAAGAAAAATTAGAAGAAGAACCTTGGTCGGTGGTCTCCATCACTAAATGAGGGACTCCATTGATTCCTCAATCAAAAGATTAGGTAACTCAAAAAAAAGTAAGTACCTCCAACCACCCGTACCTTCCACCTTTGTTGCTCAGATCAATGCCACACCTACTAAAGACCCAGATGATAGACTCTCTTCCTCTATTTCAAATTCTTTTTAATTATTTGATATAATTGATCATGCTAGAAAAACCAAGATTCAAATGACAGAGATTGAGTATTTAAGAGATAACCCTGAATAATTTGATAGGTTGGCAGAATATGTGAAAAATAAGGCCATCCCCATAAGACAAGATTCTTCAAAGGCTGTTTATGATCCCCCTAAGGATAAATCCACCCAAAATAATCTTGTCGTGACTCCTCTAGTTGCTCCTAGGAAAATAGAACCTTTTTATGTTTCCCTGCTAATAAATAGTTACAAATTGAGTAATTACATAATAGACTTTGGAGCCTCAGATAATGTCATGCACGCCAAGGTGGTAGATTCCCTTGGTCTAACTTTGACCAAAACTTTTGGGAGGTGTTTTTCTATGGAAAAAAAGCAAGTCCCACTCCTCGGTTAGATAAAAGATGCCCAATTTGCTTTCACAGCTTTTCCAGAAAAGAGGATAAAAATGATGGTTCTAGTGGCTGATGTTCCAGCCTCTTACAACATCCTACTTGGGCAGAATTTTTGCAAAGATGTTGGAGGTGAGCTGAGCATGGAATTTTTGGAATTAAGGATCCCAATTCAAGGTATTATGAATAAATTGCTTCCTAAAAAAGAGACAAGATATGTAGTTACCCAATCATCAGCACTTGAAGCTCAAATTTTATTTGAGTCTTCTAGCATGGGCAACTACTTCCTATCTATGGATGAAGCCCATGAGGCATCTGATGAAACTCCTATAGGTGACACCTTGGAAATGTGTTCAGTTGACACAGTGGGAGAATTGGCATAGCAAAATAAATGCATAGAAGAACCTCTTCCCCCAGATGAATAAGTTTTCAAAGGAAAAGTGATGTCTAATGAGGTATGGATCTTAGAATTTGATGGCACCTGCTCTTCTACTAGTTCAAGAGCCAGAGTTGTGTTGGTATCTCCTCAAGGAGATATTGTTCCTTTATCCTACAAGTTGTAGTTCAACAACACCAAAAACACATCTGAGTATGAGTCCCTATTACTTGAATTACAGGCTACTAGAGAAAGAGACATTAAACTACTCCATGCTAAAGGGGATGCTGAATTGGTGGTTTTCTAGGTAAGAAACCTCTATTAGACCAAGAATGAAAGATTATGCCACTATCACAATCTTGTCTGGGACCAAATTGAAAATTTTGATGCTTTCAGCATCTCTACCATTCCAAGAGAATTCAATGACCGAGCAGATGCATTGGCTATTTCTATTACTCTCTTGGTTCCCCACCTAGATTTTAAAAGAGATAAGTACACTATTGAACTGGTCTTTCAGCCAAGTGTACCTAATAATGCCAGTCATTGGCAAGTATTCAACAATGATGATCAAATCATTACCTTCTTGGAGCAAAGAGACATCTTTGAACAACTACATTTTGAAGGCAGTGAACTTCGAGAATGTGAAACCACTTCTGAATTGAATGCAAACACAGGTGAGTATTTCATATAACTTAAAGGGAATAAGATTCCTGTAGACACCAAAATTGTGTCTAACCCTTGTCGTCCTCCATTTAACCCCCATTTTATTGTCCCACGCCTATTTAACCCCTGTCAACCATTTTCCCACAAGCCTTGCCCCTGGCAGCATGTCAGAATGAGCAGAAAGCTAGAATTAGCCTCTATCCCCATTCTGCATCTGCCGATGCCGGTCACTACTTGATCGATGTCACCAATGTCAATCACATCCTCGGCTGACATCAGCAGCTCTGCCAGTGTCGGTTAACCTTTAACTATGTCCGTTAATTTGTTTCTCAATCCGTTATTCGTTATTTAGTTGCCAATTAGTTTGGCAACCGGTTATCAAACCTTCTGCATCAAAACATTTCTTTGATCCAAACCCCGCAGCAACGATCAACCAATTCTTGCATCCAACCAATCTGCATCCAATCTCTCACATTCTCTCTCTCTCTCTCTCTCTCTCTAGTACAGGTATTTTGCTTCAGTCAGCTTGCTCTGCAACACAGCGACAACATCAATCATGTCTCTGACTTTTATCTTCAGCGTATAATAGGTAAGCTTTGCTCTGTGTTTTTGTTTTACTCTCTGGTTATTATTTTTTTATTTGATATCATTATCCAGATTTAGAGTTAGACCATAACCCCAACCTTATTTCCACCCGTATCACCTCTATCCACCTTATCTGGAAAATATAGTCTGTAACTCTGCCCAGATCCTTATGCAAACCCTCAAACAAATCCCTCGTGACTCCTAAACTAGCTTCCTGAATCCTCAAAAAAAAAACTTTAGACCCTTCTGCAATCCAAAAACTCTGTCCAGGCCCGACCAGACCCTGTCCAAAACTATTTCCCTGATCGACGCCGGTCATTACCCCTACCGACGCCGGCACAGAGACTGACACCGGCAACTATGCAGAGCATTTTGCTGCATATCAGGTATGCATTCTAATTTTTGTCTTTTATTTGCTTTCATTCTATCTTTCATTATTTTTACTTCAGTCAAATATTTTGCTTTTTATTAGTGGGTTGATATCCCTTAAGGAAGTCTTCGTACTTTAGGGATCAAGCATTTGCTTGACAGCCCACCGTCTCTTTGTCTAACATTTTTTCATGTTTAGTCTCTTTTTCTTTGCAGGTGTCATTCCTCCACAGCCAAAGAGGAGTACCTTCCAACGTCTGATTTTGGTGCACACGACCATATCCAGGTAACATCTAACCTTGACCATTTCTTTTAGTTTCTTAATTCCTTCTTTGAATGTAGAAAGCAATATAGCGTAGAAACATTCTGGCACGCCTGGTGGGACCCTAGGGCCTTCCTTGGGTTCTTTCTTTCTTTCTTTTCATATAGGTGCATTAGGTTTCTCCCTATTCACCTCTTTCGTCTCTTCTAAATGACATCATAAGCAGGAATAAAAAGAACTTTTCTTTTCTTTTCTTGCACTTCTAGACTAGTCAAAAATCATATTCTTCAACCCATTCTCAACTTGTTTTCATTCCAACTTCACATTTTGACTTGGGGCTGAAAACACTTTGCATTCATTTATGCTTGCTTGCATTTCTTAGACCACACCTAGTAATTAATAACCGCATATTGAATTAATCTAGTCCACTTGATGTTACACGACCAAACCACTTGCACAAAACAAACATCTTAACTTACCTGAGACAAGGCCCAACTGGGATTTCATCCCCTAGTGGATACCTTACCCCTACCTGGTAATCTCACTTGGATTTCATCACCAAGGGGAAAGCCCACTCCGTTCTCTGGTGGAGGAAAATCTCTAGGGGAAGTATATTTTGGCTAAGTGAGACCAGCTTATCACTGGACTCGTGAAGTGAGGGGAGCTTGCTCCTTAGCACCAAGCCAAGTACGGAACCTAACACAAACTTTTGAGCACCATAACTAACCCGAAACCATCCATAGACTACTTCTTCTAGGACCCGACTCAAAAGCCAATCTTCCTCTACACATATTCTAAGGCATAAGCCACTATAATCCTAATAATTTACTCCTAGGGTTTTTTTTTAGGATCTGCTTGTGTTCTTCATCTTTTCTATTCTTATCTGCTTGTTTGAGCTTGTGAGGACGTTCTTTCTTGCCTTGAATGGTTCTAACTCATAGCCAAGCCAAGGCTCTAGTCGATCACGCAAGGCATCATCCACTTCCGTCTACCCCATCCATAACCAGCCCTATAATGGAGTTCCACTCAGAGACTGAAAGAACTCCTACTAGACCATCTCTGACCCAAACGCCTATTGTCCCAGAAGGGGACCAAGATTTTGCATGATTCTTGGACCTCAATGTCAAATCCTTACAACACTATCTCGTGAATAGCCGAATGCGAGACTCCTTGGGCAATCCAATGTATGGAATGCCGACCTCTCTTCTCGAGACTGTGGCTGTATCAACAGCATCCGTAGTTCAACCTTTAGACACCCAGGCTATTGCCTCGACTAATGACTAGCCTTTGACCAACCATCCAAGTGTGGCCTCTCCCTCCATCGTTGGGCCCACTTCCACTAGGGTTTCGGCCCCCTATCAACCTCAGCCCACTCAACCACTCTCTACCCCCTTTCAAAATCTAGTCATCTCTATTCCACCTACCCTTGCTCCTATCAACACTAGGGTGGCTACCTATCCATTGGCCCATGTTACCACTAACCAATCTCCCATGGCAACATTGAGCCTAGCCGTGCCTTCCACCCAACCATCCTTAGTCTTCTCTTCTATCCCTACGACTAGTCATCCATACGTTACGCCCTTACTGGTACAACTGACTACATCATATGCCTCTTCTAGCCTCTTTCAAGCACCTTACAATCTAGGGGGCGCTCCATCCACCAATCCATCAGTAGATATCATCAAAATGTTGATGGACAAGATGTCCAGCCTAGAGACCTCCATTTTTGGCTCATGCAATACTCTCTCATACGAACAAATTTGCAATGAGCCCATTCATCCTTCTGTCCTGATCAGACCATATCCCAGCCAGTGGGAACTTCCTAAGTTTTCTCATTTTTAAAGTAAGGAAGACCCACAACAGCACTTACGGGCATTCAGACATGCCTGTTACCTTATCGCCCACAATGATGCATTGCTTTTATGCATGTTTCCTATGTCTCTCTCAGGTGTTGCGCTTGACTGGTACAGCTCCCTTGCCAGCCATTCCCTCTTCACATTCACTCAACTGGCCCAGCTCTTCCTTGATCATTTCTCCATCAACATCACCAAGAAGGTCTCAATCACAGACCTCTATTCTATCCACCAATTTGAGGATGAATCCATTGCTAATTTTGTCGCTCAATGGAGGGGCCTCATCAATCAACTCTCCTTTTCCTTACCCCAACCCGAGCTTATTGAACTTTTTTCCCAAGCCTGCGCCAGACATATTTCTTCCACCTTGAGGGTTTAGACCTTCCGCACTTTTGATGAAGCCTTCACGATGGCCTGTAAACTTGAGTTACGTGCCATCGAGGAGAATAAAGTCAAGTTGTAGAGCAAGAATCCCAACTCCAAGACCAATGACCCCTCTTGTAAGCCTTCCTTATCCAATCCTAAATCTAAAGCTTCAGAAAATGCTGTGGTTGTTAGATCTTCCTCCTCTTCACCTTTAACTAATCAGCCTGAGCCATCCACATCTCAGAGTGCCACCTGCCAATTTTAGCATAGATACATACAGTGATAATATACTCCACTCAGAGAATCATACGCATCTGTGCTAGAAAAACTCGTCAAACAAGGGGTCCTCAATCTCCCTCAGATCTGACCACCTCCACAATTTGATCCCTCACACGCCATCCCTGCGTGGTATAGGGAAAATGACTTCTGCAACTACCACCGTGTTAAAGGTCATGACATGGGCAACTGTAAAACCCTTAAAAACATAATCCAAGACATGCTTGAAAAGGGTGACCTCATTCTAGACAATCCCAATGCACCCCCTAATCAGGATATCGACATCTTCAAACAACCATTCCCCAATCATCCACCAATTCAAAACAATGTCCAGACCTTGATTGACAACACTCATGAACACAACATTCAAACAGTCAATACAGTCTCATCCTTCATTTCTGACCAACCTCAAGAGGTGAGTCCATCCATCAATCCATCACATGTGGGTGAACCTCTTTCTCTGGTTAGTTCTCTGTCAACCTCTCTCATCTTGGAGGATGCCTCGACCTTACCAGCACTGCTGGTTTCACCATCCTCCTTCTTGCTGCCCATAGAGGACCCAACCCTTCCTACTCCTTGACCGCAAGTGGAGGGCACAATCATCCCTGCCCTTTACCCGCTTGAGGAGCCTCATTCTCCGATTTCTTCTCCACCCAGGGAAGAACCTGCCTCTCCTTCGTCTCCAACCAAGGATGAACCTGTCACGACTTCATCATGCCTTGGGGCCAAGACTACCACACCTTCGGTCCCACAACCATCCACATCTTCTCAAGAATCCAAACCTCAGCCAACATCTTCTCAGCCATTTTCTTGATTAGTGGAGAAACTTGAACTTCTCCCTTCAAGGAAAGTGGAGCATTAGGGATTGTGGGAGCATCTCACAGCTCTTCAACATGCCCGTACCCTCTCATCTCATGCTACTAATCCTCCCATGGTAGAATCTCCTAAGACTATCAACAAAAATCAGACTTTCACTTCTAGACAGTCTATACCTCAATCAACCGCATCAGGACCGAAACCCTCATCTACCCCATCTAAACCTATCAAGTCACTCGGTGTTCACCCTGTCTCCAACCTCACTCATCCACAAGTGAAGGTGGACTTAGACCAGACTTTAACCAATAGTAGTTTTCAACCTAAATCAAAGAAGACTGCTAAACCACAGAGGTGAACGCCTCCTCTCCTGTCACCATTGCCCTCCATTTTGGGCCCTCATCCTTCGACCTTGACCAGAGTCCTCCCCACTCTGACCTCTAATCAAAACCAATTGCCTCCTCTACTTCCTTTGCCTACTGCTAGCCTACCCTCTCTCAAAAGGGTAGTACCTCTCATGAAGAATGTACCATCTCTGCCTGTCTCTGCACCATCAACCCAGAAGGTGGTATGAAAACCTCCTCCAACGCCGCCCAAGCAAAAGTCACCAACATCGCACACATCGAAAAGCACAGACCCTTTAGTGGGCTCATACTCTTTGATCTTGCATCAAATTTTGCAGACTTCTAGCATAACTCTTCCACCCATCAGGCCTTTCCAACCCCTCAGGTCTAAGCCCTCCTGGTTCGACGACACGAGGATTTGCTTATACCATCATACGCCAGGACATGATACCGAGACTTGCTGTGCCCTCAAGGTTGTCATTTGCCGCTATCTGGAGAAAGACACTCTTCTCTTTGAGGACACTCTTGACCGACCCCTGACTCCTTCTCATAACCCTCCAACCTCGTCAAACCCATCAACATCTCATCAACAGGTTACAACCCCTTTATCTCCTTCACCTCCTATCTTTGAAATCAATGCCATTCACATAACCACTAGGTCACAAAAGGACAAGGTGAAAGAAAAAGCTGCCATTCCTTGGACCTACCCTTTCATCAATCCACCTCAACCGCCCAAGCCTAATATTTCTATCCTTGGCGTGCCTCAACCCTCTTCTTCTTCTTCTTCTGGACCAATCCACGACTCCATGTTGAAACAACTTCACCAGATGCCTGTGAAGATGTCCCTTTATGACCTCATCCAAACCTCACCTCAGCATCGCCAAGCCCTCATCAGAGCCCTGCAGGCAATGGAGATCCAACCCGAGGACCCCCAGCCACTTGTTGCCCTTGTCCACTCCTTAGCCCCTATTACCTCCATCACATTCATCGATTCTGATATTCCCACATCCAACATGGAAGATCAGGATGACACCCTCTTCATCACTACCTATGTTGATCAGACATGCATTAAACGTGTTATGATCGACGGAGGCACTAGCATCAACATTATCTCCACCCATGCCTTTGATCAATTGGCTCTTCCCAAGAATTGTGTTTCCAAAATTGATGCAATCTTGCGCTCCTTTAATGACACCACTGCCACGACCATTGGCACAGTCATCTTTCACATTCACGTTGGTCCACGCACAGTCTCAGAGCTCTTCTATATCATCGAAGGAGAGTTTCAATACAAAATGTTGCTGGGCCAACCCTGGATCCATGCCATGGCCTGTGTCCCCTCCACCCTGCACCGTTGTGTGAAATTTGAGCACAATGGACAAGTCCACACCATTCCCGCTAACCCTTCACCCTTCAAAACTTGCAACACTACCTACCATCCAAATGATGTCCTCATTCCTATCAAGCCATCAATCTGTCATGTCCCCTTTTTAGTCGACATGTGCAGAGTAGATGATTAGCCTATTATGCGACCCTCGTAGGCTGATGAGGTGGACAGAGGGTCTTGATGGAGCTGGGCTTGGCTTTCGTTTGGGCTCTTTAGGACATGAATTAAAAGAGATATTAATATTTGATTGATTTAATCAAATATTAATTATTTGGTCCAATTTTAATTAATTATTAATTAATAATTAATAATTAATTATTAATTAATTATTAATTATTTATTATTGGGTCTAATTTTAGGATCCTCATTCTAATTTAAGAATTGGTCTAATTTTAAGACCCTAGTTCTAAATTAAGGAAGCCCCAGTCTAATTTAAGGGAATCTAATTTTAGCAAGCACACCTTTGGAGGTGTATAAGAATCTCTCATGGAAGAGAGTTTGGATCCATGATTATTTTGATATTGATTCTTGTTAAGAAATTCTTTTGTGAAGACTGAGCCAAGGGTTCCAGTATTCCATCTGCAGTGGAGAACGTCAACTCTTCATTGTGTGCGATTCAGAGGCTGTGAAAGATCAGCTGATCTATTGCCAAACTACATTGAAGAACGTTAACTCTTCAGTGTGAGCGATTCAGAGGTTGTGAAAGATCAACCGATCTATTGCCGAATTGGGAGATAACTTCATCCAGAAGTTATCACATGTACTTACAAGTTTGAGAGATAACTTCACACAGAAGCTATCACGAGGGTTTCAGGTATTTTCATTATTTGGGTTTTGATTCCAGAATTATCCAGATATAGATCTTTGTATTAGCCCATAATTCTACAGGTCAGGATCAAGCATATAGGTTGAGCAATATCAGAGGCCGTACGACTTCCGTACAGATCTGTGAAAATCCGTACGCATCTACAGAAAGTTTAGGTACCGACATCGGCGAACAGAGACTTACAGAGACCGACATCGGTCGACTCATCACCGACGTCGGCAAGGGGATCACTACAGGTCGATCCACGACGGCAGTATAACCGACGTCAGCGACTGTGTTTTTACACAGCAGGCCGAGACGTTCCAGATTCAACCCAGTTCACGGAATATTCAGGCTATAAGGCCGAACTTTCGATATTCTTTGTATACCTGACAGAGGATCTCTATTGTAAGCTTATGAGCAAATAAATAAGAAATTATACTGTGATTTATTCATCTATTTGAAGATATTTTGCAGAAATTCAGATAAGCAATTTGGAGCTTTTGTTTTGATATTCGAAGGGATATTACAGTGGTATCAGAGCTTTTGTCTTTGGTATCAGAGTTTTGTGTCTTTTCATATATCCCTATTAGAAGGGGATATTACAGTGGTATCAAAGCTAAATCCTGCCATCCTGAGGGTTTAGAAATTTTATGTAGCCACAAGAGTTGCGACCACACAGGTATTACACACGCAGTAGAGCTTTGCTTGAAGGTACCCAGCTGTTAGAACAACAACAGATTACCATGAGTGACAGACGTGAGGATAGCCCACCCAGGGGCCACAGGTATGATGCTGACCAGGACACCAGAGAATTCCATCATGCTATGATGTCAGGTCAACAGCAGATGAATCAGACACTACAAGCACTTACTACTATGATAAGGGGAATGAACACAACCGATAGACAGAATGGGGAACAAGGAGATAATAGGAGTGCTACTATTAATCAGAGACCACAGCAGACCCATTCCAGGACAGCAGGTAGACCTACACGCCCTACGTTTGTTCAAGAGGAACCAAACGTTCCAGCAGAGGAGGAGGCAGGAGATCCTTCATTTACAGATATTTTCATGGCTGCAGATGAGGAGTGGAACTTATTACCTCCTCATGTACGAGAGAGGACGTCCCTTGATCATTTTTTTAATCTGAGGAGAGAGCACTACAGATTGGCTAGACAGGACAGAAGACCTAGACACTAGAACAATGATCTTAAGCATGCTACGAGCAGGCTCACACTCGCAATGTTCGACGGAAGTGGTAAGGTCACAGCCCAGGCTTGGATTAGTAAGTTGGACACTTTTCTCACATTGCGTCCGATGGGTGAGGAAGATGCTATCAGATATGCAACACTACATCTTGAGGGAGTAGCTCATGATTGGTGGCACCACGGGATGGTGACACTCCATCATGATCGGATCCCATCATATCAAGAGTTTGTGGATAGGCTGGTAGAGCGTTTTGATAGGAGGGATCCAGAGTCCTATTTCCGAGAGTTGGCACTTGTGCTAAAGCGGCAGTCTAGAGTCATACATTGGTGACTTCCAGAAGTTATCAGTCATGGTTCCTGACATTTCAGAGAGGCGACTAGTAGTACTCTTCATGGAGGGATTGACAGAACCATTGAGAGGTTGGATCAAAGGCTTTGATCCTCCTTCATTACAGGAAGCTATGAAGAAGGTGCGCAGTATGGAGATGGCAGCCCAATCAAGTAGATCTAACTCCAGAGGTACTTCTTCATCTAGAGACCATAAGCACTCCAACAGGGATACAGAGAGATCGGATTTTAACATAGATAAATCCGGGGTTAAAAATGATTCAAAGGCCAATCCAGCAGCACCACCTTTGGATCGTGAGGCGCTTAATGATCTACGCAGGAAGAAGCTTTGATTCTACTGCAAAGGTCCATATGATATCCATCATGATTACCCTTTGAGGCCTAAGGGCAAAGCAAATCGTGTGATGTGGGCATATTATGAGGATACAAAATCAGAAGATTCCGAATAGCAGGATAGTTCTGAGGAGGCAGAGGCTTCAGAGCCTAAGGCAGTTGCAGATTTAGAGCTTCATATACAGGAGGCACGCCTATCCAGCATTCAGTCGAATGAGTCATTCAGACTCTGAGGCGTTTTGGCAGGGCAAAAGGTTACCACCCTTCTTGATACAAGAGCTACACATAATTTCATAGATGCTAGATTGGTGGAGGAGCGTGGACTCACTACCGAAGATTTTGAGGGAATTAGAGTTAAGGTAGCCGATGGTCACACTCTTAGGTGTGAGCGCATGATTAGAGATCTCCCATTGCGCTTGAACAACTATGAGTTCAAGGCTAATTATTTTGTAGTGAACATGGGGGACATAGAATTAGTCTTGGGTATGAAGTGGCTTCATTCATTTGAGGAAGTTACTCTTCATCTCAAAGATATGGAGGTTCATTTTTAGGTTGATGGGAAAACACATATTCTTAAGGCAATATGGGGCAGCAGCTTCAAGCATATGTTTTTTCATCGGATGGAGATGCCTATACTACATGACATGATAGAGTGCGATGATGAGGGCACATTGGCACCAACACAGGAGAGATATGAGGATGAACTTTGTCTTGAGGTGAGTTCAGTTCAAGAGTCAGCACATGTGGTAGAGGCTCAGCTTTCTTTTATAGGGGGGTCACATGTTGATGACGATATGCGTACAGGAGACAGAGGTGATGTGACGCCATTGGATGAGAGTGGTGATGGACATGGCCTGGAGTTTGTGTTGGTTGACAGCACTGTAGATCGAGACTTCATTTGGGATCCGGGTATTCAGCGATTGCTTGAGGGTAAGCAATTTCAGGAGGGGCGGATTGTCATGTCCCCTTTTTAGTCGACATGTGCAGAGTAGATGATTAGCCTATTATGCGACCCTCGTAGGCTGATGAGGTGGACAGAGGGTCTTGATGGAGCTGGGCTTGGCTTTCGTTTGGGCTCTTTAGGACATGAATTAAAGGAGATATTAATATTTGATTGATTTAATCAAATATTAATTATTTGGTCCAATTTTAATTAATTATTAATTATTAATTAATAATTAATTATTAATTAATTATTAATTATTTATTATTGGGTCTAATTTTAGGATCCTCATTCTAATTTAAGAATTGGTCTAATTTTAAGACCCTAGTTCTAAATTAAGGAAGCCCCAGTCTAATTTAAGGGAATCTAATTTTAGCAAGCACACCTTTGGAGGTGTATAAGAATCTCTCATGGAAGAGAGTTTGGATCCATGATTATTTTGATATTGATTCTTGTTAAGAAATTCTTTTGTGAAGACTGAGCCAAGGGTTCCAGTATTCCATCTGCAGTGGAGAACGTCAACTCTTCATTGTGTGCAATTCAGAGGCTGTGAAAGATCAGCTGATCTATTGCCAAACTACATTGAAGAACGTTAACTCTTCAGTGTGAGCGATTCAGAGGTTGTGAAAGATCAACCGATCTATTGCCGAATTGGGAGATAACTTCATCCAGAAGTTATCACATGTACTTACAAGTTTGAGAGATAACTTCACACAGAAGCTATCACGAGGGTTTCAGGTATTTTCATTATTTGGGTTTTGATTCCAGAATTATCCAGATATAGATCTTTGTATTAGCCCATAATTCTACAGGTCAGGATCAAGCATATAGGTTGAGCAATATCAGAGGCCGTACGACTTCCGTACAGATCTATGAAAATCCGTACGCATCTACAGAAAGTTTAGGTACCGACATCGGCGAACAGAGACTTACAGAGACCGACATCGGTCGACTCATCACCGACGTCGGCAAGGGGATCACTACAGGTTGACCGACGATGGCAGTATAACCGACGTCGGTGACTGTGTTTTTACACAGCAGGCTGAGACGTTCCAGATTCAGCCCAGTTCACGGAATATTCAGGCTATAAGGCCGAACTTTCGATATTCTTTGTATACCTGACAGAGGATCTCTATTGTAAGCTTATGAGCAAATAAATAAGAAATTATACTATGATTTATTCATCTATTTGAAGATATTTTGCAGAAATTCAGATAAGCAATTTGGAGCTTTTGTTTTGATATTCGAAGGGATATTACAGTGGTATCAGAGCTTTTGTCTTTGGTATCAGAGTTTTGTGTCTTTTCATATATCCCTATTAGAAGGGGATATTACACAATCCCGGCACTGCCTCCATCCGTGAAAGCTTTGACCAGTTCACAACAGGTGGTCACCCTCACACCTCCCCTTCAAGCGATGACCACAGACCCTATGGAAGACATCTTCCAAAGACTTTCATTAGGGGAGTATCGCTTGCTGACCTTAGACATGTTCCAAACTCCGTAAGAGTATGGATGCCTTCATCACAACCCTAGTTATGACCATCGAATCGGGATGATCGTGCCTTATGGTCCTCCTCACCTCCAAACCAACCTTGTCTATGGGGGGCTCAATCAAGCTCCTACTGACGATAATCCTCTTTCTTCACCTCAACCTTTCACATCAGACTTCTCATTTCTTGGCAACCCCACCTTTGCACACACTTACCTTTACAGGTGTGCATGGAAGGATTTTGGTTTCAAACGCTATGAGCAGGGCTCCCATCAGCCTATTGAACTGCTCAATGATGATGATGCCAAGAAATGGTATGGCCTGAGATATAATTACCCCACTCAAGACCCTGCAGACCTTTGTCTCGAGCCAACCATTGACCAATCTCCTCCACACTCGCCTATTCTTCCTCCTTCACCTATGGAGTCGGTGGTTTCCATCCCTCCTAACTTTTTCATTGCCTAAATGCCATTCACTTGGGAACCCCTGACCTATCAACCAGGTGGGGTACCCAGGTCTATCCCCCTCATCTTCTCTCCATCTCATCTGCAATGGGTGTTAGACATTCTTCCTACCACCAAATGGCTGGGGGAGTTCAACTTTATACTGCCTATCATGACCTCAACCAAACGTCAATCACACATCAACCATGACCTCAATCATCAAACCAGACCTCAACCAAGCAACCAAACCTTGACCAATCATCAACTTTAACCTCTTAATCATGACCAAACACCAATCTTGACCTGACCCTCGACCAGTCTCGACAAATCAGTGACCACATCAACCAGCTTCTTAATTATCATCAGCACATGACCAATATGTAGTGAAGTAAATGAGGCAAGTTTTCCCCTAATTGGCTTGGACCTTTCATTATCACACACAAGTATGGATTAGGGACTTATCATCTATCCTCTCTTGATGGACGACTAGAACCAGAGCCTCTTAATGCGTTGCATCTGCAACCATTCTACTGCTAGTCGAGTACTTGTTCACTTGACATTTAACTTGAGCTCATCCCTTGAGCAATCCCCGTCCTCTTAGTCCTAATTCCTTTCATCCCTATTCCTCTTAACAAATCCTCTATAACCCTTTTATGATGTATGGATGATTTGTCCTAATAAAAGGGAGCCCTTGACCTTCTATAATCTTGTCCATGACTCACATTTCTGTCCAAACAAATCAAGATGTCAAAATATCCACGGTCACCATATCAATATCAAATTCAAAAGGTAGACTGCTCCCTCAAAGGACAGCTGTACAATCATTGCTGTAGCTAATAGACTGCTCCCTCGAAGGACAGCTATTCAAAAGCCCTTATATTAAGCAAAATTCTAGACCACTCCCTCGAAGGATGGCTATGACTAATCTGGCAATAAACAACACTATCTTAGAAGATTCTCGCATCAATCAGCTTCACAGCTGACCACCAAGCAAACGACATCTCTATGCAGACTTCCGACATTGATCAGTCTGCCCTAAAAAAAATAAAAATAAAAAAACGAGTCATGGACTTGGCTTATAGTTGTCTCAGGGTCTCCTATAAAAAAGGGGCAAAGTTATCTCTGCTCTTAAAATAGGTTACCCTATTTCCTCCTCCTATCACCTAATCAAGGGACTTCGAGCTCACTTTAATGTCAAAGTGATTCGATTACCGTTCTCACACAACATCTGGTCAATGATGTCATGCATGAATGGGGCTCTTGGTCCTCATCACCCCTATCTATGCTATCATTCTGGTTCTTGTCAATGAAAGAACAATATGCCTTTCACTTCTTCTGCACTTTGGTCACATTCAACTTCATCACTTGTCCATCCTAATCAACTCAACTTAACTCTCTTTTCAGACCACTCCCATAGCCTATTCACACTAGTTTCTATGGACACCAATACACATGGAAACTATCGACCAGACGCAATTTATGTTAAGCATAAACCAATACTTGTTGACGCATAAATAGACCTCAATTCATCTTTAGCATACATCCATCATGAATATGGAAAATTGCTAGGGATGAAAGACCCCTCAACCAATGTTGCAGAATACACCATTTGGAAAAGGCTGTAACATCTTTTTCTCCTCATCATTTTGACACATGACCAAAACCAATCATCGACCAATCTTCTCAACTTAGTTCGAACTACATTGGTCTGAGGCCCTCTGACCTGGGCTATGTAGGCAGAACTCAGATGATACAACATCATCTGGGGTTAGCTCGACCACCCTCATTTGTTTGTCTCTCTGATGGACAAACCTTCTTTCCTCCTTTTGACCATGACCTTGCCCTCGACCAGGACGAATTTCATCCCTTTGACCCTTCCTCCCTTCTAGGGAGAACTACATTGGCCTGAGGCCCTTCACACAAGGGCTATGTAGGTAGCACTCAGATCACATAATGTCTTCTGAGGTTAGCTCGGCCACTTCCTTTCATCCATTCATCCATCTCAACCTATGACCATTGGAAATCATGCCTATCTCCTCCGACCTCGACCACTTCCAAGACAATGTTGCCTTGGTTGTTTTTGCCTGTATGCTACCTCATGACTAGTTAGCAGAATTGTGCATAGACTATTTTTGACCCTCACAAGTATAGGATCGTAAGCCGGTTGATCCACACTACTTGTGACATTTTCATGTTTCTAGGAGCACTTCCTGAGCCTGGGATACCTGGAACACGATGACCCATTAGAGCTACAGCTTTGATTGAATAACCCAATCGACAGATGACTAAATGCTGGGGCCTGGTTATTTCAATTTTGGTACTCCTTAACCCTCGACCTATGACAATTTGACTCGACCATCTCGTGAAGTGGTATGCACACCATCACAACTTTTGTCGCGTTTACCCTCACCCTTTTTTCATCTACTCTTTGTCAACTCAGCACCCAATTCCCGATTCCCTTCCTTCGACTCCTGCTTTGAAGGGGAATACCTCATCCATAATCAGGGCAATCCACCTCCTATTTTTGTCTTACAGTTCATTCAAACAACCAACAAGATGGAATCAACCTTATCCCACACCTGGGGCAACCACCTTCTATTTTTGTCTTGTAGTTCATCCAGAACAACCAATAAGACAAAAAGGGGCAAATGTAGACACCAAAATTGTGTCTAACCCTTGTCGTCCTCCCTTTAACCCTCATTTTATTCTCCCACACCTATTTAACCCTTGTCGACCATTTTCCCACAAGCCTTGCCCCTGGCAGCATGTCAGAATGAGCAGAAAGCTAGAATTAGCCTCTATCCCCATTCTGCATCTGCCGACGCCGATCACTACTCGACTGATGTCACCAACGTCAGTCACATCCTCGGCCGATGTCGATAGCTCTACCAGCATTGGTTAACCTTTAACTGTGTCCATTAATTTGTTTCTCAATCCGTTATTCATTATTTGGTTGCCAATCAGTTTGGCAACCGGTTATCGGACCTTCTGCATCAAAACATTTCTTTGATCCAAACCCCGTAGCAATGATCAACCAATTCTTGCATCTAATCTCTCGCATTCTCTCTCTCTCTGGTACAGGTATTTTGCTTCAGTCAACTTGCTCTGCAACACAGCGACAACATCAATCATGTCTCTGACTTTTATCTTCAATGTATAATAGGTAAGCTTTGCTCTGTGTTTTTGTTTTACTCTCTGGTTATTGTTTTTTTATTTGATATCATTATCCAGATTTAGAGTTAGACCATAACCCTAACCTTATTTCCACCTGTATCACCTTTATCCACCCTGTTTGGAAAATATAGTATGTAACTCTACCCAGATCCCTGTGTAAACCCTCAAACAAATCCCTCTGACTCCTAAACCAGCTTCCCGAATCCTCAGACAAAAACTTAAGACCCTTCTGCAATCCAAAAACTCTGTCCAGACCCGACCAGACCCTGTCCAAAACTATTTCCCCAACCGACACCAGTCATTACCCCTACCGATGCCAGCACTTTAACCGACGTCGGCACCCTTCCCTGACTGACGCCGGCACAGAGACTGACACCGGTGACTATGAAGAGAATTTTGCTGCATATCAGGTACGCATTCTAATTTTTGTCTTTTATTTGCTTTCATTCTATCTTTCACTATTTCTACTTCAGTCAAATATTCTGCTTTTTATTAGTGGGTTGATATCCCTTAAGGAAGTCTTCGTACTTCAGGGATCAAGCGTTTGCTTGACAGCCCACAGTCTCTTCGTCTAACATTATTCGTGTTTAGTCTATTTTTCTTTGCAGGTGTCATTCCTCCACAGCCAAAGAGGAGTACCTTCCAACGTCTGATTTCGGTGCGCATGACCATATCCAGGTAACATCTAACCTTGACCATTTCTTTTAGTTTCTTAATTCCTTCTTTGAATGTAGAAAGCAATATAGCGTAGAAACAATTCCCAAAGGCCTGGTTTCCCTAGAAAAATTGTTTGATAACCATGACAAGTTTATTAGACAACAACGAATAGATTCAAACTCCTCCCAAGATTTTGATCAAGTAAACTTGGGAACCAAGGGAGATCCTAAGATGGTGAACATTAGGAAATGCTACACTCTTGAGGAGAGATTCAAGCTTGCTAATCTACTCTGCCAATATATAGATATCTTAGCTTATTCCTATGACGACCTGAAATCACTCAGGCATGATGACATTTGCCACGACATTCCTCTTAAGGCAAAATCTGTGCCTTACAAGCAAAAGTCTAGGTAATACAATCTAAAAATCTCAGGTACCATGTTAACTGAGATACAAAAAGTGCTTGGTGCCTGGATAATTTTCCCAATCCATCACTCCACATGGATTGCCAACATAGTGCCTGTCAGAAAGAAAAATGGTGAAATTTAGATCTATGTGGATTTTAGGAACTTGAATTAGTTATCTTTAAAAGATAACTACCCTTTCCCTACCATGGATCAAGTTCTGTAGATGGTAATAGGTTCATAGATGTTATCAATGCTGGATGGTTTCTCAGGGTACAATCAAGTTGAAGTTGGAAAAGTAGATCAACATAAGACTACTTTCACCACACCTTGGGGCACCTTCACCTATTGAAGAATGCCTTTCAGTCTGATAAACATAGGAACCACATTTCAAAGAGTGATAGACCTCACTTTATAGGATGAAATGGGTAAGTTTATTGTAGTATACCTAGATGATTTGATGATATTTTTAAAGCATCGTTCTGACCACATCCACCATTTACAAAAAATATTGGAATGCTGTCGTCACAATGGTATTTATCTAAATCCAAAGAAATATATCTTTGGGGTGATTGAAGGGAAACTTCTCAGACACATTGTGTCCTGAGAAGGTATTAAAATTGATTCGAAAAGAGTCAAGTCCATCCAAGAACTTACTCTGCCTACTAGTAAAACTACGGTTCACTATTTCTTCAGAAAGGTGAATTTTCTTCGAAGGTTCATCCCTAAATTCATTGATAAAACTCACCACCTTGTCAATATGATGAAAGGTAATGCTACCTTCAAATGGATTGTAGAGGGTAAATTAGCGTTTAAAGACATCAAAGAAGCAATCGCTCGTGCATCAATCCTGGTTTGTCCAGACTACACCAAAATTTTCAAAATATATAGTTATGCTTCTGAACATACACTCTCAGCCATTTTAGTTTAGTAGAACTAAGAGGGTGTGGAATATCCTATTTCCTTCATGAGTTGTCCACTCAAGGCTCATGAGCTAAAATATTCCAACATGGAGAAGCATGCATACACGGTGGTCAAAGTAGTCAAACATTTCAGGTTTTATATCCTGAACTTGCACATTGAGGTCCTGATGCCTGACACAACAGTGAAGTCCATTTTGACTCAACAAGAGTTTGGTACGAAAAAGGGTAATTGGATTGCCAAGATTCAGGAGTTTGATCTAGACATCAAATCCACAAAACTTGTGTAGGGAAAAGGTCTTTGTCAGTTGATTGCCAACAACATTCCTGATGAAGCAAAAAATGAAGAAATAAAGATTGAAGGCGTACCCATGGTCCTCTTTGTTGCCACTATTGATGAGTGGTATTCTAACATCACCTATTTTTTGACTTATGGTAAGTGTCCTGCTCATCTTTATTATAAGGAAAAATGGAATGTAAAACTAAAGGCTGTTAGCTATGTTTCATGGGATAATGGTCTGTATAAAAGGAACCTGGACGGGGCATTTCTTTGTTGTGTTGATAAGGTAAAACAAGATAAACTCTTGGAGTCTTTTCACAATTTGGCCTGTAGAGGGAATTTTTTTGCACTAGTGACAGTGCACAAGATTTTTTGGGCAAGGTACTATTGGCATACGCTATTTTAGGATGCCTACAAATGGATGCGTAGATGCAAATTGTGTCAATAGTTTGTTAAAAATCCTAAACTGACTGCACTGCCTCTCAAGCCAGTAATAATTGAAGAGCCTTTTCAACAGTGGGGTATTGAATTCATTGGCACAATCAACCCATCTTCGAGTGCCAAACATGATTATGTCCTCATGGAAACTAATTACTTTACCAAGTGGGTGGAGGCCATCCCAACCAAGCACACTACGCTTGAAGTGGTTTGCAGTTTTCTTAAGGAAAATATCATTTCTTAATTTGGGGTCCCACTCAAAATTGTAACAGATAATGTAGCCTGTTTCTCTTCACATGAAAATACTCAATTCTATTTTTATTATGGGATTAACCTATCCCATACTTCAGATTATTTCCCCTAGGGAAATGGCCAAGCAGAATCGAGCAATAAGAACCTGGTCAATATTATCAAAAAATTGGTAGATGACAATCAAAGAACGTGGCACAAAACACTGTTTGATGCTTTATGGGTGGATAGGATTACACCTAAGAGGGCCATAGGTATGTCACCTTTCTAACTTTTGTATGGCTTGAATGCGGAGATACCCATCACTCTAGAACTACCAGCGCTCAGGTTAGCCAAAACAATTGAAGATTTAACCTTCAAAAGTTTGATCGATAAAAATAATGTGTCTGACTGAACTAAATGAACAGTGAACCATGGTGGTGGACTGGATTACGATGCATCAAAATTAGGTGAAGAATTTTTTTGATAAAAAGGCTAAGGTTCCTGATTTTCAAATTGAAGATCAAGTCTTGTTATGGGACAAGAAGAGAGAATCGAAGGGAATGCATGACAAATTTGACTCTTTATGGAGAGGTCCATTCACCATTTGACAGCTCTGTAGTGAGAATAGCTTCTTTCTAGAGTATTAGGATGGAATGCCATTTGCTCTACCCCATAGTGGGTAGAATCTTAAGCTTTTTAATCCTTGAAGTTTAGATGGATACACTTGTATATTTGTATAGTTTTTTATGTTTTATTTGTTTTTTTTCATTTTAGCCTGACTTCGTAGCCCAATGGCTTGGATGAAGGCACTTAGAGACTGGTTTCTACTCCCATTGATCATTTTGATTAATGAAATTTCCCCAATAGGAGCCAATTGTTGTTTCCAAAATTAGCTTAGCTCATTTTGAAATAACCCCCTGTGAAACTTGTCCATTTTGCCCTTTGTCTCTCTAAGTCTATTTTTGAGATGAGTTTTCTCATTCTCGTATTAGCTTAACTGATACCATTCAAAATTCGTAACATATTTTCATTACATTTTCCCTAAAATGTGAAATTTGTTACGGTCTCGATACAACCAGGGGACCAAAATTTTTGCTTTTTTAGTGTTAGCCATTTTCTTCTATTTTTGTGCATATACGACATTTTTTGCCGTCAGTGCATTTTTTCTTCCAAAATCTAGGAGCGACAAATTTTGCCGCCTCTACATCTAGACATATAGGAGTGGAAATTTTTTTTGCCCCTACATTTTTCCTCTTTCACATGTAGGAGCGGCAAATTTTGCCACCCTTGCATGTCCCTTCAACTTTTCTAGTGCAAGGGTAGTAAATTTTGCTGCCCCTGCATTGCCTCAGTTTTTATGCATGGAATTTATTGCCGCGCATGCTGTGTGGTTGGGGTCAATTTTCACCATATTTAATCTAGTTTTGCACCTCATTTTGATTCATTCTTTCCTCTCTTCCTCGTGCCTTCTGCCTCTAGATGATCCAACGAACAGGTAAAAGTGCATTTTGGCAGATTTGAGCTCACGACACGCATGGTTTTCCAGATAGATCTTGTATTTGGAATTTATTTCTTTTTTTTCTTCTCTTTAAGTTTTCTTTCAATTTTCTATTTGTTTTTTCCTTTCTTTCTCCCTACCCGTTGGCCCATTTCCTCTTCTCCCCCCGTCGAGCTCTATCCCTTCCCCATTGGCCTTCCAAGCATCCTCCCAATGCTAGGGTGGTGATTTTCACTGCCCTCCCTTCTCTCCCATGATTCCTTAGTTTCATACCTACTAAGGGTGGTAATCTCACCACCCTAACCTTGTTGTTACCCTAACCTTGCCTTTTCCCTTCACTTGCATTAGTGGTAGATTTTGTTGCCTTTATAAGTTCATCCCTTTTGACTTGCATGGGTAACAAAATTCACCACCGATGCAGGCCGAAAAGGAAAGGGTGGAAAATTTTTCTACCCCTATGCTTTCCATTGAGACATGCATAGGTGGCAAAAATTGCCACCTGTGCCCTTTCTTTTTCTCCCCCTCACATGCATTGGCGGTGAATTTCATTACCGATACATGTTTGCCCTATTTACCTGCACAAGTGGCAAATTTCAGCACCGACATAGGTAGATATGTGCACAAGTGGTAAAATTCACCACCCTTACCCCTTTTATTTTTTTCTCCCCTTTGCACGCAAGGGCGACAAGATTCACCGCCTGTGCATGCAAGCTTGTCCACATGCACGGGCGGCGATTTTTGTCGCCCTTACTTTTTTCCTCTAAGTTTCTCTAACTCTAGAGAAATTTTCATATTTTTCACTTTTTCACCTCCTCCTCTTTTTTCCCTCATTTTTTGATCTAGCCCTATTAAGTGCCCTTCCTTGGTCATGATCACCCAACATGAAAATTCCCTAATTTTCCCACTTTTCCCTAATTACATAATCATGATTGTAGTACCCCCTAAAGATTCTCGTTTGTTTGCACCTACTCAACTCAAACCAATTCCAATGACTGAGGCTTCTCTAAAAAATTCAAAAGCCATGAAGTATTAGTACCAGGGCATTTTTATGATCACCTCGGTCACCTCTAATGTCGATGACATTAGACACAGAGATCATCCACGTGGATATGGCTAAGTTCATGAACAAAACCAAAGCAATGAACTCGAGCTCTAAAATGAAGAGGATAATTGAGAGCAACATTCATCTAGTTGCCTCTTTCCCAATAGCATCACATCATACAGAGTTCATCCTCCAGTGTACCTAGTTCTACAACAGAGAAACTAGATCAGTGTTAGATGCTAGTGGCAACATGATAATTTGGCTGGACCCCAAATTTATTGATAAAGTCTTCATGTGCCCTCCTTTTACTGAAGTGCTAAGAATCGACTTCATCGAGGCATAGAAGGAGTATGACAAGGACCCCAAGAGGGAAAAGCAGGTAATAAATCATAGGTGGCTTAAGACCCCCAAAACCAACTTGTCCAAATGGCTGCAAAATTGTTTGAGGAGTGATTTCATTGAAGAAGTTGGTGACTTGATTACTCTTCTTAATACTGTGTGAGGCCTCCCATCTTCCTCATAATTCCATGAATGGATGTATCCCTTCATCAAGATCATCCTCCAAGGGAAGCAAGTCATCTTCTGGGGTGAGCAGATCAACAACACTCTTCACGAGCAACTGACCAAGGTATCAACCAATTCAAAGTTCTATATGACTTCATACTTGGTGTACATAGTGGCTTTAATGCGAACCTTTCCAGGTTTGACAACTAAAGGAGACATGAAGACCACCCCAGTCTACTCATATTACCCTCAGTTGACACTACAAGGATTAATCCATCAATTTAGGAAGGTAAATGATGTTTTCTTCATGGTATTTTATGCCTTTTTGACCCTCAGCTCGAGTAGAAGAGAGTATCTGATGAATCCTGGATGGTCATCAATGACTTTGGCTGCATGTTTCTATAATTTCCCTCCTTTTACTATCTACGGGTTGGATTTTTCCAAGGTTATCCTCATATGATCCCCAAGTTTTTTTCTAACAAGTTGGCCTTAATGGAGATGTGTAGATAAATGGTTGTCATACACACTAGGCAGATGGAACTGAAAAAGCCAGGTTTTAGATTTCTAGTTAAAATTAGCAGGTACTCAATTTTGATTGCAGCCAAAGCCAAGGTCATGGAGATAGAGATGCAACTAGTTACTATTAAATAGTTCAAGAGAAGGGACAATTTTGACTATAGAGGTGTCAAAGACATGATCAAAAGAAAGACTCAGTTTTATGAGCCTATGATCGAAGACATCTGGGTAGACCTGAGAATAGCTGAAGAAATCAGGAGGATGGATTACAACAAACTGACCCTAGAGTAGATCAAATATCTAGGGCTTGTGAATATTTCCTCTAATTTGGTCGATGATAAGAATATTATCAATAGTAGATACTTGGCTGAAAAGGTTGCTGGCTCTCCTCTTCCTCCAATTCAGTGGTCTCAAAAATAATTAATTTTTTTGAGGAAGAGATTTGAACCAATATTGGCTAACACCAATGATTGGTTAGCAGCCAAAGGCAATCACAACATTGAAGGACGCTATAATTAGGGCCAGAGTCATCTTCAAGAGCACCATTTCACCAGATAGTATAGGAATTCAGGCATCTATCACCATATATGATGCTCATTTGAAGAAGTCTAGTGGCAAGAGCTGAACCATTTTTCCCTTCTCTCTTCTTCCTCTCTTCTCATGCACTTTTGTCATGTAAAAGTGCATGCAATTTTGTAATATGTAATTACATGTAAAAAATCTAGAAAAATATCTCAAAAGTCAAAGATGACTCACCTTTGACTAAGATATTTTTATATTTTAATCTTTTTAATTTTGAAAGGTTTCTCCCTATATATAGAGGGAACTTCTTTTGTAATTATATCTCTGATAATTGAGAGCAAAAACTGTGCTAAAATTGAGACACTTCTTGAGACTTTGTGCTCAACTTGTAATCATATTTCATCGAATGAATGAGAAATAGGTTTATTTTAGACTTTGTGTTGAAGTAATTTGTGTTATTTAGGAAATGGTTCTTATGTCCTCTTTCCTGATAATCTCTTATCCATTTGATTTAATAAGCAAAGTATGTGTGTTGATATTATCTGAGGATGTTTCTAAAAGATAGAAGAAATGCTTTGAGCTACTTTTATCTTAGTGATCCTTTTATCCTTTGTAGTTTTAGGCAAATACTTTATGCTTTATTTTACTCTATGATTACGCGTATTCCAAACTAGTGAAGGAGACAACGGAAGACTTTGTGCTTATGTGGGTTTCCTTGTGAACTTGGTTACATACTTTAGGGGATTTCCTGCTCTATGCTAGATATCATTCCTGAAAGAAGAAGAATGTTCTTAGCCAATGACCAGGATTTCTCTCTCTTGCTCCTTGGACTTCATCTCTAAAAAAAGAGAGATGGATGCTGTCATACCATCTTGAGTATTATTTTTTGCTTACTTATATATACATATAACATATAAATATTCATAGGGAACCTCCCCTTGATGAGAGGAGAGATTTACCTCATCAAGATGTGGTAAACCCACACTTTTTGTGGTGTAAATCTCTTTGTGCTGTGGCTGATATACCCATTTTGTCATCAGTTAGTTGACGACAAAATATTCACCCAACACATTATATATAGGATGTAGTGGTTAGTATTAGAATATTATAGTTTAAAATCTATTCTTATTGTAGGGTTGAGAAGGTTTCCACTTCAAAGTGGCTCATCATTTATTAAAATATTATGTTATATTTCAATCATATTATGATATAATAATGTTATTATACTCAAGTGGTATATAGATTTCATTACAAGTGGTATCAAATCTTCAATTTTGGAAAAGGTGTAATTGAAACCATAATTTTGAAGAATTACTTATATCTCACAAACCATTGTGAAAATTTATTCAAAATTTTAAGTAAAGTTGGAGAATCATTCAATTAAGTTATAAAAAAATAATTAGGGTTCTGTGATCATGTTCAAGTGAGTTATTTCTATTTTATAAGTTTTTCAAAATTCACTTTATAGGCTGTAATGTTAAATATTTATCTGTAATGTATTTATTAAACTTGGAGAATCATTCAAGGAAGTCACAATAGACAAGCTAGTGTTTTATGATTATATTTTGTGTTAATTATTTAAATTTTATTGTTTTTAATAAATTCACTCTATAGGGAAAAAGTTTAGGAATTTTTTTGATTTCTTTACATTTTTAGAAAGTGTAAAAAATAAAGTTGGGGTTTGCTCTTTAATTTTTTGGATTTGAGGTAGACTTAAGTTTGGAATTTTTTTTGTCAAATTATCTCAAAGTTTGGTATAAATTATAAATATATTCCACATTATCAATCCTTTGCATTGTAGGAAAAAACACTAGAGGCTGAGGTAAGGGTTTTGAAATTATAATAAAAAATAATAACAAAGAGGATATGGAGTCAAAACCAAGATTAATGGATATTATATTTTAGGGGTTTCTTAGATAGATAAGAAAGTGATCCAACTTGAGTATAATGTCAAAAACATACAATATGATATTAACACAATCAAAGGATAAATGAGAAACATCACAACAAAATTGACAAAGATCATGATGGCCTTACAAAATAATTAGACACCATTCACCAATAAAAAACCCAAGTAGGGTGGATCTTATAGCCAACCTAATATAACTCCAAGTACATCATGACACATAACACAATTATTTTTAGTGTAATTAAAAGAGTCAAATGTGCAAATACCAATATATTTCTAGGAAAGGGTGAAAATGTTTTTAGTTTTTGTTGATGATATGCCAACAAAGAGGCCACCTAAGAGAGAAGCTTATTCCAAAATGTCTCCATATAAGGAATTTTATATTACTATAAACCATTAATCAGCTATTATTTTAAGGTGGTGTAATTGAAATCCTATACGGTCTAAACTATTCAAAATATCTTGGTCTCTCAATAGGATTGGTTGTATTATAGGTTTATTCTCTTACCTTTAGGTTTAGTTCTTATTTTTCTAAAATAAAAAAATATATTTGAATATCATTAGATAAGTTTCATTAATTAATCTAAATTATATTAATATCAAGAGACAAGGTTTAGATCTTCTTCTCAATTGGTTCTCCTTGAAAATTTACAAAATTGTATTTTAGGCCTATTTTATGCCTACCTATAGGTCTATCAATTGTCTTATGCCTTTGATATATTGAAATTAAATATTTTATAAATATTAAAACTTGTATTCAATTTACACAAATACACCCTTTCAAGACTCTTAAGTGTCTTGATGATTCAAAGAAAGACTAAAACTTACACTTTTAGCCTTGTTTTAAGGTCTTCTTAGTTTGCAAGAAAATGCAATCAACTATATATGCTATTGTAAAAGCTTTAAAGGTTTGAAACCACTTGAATAATGTAAAATATGTCCTTAAATAGATAATTACAAATTTTTAACAATATCAGATGGTTTGTTTAGGTTTTATAGAAATTTTAGTGGTATAAACTCTAATTTAGGGTTTTAACCTAGAACTTAGACACAATAGCAAAGAAAATTTAAGAACTCATTTTTTAAGACCAATAAAAATATATAATAATTAAATTAGGTTTGTGGGATGATTTATAATCTTTTTTATTTATGATTTATAAAAACCTATAGAAAACACTTTTCTTCTTAGACTGTGCATAAAAAATCCTATATTAACCATTGTAACTTGAATAAATCAACAAAAAGAATGTTAACAAGGTCAAATAACATCAAATAAGGTTAATTAAAATTATTTGGGATGATCACTTACCAATATTATGAGAAAGTTTCCAAGGCTCCTATTAACCAATTTAACCATTAGTATGGGGATGACAAGCTGAGCTGAAGCTTAAAGTGATCCCTAACTTATTATAAATAATCCTAAAAAATGTCCCACAAATTTTTGTATCTCTATCTAAAACAATACTCCTAGGAAGACCATGCAATCTCACTACTTCTTTTAAGAACATGTTAGTAATATGAGTTTCATCACTTGTCTTTATATAAGGAATAAATTGATACATGTTATAAAACCTATCAAATATTACAAAGATGGAGTCATTAATTTTTTGAGTATTTGGCAGCCCAAGTACAAAGTCCATACTTAATGAATCCTGTGTCCTGCTAAGAATGGGCAATGGTTGATATAGTCCATTATTTTGACTTCTTAATTTTTCATACTAACATATTATACATCTCTAAGAAAATATCTTCACAAAAATTGCATTCTTGTTCAATAATAGTGTGCACTTAATTATGCAAGTGTTTTATCTTACCCAAAATGTCCTACCAATATGGCATTATGTTTCTTCCTTTAGTAGATTATCCCTCATGGATACTTTTGGTATTCATAGTTGGATGACATTATATAACAATCCCTCTTGAAACATGTAGTCCATCCATAAACTTCTATATTTGATTACTTTTTCTCACATGATTCATATGCCTCTTTTAAATTAAGATATTACTTGTACAACTCTTTCAATCTATCAAATCCCATGATGTTCACTTGAGATTCCTAAAAAATCAGACATCTCCTACTTAAATCATTTGCATCTTTGTTAGCTTGCCTAATTTTATACTTGATAATAAAATAAAAAATTTGAAAAAATTCAATCCACTTCATATGCCTTTGACTAAGCTTAGTTTGACTATTAATAAATTGTAAAGCATGGTTATCTATATATAATATAAACTATTTAGGCATCAATTAAAGCATGGTTCTCTGTATACAATATAACTCTTGGCCATATGATGAACACTTCTTCTTTTCCTCATTAAGTTTATCACTGAAGTAGGTAACTAGTTTGCCTTCTTGACTCAAAATAACTCCTACGTAGTCTCACTAGCATCACATTCTACTTGAAACAGTTTGTTAAAATTAGGCAATGCTAATATGGGTTGCTCTATAATTTTCTTCTTTAGAATATGATTTTTTTAAAATACTACTGAAATTCCTTATGAAATTTTTGTAAAAATTAGCCAAACCATGAAAACTTATTACCTCATATGCACTCTTTGATGTAGGCCATTTCACTATGGCTTTGACCTTCTCCTTATCCATTTTCAAGCCTTATTGTGAAATGATAGATCCTAAAGAGATTAACTCTATCTTCATTAAAGTACACTTATTGAGGTTAATTAGTAGCTTTTATTATTGTAACTTGCATAAAACAATTTTAAGATGTTCAAGATACTATTCCTTTTATTGACTATAAATTAAAATATCATCTAGTTAAATAATAAAAAATTTACATGTGAAAAATTTGAGTACCTCATTCATAATCCTCATAAATGTTCTTGGAGTGTTGGTCAACCCAAATGAAATTACAAGACATTCATAGAGCCCATAATTTATCTTAAAGTATATATTCCATTAATCTCCATCTTTGATTCTGATTTGAGATAGCCACTTTTCAAATCTATCTTGGGAAAGTACCTTGCACCACTTAAACAATCCATTATATCATCAATTATAGGCAAAGGGACTCTATACCGGTTTGTGATCTTGTTTATGGCTCTTAAATCAGTAAAAATTCTCTAACTTCCATCCTTTTTATGTGTCAAGACTGTTGGAATAACACAATGACTCAAAATCTCTCTCACTAACCCCTTGTCTAATAATTCTTGTACTTGTTTCTTAATTTACTCATTTTCTTTTGGTGTCATCCGATAAGTTGCCTTGTTTAGTAGATTATCTCCTAGTATGATATCTATGTGATGGATGATGCTTATCCTTAGAGGTAGTTCATTAGGTAATTCATCCAAAACTATATCAACAAACTCATTAAACAAATCCTGAATTTATATAGGTAGATCATTCAACTTAATAACTATGATTACTATTTTATGCATATCAACAAATTCATAACATACATTTTCCTTTCTAATTTACTATAAGAACTTTTTGCCACTTTTAAAAAAAACTTAAGTAATATCATCCACTATAGAATTATCATCCTTTAATGTTATAAGGGTGTGCTTCTTTCTATCTTACTCAAGGAGTAGGTATTGATTCTTCCATCATGTATGGATTTCCTATCAAACTACCAAGGTATACCCAAAATAACATGAAAAACATACATAGGAATAACATCACACATAACATCATCCTTATAACTACATATTTGAAATTACACCTTAAATTTCTCATTTATGAAGACTTGATGTACTTTTTGTAGCCATAACAACTTTTAAGAAGTAGGATGTGTTGATTTTTTCAAGCCTAACTTATCAACCATTTCAAAAGATACTAAGTTATCATTACTTATAGTATGTATATTGACTTTTCAACACTTACCCTTTAAATTATAAGGGCTATTAAACAAATCATTTCTTTGTGCAAGATCCTAAATCTTGTTGTTGGGCTTGAGAAACACTCTCTTCATGAGCAAGGATTCTCCAACTTTAGGTACATCTTCATGAAAAGGTGATCCCACTCTCTTCTCATTAGCTTGCATAATTTGAGAACTTACTTATGTTTATATATGTTTTTAGCACCCAATTTGGTTAGTTGTATATCTAATTATCAACCTTGTGTAGTTTCATTTCTATATTCTTAACCCTATTTAACACCAAGTTATAATCCACATCTATTTTAGGGTTAAACATTTGGTGAACTTGATCTTTGAAAAAATTAGGATTTTTAAATTTTTTATATTATTGATCCTTGATTGCTATAATTTTGTAATAATGTTTTCCATGGATATCTCTATAAATTATTTCATGATTCAATACCTTATAGTTGTTATGGTTTACTATAATAATTGCCTAGTTCAAGCCATATGATCCATAAGGGATTCAAAACATATATTCTTGCATACTCCTTGTTCTAATGTTTGTAATGAGAGGGTTTTTAAGTGGAAATAACTCTTGATGTCTCTTCAAAATTCCTTTTGCAATGCTATAGAGCTAGTATCTAGATGCCAAAGTTTATGCTCTCAACCATTTATTATACCTAAGTCTTATTCAAATGACAACTACCATCCTTTGCCCATTATTCACTCACATATTATATTGGATTCTACAATCCATGTTGTTACTAAGCAAAAAGGTAAGGTTTCTCAACCCATCCTACCATCTGTTAGTATACAATAAGTGCCTCATAAACCTAATATTGTAATAAAATATAAGTGATATGAGATTATTAACCAGTTGAGCAATACATGTGAAAAAAATTCAATCTTTGAGCTCTTAATGAAATCTAATGTATATAAGGATATATTATATGAGGCATTACGAGAGACATAATTTTAAATTGAAATTTAGCCTACTTATTTTTTAGATATTATGAAATAGCTCAAGATCAATAACAAACTCATCACATTTGATTGAATATATTTACCATCTAAATATATTATTGACTAAAATTTGCCTTTGTTCATAAAAGTGATAATGAAAAGTAGAGGTATCAAAAGGGTGTTTGTTTATAATGGATCAAGGCTAAACATTTTTAGCATAAAATTACTAACAACCATGGGTATAAATAAAAATATTCTTCAAAACATAGTCACATAATCAGGTTTGAAAATTCACATATCCCTCTAGTTGGTCAAATTACATTGGTTGTGACCTTAGGACTAAAAATAATTCCAACTAATTTTCAACTCATGTCTCAATATTTACATTATAATTTATTTTTAGGTAGACCTTGGATATATTTAATTGAATTTTTCCCATCTACACTTCATTGATTCAAAAAATTCATACATGAGGGGACCTTATTATCCATTCCTATTGATGATGACCCATTCAAATTTTGTAAAATGATACATTTTGAAACTGAAGGCATCCCTATAGTGGTATCACCTAAATAATACATCCCTCTTGAGTATATACATACATATGCAATATGTGAGTAAATTATAATGGATCCTTTGTCTCTATATGTAAATAAGGCACTAAATTTTGATGTACATATAGATATGCATAAGAAGAAATAAAAATTACCAAAATATCTAATAAAACTACAAGAGCCCCCAATAATTGAGCTTCCTTTATTAGTAAATATTGAGAAAAAATAAGGCCATGTTTTAGATCATTATGATAGTGATTATGACAAAACCTATGATATGATAGATGAGAAAATGTGAAACTTAAAATTTGATCCACTTGATCACCTGTCACATAACCTATTTGAACCTACAGGTCCTGCCACATATAAGCTAAACCCACTTGAATAAAATATATAATTGAATTGAGATAAGGGAAAAACAAAAACAATAGATGAACATATAAATTATTTTTACTCTATACTCCACTTTTGGTTGAAAAAACCGAGTTAACCTTACAAGGGTTAAATGCAAATTCATCATGGGAATAATATGGAGTCTTATCAAAAAACTTAAAAATAATTTTTATAGATCAAAACACTAAAACATACTCTAGATACCATGTTATCAATGTTAATTGAGCATAGAATGATTTATTTACCTTCTACCATACATAGATCATGGAGTAGACTTCTACTCATAAAAGACATGGTACTATATTATAAATATAATTAAATTATTGGCCATCATACCAGCCAATGTGAGACATTGAAGAACCAAATACAAAAATATAAGAATGAAGGATGCATACACATTATGTTTGACATGAAAAAAATGAAAAATCCCTCCTATCTTTCAAAAAAAAACTATCTCTCAAAGTGACCAAAGCATGACAATTTAACTATTATTGCTAACATTGATGGGGTATATTACCACCATATCTAGTTTGATAACAAGTGGGATACAATTTGTGGTACCAATTTTCCCTCACAATTGGGATATTATACAAATTAACTAATAAACTCTCCATTCATGCCAAAATCTCAAGGATATATTCAGTTACCTATTGCTTATGGCCCATATGTGGAAAGTTTGACCGTGTAGATATTAGACCACAAACCACATTTAAAATTAAAATTTGGACAACATTAGCTAGTTGAGTGGAATTCTAAGATAGATACTAAAAACATGTGTATTAAGTTTTTTATATCATCACAAAAATTTGCATATAACATGATAGATATGATTATTTATTGGCACCATTGGCTTTAGGTAAACCATTACATAGAAATATTGAAGTGATGGTAATATAGTGATATAAAAAAATATTGAAAAAATTTCTAGGTGGTCCTACACCTTTTGACGATGAATATTTCCTTGATTAAACATTTCAACATTCCAAAAATACCAAAAATACCATTAACATAAAAAACACTCAAAAAAACCAAAAATATGTTCACCACCTACATGTTCTATTAGCTCCTTGGCATCTATATGGTAGTTCCATGTTGATGGATAACATACCTATTAATTATACATACACATGTGTTTCACACTTCTACTTGAGTGTGATATAGGCATACATAAATACATGAACTATTCCAATTTTTGATATTGGGCCTTCCCTCTACTCATGCCATGTAGACATTAGGGGAATTCACTTCTTTGATCTTGATACACATAGATTATATGGTTTGATGATCACATTTCATTATCATGTTGAGCTTACATATGTACTTACACATGCCTATTATCCATGATTATATCTTACATAGGGTGCTTGGTATGCTATACACTTGACATTTTTTCTTAACACATTTGATCTATGGGATACTATGAAATTTTTATGCTAGATGTTTATGCTTTATTTTATACACTTCCTTTAGTGTCTTGCCTTGATATTGTATTATTTGTTTGAGCATTTGAATATGTTCATTTTCTTATGGCCCCCATTAATATGCATGCTTTCATTGACATTTTCATATGTCATTAAGTTTTGTATGGATTTTTGAATATGTCATCTTTGATTTTATGGACATTTGACTAAGTCATATCCCTTCGATTGTGTGGTATTTGAACATGCCCCTTATTTTTAGTCTCCTTGGACCATTCCCTTTTAAATTTAATTTGAGTGCTCTTATGTGTGTTATTTTTTTCTTGTTGAGTTTTATTATTACTATCTAGACATTACCATGTTTATTATCATGCATCTTATGCCATTAGGTGATCACATTGGTTCTATGTGCTTCAATGTTATATCTACCTAGACATGTTCCTTCTATATGGTACATGGTTACATTCATAAATTATTTGGTTGTATTATCCTTTTGGAGTGAGGTAACTACCATTTCATATCATTCCCCCACTTCAAAATATGGGCGCATTAGTGGGTTCATGTCATAGAGGAATGTTCTTCATACTTGGCACAATTTTTAGATTCAGTGGGGGCATGCTTTTGGAAACATGTTCTCCACACTATTTTAGTATGGGTAATTATATCAATTTTTAGATTCAGTGGGGGTATGATTTAGAATCATGTTCTCTACACTCATTCAGTATGTGGTACTTAGATTAGTTTTTATATTCAATGGGGGCATGCTTTGAAAGCATGTTCTTCATACCTACTTAGTATTTATCATCTCTAGATTACTATGGGGGAATTTTTTGGAAACATGTTATCTACATTGGTACTTATATCATTTTTATGATTTATCCTTATATATTGGGGGCATGCTTTGGAAGCCTGTTATCAACACATAATTTTCTAAACTAGCCAAATTTCATAGTTATATGATTTAGATTCATAGTTTTGGGAGAATTCTATACATTGGTAACATTTTTATACATATTTTCATCATGAGACATATCTAAGGTGTATATGATATGCAATATGTTTATAATATTAAAAAATCCAAATAATTTTTAGACTGTAAAGTTATTTTACATAATGATACCTATCAGAGGATTCGCCAAGGTCTGAATAACGAGGATGCACGAGTCATGGTTGCATGGGATGAAGCAAGTGAATACCACAAAATGCTAAAGTAAATGAAATAAAACAAGAGATAATTGCATAGACAATTTGGAGAAAAGCCAATATTCCATTAACATAAGATGGCCAAAGTGAAGAATACATATAGGAGAGCATGTAAGTAACTCCTCCACAAAAGGTGGTCAAAACACCCCAAGAATAGACTGTAACTCCTCCATGAAAGGTGGTGATAAGGTGCTAATATTAGAGAAGTAACGCCCATACCCAGAATAATTGGTCAAAGGAGTTACTTATGATATTCTTATGACACCTATGACACATCTATGACACACATCTCCACATAAGCTAGCCTATCCCACGAATGTAGGAAAATTCCATGTATGCACAAATATATAATTTCCCTAATTAAATAATAGGGAAAAAAATAAAAACATACACTAATTCCCCCCATAAGCACAACTTAGGTGGGTAGTGTGGAAATATAAAATGGGTCTTAGCAATTAGGCTTGATGAGGTACCCATGTATAAATGCAATCTCCCATAAGATAGAGAAAAGGAGAAAACCCATAGGAAAAAACTCCCCCTAAAAGAGAGACATAAAAGAAATGAAGAGGCTAGTGGCCCCCCCGAAGAAGATGCTACTGCAGATGTGGACCGCACCCCAAGAAGAGCTCATAGATGAATGAACTTGCTCTCGGTGAAAGGTTTGGTGAAGATGTTTACAACCTACTCTAAAGATTAGAAAAATATCAAGTCAATGACCTGACTATGAATAAGCTCCTAAATGAAATGCATGTGAATCTCTATGTGCTTGGTCTGCTGGTGCTAAATCAGATTCTTACAAATCTAAATGGTACTCTAGTTGTCATAATAAATGATGGTGGGCTACCTGATAGGAATACCAAACTTATAAAGTATCCCCTGAAGCCAAATAGCATCAGTAGCTACATTAATAGCTCCCCTGTACTCTACCTCTATGGATGATATAGCAATAGCATTTTGCTTCTTGCTACACCAACTGATAGGACTAGAACCTAGAGAGAAACTGTAACTAGAAGTGGACTTATGAGTCTGTGAATAACTAGCCCAGTCTTAATATATATATCCAACCAAGTCAACCTCTATGCCAAATCTGTAATGAATCCCATATCTATGTGAACCCTATATGTAATGCAAGATCCTCTTATTTGCTTTCCAATGTAGCTCATGAGGTTCCTACATAAATCTAGAGACAAGTCCCACTACATATGATATGTCAGGCCTAGTGTAAGTCAAGTAGATGAGATTGCCAACAAGTTGTCGATACCAAGTGGCATCAACTAATGGTGAAGAACAGTCAGCCTCAAGCTTGACTCCTGATAGAAAGGGAGTCAGAGATGGCTTGCAATCAGCCATGTGAAACTGAGACAATAAATCAAGAGCATACTTAGGCTGTGCAAGAGAAATCCCTGAATCTGACTATGAGATCTCGATGCCAAGGAATTAGTGCAATAAACCCAAGTCTATCATGTCAAATCTATCTTGGAGAGATGCCTTCACCGCTGTAATAGCTGATAAAAAAATCTCTGTGATCAAAAGGTCATCAACATATAGAACCAAATCCAAGAGTGAATCATCCTACTGTAAGAAGTAGACATTGGGGTCAGAATGGCACCTAGTGAAACTCACTGTGAGAAGGAAGGAATCCATCTTGGTGTATCATGCCCGAGGGGCCTGTTTGAGGCCATAGATAGATTTCCCAAGTCCACATACTAAGGAAGAATCCTAAACAAATCCTGGTGGCTGCTCCATAGATCTTCTCCTCTAGGTCTTTATGAAAAAAGGCACTCTTCACATCCATCTAGTGCACATCCCAACCATGTGCTATGACAATAGCCAAGGTGAGTCAGATAGAAGTCATATTTGCAACGAGTGTAAAGGTATCTGAGTAGTCAATGCCTACCACCTGTGAGAAAACCTTGGTAACTAGTTGTACCTTGTACTTATCAATTGACCCATCTGCTACAAACTTGGTCTGATATATCTACCTACATTGAACCATCTTCCTTCCCTTAGGAAGTGAAGTCAAGTCCCAAGTGTGATTTTTGATTAAGGAAGAATATTCTTCCTCCATAGCATTATCCCACTTAGGTACCCCTGATGCCTATTGAAAAGTTTGTGGATCTAAAATTGAGGCAAAGAAGGCATGTGGATCTCTCTAAAAATCCTCCCTAGTATGCCTATCATCTGTGGGATCTCCTGCCCAAGTGCCAGCACTCTTAAGTGTTTGTCTGGCCTAAAGTGGCCCAAAAGTGGGTGAGTTAGGTGCTAACTCCTCATCCTCTGACTAACTAGAGGTGGATGACATGGCATCACTATCCTCACTATCCAAACTTGAAGAAGAAGATGTCTCTGGATCAAGAACTTTCTACGACTGATCTAAATTTGATGAGGAATCATCATGAAGAAATAGATCTGATGAGGGAGAAGAAGTGCCAAGTGTTGAGTCTTTAGGACTCATGAAAATGGACACTTCTCTCAATGAAAAACTCATGAGTGACTGGATCTAGAAGGTGATACCCCTTAATACCATTTGGATATCCTACAAAGATGCAAGGCTTGGACTGATGTTCCATAGCTTTGGATTTCTTCTTTGGTATGCAAGCCATGGCTAGGGATCCAAAAAACCTAAGGTGCTCAACATCAGGTTTCCTTTTATGCCAAGCTTCAAAGGGTGTTATCCCTTTCAAAGCTTTGTGAGGAACCTTGTTTTGAATGTAGCAAGCACAATTGATGGCTTCAGCCCAGTACTATGGTGTTAAGGATTTGGAGTGAATCATATAGCTACCCATCTCTTTCAAGAACCTATTTTTGTATTCTACAACCCCATTCTATGAAGGACTATAAGTGACTGTGTGCTAAAAATCAATCCCCTCTATGGTGCAAAACTACTCAAACCTGTTGCTAACATACTCCCCTCCATTATCAGTTTGAAGAACCTTGATGGATTTCTCACTCTATTTCTCAACAAGAGCCTTGAAGTCTAGAAAATTTTCAAACACTTCAAACTTTTATTTGAGAAAATATATCCAAGTGTACCTAGAGAAATCATCAATGAAAGTGATGATGTACTTGGCCCTTGTGAAAGATGGTTTGGGAAAGGGTCCCAATACATCACTGTGGACTAACTCCAAAGGTTGTGAAGCCCTCCAAGCTTTGCCTTTGTCAAATTTTGCTTTGGGATGCTTCCCAACGGAGCACCCCTCGCAAAGTCCTTTTGAAAATTGGACACGAGGCAAGAAAATGACCATGTCATTTTTGCAAAGTTGTTCAAGGTAGCGGTAGTTAAGGTGGCCAAAATACTCATGCCATAATTTGGTAACTCCATCTGAATGAGTCAATAATGTTTTTGGAGAAGAATCAGGTGAAAAATGTGAGGTGTATAACCTTGCTTGGTGATCTACCCTACCCACTACCACTATAGTATCACTATACAACTCCCTGATAGCCACTGAATCTGGTGAAAACTCAACTCTCATACCCTAACCAATGTGAGTGATTTGGTAAACTGATAGGTGATTTGTTGAAAGAGAAGGAACACTTAGAACATTATTGAATGTTCCTCCTTCCATTTCAATTGACCCTCTACCTACAATGAAAACTGATGTGTCATCACCCAAACTAATTGAAGTCATGCTACAAGGCTCTAAAGATGAAAACTCAGCTAGGGAAGAGCCCATGTGGTGAGAAGCACCTAAGTCAATGACCCATGAAGATGTAGAAGCTTCTATAGATACAAGGGCCTTGCCCTTTTCTTTCTCCTTACCCTTGCCTTTTGCCTTAGTAGAATCTTGGGTAGATGAATTCTGCTTGATGGACTTAGGAACACCTATGTTGTGCTTCTCTAGAAGATGAGTTAGGTGATCTATTTTTTTCTTCATGCATTTGTGTTCATCATGCCCTATATTTTTACAATAGGCACACTTAACCTTTTCCTTCTTAGGTTTAGCATTGGAGGAGGAAGACTCAGTGTTGTTTTTGGCAGGATTGTTGTTTTCTTTCTTCTTCTCCTGGTCCTTGTTCTTTTTCTTCTTCTCGTTTGTTGAAGTCTTATCCTTACCATTTTTAGCTATCAAAGCTTGGGGTTGAGTAGAATTCATTGTGCCCATTTGAATTAGCTTATCTTTCTCCCTATTCAAGTTGGCAATGATTGAATCTAAAGAAGGCATTTTCCATGTAGTGCCAAGGGCACTTTTTGTGGCATGGAAAGTGGAGACAAAGATTGAATAACTTGGACCTAAGTTTGTGAGAATAGAAAGGATGAGTTGATCATATTTATTCTCTATCCCACATTATTTCAATTGCAATCTAAGGGCCTTAAACTTAGTGAATAAGTCCTGTAGGGTGTCAAAGTTGTTAGGACTTAGACTTATGAGTTCATTTTCGAGCTCATGACCTCTCATCTCATCAAGCTTCCCAAATAAGGTTTCTAGGGTGTCCCATATGTCTTTGGGAGTCTTGGAGGTTTCTAAATGGAAGAGAAGTTTTGGAGACATGGAAAAGCTCAGTAAGCCATAGGCTTCATCACTATGGTTGTACCACTTGACCTTTTCAGTATTAGTGCTGGGTTCTACTTTAGACCCATGGTGATCCTATACAACCCTTTGCTTCTAAGAATGATTGAAATTTTAACCTTAAATTAATGATATTTGAAGGGTTTTATGGGTTTAAGTTGAAAAGAATCTATTTTAAGCTAAATTTAGGTGAAGTTGTGTTGATTGCAAGTTGTGAAATTATGCAAAAAAGAGAATTAAAGCAAAGATTGCAAGTGCTAAAAAGTAATCACACCCCCCAAAAATATTGAGGCCCCCCCAAATATCAAAATTCACACTCAAAAGATGTTATACTCAGCTAAGAATGCATCTTAGAGAAATCAGTGCAAGACTTTAAGCAAACAGGATGTCGGACTTAGTCGAAAATGCGTCCCGGGAGACCCAAATTTTAGGCACTTTATAAACTAGTGTGTTTTTAACAAATAACAAGCCTACACATGGATAATTGAAATACAAACACTTTTGTAAAAAATGGCACCCAAATTCAAGCTACCATTTGCAAGATATTAAAGATTCAATTTCCCATAAACTAGTGTTTTTACAAAAAAATAGCACTAAAACATTAAAAAATGCCTGTTTTGAGAGAGAAAGTGGCCTTCCAACCACTCATTGGACTTAGCACAGAATGAGGAATCCAAAAGAGGTATTTTTGAAAGCAATTTTAACTGATTGTCTTGATATGCATGAAAACAAGTTTACCTTCCTCCTTTAGTTAAAAAATACAACTAGTGAGGCAAAAAATGAATTTCCAGCTAGTTTTTTTAAGAGGAAAGAAAGGTGGATAGCTATTGTTTTGATGTCTTAGGCCTTGATAGGCACTACCAATAAGGTGAGATTAGGGCTTCTACCAATGAATATGCATCCTTCCAATGCATCATATGGAGAAAAATTATGACAATGGATTTTTTTTACCTCTACGCCATCCAAACACAACGAAATGCAGACTTTAACACTTTCAATGCACAATAGCAAGTTTCAACACAACAGATAAAAATCAAATGCAGTGATAGGTAGATTCCAAGTGTAGGAAAAGGATGCCAAGTTGCTCAAATGAGCAGATCCAACACCAAGTGCAGCTGGAAGATCTTAGTTCTCTCACAATCTAATGCCCAGCAGTTCCAGTTGGAGAAAATATGCAGCAAACTTGAATCTACCTTTCTATTACAACACATTAATTCAATGATCCTTTATATTCTATAGATCAAAAAATAAAAAAGAGCAGCAGAACTCAACACATTATGTCAGAATGTGACGCCAAGCATTGACTTTTCCACAAATTGCCTTGCTGGAGTTCACAACTTCTACACTTGGGTCTGAGACAAAATCTTATGCATATCTTGAACACTATGAGACTTTCAACACTGTGCTAAGAGGATCATGATCGCAGGCCTCCATGTATATGGAGAGACCAAACAAGCCATGGAAGGAACAATAGCACGGAGAACTAGCCATATCTCCTAGAAATTTTTAAATTTTACAAAAAAAATGCCTTAACAAAGCTCTAGATTTCAATGAAAGCAATAGAAAAATAGACAACTAGTTACCGGGGTGGCTCTAATACCATATCAAAGGATTTTCCAAGGTCTGAATAATGAGAATGCATGAGTCGTGGTTACATGGGACGAAGCAAGTGAATACCACAAAATGCTAAAGTAAATGAAATCAAACAAAAGACAATTGCATAGACAATTTAGAGAAAACCCAATATTCCATTAACATAAGATGGCCAAAGTGAAGAATACATATAGGAGAGCACTTAAGTAACTCCTCCACAAAAGGTGGTCAAAGCACCCCAAGAATAGACTGTAACTCCTCCATGAAAGGTGGTGAGAAGGTGCTAAAAATAGAGAAGTAACTCCCATACCCAGAATAGCCGGTCAAAGGAGTTACTTATGACATTCTTATGACACCTATGACACATCTATGACACATATCTCCACATAAGCTAGCCTATCCCTAATTAAATAATAGGGAAAAAAATAAAAACCTACACTAATAACCCCAATTGGACTTTTATGAATTTTATTGAGATAGTCTACTATAGTAGTTGGTTCACTTTTTGGTATGGTTGAGGTGATTAAATCAATTAATCTTTCAGAGTTTTTAGGTTGGACATGATTGTATCATACAACCTCACCAGGTTATAAGTATCATTGGGTTTCACCTTTGAGGTAATCTCAACTGCTAGGTGTCAACTCACTTTTACTCCAAAGTTTGGGGCATGTGCCTTCTTATATATATATTCACTATCAAATATGTATCTATATTTTTCCTAATATTAGTTTCATATCCTTGCAATGATACATATTTTTCAAATAAAAATTTTAATATGAAAGGTAGTTACAATGACACATAGATGTACTCCTAAACCTTGCTCTTTTAATTTCATTCAATTTCAAGTATTTTCAAATTCTAGATTATATGTATTGATTATATACTATAACATGCTATTTGGTTTAGGTCAGTCACCATCAAAGCACTCAAGTTAGAAACATACAAAGAAAAGGTGTGTTATACACACCTAAGTATCATTCCTTTCCTTTAAACTAGAAATTTAATTACTAATTATATGGGAAATATAGACAATATTTATGGATTATATATCACCTCAGTCTTGTACATATGGAAACTCAGACATTGGTTGTTCCTTTCAATTTTTCACCTTTCCTTCTTTCAAAAGTATTGCATATACTCTATCTTGTGCCCCTTGGGATATATCTCTTAGTTTGACTAGTATTATATTTATAACCTAGGCATTATATCTTGCCCATAATGCTTAAAATGTACTTACCTTCCATCTCTAAAAGTTTTGAACTTGTGCCTTCTTTCTTGCTCCCTAAACACTAATGCTTGGGATAATCACTAGAATCAACATTAGTGACCTAACCTAACACAAGTGTTTAAAGACCTAAATTTATCCAATTTTCAAATTAAATGTATCTTAATTGTTAGCTTAAGTTATTTAATGCAATTTACTTATCCAAAGGGATTGACATAAATACAATATCAACCCTCATTCATTCATTCATTCACCTAGCATAAACCTAAAAAAGATTTAGAGAACCCAAGGCTACTAATGAAAAATACTCTATCAAATATCAATTGAATAAATTTTCCCTATTTCCATACAAATCATAGGTATAACACATATACAGGTCTAAAGTACTAAAAGAGCATCCCAAGAGCCTAATTTTCCAAGTTACAAGCTAGGTCACTATTGTACTTTATTTTCACACATTATATGAGTCAAACATTATCCAACACATAAGGGAAAACTACATTAGTCTAAGGTCCTCTTCAGAGAATTAGATATGTAGGTAGTGCTCACTGATAGAGGGGTCTTTGGGGTTAGCATGACACTATGTGCCCATTAACCCATTTTCTCCCAAAGTCACCAAAAAGATGAATAATTAGGATTTTAAAAATTCATGAGGAGTGATAGTCCATGACCTAGATATAAATACACCAATGTGAAGGTGAAGCCAAACATAGAATCATCCAGGTGGTCACATCCTTTATTTTAGGTATTACATATATGACGCTTGCATCGAACTCATACAGTAGCATCAACACAATCATCCCAAGATGACGCTAGTTATAACTCTAAAATTATTAGATATAGAATCTAACAACTATTCTATAATCAACTTGCAACTTATTTTCTACCTGTTCTAGATCTAGCAATGTGTTAGTATTAGAAACAAATAAGTATATTACTTATTTTCCATTTACATATATAAATGTGCTTTATTTTCTATATTTAGCCTATTCTTAGCATAAGAAATTTAATGTACATTTATATATGAGTTTAACACCAGATTGGCCTATTATAGATATGATTATCACCCTTGTGTATTGTCATTTTTATATTACTAACCCTATTTAATACCAAGTTAGGATCCACATCCATTTTAGGGTTAAACACTAGGTAGTTGTCTCCTTCTAATAGCTTAATTAATTCAAATTCCACCCAAAACTTTACACACAATATATCAATGGTGGAGTTGGGAAGGATGCACATAAGTTGGGGTTTGGTTTTATTTTTCATGAACAACAACACATGGGGGAATGTCATAGTGTAGGACTACCCATTTTTTCCAAGAATCTCTTATAATTTCTACCTCTAGACCTATGTCCACTAGAATGTCTTAGAGTGGCCATCCATTTATATTTGTATATGGTAGTAATTCCCTTTCATATCTTGAATTCAAGGTGATCCTCAAGTCATGTATTCTTTCCATATTGGATCCTACTACATTAATGGGCTATTTCCCCTTGTAATCAACTAGTAGGTTATTAAGCATCAAAATCATCCCATGAAGGTGCATAAGGGATAACATATCTAAAATATCATCTCTTTTAATGCCAACATGTGTCTGGGGCCAAAGATCTTTCCTCACCTTATCTTAAAAGTCACATACATGTTTTATCTCACCTTATATATTTTGGATTATGCCTATAGCTACCTAGATTATTAATATCTTATGTGATCTTTTTGGGTAAGGTATATCTGCAAGCTAAGGACATGCCATGTCATCTTTAGACATCTTTGGCTCTTAGCCTAACTTGAACTTATCAATGGGAATGGTTATCAGCTAGGTGGTTCTAGCACTCCATGTTGTGACCTGCAACTTGGGGTTTAAATTATATATAATCATAGCCTTTAGGAACCACTAATTTAGGTTACATCTATAGTGGATTAGTATTACACCATTATTAGTCATTTCCTTGTGTGTGATATTTTCATGTAGGTCTAGATGCTCTTATAATTTATGGTTGTCTTTGTAGTATGTACAAGAAGGGTATGTAGGAAAGTCATGATAATAATAGTTAGGTGACCCACTCTTGTAACATCCATTTGGAAGGCACATTCCATGAATATGTCTTCTACCTCCACAACCTTTTTTTTGTGATTTTTATTATACCCATCATATACTTGGTCAAATGTCTTCCTTGTGCCTATATCTCTTAACTCATTAACTACTCTATAATCCCTTGTTTTTTGAGTAGTGGTGTCATAGATCTTGTAGTAGAGGGAAACACTTTCTTGAATCGTGCATGGTAGCAGGGGTAGTTATGTATGTTATGGCCTTATTTTCATAAATCATAGGATGCTATCAGGGCACTTACATTTTATCTTGGGAATTTATTCTTCCTATGCACCTCCACTTCATAGTCTATGTACCAAAGTCCACTAAAAGTGTCATGTTTTATTTTAGTTTTCATATTATATAAAAATGAGTTTATTAATGTGATTTATGACTCCATGGCTAAGTGACTCCATAATTTGTGCCTCCCATAACCTCAACTCTCAATTCAACTTTCAAGGCCTCCCTCAGCTCAATGATAGTCCTTATTGATAGGGCATGTTAGGAGGGAGAAATAAATCCAATGATGAACCATTGCACATGATAAAATGGGTGGAGTGAATAAGAGAGATTAGATAGTAGAGTCTTAAACTAGGTGAATTAGGCACAAACATTCTCAATCACCACCTATTTTATCTTTGTCAGTGTAGTGATACTCTGTTTCTCAAACTTAGAGATGCCAAACTATTTTAGGAATACTACCTTAAAGAGGTCATAGTGTAAAATATTCTAAAATGGGTTGTGCTTCTTATAATAGGTATGGGATGATCTTAAAATTTCATAATAAATTGACTCACCTTGTGTTCATGCAGCATAATCCCTTTGGCACACCATATAAATTCACATTTATGGACATGTTATGCAACATTATCCAATATTCAATACTCCAATATACTTAGGGACATATTGTAAATGACCTAAGGGGTAGTTACAGGGTAATAGTTGCATGTGGCACTTATTACACCAAATCACTAGTTAAATGCACTCTTGAACTTTGACTACCCATACCAATTCCTTACATTGGTGGTAGGAATTTCCCACATCTTGTAATGGTTTGTACTACCACTTCACCAAATGTTTGAAGGGTTTAATAAGCCACCAATGGCCCTATAACCTTGGCTAATACAATTTTCATTGAACCACTCATCTAAGGGGTTAGAGTCCCCCCACTGGTGGTACTCTAGTATACATTGTTAAATTCTCAAATATGCACAATCTTCTCAATTATCTTTTTGATCAATTGATGAAGGCCAATATTATCAACATAATACTTTCTCCTCCATGTGATGAAACCTTTAGTTTCTAATATTATATTTATTATTACTACTTATATGAGTTTTAAAAAATACTATATGAGGAAATTGAGTAGGAACTTTAAGTAGAGGTAAATCTAACATATCCATGGTGATTTTCCAGTCAGATCCTTATTATGGTACCTCAAATTCTCCAAATACTCATTATTGCTCTTTGGCATGAAATTTTTAATATTAGAGTGAAAATAATTTGTGTAATAACTCTCCTCATACCATTCCTATCCTCTGTAGATCCTCATGGCATATCATGCGTTAAACTCCCCTCCATCCAAGATCCTTCTCATATATGCTATCTAGTGAATTTTTAATGTGTCTACACCTTTAAGGCTCACATACACCTCATCCTTTCATGATTTAACCTCTAAACTTCACATTTATCATGTGTAGAGGGTCTTATCCAACCATTGAATCATGTTATCTACCATTAACTTTTTAATCTCCCATAATAAATAATCTAGGTATGAGCCTCTTGGATTGTAAAATAATTAGTAAAAGCTTTATTTGGGACAAGAATATGTGGATAAATTGAACTCTAATACATATATGTTTTACATGCCATGCCACCAAACACAAATAGATTTGATATAGAGTACATCCAAGTTTGTTAGTTGTTCCACATGTTGTTTAGCCAAAGGATACTTTCATCCCAAATATATTATATTATTTAGGGTATATAATACAATACATGAGTTTAGATAGTTTGGAAATTAATTAAAAATGCCTCATAAAGTGGTTCATATACATTTTCCTACTTTTGGCTTCTAACTACCACAACTAAGGTGGTTCTTTATGTAATTTTGTTTAATTTTCTCAACCGAACATGCTATTTAATAGGAATATTTGGTACATTATTTTTTCTCGCCATTGCAATAATTTTTTTTAACTAGTCATGGAAATGGAACCAAAATGTTGTGGAAGTACAATGGTTATCAGTGCACTAGCCCCTCCACATAATATCCAAAATTTAACCCACTTACTTTATGTAGTATGACATCACATGAATTTAAGGCTCACATCCACACCAAAGGCATAAAGATATATAATTGGGATACGCAAGGGTTCGTATGTGATGGATTCATTTAAAAGAGTATGTTTACCCATCATCTCTCTATTCTAATATATTTATGACACACACTATAATATAATGAACTATACTAATATTAACACATCTAACCTCTATTCATTCTATATCCATAAGCTACTAAGTTACTTGAAATAAGGTAATTAATCCCATATCAAGATAATAACAACATTAATTAAGTATATATTATTAAATTACTTGTGGTTAAAACATATTATTCTTATCATTTAATAGTTTCAAACATGTCTAAAATTATTCTCTCTATGTTCTAAACATTATACTAGTAATTTGGCAACACTTCATTATCAATTCTCTCTCTCTTTATCCCTATCAAGTCCTTGCTATTTATAGACATTTGAATTTTTTTTGATGTTGCTTGGTATCTCATCTATCATAAATCAACAATTAATGCCTTTTTTTCACACTCATATAGAAATCAATGTGATGTTTGGCTCCAAGCCATCTACCTCATGATATGATTCCATTTAATAGTTGTTTAGCATGACCCTACCATTGGTTATAAATTTCATCATTATCCTTCATGATTTATATTGTGGATTATGAACACATGTGTCTTATGTGTTTTGGTTCTACCACTTTTTTGTTTGTGCACATGGACTAGTTTTTCTGGCTAACATCATGCTTAACTAGTAACCCCCTTTGGGAAAGTAAGCCAGAGATAGATTATTTTGTATGTACCACATTCCTCTTTCATAATAATTGAAACCTACCCTTGGCTAAAGTGGAGGATGTTTGAGCTTCATTATGGCTAATTTTTAGGTTAAAAGTGTGTTTGACCTCAACATCCCCTATGTTGAGCATTGCCTACATACTAAACTCTAAAAAGGGATCAAACTCTATGTAGTTCTCTCATGCCACTATGGTGTGTGTGAAAAATTAGTGTAATGTTATATGCTAGTGTAATTTTGGTGTAATTATGTGCTTCAACAATGACATGTGACCTTAGAGGTGTATTTAGACTTATCTCACATATATTTGGGCTATGTGGACTCATAGTTAGAAAGAATAGGCATTTTAATCTCAATGTGTAGTTAGATATTCCAATGATTTTAAATTGTATGAGCCTAGTATATATACAACATGTATGGGATAAATCAAGTTAAGAGTTTTTTTTGATTCAAATGAGTGCCATATTTATTTTCATTTTATTTCAGATCTAAGTGTATAATTTTTTTTCATTTGTAGGAGCATGGTTAAAATCAATAGGATAAATGATTAATAAAAACAAAGTGATCATATCCTTTGATCATGTAGTCAAGGTTACATCCTCTTACAAAGAAGGAACATATTTAGATAGAAATCATAAATAAAAAGACATATCTTCAACTAATTTACAAAAATATACAAGTAATGGCATATTAGTAGAGGCACATGCCATAATTCATGTTGAAAAATAGAAATTAAAAGGGCCAATCCCATAATATGAGGTAATTAGTTATTCATATACATATACACCAAAATAAAAGAGTGGAATTTCATATTTTGAACATCAAAGTACTCCAAATTATTACGATTATCATGATATAGATTATAGATAATATGAATATGACACACATGATACATGGCCTTAATAAAGGCATCTCCTTGATCAACTCCTTTGCTTCTAGTAGAACTTTTCCTTGTACATAGATTCTTTACTCTTTGCTTTGATGCATTTTATTCTACACCTTATCTAAAATTTATTATAAATAATTGGATTTATCTTTCATTTTGGGGACACTTACTCCCTTATTTGGAAACATAATTCGAATAATCTAAGACAATTATCTTATTAATCTTTCTATGCACACTCTCTAAGGCAATTTATTTTATCATTATTACACACCTATACACACTATAGTTCCCACTTGTACCTTTAGGATCATGTTTATCTAGTTTTACATGAGTCCACATGCCATACTTGTTATGTTATACTTTAACACTTTGTTGAGGGTTATTTGAATCTCCCCCTCCTATTATCAAATCTTTGTGTCTTAACTCATTTTTAAGAATTTTAAATTTAACTTATGAAAATTTTGCTTGTCAAATAATAAATAACATACAAAAACATTCAAATAAATAAAAATCACAAAAATATTCAGCATACACATGTTTATTATATTTTTACTACATGTTTTTACTTTATGTTAGTATATCACATATATTTTTCTTTATATACACATATTTTTTATGGGTACTTGAGTGTGATATACACATACACTAGATACATGATACACACATATACATATGTTGGACCATTACCCCACCCACATGACACACTACACAAGAGACATTTGTTTCATTGATCATGATTCATATAGGTTACATTATTTTATGATCACTTTACATTATCATGTTGTGTTTATATACTAATGCTTACACATATCTATACTCATGTTTACATCTTACACGGTGTGATATATATGCTATGCTACAAATTTTTTTGCTAACACATTATTGTATGAACTATATGATATGCTTATGTTGGTTTTATATATTTCAATTTTTATCTTATCATAAGGCTTAATTGAGTGTAATTATTGTTTGCTACCCTGTTTTGACTTTGGAACATTTTAACATGCTCCTTATTTATTGGCCATAGTTTTTTGAGTGTTTTTGTATTGGTGTGCATAAATTTAAACATGTCCTCCCCTTGGGTGTGTATAATTTGAACATGCCCCCCTTTTTTAGTCTCTTTATACCCCTTTTGTGTGACATTGAGTGATCTTTTATGCATGGTTGATTGTTTATTGACTTTATGCTTGTTGCTTCTAGACATTGGCATGATCCATATAATGTGTCTTAGGTCTTATTGTGATTGGATATTTTAAGCTTAAATATTAATTAAACAAGATAACACTATATGATTCTTTAATACATAATTGATAAAAATATGTCATGGTTATCTTATCCTTTTGAGATAAGGTGACTACCAAATTGCATTACCCTCACCTCAAAAGTGGGGCATACTAGTGGGGGGCATGTATATGTGAGTCCACACACACTATTGGTATAATTTTATATTGTTTTCATGATTCAAATATACACATGGGACATAATATTATGAATTTGGCACTTATTTTCATAAATTTGGGATAGAGTTTTTTAGATTTGTGATAGATATTACATATAGCTAATAGAATATAGGTTACATTTTGAAATACATTTATGATTGAGACCAAATATATATACATATTCCATGAAAATGAACCAAATAATATATACACATTTATATCATACATTATTTACAGTAGATTTGATGAGGAGGTATGAGTAGGGTTCATTCATTTCTCACCACACATTGATGCATCAACCTTTCCAAGACACACTAATTGAGCCTTTATCTATCTTAAATGATTGGATCCCTTGAGTAATGAAATTGAGATTAAACACCCTCGATGGAATTGACACTACTTCAATTTTAAAGTTCATATTTTTACACCAATTTACCTTGGATAGATTAGATAGATTATGTTTATGCTTGAGTTATGTGATTAAGATTCAATTCCCTCAATGGCCTTGACACACCTCACTTTTATACCAAATAGGGGAATGCCACCCTATAATTGCCTCTCCACATATCTAAGGATTATTTATAAACATTTATCTCAATTAATTAAATAAGAAAGCATCATTACCAAAGCAAAGTACCAAGGGGAAACATGGTTGCATCCACAAATATGCATATTAATTCCTTTCTCTCTTTACTTTCAAGTATTTAAGTTATTAATTTTTAGATTATATTCAATAATTACATTATAACATGCTCTTAAATACAAGTAATACAAAAATAACTATTGATCATGGTTTTGATATGCATTGATTGTCATTGATGTCAAGGTGATCTTAGTACATAATGCATTAATGATAAAGTGATAGGTTCCAAATGGATTTGAGAGTGCATATCATGTGTGAATGTATTTAATGTGACTGACCATGTTTAAGGGGTCATATATAGGGATATGAGTGCTTGGGGTATTTATGGAAGTGAAATGAACTCATTAGAGTAATCTTATGAAGGTCTAGGTTATCCTAGTCAACTTGGTAAAACTTCCTACGTAATCATACTGATGATTTTAACATTAACACATGTGAAGGTATCATAAGAAAGTAGTCACATGGGTTTGTTTATATTTGTTCCTAGATAATGTGGTTAAAATTTTAGGTCTTGATATGTTGTATATAAAAAGTTATGGTAGTGAAAAGTTAGTCTCCTAGGTAGATTTCACTATTTTCCATAGCCAAATTTGCAATATCAAGTGATCATTGGAATTCAAATGTTTGAATTTACAAAGGAAAATGAGTCAGTAGTTTTTTGTTTATAAATTTTTATATTAGATAAATTTTATGGTGATGTAAAAATAAAAGTGGTATGGGACTTAAAGGTCCATCCATGAAAATTGATTAGGAGGTTTGATTGGTTATATAATTGTATTTATTACACGTAAGAGTTGACTGTATTTTTTTTAATAAACTAAGGTAAAAATAAATGATTGTAGAAGTAAAAATATTGATGAAACCTTGTTTGTATAAAAAAATGAATTATAATCCATATAAATCATCCTGAAAGTGGTTTGGAGTTTTGATTGTCTGTATAGGTGTAGTTATTGTAGGTCAAAGTTGAATTTTATTGACTGTAATTATTACAGGTTTGAGTAGGCTTCTTATAGTGGTGTTTATGATTCTTTGGATTTTGAATGAAGGTGTATTATTTATTGGATTATGTTCTGAAGTTATTGAAATTTCCATCCATATGTGGATTGTACATGGAAAGTTTATATATAGTTAGCTTGAGCCTCTTTTGTGAAGAAAATATTTTTGGGCTAATTAAGCCTAATATGTCTTTAAGATCTAATGGACGTTTTAGAGTATGAGAGAATGATTTAATGTTTCTTAAGAATGGATAAGGATCATATAGGATTAAATCAAAGTGTTGAAAGTGGTTTGGGTCATTGGTAAGGGTCATCTGGACCATAGTGGCTCAAAGTGTTCCATGAAGGTGAATTAGGTCTCCATAGGACCTATTGAAGTCTTGAGGGCTAAAAGAGGTTTCATAAGGTGAGCGATTGACTAGAAGTGTTATATGACATGGTAAACATAAATAATGATTTTAGGAACTAGTGTTAAATATTTTAAAAGGGCTGCATCTCTGGTTAAGGGCTATTGGTATCTAAGTGTAACATGTGGCCTAATAGAGGGATAATTACTTAGGTCTTGCTTAAGCCTAGTGTGTTGTTTTGAGCCATTTTAAGCATGAATGATCTAATGAGTTGATGTATATTGTATGTAATATGTCTAAAGATATATTCTATGTTGATCCAATAATTTATATTTTGATGTTGATCCAAGAAGGTGATGAACAAGTATATTCTATAAAGAGGAAATTCAAAGGTGATGGTTTCTAGTGTTGATAAGTGAATAATAGAGAAGCGTGAGCATGCTTAGTGGATATATTGAAGATAAGAGAAGTGTGAGGGATATGTGTGTGACATAGAGGTCATATTTATGATGTTTTAATAGTGTTATTATAAGTTTGAATATTGATCATGAGTGAAGAGGTGTAGAGTGATCCAAAAGGTTATTTTTGGATATATTGCTTGTGAGTTAGACAATTAAAGAGAGAAGTGAATGGTTAAGAGTATGAGTAATTATAATTGAAGATGATTTGATTACATCACTGATTCACCCCCCCCTCTAAATGATTATTCTTCTAAAACTTGGTATCAGAGTAGGTCCTTCAGAAAAGCTTGACAACTAGAAGGTGGTCCTTGAAGCACAAAATGGCTAAGCAACTAAGGAAAGAAAATCAAGAGTTGAGGTGTATATATATAAGGCTTATGAGGAATATATTTGTACCTTGAAGAGTGACAAGGTCATAATGGCTAAATAGGTTGAGAAGGATTTTAAGGATTTCATATCTTAGTTAGAGGATGCTAATGTAAGGATAAGTTCTATGGAGGCTCTTAAGGAGAAGGCATGTATATTTAAATCTAATATAGCCTCAGAAATAAAAAAGGATAAGATAAATATTAATGATATTAAAAATTAATTATGGGTTATAAATTCAATTTTGAGGTAAAAAATGAGTGTGATCAATTGAAAATTGAGCTAGGCTCCTTGAAGGTTGATAATGAGAAACTAATGGTCAAAATGAGCAAGAGGAATTAGATCAAGTCAAGAAGGATGATAGTATGAAAAAAAAGGTGAGAAGACTAGAAAGGCAACCCAATTCCATAAGTTTTATCAATTCATCTCATCATCAATGTTATTTTTTGTAATCAGTTTGGTCACATTACAAGAGATTGCAAAAGGTGAAGTAACTTATCAAAAGGAGATAATAACCTTCATCAAGAAAAATGTATGAATGATATTGTTTGTTTAAAATTTCATAGAGTTGGTTATATTTTAAAATATTGTAAGAATATGTTGAATGAGTTTTCAAGGCAAAATAAGGTGTATGGATCTCCTAGTGTGCAAGGAAGAGGTCATACATGGATATGGAGACCTAAGACTATTAAGAGGGATTAGATTGAGACTAAGGATGAATTGGATAATGAGCATATCACTAAATATTGTTTATTTTATTTTGTATATATGAAGGCATGAAAAAAATACTATTTATCAAGGTGTGTTAATAAGGGAGTCAAAGAGAAGATAGATGAGCCAATCAAGCCTATGAGGAAGCTTAGGAAAGACATGAAAACTAGTAAGAGTATGGATACTTGGGAATATCTTAATTTTTTGGTGTTATAAGTTCCTTGGTAGGTGAGGTGTCTCTATTAGGATTAATATAGGCATTAATCATTCATTTAAAGCATCATGGAATGATGCTGCTAAGTGAGAGACTAGTCAATGGATTAAGGTATGTTATTTATCTTGATATGCATATAAGTTAAGTATGGAATATTTATATTCATTTAAATGTTTTAAAATATGTGTATCACCTATTAAGAAATGTGATAAGTGATTTGAAGGTATGAAGTTGTTTGTGGAAGAAGATCTTACTTTGAGTGTCCTTGGTGGGATAAGGTTTTTAACACAAAAACCCTTGACATGGTGTATCTTTGGTTGTATAATGAGTTGGGTCACCAAAATTGGTGATTAGGTGTAAAATGAGGTTATGGTGTGTTAGAGGCATCCATTTGGTGTAAATTTATGAGAATTTCAAGTTATGTATATTTATTTTCAATGTACCTCTTTAAAGTGACCTAGGAGAGGAATATCTTTCTTGTGTAAGAGAGAGAGGTCCTTGAAGGGATAAGCTTGTGAAGGTAAGTTCAAATTATAATATAAGTAAGGTATGAATGCAATTATATTTCATCCATAGATGGCCTAATGATGTATCTTTTTTGGGTTAGTAGCTTGAAGAGATCTTATAGGCATGGATTTAGGTAAGTTTAGTTGCTTTGAGAATGTTCTCATTGTTTAGATCAGTTGTGGTTGTTTGATTCATATGAGAAGGTTTTTATACCATTGAAAGAGGTAATTTGGGACCAAAAATATCAGCATTTGATTCAATTGTCTCATGAAATATGTTGGATAGTTGTGGTATCCTATGTGTGGATGAAGATGGCTCCATTCAAGGTATGTTCTTATAAGAGAATTTGCTTGTATATGTTTACAATATTTTGGTTTTGTTTATGTGGAATATGGTGTTAAGGGGAGTTAAATCAGGTTTATTTAGGATATGTGAAGTTTAGGCATGTTTTCTATAAGCCTAGAATCAATGCAAAATTCAAATAGAGGTATGTTCTCTTCAATTGATAAATTGTAAGGTATGCATAGATTGAGGTGGAGCCTATGTGAGATGTTTCAATTATAAGGACCTTGTATGGTTGATTATGTTTTTAGAATAGGTTATATGAGATGGGCATGATGTTAGGGAGAGATTTATAAGCTCTATGATCAGTTTTTAGGTCCAAGGATCAAGTTGGCATATTGAGGAAGAGACCTTTTGTCATTAATGTCAAAGGGTGAGAAAGTTTAGAATGAATGATTTGTTCACTTTGGGAGAGAGAATTTCAAAATTTGCTTTCCATAAATGAAAAAGGGGGATATTTTTGAGCATGGTATTGAGATGTATTGATTTTAATTGATGTCAAGGTGATCTTATTACATAATGAATTAATGATAAAGTGATAGGTTCCAAATGGATTTGAGAGTGCATATCATGTGTGCAGGTATTTAAGGTGATTGACCATGTTTGAGGGGTCATATAAGGGGATAATAGTGCTTGGGGTACTTATGGAAGTGAAATGAATTCATTAGAGTAGTCTTTTGAAGGTGTAGTTTATCCTAGTCAACTTGGTAGAACTTCTTGAGTAAACATATTGATGACATTGAAATTATCACATGTGAAGGTTTCAGAAGAAAGTGGTCACATGAGTTTGTTCAAATTTGTTCCTAGATCATGTAGTTCACATTTTAGGTCTTGATATGGTGTTTGTAAAAAATTATATTGGTGAAAATTTGGTTTCCCAAGTATATTTCACTATTTTCCATACTTAGCCAAATTTGCAATATCAAGTGACCATTGGAATTCAAATGTTTGAATTTACAAAGGATACCCAGTTAGTAGTATTTGGTTTATAAATTTTGATATTAGATGAATTTTATGGTGATGAAAAAATAAAAGTGGTAGATGAATTCAAGGGATATACAAGAAAATTGATTAGGAGGTTTGATTGGTTGTATAATTACATCTATTGCATGTGAGAGTTGACTATTATTGATTATGTTTTTTTTTTAATAAACCAAGGTACAAATAAATGATTATATAAGCAAAAATATTGATCAATTTTTTTTATAAAAATAAGAAATGAATTAAAATTCATATAGATAATCCTAAAAGTGATTTGGAGTTTTGAATATCTGTATAGGTGTAGTTATTATAGGTTAAAGTTGACTTTTTTTTACTATAATTATTGTAAGTTTGAGTAGGCTTCTTTTAGTGGTGTTTATGATAATTTGGAGGCAAAATTAAGGTCTCTTATGGATTAGATGATGTTACTAAGGTATTGATATTTCCATCCATATTTGGATGGTATATGGAAACTTTATATACAATTAGTTTGAGCCTCTTTTGTGAAGACAATATTTTTGGGATAATTAAGCCTAATAGGTCTTTAAGACCTAATAAAGGTTTCAGAGTAAGATAAAATGATTTAATGTTTATTAATCATAGATAAGGATGATATTAGATTAAATTCAAGTTTTTAAATTGGTTTGGGTCATTCGTAAGGGCCATCTAGACTAGAGTGGCTCAAAGTGTTCCATGAAGGTGAATTAGGTCTCCATGGGACCTATTGAAGGCTTGAGGTCTAAAAGAGGTTTCATAAGGTGAGTGAGTTACTTGGAGTGTTATATGATGTATTATTAATAAATAAGGATTGCAGTAAATTATTTTAAAGTGTTTAAAATGGTTCCATATTTGGTTAAGGGCTACTGGCATGTAAGTGTAACATGTGGCCTAATCGAGGGCTAATTGCTTAGGTCTTGCTTAAGCCTAGTGTGTTATTTTGAGCCATTTGAAGCATGGCCGACATAATGAGTTGATGTATATTGTATGTAATGTGTCTAAAGATATATTTTGATGTTTATCAAATAATGTAAAGTCTTATGGCTGACCAAGAAAGTGATGAATAAGTATACTCTATAAAGAGCAAAATCAAAGGTGATGGTTTCTAGTGTTGATAAGTGAATAATAGAGAAGAGTGAGCATGATTGGTGGATATATTGAAGATAATATAAGTATGAGGGATATTTTTGTGACCTATAGTTCATATTTATGATGTTATAACAATTTTATTTTTGGAATTGAATATTGATCATGAGCGAAGAGGTGTAGAGATCCAAAAGGTTGTTTTTGGATACATTGCTTGTGAGTTAGACAATTGAAGAATGAAAAAAATGGTTAAGAGTTTGAAGAATTGGAATTTAATTTAATTTTATTTCATCACTAATTCACCCTACCTCTCAGTGATTGTGATTCCAATAATAATAAATTTAGATAGGGATTAAACAAAATTAAGCTGTGTTGTATACACCAAAGTATGTATTTATTTGCTTTAATATAGTAATGGATATTATTTAATATGACATACTAGTATTTTAAACTTTAAAAATAAAAATTATGGATCAAACCTTTAGTTCATGGCCTCCTCACTTCTAAAAATCTCATGCTCACCTTCTCACTATGCCAAATTACTTATCCTAAAGTCTGACCCTAACATTATGATTACCAAGATCACCTGTAGCTTAAAATCTACATAAAATGTAATATATATCCTAAATAAATAGTTTTAAGTCTTAAAAAACTCTTTACCACACTAGACACTAACATCCAGATTATGACACTAGTGTCCATACCTTCCCAATGATCAAACTAAAAATTTCTCGATATTTATGTGTTATCATATTTATCTTATTTAATCCTCCCATGAAATTTATTAAAAATGTTTGGTATAAAAACAAATCAAATACATTAATTATCATCATAGAAATATCTATCAAGAACCTCTCAAACTAACACTACACTACTAAAAATCTCTTGCATAACTGCATTATATTTCCTTATTATTACCTATTTTCGAATCAATCATAAAATGAGTCTTATTATAGGTTTGAAGCATTTAAATAGTATCCCATGATAATAATATGTAAGATAAAAATATAAATCACTACATGCACTAACATAAAGCATATTTTAAAATTGTTCACACATAAACCCACATAAAGGGAGAATACATTGGTCTGAGGCCCTTTTTGAATTATATGGATTTATAGGTAGTGGTTATTGACAAAAGGATCTTTGAGATCAGCTCAACTTAACCTAAGCCCAAAAAACCATTTTTTTCCAAGGTGACATGCCCAAATTTAAGGACCTAGGCTTTTGAGAAAAATTATAATTCTAAGAACCTGTATGTGAGATCTGAGTTGATAACCTACAAGGTGATAGTGAAACCTAACAGGTGCAAATTTTCATTCTATAAAATAGTTTGTATTCAAGGTAAGATATAAATTTCCAAAGGAGGACACTAACATTGATGTTTGTGTTTAAATTTTGATGGTAGTTTCCTAGCTGATAGAGAGCTAATTTCTATAATCTAATGAATCCAGGTAGAGCTCCAATATGACTTCTTATGCATATGTATCTGTAATAGATACATACACATCATTTAATAAGCTATGTATTATTTCTAATTCATAGTTAAATTTAAAAAATAATTTTTAGCATTGTAATTATCTATATTTATCATATTCTTAAATTCATCATATTTATTATAATATTAAAAATCTAAGCTCATTTAATTGGTCAACTTTTAAAATAACTTATTCCAAATTTAAATAAGTTATTCCCCTACCCTTAATTCAAAAAAGTTTTATATAGTATTTTTGAATGTATGAAATTTAAAAAGATAAAGGAACATATTAACTAATGTGTCCTTCAAGAGAATTACATTCAATAGGTCTTGGATCAAAAATAGGCATGATGAGTTTTAAATGATGTGCCTTTGTAGTATTTGTTCTCATATATGGATCTAAAATCTGATCTTATGTTATAAAATTATTTTCATCTATATGATTATATCCTATACTATTATTTAAATGTTGCATAGTATAATTTAATTGATCATTTAATGCAACCCCATATATATTATGATAAAAATGTAGTTATTCTCTTTGTGTGACATTTTCAACTTATGTAGTATTTTTAACTTCCCAATATGCATTTTATTGAAAATAATCAATAAAAAAATTCATTATGGGACATTCATTAGGTTGTAACTTTTTTTTTAGTGTATATGTACCCACATAAATGATGTACTCATATATTAAATCATGTATCTTGTGCCTCAAAGTTATGCATTTGTTGGTTGTATGCCCTGGGGCTCCATGAAAATCATAAAAAAGATTATGATCATTTTTTTTTTGAAATAGGTCTACTCACATAAAACCATTTAATGGAAGGGATTGATATGAAATTGCATTTTAATAATTTTTATTAAATGGTATAATGAGTTTTAGGTAATTTGGTAAATGAAAGAGTTGGTATTTTTTGGTACTATTCTTTCTTATGTAAATGAAGAAACCATTATGAGTCTAATTATTTGAAGGGATAAGTATCTACTGGATATATAAATAAATGTCCACCGTGTATAAATTTTGGACACATATGTAATATATAAGGTGTTTCCCCCATGTCTATTATCCAAGTGTTTAACCCTAAAATGTAGATGTGAGGAATTTAGGGTAAAATGGGTAGAGATAACCCATGACACAAGAATGGTAGAATATATCTAAAGTAGGACAATTATTTTTGAAACTAAGATAAAAGATATATTGAATTTATTATTTTGAGATGCTAAATATAGAAATTACAACTATGTTTGATATTACAATGATAAATAAAAAAAGATACTTAGCTAGTTATGATGCTAACTAATACATATTTTGATTTGGAATAAGTAGAATGTAGGTTGAATCCAGATTCTAGATCAATCACCTAATTACATAAATTATACCTTTATATCCACATAAATTTATCAATTTTGGATTGTTCCATCGACACTATTAGCTGACTTAGATGTAGGTTTTTAGTACAAAAAAATATTGAAACTAGATACGACCACCTAGATGCTTCTAGGTTATGAGTCACCTTCACTTTGGTGCTTTCAGATCTAGGTCATGGAGTGTCATTCCTTGTCAAATATTAAAACCCTAGTTCTTCATATTTATAGTGGTTGTGGTAAAAATGGGTTAGTGTGCACATGGTGTTGACTTTCCCCAAAGACCCCTCTATTAATGAGCACTACTTACATAGCTAATACTATGAAGAGGGCTTCAAACTTATGTAGTTATCTCCTATGTGTAGACTTTTGTGTGAATCATGTAATGTGTAATAAATAAGTACAAAAATGACCTCACTTTTAACTTAGAAAATATGGCTCATATAATGCTCTTTTGGTATTTAAAACATGTAAATGTGTTGTCTCTATGATTGATATAAAAATAGGAGAAAATAGGTAATCTTTGCTCATTTGAGTTCTTGATTGAGTGATTTTAGTAGGTTGCTTTGTGATTTTCTAGGTATTTTTTAGGTTTGTGCTATGTGAGGAATGGATGAGGATTGATATCATATTTATATCAATCCTTTTAGAGAATATATTTCATTAAATCTCTTAGGCTGACCATAGTAATATGTTTTTTTTACAAATCAAATAACTTTAAGGCACTGTACACTTACATTGGGATAGGACACTTGCATCAATATATGTGTCTAATTAGAACATAAGTATCTAGATAGTTATAAAATAAATGCAAGTCCAAAACAAGCAGAGATGAAAGATAAGCATGTTTATAACATTCTAGGTAAGATAAATGGCCTGGGCCATTATAATAATATTGGTTTAATTTAGAGATAAGAAATTAGGCACAAAGAGATAATGTATGTAGGGATTTTATCAGTGGGAAAGGTCTCAAAGCTAAGGTACATTCATGATATGTATTTTCCAAGTGTAAAATACTAAGGTGATATATATGTTAGAAGTGATGTCATTTTTCTTGTAAGATACTTAGATTGAGTTGCAAATTTAGTTTATATTAGAAATAAAAATGGTGATATTTGTTCATGTGTACACTTTATATATTTTAATAGATCAAGTGTTTAAGATAACTTTAGTAGGTTGCAAGGTATAAAATGATGTATCTTATTAATGGATTTTATGTTTACAAATAGATTTTTGTAAATCTAAAGGATATACACAAAACTATGTTTATTATGTGAAGATGAATGTTTACCTTTAATAGTATGTCTTTTGGTTTATTGAACACATGTGCCATTTTATATTGGGATTTTCATGTAACATTCGATGAATTGATTATAATTATTATTCAAGTTTACCTTAATGATATTTCCATTAATTATGAAAAGAGAAGGAAGCATATTGATCATCTACATGATATTTTCACTAGATGTAGAAAATATGGTATTTCTTTTAATTTCAAGATGTCAATTTTAGGAGTCACCTAAGGAAAATAATTACACCACATCATCTCTAAAAATTCAATATCAATGGTAAAATGTTTTATTGTAATAAGTGATCCTTACCTCATTTGGAAATTATTATGGTGGAAAACTTAGTGATTGATTTGGTAAGATGCTAAAGATTTAATAGTGGGTTTGAAGTTTGATTTGGTAGGTTGATTTTTGGCAAAAGTTTATTCCAATAGTTTGGTGGACACTTCATGTTAATTGTATTAATTGACTATTTTAATAACCACCTCACAATAAAACACTTTTTTTTTAATTTGGTCACCAGTTTTTCTAAGCTCAAGGTAGAAATAGAGCTCTATAAGTCTGTTGAGTGAGTAAGGATTAATTTTTTTTGGGTTTTATTCTACAATTATCTCATTTGTGTATATAGTGGTGTGAGGTATGTAAATTAGTTTTATTATATACTTGTTTTCTTGGACACATTTTTAGTTATCAATGTAAATTATGTGCAAAATGTACTTTCTTCTTCATTTGAAGATATATGGTTGAAGTTCTAGAGTTTTTTAGGTACATGTAGTATAAGTAGTTTACATATATTAATTCCACTAGTAAATAAGTTTCTTGCATGTAGTATGTTTGTGAGAAATTAATTTGTTGTTATTTTATCTATATATGTACACTCTCTTTTGTATTTTAAATGGAAATTATTTCTAATTTCATATGGTCATCACATTTGAGCTTGATTACACATAGTTTGGAAAGTATTCTTTCGAATCACAAGGTGCTTGATTTGTTTAGTTATTGCATATTATAAAGTTATGATTTGAAATATTTTATGAATGCATTTACATTTTTTTAATGACTTGTAGAGTTGGTTCATATAATTGCGGTTTCTATGTTGATTTCTACATTACAATATTAAAATTGGTTTCTTTGAAGATATCTTGAATATTTTTCTTGCATGTCATAAGTTATAATTTTGAACTTTGTATATACATGCATAACATTTCATTTTGAAGCTTAAAAACTTTTGTGCATGGATACATTGGGTTAAATGTTGAATAATGATAAACTTTACATTTTTAATTTAAATTAAATGTGATTGAAACCCTATTGCATGAGGTTTTATATATTAAATTGAGTTGTGAATGCATGTAAAACTTCATGTCAATTATTCAATATGGCATAAATTATCAAAAAGTATTTCTAACATAATTTGCATGTAAATTTATACTTATAGATATTTATTTTTAGATAACTTAGTGCATTTGGGTATTTTGAGTTGTTTACCTTTGACAAAATAAATGATATTTTTTGGGTTTTATGGTCTTCTCTCTGAATGATTATCGATATAAAACCATTTTTAGTTTAGTAACTCAGTGAGGCATAAAAAAATGGTTTGAAATTTAGTTTCAATTGATATTTTTATGCATTTTAGTGTTCTAGTTGTATTTATATAATGGAATGTAGATAAATAATCATATATATGACATTGTCTCTGCATGAAAATTATTTCAAGATAATTATTTGAAGAACACCAATATGAATTAAATTCTTGATTGATTGTATTTGGAACATTGAGGTTTGTTAATTTTTTTAAAAGGTATTTTATGGATACTTACATATAAACTTTGCAGTCATATACCATTTGTTAATTTTGGGTTGTACGATTTTTTAAGATATATGTAGAATGTTAGGGTTTTGGTGTTGAAATCACTCCATAGTTGATTCTTTTGAAATGCTTAAAATTTGTTATTGGTAGAATTATTACATTTTTCAATTGTCTTAGATTCACTATATTTATTTGAGATATGGAATTAGTTGCACTATGGAAATATTTTATTTCTAAAAATTATGGTTTTTGTTTGAATATGTTGATATTGGAAAGTATGTCTATTTTTGGCATTTTTTAGATTTAGTTTTGTCATTAGAAATGATGAATTAAAATAGAATGTAATGAGAATTTGATTATTTTGAAGTTATTACTAATTACATAAAATTTTACTAAATTCTTATTTGAATTTATTTCAAGATAGAAATGTTAGGGTGAACTCCATATCCTCACAATTTTAGAAATAATGTTTGAGGTAGAGATAGTGCATGGTAGTATTATGATACTCCTTCATAGGGTAGTTATCATGAGAGACATTTTCAAGGTTGTAGGGTTGCCAACACTTTTTTAGGCCTTTTCATAATGAAAATCAAATGTAAATACATTTTGATGTGAATGATCCCATATTTTATAACTTATTGGATAATATCACATAATCCACTTCTACTATTTATTGTGTATCCCATAAAGGACTAATAAGATCATCTTGGGGATCTCATACTTTTAGATGAGGTCAATCCTCTTAGCATATGCATACTATTATTGAGTTAATACCTAATGATACGTCTATTTTCAATCATATAAAATTATTTCCTAAGATCAATATGAACCTTGTTAATCCAATTCCCTCTTTGGATATGATTACTAAACCCACTTCACTTATACATGATAAACCTATTTTTTCTAGTAAGAAATATGTTGGCAATCATATGTGTTAGCTCATGGTGACATGTGTACTTAAGAAGGTAAAGCTTAAGGTTGATGATGACTGTGGAGGCAATAATTTAGTTGAGTTACATGTTATATCAATGGAATACACAAAATATAATATAGATAAGGGAGCCCATCTCATTAATTTTATTTTTGTCAGTGACTCTGATTAAGTTGTTATGTGATATGTTTTTGTTAATTTAGTTGTTCATTTTTTTGAGATACTAGTTATAGTGTTGTTCTTAGATACTTTTAAGTTTTAAGTTTTTTTAGATAGATGTAGTTTTGATAATATTTTAATTTTGATGACATGGTAGTTTGGAACTTCTTTTGATTAGTTCAATTTAGACAAAGAAATTAGTATATTCGTGCAATATTAGATGTTTTATATACTTTATGTTTGATCATATATTGTTTGTTGAAAAATGTTGCTTTGTGTATTATAGTATGAAGATGTTTAGACCATTTAACATTAACATTTATTATTTATTTATTATATGCATAGTTAGATAATTGTCTAAGTAATGTTTAAAGAAGTCAAAGGGCCCCCACCCATGAGAGATTGTAATTTGGTCTATATTATTTAATTTAATTTCATGAAATTATTTTAAATTCATAATATGAAGTTAAGCTATAAAATTTATAAATTATAAAGTAAATTACTTATAAAGTAATTAACTTTTTATAGTCAATTAACTTTACAAGTATAACTAATTAAAGTTATTTATAATTTGGATCATAACTATCTGATAGGATAATGGTTTTATAATGAGAGTAAAGACACGTAATAAAGGGATAAACACATAGGGATTAAGACATCTTCATTTTTCAAAGTTTCCATCTCTCTCTTCTTTTATGCAAGCAATCTCTTATATCGAATAATCATTTGTAGATAGACCAAATAATGTTTTCTCTAACGGTGAAGTAATCTAATTGAGTAATGAAAGTATATCCATATTTATTTATTTATTATAAGTGATTATATAAAGATTATAAATTATTAATATCATTAATGATTGCATATGTATAGTAATATGCACATAATTTCATGTACTTTGCATGAATAATGATGAACACCTCACATTTTATGACAAATTATTAATATATCAATTATAAATTGATTTTTTTTAAAGGATTATAATTGTAAACAACTTATTCTATTGGATTCTCAATAAATTATTGTTCTAATCTATAAGATGATTCTTTTTCAAAAACTCACATTTATTTACTTATTTAGTTTAGAATTATTTTATGTTCTTATATGAAAATTATTTCTGTTCTTGCTTAATTTTATTTTAATATTTATAGTTAGATTTATTTTCTTATTTTAGTTAGTTTACTAGAATAATTGTTTATTACTTTCAAATTCCTTTTATGTTTTCTATTGTAGTTACTGTTTACTTAGTTTATTTTCTTTTTATTTCTTTATAAGCCTATTATTTGTTAGTTGTTTATTTAAAGTACCATTTTCTTGTTAGTATTAGATTATTTTTATTTGTTTTCAATCAGTTATATTTCTAGTACTTTGTCATTTAATTAATTTCAATTTAGTAGGTAGTTTTATCAATGTTTAGTTTGCAACTTTATTGAGTATTCCTAGACTAGTTTTAGATAGTTTCATATCCTTAATTTCTTAATTATTTTTCATGTTAGTTTTTATTTATTTGGTTTTCATTTTCATTTCCATTTATTTTATTTTTATTTATCATTTTTACATTAATTTTATTTTAATTTATTTTAGTTGTGGTATTAAAACTAATAAAAAAGATATATATTATTTAAAGGATTAAAGATCTTTCTTTTAATAGATTGTTTATTTCATAAGATTTACTTTGTCACATAGATTAGATTATATTTTTTAGATCTAATTCTTATTTTACATTTAAATAAGTATTTTATTTTTGAAATATTATGATGCTTCATTCATTTTTGTATTTTTTTTATCATTCTCAAAACTATTAAAACCCTCCTCTACACATTTTAGGATCAATTTTTTCATATATCTCCTAGAATTAAAGTGGTCTGATTTCATCATGAATTTCATGATAGGTGAATAAATTGATTCATTGATGTGACATTTTTTACCATCAAAACCTTTTATAGTGCAATAAAAATGTGAAAAATGTCTTTTCTATCTCTAACATTAATCTCATTATTAAAAACTTGCATAAATATCATAATCAGTCTCCACACAAGTTTTCACAACCATCACCACTTATGTAAGCAACTTGTGCAACATCTACCTTACACAAAATTACCATCGAATAGATCCATATAAAGTTGAGACATTTCCAAATAATCTCCCATTTTTTGAACAATTTGCATAAGGGAGAAAAAATTTATCCTTCATTAGTTCTGAGCAGTTCCTATGCCAAGATAACTTATCAGTACTCACTACCTTAGTCAATGAATCCAAAATAATTTCCTTTTAGTCCACATTATCTAGATAAATATTTTTATATTTATAGTATTTCCCTTAAAAATGATGTAGAACATAAATGTACTTCATCTGAGAATGATATTTAGGGTTCTTTGCCAAACCTAATACATATTGACTATCAAAATTTATCATTACAACCTTTTGTGTGAACCTATATGTAGAACACAATCTTTAAAGCTGCATCACTTCATTTTTTGCATGAGTAATTATGATATATTCAACTTCAGTGGTATATATCATAACATTAGCTTGTTATTTCCTCATCCAAATTACATATACAACAAACACATTGAAAATAAATACACTAGTAAACCTACACTAATAAATATCTCTAGCCTAGTCAAAATCCACAAATCCTTGATTTCACTAGGTATGCACTAATAACAAAATACATAGTCAAAATTTTTGCGTAGACACCTAAATATTCTCTTTACCACCACACAATTAGATTTTTCTACATTGGACATAAATATTTTGACTACTCCCATTTATTATGCGATGTCAAGTATTATACAAACCATTGCATACATCAAGCTTCCCACTGAACTTACATATGGAATCTAACCTATGTCCTCCAAATGCTATGTCTTTGGACATTACAAAGTTGATAATTCTAACCAACTAGAAAATGTGTCATTTTATGTGTGATCATACACTTTTCATTCCTACTTAGTATTATGCCATCCACATAGAATAATATGATGAAAAAGTTATCACCCTCATCCTTATAATAGACACAAGGATCAACATTGTTTTGTGTAATATTAATTCCAATCACATAGCTTAAAAACTTATGATTCCACATTTTGGGTGATTAACTCAGGCCATATAATGACTTATTCATCTTATAGACCAAGTACTTTTTCCATTTCACCTTATTTTTTTTGGTTGTGACATATATATTTCCTCTTCAATCTCTCCACATAGAAACATTGTCTTAACATCCATCTAATCTATCTCAAGATTAAATGTAGTAATAATAGATAAAATAAACCTAATAAAAGTCAATTTTTAAAAAACAAGAGAATATCTCACCAACTTAATTTCCCTCTACTTGCGATATTCCTTTTCTACCATGGGATCCTTATACTTCTCCATATTCTCTTGTGCATTTTGATTTTTATTTAAAGCCCACTCGTAGCGCACAATTTGTCATCTAAGACATAACTTTATCGATTCCCAAGTCTCATTTTTGTTTAGAGGCTCCATTTATTCATTCATATTTTCTTTCCAAAATTTGTTATATATGTATTCAAAAGCTTACTTTACAATATTGGGTCTTCACCATAAATCATTAATAGTTGTTGATAATGATGCTGATGCTGGCACTTGATTATTAATATTATAATTAGTATATTTGGTGTTTTATTAATTTAGGAATTTTATTTAATTTATTTTGTTTCTAAATTAAATGTTTGGTTAATTTTGAACCATTTAATATAAATTATTAAAAAAAATTAGAAGTGCCAGTTAGAGTGCAATTCACTGAAAGTGTAATTAATTAAGCTCAGATCCTTATCCATTCATCTCCAAGATGTGGGGTGCATATTTTAGAGCTGAATTAACTAAAATTAAAGTTATTTTAGTCAATTTTATAATTTCTAGGGATTTTAGGTGTCTATCTTGTCTAATGTATAAATTTTACTTAATTGTTAATAAATATATCTTTCATGATGATCAGATCTTATCAATAATTGAAATTTGTTCTTTTGAATTTATCATTAGTTATCTTAGAGTCTATTTTTAAGGGTCAATTTTTATTTTAACCACTTTTTGTTATCTTAGAGTCTATTTTTATTTTACTTAGTGATTAATTAAGGTCTTAATTTAGATTTTATTTTATATTTTTTCTTGAAATAATTTTTTATGCAAGTTATTTATAGCAGAGTTTGTTTTAGTATTAATTGCCAAAAAAATATTGTGCACAAGTGTAGCACAATAATTATTCTTGTAAATTATTTTTGAATGTGTTTATCTCTAATTTTATTTACATGTATTAATAAATAAAAAACTATCAAGCTTATATATAAAATTCAAATTTATTTAGTGTATATTTTGTCATCAATCACACTTACATCAATACTAGATTAATAGCTAGTAAATTTGCACCATATTTGGGTGATATATAACTTCACTTTCATATTAAATTAGAGTTAATTTTCACTCTCTCCACACATTATAACACTTAATTTGGTATGAAATCCTTTTTAAATAAAGGTTTATAAGGGTTTCAAGTCATTATTAAGAGAATCATGACTTTAGTGAATTTTACTTATATGGATGTTTTCATCTTCAAAGCTGACAACTTTAAATATTAGAAAGATTGATTGAAAATAATTGTTGTATGTAAATGAGTTTGGGAAAATTTTATCCATGTGTAAACACCTACTCAATATTAGAATAATTTTAATCTAGATTATAAAATAATAAAAAATATTAATTAAAGGTGGATCCACAAGCTTTTTTTAATCTTCAAAGTACCATAAATGCAAGCATCTATATGAGAATTACATGATGTAAAAATTCCCAAGAGGCATGAAATACCTTAGAAAATTCATGTCAAGGATATATTAAGTAAGATAAGAAAAAATATAATCTATTAAAATTAATTTTTAAATTTAATAATGTCAGATAACAAAGGAGTTGGAGAATATTGTATAAGGATAAATGACTTAGTAATAGAAAGAGGGTTTATGCAGAAACAATGGAATATTATTGAGATCTTTTATTTAAAAATAGTTGCATATTGTGATCACTATATATTAGTTTAAATAAATGAATACTATATGTGTTGATGAGTTATTAGGTTCTCTCTTGTCTCATGAGGATAAGATGAGACTATATAAAGGAGATCAAGAACATACACTTGAAACCAATGCAAATGTTTCAAAACCCAAAGAAAAAATAATAATTAAGGGAGTTAAAAAAAAAATTCAAAGGAAAAATTTGAATCTAAATTCACATTAAAATCAAGACAAAGTTTACTTTTCATTATTTTGAAAAACTAAGATGTTTCATAAAAGATTGTAGGATAATAGCAGCTAAGAATCAAGTTAATCAAGAGGAAAAAAAGGCATTCTAAATAAAATAAAGTGAGGTTCATGAACATTTATATTATTTTATCACATGTATTTAGAGAATAAAGGATGTAAAAAAAATTTCTCTTGATTTAGGTTTCTCAAATCACATGACAAGTCACAAAGATGATTTTAACAAGTTAGATGATTCCTTCAAAAGCTAAGTGCAATTGGGAGATGGAAATTCCATCTAAGTTGAAGGAAATGGTAGCATGAAAATAAAAAAAAGTAAAGGTAATGTTAAAATAAATGATGTTTATTTTTCTTTAAATCTGTATTTTAAGAGTATTTATCATAATTTCATAAAATATAGTGATGAAAGAAAAACATACAAATTTTATAATCCTACTAGTAAATCCACAATTGTTTTTAGGGATTATATTTTTTTGAAAATAAGATGTAGGTTATTATAATAATATTTATAAAGAGGTTATAATTTAATGGTATCATACTATTTTATTTAATTTTTAGAGCTTACAAATTCCTACACATATTTCTAGTTCAACATGAAATAATACTAACTCTTCCTAATAGACTAGTCATCCATATTCATAACCTCGAAGTAAGAAAAAGAATTTGTTAAATCCACACTAAACCAATAAAATATTAAATAAAAATTATGAAATGAGGATTATAAGGATTTAAAATTAGGATTTTGATTTTTTACATGATGTTTATAATGAAAATACTATGTCTGTGTTGTCATTTGTGGCTAGTGAACCTAGAAGTTATGCAGAAACTAGTCAAAAGAAAAAATAGATTGATGCTATGAAAATTGAAATGGATTCAATTAAGAAGAATGATACATGAAATATACTTAAGCCTTAATTAAATAAATATTTAATTAGATCCAAGTATGTCTATAATAACAAATTCAAAAGTGATGGTATAATTTACAAGCTAAAAGTTAGACTAGTTGCAAAATGTTTTACACAAACATATGGGGTTTACTATGAGCAAACTTATGCACATGTGGAACTTAAAGACACCATAGTACTAATTTTTGTTATATTTTCTCATAAGGATGGAAAACACATTAAATTAATTTAAAAATTTCACTTTTAAATAGAGTGATTGAATAAATATATGTGGGGTAGCCATAAGATTTTGAGATAAAGGGTAAATACTTTTGCATATATAAGTTGAACAAGAATATTTATGAGATGAATATATATAGATAAGATTTTTACTAAATAATATAAATATATTTATTGGATTAAGGATTTGTAATGATTCAAAATAAACCAACTTTTTACATACAATCATTGGGTTCTAATGTGTTATATATTTGTCTTTATGTAGATGACTTGATTTTTATAGGTAGCTCTATGGAAATGTTGAATAAATTCAAGAAAGATATGAAATAAAAATTTGGGATGAATAATATTATACTTATGAATTACTTTCTTGGCATGAAATTTTGTTAAAATAAAGAGAATTATTCATTTGTCAAGCTAAATGTGCCCAATACATGTTAAACAAGTATAATCTTCAATATTATAAGCTTGCAGAGACTCTGATTGTAAATGGAGAAAAGCTAATGAGAGAGGATAGGATTAATTTAAATTATGAAAAGGATTTTATGATAATGGTATAATATTTTATGTATCTCACTATGACAAGACCCGATATCAGTTATAGGGTTTTACTAATTTATATATATATGAACAATTTGTCACTAAAACATTTATAAGCAGTCAAAAAAATTTCAAATATATAAGAGGTACTTATAATCATGGTATTTATTTTATACCATTAATTTCATTATGTTTAATTGGATATATAGATTCATATTGTGGAGGATCTCTTGATGATGAGAAGTTAACTTTATGTTATTGCTTCACATTGGGAAGTGAGTTGGTTTCACGGTCTTCAAAAAAATAAGTTATAGTTGCATTATAGAGAACTAAAACTAACTATAAAACCCTTACATCAGTGTGCATGCAAGTATTATATTTTATAAGATTTTTATTTTATTTAAGAGAACTTAAACTTGAGCCAATACAATTTTTTTTGTGATAGAAATGGGGTAATACAATTGTCCAAGAATCTAATTTTCTAGGCTAGAACCAAACATATTAAATTCAAACATCATTTTTTCAAATACTTGGTCAATGATAAAAAAATACATTAAGTATGTGAGAAGTGAAGATAAATTTTTAGATAATTTTACCAAGAAATTGTTGAAGAAGATTCATGGAAGACTCAAGGAATTAATAGGCATTTCTACTCTTTGCATAAAAAGGAAGAATGTTTAGAATGATGCTAATGTTGAGATTTGATTATTAATGTTAGAATTAATTTATTTGGTGTTTTATTAGTTTAATAATTTAATTTAATTTAATTTATTCTTATATTAATTATTTGGTCAATTTTAAACCCTTTTTAGTAACTTTTTGAAAAATAGCTTGAAGTCTTAGTTAGAGTACAATTCGATAAATATATACTTAACTAAAATCAAATCCTCATCCATTCATCCCAAAGAGGTGGAATTAAATTTTTAGAACTAATTTAACTAAAATTAAAGTTATTTTAGTCAATTTCATACACTCTATTGATGTGGGGTGCATGGCTTGTCTAGTGTGCATGTTTTTCTTATTTGTTAAGAAAGGCATCTTACATCATGGCCATATATTATCACTAAGTCAAAATGGATCTCTTGAGTATATATTTATCTATCCTAGAATATATTTTTAAGATTTTATTTTTAGTTTAATTAGTGGTTAAGTAAGGTCTTAATTTATATTTCACTTTATGTTTTCTTGACATAACTTGGCATGCAATTTATTTTTAATACGGATTGTTTTAACATTAATTACTAATAAAAGATTGTTAACAAGTGTGGAAAAATAATTATTTTTGAATGTGTTGATATTTTATTTTATTTTATGTATTCACATATAAAAACTATCAAGTTTATGTATTCTATTTTGAATTTATTCAGTACATATTTTGTCAACTCCACTTACGATAATACTAGATTAATAGCTAGTAATTCTAGGTGAAATTGAGTGTATATATCAAAAAATTTATGTTTCCATAGTCCATACAATAAAAAAAAACTATTTTGGAGAAAATTGTGTCAAATTTTTAAGATTGACGCATTTTGGATCCACTTCTGTGATCTTTCATCAGGAAAGAATCATATGTGAGAAAAATAGAACCCCAAACCTTAAAAATTGAAGGAAAATATTGTTGTAAAAATGTTTTCTAAAAATAACAAAGTAGCCATTGCATTTAGTTACTAAAACAAAAAAAACAAGAAAGTTTGAGTGATTTTATTTTTTATCATATTTTAATTATTTAAGAAATGAGGAAGGTGGAGGAAATGTGGTGGATGATATTTAGCATTTTGAATTTCTCTTTGAGTGGGAAAACCATAATATCTCTATGGTCTCTATCATGAAGCTAGGTCATGGTAATATGAGTAATAATGACTACTTAGAATCAATGCTACCCCACGTGATGTTTATCACAATAATCTGATAGTGGACAAAGGATCCAAAGAGTTGGATTTTCCTCAAATGTCAATTTACAAGCTCAACAAACAACATGAAAAAAATGAATTGCATTATCCCAAAGTTCCCCCAGAATCTTGGGTCGATAGATTAAAAGGCAAAATCTTGGTGGGATATGAACATTCAAACTTCTAGATTTTTGCATCAGTGGAAAGTAATGAGGTCGACACTACTTTTCTTGATCTCATGGTGGAATTGGCTGACATGAAACTAGATAAATCTATTTTAGAAAGGGTAAATAGATTCTGGCCAATATAGATTCCTTTTGTATTTGGTATAAATTAAAATGGAAACCCAAATGATACCTAGAGGTGGTCTCTTTGGCTAGAGGGTTTTTTCTATTTAATCTCTTTACAAGAAGATTGCTTTAAGGTTCTTTTTGAAGGACCTTGGTTCATGGGAAAAGTGAATGTGTCTATCAAGAGGTGGAAATCTAACTTGAATCTTAACATCACTACCATGTATTATGTCCTAATGTGGGTCCTTCTCCTAGAACATTTATGGAATACTAGTACCCAAAAGTTATTCTAAGAATCACTAGATCTCTACGTCAACTCGTTGCTATTGATCTGATAACACTCTCTCACCAAAGGATGATTGTGTCTTAGGTACACATCTTCCTACCAATGGATAAACCACTTATCCATAAGATCAAAATAAATTCCAAGTATGGATAATGGACACTATAGATTGAGTTTGAGAATAAAGCTATCATTTGCCCATGATGTAACATTCCTAATCATATGTAGAAGGACTGCCCGAAGAATAACCAAGTAATTGTAACTCCTAAACACATGTAGACCCAAAAATTTATACCAATATTAGAAATAAAATCTGATTAGCCTTTAAATATCAAAACACCTAAAGCTTTACCAAGTGTTTCACTTATAGGATCCCTGATAGGTATTTATTATAAAAACTATTTTGTTTTACTTGATTTGTGTTTGGATTTTGATCCTCAGGGTGACCTGATCCCTCAAGTAGAAGACCTTCCCAACCCCCCTCCACCATTTGTCCCCCCTCTTAATCCCTCCCCTCCTACATATTTTGTGGTGGTTACCCCTTAGACATACTTCCCCTATCTCAAGCTATTTGGGCCTTATTGACCCCACAACAGAGCCCCTTCTCTCCCCCTCTAAACTTGACCCCAAACTAGATTCCTCTTCCATTAAAAATGTCCTTGGAGATTATTCCCCCCATTTTCCCCTCTATAGTCCCTAAAATTTTCTCTTTATCCCTACTTTCACCCTTGATGGATCATCTTCTAGGTTTAGATCAATTATTAAAACTTGGAACCTTCTTAGAGTTAGCTTAGGCTTTAGCTCATAAAAATCCACTTTTTGCTACCTTGAATAATGAAAACATCCCTCTATTAGAGGATACTCTAATATCTTCCCTTATGAATATTTTAAATCCCCTAAAGATAAAGGAAAATACTCTTTGACTAAATCACCAACCTTGGATGCAATCTAAGAAGAGGGGTTCACCATAATTTTTAAGAATAGATAAAAGAAAAAGAAAACCAATATCAGAGTCATCCCAAAACTAATGGGTAGATCACCCTGGATGGTTACTAAAAACATAAAACAAAAAAATAAATTGTAAAAGGTTTCCAACAAACCCTTAAAATAACCTAGGATAAGAAATGAAGATTCTAAAATGGAATGTTAGAGTGTTAAAGAACCGTAGAAAGTAGAATACCCTTTATAATCTTAGAGAGAGAATTGACCCAACATTTTTATTTATCTAATAAACTAAAATGTCTAAAAATTCATTAAGATTATGCGTTGATAAAATCTAGAGGAAATCTTGTGTAGTTTCCTCTGATTCCAAAGGAGCCTTAGGGGGTCTTGTGGTCTTCTATAATCTAGAAAATGTAGAAAATGTTGTAATTTGGAAGACCAGTGATCAGATTTCTATTATACATAGAGATTTAGACAACAATGAGGAATAGAATCTATCTAATGTTTATGCCCCAAACTCCAAAAATGATAGAAATAAATAATGGGAAGGCCTTCTTTCCTTATAGAGGGCCTATACATATGGAATTGGATCATAACTAGTGACTTTAATACCCCACTTATTCCTGAATAAAAAAGAGGGGGACTGATAAACCTCACAAAAATTATGTTGGATTTTAATGATTTCATCTAAAGAATTGGACTTGTAGATATGGAACTAAAAGGTAACCCATTCACTTAGTCCAATAGGAGGATGGGAGATAATATGATTTAGGTTCACCTAGATAGATTTTTGATCTATTTAAATTGGGACATCCAATTCACCAGTAGACTCTCCTCTCTACCTAAAATTGGTTTTGATCAAAACTCTCTAATTTTTTAATGTGATTTTTAAAAAAACCTAAAGAACATTCCTTTTATATTTTAAATCATGTGGCTTCACCACCAAAACCTAATCGAATATCTAAAGGAATGGTAGAAATAACCCTTATCAGGTATTGACATGTATATTCTAACAAAAAAACTAAATTTCCTCAAGGTAAAGCTAAAAATATGGAACAAGGAAGTCTTTGGTGACATTTAAATACAAAAAAAGGCATTGGAGGAGGAATTAATGGTAATTGAAAAAATTTAGTTTTGAAAGGCAATAATGAATAGACTTACCAATGGGAAAAATAAATTATTTACCAATTCCACAACTTAGAGGCAAGTGAAGATGCTTACTGGCAATAAAAGTCCAAGTGTACTTGGCTAAAGGAAGGGGTTAGGAAGACCATGTTCTTTCATCATTTAAAAACCAAACATAGGAATGTGAATATAATAACTCATATGAAAATGGACAATGGAATTCTTAACAAAGAAGATGAGGAGATATCCTATCACACTATAAATTTCTTCAAAAATCTACTCATAGAAGAATGTCTATTTGATAAATAGTTGGTGGACAGTACTTTGAATAACTTCAATAAGGTCATTTATAATTTTTACAATACTACCTTACTAAAACCCCATTAGTAGAATATGTAAAAAATTCTATGTTTATGATGGAGGGCTCCAAGGCCCTAGGCCTTGATGGCTTTCCCCCTTCTTCTTCCAAAAGTTTTGGGATTTGTTCATACCAAAGTTGAGGTAGTAGTCAAGGAATTCTTCTAGTCCAAAACTATTATGAGAGAGATGAACAATAATTTTTTGTTCCTTATTTTAAAAATGCCAAGAGAAAAAAACTATAATATTGTTTTTCAATTAGCCATTGTAATATAGCTTACAAAATTTTCTCAGTTATATTGATGAAAAGAATGCAACACCTCATATATAAAGTTATTGGGGAATAACAGGGGGCATTTATGGCTAGAAGATAAATAATAGATGGAATCATCTTGATGCATGAAGAAATACACTCTATCTCCAAATCTTAAAAATAAAGTATGTTTCTTAAGTTGGATATGAACAAAGCATATGACCGAATCTTCTAGAATTTCTTAATGAAGATCCATGAAAAATTATGATTTAATTAGGACCTAAAGAAAATTGTATAGAACTACATTTATACAACTAAATTATCCATAATATTGAATGGAGTCTTGAAAGGATTTTTCTCAGTGTCTAGAGGACTAAGATAGGGGGACCCCCTCTCCCCCTATCTCTTCATCATAATTAGAAACCTTAGGGGCAAATTTGGATCAAAAACATCTTAATAGTGCTTAACACTAAACCAATCACCCATGAACAATTTATTTATGAGATGATCATCTTAGGAGAATATTCGATGGAGGAAGCTAAATAATTGAAATCCATTCTCAAAAACTATGAATATATCTCCAACCAATGCATAAAATTCCACAAGAGTTCCTTTTTATTCATCAACACTCAAGTGACCTTGCATAAAAGGATTGAAATAATTTTGGAATGTCAAGGGAGTCAATTAATAAAAACATATTTTAGATTTGTAGTATTTGAAGGTAAAATAGAATTTGATCTCTAAAATCCCCTCATTGATATAATTTAGAGAAATCTTATAGGGTGGAAAGGACACCTTCTCACTCAAGTGGGAAAATTTCAGTTACTCAAAACCTTAATTTAGAGTATTCTAATATAATTAATGTTAGTATTCTAGATACCCAATAAGGTGGCCAAAAAAATTAAAACAAATTCAAAAGAGGTTATTATGGAGGGGTATAAAGGACTGCTTCAGGTTCCACTTGGTCTCTTGGGAAAAATCCTATCTACCTAAAGTAAATGGGGGACTAGGACTCAAAATCATCAAGTCAATGAATAGGGCCCTACTAAGAAAAATGGGATGGAAGCTTTTGAAGGAATATAGATAATGTGAGAGAATAGTTAAGGATAAATACCTAAAAGGGTTTGAGGAAGACTACTTTCCTTGGGAAGAAGGATCGACTGGTGGATTCACATTTTGGAAAGCCATCAATAACTATATGGACCTACTACTAAAAGGTATTAAATGGAAAATTGGTGATGGGGAGAAAATAGACTTTTAGGAGGATGCCTAGATGTTCACCACGCCCCTCTCTTTATAAGGTATTTAGGATAATTTATATGCACACTGTAAGGAAATATGGGGTTCCAAAGTCAAATACTATTGGGATGGGAATGAGGGTACAAAGACTTAGAAAGTCCTCCCTACAAAAAGATGCACTGCTAAAGCATCTTAGGCAATTTAGAATCTCAATTTTTTACATCAGATAGGTCCACATCTCCATGTTCCCTAAGAAACATAATTTTTTATGGGTAACTAAAGATAGTGGAAATTACTCAGTCTCCTTAGGACATACTAATGATCTGAATCTAGTGGATGAATGGAACTATTGGAAAGACTTATGGATAAAAGACTTGAATCCTAAGGTAAATTTCTTCTTTTGGATGATGGCTCAAGATAATATCTTAACTATCAACAACTTTGCAAAAAAAGGACTCATTGTCCCTAGATGATGCCTGCTATGTAGAAAAGTTGAGGACTAGGTCCATCATTTATTTCTATTATTCCCATTTAACTCATGTCTATTTAATTGGATATTGAACAAATGTAATCTCTCATGGGTTAAACTAGATAAAATTATTGATCTCATCAGGCAATAAAAACCTCCTTGGAGTCTTTTGTCCCTATCCTTCTTATAGAACCTTACCCTGCCACACTAGTTTTGGAGTGTTTGGAAATCCTATAATGATAGTTTATTCTCAAATAAAAGACACCAGCCAAAAGAGGCCTTCCTCTATATTTGTCATGTCATCATTGATAATTGGAGAACCTTTCCTCTCATAAACAAAAATATAGGATCTACCCTCACACAACTAATTTTTTAGAAATTGGGGGGTGGTACAAAAAATTTAGGTCTCTTTCGAAAGTCTTGATATGTAAACATGCTAGGTGGAATCCTCCACTTGATGGCTGGGTTAAGCTCAAATTTGATGGAGCCTCAAAAAAAAACCCAAACCCTATAGATGGGGGAAGATCCATAAATAATTAGGAGGGAAATTTGATCTTTACTTATGCAAGCTTTATAAGAATATAGACAAACCATGTCATTGAAACCAAGGCAACACTCTAGGGAATTAAGATTATCTCTAGCCTTAAGATGGAGATAAATATCATTAAAGGGGATTATCTCAATATCTTCAATGCCCTAAAAGGCAAAACAACCCCTCCCACATAATAAAAACCATAATTGATGATGTTAAGTAGAGCTTGAGGGATATGGCACCCTCTTCTATTATTCATACATATCATGACGGGAATGGGGTGGCATATTTACTTTATAATACCAGAGTACGTCTCCCTATTTTAACTAACCAACATGATGGATGCCACATCCCTGAAAGTGTCATATCAACTATTTAAAATGAATACACCTCAAGATAAGATAGTGACATAGATGCTACATGCATTCACTTTACTCCTTAAGAAAATGATTTAAAAAATTATGACTCACCATCATTCCAATACGAGGAAAATTAATTACAAAAGGTGGGAGAAAGCATGTACTACAATTTTTTTCAAACCATTAACTCCAAGACTTACCAAGATTTGCCAAATTTTATTCTTAACTCTTAGGCTACTATTGAGATGGGTGGAGATAGGGAGCATCTTGAACTTAATTCCTACTTATAAGTTAGAATAATGAATAAGGTGTGGAAGAAGCTTCATTGAATCTATGCTGAGGGTAAATGACCATGACATAGACTTGACATAATAATTCATTATAGTGTGGAACAAGAGGTCATAGAATTAAGAGGAGTTAGAATATTGATAATGAAGGAGATGATTGGAGAAGCCATAGGGATGTCATGTAAAGTATCAAAATTATGTAAAGATCAATACAAAATAGGAAATTATAAAAAGATTTTTTAAACTAACAAGTTCATTAATATAGATAAAAGGGGTTTTCTTGCTCAAAACTTTTGTACTAATAGCTTGAAGTCTATCTATAAATATTGAAGTATCTAATGCTTTAAGGTAAGTTTAACCTCATTTTTTCCCATCACTTTCTCTTCCTAAATCATTTTTAGGGTTATAAAATCATCCTTCATTATTATCTCCTCAAATCCCTAGAGATCACTACTATCACACATGAAATTAATGAAGCTAATCCCATCCTACACCAGGGCCTTATGTTATTACTAGTAAATCATGGTGAGACCCTTCAAGATAGGTAGGTTATAATAAATTTTCAAGTCACCCCCAATAGGCTTAGGACTTGTTAAGACCAAAATAAGAGTTACACGCCTATGAGATCCTAGATGCTCAAGAAAAATGTGTACATGCATTCTCTATCTATGCCTACACCTAGGACAATCAAGTGTAGGTATATGCAATAATAAATTATTGATTCACACCCACTAAGAGATATTATTATGTGCCCCAATACATAATTCTTTATTTCATAACTTAAGCGGTGCACAAATTTAAGGATGTAGAGTCCCAAGGTACTAGATGGCCAAGTAAAAAAAGTGCACAAGGAATAGTTATAAATCATGAGGAATATGCCAAAGGCCTTTAGCCTTCATGTAACCTCATATTTAAAGTCTTACCATGCCTATCTATCAAAGTTTTGTGTTGGTATTTATAACCCTACATCTATGCCCTAACTTTATGTAAAATGTAATATGAAGTCGTAAATTACCCTTATCATAAACTCAATATCCAAATAAGCTCGTACGTGTAACTGAACACAAGAGTAATTATGAAATAAGGGACTAGTAATGGTTATGCATGCATGAAGTATATAAATAAATAATCTCACATCATATGATGACATGGCTAGAGCAAAAGGGAGCCTGTATAGTAAGTACTAAGTGACAGCATGGTATAAAGAGTTAGTTGGAAAAGTAGTTGAAAGGATCTCAAGGCATTATTAGAAGGAATACATGCATAAGTGGCTGCTAGACATTAAGACAAAAGTGTATACCATCCTCTAACCATTTCAAGGAAATTTTATGTTGCTCTATGCACATGTGTACCCTAAAAAAATCCTATGGTGAACTCCCAAATTTGATTCACCTATCCCAGTTCAAGAAGCATGGATGTAGTGCCACAAAGGAATTAAAATATGCATATGCCACTCTAAGGGGAATATTAATTTTAAAATTATTGTTCATTATAAAATATTCATTTTCCATTATAAAAAGGGTGGATTCATTTTAGCAACCTCATGTTGATAAAATTTTCCCTCTAAGAGAACTTGTATTAGATAAAATTTACAACATAATGGGAATTAATTTCACCTTTATTTTTTATTATTATGATGTATGTGCTACTTGAATTTTTATATCTTTATCTATGGTTAATATTTACCGCTCTTATCATCATGCATTCTTAGCACCTTGGCATAAAATTTGGTACTCACTTACATGTTGTATCTTGTGTGCATTTAGGTTTGTGTACACATTGTCTATGGATTGATTGACATCCATCCCAATGTTACATTATGTTCTCGTGCCTCTATATGAAATACTAATGCATTTAGAGTAACCCTGGCAGAGTCTATGTGAAAATGTCTTATTCTCAAATGGTTGTAATGTGTTTGTGGTAGTGCAAGTGCTCACTCTATTCTAGGTGAATCATCTTTTACTTTAGACATTATTTTACCTCCTCCCTCTCTCTTCCCATAACATTTTATCTTTATATTATTGGTATATTAACTTTATATTCCTTAGTTCTACATGTTGGTCTTAAACTAGGTGTAATTAGAATAGAAAAAATCTATCCTACTCTGGAGACTCATCCCAAAAAGTGCAAGGGTCCCATGCCTTGGGGATGTTACCATCATTATGATGAGACAAATGATGCTTGCACATGAAAATAAGTGATATTACTTCTATTTCTAGTGCCGAATACTCTTGCACCTTATACAAGGCATTTGTGCTTAGTGCCTTACCATAAAATAGCCCTGTGTTGTAGAAAATCCACAAGTGCACATTTCAAATGACAATAGTTTTTAGTGTGCTTGATGGGATTAATTTTAAGAAAAATATAAGGTATTAGTGATACCTTTGGCATAAAAGTGTAATAGACACTTAGTAGAAGCACCTGATAACTCCAAGCAATTCTAGTTTGTAAGCATCAATTCCTTATTTACATGCCAAGATGAACAAGGTCATTTTTAAGGGCATTGATTTCCATTTTATCAAGCTTCTAGCACACTCAATAAGAAGAGCAAGAGCATCCTTATTTCCTATCAGGAGTCATTTGAGTCAATCATACCATAGAGCTTAGTCTAAACCTCCATTTAGAGGGTTATCCACACCTATAATAGGCCTATTTCCTTTCCCATTTATGGCTATACCAAAGAACTAAGTGTTTTTACCTTTTAATAGGGGTAGTCCATTAGCCCTCATTTAGTACGATAACATTCTGGTGGTAGCCCTCAAAAGCTTGTCCTATTTCACAGGCAATAATGCAACTTCCCATGTGGAACATATTCAAGATATTGTAAACATCTACTTAGTACCCCATGTCACTAAAGATAATGCCACAGTCAGACTACTTGCTTCTTCCTTCAAAGGCAAATCCCTCGAGTGATATTGAGGCCTAAGACTAAATTTTATTCACAACTTGGATGAACTTGGTGAAGAATTATGCACATAATTCAAGGATTAGAGTGACCAACTATCCCTGATAGAGTAACTCATGACTTTAAATTAAGTCCCACATGAGATGATGGTTAACTTCAACTTAAAATTTCAAAGAGTTTAGGATAGAATCCCACCTTTATATAAGCCATCTCACATACTACATTTTTATATTTCTTAAAGGATCTTAATAGTGATATAGTGGTGATGATCTAGTTCATGGGAGGCATAATCCTTCTTGATGCCTATGAAGTTATTGTGCACACAAAAAATTATTTGATCTAAGAAGGAAAGATTGTGCTTAGACCTCCTATGTTGATATTTTTAGACCCTCTTCCTATCTAAATAGCTACATCACCCATAATAGCACCTGTTCCCACTATAATTATTTTACCCACTTCATCTTCCATTCCTCCTAATGAATTATATGAAGTGAAAATGTTATTATAAAGTTTTGGGAATGAAATTATTACTCTTAAAAGGCAATAAGTATAGTACCCTAGATACCATCAAGCTTTTGCTTAATAATACCAATCAAATAGACCTCCCTATTAAGGTGGTGGACAAACATAAAATCATCTCACATATAATATAGTGCCTTATACATAGAAGGTTGATGCTTTTAGAACCTCTAAATCCCTTGTTTTAGTACAAAATAATCTAGTGCAAGATTTTGAATAATGTTTTCTATATAGCCAACCACATGATCAATCTACATGTGAAAATAGAGTCTTGAACCAAGCACTCATGGTGTAAATTTTTCCTCAGACTCAAGATCAAATGAGTAGCACAACCCCATATGAAAGAGGGATTTAGGTGTTAACTCAATAGCAAGATGGATCTACTCCCATCGATTGGCAAGAATATGACTTCAACTATGTAAAGCAAAGTAACACACCTAGTGGAGGAAGCATTCCAATTACTTTCAATATAAGATTCAAAAGGAGGGCAATAGAGGAAGCCATACTAACTGAATCACCCTTACCTTCTACACCCTAATTCATTCACAAAAGCACACAAACCAAGGCACCTATGCAAATTTTGTGCCTAAAAAAGGCTACACAAAAAGAGGGATCATCTAAAACTAGTATGCCAATACCTGAAGAGGTTTTTATCCCAAAATAACAATTGAAGGAACTTTAGGTTCCCTTCAACATAAAAGAACAAATTAAGAAGATGAGCCTCAATGTAAATATGTGGGATGTGCTTACCATTCAATCTTAATGGAATTTACTACAAGATGTGCTAAAAATATTTTAGAAGTGTAAGGCATCCTAGCCATTGCCTGCCACCTTTATAAGCTTATTCCAGCCAAAAGCAAAAGAAGTGAAGATGCATAGTAGAAATAATCCACCTCCCTTATATGTCTCCTTAATCAACAACCAACATCTAGTACACAAATATATGATTGAATCAGGCATAAATAACTTAGTTATGCCAAAAAAGATCATAGATGCACTCAAAATTATGCATACACAAATTTCAAAAGGAGTAGTCCAGCTTGATGGCACAAAAGTTAGGACTATAAGAGTCATAAAACATTTTAATCTAACACTACATGTTTTCCCAAGACTTTTCATTGCATAAGACATCATATTCATTGACTTACCCCCTAATTTACCATTTACCTCTCTCGAGACTTCATGGAAAAGATGGGTGGCTATTTATCTTTAGATTGGTTATAGATGTTGCTTAGAACTAGGTATGGGACTAAAGTGACCATCAGATCTGAACCTATTTTTAAAATTCACATTGATCTATACTCCCTCAACCTAGTTGAGATGAACTATAAATTTTTTGATCAAAAAGAAGATTCAACTCTCCATGAAGCTATGACACCACTAGAAGAGATCCCAAATGACGTAATAGATGAATGGGAAAACAAATTTTTTGAATGTGATCTGTATGACACCATAGAGATAGGGTTAAACACATATTTCATCATAGAGGAAGATTATATACTACCTGAGCACATCAAGGCACATGAGAACCCCAAAGGTATGTGGAAATTATATTTTGATGGCTCATGAAGTAAAAATTATATAGGAGATAGTGTCATATTGGTCTCTCCCCAAAAGGAAAAATACTTCCATGCCTTTAGACTGTAGTTCACTTTTACAGAAAATGATATATAATATGAGGTGCTAATTTAGGGCCTTCAACTTACGTAAAAGAAAGGAATCAAGGTGATATGAGCATTGGGTGATAGTGAACTAGTGGTTAACTAGGTCAGATCATAAATCATGACCAATAATATCTTGATGAAAGCTTACAAACATAGAGTGAGGGACATGGTTAAAGGATTTGATGTGTTCAATATCATTTCCATAACAAGATTATATAATGTTGATGTGGATAGAATTAAAATTTTAAGTACATAATATGACATTCCATGTGATATAATGAAATTTTTTGAGCAGTTCATCAAAATCATGATTAGACCAACCATCCCTAACAATACAAAAATTGATAGGTGTTTAAGAGTGATGATCAAATCATCACTTTCTTGCAAGATGAGTTAGAGTTTTGTGTCAAGAACTAAGTGTATCTTCAAACACAATACAAAGATCAAGTCATTTGATTAAAGGGAAGTAAGATGCCAAAGGGAATAGTCACCCTAGAAAGTATCTTCATTTTTTATGACCAATTCAAGGGAGAGAGGCGAAGCATGATGGTAAAAGAGGAAATATTTGCGTATATAACCATTTCAAAAGGGAAGACCTTAAAAGCTATAAAGGAATGCTCCCTACCAAAAATTGAGAACTTTACTAAACTTAGTAGAAGGTATGATGACACATTTGCATGGTGATATAAGGATATTAGAAGCTTTGATCTAGGCCTAGCACAACACATAATCCATCTCAACCCTGATGTATAGCTCGTACACCAAAAGTAGAGACCTATCAATCCAAAAATAGAGCCATTAATGCAAAATATATCTCAAAGCTTATTAAGTCTAGTATAATACTTCCAATCAAACATTCTTCATGGGTCACCAATTTGGTCTTAGTGCATAAAAAGAATAGGGAAATATGTCTATGTGTGGATTTTAGGGACCTGAACAAGGCTTGTCTCAAAGATCACTACCCTCTACTACCAATGGAACAAATATTATAAATGGTCATAGACGTGGAAATATTTTCACTACTGGATGGTTACTTAGGCTATAACCAAATCCTCATATAGGAGGGTGACCATTATAAAACTGCATTCACCACTAAGTGGGGAACCTTTACATATCAACACATGTCATTTGGTTTAACAAATGTAGGTGTAAATTTCTAGAGATCCATGGATATATAATTTAAGAAACTCATCAATAAGGTCATCTTGGTTTACATATATGGTATAACTATTTTTTATAAAACTATCAAAGATCATTTGAATCATCTGGAGTACGGATTTCAAAAGTGTCAGGAGTTTAGAATCTCTTTGAACCCTAATAAATTCATCTTCATAGTCCATGAAGGTGCCCTCCTAGGGCACCTCATTTCTAAAAAAGGACTTGAAATTGATCTAGAGAGAGTTAAGGCCATTTTGTTTCTCCCTCTTTTGAGCCACATGAAGAGTATATAGAGCTTCTTAGGGAGAATAAAATTTGTTATAAGATTCATACCTAGATTTTCAATCCAAACTAAGCCCCTAAATGTGATGCTTAAGAAAAATACTACATTCAGTTGGACTCATGAGGGAAAATAAAGTTTTGAAGCCATCACGTGTGCCATCACACAGGCTCCCACTTTGATCAATCCAAATTACAACAAGGATTTTATCCTTTATGTTTTTGATGGAGTTTAATGCATCTCAACTATCCTTACATAGTAAAACAAGGATCATTTATAGTAACCAATTGCCTTCTTCAGCTAGGCATTGAAAGATTATGAGCTATGCTATAGCTTTATGGAGAATCATACCTCATAGTTGTGAGAGTGCTTAAAAAGTTTAGACATATACTTTCCAACAATGAAATCTAACTCATGGTTGTGCACACAAGTGTTAAAGAGTTCCTACTCAACAAGGACATCAACAAAAAGAGAATTGGTTGGATCACAAAGGTGATGTAATATGACATAGACATCCAGGTCACCAATCTAGTACGAGGAAAGGAACTTTGTGAGTATTTGGCCAAGGTAGAAAAAATAGAAGATGATGTAGTCTTAGTGTCACATGAAGGAGAACACATTCACCAAAAAGCCATGACCAACTAGGCATAAGATATGCAAACCTTCTTTTAGCATAATGTATATCCTACCAACCTTGATAAAATGAAGCACAAACACTTTAGACTATAGGCCATTCCCTATGTACTCATAAGTGATGCACTATTCTAAAAGGATCTCAATGGATTCCTCCTAAAGTGCATGGAATCTGAGCAATCAAGTAGAATTATTTAAGAATTATATGATGGCCATATAAGGGGACATTATTCACTAAAGACCACTACTTTTAAAATCATGTGAGATGTCTATTATTGGTTGAATCTATTCAGAGATGCACATGTATACATGTGATAGTGTAAGAAATACACCTTTTTCATAGGCAAATAGAGGCTAATAGCCTTACCAATACACCTAATACAAGTCTATTAGCCCTTTACATAGTGGGGCTTAGATTTCATAGGCATGATCAACTTGCCATCTAGCGATGGGCACAAATGGATTCTCATAACCACAAACTATTTCACTAGGTGGACAGAAGCAATTGCACTCAAAGAGGTTAATGAGACATCCATCCTAAACTTATACAAATGCATCATTACTAGATTTGGTGTTCCATCTACCATTATCTCTGATAATGCATTAACTTTGTTTTGAACTAGAATTAGCAAATGGGCCATGAAGCATAACATCCACCTAAGCACCTAATCAAATTATTACCCTAAGGGTAATGGTCTATCTGAGTCCATAAATAAGAAATTGATTTGAATCATAAAAAGGAACCTAGAAGATAATTAGTGAGCATGGCATCTCAAGCTCAGAACTGCCCTTCAGGCTGATCGAATTATACCCAAGAAAGTGTTGGGGAATTTGCCCTTCATGCTAGTTTATAGAAGAGAGGCCAGATTACCCACATCCCTTGAGTTTCCTTCCTTAGAACTTGCACATCGATTGTAATTTCTTGAAAATGACCCCCTCTTTATACATTTTCAAAGCTAATTGATCTTAAATAAATTAGAGTGCAAGCCATGCACACCATAGAGATCCAATAGGCATAGACTAAGAAGGTTTTCACTAAAAAGGCCACTGATAGAAATTTATAGGAGGGAGATTTAGTGCTCATGTGGGATGTAGATAGAGTAAAGGTTGGAAGGCATATTAAGTTTGACACAATATGGAGTGGTCCATATGAAATAACTATTTGCAAGCAATCTAATGCCTTCCAAATTATGAGATTGAATGGAGAGGAACTATCTATCCTAGTCAACTAGATTCATTTGAAGCACTATCCCCATTAATCTTACATATATTATAAATAAGTAGATTAGGTGTTTATGTTTCCCTCAAGTGATTTTTGTGCCTTGTCTTAGATAGTTTCATTTCCTCCAAGTGGTTTTGCACTTTATTTCTCTTAGATTAGGTATTTTTCCTCTAATTGCCTTTGTCACATGTTCTTTATTTTACTAGGAGGGTCTTAATTCACTCAAGAGTAAAAAATATACAGCTAGTGCATCATAGGCACGAGGATCAAAAATCTCAAAAAATTTCATACCCAATGGATCATCTCAAAGGCTACTACATTCCCACTTAGTAGGCAAGCAACTCAAAGAGGTCACCCAAAGTGTTGACTTTTCAAGTCACCCCTAATAGGCATAAGATTTTTCAAGACCATAAAAAGAGTTGTGCACCTATAAGATCCTAGGTGCTCAAGTAAAATGTGTGCAAACATTCTCTATCTATGCCCACACCCAAGATATTCAAGCATAGGTTTATGCAAAAAAGAACTGATTTGTGCCCATTAGGAGCTCTTAGCATGTGCCCTAGTGAAAAAATATTTAGTGCATAACTCAATAAGTGCATAGGTTCAAGGATGCAGGGTTCTAAGGTCTTGTATGGCCAAGTAAAAGAAGTGCATAAAGAATAGTTATGAATCATGTAGAATGCACATAAATCTTGTTGATTTTGTAAGCCCTCATATTTAAAGGCTTCTCATATCTATCTATCAAAGTCCTATACTAGTGCATATAACCCTACATTTGTGCCCTAACTCCATGCAAAATATAATCTAAAGTTATGTGATGCCCTTGCCATTAACTCAATGTCCAAATAAGCTCATATGCACACCTTCACACAAGAGTAATTATGAATTAAGGGTATAGGTGTAGTTCCATGCACATGAAGTATAGAAATAAATAAGCTCACATTAGATGATGATGTGGCTAGAGAAAAAGGGAGCTTGAGAAGTAAGTGCCGAGTGGTAGCATGGTATAAAGAGGTAGTTGGAAAAGTAGTTGAAAGGATCTTAAGGTATCTTCAGAAGGAATAAATGCATAAATGGATACCAAACATTAAGACATGAGTACATGCCATCCTCTGACCATGTTAGGGAAATCTTCTATTCCTCTATACACACATGTACCCTAATAGAATATTGTGATCAACTCCTAGATTCATTTCACCTACTCACATTCAAGAAGCATGGATGTGGTGTTGCTAATGAGTTAAAATTTGTATCTATCACTCCAAGTGGTGTATTAATTGTAAAAGGTTTATTCATTACAAAATCCTAGTTTTCTATTGTAAAAAGGGTTAACACATTTTAGCAACCTCATGCTATTAAAATTTGTCCTCTAAGAACACTTGTATTAGCAAAATATTGCAAGATAATGGGAATTAAGTTCACCTCTCTTTGTTATTCTTATGCTCTATGTGCTACATGCATTTGTTGATATTTATTTGTGGGTAATATTTACCCATTTCATCACCATCCATTCTCAACACCTTGATGTGGAATTTGGTACTCATTTCTAGGTTATATCTTATGTGCATTTGAGTCTATGTATACATTATTTTTGGATCTATTAACAACCCTCCTAATATTGTGTTGTGTTACTATGCCTCTATATGAAATACTAATGCATTTAGAGTAACCATGGTAGAATTTGTGTGGAAACATCTTATTCTCAAATGGTTGTAGTGTGTTTGTGGTAGTATAAGCACTCATTCTATTCTAGGTACATTGAATTTTAATTTTAGCATTATCTTATCTCTTCCATCTCTTTTCCCATAATATTTTAGGTTTACATTAGTGTTAGATTACCTTTATGTTCCTTAGGCCTACACATTGATCTTAAACCAGGTGCACTTAAAATAATAGGAATCTGGCCTAGTCCAAAGGCTTGTCCCAAGGAGTGCAAGGGTCCCATACCTTAGGGATGTTCCCAGCATTATAATGAGACAATAAATACTCACATGCATAACTAATAAATAGTAATTCCATTCCCAACATTGAATACTCTTGCACCATGTATAATGCATTCATGCTCAACTCCCCACCATAAAATAGCCTTGTGCCACATAACATCCATGGATGCACATTTTGAATGATAATAGGTTCCTTTAGAGGGGTTCTATATTAAGGAATATTCCCCTAAATAAGACCCTACCTCAAGGTCCCACCACCCAATAACTAGTATTTCTGATGATAGTCCTAGTTCCTAAAGCTTAGTTGGGGATCCTCCCCATAAAATCTCTGTTCTCAAACCTTAACTACTCTTTCTAGATGAAGGAACCTAAATGGAAGTGGTAGGGAAATGAAAAACCCCCTAGTAGAGTAGATCAAAACTAACAAAAATCATCTATATAAGTTTAATAATAAACTTCATGAGGTCGAGATGTGTCTAGCGGGCCTAATCCAAGATTGGAATTCTATGAACAAAGAGGTGGATAAAATGATCCAATCTTACACTCAAATAACTAAGGCTAAAATAAATCCCCTCAAGCAACACATCATGGACGTAGAGACATATAACCTAAATTTCCCCCTTATAACCCCCACCAAGAAGCCCCCTGTGAAGGAATGGATGCATAAGAAACCTAGAATAATCCTACCTAGGGAAGATCTAGGAGGGCCCATAAATAAAACTAGGGTTAGCATTACAAAGAGAAAATAGGTCATGAAAGAGAAGGTGATTGAGGATGTGAAAGTATCTACAGAGGGATCCCCCCTCTTTTAATATTTTACTATTTATTTTCCTGTTATTTTACCTTCTACATGGATAATTAGCTGCTAGTACTGTTTCTATTTTTTGTCTTTCAACCTATGGGGATTGCTAATTTTTGTTTCAATTTTTAACTATGGTTCATAGTCCCTATAAAACTAGGCTATTTACCTTATCAAATAAAAAATTATTTAATAAATGACAAAACAATAAATTACTTTCTTTATGAATAAATTTTAAGTTAATTTTGTTTAAATTTATGACAATAAAGCATAGCTAAAGTATTTAAAATGGTAACCTATTTATGTATTTAAATAGTAACCTATTATTTTATTATTTTCACTTTGAGATTAAATAATTTTTTTAATAAATTTTAAACCAAAGACATGAAAACTAAGACAAATAGATTTATATAACTCAAGCCTAAAATCTACGTTCCTTCATTCTCCAAAAGAAAAACACTAATTTTTATAAACTACAGACTTCCACACATGAATAATATATATCCCCTCATCTCTATTTAAATTTCTAAGGTGCTTTAAATTTTTTCTATGGCTTCTCTTAACTTACACTTTTGGAAGTGATCTTATGTTACTAAAATTCTAGCCTCCTCAATTTTGATAGCATGTTTTGTCTTGAATGAGTGTTCAAAAAGGGCTGATTTTTCTTTCCTTTCAAGATGAATGTCTTCTAAATGTTCTTTAATTTTGGTTTTAACCAACCTCCCCATCTCCCCTAAGTAAGATATACCACAATAATAATCGACCCTATATATAATACTTCTAAGGTTTGGGTCCAACTTATTTTTAGTTGACCCTCACATCATGCTTAACTTATTGACATGAAATAAAGTGGAGTGAATATTCTAGAGATTAAGAATTTTAGAAAATTTATTAGAAATGACTTCAAAATAAGGAAAATAGGTTGTGGGTCCTTCTACCAAAGACACCTTGCCTTTATTTCTATTAATATTTTATTTAACTTGCTTGATATCCCTAGCTATTTATTTCCCTGAGTAACCATTCAACTTAAAAACTTTGTATAGGTGTTTAATTTCATGATTGATGTTTTCTTTATCACAAATTTTAAAGTCCCTAGTGATTAAAGTTTTAATAACCCATAATTTTTGAGCAAGATGGTTATGGGAGGAGGTATGCAGGTAAAGGTATGTATGCATGTCTTTTCTATAGACCTTCTATTGTGTAAACTAATTAACCAATGATTGCCAAATTTTTGAGTTTGATTAAATATTAATTATTAACACAGGGTGCTTACACTTTTCAAGGATGTCAGCACTATATATACATAATTGATTCATAAATCACCTTGTTTTTCTAGTTGTAGTATAATTAACTTATGTTGAATTCACCAAATAATTATAATATGAAACTATTATTACAGAATTACATAAATAATGCACACTTATGAATCACACATGCATCACACCCATATAATCAAACTAATAATAAAATTAACTTACACAACACACTAAAACTAAAAAGGGTCAAGATCTTCACTACAACTCGTTCTGAGGGGGCCCTTCCTTATTCAGATTTGAGCTCAAATCCTTCTCCTAGAAAATTCATAAAATTCTTACAAAATAAACTTTCTCATTACTCAATTATTTAACAGTTAAAGATTGCTACAAAATATTACAATATTCTAAATGCAATTGCTATAGTTCTAATACTTCTGCTATTATCTGTCCAATTAACTAACTCCTAGTCTAATCTAGGTTCTTCCATTAAATATAGAAGGTAGTTTATTAAATTATAAACAAAGACATAAAACTAGGAAAAATAAAAATACTTTAGAAACTACCCCAATCAACTTTCAAGTGGTTGGTAACATAAGTTACTTATTTTAGGCTTGACTAGGTTAAGGACAAGGTATACTCTTTTGCTATTTTATTTCTTTTTGTCTCTTTCCAATTGTATTTGTGTTTATCATATTTGGTAGCACATCCAGATTTCCTTTTATGTAGGGATTCCATACAATAAATATGTTCCTTTCTAATCATCCATTCAGTTTCCAAGACAATTGAATGTGTCCTTAAAATTTGATCACAATAATAGCTCTGTTTTGCACATTGGCTACTAGTAACCTATAGGTGAAGCCTACATTTATTGTGGGAACTCTATAATGGATAAGATATCTTGTAGGTAAATCCTATAGTTTTTTTGGGTACTCTACAGTGGCTATAGGCAATCTATAAGTGAAGCCAATAGTTTCTACAGGCACTCTACAGTGGCTATGAGAAACCTATAGGTGAAGCTTACAGTTGCTATAGGCAATCTGTAGTGGATATGAGTGTTAGGTTGTGGAGCTAAAAGATTCACTAATGCAAACATGGAGGAGGTTGCTAAGTGTCCTAGTAACTGATGTCGATCAAGCCAACCGACGTTAGTCAGAGGTGGATAGGAAGCTGTCAACATTGGTCATGGATCAGCCAACATCGGTCATCTCCAGACAGACAACGACCGATGTCGGTCGCCTGTGCCATTGGAGAAATATTAGTTAAATGAATAGTTAGTTTGTTGAATGCCTAGTTTACATGTAAATAATAATTTCTCCTCATAGTGCCACAGTGCCAAGTGTGTATGATTAGGTAGATCTGCGGGAGAGCAAGATCTAGTAGAAGATCCATAGGGGTGCTGGTGTGTAGAATCAAAAGGGTTATATCTAAGGGAGAATCATAAGGATTTGGTGAGGTAAGGACAAGGGTTCTTCTAGGTGTGTAAGATCTAGGTTGACAGGTGTGCAAGGCCAGGTTGATCTGTAGTATAGCAAGATCAGGTGAGATCTACATGGTAAGTAAGGTCAGTTGATCTGTAGGTGTGTGTGTGTGTGTGTGCGAGATCTAGGTTTGTAGGTGTGCAAAGCCAGGTTGATCTGCAGGTGTGCAAGATCAAGGAGATTAGCAACACAATAGGTAGCAAGATTAGGTGAGATCTACTTGGAGTATGTGGTGTACTCAGATTTGGAGTATGTGTGTATACTCGGTGGTACTAGTAGTATTGTTACTGAATGGTTGAAACAACTCTGTGTTTGAGTTGATTCTATTTGTAATTGAGAGAGAGAAATCTTAAGGGAAGATTATTGGTATGCCCAAGAGGTGTGGGAAGAGTGTGATATCTTTATTGTATTTCCTTTTGGATGAGTATTAATACAAGATTGTATTATCTCTCATATTCTGTGTTGTTTCTGAATTCTAGTTACTTATTAATTCTAGTTTAATTTTGTGTTTAGTTGCTTATACAAAGGTAATCAATTGTGCTCTTAATCATGACAAGTGGTATTAGAGCAGTTTGTGGTTCTAGATCCTGACAAAGTGGTATCAGAGGAGTTTGCTATTCTAAATTCTTGACAAAGTGGTATCAAAGTGAGGTTGTAGGTTCTCAGAGTGAGGTTCACTAACACCTTGGTTTCAAAGTGTGTTAAGTGTTTGTTGATTACACGTCACTCTCAGGGGTTTCTGATTGAGTGGGAGTATAGCAATGGCAAAATAAAGTACACTAAGAATGGAGGAACTCAATAGCAAGAATTCTCAATTACTAAATTATGGAAAGAAAGAGCAGGTAAAGAAAGATTGTTGGTTGGTAGAAGATCAACATGAAGGAAATGAAGAATCAAATGTTGTAGGGGTTGTTGCATAAGATGCTCTTGTATGTTCCTTGGATAAAGTATAATCTTGGATTATAGATTCTGTTGCCTCTTTCCATGTAGCCCCAAATAGAGTATTTTTCCATGATTATGTCCATGGAGATTTTGGAAAGATTTATTTAGGGGTTGGTGAGCCTTGTCAAATTGTTGGCAAAGGGGAAGTGTGGCTGAAATTGTAGACGACCAACACATGGGTGTTGAAGAATGTCATGTAGGTCCCAGTCTTGAAGAGGAGTCTAATTTCTACAGGAAAGTTGGGTGATGAGAGGTGCATAGTAAATCTCACAATGGATGCACTTGAATTAGCATGTGGTAAGAAAGTAGGTATTCTTTATCTATCTACTCGTATTACTGATTCTCCTTCTATTACAAAGATGTGGCTTTGTAGGCTTGGTCACATGAATAAGAAGGGGATGCATGTTCTTAAGAGGAAGTCTGATGTCTTTGACAAAATTAAGAATTGGAAAGCCTTGGTTTTCATGGAGGAGATGATGGACAGTGATCAGCTAGGGAGGCTAAATAAAACTGAGCAGGGCAGTTTGGATAGGGTTATGATCCAAGGTAAGCTCATGGGTAAAAAGTCATCACTCACAGGAAAACAAAGTTTCTAACATCGGTCAGGTGGAACCAACATTGATCAGGTAGGTACCAATGTCAGTCATGTGCAGACCAGAGTTGATGGTGTTAGGAAGGTGGAGATTGATGTCAGTCATGGTACCAACATGGGCGACTAGGTGGACACCAATGTCGGCGATCAGGAGGATTCAACATCGGTCGGGTGCAGACTAGGGTCGACTAGAGAATGGATTTTGGGCAGACAATAAGCTATTAAAGAGTCTCAAATGCCCATATGGAGGACTGAAATGGTAAGTAAGCCTCAAATTCATTATTCCCCTTCTTTAGACTACTTATTGCTCACTAATGGTCAAGAACTAGGAAGTTTTAAAGAAGTAGAGCAGGTAGAATCCAAAAAATAGTGGGAGCATGGCATGAATGAGGAAGTTGATTCCTTGAATGAGAACCAAATAGGAGATTTGGTAGAGTTTCCAGCCAGAATGAAAGCACTAAAAGATGAACAGATTCCCAAGTTAAAGTAGAGAGAGAATGGACACATGAGACGGAAGGCCAAGGTATATGGTCTTGAGCAGGCTGCAGGATAATGGAGGTTTGACAGGTGTATGACAAAGCATGGCTTTAGTCAATGTCAATGTAACCATTGTGTTTTCTTTACCAGGTTGGATAATATTAGCTACATTATCTTGTTATTGTATGTAGTGTGTATGCTTGTTACAGGGTCACACATGCAGGGAGTTGTTGAGCTAAAGGTAAAGTTAGTTCAGAGGTATGTCATGAAGAATTTGGGAGCAGAAAAATTCTTTGGCATGAGTATTCCTAGAGACAGGGAAGATCACAGGTTGATGTTGTCTTAGGATGATTATGTGAATAAGGTAGTGGTAAGGTTCAAGATGCAGGATGTAGAACCGGTTAGCACACCTATGGATGGACAGTTCACAGAATAGTGTCCCGATTCACATGATGAGGTTAAGTACATGTGTACTAGACCTAATGTTTCCCAAGTAGTGGGAGCTATTAGTGAGTTAGTGGCCAATCTAGGAAAGAAGCACTAGAAAGTAGTTCAGTGGATTCTCAGGTATATGAGAGGGACCAACAGTAGGTATACATGCGATGTAGGGTTAGGGACTTCTCTACATGGGTATGTAGATTCAGATGTGGTAGGGGACTTGGATGATAAGCGTAGCACCACATGATGTGTGGTGGTTGGTCTTCAAGATTGAACTTGAAGAGGGATATAAGTTAGGAAACAAAATTAGATGATGTACAGGTATAGGTACAGGTGTAGCTATTTATCTCCAAGTGAGAGATTGTTAGGTTGTGGAACTAAAAGATTCACTGATGCAAACATGGAGGAGGTTGCTGAGTGTCACAGTAACTGACATTGGTCAGGCCAACTGATGTTGGCCAGAGGTGGACAAGAAGCTGTCGACATTGGTCATGGATCGATCGACATCAGTCATGTCCAAATAGACATCAACTAACATCAGTCGCCTTTGCGATTCCAGAATTGTTAGTTACACAAATAGTTTGTTTAAAAAATTTGTTGTTTGCATGTAAAGACTAATTTTAGTCTTGGAGCTGCATTTCTAATTATTGTAATTAGGAAGTCTAATTATTGTTTGTATGGGATCTATATAATAGACTCATGGGGCTATATTATAAAGGGTGCTAGATAGAGAGAGCAAGGTTAGCTCCTTCAGAGGGAAGAGAGCAAGGTTAGCTCCTCATAATGCCACAGTGCCAAGTGTGTATGATCATGTAGATCTGCAGGAGAGCAAGATTTGGTAGAAGATCCACAGGGGTGCTGGTGTGTAGAATCAGAAGGGTTCTATCCAAGGGAGAATCATAAGGACTTGGTGAGGCAAGGACAAGGGTTCTTCTAAGTGTGTAAGATCTAGGTCGGCAGGTGTGCAAGGCCAAGTTGATCTACGATATAGCAAGATTAGGTGAGATCTACATGGTAAGTAAGGTCAGTTGATTTATAGGTGTGTGTGTGAGAGAGAGATCTAGGTTCGCAGGTGTGCAAAACCAGGTTGATCTATAGGTGTGCAAGATTAGGGAGATCAACAACACAATAGGTAGCAAGATTAGGTGAGATCTACTTGGAGTACATGGTGTACTTAGACTTGGAGTATGTGTGTATACTCGGTGGTACTGGCAGTATTGTTATTGACTGGTTGAAACAACAACTCTGTGTTTGAGTTGATTTTGTTTGTAATTGAGAGAGAGAACTCTTGAGGGAAGATTACTGGTATGCCCAAGAGGTGTGGGAAGAGTGTGATCTCTTTATTGTATTTCCTTTTGGAAGAGTATTAATACAAGTGTGTATTGTCTCTCATATTCTGTGCTATTTTTGATTTCTAGTTATTTATTACTTCTAGTTAAATTCTGTGTTTAGTTGCTTATACAAAGGTAATCAAGTGTGCTCTTAATCCTAAAAAATTGGTGTCAGAGCTTTGTGAGCCCAGGTCCTATCAAGTTATTGAGTTGATTGTGTTTGTAATTGAGAGAGAGAACTCTTGAGGGAGAATATCTGTATGCCCTAGAGGTGTGAGAAGAAGAGTGTGGCACTTCATTGTATTTCCTTCTGGATGAGTATTAATACAAGATTGTATTACCTCTCATATTCTGTGTTGTTTCTAAATTCTAGTTACTTATCAATTCTGGTTTAATTCCATGTTTAGTTGCTTATACAAAGGTAATCAATTGTGCTCTTAATCCTGACAAGTGGTATTCGAGTAGTTTGTGGTTCTAGATCCTGACAAAGTGGTATCAGAGCAGTTTGCTGTTCTAGTTCCCTGAGAATGAGTAACCTGTAGGTGAAGCCCATAGTTTTTATGGGTAGAATATAAGTGTTATTCCCTAAAAATATCTTACAACCTTAAGCTATCCTTCAAATGCTTGTTAAATAAAGTTATACAAGTATAATATAATCAAGAAAGAAGCATCAATAATCCATAACATAACATAACACACACACACACACATCAATGCATAGATAAAATTATAAATTCATTCATTCATTTGCATAAGTCATGATAGTTATGGGGTTTATATGGAAAAATATATATACTACGTATAGATGAGGCTATAGAAGGAAACAATTGATGGCCTCATCACACCCCCTACTTAACCTCTTGCTCGACCTCAAACAAGCCTTGGATGCATTTTGAAACCACAAAAAATTCTAAAGTATAGGGCCTTAGGTCAGATTAACCCTTCAAAGATGTAAAAACATTTAACATTATTAATGTGTTCCCATTTCTTCTTCTTTTTCTCTCTATTAGCTAGAACATTTCCCTCTTAGTCAGGAATTGGGAATCAAAATATAGGGGGTTGAAACATCAACCCTAACCATTGTATCCTCCAATTTATAACAAGCTCAATATAAAAGTATACTATGTGGATGGCCTCCTTAAGGTTTTGAGGGGAGTAAGGTTCCTTTATTTTCAAAACATCTGAGAGTTTTGCCCATTTGTGAGAACAAGCAATAATTTTTTTTTTGCCATCTCCTTCCATAAGACTGAAATAATGATTATGAACTTCTACCTATTTTTTTTATAACCCATTTTTGTGGAGTGTCTTTATTTGTGAAGGAGATCCATTCATTTATTACAACATGTAGATTTATTAATTAACCCCTGATCATCAGGGTAGCTTCTTTTTCTTTATATTCTTCCATTTTTTTCCTTCTTCCTATTTCATTCAGAACATATGAAGAAAATGCATTTAGTAGGACATCCCACAAATATATTTTTGGATTCCATTCTATATCACTGGGTATAACATATTGGTGGATGTAAAACTCACTTAACTAAGCTTGGATGTCAAAATCATCATGTCTATATTCTTCAAAGAAATATTTGGGGTCAAAAACCATGTAAGATTGATCATTATAGATCCTATATTATAACCATCTCTCTTCCAAGTAAACAGCATTCACCCTAGAAGGTGGTCTACACTCCATCAATAGTTTAGTGCTTTCATGCATTTTACCAATCCTTTCTTTTAGATGACTGATCTTAAATTTAGTAGTTTCTAATTTTTATTGTAACTCATCATGTTGTTCCTTCGATTCAACATATCCCTTGAATCTTTGCACCAATTCTTTGTGGTAAGCTTCATTATCACTAAATTTTTCTTTCAAAAAAATCAAAAGATCATCAGCCTCTATTGGCCTAGTAGATTAAAAATCCACATCAATAACTTCTTCTATTGTAGGTATTTTTACAATGGGCAATGGGAGAGGAAATCTAGTGCAAAAGGGTATAAAATCTAGAGTATAATCTATTTCAGGTGATTTTTGTGGCCAAGGTGAATGAAGTTTTATTAGATTCCTCCAATAAATTTTCTCTATCCATCTAAGGTTCTACAAATTCCATTGCCCCTAAAAGTGTTTCAATGCCTCTCTTACCTTTTAATTTTTTTATCTCATTCCTCAGTCTATATATTTCCTTTAAAGCTTGTTCTAATGTTTCGAACTCCTGGGTATGAGGAAATATTTCTTGTTCTACTTATTTTTCCATAGTCTCCTCTTCAACCAATTCTTCTTCTACTGCATGTTGATCTACCATTATTAATTCCTCTTCTGTATACCTAATGTCTATGAGGAGATCAATGTCCTCCTCAATGAATATAGATGGTTGAGGTGACTATTCTTCTACCTTGGTAGATTCCTCATCAATAGACCATAATTAAATTTCAAACCCATTAGGGGTCTTCTAAACCATAGACTCTTTCGTTAGTTTTTCATCATCACTGATAGTTATGATTAAGGAGGTTATAATGGTATTTTCTTTCTAATTATTTGAGATCTCCTAGGAGGAGGTCTCCTTCTTCTTGACACAATGGGTTTATTTTCTTTAGTTTTCATTTTCCTTTCAGGAGGGATAACTGATGGCACTTATTCTTCTTGTGATGTAGTTGATAGAAGAAATTCCTCATATTCTGAAGGATCCATGGTGGAATAATCAATCTATAGTGAGGAAATAGTGGGATAAGGAATATGATGTTGTGGACTTTCCTTCTCTATGTCAAAAGGAGGTATGACTAGTTTCATTATCTTTCTTCTACCTATAGTAGTTTTATATGGACCCTCAATAGCTACAAGCTAACCAGTAGTACTCGTGCTCATAATAGCTAATTGTATAATCTATTATGCCTACTCCTCAGAGGATTCCTTATCATTATTACCCTCTTCTTACTGAGGTTCATTATTCCCTAGGGCCAAAAATTGCTCCCAACTTAGATCATGTTTGACAAAGTTTACTCCTTATTTAGTTATCAACCATATTAGGCAATAATGGGATAGGGACATTTTAGTACCCTTCTAGTACTCTTTGGACATCCTTTTTTAAATGTTCCATAAGAAATTTGGAACATTACTGGTTTTGTTATGCCTTAAGTGATTCAAAATTTTAAATTAGAGAGTATAAATTAGGGAATACCTTCCTTCATAGTTCATATAACTAATGATGTATGATGCTATCTCCCTCCATGCTATAGGTAAGATGACTCAATCCACACCATATTTCTTTAGTACTAGTAAATGATTCTCTTGAAAAAACTACTATCTAGCTTCTTGGCCATTAGGTTTCTCTTGACAATTATCTCCTATAGTTGATAGCCCAGTTGCCTAGCTCACCAATTCTTCAGTGACTAGGAATGTGATGCCATATACATTAGCTTGGTCTCCATTAAAAGATCCTAAAAATTATCTAACAAGAGGTTCTAAGAAATATTGTAACTTCTCAAAATAAATGGTCTAACTAGCTCTATTAAAGATAACCCAACTGGCTTGGTATCCCTGAAGTTGCCTATGATTTGTGGGTTCTCTCCTCACAACTAACCCTCCCATCTTGCTAATTTTATATTCTCTATCAATCCTTTAAACTAATAAGTGGAAACACACTTTTGTTTCAATTATGAAAATCTACGTATAACAAAGTAGGGTATGTTTAATAGTGGTAGATGTGTGGTTATTGGTTATAGGGTTTTAAGTTATGGCATGTTATAATTTTATGTGAATGGTTATACTTACAAGGGGAAAAAAATAAAATTGATTGATTTCCCTAAAGGATATTATGGATTCTTTGTGGCATCTAATCCCACATGTATGGTTCCCATAGTGTGTGGTATTCTCACTCGTAGCATCCTCTCCCCACTTACACTGTCATATGTCCTCAGGTGATGTGAAGTGAATAGGAAGGAAATGATAGAATGAGGTCATAATTAGAGGTATAAGTATGGGTCTAGAGGGGAGTTGAAATGAATGACATGACTCATAATTGAATATACTTATTAATATCATACATGCTATATTTAAATAATGAATACTTTTCAATGTTTAAAATATATGGTGTACCTTTTTATTAATAGTATACCGAGGGTGATGTTGAGGGTTTGTATGTATTTTTTGGCATGCAAGTGTGTGATAGAATGCAATGATTAAGATGGTAATTAGAACTCAACTGAAGTGGGCCATTTTTGAATAATTATGAGATCATTGAATGTTAGGCTTCGATGGTACCCTCTACTCACCTACATGAAACTGGAATATGGGTCTTAACTTGGATGAAAGATTGTTGCTCTCCTACCACAAGGTGGTTATTTCAAATATGGGTGATCCAAGTCATGTGCTATATGACCATGGAAGAGGGTAGCTAAGGGTTCTACTATTATGTGATCTTCCTCTGCATAACCTATTGATAATTATCTTTGTGTTATCTTATGCCCTGTAGGTTCTATGCTTGGTGGATGTGTCTTTTAAGAATTAGTAGGATATTCAAACTTGGGGCCTATGTACTAAAGAAATTTGAGATCTCACTATTTAACATAGTTAAATTACCTTCATGAAATGACTAAAAACTAAAATTGAGTCATATATGCCCCTATATGTATAAATTCTTGTCTGCAACACTCCAAATTGAGATTAAAAGTGTTAGCTATTGGTGTGACTCTTTAACCTAGTATTTAGGGGCAATTCTAAGCAAGAGGTTTGAATTTGGTGATCCAATCTTCCTTCACTCCTCTACAAGGTTGTCTGATGAATTCCATGCATTGCTCAAAAGCCAATATCCAAGCCATAGCTTATTATTTAGGAGGATCTAACCTATATGCACTAGAAAGGTGAAAATAAGAATTGAGAGGTACCTATAGTAGCTACAAGTGGAGCCTATAGAAATCCACAAAGTGATGCCCAATTGTGGAAAAGGTACTTGTAATAGCTACATAATTGCCTATAGCAACTAGATAGTTGTGCTCAGAATAATTTCTTTTTCTTCTTGCTTATTATCTTTTTTATCCCTAAATAGCCAACAAGCTAGTTTTCTATTTAGGCCCATTTTATAGTTCGAGGCAACCAATAGGCTAGTTTCTACCCAAAATCTACCAACAACACCCAAAAATGGGTTTTCATTATTGGATGTTTTTTTAACTCTAGTTGCTACTTGCAGTAGAATGTTTATTCAAGGTCCTTGACAAGGCACCTAGAAGGGTAAATATCAAGGACCAAGTGAAGGTTTCATTTGTCATACCAGAGGAGGGCTAGGATGTCCTCATCTCATTTTTCATCTAAGTGTTGGTTAGTGCTCCCTTTATCTAGTGAGACATCATGCCTATCCAATACATCATTATATCCATCTTGTAATTGCGTGTGTATGTACTTGGTAAAATCCTCTTAAATGAGTGGATTTTTATACAACTTTAGTATATGGCCAGTGACCAGTAGATAGAATCTTACTAGATGAATGGTTTGGAGTTGCACTAATCTATTGTTATAAACATGCTCAATCTCTAAGGGACCAAGTCATATGATTTAGAATTTGCCTTTGTGATCCTAGTATTTGAAGTCAAAAAGAAGGGCCTAATATCCTACATTGAATTACCTAATATTAATTTACTTTTCATGCCATCCAATCCATTTCTATTTTACAAACTCTATGTTTTTTAAAACCTATTATCTACATTCATCTAAGGCATTCAATTGTAGAAGCCTTTATTTTTGTGCTTTAGATATATCCATCCCAAGTTCTAGTGTTGTTCATAAGGTCTTGTGCTCAAATTAAATTGAAAAGACAATTTTCTTCCCATAGACTAATTCATATGGAGTGAAGCTTGTAGTGATCTTTCATGTGATTCTATAATCCCAAATAACTTCAAGAAGTCTAGCCTCCCAATCCTTACAAGACATATTAATAGTATTTGTCAAAATATTTTCTAACTTCCTGTTGGTGACTTCCACCTATTGATTAGATTGTAGATGATATAGAGTTGATTTCTTATGTCTAATCTCATATTATTGGACCAAGCTAGTAATAAAGTTAGCAGTGAATTGGGGTCCTTAATCAGTGATTATTTCTCATAGCACACCATATCTCTTAAATATTTCTTCATAGAGGAAAGCTACCACCTTCTCATCCCTAGTGTGTGTAAGAGCCTTTAATTCCACCCATCTAGTGACATAGTCAGTACATACAAGGATGTACTCTTTATTGTTATATTTTGGATGAAAAGTCCTAAAAAGTTTAGTCCCCATTTTTCAAATGGTTCAAGCACCATTTGAGGCTTCAAAGGCATATCATCTGAATATGTGGGTCTCCCCATACACTAACATCTATCATAATGAGTAGTATATCTTATTGCATCTTTATGGAGTGAGGGATAATAATATCCTATATCCAAGATTTTTATTTATGTATGCTTGATTACAAAGTGTCCTCCACAGGGTTCATCATGGTCGGCTTTGAAGATATCTAGAACTTCATATTCTCTGAGACATCTGATGATGATGGATTTAGGCCCAATATAAAAAAGAAATCCAGATAGTCATGAATATCTACCACTTTTTAAAATCAAAGTTATTCTTTGTTTCGAGAAGAAGTACTATAGAAGTAGCCCTATTACAATGTAGTTCATAATATCAGCATACCAAATTATGGTAATGGTGAGGGAGAGCATGTACTCATCTGTAAATAAGTCAACCACTATGGTAGGAATTGTAGATGTGATAATAAATCAGCCATGACATTGTCCCTACCAGTCTTAATTATAATGGTGATATCAAATTATTATAATAAGAGTAGCCATCTTATCACTCTGGCTAGAACTACTAGTTTTTTCATAAGGTACTGAATGGTTGCATGGTTTATATGAATAAAGACCTGATACCCTATGATGTAGTGATAGAACTTGTTGATATCATAAAATACTACCAAGATCTCTTTTTCAGTAACTATGTAATTTAATTCTATTGCGTGTAGGTTCTTACTTACAAAATATATGGCATAATTGAGTGCTTCCTATTTTTGGCCTAACACAACTTCTAGGGAAGTATCTAAAGCATCTATGTGAATATGGAAGGGAAGCATCCGAGCAGGACCATGCAAAACAAGAGTGGTGGTCAATAATTCCTTTAATTATTAGAAGGCTATATCATAGGCAGGAGCCCATAAACATTCATCATATTTAGTCAGAAGAGTGAATAATGGTGTTGCTATCTTGCTGAAATTACTGATAAATCTTTTGTAGTAACTAGCATGTCCTATAAAATTCCTAACACCTTTCTATTTCTAAGGAATAGGTAGGTTTTTTATGATGCTGATTTTTGCAAGGTCAACATTAATTCCCTCAGTAGATACATGCTGGCCTAAGATAATGCCTTTTATCATAAGCATGTAGTATTTATTGTGATTGAGAGATAGATAGTGTTCTTGACAAAATTGTAGAACTTTCTCTATTTTTTGAGGTACTCATCAAATATTTCTCCATAGACAGTGAAGTCATCACTATATATTTATACACATTCATTGGCCATATCTGTAAAATACTCAGGATAACCCTCTAGAATGTTGTAAGAGTGTTACATATCCTAAAGATAATAAAACATAAGCATAAGTACCCTAGGGATAAGTAAAGGTGGTCTTTTCTTGGTCCTAAAGAATAATTCTAATCTAGTTGTAACCACTAAAGCCATCTAGAAAGGTAAAATATTTCTTTCCTGCTATTGTGTCCAACACTTGATCAATGAAGGGTAGAGGGAATTAATCCTTCCTGGTTACTATGTTAAGTTCCATGTAATATTTACATAGACACAATTCTCTATTTATTTTTGGTACAATTACCAATGGTGAAACCTATTCACTATTTGAGATGGGATATATAAATCTAATAGTTTAGAGTTTTTATAGTTCCACTTTGACTATTTCTCTAAGAGCTAGATTCATCCTATGTTGTGGCTATCTGATTGGTTGGTACTCTTATTTGATATAGATATGATGTGTGCATATTTCTAGGCTGATTCTTTGAATATCCTCATAATCCCATGCAAAGTAACATTGGTTTACATGCAACATGCTAACTAGGTGCTTTTTTCATATAACTCCAACTTACCGTTAATAATCAATATTTTTACTGGAGAGATTTCAATTTTCTATGAGAGTGCTTTCATAATTTCTATATTGCTAATGGATCTAGTTTGGCTATAGCTATGAGGTAGTAGTTGGTGGAATATTTCCTGTACATATGCATTAGAATTATCCAATTCCTAGAGGCTATAAAATGGGTACTCAACACATTGCAAGTGGTTGAGATCTGTAGAAGGAGTTTGATAATTACGCTAAAGAACATTGAAGAGAATTATATATTCCTCCTGATCAACTAATGTGCATGCATGGTCTATGGTAAATATAGGAATCAAGAGAGGTTGATCTACCTCATCTTCATTAGCCCATAATGTATGCTCTAGTGTCAAAACTGAATGTGCTGAGGGATAAAGGACCAACCTCTTAGTGTGGTTGCCATTGGATATCATCATGTTACTTGATGTATAGCTAATAAAGGCATCATCTATGGTAAGCCAATGTCATCCCAAGATAAGAGGGTATCCACCCAAATTAGACTTAGGCTATAACATAATGAAATCTATAGGATACTCCCAAGAATCTATAGTAATGATAAGGTCTTCAATGATTCCTTTTGGTCTGATGGTATACCTGTCAGCCATTTTCAACATTATAGATGTGGGATGAATGTTATTTATCTATAGTTTATACATGGTTTTAGTTATCATTACATTAATGGTAACCCCTAGGTCTATCAATGTATTGGATAACTTCTAGTCATAGACCTAGAATATTACTACTAGGCATCTTGGATCTGACTATTTCTTTGGTAGGGTGTTTCCCAACATGATGTCTGTCAGTTGGCCAATCACATACATAGTATTGGGATATTTATTCTTCCTTATAAGTTTTTATAGGTAGAGGTATCTAATATATTTTAAATATATGGGTACATCCTTGATGGCATGAAAGAGAAGGATTTTTACACAAAGATTCTTGACCTATCCATGAAATCAAACTCAGGTTCAATTACATGGCATTGAAGGGTGAGATGTTATGGACATGGTGGGAGTATTTTATCAATAACTTTATTTTCTAGTTTAGAGATTTTTTATGGTGATGGAGGTGGGTTAGCATGATATTATAGATTTTCATGATCTGATTCCATTATTATGGGTGGTGCTAAGGGTGGTATAAATTTTCCTGAACATAGGTAAACTTCATTGATGTTCACTATGTATATTGGTTACTAAATAAGTTCAGTACTAAATGTGGGTTGCACTAGCTTATTTACAGGATTATTTATGTGTTAGATATAGAGCTAGGCTTGGGTGTAGCTTGTGTATTGGGCATAAGAGCATAAGTTTGTTATTTATATTGTGAAAAGAATCCTCCTTGAGGGTTTCCCTAGGGCTGATTGGGTCTCCAAGGCTATTGCCACTAGTTTGTGAAGGGTAGCCCTTGGGGTGGTTACCTAATTTGTGTCCAATATGGGGATACATTTTATGGAGGATACAAAGAGGTGGTAGGGTAGCTTGTCTAAGTTGGTTTCTATCTAGAATTAAAAGGTGGGACATTCATCCAAGGACTAATCTAATTAAGAGTAATATTTATAAATTATGAATTAAAGGAGGCAAAATTTACAAAAGGTGGATTTTTTCCCATACCTAACTAAGATGGTCATTGAAACCATGGAATTATTTGTGAAACATAGAAAACTTGGTCGCCATCTCCTCCTATAGTGTGTATTTATACTATTTCTAGTTCTTCAGCTGTGATGTTAACTACTTTAGTCTAAACCTCGTGACATCTACAATCTACCTTATTTTTCTTATAATCTAGACAATAAATGGTCAAAGCTTAATCTAATGTTTCTTGCTTTTGACTTGAGTTTAGATTATCTATTTGAGTGTCCAAGTGGCTAATGATATCCTATTTCATGTCTTGTAACAAATTACTCATTTTAGATTTTGATAGGCCATTTACAGCTGCCAGTGGAAGTTTATTGCCTTGGACTTTGTTTATGGTAGACCTAGAATAATCTTTTCTCATATCTTTGATTTTAATGAATGTCATTTGAGATATATATCCCCACTCATTAGGTCTAAATATTCCAGATAATCTTCTCTGACTCTTTTTAGGGAGATGAGTTTTAAAGGCTCTTCTCCAAGTTCACTTTGCTTGAATTTTTATACACTAAACATGAACTGTTCAACATAGTCTTCCAAAGATTCATCCCCTTATTAAGTCATCCTAAAGATGTAATTTATTATATAATTTCCTCCTCATCCACATTCTTGATACTTAGTCATAAATTTCGTCTTCATGTCCCCCCAAGTGTGGATTGAATTACTACCCAGTCCCATGAACCAACAAAGTACTGAGTCTTTGAGGGTGGCTGGAAAAAGTTTCAATTTCTATGTATCTTGCCTATAGTAATAAATTCTACAAAGGATATCAAATTCAAATAAAAATGTGTCTAGGTATTCTAATAATCTACCTCTAAGATCAAGAAAGGCTAAGGGCAAGATATTTTTCATTTGTGTTACACCTGTTGCATCAAGAATAGAAAATTTGAAAGTAACTATGTCTAGAGTCTTGTTGTTATCCATAAAGTCTCCTTCTCTATTCATCATGGATTTTCTTGGGATATGGATACCAAAGGTACTCAGGATCTCATCCTCAAATTTTGTATCAATCCCTTGGTAAACATGCTAGTAAATATCTATATGTTGATATTCTATCTTTTTATTAGATGAAAGGTCTAAATATTATCTTGAGATTTCTTTGATTTGATCAAGAAAGCCTTGCTAGAATGTTGTAAATATGTTACTGTCTAGAGTATCTAGTTTATGTAGTTTCTCTCCTTCATTTATTCTTACTAGCTTAGCTTATGCTTCCTCTATTTTTGTTTCCTTCTTCAAAGCTAGTAGTGCTTCTTCTGTAAGCTACCACCTTCAGTTTGTAGTGTTCTCTATGAACTAAGAATTTTACTAAGAAGAGGAGATTAGTGTTGTGTTAGTGAATGAAATCAAATAAAAAACACACTAAACTAACATCTTCATGCCTAGTTACTAGGGTAAGCTTAGTGAAGAAAGATACATGAACAAAGCACAACTAAAATGCAATAAAACACACATTCTTTACCATCCTTGATGCTCCAAGAGTATTTTTTGATTAGCTTTCTTAGTTTGTGCTCATGAAGTCTTTGTCAATGGAAGCCTAGATATTCTCCACCTCTCCTTAGCACCTTTGGCTTTGGCTTGACTTGGCTTAAAATCAATTTGGCATGGTAACACTAGTTTGCATTAATATTTTAGAACCAATCTTGCATTATAACTTTGCACAAATTAAGCTTTCAAAATGATGTTCATGGCCTCTTTATTTATAGATTTTTGAGATTGATCAAAATCAACCTAAACCATTCATCCTGAGATGAGGATGTGTGGTTGAGGATTAATTCAATTTTCATAATTAAGTTTATAATCATCCTCATCATTACATTGGAAAAAGGGGAAATTAAGAGGCATGGAGGGTATTGATGAGACATGGAGCACATGACTCTTGATATTTATGGCTTAGGGATGTCTTCCCAAGAAATGAGGTCACTTGATGATGTAACTATTTAATATTCATTTCTAAAACAAATTATTCAAAAATTTTCCATGGAATTATTGATTAGGCTCTAATTTGGTTTAATTAACTCTTAAGCATGTTTACGCACTTTGTGCATAAATTACTTAAATTGATCAGAATGCCTTGTTATTAGCCCAAAATTTGACTGGATTAAAATTGGAAGGTGATGTTAGATGCATTAGATCCATTATCCCATTTAGGATATTATCAAAAATAATAACAAAGGCACATGTCTTGTGTAAGATATTTGATAGAAAAGAGCAATCTAGAGCACCTAGGTGCAAAATTTCCATTTTAACTCAGAATGATTTGATCAAAGTTAGCTAGCTCATAAATTACATTGCCCCATTTAGGGATACCCTAGCTAGAATCAATACTTAAATATATCAATTTCAACTCATTTAATGTATTTTAGTATTTTAAAGCTAAATTGTGCACTTTAGGTGTAAATTTGTCAAAAGCCTAGTTGGAGGTTATTGGTGGCTAGATTTAGGCATCTACAGTTTGCCCTTATTTAGAAAGGCTTTGCAAGCTATAATAAAAGTAACATATTCTCATAGAATAAAAAGGTAATGTATGCCTACAACTGCAATAATGATAAACTAAATTCATGATGCCCCCTCGAGAGAATCATTGGCACAAGTAAGTCAGCAAATGATCCCTTTAAAAGAAAGAAGTGAAACAAGGGGATCAAATAAAAGATATATGATGGGGTGAAAACATAATGATATTAAAAAAGTTGTCAAAATCATTGAGAATGCAAGTAAGACAATGTATAATGGTTGTCCAAAGGCAGTTATAAGCATTGTACCTTGATAGTGGCAATATGGTATGATAACACAATAATTTTTCCAAAAGAAGTTATAACCATTGAGAAGATGGAGCTGCCCTAGTTAGGATAGACAAATAGGATAATAACATGCCCTTGTATGGGTAAAAAAGGGAATTGGTGACAATACAATGATTTGCCCAAAGGCGGTTATAATCATTGAGAAATGTAGGTAGGATAGTGTGTAATAATTTTCCCATAGGCGATTATAATCATTAGACCTTGATTATGGCAAATATAATAAACTTGATCAAGGATGATGATAATTTAACACAGAGGGTAATTATGAATTAGAACAACCTACTAATAGGGAGATGCTCATTTAAACTAATAAAGGTTGAAATTATTTTGTGGTTTATTACTCTATTTGGGATATGATTGAATTAGGATGTCAATGTCAAAGAGATGTTGATGCCACCATTGTTGAATAGACTTCTTGAAACTAAGGTTTGTTATAGCACATGTTGGTAGGCATCATGGTATAACATCATGAGGACTTGGCTGAAATTTGCATAAGGATTGACTCTTGTAATCCAATAATTAATATAAAAGAATGCACTAATGATAGAAACCATGATGACAATGTAAGTATATGAATATGGATAGATTTTAGTGTAAGCGTGGGAAAGGAATCACCCAATGAACACACATAAATTGAATCAAGGCAACCGTGTTGAAAGCAAACAAATAAGTACACAAACAAAACAACAAAGAAACAAATAAAGAAATACTCAATAGAAACCATACCAACATTGCCTCTAAAAAATAGGTGACAACTTAAAAAACAAACAAAATAGGAGAATAGAAGAAAAGGAAGGTGGTGGTTGATCTATCTCCATATACACTAGGCAAGTGGATGTTGCCTACATAGTTCCATGGATGTAATATCTAACAAAAACTTTAGGCCAAATGTAGTTCTCCCAGGGAATGGGAAGAAAAATGATAACTGGTGAGAACAAATAGAATGGATGCGATAGAAAAATAGAAATAGTCTTTAAAAATGGAAAGTGTGTGAGAGAAAAGGCCAAAGAGGATGGGGAAACTAAGTGAAAATTGGTTTGCTTGAAACTTAGTAAGGGTTCCCAGAATCCTTAAGGCAAAGAAGTGGTCCATATTTTTGTTGTTCTTTTCTAGCAGTTTTATAAATGTTTTTGGAGTATCTCAACTCAATCAAGAATGATGAGACACTAAATGGTTCAAGATCACAAAATGGCGAGATGAATCAAACTTAGGTTGCTCATAAAATAATGAGAGCATTCAAACTTAGGTTGCTCATAAAATAGTGAGAGCATGGTAAGGGGGTGACTGAGCTAACCTCAATAAGTATTGAGTGCTACCTACATAGTCTTAGAGTAGGACTTCAAGTCATTGTAGTTCCACCCTATAATGGAGGAATTCAACTAGTGTAGCAGTTAATTCAAACAAAACAAGCATAATTGGTAAAAAATCATGATGTGGCATAGGAAGTGGCAAGTTGGTACATCAAGGCTTAATAAACAAATTTTGTCGCTAGTTTGCCCATAAGAAGTTATAACTAAGATAAAACATCATAGATCAATGGTATTAATTTTCCCAAAGGTACTTATAATTAGTAACAAGACTGGTCATAAGAAAGGAATAAAAAATTAAGGATGCAACTACCAAAATTTCTGTCACACTACTCTAAAATATGATCTTCGTTTGAAGTACTTAAACCAACTAATGAAATTGATCAGATTATTTGATGCTAAAAATGTGTAACGAATGGAAAAAACAAAGGTTAAACAAGCTAGGCTTTAGAACACACTAGGTCGATAGGTTAGAAATGTAATGTGGATATGGCTAAGAGGATAGATAAAAATGATATCTATATACAAAAGAATAGTGATAAAATAATATAACTAAAACTATCCGTATAGATAATACATCTTAGTGCTTAAGCATAGTATCACTTAAGGTGAATAATATTCATTGGCTTAGGAATTTTTTCTCCATCTAGTGTAGAAGATTGTATGTCCCTGATCCATAATCTATAGTAATGATGAAAGGCCCTATCTAGTTTGGTTTGAATTTTCCTTTATGCTTTTTCTCAGCCATGATATTCTTTTGGTTTTCTTTAAGAACAAGATCACTAAGTTTAAAGTTTCTATTTTTGACACATCGATTATAGTGGCCTTTGAGTTGATTTTGATATGCTTGAAGATTATTGAGCATAGCTATGTGTTTCTCATCAAGTGGGTCTAGATATTGTAGGCAAGCTACTCGATAATCATGATCATCCATGACATGATTGAAAGAGATGCACAATGAAGGCAATTAGACCTCAATGAGAAGAATGGCTTTAGTACTATAAAAAAGTGAGTACGGAGTGGTTCTTATGGGGGTACGATGATTGGTATGGTATGCCCAAGGGGTAGGGAATATATATAGGTGCTAATCATGACCATCATCATTGATAATCTTTTTTATAATATGGACAATGGTTTTATTCGATGCTTCGACCTAGCTATTACCTTGAGGGTAATATACTATAAAAATATGTTGTGTGATGTTATATTTGGTACATGGCTAGTCTACATCCTTGTTCTTGAATGATCCTACATTATCAGATATAATTTTAGAGGGGATACCATAGCAATAAATGAGATGGTTGAAGATGAATTTAGAAATTTACTTTCTAGCCATGTAAGTGAAGGGTATAATTTCAACCCACTTAGTGAAATACTCATTGGTGGTAAGGACATGTTTATGGCCATCAGATGAAGTGGGGTTGACCTTCCCATTGAGGTCAAGTCCCCATGTAGTGAATGGCCATGGTGTCAATATTAGTTTTAGAGTTTGGGTTGGGACATTAATTAGATTAGCATTCCATCGACATTTCCCACACTCTTTTACATATGTAGCTACATCTACATCCATCATGGGCCAATAATAACCAGTATGCAAGAGATTTTTGGATAGGACTACCCCACTACAATGAGCTCCACATACTCCATGAACTTATCTTAATGCTGGTGTAGACTCTACCAAAATTAAATAATGAAGTAGAGCTTCATCAAAACTATGGTGGTAAAGGGTGGATCCAAGTAGAGTATAATGAGTAGAATGATGAATAAAGGCTTTGGCTTATTTTCAAGATAGGTTAGGTGGTAGAACTTGGTCATGAAGGTAGTTATAAAGGTCTGAGTACTAGATAGAATTAAGACAAATAATATCACAAATCATTATAATGGTTGAAGGTTCATGAGATGGTTCTAAAAAATTCTCAATGAGAATTTGATACTCTCTAGCTTTATCTATTTATCAAATTAGAGAGACAATAGTAGCCATGGCATCTACAGTTTTATTTCTAGCCTTTGGTATGTGCTCAAACTGAATGTTAGAAATTTGTTGTTTAAGAGTGTCAACCATGGATTTATATGGAACTAGCTTGTCATATTTGGTCTAAAAATGATTTGTGACTTGATTGATGATTAATTGAGAATCATTATAAACTTAGAGATGAGATATGTTCTAATGCACTACCTATCAAAGTCTTGAAATAAGTGCTTCATACTTGGCCATGTTGTTTGTGTAAGGAAAGCTGATTTTGAATGATTTAGGGATTAGATCCCCCTATGGTGTAATAAATAAGAGGCCTACCCTTGATTTATGTGTAGAAAATGAACCATCAAAATATAGATTTCAATGTTGTTCCTTAAGAGGTATGTTAATGATGGTCATTATGGATTCATTAGGGAAATGAAATATGAGTGGCTTTGTGTCTACAAGAGGTGTTTCAGTAAGTTTATCTATAAGAAATTTCCCCTTGATTATCTTCTAATTGACATACTCTATGTGAAACTCACTAAGAAACATGATCTATTTGACCATTCTACCTTATAAATCTATTTTAAATAATAGATACTTGATCAGATCTACTTTTGAAATAACCATGGTCTTATTATTAAACATGTAATGGTGTAATTTTTGAGTTGTGAAGACCATGGCTAGATAAGCTTTTTCAATAGGTACATAGTTATGTGTATATGCGACCAAAGTAAGACTTAGGTAGTATATGGCATGATCTTTTTCATTATCATCATGTTGAGCCAAGAGTGCCCCTAGAGCATTATTGGTAGTTGATAGGTATAACAAGAATGGCTTTCCTAGCATAAGAGGTAATAAAATAGGTAGATTAGCTAAATAGTTCTTGAGTTGTTAAAAAATTTTTTGGTAGTGATCATCCTAGTGAAATTAAACTCCATTCTTTAGAAGATGCATAAATGGATGAAACTTATCTACTAACTAAGAGATGAAGCATCATGTTGATTGGATCTTACCCTTAAAATTGCTTCAAATTGGTTGGTGGCAACATCTCAGTTATAACATGGAATTTAGCCAAATTGATGTCAATGCCTTTGTGAGACATAATGAAGCCAAGTAATTTACCTAAGGCTACATCAAACACACATTTATTTGGGTTGAGTCTAACTTTGTACTCTCACAATCTTTAAATATCTTACATAGCACTATTGGATGGTTATCCCTAGTTTTGGATTTTCCTAATATGTCATCGACATACTCTTCAACAATATCATGCATCATATCATGGAGAATGATAGTCATGGCCCTTTGATATGTAGCTCCAATATTCTTAAGACCAAATGACGTTATTTGATAACAAAATGTTCCCCATGAAGTGGTGAATGCTATTTTATGTTGGTCTTCTAGTGATGTTCTAATTTGGTTGTATCCTTAAAAGCCATCCATGAGTGAAAGCATTTCATAACCTACAATGGAGTTGATCATGTAAATATTAGGCAATAGAAAGTCATCCTTAGGATAAAATTTATTTATGTCTCATAAATCAGTACAAATTTTCATTCTTTTAGGATTTTTTCTAATATATACAACATTAGATATCCATTTTGAGTAGTCAATGGACTGAATACATCCTGATTTTAAGAGTTTTTCCAACTCTTTCTTTACCAAGACAACAATGTGAGGATGCATATTATGTAGCTTTTATTTCACTGATTTGGCATCAGGATTGACCACAAGATGGTGTAAAACTAAGGTGGGGTCCAAACCTGGCATGTTAAAATAAACCCGTGCAAAGATATATACAAATTCTCTCAAAAAAGCTATAAATACTTCACATTTCTCCTCAGTAAAGGATACACCTAATTTTATCCATTTTGGGTTCAATGGTGTCCTTATGTTTACCTCTATTGTATCTTCAACTAAAAGGGTCAAACCATCTATTAGGATAGTAGGAAAAGACTTAAAATTTTGGACTATTTTAGGGTCCTCTACTAGAACTTGCTCTTCAACTTCTCCTAGGCATGATGAATATAAATCACCTAATGGGAGATCTGGCCATGTGATAAAAATAGTCAAAAAATCTTGAAGAATTCAATCAAATACTTGTTCCATAAAGTTGAACTCAGATCCATAATCAAGTTCATCATTAGTGGTATCCTAATCTAAATTCAAAGAAGAATGAACACTTCCATCTAATTGCACCTAAAATATGTTTTCACCATTAGATTGGAATTTATCTTTACTTTTTACCTAGTTAGAAAGTGCCTCAAAGAGGTTTTCATTTTGGGACCTCAATGTTTTTTTTTTTTTTGGCTAATAGTGTTTACCCGCTCTTCAAAATAGGCTTCAAAATCTAATGTAATTGAGATTCTTGACTTATGATCTCCCAATGAAATATTATCCTTAAGGCCTAAAAAGTCACAAAATGCCTCATCATTTTGAAACTCATCAATTGGAAAATTGGATTCTTGTTAGTCCTAATCTATCATTTAGGGATAGTATAATGGTAATGGGTTGTGATGAATGACCAGGGTAAGGTTACAAATGGAATTGTTATCAAATAGGTTAGTCTTAGATAGGTCATCAAAGGTGAGGCTATGATCAAAATTTGCTTCACTATTGACATCATCATCACTAGCCACTAGTGATGGAGTTTAAATAAGATATGTGGGGTCACCCCCAGGGGGTTTAAATCCAAGTTCATAGGGTCTTTTGTACTTGGTCATGGAAATTGGCTTGATGGTTCCTTGTTGACTCAGTCTGAGGCCTCTTCCTTCATAATCTTGATGGTCCATGATCCTATTAGGAATAAGATACTTTGCACTTTTATAACAATCAACTTGGTTGTCATTGTATAACCATGATTTATCCCCTTCAAAAGGATTTGGTTCTAGGCTAGATGCTGGTATAAATATAACAAGTCCATTATCTTTGTTATTTTGTTTCCAATACATGTGTGGGGTGACTTTAGGTCACCCAAAGGTCTTCAAATTCTAAGGAAGATTGACAATATGGAAAGTATCATGGGTCACATACTCCCCTAGTCCATTATCTGACATGGTGAAATGATTGGAAACTTTAGGAAGTGGCATGTGGGAAAGGGAATCCAAGGTATTATGATTTATGAAATTATCCTATGGTAGATCAATAAATATGGCCTTTCCTTTATCTTTCTTGAAACTTAGATTCATGTCGTATTGGTAATTATATATTTGAAACTTAGCCTCAAGATGTTTGTAATGTTCATATGGGTTTAAATATCTTAAAATATTCACTTCCATCCCTAAGTGGGATAACTTTATACATTGATGTAGCATTGATAGAACTACATGAATCTCTTGTAACCAAGGATTACCTAGAAGCATATTATATGACAACTCAAGATCAAACACATGTCAAAGTGTATCATGGGTCAAAGGCCCAATGATAATTGGTAAGCTAATGGTGCCTTGTGATTCTCTTTCCTAATTATTATATGCTTTGATAGTTATCATTTCTAGCTAAATATCTCCCAGTGTGTACCCAAGAAGCTTGATGAGCTTTAAAGACACTATGTTGAGGCCTAATCAATTGTGTATAAGGACACATTTCACTTTATGCCACTTTATATAAACTTATATGTATAATGGATTATTATGGAGTGGGCCAAGGGAAGAAAAATCACTTTAGTTGAATGTGACTTGCTAGGCTGGAGCAAGGTGTCCAACCGAAGCTTGAAATTTATTAGGGGATATGTCTCTAGAAATAGTGAATTAGATCAACAACTCATTCAAGATGTTCTTTTGGATAGTTGATGTTCACAATAAATATAAAATAGAAATTTGTGCTGGTGTCTTTTGTAATTATTCCATAATATCAAACTTCTTATCTTGGTCAATAGTGAATGGTTTATTTTGAGGCTAAATAATTGGTTGGATAACAGGAAAAGTGGTAGATAGTTGTGGGCTTAGGATAGTAATATTTGACCTTTGGGTTGTGATTACACAATTGAGATTAGATATTTCACCATTATTGATAAAAAATATTGGGAATGGTGTGGGACTAGATAAGACAAGTCTCAGTTATCGGTGCATTTGTATGTGGTCATGTGGCAAGGGCAAGTTGTTGATATAAGGTCAAAAAATGAAAGTCCCAATTTGCTAGTTTGCCTGTGTGCGATTGCAGGTCAAAGAAAGATTATCCATGTAATTTGGGTGAGTGTTATTATTTAGTAATGGTCTAAATTGATGAGCACTTGTTCTAGGATTAATGGAGATGGTATTAACGCTACCCCCTGAAATATGACCTACAACCCTATTGTAGTTATGTGATACTACATGGTAGGTTTGTTGGTTGTGACTATTCTAACCTTGGTTTTGTCTATTATTTCACATTATGGGTTTTGTTGTTGATTTTATTGATTTTTCTAGTTATACTATTTTTTCTAGTTTAGCCTTTGATTTTAATACTGTTGATTTTGTTGTTGTACTGGCTAGTGTTATTGTTATTGCTAGTTATTTTGTTAAAGCTGATTATTATGTTGGGGAAAGGGGTTTTGATAAATTCAAAGAGCTTGATTGGAAGTGGAATCACCATTATCCAATGTTATCTCTCCATTTTCTAACATATTCTTGATTCAATGTTTGATTTGCACACATCTTCATAGATTATGCCTATTGACCCAATGATATTCACAAAATTCATTTTTATGGTACCAATTAGGATAAGGAGTGCCTTGTGGATAATGCTTTGGTACATGACAACTAATCAGATTAGTAGTGGTAAGTTTATAAAATATAGACTTAGTAGGTTCTCCTAGGTCACTAAAGACATGATGCGTATGCATGGTTCTCCTTAGAGGACGAGTTTACAATGATAAAGGTTGATGTATTTGTTGTGTGGGTCTTAGTTATTGTGCTTACAACATTGGTGGGAGAGGTTTTTGGGTAGGAATAAGCTAAAAAAGTGGTGCAGATGATGTTTTCACCATTTAGACATGACATGACTCAATTACTCCATTACCCACAACATTCCTATTATGGTTAAATTACTTTGATCTTTCTTGGTTATTGGCTTGTGTTAGTTGTAATGCTTGTGCTTGAATTAGATGTTAGTTTTGGACACTTACCTGACTGGTACCTTGATTCTAATTATTCAATGTAAGATTGATGATCCATTTATTAATAAGAGCTCACTTAATCAACAAGCCTTTGTATATGATCTCCTTAAAAGCATGTGCACATTATAGTTCCAGATGATAAGCTATCTCACTATGAAATTTTTTAATAAACATAGAGGCTAATTATTTATCTAGTAAACTATGGGTGAATCAACTTGTAAAATCTCTCCATCATTGTAGATAACTTGCAAAACTCTCACCAACTTTTTGTTTTGCTTGTGTTAAGTCGCCCAATGAAATTTCATGTTTGAGATTATAGGAAAAGTGCTACACAAAATTATCATAAATATCATCAAAATATGTTACTAAATTCTTGGGGAACTTTAAGAACCACCCTAAGGCTTGTCCAACCAAGCTCCTTAGAAATAACATTAAAAGGTATATATCACTATATGCCACTAGTTGACATGCAACAAAGAACTCTATTAAATGAGCCTTAGGGTCACCTTTCCCTTTATATTTATAGAATTTTAGTGGTTTGTATCCTAGATGAAATGATATGTACAAATACTCCATGTTGAACAGATAAAAACACACATCATCCAAGTTAAACTTTCTAGTCTATTTCCCAATTTGAATGGTGGCAATTGCATCCTTCATCTGTTACAATTTTTGGGATAGGAAACTAGAAGGAACATTGGTTTGAGGGAGAATATTAGTTTGGGTAGATAGTTGGAAGGTTATAAGGGGGACACTTTGACTAGATTATGATGGAGATTATTTTTGGGGTATGTTGGGAAATGGACTAGGAATATGCATATATGGATTAGGATGTACATAGAATTGTATATTTGGTTGTGAAATATTCTAATTTGGGTTGGTGATAAAGGTTTGAATTGGAGGATTTTGTGGTAGGGATGGAGGGATATAACTATATTATGCCTATTATGGTTGAAAAGGGACATGCTACCAACTAATCAAACCTTGGTTTTGAGCAGAAAATTGTGGACCAAGACCCTATCTCTGAACTTGTGGCACATTTTGAACCAATTTTTGTCTAGTAGGTATTTGAGAAACATGGGAGTCTCCTTGTTGCATGAATCCCTATGGGGAAGTGAAATAAGGTTGAATATTTTTCATCTATTATTGACCAATATTTACATGTTGTTGACTAGTCATCACTTGGTTTTAGATTGGTATACTAGTCTGTGACTAAAGAGGTATGTTTTCCATTACTTGGTGAGGTAGAACATTAGTTTACCCTTGCTGAGGTGGCAATACATTCAGCCTTAGTTCCATTGGTACACTAGATTGTGCTTGATGTTGTGGAATACTACTCATCACTTGTTGAGGAGGAGTATGATTTATTACATTCTGTTGTTAAGGCATAACACTGGTTGCTAGTTGACTACCTAATCCTATAGGTTGCACACTTGAGGAAGTAACCAATTGAGGTTTGGGAAATAGTTGGTGGAGGTTTGGGTACATAGGATCCTATTCCTTGGTATGATGATCCACTCATGGTATTAACTATAGGCCTATGTTGTTGACTAGTTGTTTGTGCACTAGTACCACTTTGATTTGGATTGGATGTTGCTTGCATATTCCCCACTATATTTTTCTCATTATTATCCATAGAAGTAAAAGACACTTCTTTAATAATGGGCATATGCATCAAGTTTTCTACCTAAGTGTTTTGTACGAATGGGTCTAAAATCTGATTGTCTTGACTAGTTAACTCAATCAAAATTCCTGTTAAAGGAACTAAATCAATAAGAGGTTTTCTCACCATGGTCATGTGATTGAAATTATGGGTTAGATTCAGGTAGGTTTGATATGCCATCTACATTTGGTTAAAGTGGTCTTCCATGAGGTTTTTGTTTTTATTATGCATATGAGGGTTCTAATACGTTATTTGGAATAGAGCCAAAGGATTGTTAGAAGAAGTTTGTTGATAATAAATTATGTTGTAGGACATTCTTACTAAGCTTGGTAAATTCTCATGAGGCAAGTGTGTTGGAAAATTGTACCCTACATCTATGGCTTGAACTAAAATCTCATATTTGTTCTCCAATAAATGATGCTCAAATAAAAATGGATCATATGTGGAAGGTACATTAGTAGAGCATGATTGTTGAGGAACTGGTTCATCAGTTGTGGGTATTGTAGCTAGGTATTATGTGGTTTGTTCTTGGTATTATTTTGAATAAGGTGGTATATTAACTAAATAGTTAGCCAATGGATCTTGGATTTGTGCCCCTAATTGAGTATTATAAGAGGGATAAGGATCCATCTTATAATAAATATTATCTACATAGGGGTCTTACACCATTTTTTCCTATGCAAACATGTTACTAATCCCTGAATTGTACATGAGTCCACTTCGAGTGTAGGAATACATGTTGGGATCCATAGTCAATGCTTGGTGATAGAAATGGAAAAAAGTTATACAAACTCTAAAAAAGGATAATGTCTAAAATAGATGATGCTCAAACTTGGTCTAGATTCATCAAAAGGATCATAAAGGTTTATGCAAAGATTTATGAGGAAATAATCTAGTGTTAAGTATCTAATGCCTCACTATTCACATAAAGATAAGCAAGTAAATAAACTGAAAATCAAAACACCAAAGTATAAGGTTGAAGTGTTTCAATTCAATCTAATCTAAGAAAAGAAAAATTTGATAGGTCTTTTGGCCAAATGCGGCATCAAAAGCTAGGATCAAACAAGGCATGTGCTAAGACTTTTGGCCAAACAATGTCAAAATCTAGACTTTAATATAAAGATGATTTTTAATCTAAAGGATTTGAAATACTTCTAAAAAATACCAGGCATTTGAGTTTTGGATATAAACTTAACCAACTAAGTATAAGGTATTAAACAAAAGGCACTTTAGAGATAGTTTATTTTTCTCACAAATAATGGTATAAAACTTGGTTATTTTGACAAACAAGCTAGACAAAAAGTGAATGATGTAACTGTGCTAGATAAAGGTTCACAAAAGGTACACTTGGATTGGTCTGAAAATGTAAGAATAAATTTGAACTATATACAAGAGGGTATATGAAACAATATCTAAAATGTTTTGGGTAGTGTAACAATGCTATACTACCCAAAAGATGTGACAAAATGTTTATTTTAAAAACTCTCTAAGGCAAAAATAGTTTCCCACAAATTTGATAGCATAACACTATCTTTCTTAACTCAAAATGTTGTGGTGCATAGAATCAAAGTGAAAGTGTTTAGCACAAAATGACTTAAGTCTAACAAGTGGTGGTAATGATCATAAGTCTTAAATGGCCTTCAACCCAAATTGATAATTGAACATAAGTTCCCTCAAGATTAGTGTAAATGGTGAATCCCTTAACACATCAACCCTATGAACTTATAAGGTGAAATTTTGAATTTAGATTATAAATAAAGGACTTAAACAACTTTGGTAAAGGTCTAGACTCAATTGGGCAGCATAATTGTGCCAAAGTAGATGATATGACTCCCAAGTTTTGAAAAAATTTTGAACAAGAAAAATTGATGATTTCACATGGGCAGCATAATGCCTCTTTATTCAAAATAAAATGAGGACCACATGTTTTTTTTTTGGTATCATTTGCTTACACCAAGTTTTGACTTCAAACAAGACTTTAATCTAGGACAAAACTCAATTGATTAATCACTCTTAGACTCTAAATTGATAAGGTTGCTTGGTATTTTTGGAATCCATCAATATACATCATTTGAGAGGATTTTAAGTGTTTATCCAAATGTAAATGTGAATTATATAGTATGGTTTTTACACCCCTCTTCTCTGAAATGACAATACTGTGACATGGACCTTGAGGTGCACCTTGCACCAACAATATTTTCACAAGTGGGGATTTGTCTAAGATTTACAAGTTTCTAAACATTTTAGGGGAATAAATTACATAATGACTTTCACATCAAATGATATAAAATACAAGAATGGAAATTGGGTGACCGTAACATTGGATAGTTGTAAAAAGGTCTAGTCCTTTTTACAACCACTACATCTTGTTGTTTGCTTAGTGTAGTGAGATGCCCAAATACAAATACATCCCATGTGTAACTCCAATTTAGGATCCAAATGAATTCAATTATAGGAGGTGAAATCCTAGGTCAAATATCTATAAAGAATACATGGGAGGTGATGAGGTCCCCCTCACAAACCAAGTTTGCATAAAAATAAAGAAAACATAAAATAGAAAGACTTTAGGGTCATTTCAAGGTCACCCAAACTTTGATGAGTTTTTGAGGAGTGATTTATATGACATTATTTTTATGCCTTGGACTAGGCAATATGCAATAGGAATGGTAATTTTTATTCCAAGGGTTCCCTAAAGGGGATAAATGGAAGAGCATACACACGACATCCCTCTCTTTGCCAAACAAAAATCTAATTAAAGTAACTAAGTGAATTCAAAAAGCTTTGGGAAAGTGAGTTCATTTTTAAGCACCAAATTTGAAAGATTTGGTGGTGCTTATTTGACCCCTTGGTCTTAATATTGTGAACTTTGAAAACTAATGCTCAAAAACACTTACTAAAGTACCTAGATATTACTTTAAGCACCAAAATAATGTTCCTAGTTCATTTAAAAGGATGAAAAAGATGATATAAACATGTTTTTAGGAAATTTCAAGCTTGGTCCTATAACAAAATTTTTAGTATGTCCTTTAGTCTTGAATCTACTTTGGGTTTGAAACACTGAAGTAAAAAAAAAATTATCAAGTTTTTTACACAGTAAAATATCGCTATTCCATAGAGCAATCCTTCTACTTGCAGGACAATCCCACAGCTTAGTGAGTTATGGTATTGTAACTAACCACTAATTATTTAGTCATAATACCATGAATTTGAATGAAAATCTCCCTAATTGTAGGACAATCTCATAACTTTTAGAGTTGTGGTATTGCAAACAACAATCCTACTACTCAGGGTCATAATCCTGCTACTTAGGGTAAAATGAGTTTTTTGAAAAAAATACACAACTTCAGGATAAACTAATTATATATTATAAAAATTTAGGAAAAAACACATGGTTTAAAAAAAATGTAGAAAATAAAGTCTAGATAACCCCAAACAAAGCTTCAGAAAATGACCTATCGTGCATACTACAATATCGTGACTCATAGTGACAATCTTGCTACTTACAGGACAATCTTTCCACTTTAAAAGTAGTGGTATTATCATTTAACCTACTAATGATTAGAAAACACCATGACTTGGTTTGATAACCTTGTGAGTTATAGAATAATCCTATTACTAAGATCATAGTGGTATTATTAAACCTACATAGAAAGACAAAGTTAGTCTAACAAAAAAAAGCTTAGCACAATACCACAAGTTATAGGACAATCCTATGACTCAAAGCAATAATACCATAACTATGTCAGAATAAACTTGTGACTCCCAGAAAAACATGTTTTTACTCTAATTTTCATTGTTTTTGGTTTCTTACTTCAAGATTCTACAAGGAAAATTTTAGTAGGTTACTTGAAAGAGCTTCATGATCATTTTTGTGAAGCTAGGAAGGTCCCATCAAGTGTGCCATTATGTGAAATAAGAATTTGACTAAGAAGAGGATATTAGTGTTGTGTTAGTGAATGAAATCAAATAAAAAATACACTAAACTAACACTTTCATGCCTAGTTACTAGGGTGAGCTTAGTAAATAAATATAAATGAATAAAGCACAACTAAAATGCAAGAAAACACACATTACTTACAATCCTTGATGTTCTAAGAGTATTCTTCTATTGGCTTCCTTAGTTTGTGCTCATGAAGTCTTTGTCAATAGAAGCTTGGCTATTCTCCACTTCTCCCTGGCACCTTTGGCTTTGGCTTGGTTTGGCTTGGAATCAATTTGGCATGATAACACTAGTTTGTATGAAGCTTTTGGAACCAATCCTACATTATAACTTTACACAGATTAAGCTTTTAAAATGATGTTCATGGCCTCTCTATTTATAGATTTTTGAGATTGATCAGAATCAACTTGAACCATCCATCTTGAGATGAAAATGTGTGGTTGAGGATTAATTCAATTTTTTGGAATTAAGTTTATAATTATCCTCATCATGACATTGGAAAAAGGGGCAAATTAAGAGGCATGGAGGGTATTGATGAGGCATGGAGGGCATGAATCTTGATATTTGTGGCATTTATGGCCTAGGGATATCATCCCAAAAAATGAGGTCACTTAATGATGAAGATGTTTAATATTCATTTCCAAAAAAAATTATTCAACAAGTTTTCATGGAATTCTTGATTAGGATCTAATTTGGTTTAATTAATTCTTAAGCATGTTTAAGCACTTTGTGCACAAATCACTCAAATTGATTAGAATACTTTGTTATTTGTTCAAAATTTGACTAGATTAAAATTAGAAGGTGATGTCAGATGCATTGGATCTATTATCCCATTTAAGATATTATCAATATAAAATAACAAAGGCACATGTCTTGTGTAAGAGATTTGATAGGAAAAAGCAATCCAGAGTGCCTAGGTGCAAAATTAGCATTTTGACTTGGAATGATCTGATCAAAGTTAGCTAGCCCATAAATTGCATTACCCCATTTATGGATACCCTAATCAAAATTAGCACTTAAATATATTTATTTTAACTCATTTAATGTATTGTAGTGTTTTTAGGTCAAATTGTGCACTTTAGGTGGAAATTGGTCAAAATATTGGTTGAAGGTTATTGGTGGCTAGATTTAGGTGTCTAGATTCTCTACTTCAAAAGCCTTATAGATTATGGTATATTCTTCCACAATATTCTTAGTTTTTGCAAGTATTTGTGGTTATTTTTTGGTATCAACTTGTGTCTTGTTTAGTAGGAAACTCCCTCGAGAATATTATTCTCTTTGCATCGATGTTATGCCATTCCTTCAACTATCCTATCCCTTCCTACATAGGGTTAGTTTTTTCATTTTTATGTGTTATAGGGGGTTGTTTTAGAATAATTAAAAAATAATGAAAGAAATAAAGGAGTGCAAAAATCAAAACAATAGTAATTGAAATTTTACTTCTAAAAAATAATGAAATTATCTACTGAAAGTGGGAAAATTATCCTAGAAAATAGGAAATGAAAGTAGAAAAATTATCCTAGAAAATAAGAAATGAAATCAAAAAAATTATCCTAGAAAATAGGAAATGAAAACAAGAAAATTAAAATCAAACTTTGCAAAAATAAATCACTCCTACAAGAAATAAATTATAGAAACATGAACTTAAGTAACTTATGTGCCATTTACTTCCATATACTTAGACATCTGGAATAAGATACCATAATGCCCTTACTCAACTTGCCTAGCTGTAAGTATATGTCCAAAAACTTAGACATTCGGCATAAGAAATTATAGTATCCTCACTCAACTTGCTCAGCTAGGTAGAATAGTGCATTAACCAATCTTAAAAAAATAATTATTGATTTTAGAAAACAATAATTGACACCCTCCCCAATAATGACACCAAAATGTTATGCAAACTAATTACCCAATGATTGCCAGATTCTTGAGTTTGATTAACATTAATTATCAACCTAAAGTGTATACACTTTTTAAAGATGTCAATGCTATATATTCATCATTGATTTAGAAATAAACTTAATTTTCTTGTTGCAATATAATGAACTTATGTTGAATTCACTAGATAATTATACTATGAAACTATTATGATAGAATTACAAAACTACTTCACACTTGTGAATCACACATGCATCACACCCATATAATCAAACTAATAATAAAATCAACTTACAAAAGACACTAAAACTAAAGAGGGTAAGGATCTTCACTACAACTCATTTTGAGGGGGCCCTTCCTTATTTAGAATGGAGCTCCAATCCTTCTCTAAGAGAATTCACAAACTTCTTACAAAATCAACTTTTTCATTACTCAATTCTATAATTATTAAAGATTGGTATAAAAGATTACAATATTCTGAATGCAATTGATATAGTTTCAATACTTTTTCTATTATCTATCTAACTAAATAATTCTTAATCTGATCTAGGTTTTACCATTAAATATAGAAGGTAGTTTATTAACTTTTAACCAAAGACACCAAACTAGGAAAAATACAAATACTTTAGAAACTATCCCAATGAACCTTTAAGTTGTTGGTAACCAAAGTTACTTATTTTAGGCTTGAATGGGTTACGGACAAGGTATACTATTTCATTATTTTATTTCTTTTTGTCTCTTTCCCATTGTCTTTGTCTTTTTCATCTTTGGAAGCACATCCAAATTTTCTTGTATGTAGAGAGTTCGTACAATAACTATGGTCCTTTCCAATCATCCATTTAGTTCCCAAGACAACTAGGTGTGTCTTTAAAATTTGATCATAATAATAGTTGTATTTTACATAGTGGTTGTGGGAAACCTATAGGTGAAGCCTAAAGTTGTTGTGAGCACTTTGGAGTTTCTATGAGCAACTTGTAGGTGAAGCCTACAGTTACTGTGAGCAATCTATAGTGGCTATGGGCAACTTATAGGTGAAGCTTACAGTTACTGTAGGCACTCTGTAGTGGATATAAGGAACCTGTAGGTGAAACCTATAGTTTTTATGGTCACTCTATAGTGGCTATGGGTAACTTGTAGGTGAAGCCTATAGTTACTACAGGCAACCTATAAATATTGTGCCCTAACAAGATCCTTCAGCGTTATGCTATCTTTCAAATGCTTGTTAAATAAAGTTACACAAGTATAATCTAATCAAGGAAGAAGCATCAATAATCCATAATACACACACACACACACACACACACACACACACACACACACACAATCATAAATTCATTCATTCATTTACATAAGTTATGGATAATTATGGGGTTTACATGGAAAAAGATATATACTAGGTATGGATGAGGCTATAAAAGGAAGCAATTGGTGGCCTCATCACCTTCCTAGATAATGAACCATGCTCTTTATTAAGCATGAGGACATTTAAAAAAGTTAGTTGCTTATCTATTTCAATTTCCTTGGTGAATTTTATGCTAGGACACATATTGTTGAGGTGGGAAGGTCTATTTCAAATAACTCAAACTTTCTTATTTTATTTGCTATTTGTTTTTTGGTTTTAGTAACTAAATGTAATGGCTACTTTTTTATTTTTAGGAAACCTTTTTACAACTATTTTCCTTCAATTTTTAAGTTGTGGGGTTCTATTTTTCTCACATATGATTCTTTCCTGATGAAGGATCACAGAAGTGGATATAAAATGCATCGATCTTTAAAATTTGACGTAGTTTTATCCAAAAAGGATTTTTGGAATTGAGTCTATATAGATTAATTTTAAAATTAAATTATAGTTGATTTTTATTCCCTCCACACATTCAAAACCATCATTATTTACATCAGAGAAAAATAAAATAGATAGTGGTTTATACCTTTCAAGCATTTTGCACACCCATTTTGATTTCCTCAAAGTAGGATTTTCAAACTCTTCCTCTTATTGTAAATTTTGTAAATATTAATCTCTTTCACCATCTAATATAAGATATTTAGGATCTACATTAACCTAAATATTTTATGTTTATTTCTTTGGTTGCTTTTTTGGTTCTTATTACACATGATCTTTGTGCACCTTCATGAAGACTACATTGCATATATATGGCACCTTATTTATCTTAGGATTCTAAAGATTATCCCCTCTGACATCACTCCCATACCCAATAAATATTTAATTAATATACTTAAATTAAAAATTTAATTATCTCTCCTTTAGGATGTGAGAGTATGCTTTGTAACCAAAAATTTGTAGGTGTCACAAAGATGACATCTTACATGTCCATGATTATTGTAGTCTTTTAACCAGGCTAATGTAGGTGATATTTTGATGAGGTAACAAGTAATAACTACTAATTTATCTTAAAATTTATGTTCCAAATTTGTAACACTTAGCATACTCTAGGCCTTTTCCATCAGTGTAATAAAATTATTTCACTAATAAAGTAGAATAACAAAATTAGATCATAATTAACTAAAATAGTGTAGAATATATGAATAAATGACAAGATATTTTAAGGGGGAAACCTCCACAACCTTAAAATAAGAATAACAGTCATAAATATGATGATCAAAAACTAATCACTACCTTTTATTTATCATCTACTTAGGCCATGGTTACTCCATAGGCTGAGCTAACTAACCAAAAAATATCATAGAGAAATTTAATATGGTAAATAATGGTTTAAGTAAACTAAAATTCAACCACACATATCTCTAAACACGTTATGGGTTAAGGGCATATCATGCCCATGATTCCCTCACATTGAATCAAATCTAGGTGTTATTGGAATAACTCTTCATCCTCCCATGTTACATTTTCATAGTTTAATTTATTCCACTTTATCAAATACTCCTTAATATATATTTTTATTAGACTTTTGATGTGTGTATTTGAAGGATCTCCTCAAATTATAAAATGATTCAATCTTATTCATCCAATTTTGGTAAGTCAACCTAGGTAGAAACTCTCTATCAATTTACCTTTTTAGGTAAGATACATGAAATATAAGATTTAAGTGAGTGGACTAGGTAGTTACAACTTATATGTAACTGTGTGCACCTAAATCTTCTTTCCCTAATTATTATAATTAATCTTGCTAATTAATCCCCTTTATCCTAATCCTAGTCATTTATCTAATATCCTCCTCAACATTTCCTCATTTACTAACCTTATTCTTCTCCATTTATTCATTAATTCTCCTAAATCCCCATTATCTTGTCCTAGTAAAATATTAATACATCATTATAAGACTAATTTGCCATAGTTATCTTCCAAAATTTCTTAGGCATTCACATTTTTAAACATCAGGGTTAATCAATCATAATCATCTAAGCATCTGCATTGGTTATATATATATATATATATATATATATATATATATATATATATATGTATGTATGTATGTATATACATACATATATATATATATATGTATATATATATGTATATGTATGTATATATATATATACATATATGTATATATATATATCTATATATGTATATATATATATATGTATATATCTATATATATATGTATATATGTATATATATATGTATATATATATGTATATATATATATATGTATATATATATATATGTATATATATATATGTATATATATATATGTATATATATATATATATATTAATATTTTTCTATCTTACACAATATTTCCATTCTCGTAATAGTGATATCTTATTAAGAGTCATGATATTGCCTAGCCACTTGTAGTTTTGAAAAAAACCATGTGGTAACTAGTAGAATTTAGCCACTTTTTGAAAAATATCATGACTTTATAGTCATGGTATTGTAGAAAATTTATGATATCACCCTTTTTGGTTGTAATATTGCATTCTAAAGTTGCATTTTTGCATTCAATTTTGTCTTTTTGAGTGCATTTTTAGAGTCATTTTAAGTGATTTTTGAGTCATTCTGAGCCTCTCACAAAGCCCGAATTGCCTTTGGAGTTGGGGGACCCACCCCTCGACCCCACCTTGTACCAGGAAGTGCACCATGGGTGCTTCCCCTAGACCCCACAAGGGGATCTTCCCCTTGACCTCGTAAGGGGTGATGCCCCTTGACCCGAATAGGGGTTGTTGTCCATAGACCCTTGTGTCATGGACCACTCACCCAAAAACATTATAAAGCCAAATTATGATTTTTTTTAGTGGTTTTTATTAAGGACTACTGGAATAATGTTTTATCTCTTATAGGGGTGATGCTAGAGGCTATTTTTTCTTACTAGCATCCTCTTTTATAGGTCATATTTTGGTCTAACATCTTTGTCTTGTAGGTTTCCCTCTCACAAGTATCACTTCAAACTACTAATAGTTTTCTTAAAAGCTACTGATCAAAGATATTTTAGCATCTTAAAACTATTTTTTGTCTAGAAATGTTTTTAATCACTAAATCATGTTACTTTGTATATATTCTTGCATCTTGTATATATCTCACATCTAATTAATCAGTTAAATAGTCTCTTTTTTATTTTCTTATCTATCACCCAAGGGCTACAGTGGTGTATGGTCTTATCCTTACGATGATTCTTGGAGGATCAAAAACCACCCACAAAACCTCATATTTTATTTTCTAGGGGAAACATGATGTGGAATTGACACCCATGCACTTACTATAGTCTTAAGGGGATAGTGACCTTGGATTTCACCACTACAAACTAATCCACACTCCATGTTCTATTGGAGTATAAATATTATGGATAACTATCATTAGGATAAGTGGTTGACCCCATATAAGTCTTCCATAAAAGGGAAGAGTAAACTCTTTGAACTAGGCATTAGATAACACTATACATGGACTTACGCCTCATCAAACCTAGAATATATTGGGGGTGTCCCTAGAGATCCCATTTAACTTATCATAGGTCCTTTTGGTCATAATAAGAAACTTACAACTAAAGTCAGGATTAGATCCTAAGTAGTTATCAAGTGTAGATGGGGTTAAGAGGGTTTAGTTAATTCTATAATGGGTCATCATCCTATAGCCTCACTTGTGAAGTTGTTAGATGATACATTCATCAATATATACACCATTGAGTTTACTAATCATAGGTTTGTGGTTTGAATGATTTGTTGAGTGTCATGCTAGACTAGTGTTGTTTTTGAGCTAAGTCAGCATTTATCCAAACCTATATACACCTATCTAGGTCTTCACATATCATCAACTTATACATCCTTATCATAATCCTCTTGTACATATTTTCTTTGTATATCCTTTTACTTGTTTCATCCTATCACCCTTTTATCTTAATCTTATCCTTGTCTAGTCATATCCACCCATAATTGGTCATACCCTCCACCCCCACTTACATATCCTAATAAATTTTTACCATACACATATTGTCCTAAGTCTACTTTATCCATAACTAATAATTTGTATTGATCTTGTCTTTCCTAATCACCTTATCCACCATCTTGCCAACCTAGTCCTAATCATAGTCTAATACAATCCATACCCTTATCTATACTAATCCTAATATCAAGTCTGTAGTCATACTTCAATCTTCATCTCCATTATCCGACATTATGATTATATCAGGGTCCTTATTATTTAGCTTGATTGTTTATAATCAAGTTTTAATCATAATCACAATCATACCCATCTATCAAATTAAATCTTCTCCTTATTTGAGTTGATCATCTTAACCTTGAGCTAGTCTTAATCTAGTCAATCCTTAGTCGATATCATTCTCTTAGGAGAGTCTAGTCCCTCATCTAATCTTAGATCTTATCTTATCTCACTTAGTTAAATCATCAGAATCTATCTCATAACCTAATCACATAAAACATTGAGTCAAACTTGAGATAGGACTAAATCTATCCTTTGTCAAAATTTATTCCACATGATAAGCTCTGAATATGGCTCATTATTAACATGTTATTTCCCTAAATTCATCTCTTGAAGGATATTATCTTATGCAAATCTTAGATTGTTAGATAACTATTACATGGAAAATAGATATTTGTCTTGTTTATATTGAACCAAAGTCTAAACCTTTTTCATTAATTTCTAATACATATCATGTTTTAGTGTTTTTTATTGTGATGAATGATCAAGAAAAAGACACAGGTGATGTATAGTGAACATGCAATTTTGATCTTTATCCAACAGAACTATAGACTCTGCAGGCTTATTTCTACAGACTCTATAGGATTATTTCTATGGACTCTATAGGATTATTTATATGGACTCTATAGGCTCATTTCTATGGACTCTGCATGTTTATTTCTATGGACTTTGTAGGCTTATTTCTATAGACTCCACAGGTTCATTCCTCTGACTCTGTAGGGTTAATTCCAATAATTATATAAGGACAAAGATACAAATGGGGAAGCTAGTGGCCAGATAGGATAAGAGAGAATCATTCCAACTAGAATCAAATAAGGAAAATAACTGCTTGCTATTTTTTAGGATTTGCTTTTGATAAAGTTGTATATATATTTCAATCTTAGGATTATTATAGGATATGATATCTATTTTATTAGAATAATTGGTTCTCTTAGAAATCCAATCTCCTATCTTTGGATGAATGGATCGACCAAGGAATCTTATTCCTTTGCGTCTTATTTTGAGTTGATTATATTAGTATAAAATGTAAGATTTTCATATATTATATATAATAGATATCAGATGATATAGAGCTGATAATAGAGGAAACAATTTGTACAAGCATGTTACAGGTTTCAGATAGATTGTAATCATTTCAGTTTTATGAATTAATACTTCAGTTTCCAACATTGATTAATCTTTGTTCTCAAGTTTTAGACGAGCAAGGGTGCACTCTCCTTAGAACTAGGATTTGTGTATGGTATTTATGTTATGTTTTACTAATTTGTTGTTATAATTAATTAAAATCTTGTTAATATTTACATTTATTTATAAAAACATCAAAATAAATTAATATTTAAAAAATAATTTTCTTATTCCAAAGTCATTTCATTTCTAAGCAATGTGTGTTTTCTTTTATAGAAAATGTGTGAAACAAATTTCATTTTATCAGTGAAGAGTGTGATTTTACTTTCCATGCAAGTGTAAATAGGGTGTGATTTTTACTTTCAACAAAAGAGTGGATTGATTTGATTTTTTTTCAGCAAAAGAGTGAATCACGTAGTTTAGGATACATTTATTTCTTTATTCAAAGTTAGAATAGGACAATTAAACACACCCATATTTATATTTCTAGATCTACCATCCCATACCTTACTGCATACAGCTTTGGACACCAGCCCTCGTTGATAAGACAACAATTGAATATTGATTAAATGAGGAGTTACATGACACTCATCACTTTTGGCACCATTTTTGGGGATCACAAGGTGTTAGTAAGGTAATAATTATTGTTCTAGAGTGAAATATAGAAAAACCCATAAAATCCCATAAAAAAATCAATAAATTGATGTACCATCCCAGAGATTCTAAAGGATGATTCATCCCAAAGTTTCCACCAAGAACACAAGTTAAAACTCCTTCAACATCTCTAAATAATGAACCAAAAGTTACAAGTGAAACCTATCTACAAGAATCTTCTAAAACTTGGATAGAAACTAGGCCATTACCACAAGTAAGCCCCATAGGACAAATTCCTCAGGATCAATAGCTTGTAAGAAGACACTATTTAGAAGTTGACAAGGATTTAGAAGAAGCATTTCAAAAATCTATAACTAATTTTTTTCTTTTAAAATTTTGAACAACCCATAACTAATACCACAAATATTTAGTGGGAAGATCATCCCAGCTTTGAAACATCATCAGAAGAAGAAATGGCTCTCCAACAAAATCAATAACTTGCAAAAACAGGAAGGACTTTCTCCTTTCCTATTGTTGTAGATCTTAATGATCAAACCCCCATGAAAAATATTTCACCAGCTAATCTACCAAATTTTTGGGGAAGATCTCCAGAAGATCCTAATCAATTCTTGTTTGATTTTAAGGTGCTATGTCAAACCTATGATTACATAACAGATGGCTAGAAATTAAAACTATTTCCCTCTACACTTAAAGATACAACTATGAGATGGTTCATGGGTTTACCTAGTGATTCTATTAGAATATGAGATGACATGGAAATAGAATTTTTGAATAAATACCAAGATTACTATCAAGTGCAAGAAATAAAAGAGGATTTATTCAAAATCAAATAGAATGAAGATGAATCTTTAGAGGATTATTTGGATAGATTCATGTTCACTCATGAAAGAAGTAACTATCCACTCATTGAAGACATTCAAAAATTGGTTTTATTAAAAGGGTTGGATGAAGACACTAGAGATGCCTTAAATTTGATGAGAGGTGGAGATATAAATAAGTTGGATTTTGATCAGATTTTTGAGCTTTGTACCAACTACTCTTAAATGAAACCTAGAATTAGGAAAGGAAGATTTGAGAAATCTAATGAAGTGGGTAAGTTAATGGAAGAATTTGCTAATCTAAAGATGGATATCTTAGTTACACTAAATAGTACTTTGGATGGACTTCAAGCTAAGGCAAATGAAACAAACCCTTAGTAATCTACTATCCTAAGTGTAGATAGAAACACACCCTTAGAGACTACCTCCTAGATAGAACCAATGTTTCATCATGTGGGATCTGTGATGCAACAGATCATGATACCAAACATTGTACCCTTTTTCCTATTTTAAAGAATCAAATGGAAACACAACTCTAGTCCACTAAAGAATTAAATTATATTCAAAGATAAAACTTTGCCTCACAAAACGAGGCTCAAGGATAGTTTAATGCAAGAAATACAGTTAATCCCTAGATGGCACCATGGAATGTCTCAGTTCCTTCACCATTTTGGAATCAACCCCAAATTCCATCAATTCAAATCCATGGACAGGACAAGATTGGATGCCAACACCCTCATGGATGGTGCCATAGCCACAACAATAATGGGTACCATAGAAGTAATGGATGCCATAACCATATCAATAATGGAATCAATAGTGGAACCCACAACCACAACTCACCCAACCAAGAAGACCACTTCAATACCAAACTATTATGCCACCCCTAGTTATTCAACAATAAAGACAAATCAATCAACCCTCAATGCTTGCATAACTAATAGAAAATCTAAAAAATAAATAACCAACACCTATTTATGTTAATGAAGAAAAACAACAATCAATGTTGGAGCTATTGAGTGTTCAAACATACATTTGAGATCAAGGAAAACTATACAAAAACCTCCAATTCTCATTTCTAAGATACCTGATGAAAATAAAAATATAGAATCATCTCAATTAAAAATTGAAGAGGCTGAAATCAAAATGAGGCCTGAAGCAAACAAATAAAAAATACTACCTTAGTATTTTCTTTTCCTAAAAGATTAAAAGAAATTGATATTAAACCAAAATCAAACTTGGTCCATGAGTTGTAAAATATCAATATTGAGGTATCCCTTCTACAAGCTATTAGGGATATACCTAGGTAGACCATGGTTGGCTACTGTAGTAGTATTGATTGATTGCAGGTCAGGAGACATGACCATTTCTAATGGGATAAAGTCTAAATACATCTCTTTGTATCCTCCTACAAAACCATCAACAAATTGCATACAAAAACTTTAAGTGGATGAATCAGATAACCCATTAAACACCATTTTCTCATTAGCTATGATCATAGTTAAAAAATAATTGAAAGAATTGAATGGAGACATATACCCAAAATCTACGGACTCTGCTAGTTCAAAAGCTACAGACTTTGCTAGTCCAAAAGCTATAGATTTAACCAGTCTAAAAACTACATATTGCCTTAGTTTAGGATTCTTGGGGCAGATAGAATATTTTGAAACCTCCACTTCTACTTCTTCTACATTTTATTCATCATATGATCATGGAGTGATTCAGAAAAGTGTTTGGAAATTGGTAGAACAATAACAAACTCATTTCTTAGATGCATTCCATTGTTCTTTAGCAAGACTGATTCCTCTTGGAAAAGAGTTTATTGATAATATAACCATGTTTCATAAGCTAATTCCTCATCCATTGCCTCTAAACTCATTTATTAGTGAGTTTAAGCAAATAAAATCTAACTACTCAGGTACAAAACCAATCATAGTATTACTTGGAAAGATTTTGAACATCAATAGTTGGTTAACAAATGAAGAGGAAGATCAACTCTTTGAATTATTGGAAAGACATACCAAGGATTTTGCTTGGGATTATACCGACATGAAGGGAATTAACTGCAGTATATGTACTCATCACATTTACATAGAATCTATCAATCCAGTCAGACAACCATAAAGAATAATAAACCCAACATTAAAGGAAATAGTTAAAATAGAAATCCAAAAGTTGTTGGAAGTTGGGTTTATTTACCCCATCTTAGACAACCAGTGTGTTTCACCTCTGGTAATTATGCCCAATAAAAATTAAAATTTAAGGGTATGTGTAGATTATAGAGAATGGAACAAAGCAACACTAACAGATTACTTTCTTTTACCTTTCATTGATCAATTTTTGTCATGTCCCCTTTTCAATTGACATGTTCTGAGTTCATGGTTAGCCTATTATGTGACCTTCGTAGGCTAATAAGATGGATAGAGGGTCATAATGGAGCTTGGCTCGACTTTGATTCATAGGATTTCTACATTTGATTTTCATTCAGGGTATTTCAGACACATTTGGCCTGAGCTCCTACTTTTTAGGGATATTTGATATGCAGCGGAGCGCCTTTATTGTGGTATGGTTATGTGCGGAATCACTCCCTGATTCACTAGCTTCGATCGGTTCGTGGATCCGACATGTATTGAGGGAGATATTAATATTTGATTGATTTAATCAAATATTAATTATTTAGCCTATTTTTAATTAGAAACCCTAATTCTAATTTAAGAAACCCTAATTAGGGCAAGCATATCTTTTGAGGGTATAAGGGTTTCTCATGGAGGCCATTGAGGATTATGCTATTGAATATTGATATTGATTTTGAGAATTTCTTCTGTGAAGACTGAGCCTAGGGTTCAAGGATTCCATTTACATTGGAGAACGTTCCCTCTTCAGTGTGTGCAATTAAGAGGCTATGGAATATCAGCTGATCTATTGCCAAAGTGAGAGATAGCTTCATCCAGAAGTTATCACAGAATTTTAGGTTTGAGAGATAACTTCACACAGAAGTTATCACAGATATTCCAGGTATTTATTGCTTTATGTTTTGATTCAATAAATTATACAGCTAGAGATCTACTGTGCTAGAGACATATATTTCAGATCAGGGGTTGAAAACAGGGAAGTGGTGCTTAATTTGCGGCTGTACAGAATCCGTACGGGTTCGTACAGATCAGTGCAGGAACCGACATCGGCAGACAGAGGGTTTTAGTGACCGACATCGGTCGACTGAAGACTGACGTCGGCAGAAATCCGACCGGCAGAGACCGACGTCGGCGAGATATCGACCGATGATGGCGACTGTGTGTCGACACAGAAGGGCCGAGACTTTCCAGAACTCAATTTGCACTTCCAGATTTTTAAAGCCAAGGTTTTCAAGACTGTATTTCATATTTATATGCATATTAGAGGACTGAAATTGTAATAATTTACAAGGACAAGTGATACAATCTGTAATTTGTTATTAAAAGACTATATTATTGTGATCTTTTTGAATTTATTCAACAACGATTATATCTTGGTTTATATTTTTTTTGTGTTGCTATATTCCCTGTTTGAAGGGGATATTACAGTGGTATCAGAGCTAAATCTTGCCAGCCTGAGGGTCTATAGATCTTATGCAGCCACAAGAGTTGGGACCACACAGGTATAACACACGCAGCCGAGCCTTGCTTGAAGGTACCCAGTTGTTAGATCAGAGACCGATCATCATGAGTGACAGACGTGAGGGCAGCCCACCCAGGGGCCACAGGTATGATGCTGATCAGGCCACCAGAGAGTTTCAGCGTGCTATGATGACAAGCCAACAGCAGATGGCTCAGACACTACAGGGACTTATGACCATGATAGAGAGAATGAATGCACCTGATGGACAGAACAGGGACCAGAGAGATGACAGGAGTGCTACGGTTAATCAGAGACTACAATAGACTCACTCCAGAACAGCTGACAGACCTACACGCCCTTCATTTGTTCAAGAAGAACCAGAGGCACCAGCAGAGGAGGAGGCAGGGAATTCTCCATTTGCAGATGTTTACATGGCTGCAAATGATGAGTGGGACTTATTACCTCCTCATATCTAGGAGAGAACAACCTTTGATCATTTTGTCAGTTTGAGGAGAGAACACTATAGATTGGCTAGACAGGACAGGAGACCTAGAGTCCAATTCAGTGAGCTGCAGAAGGCTACTGGTAAGCTTTCTTTGACTACTTTTGACGGCAGCGGTAAGATGACAGCTCAAGCTTGGGTTCATAAGCTTGGGTTCAAATATGCCACTTTGCACTTAGATGGAGTAGCACATGATTGGTGGTACCATGGTATGGTAACACTTCAGCATAATCAGGTAACAGAGTACCAGGACTTTGTGGATAGATTGGTTGAGCGGTTTGATAGGAGAGATCCCGAGGTTTACTTCCGAGATCTGGCATAGTTGAGACAAACAGGTAGCTTGGAGTCCTTCATTGGTGAGTTTCAGAGATTAGCAGTCATGGTACCCAATATTTCAGAGCGTAGATTGGTAGTTCTCTTCATAGAGGGATTGACAGAGCCATTGAGGGGTTGGATCAAAGCCTTTGATCCTCCTTCATTACAGGTAGCTATGAGGAAGGCATGTGATATGGAGATGGCAGCCCCATCCAATAAATTTAACACCAAAGGTACTTCTTCTTCTAGAGACCATAAGCACTCCCACGGGGATACGGAGAGACCAGATTTTAACATAGATAAATCCGGAGTTAAAAATGATTCAAAGGCCAATCCAGCAGCACCACCTTTGGATCATGAGGCGCTTAATGATCTACACAGGAAGAAGCTTTGCTTCTACTACAAAGGACCATATGATATCCATCACGATTGTCCTTTGAGGCCTAAGGGCAAGGCGAATCGTATGATGTGGATATATTATGAGGAGTCAGATTCTGAGGATTCCGAACAGCATAACAGTGCTGAGGGGGTAGAGGTAGAGGCTTCAGGGCCTAATGCAGAGGCAGAGTTAGAGCTTCACCTACAGGAGGCCCGCATATCCAGCATATAGTCAGATGAGTCATTCAGACTCCGTGGAGTTTTAGCAGGGCAGAAGGTTATCACCCTTCTTGATACAGGAGCCACTCACAATTTCATAGATGCTAGATTTGTGGAGAAGCGTGGACTCACTACAGAAAGTTTTGAGGGCATCAGAGTTAAGGTAGCCGATGGTCACACTCTTAAGTGTGAACGTATGATTAGAGACCTCCCATTGCGCTTGAACAACTATGAGTTCAAGGCTGATTATTATGTGGTAAACATGGGGGATATAGACTTAGTCTTGGGTATGAAGTGGCTTCATTCATTTGAGGAAGTTACTCTTCGTCTCAAGGACATGGAGGTTCTCTTTAATGTTGATGGGACAACACATATTCTTAAGGCAATACGGGGCAGCAGCTTCAGATATATGTTTTTTCATCGGATGGAGGTACCTATACCACATAACATGATTGAGGGTGATGACAAGAGCACATTGGCACCAACACAGGAGAGGTACGAGGATGAGGTTGGTCTTGAGGTGAGTTTAGTTTAGGAGTTGTCACATGTGGTGAGGACTCAACTTTCTGTTACAGTCGGGTCACAGGTTGATGATGATATGACTATGTCTAGCCTTCACAATCCAGTTTTAGATATTATTCAGGTACGGAGTTTGCTTGCTGATTGTCATTTATGGATTGGATGTTGGAGTGCTTATCTTAGTACAAGAGATGATGTGACGCCATTACATGAGAGTTGGGATGGACATGGCATGGGGTTCGTGTTAATTGACAGTGGTGGAGATCCTAACTACATTTGGGATCTAGGTGGGTTGATTGATTTGTCATTCAGTGATTGCTTGAGGGTAAGCAATTTCAGGAGGGGCGGATTGTCATGTCCCCTTTTCAATTGACATGTTCTGAGTTCATGGTTAGCCTATTATGCGACCTTCGTAGGCTAATAAGATGGATAGAGGGTCATAATGGAGCTTGGATCGACTTTGATTCACAGGATTTCTACATTTGATTTTCATTCAGGGTATTTCAGACACATTTAGCCTGAGCTCCTACTTTTTAGGGATATTTGATATGCAGCGGAACGCCTTTATTGTGGTATGGTTATGTGCGGAATCACTCCCTGATTCACTAGCTTCGATCGGTTCGTGGATCCGACATGTATTGAGGGAGATATTAATATTTGATTGATTTAATCAAATATTAATTATTTAGCCTATTTTTAATTAGAAACCCTAATTCTAATTTAAGAAACCCTAATTAGGGCAAGCATATCTTTTGAGGGTATAAGGGTTTCTCATGGAGGCCATTGAGGATTATGCTATTGAATATTGATATTGATTTTGAGAATTTCTTCTGTGAAGACTGAGCCTAGGGTTCAAGGATTCCATTTGCATTGGAGAACGTTCCCTCTTCAGTGTGTGCAATTAAGAGGCTGTGGAATATCAGCTGATCTATTGCCAAAGTGAGAGATAGCTTCATCCAGAAGTTATCACAGAATTTTAGGTTTGAGAGATAACTTCACACAGAAGTTATCACAGATATTCCAGGTATTTATTGCTTTATGTTTTGATTCAATAAATTATACAGCTAGAGATCTACTGTGCTAGAGACATATATTTCAGATCAGGGGTTGAAAACAGGGAAGTGGTGCTTAATTTGCGGCCGTACAGAATCCGTACGGGTTCGTACAGATCAGTGCAAGAACCGACATCGGCAGACAGAGGGTTTCAGTGACCGACATCGGTCGACTGAAGACCGACGTCGGCAGAAATCCGACCGGCAGAGACCGACGTCGGTGAGATATCGACCGACGACGGCGACTGTGTGTCGACACAGAAGGGCCGAGACTTTCCAGAACTCAATTTGCACTTCCAGATTTTTAAAGCCAAGGTTTTCAAGACTGTATTTCATATTTATATGCATATTAGAGGACTGCAATTGTAATAATTTACAAGGACAAGTGATACAATCTGTAATTTGTTATTAAAAGACTATATTATTGTGATCTTTCTGAATTTATTCAACAGTGATTATATCTTGGTTCAGATTTTTTTTGTGTTGCTATATTCCCTGTTTGAAGGGGATATTACAATTTCTTGACAACTTGGTAGGAAAAAGATATTTTTCTTTCCTAGATAGGTTTAGTGGGTATAACTAGATAATGGTAGCAATTGAAGATCAAGATAAAACTACATTTACCTACCCTTGGGGAACTTTTGCCTATCGAGTACTTCCATTTGGACTCTATAATGCTCTAGCAACCTTTCAAAGAGTAGTTCTAGCAATATTTTCTGACCTTACAAATGATTGTGTTCAAGTATATATAGATGATTTCACTGTTTATGGTGAAACTTATGAAGAGACTCTTATGAACTTGGAAAGATTATTGATCAGATGTGAGGAACATTAATTATCTTTGAGCCATGATAAATGTTTATTGATGATAGATGAAGGAATAGTCTTGGGACGCCAAATTTTTACAAAAGGCATTCAAGTAGATCCAAAGAAAGTCAAAATAATTTTCAATTTACCCATTCCACAAACACAAACTAAAATTAAGAGTTTTTTGGGACATACTGGTTACTACAGATGCTTCATAGATAAGTTTAGCCAAATAGCTACCCCTATGTTTTCCTTGCTTATAAAAGATAGTATATTCGAATGGAGTGATAATTTCCAACAGGCCTTTGAGACCATCAAAGTTAAACTTATTACTACTCCAGTATTAAGAAGAATGAATTAGACTAAGCCATTCCATATATAAATAGATGCTTCCAATATAGCACTAGGAACAGTCCTTGGATAAAAGGATGAAGAGGGAAATATGTATGCTATATATTATATTATAAAAAACATGACACCTGCTAAAAAAAATTACATCACAATTGAAAGGGAATTCTTAGCTGTAGTCTATGCAATTAACAAATTTAGACACTACATAATAGGCTACAAGGTGTTTTTCTATACAGACCATTCAGCTATATATCTTACCAACAAACCAATTGTGGGAGGTAAGATTATTAGATAGTTGTTGCTTTTACAAGAATTTGATGTTACTATTAGAGATAAACCAGGGAAGTCTAATGTGGTGGCTAATTTATTTTCAAGAATGAACACTACAGGTGAAGAAGAACCAGTGAAAGATGAATATCCAAATGAACAATTATTTACTATTTTATCAAAATCTTTGTGGTTTTTTGATATAGCCAATTACCTTACCAAAGGGAAGTTTTCTCTGCAATTTTTACAAAAAGAAAAGAAATATTTAATCAAATAAATTTATTCTTTTAAATCGATTAATGAAATGTTATTTAAACTTAGACCCGACCATGTATTTCATAGGTGTGTGATAAATGATGAAGCTTATGATATCATCAAAGATTGTCATGATGAACCAGGAGTAGATCATTACTCAGCTTAAATAACCATACATAAAATCCTAGGAGTAGGATACTATTGGCCTCATCTTCATTAGTAAGTAAAAAGATATGTCAGGCACTATGATGCTTGTCAGAGAATTGGATAGCCTACTCTTTCAATAGAGATGCCTCTATACCCTCATCCTCAATTGGTTTTAGAACCATTTGAGAAATGGGGAATTGATTTTATAGGTCATGTAGATCCTCCTTCTAGAGGAAAAGAATATCTCCTAGTATGTACAGACTACGTGACCAAGTGGGAAAAAGTGGATGTATTAACACATACTAGAGAAGAGATGGTATCTAATTCATTATATTTCAAAATCATGCAAAGATTTGGTGCTCCAAGGGAGATAGTCTGAGATCAAGAACTATAGTTCATGTCAAACATGATAAAGCACTTCATGCAAGTATATCAAACTCAGCACAAAAAAACATTTCCATACTAGTTGTAGGCTAATGGGCAAGTTGAAGTCACCAACAAAGAATTAGAAACTATTTTAACCAAGGTTGTTAATTTCAATAGAAAAGATTAGGTAGATAAGGTACTAGAAGCTATTTGGGTCTATAATACTACTTTGAAAAAAATAAATAGATTTTCACCTTATGAATTGGTTTATGGTAAGAAGCCTTTATTCTCTGTGGAATTTGAATTACAAACTTTGGAAGTAGCTATAGAAGTAGGAATTGTATTAGAAAAAATATAGAAAGAAAGACTCATATAGCTTAATCAACTTGATGAGATGAGGGTGGAAGCACTACAAAGAACTAAATTGGTACAACATCAAAAAAAAGTTTGGCATGATTCAAAAATCAAGCAATACAAGTTTTAGAAAGGAGATTGGGCACTGTTATTTGATTCTAAAGTTCAAAAGTTCAAAGGAAAAATACAAACAAGGTGGTTGGGACCTTATTAGATTGAGGAGGTCTATGAAAATGGTTCTGTTCAACTAATACCTATTGATGACAATAGAAGAGCTCTATTAGTTAATGGATATAGATTGAAGCTCTATTAGAAACCTCTCAATAAAAAAAAATATATTCAAAAGGTAAAAGATCAAGTAGCTATTCTAGAGAGCTCTGCTTCTTTCAATGAACATGCTCCTTGATAATCCTTTAGTTATTAAAAAAAATCAATATTGAAAATATTTTTAGGGACACTATTGATAATGCATGCCCAGAAAACCAACTTGCTAGCTGGCTATGAATTGTAAAAAGGGCTTTAGCTAGAAAACCAGTAATGAATGGTTAGAGGGCAAAAACAAAATTTATAATAATAATAATAATAATAATAATAATAATAATAATAATAATAATAATAATAATAATAATAATAATCTCATCATATCACCATGATTGGTTATCTCAATACAATAAACTAATCCATGCAAGACACATGCTGAGCAAAGGATACATCTAAGATCAAAGTAAGTAAGATATATATTTTATTTATCTATGATTAGTTAACTAATTATCTTCGATTTAATTAAGATTTATTCTACAAAGATGATCCAAATTTGAATTTTCTAAAATGGAATGACATGACGCATGCCATAATGAAAAATCATGCAACAGAGCCACCAAAGGTGTATGGATAAGTATGCAGCTTTGATATAATCAATTGAGTCATCAATTATGATAATGATGGGACATCATAAAAAGGGGTTTTAAATGAAGTAATGAATCATTGCCACTGTCAAAGTGACACATCATTTCACCCAATTTGTATCAAAATAGATGGCACACTTTATAAAAACATGCAGTGCCTAACTGTATTAAGTCATCATATTAAAATATGAACTCATGCAGCTGTAGCATTTCATATGAACCATTTCATTTTTACAAATTTTAATAAAATATGTTCTACAAATCCTCTATGATTATTACCTACCAATCTTCAGTGACTGTTGCCTACCAATTTTAATAGAAGATTGGTATAGACCTCAATCAAAGTTAAAGGAATAGATTTGACTATAAATTTGAAAAGAAATGGGATAGAAGATGAGATCAGAGCCAAAGAATGTAGAAAAGTTTCATAAAGACAAAGCTTCTATGGCAGTGTTTAGAGCCAATGGCTAGCTACCTTTCATTGAAAAGTTCCAAGGTTTTGATGAAATAATGGTAAGTGAATTCATCACTAATATCACCCCTAAATTTTCAAATTTGAAAGGCATTGTTATTCTTGTTACAACTCAAGTTATAAGCTAAGTTATACAAGTTCTAGAAGAGGGAATGAGAGCTACAAGAGGAATGTCATTTAGTGATTTAATTAGTCAATTTAATGGTAGTGAGCAGACTGAGACTTCATGTTTAGTAGATTCCAAGGGAAAATAAAAAGGGATTAGTATAAATTCACTTCCTAAACCCTAGAAATATATAGCCAAATAGGTACTCAATTATATCATTTGTGAGGGGCAACATAGTCTTTTAGGAGGAGACACCATGAAAATGTTAATACACCTTAGGTATGGGAGACAAAACCCTCATAAAAAAATTAACCTCTCATCTTTCTTATATGGTACTCTGCAATTTATGTCTACAACCCCTAATGCTGCTCTTAGGTATCATGTCCTTATTCATCTCATTATCCAATATCACTTCATTTAGAAAGGATAAGAAGTCTGGGAGGAATTTTAGAACAGTATAGCACAACAAATTCTAAATTTTCTTGCATAATAAACCCCAAATTTACCATAGAAATACTCATCTCCATTTGCTACATCAGCTAAGAGAACAACACCAAGGAAGAAATCACAGACTATAGTCTCAACAAAAATTCCTTCTTCTTCTTCTTCAAGAAGAATCACAAGATCTCAAAACCCTGATGTTCTAAGGTCCCCACAAGAACCTCATGAATCTATAGTTTGATGGTTGAGAAGGAAAGCCAACCAAGTGTAGCTCAGAGAGTGACTAAAATAAAGAGAAGGCTCATTTTGATAGATGAAGATGAACAAGAGGCTACAAACATTCTAGAAAATATAAAAATAGCATTTCATTCCCCCATACATCAAAATATCTTTACACCTGTAGATATTGAAGAAATTCCTTCTAAAAGGAAATCTCCAATCATAATGGAGGAGCAAATCTAGAGGAAAAGCCACACATAATAGAGGAATCAAGTATGGTAGAATAACCACTTGTTCCAGTTGAAAATACAATGGATAAAGGGAAAACTATATGTACCAATGAGAAAGGTGAATCATCTAAGATAAATGATCCTATTATGCAGTTAACTTTTTAGCTTTCTCAAGCTCGAGTTCTTGAACAAAAACAAATAGCTGACATTGTTGACTTGATCAATCAATTATAGAACAAGGATCATCTCAACTCATTGTTGATGTAGAAATTAAATAAAATATCTGTTGATCATAAAGTAGAAGTTCAAAAATTAGAAGAAATAATAAAGGAACATGAAAGTGAATAAATAGATCTTTGGATATATGTATAAAATCTAAAGAAGGAAAATAGGATATTACAGAGTTTGGTAAACTCTTCCAAAGCACTTGATGTTGCACCTTCTCCTCTTAAGGTATTTGTTGACCACGGTTGTCAAACAAGTGATCCAGGTATTCCTTCCTTACACTTACTACATCAAATTGAAGAATAATATTTTGTACTTTAATAAAAAAACAAAGATGTAACTTCTTCAAACAAACTCTAAGAAAATGAAAAGAAAGAATTAGAAGCTAAAGTCTAAGATTTAGAAGAAAATTTGCAGGATGCATGAAAATTAGGAGAATCTCTTTTGGCATGTAGGAATCCTTCTCCTACATATAGTTTATTTTTATTTGAAAAATTTTATAGATGGTAGCTTCTATGGATCTCTTGTCATATTTCTTACAAAATTTTACAGATAACAATATTTTTGAAAATTTTCTATAGTGTTGAACCTGATCAACAAGATTTGCTTTGTAAATTTTATTTACATGATTTGATTCTAGGAGACTATGAGCATAATAAATTTCTGATCAACCTTCATGTAGGAGAAGTTCAACTGAGGGAATTACATTCTACATTCAAAAATCAAATAGCATGGAAAATAAGATTTGAGGACTATACAAATCATGCTAAGACTACAAGATTGTGTGTTAGACCAGCCTTTCCTATTCCCAGATTGATCAAACAAAATTTTAACTATGCTTTGTTAGATGATGAGGTTAAAATGCATTTTTTATAAGATTTATATGATTGTTTTGTTTCTTTTTATTTGTTTTCAAGATAGAGTTTTGATTCAGTGGTAGCTACAAGTGTAAATAGATGGGACCAAATTTTAGTGCCTCTTAAAAGATGAAAGGTCATGTCCCCAAATAACATAAGATGGAGTATGAGGAAAGCGTCCTCAATTTTGGAAATATAAATAGAGGTAATAAACTTTGGAGGAGATCAAAAATGGATTGGCATGAGATATATACCCCCTTTGTTGATCATACCTATTCTAGGATAGTAGAGTTGGGCTCCATAATCAGAGGAGCAATTCAATATATGGAAACAAATGATTCAAGCACATTAGGGATTTACAAGAAACTCAGACAAGCATATAACAATTGAATTTAATGAATATGATTTAAGTCAAAGTGTGGAAAGTAGAAGCCAGAGCTATGAACAACAATAAATGTTTACAATGGGACTTGAAAAAGGTAAAACTTGGGGAAGATGATGAGCTTAGAATATGGCTCATTATTGACATGTTATTTCCCTTAATTCATCTCTCAAAGGATATTATCTTATGAAAATCTTATATTGTTAGATAGCTATTACATGGAAAATAGATATTTGTCTTGTTTATATTGAACCAAAGACTAAGCCTTTAATTTGTCATTTATTTCTAATACATAACATGTTTTAGTGATCTTTGTTGTGAAGAATGCTAAAAAAAAAGACATAGGTGATGTATAGTGAACATGCAATTTTAAACTTCATCCAACATAACTACGGACTCTATAAGCTTATTTTTACAGACTCTATAGGCTTGTTTCTATGGACTCTATAGGCTTGTTTCTACAGACTCTATAGGCTCATTTATACAGACTCTATAGGCTTATTTCTATGGACTCCACAGGCTTATTTCTATGAACTCCATAGGTTTGTTCCTCCTGACTCTGTAGGGTCAATTTTGAGAATTATGTAATGATGAAGCTACAAATGAGGAAGTTGGTGGCCAAATAGGATAAGAGAGAATCATTCTAGCTATAATCAAATAAAGAAAATAACTACCTGCTATTTTGTAGGATTTGATTTTGATAAAGTTGTATATATATTTGGATCTTAGGATTATTATAGGATAGGATATCTATTTTATCAAAATAATTAGATCTCTTGGAAATCCAATCTCCTATCTTTGGATGAATGGATCAACCAAGGAATACTATTCCTTTGCATCCTATTTTGAGTTGATTATATTAGTATAAAATGTAAGATTTTCATATATTATATATAATAGATATCAGATGATAGAGAGTAGATAATAGAGGAAAAAAATTGTATAAGCATATTATAGGTTTTAGATAGATTGTAATCATTTCATTTTTATGAATTAATATTTTAGTTTCCAGCATTGATTAATCTTTGTTCTTTAGTCTGAGAGGAGCAAGGGCCCACTCTCCTTAGAACTAGGAACTGTGTACATTATTTATGTTATGTTTTACTAATTCATTATTATAATTAATTAAAATTTTGTTAATATTTACATTTATTCATAAAAATATCAAAGTAAATTCATAGTTAAAAAGCATTTTTTTATTCCAAAGTCATTTCCTTTCTAAGCAACATGTGTTTTCTTTTACATTAAACATGTGAAATAAATTTCCTTTTGTCAGTGAAGAGTGTGATTTTACTTTACACACAAATGAAAATAGGGTGTAATTTTTACTTTACGAAAAAGAGTGGATTGATTTGATTTCTTCCTTTTTAGCAAAAGAGTGAATCACGTAGTTTAGGACACATTTCTTTCTTTAGTCAAATTTATAATAGGATAATTAAACACCCCCATAAGCAAATTTATAGATCTACCATCCCATACCTTACTGCAAAAAAATTTGAACACCAGCCCTGGTTGATAAGACATCAATTAAATATTGATTAAATGAGGAGTTAAATGAAACTCATCACCACACATCCCATCTTCATCCCTTAGTCTTTCTATTCAATCCCCCACACCTACCAATTAGGGTTAGAGAACCACATCATCCATACTTTATCTCATATTTATCCATGGCATCTAAGATAAACTTGGTTAATGACCTGATTAAACAATGCCTTATAGCCAATAGGGATATGTTATTGTCTTGCCTCCTTGAGATGAACACTCCATGTCCTACAGACTTTGACCTTGTCCACCCACCATTACCTCTAATCCAAACCCATCCATATGAGTCCCATTAAAACACTCCTTCCACTTATCATAGCCAATCACCTACCCATTCTTACACTAATAAAGGGAATCTTATCCTAGCCATCTCTCTAATACTAGTCTACCCACCCCATCATGTCAACAACCATATAATACATCCAAGTAATGAAGTGAAGAGAGCCCCTATAATTCTATTCCTATATACTTAGAAGCCCTCTTCCATCAACTCATTACTACTAACATGATGGTCTATTCACCCATATGACATCTTGATCCCACCAAGCCTAATCCCTCTTGGTTTAGAGATAACCAATAATATGTATATCATCAAAAATGGGGGCATACCATTAATTGATATCATAATTTTAAAAATGATGCCTAAGACATCATCACCCATGGTGACATAGAAATAAGTTATGAACTAGATGAATCTACATCCCTAGGTGAATAAGAAGAGGAATGCCAAGATTCCATTCCCGATCATGATCAATCCCTTCCCTCTCCAAACCAAGGTTAAGACAGAGAGTCTATCTTCCATGGTCCCCCTATATTTGACAAATCCTCCATAAAAAATGAGTCTATTCCCCATGGGCCTAGTCCTCCCATCTATAATGAGTCCTTCCATAGGCCTATCTTTATTTAATTTATGGTTCCTCCATCATCTTCCTCTCACTCATCATATCAAAAACCCCATGTTGAGAGGTCAATTATGGATAATGAATATATTTTACTAAAAACATTGCATCTTGTACATCAAAGTAAACATTATATTCAATACAAGTGTTATCTACATTAGGACCATGCTCAAAAATAATTTTTAAATTAGATTCCTCATCATCCCTCATAGATGTAGATGACTATGCTCACCCTTTTGAATACACCTCCAATTCAGATGATAATCAATCATCAAAATAAAATTTGATCAAAACAGATATGATGAAGTCATAACATAATTTTTACAAGATTTATCTATCAAATATTGTTAGCATGAATCTGATCCTACCTTGGACACATGTCTTATAAAAAGTCTTAGTCATCCTTTTACTAATCTTGAGATGATTTTCTCTAATGTCAAAATTAGGTCTCCTAGGAATCCCTATAAGGACCTTGTTGTCCCACTACCAATCATTGACCTAATCATGCCATCTCCCCTACCTTCATCCATCATCGATCCTTTTCTTCCCATCAATGTTCATTTATTCACCTCCTTCCATAAGGATATATAGGAACATACATCATTGGACTCTTCCTTGAGAAACATAAGGTGTGCCACAAATATATAAGTCCAAAACTATATTCAAAAAGTCAATCATAATAATAAAATCATATTTGATCTCATAAATCAAAAAAAGTCAAATCATTGACCTAATCCAAAAGTGTCTTATTTTAGTGAAGCTCAACATTAGGTACTAGGGTATCATCAATGTCAAAAATCAGTATCCTCTAGTGAATCCAAAAATTAGGCCCCAGGGGGTAGCCAAAGTCAAATCCAATCATAAAATCACTATAATATCAAAAAAACTATTAGTATGGTTGATCATCCATCAAATAATCAGAGCAGATATGAGCCATAAAGTTAAAGCATCTTGGATCTCCTACAATCTTTTTTTAACTGAAACCAATCAAATGTAAAAATTCCAACATCTCCAATGATGTATGCAACTATTAGTCCCACCTCCTAATCATCCATCACATTTTTCTCTCACAATCATATCATCCATTTTAGTCCATTACTCCCCATCAACATCAAATCTAAGCCAATCCATACCTCACATAACCTTCCTAGGAAACATCATCTCTTATAGGGATGATGAAAACATTGTGTCTAGGTATCTAGAGGGATAACAATTAAGAATCAACACAGGTCATAAAGACATCAATACATCTAATAATGGTGATGAAAACATGATCCTAACATCACATATCTCTATAATAGGTGTTGGTTGAAGATGAAAAAAAAATTATGCATATTATATTTTTTACCCCTATCTAATAAATTAAGATGCTAAAAAATTAAAAAAATATAAAAAGTCACAAAATAAATAAAATAAAAGTATCATTCATCCAATGGTGAAAACTTGTCTTTTGGTGCCTTAGGCAAGTACCATGTTGAAAACTAGTTTCTAGCATCATGGTAAAATAATATATTATTCACATTATACCTTAGTACCTAGGGAAAAAATCTATCCTACTTATCACAACCATTATACACCTTGTTTATATCACCCACCCTTATCCATCTTATCCCTTGGTCCATTGTTCCTATCCATCATCTGTCATCATATAATTCATCCTATCTCTCATCCCTTCCTATTTTAACCTACATAAGGAAGTGAAATGTGTGCTGAGAAATGTTCCAAAATGATCTTGGCATATACTCCAATGGACACTCAAGTAACTATTCATCTAGTTCCTTCATGATGTGGTCATTGGCAATCCCTAGTCCATTTTCACCTGGTCCTCATCTCTTTTTCAACATCACCCTTATCCTTTTTTCATACCATTCATTATTCCATCCATCATAGTCCTAGTTTCTAGGCTTTGTATTCCCTTTTCTAGTAACCTCATTTGTATAATGTACATACATATTCCAAAAAATACCTAAAAATTGAAATATTTCAAAAACCCTAAAAATCATAAAATTTGAAAAAATCCAAAAATAATATATAGTGTCTTATCTTATGCCTTTTACCCTAGTCTCATCTGGCTCTATGCCTTTCATCTTTCAAAATCACACCATCCATCCTCCTATTATAAACTAGGGGCAAATCTAGTTTATATCGAGCTAGCATTGACCTAGTCTCACTTTCACATGATTAGTCTTATGTATTTCACTTAAATCTCAAAATCCTTAGCCTAATACTAATTCAAGTCCATAAATCCATATAAACATCCATCTCCTTACCTAAGTCCTAATCATAATCATCATTTTTAGTCTATTCCAACTCCAAATGTATTTTAAGTCCACAATCACATCACGACCATCTTAGTCCAGCCCATCACCTAATCACTCATCCCATCATTTGACAAGACATAGTGACATTGGATGTATATATTTATGTGTTACTTATATGATTTGTGTTATTTGACTTATTTACATCATGTATATATCTTGTTTTTATTATGTTTTGTTTACATCATGTATATTTTTATCTATTTGGCAATGAATGAGGATGCTATGAGGTCACCAAAGCTAAAATGATGATTTTAGGTGTCTTCAATGATATAGAGTTTACTATTTTCCATGTACTTTATCATAACATCCTCTTGTTCATATCTCTATCATGGGGCATCCTACTAAGTGCTATATTTAATGGATTACTTAGACTATGATGAGCCTTATGATAGTTTTGATGTCTTGATCATCTACACCCTTATAATTTATCTAATCATCTAACCATCCTCATCTCATCATCTAAGTCATATCCTATAATCATTAACATCATTTTATAATCACTAATCATCATCATCATCATCTTCTAGCCCATAAATTATTGTTTTCCTCTGAGTAAGAACTACACCATCTTGAGGTCTTTTCAAACTATGTAGGCAACACTTTGGCCACTTTTCAGTACCTAAGGATAGCTCATCCGCTCTCATCCATTTCCTCATCATCCATCCTCACATTTTTCATGACCCTCATTATCCTCATGTCTTGTATCAGTTGGATCTTTGGGATATAATATTTAATCAATCAGTCTATTGATCAATCCCCATCCTCACAATCATCTCCTTAATCTTTTTATCAATTTCTTGCACCTTTTAATTGGGACCAAAAAGTCACAACAATAATATTCTCTCCATCTATCATCCATTATCATTGATTAGTCAATTAATCATTTAAAGTTTCCTCCCTTAATTGGGGCATGACACAAACTGTAACTCTATCATCATATTATGGCTCATTGAGTTGATGCAATGCAGTCTCTTGGTCACTCAATCCCATCATTATTATTTTTCATCTCCTTCTTCATACCACTTGACTTTAGATTTAAGCTACACTCATGTTTAATCTCATTAACTCAATCTTATCATAACCTATAGCTCTCCCTTGAATGCATCCTTACTTGGGATATGTTGAAAGCTTGCAGCCTTTTATCTTATCATCCTCATATTTTAGTTGATTCCCCCTTGGGATGTGTCAATAACTATGACACAATAATTTCTACTCATACATATGTCTTTATAGGGTCATCATCACTTTGTAGCTCACTGATTGAGTCGATTACATCTTATTCCTCATCTATCTCACATTTCATATCCCATCCCCTTGTCTATTCATCACATCTTACCCCTCATTTCTTCTTTTGAGTAGCTATCCATCTCATTCTTCTCCACATGTCCCCTTAAGGGGGCATCATATATCATATCCACTAACATCATCTACTAACATTCATCCATGAAATGGTTTCTCTTTGAAAGACCATTACTCTTTCAACTTTGCTCCAATCACAATTCTGTTTCAAAGAGGGGAAAAATGGATGCATCTAAATCCATTCATCTTAATTTTTTTAATTAATCCCAATAATTAATCCCATTTATCCTAAATCTTAGTCATTTATCTAATATCCCCCCCAACATTTCCTCATTTACTAAGTTTATTCTTCCCCACTTCCTCATTAATTACCTTAGATCCACATTATCTTATCCTAACCCTGCTTATCCATTATTGGGAATTTTAAATTCCCATGACTCACCTACCCACCTACACTAGCCTACTCTTAGGCTCTCCTACACCCCTAGTCCCTAATTACCCACCTAATCCTTATCTAATCCCCTACCTAATCTTAATTAGTCCCTAGGAGGATTTTAGAATCATCCAATTCTAGAATCTTCTCTAACTTAGCCTTCGTTGTATATAACCCTCTTTTTTAGATGTTTCCAAAGAATTAATAATTCTTTAAAAAATCCCCAACCATTGATCTCAATGACCTAAAATTTAAATCTAGCCATTGATTCTTCCCTCCATATTATATATAAACAAGCCATGTATCCATGTATAAACTACCTTATAATCAAAAAGAGGCAATGACTTAAACTTGAATCCACATACCCAATCCATGATCAAATAATCCTTCCATAATCATTGATCAAGTAATCATAATTTCAAAATTATGAGTCTAAGGTAATCTCAATCCAATTCCTCTTTTTTTATCTATTTAATCTTGGCTTGGATCAATTAGCTTTAGGATTTGAGTGATGGTTTAAATTTTCATTCATCTATTTGCATTTTATCCTACTGGCTCTAAATATTATTTAGGTAGTTTTATATTTTAGGTTTTAAATTGCATATTTTAATCCATTTGCTCAAAATTTTTTCTACAACAACACTACCAAATTTTTCATGATCTTATAAGACCTATAATACTTAGGAGATTTTTTTTATCATTTTATGTTATTTCAGAGACATTTAATTATATGGTTGTAATGATACAAATACCCAATCACACATGTAAAAATTACTCTCACTATGGTGTTGATCCACTTACTACTTTATTCTATTTTGTGCCATTGCCAAATTTCCTCTCAAACTAACTCATACCTAATGTTGATGTTGAATGTGTTATTTAATAGCATAAACCTTAGATTGAACCCTCAAGGATGAAGTGATGGGTAGGGGTTGATAAACATAAAGTTCCATAAATGAAAATATTTTAGAAGATTTGTGGAAGGAAGTGTTATACCACCATTATTCTAGTGGTAACCAATAAACCCATCATTTTTGTTTATTTGATGTAAAATAATGGAGATACCCTTCTAGGCATTTGTTGACCACCTTTGTTTTCCCATCATATTGAGGATGATATGATGATCTATGAGCCAATTTAGTACTCAAACATGAGAGTAAACTATTTAAAAAATTACTAGTAAATATGGGATCAAAATAACTTACAAAGATCTTGGGAGTACCATGCAAGATTTGAACTATATTCAGAAAAGAAACAACTATTGTACTGCCTATAAAGGGATGTGATAAATATAAAAAAGAGAAAATTTTATGAGGATATTAATAATTTCCATGATGATTTTTTTACCTTTATACCTTGGAAACCTTATAATGAAATCCATGGAAACCTCCTCCCACCTTTGGTTAGGAATGGATAAAGGCCACAAAAAACTTGGTGTCTTAATTATTTCACCCTTATTTTTTCAACACATCATGTATTTAACCACAAATTTTTATATATCACCCTTGAGTTCTTCCCCATATAAATATTTCTTGATTCTATGATAGGTTTTAAAAAATACTTAGTGCCCCGCTATTAGAGATGCATGAAGATCCTTAAGGATCTTGTGCTTGAGGATAGAATTATTACATAGGTATAATCGATATTTATACCATAATGTGTTCCTTTTCCAATCATTTTTTTTTATCATCATAACTATGTTGGATATTTTGAATTTAAATGTACATATCTTTGTCATTCTTCCATTTTGGTCTTGCCTCGTCCAACCAATCTACCTGCCAAATGGTCATTGTACATAATAATGCCTTAGTCAATTCATCCTTCATTGATAGTGTATCTACTAATACATTTTCATTAAATTTTTTATAGATGATTTTAATGTCATATCCAAACATTTTTATCACTCATTTTTTTTCCTTATAATGATAATAATTTTTCCAAAAAAAATATGATCAATCTTTAACTTAGAATGTCTACCCATAAGATAACACACCCATTTTTTTAATTCATGAAAAATAGTCAACATCTATTTATAATAGATTGGTTTTAGCCTATTTTTACTATTGATTTAATGAATATCAAATATAATGGGTCTTTATTCCTGCATGAGTATTGGCCCCATGCCATATCCTAATGCATTGCATTCAATAGTAAAAGTTTTGGAAAAATTAGGGGTGGCCAAAACTAGAGTGGTGAACATATCCTCCTTAATATTATCAAAGGCCTTGGTAGTTATTTCATTAAAATGGAAAGAGTGCTTATTAAACAATATTGTGAGTGGTGCTGTGATGTTTCCATAATTTTTCACAAAACTACAATAGTAACATGTTATCACCAAAAAGCCTCAATGATTCTTGAGGGTTTTAGGCATTAATCACTCCATCATAGATTTTATATTATTATGAACTAATTTTACTCCCTTATTTAAAATAATATGACCCAAATACTACACCTCTTAGACTCTTAAAGCACATTTTTAAGTTTTTGCATAAATTTGATGTTGTTTTAGAACTAATAGTACTGTGAGTGATGCTGCTATGTTTCCATAATTTTTCTAAAAATGATGATAGTAACATGTTATCATAAAAAATACTTGGTGATTCTTGAGGGTTTTGGGTATTAACCACTCCATCATATATTTTATATTCTTAGGGTCTACTTTGACTCCTTCATGTGAAACAATATGACCCAAATACTACACCTCTTAAAATCTAAAAGCAGATTTTAAAGTTTTTGCATAAATTTGATGTTGTTATAGAAATAATAGTACTTTTTCCACATGTTGAAAGTGTTATTACAAAGTTTTTTTTATATTAGGATGTCATAAAAAAACACCAAAATAAATTTACCTAGAAAAGGCCTAAAAACAATGTTTATCAAAATCTAAGATGCAAATGGTGCATTTTTTAGACCAAAAGGCATGACCAAAAAATCATAATGGACTTAATGAGTTATGAAGGATATTTTTGAGATATCCTCATCTCTAATCCAAATTTTATGGTATCAAGAACAAATATCTATTTTTAAAAATAAACAATACCATGTGACTTGTCTAGAAAATAATCAATTACTCAAATAGGGAACTTATATATGATGGTGTTCTTGTTGAGTTCTCTATAGTATAGGCACATCCTAAAAGTTTAATCTTTATTATGTACCATGACCACTAAGGATAAATATTCACTTTGGCTATGTCTGATAATACCCACCTTAAATATCTCATATATCATCTTTTAAATTTCATTCTTCTTGGCATATGGATACCTATATGATTTGATGTTTGGCGGTTGATTCCCCATAAGTAGTTGAATGGCATGATTATGTTCTCTTATTGATGTTAATAATTTTGACATGGAACCAAAAATAATTAGGTGAGAATCAATAATAATCTATAAATCAGGATGTGTAGACACCTTTGCTTGTTTAAATTCAATGTAAAAAAATGGGCTACAAATAATTTATCCCCCTTTTTTAGAATCTTCATCACCTGATATGAATTAACCAATTGTGGATATTTTTCCCATTATCCACAAATTCAAATGTATTACTTTATAATGTAAGTGATGATATGGTGTCTTTTATGGACTTGGGAATGATCCCAAATTATCTTTGATATCACTTCCCATTCAATTCCCTACCATCATAAGATCTAGTGCCTATGCACACTAAACTATAGGGTAAGATCGCCCTAGTTCACTATAATCAATGGATGAAATATCCCATTGATCTCTCTTATATAATACCCATACCCACTTTTCCATAGTTATAAATAGGTAAAGGCACCTATTTATATATGGGCCTATATGTATTCCCTATCTAAAGAAGAGGAAGAGGAATAGGGAGATCCAATTCTAAGTGTAAGTGCCCACTACCATGAATAATTCTTAGAAATTTATCTCTATTATACCTAAGATTATGAGCCATTAAAATCCCAAAACTATGTATGCCCCACCCATTGGAATATAAAGCATATCTGAATATAACTTGTAGTTTCCCATGAAAAGATTAATATTATGGAATTTCCTAGAATAATTAATTGTGCTACCATCTACAATCATGACCTAAATTTTTTAATTTGAGTAAATGATTTTTTTATTAGATAGGTAAAAGATGGGTTGAAGGGCCTATACCCTTTACAAAGATAATCAAAAGATAGGTAGGATTAAGTAAACCAATAAAAAGGGATAAGAGAGAAAAATTGATAGATTAACCCAAGGGTAGCCAAACATCAATCACCCATCAACCAAAAAAATAAAATGAAACCAAAATGAGAAATAGGGAAAGATAGGTTAATCTGAATCAGAGTAAGTGACAAGTTGATTGGTCTCCACTATAGCCTTTTTATTTATTTTTCCCCTAGTCCTACTCCTAATGAATTGATCCTTATCCTTGTCCATTTTCTTCTTTTTGTGATTTGAATAAAGGGTCTCTTGATTTTATTCCTTAGAAGCCCAGATGCTTTCCATCTCTTTATCTTTTTGGGAATATTTACCTATGGGGGTATGGGCTAAGATGACCTTTCTATTATTGTTTTTAGACTTGTCAAGGTAGATAAAGTCTCTAAGCCTCTCAAATTCTTCAATAATTTCTTCCACATAGGATTTTATGAATTTCTATTTTTGTGTGGAGTTTTTGGAGAGAATCCTCAATTCCCCCATTTAAATCTATACCTAAGACTACCTTTCTTTTAGAAGAAGTCAAAAGAACTGAAGGGATTCTCATACTAGGTTTGGAGTGAACATGCTCCTGATCATCCGAGTCCCCCAAAACTTTCCCTTACTATTCTTGTTGAGAATCTACCTAGGAACGATACTCTCCTTATTCCTTTGAGTCCTCATTTTCACTGATAATGTTAATGACATTAGGGATAATTTTAGACCAGACTTGCTCCCCTCACTTGATGAGTAAGTGGATAAGACCTTGGTAGATTAAATTGATCGCTAGATTCTTTTTGAAATTTAGGACAGACACTTCCAATGATTATATTAGGAAAAGTGGAATATTTATATAATGTCCCTTGAAATGATTCATAAGTAGAAAATGGTGTGAGAAGAGAATAATGTGTTTACCCTCAAGTGTGATATATTTCATTATTTGAAGACAAACCTCTGACCATTTCTTTGACAGGTTTGATCACATAAACCCTTTGTTGGAGATGTATTTTGGTTTATGATTTTCCTTCTTAAAGAAGAAATTCATGAGTTATTCCTAAAAGTGTATGATGTGATATAGTAGGTTTGGAATATTTAGGTTAATCTTATGTCTATTCTTTATCATCACCTAAAGTCGATTCATCTTCAATGGCACTTTTAATGTATAATAGTGTGTTCTTAGCAACTTATGTCCTTTACTCCAAATTTTTTTGGAGTCAGAACATAACCCTTTTACACACTTCTCTTTAATTTTTTGAGGGGTAAATATTGTAGGGTGAGGAAATGATTATGTTGGGGGATTATGTATTTGACCATTAGTGAAATCCCTTCATTTTACCATATCTCCTTCTTCCACCTTATATGCTAATGTTATGTATTCAAATAATGAACTTGGATTAAACATGTGAACATCAAGTTGGAAGTTATCCTTGAGCCCACCCAAAAATAGGCCATTCGTGTTGTCCTCATTGATGTCATACATATGTAAGGATAGATTTTGAAATTGTTAAATATAATCCTTGGAAGATCCTATTTGCAATAACTTTGATAACTAACTGAAGTAGTTTTTAAATACATTTTTGTGATAGTGCATTTGAATCTCTTCAATAAACATAAACTATCTCACAATAAGGCCCTTATTTTTATTTTGAGTACATAACCACATATACCAAATGAACTACTCAAGTTCTAGATACAGAGATGACATCACCACCTTTTGTGTACATGGACTATGATGTAGATCAAATAAAGTTTCCATTTGATTGATCCAAGTGAGTGGATACTTATAATAAAACTTGTGCTCTTCTAATGTTGGCATGATGTTCTTCAAACTAGTTTTTTTTTTTGGTTATTCTAGTTTGGAGAACTTGAATAGAACAATGAAGGATTATTTGGTTATGGAAGATGAGACATAAGAGTGATCAATGTCCCACTAATAGTTATCAACTAAGACTTCACATAATTTATGTCCCCTTTTACCACATCAAGATCATATTTCTTTACCATGCTTTATATATTATATTGTATGCCTTGCATATCAAATTATATGTTTTGCATATCAGATTATATACCTTGTATATTGTACTCAAGTCAGATCACTTTATGATTTGTCATAGAAAATCCTAGAGATAAAAATATAATAACTCCCCATAATAAATCCATATCCCTTTTTTATGAGTTTTACCCAAAGTTTTGGCACCCTTGTCTTGGCCCTTAGTTTGTGGTCCTACCTTAATAAGGCTTGATAATGTTGATCTTGATTGTCACATTTGACCCAAATTTAAAATATCATTTTTTCAAATATTTTATCCTCAAATCATAAAATATAAATAATAGACTTGAACTATATATTTTCAAGATATTAAAAAACGTAAATAAATCAAAAAAATCCTCAAATATGGTATATAAAGTGAATTAGTGAAAATCATGTATCGATAATAACTTAATCAAAACTTATCCCCAAACCCTAAATTTGTTTTACTATGAGGCCCTTAAAGGATCCTTTAACTCTAATAAAATAATTATATAAATTTTTTTATGGATTGCAAGATATAAGTGATTCTCTAAAATTAGGGTTTCACCCACTCAAAGCTCTAATACCACTTGTAATGAAATTACTTCACCAATAACATATAATAATAGTAATAAATCATAATATGATTTAAATAGAGTAGAATATATGAATAAATGACAAGCCACTTTGAGGGGGCAACCTTGAAAACCTTACAATAGATAGAATTCAAAAATATGATGATCAAACACTAATCAATACCTCTTATTTATATTCTACTTATGCCATGGTTACTCCATAGGCCAATATAGCTAACCAAATAATATCATAGAGAAATGTAATATTATAAGGAAGGGTTTATGTAAGACAAAAATAGGCCACACATATTCTAAAATACACTATAGCTTAAGGTTATAACAATCAACATCATGTTTATCCCCTATGCAACTCCATTTTTTTGAGGTGTATATGGAGTTCTATTTTGGCTTTGACTATGCCTATACCTATAATTAATTGAATTATTTAGAGAAACACTCTCCCTTATTTTTTATGTGTAATAATTTTATGATATTCCTAATGTGGCTCTCCAAAATAAATGTGAACTCCTTTAATTTATTGATAACTTCATGTTTGTTCAGGTTGAAGTATATCCAAGTCTTATGAGAGAAGCAATCTATGAAAGACACATAAAATATAAGCATGTTTAGTAATAGGACATCTACTAGTCCAAACACATCACCATGAATTACCTATAGGATTCCACTTGCCTACAAAAAATTTGTATATAATTTCACTTGACTTTGCTTACCATAGAAAAAATGTTTGTAGAAGTTAAATTCAAAATCCATCCTTTTATCCATATCTCTATTTCACAACATACACAAACCTTTTTCACCAATATGGCCTACTATCTAATGCCAGTTCATTATCTCCTCCAATCAAATCAATGTATAAGTTTTTGTATCAGCTTTAGCCTTAAGAATAATAGTTTCTTACATGTGATACTTATTGTAGTCACATCAAGCCATAACAGAGTAACTTTATGCATGTATCTTTCTAATACTATGACACCATGCACCATTTTATACCCATATCTATTGAATAATACTATAACACTAACATAATTCATTTTTCTCATAAATAAAAATTTTATTACAAGGGCAAGAATGTGTAAAAACCAGTGAGTCTTAATCCTCCCATATTTTAACTTAAACTTCACTCTTTGTTTACCCACAATTTATAAGATGAGTTGTCTCCTAGATAGACATCACCACCATCATATTTTTCATATTCAAAAAACCACTCCTTTAAAATATTTATATGATAAGAGGTTTAAAATTTATTTACCCATGTATAATTACATGTATATGATCTTAAGTCTTTGAGATATACATCCTTAGATAGGGGAGATCATGAATACGACCTAAATAGTATACCCCTTAACTTGGGGTTGAATTAAGAAAGTGGCCTTTCACATGTGCCATTACTGACACATATTAGATAATGAGGGTTAATGCCATTGGTGGCTGATGCTAATGGGGTATATACATAACTTCATTTTGATTCAGCCCCTCTTTATATATGGTCTAGGCCACATGAACATTTCTTTGTATAACTAGGGAGGTTTGAGTACCAATGAAGCTTTATTTATATATCTATAGAGGTCTATTCCTATTATATGCTGATGTGGGTTTTATGCACACCCCCAAAGTTTATTATACCTCTAATGTTTTATGATTGGTAAATAGGATCACTCCAAGGCATGAGTTATAGGGTATTCGATTTTATAACAACTTATTGGTGTAATAGTGGTGGAGTGACACATATTGTTTACCATGAGTGAGTTGGTTATGACTGAACCTAGATCTACTTATATTTAGTGGAAGGATGATGATTTATAACTAAAGTGGGCATGATTGTAAAAGAAACTTCCAAAAAGAGGGGAAAGTAAGGCAAAAAAGGAATGTTTATGGAAAATTCAAGGATAAAGCCTTTCAAGACTAATATTTGAGCTCAAATAGGACAAAATATCTAGACCAATACTTGTTGCAAGATTTTATAGCACACAAATAGTCAAATATAGTTCAAGATTCAAAGGGAACAAGAATAAAATATACATAAATATGTATAAATCAAAGGTTGCCTGATTGTTATATTGTTTTTGCACATCTACAATAGGATTATGATAAGCATGCTAAAGATTTTCAAATCAGTTATAGATAAAAATGAAAGACATTATTTATTATAGATACCTCATACATAATTTTAATCACTAATATACCATAATGATGGAACATCCTAAGCAATCCATAGAATTGGAGATGAATCAAGATTTACACATCAATACCAAGTCAAATAAAATTTGTTATTAATCCCAATAGCCAAAATTCTTCTCCCTTTGTGATTGGGAGGTTAAATGTATTTATAATCTTGGTATGGGTAAGGATTCATCTCTTCAAGCTTTGCCTAATTTTACAAGTTCAAAAATAGAACCTCTAGTTCAAAACTTGTACAAGGATGCATGCTACAATGATAACACTCAAAATATATTTTCCATCTCAAAATAAATTATATATGTATAATAATATATGGGGAACTTAAGTTACACTTTGATTATAATCATGAAAATACATAATTATTCTAAAATTTCAATATTGGTACCATGTCTCTACTTGAATTAGCCAATGAAGGCACTACAGTTGTAACTATGGTGTAGACTAAGAGATTCATTAATATGGGGAGACTAACTACTAGTTGTACATGTTAACCTAAAAAATACCTCCTTAAACTTTAGAACTTCACCCAATGCATATGTTGTATCAAATTCTTTATCTATGACCTCAAAATTCAATATCAACAGCTTTAAAATATTGACTACTCTAGTCATTAACCTATCTTTCTCTACCTCCAAAATTTTAAACTCAACCACTAAGGTTTTAGCCCTTGTCACTCTATCTTTAGAAAATATCATAAACTATAACACTTATTCATTGGTCTTATATATATTACATTCCACTTTTTGTTCAATTATTCAATAATTGAGTGGATAAGGTTTTCAAAATTAGATTGATTCACCACCTCCCTTATCTGGTTGATCACCCTAGTTACTCAGATGTCTACCAAAATTTATAATGCTTTAGCCTCATGATTTATAATAAGACCCCGTATCTTGTTTATTTATCTATGCCAATTTAGGGAGGCATCCCTCTTATAAATCACATAATTAAATCACTAAGAAGCATTCATGTTGGTCATAAAATTAAGATGATCAGAGGCACTTATCTTGGAATACTAGACTAGGAAATTCAACCTTGATTATTCATCCTTCAACCTATTCCATAATGTAATAATCTCCACTCTATGGTCCTAACTGGCTTCTTTGGATAGCCTAATATTGAGCAAGATTTTGTACATCTTTGCACCTACACTCTTGTACTTTAGTAATTACCTCCTGAGGAGCCTATATAATATTCATCTATTTTCACCTCTTTAAAACTTCCTTGATGTTTTGGTGAATCTATTTTAGTACTAACCCAATATAATCAATAAAATTATTCAAATCCATAGTGTATTCAGTAGGGTCATTGGGGTTACTATTAGTTATTTTATCCAGTGAAAACAAATCTTACCTCTATTATAATTTTATCTCTTGCTTTGTCCTTGTATTTATAATTATCCTCTTCCTCACTCTCTGTATGATCCCACTTTCTTTGTCAAACCTTGTATAAATCTAGGAAGCTATGTCATAACTATATTTTTCCTTTCATCTCATCATTTTACATATCCCTTATCCATTAAGGAACTATCATTTCACCTATTTCTTCTCTTATGTTATGTTTTGAATATGTAGAAGGTTGAGAGGTCATAGGAATGGATGTGGCCACTAGTAGAGATATGGTTGGTAATGAGGCACTTATTTTTATGGGAACTTGGGGAAGTTTTAATTTGACCACTTTTTATGGATAGGATTTTTTCATTGGTGTCAACTCAACTAAGAATTTAGTCAGCCCTAGGGTTATTTTAATAGTCATGGTTGCTTTTGGAAAAACTAGTGGTTGGAGCATGGGAAGCTTTAATTAGGTTACCTTTTTCTTGGAGTTAGTGACTTATTAAAAATGGACATTATAAATAAATTATCAAAATGGATTTTTTTAGGATCCATTATTAATTTTGACGTAGAAATATTATCAAAATATGTACCAATGACAATGGAAGTGAAAGATGCAATACTATATGTTACTGTAGGGAAATGTACAATTATAATTTATACACTAAGTACTAAATAAATGATGGAATAAACTACCTCAAAAATATTTTGAGTTTTTTTAGGGTAATTCCAACTAAGATGTCTCCTCCTCATGCTCCCAGACTTAAATTTTTTTCTTTCTCTAGCTCAACTTATTCATCACTTGGCTATGTTACTCCTATTTCTTGGTCCTTTTCCTCTAATGGATAATCCACCAGAGATATCAATTACTCTGGTTCTTTTCCTTCTTCTAGCTCTATGAAAAATTATGTGTCTTTATCCTCTTCCTCAATGACTTCTTCAATGATATGGAGATCAAGTGATGGCCCATCTTATAGATTTATATCTAGGGAAGGAGTAGAGGAATCCTTGTGCTTTATTTGATATGTGAATATAGGTGGAGTGGAGGTTTGATGAGATGGTGGAGGGGTTGTGATAACATCTGTGGTAGGAGGTGGAGTAGTATGTGATGAAGTGGAAGGTGTGGAGAATACAAAGGTTCCATAAGGAGACTTAGGAGATTTAGGAGATCCAAGGGGTTGAAACTGAAGTGAAAGATGATTTTAAGAACCCTAGAAGACTTAATTGAGTAACCAAGGTGAGAAGAGGTAAAGTATTCATCATAAAAATACTCTTCCTTTGACTATCCCAAACAATTATTGGTTTTTCCATGGTTGTTATTGTCCCAAAGACTTTCTCATATGAAGTTTTAGAAGTGGAAGGAATCTAATGACTAGGAAGTCCTCTCAAAATTTCCTTTCTGAACTAGGGATTTGACTCCCTTTGGCTTCTAAATTGATGCATCTCTTATTTTATGGCTTCTACTTCTAAGGAAAGAGGCTGATCAAGTGGCTGAGAGCCTTATGGTGGAGATGGGATCAATATTAACTCTATGAATTTTAAAATTATTCATCTATGGCCTATGAATTATATTGTAGAGCCTATGTTAGTATCATAGATATCTTTTTGTCCTTCATCATTATCTATACCTAGGAGTCATCTAAGGCATTCAAAAAAACTTGATCATGGTCATAAGTCTAGTGACCATAAGAAAAATGAACTTTATTATTTTATAGGATGGTTTGGAGGTAACCCATTATCCTTTTCCTAAGGTCCCATTACCTAAATAATGCTAGATGTAATTTTTAAGTTGTCATGGATTTACTAGCTGATATAAAATGTGACCTAGTCACATACTAGTGTTGCCCAATGTTGGAAGGGTGTTTTTAAATAGTAAGACAAGTGTATTTGGCTAATTTGTCATCAATGTTATTGACAAATTGGTAAGCTCTCTTATTCTATAATGTGATCAAGAACATGATGAGGTAGCAACAAAGGGAAGTCCTAGTAACCTTTACTCAAATAACAATTACATTTAGGTATAACTAGTAGTCATACATTTTGGTGAGTATCCTTATTATATTGCCAAATTATCTGGGCATTGTGGTCCTTACATATCTTGGGATATATGAGGATATTCCTCATTATTTATTATTTTAATATCATTCATATAATTATTAATAAACGTAAATGAGGAATCTTCTCTGACCTTACTCCCCAAATACTCAGTTGATAGTTGCTAGTTTTGGCCATAGGGCTTTTATATAATATCCATGACTACATCTAATAAATAAGACATCATGTAAAAATTTCCATCTTCAAGACTCCTCTCAGATTATAGTATTGTTGAGCATAGTAATTGATGTTTGTATTGTCATTGATGTCAAAGAGAGCATGTTGTACTAATACATTAATGACAAAGTGATTAGATTGATGGTTTGGAGAGATATAACACTTGTAAAGGTCTATAAGGACAAAGAAGAGGTTTTGAGGCATCCAAAGATGTTTTAAAAAATATATGGTTTAAATTATGATCATTTGGAATGTGAAAAATGCATATTATAGTTTAAGAGAAGCTAGACCATCACTACATGTCATCCAGACATGCATGAACCAACATGTTTGTGCATTTATTTTAGACACTCAAAAATTCAAATGAGGTCAAAGGTTCTCATAGAGATGTTGTAAATAGTTCCAATAAGGTCATATAAAAAATTGGAGTCCTAAGGTGTTTTTATCTCAAGATATAAAGCTTAAAAGTTACTCTAGCAGACTATGATGGGCCAGAGACCATCAAGTTTAATCATGTTGAAGTCTGAAGTCACTGTTCTAGAAGATCCAACAATGAATGCTTAATCATACATATTGAGATAAATGGTGCATATGAAGTTAAAATTTCAAAGGTTGTATGTTCTAGTGACATGTGTTACATTCACAGAGTTTGGATAGAATATCAATGGTTTGTAGTTGATCATGTAGTCAAAATATCTATGGTGCAGGTTAAGTCAAAGAGTCAATGTGTGCAGAAGGCATGCAAAGCTATCAAGTGGAATAATTATGGGAGATATGATCTAGATCTAACAGTGAGAATTGATTGATAAATATTGAGATAATAGAAGGAAATAAATGGTGTGTGTTTTTTCCAAATTGTTAAGAAGTAGTGAGATGATAACAAGTGTTTGATGTTTAACTGTGTCCATTGGAATTTGAATATTCAAATTAAAAAAGGAAAACCAATGCTTAGATTTTGAACCATAAATTTTGATCTAGGAAAATTTTTAAGATGAATTAAAAATAAATGTTGTAGAATACTTCAAGATATATCTATAAAAACTAGTTATAAGGTTTGAATGTTTATATGGACAAATTTATGTAGCTTCAAAGTTGACTATGTATGTGTTCATACTCTACAAGTAACCTGAGAAGGGTAATTGAGTTGTTCTTGATGGTATTTCAATATTTTAAGATGAATTAAGTGTTGTAATGTGTTTTAGACTTCATGATGACCATGTGTGTGGATTATAGAGGTTTGATTGATCTATATTTTGTACAGTGGTAGGGGGAGTTAGTATCATCTCTTAGAGGTGGTCCTTTCCTATTGTTGGTATTGAAATCCTTTTCAAGTCCTTAGGATCAGAAGACATGCCTTTGTCATTAATGTCAAAGGAGGAAAAAAATAAAAAATGAAGTTTAATGAGGATGTTCAAATATTAAGAAGTCATTTTCATGATGTTTTGTCATCAATGACAAAGGGGGAGATTTTTAAACATAGTCATTGATGTTTGGATTGTCATTAAATGTCAAAGTGAACATGTTGTACTAATGCATTAATGAAAAAGTGATTAGATTGATGGTTTTGGGAGTTATGGCACTTGTACAAGATTTTAAGGATAAAAAAGAGGTTGTGAGGCATCCATAGATGTCTTGAAAAATCTCTAGTTTAATTTGTGAACATTTAGAATGAGAAAAATGCATATTATAGCTTAAGATAAGCTAGACCATCACTGCACATCATGAAAACATGAATGAAACAACATGTTTTTGCATTTATTTTAGGAACTCAAAAAGTTAAATGAAGTCAAAGGCTTTCATAGAGATGTTGTCTATAGTTTCAATAAGGTCCCCTATAAATTTAGAGTCTTGAAGTGTTTTTTATCTTGAGATATAAAGATTTAAAGCTACTCTAGCAGACTGTGATGGGCCAGCTACCATCAAGTTTAATCATGTTGAAGTCTGAGGTCATTGGTATAGAATATCCAATAGTGAGCGCTTATTCGTACATATTGAGATCAATGGTGCATATGAAGTTAACATCTCAAACGTTACACATGCTAGTGACATGTGTCACATTCATAGAGATTGGATTTAATATCAATGATTTGTAGTTGATCAAGTAGTTAGAAGATCAATGGTGCAGGTCAAGTCAAAGAGTCAATGTGGTAAAAGGAACACATAGCTACCAAGTGGCATAATTATGGGAACTCTGATCTAGATCTAATGGTGAGCATTTCTTGATAAAGATTAAGATACCTAGAGGAGATTGATGGTGAAAGTTTGTTCCAAATTTTTAGGAATTAGTGAGATGATAGCAATTTTTTGATGTTTAACTGTGACCATTGGAATTTGAATATTCAAATTAACAAAGGAAAACTAGTGCTTAGTTTTTGAGCCATAACTTTTGATCTAGGATGAATTCAAAGGTGCAGTAAAAATAAAAATTGTATAAGACTTAAAGGCACATCCATGTAACCTAATTATAAGGTTTGATTTTTTGTACTAAAATTTTTAGGGAGCTTTGAAGCTGACTATGTATGTATTCTTACTTTGCAAGTAACTTGTGAAGGGTAATTGCATTGTTCTTGATGGTATTTTGATGTTTTAAGATGAATTAAGTATTGGATCATGTTTTAGACTTTATGAAAACCATCTATGTGGATTATGGAGGTTTCACCAATCTAGATTATATATTATCAAATGATTTAAAATTGACTATAAGTTCATTCTTGGTGATCATATGAACATAATGATGTTTGGGCTAATTATACTATAGTAAAAGGGTGATGTGATGAATGTTATCATTTAAGGTGGATATATAGATCACGTGGCATGGGTCTATGTATTATTGAAGTGTTCTTATGTTATAAGTTTTCTAAGATAAGTGTCAAAGAGGTGAATGGGTCTCCATAGGATGAAAAAGGACACTTAAGCCTATTTGAAAGAGGGTACTACTTAAAGGTGACCCACATAGATGCCTTAAGAGTGAAGGCATGTGTTTTGGTTGACAAGGAATTTTATGAACATGATATGAATGTATAATATATATATATATATATATATATATATATATATATATATATATATATATAGTGGAGACCAAGGCAATGGTTTCTAGACTTGAATGTGCATGCATTGAGAGAGCAAAAGATAGAGATAAAAGAGAGAGATTAGAGATAGTGTGCTCATTGGATGGATTGAAGTACATAACATATTAAGGATGAGAGAAGAAGACTAGATAGATCCAAGAGTGTGTTTTGGATGCATTGCTTGTGTAAGAAAGGTTGAGAATGTGTGAAGGGTTAAAGAGAGGTGTTATACATTGTGTCTCCATCAGATTGAAGTGTAATCAAAGTTCTAGAGCTAATTATTTCATAGTGTTATGTAGGTGCTCAACATCTAGAGAAAGTGGGTGCTTGTTTATACTTAGGGGTGGGTGCTCCTTATAAAGTGGGTGATTCAATAAAATGGTATCTTGTTTGTGATCATCTTGTAAGACAAGTAGTCCATGTGTTTGCATGCTTGAGAGTGGTTTTAATTCCCCATGAGGGGTTCCTACAAGAATCTTGTGTTAAGTGTTTGATCTTGTGTATGCTTTGAATTTATGAGATCACTTTTTTATATTGTTAGATCAAGTTGATATATGATGTTTTATTAAGAGTTTGAAAGGATCTAAATTAAATATTAAAATATCTAGCATCATTGATTCACCCCCCATCTCAGTGATTACACCTCCAAAAAGTATCTATGATTTTAACCTTACACTTATAATCTCTCAGAGGGATATCAATTTGTTAGTGGTCAACAATATGTTTATTAGTGTCACCCATTCAACCTATATATAAGTAATAATTTAGAATCCATATAATCTGTTCAACAGTGCCATTGTAATGAAAATTCTAAGTGTGAAATTAATAATGTAATTAGTGGAACTTACCCCCTTGGGATTTGACCTTTGGCATTTTACAAGCCACTTCTTCAGCTTCCCATCCACATTATTACGCTCAATCCACACATTGGCTGAGACTTGATCATAGGTAATTATAGGGCAAAAAATCCTAAGGTAAATTTCAAACACCCTCCATGAGATGTAGGTAGAGGTAGTCTAAACTTTCCTCACATGCACAATGCCATATATAATGGTTCCATTAATAAATATAAACTTTAAGAGGTCAATGCATGGTATTGCCTTTAGTTTGGCCACAACCTAGTGAAGACCTTATTCTTTAATTAAGAGTAAATTTTTAATGTATTATTGGATTATGGGGAGAGTTAATCCTCTATAGAGTAGGAATTAATTGATTTGACCTCTTCCCATAGTAGTGAATAGTGAGGGAATTCAAAATTCAAAGCAATCTACTCAATTATTACATCTCTATATTTTCTTGATCCCACCAATGAGAATGGGGATGGGACTAAGGTATTTTCTTGTTTTGATAAAGAATTCATTATTATCTTTTAGTTTCTTCAACTCCTAAAAAATTATGGGTTGGTTCATTTGTGCTTAGTGACTGAATAAATATAGGGCTTGCTTGGTGCTTAAGAATTTTGAGAATGAAATTATTTAATGAACAAAGTAATAACAAAGTGAATCCAATGTTCATATATTTCATATATATTACCCACATGATTATGTATTGAATGTATTCATGTGCCTTGAATGCTAATAACAAAATTTCACCTTTAATGTTTGTTTCATTTTGAATATGCTTGTTAGCTTTAACAGGTATCCCTTATTTTCCAAGTGGAAGTCTTTCATTAATTATTTATGTCTAGTCATCACTTTAATATAGTTGTCAACCATTCATTAACTTTCTTATTTCAAATGTTATCGAGCATTATCCCTTATGTTTTGACCTTACTTTACTCAAATAGTGATGTGTGTTATGATATCATTAACTCAACCTTTTAAAAAAAATTTACTATGTTTAGGAGGTCCCATGGAAATGAGTTAATGTGATTAAGCCATGTGGCATGATTTTAGAGCACTGTAAGCACAAAATCTTGGGGCATTAGATTGGTACTAGTTTTGAATGAAGTACTTTCCATGGTTTTGGGATGACGTGGTCATGACATGTGGAGTGATCTCTAAGGCTTGGAGTCTTGGGAGATCAAAATAATGGATTGGTAACCAAAAGACTATTTAACCTCATAACTACATGGATTACCACAAATGTGCCATGTGTTGATCAGTTAGAACCTTAAAAGCTTGAGAGCTTGAGATATTAGGTTGCCAATTGAAGAATCATTTAACCTTCTCATGGAAATGGGTTATTTCATTGTTACATGTAGAGTGATCTCAAAAGCCTAGAGACTCGAGAACTTAAAATCTTGGAACCTCATGGGAACACAAAATGATTTAGTTTATTAATCAACAATTGGAGTTTAAGTGCTTCTATTTTATCATGAATATATTACGTGACTTGTTTGCAAAGCTCAGGAGACTCGGGGACTTGAAAAACTTAACATGTTATAATCTTCCAAAATTTTGAATGACATGAGAGTGAAACATGTAACAAATATAATAAATCTTTAATAAGGGCCTGATTAGAGGAAATCAATGGCCTTCATCTTGTAATCCTATGATCAACATATACATACTAAAACATAAAAATATTAGATCTATTAGTCTGTAAATCACATTAAAGTAAAAATCATGGAAAATCCAAGGTTTGAAATGACTTAAGATACTAATTTAAGCCTAGATTTTTATAGCTTTTATTTGGGCAATAGTGGATATTTTTAGAAATAACACTTATGACAAATGTGTGATACACTAGCCATAGATCTTTAGGCTCATAGTTCCCCAGGTAGGTGTTATCAACAATGGGTCCCTATTTTTGAAATTTTGAAAATGAGGTGTGTGTGTGTGTTAGGGAATAAAAAATGGTGACTCACAAGGGAAAATACTCCTAAGTATTTTGAGAAACAATAATTTTAGAAACATATTATGACAAAACTTAAATTTTAATAAAAGGAAAATAAGGAAATTCAACTTATAAAACAAAACTCTTACTTTCTAATGCAATATAACAACCTTCCCATTCCTTGGATTAGTGTGTGATCTTGTGAAATTAATTTCCCTTAAACATGAATATTTTGATAAAGACCCAAATAAAGACTATAAGTTTTATTTCAAAATTTTAATTTATAACTAATGAAAAATAAAGCCTAAGCATTGCTCTGTTGTCATCCAAGTGTCCATATCCCCAATAGAGATACCTATAGTTCCACTCAAAGCCTTTTTCTAATTCCATCTAGGCATCCATAACCCCAATTGAGTTTAATTGAATCACCTATCCTCTATCATAATTTATTTTTTTCATTAATCATAGATATAAGACATTTGGGAACCACTTTTGGCTAGATGTATGAAAATTTGTTTGTCAATATGTCCTTGTAAGTGTATATTTGGCCCTATGTTTATCATCTTCTATCCATTTTTTAAAATATTATAGTACAATGCATATTTGGAAATGGGAAACTTTTCTAGAATTCGTATGCATATATTAGAGAAAGTGTCAATAGATAATTAGGCCTATTCAATCTAAATAAAATTAAAATTTAGTTATAATACATACCTCAACTCTAGAAACTCTAGTACTGTCAAAATAAATTTATTTGAGTATTAATTACACTCCCTTTCAATATCACCTTATTTATTTGGGCACTTCCTTTTGTATTTGGTTTGATAAATTATTTGAGATAAATCTGTAACTTAAGAAATTAAACTAGAAAACATGAAACTAAGCTATCAAAATAAACAACAACACTGTAAAGGAAATCAAGTGTAGAAAGTAGGAAATTTAATCTAAAAAGACATAAAACTAATCTATATAGTAGGTAATCTAATTAATATTACTCTAAATATTGATTCATAGCTCAATCTAATGCATTTCCAATTGGAGTATCCATGAAGTAATGCTTCAAAAACTATCCATCAATTGGAAAGGTGAGGTCCTTAACTTAAAGGTCTTCTAACCTAAAGGTATTATTTCTCAGGATTCTAGATACTTGATATGGTCCAATCCACAATGGAGTGAACTTGTTATGATTCCCTTTATTTTTTTAGGCTTTATCTTAGAGGAGCACTAGGTTTGAAAACCTAAAAATCTTGATCTTTGAACTTTTTTCAAACCAACATTTGACAATATCTTGATGTTTGTTGAATTTCTTTAGTTATTATGATTTTATATATTCTAATTGGAATATCTCAAGTAGATTGGAAGTTATTATCTCATCTTCACCCATATACTCTTTCATGAATTGGTAATTTAGAAGCTTGAGAGTGATGGGGAAAACTAGCTCTGGTCTATATACCAATAGAAAAGGTGAAGCCTTGAGAACTTGCTTATGCCTTGTTCAGTCTACCTATAATGCATATTTCAATAAGATATTAAATTCTATTTTTTTATGCTATACATATTTATTTATGGCATATATCATATTCTTATTGGTCAATTCAACTATGCCATTTCCTTATGGTTAATGGTTGAAAGAGAACTTGAGGGTAATTTAATTTTGGTAGGCCTATTATGTGAATTTAATAGATTAGAATGCTAGATCATTATCACAAACCAATGAAATAGGTGTGATAAATTAGGTGAGTATATTCCCTTCCAATAAATTGATGACATCTATAGCTCAAATTCTTGGTAGTAATAACCTTTATCCATCTGATACAATAGTTAGTAGCTATGAGGATGAATTTATGTCCTTCTAAAGAATTTTTATTTTCTACCCCAATAAAGTCTAGGTCCAATTAGGTTGAAAGGGCATACTTCAATGACTAGATGTAAAGGCATAGAAACATTCACTTCTCTATTTGTAAACACCTATCATTTATGGTAGATTATGACATGGCTATGGGTGTCCTTGAATATTTTAGACCAGTAGTAAACCATCCTTAGAATATTATTAGTTTTAGTATTTCTAGAGGAGTTCCTATTACTAACCTTCTGATGTAGGTTGTCTAGTATGTACTTAGCTTCCTATTTCAAAATGCACCTTAGGTAGATGCCTTGATAGTTATGTCTATAAAGGGCCCCTTTTTTTTTATCATGAAGTGAGTTGATTTGAGCCTGAGGGATTGCTTTTGCTCTCTACTCAACTCTAGAGGGCATGTACCTATAATAAATTAATGAATGATATGTTAGTACCATTATCCTTCTGCCACTTGGGCTTCATTGATTTGTTCAATGTGGATGCATTAGCCAATTTGAGTCATCAATTAGATGTGTCCCTAGTCTCTTACCAGTTTAGTTAGTTCTAGTTTCAAGGTTAAACTCTTGAAGTTTGGCCATCCATTTCCCTTTCCTTTATCCTAGCTTGTTTTTGCTGAGCGTGAGTTTGATGGCTAGGTCAAAGATAATGGAATATATCTTATTTTTTAGAATATAGTGTCTATTTTTTTTGAAAACCTTGATCAAGGCATATATCTTCTTATTAACCATGGAGTAATTTATTTTTATACCATTTAGGTTGGTACTCATGAAGGAAATGGGTTGCTCATTGTCTTCTATCTTCTATGTCAATACCAAAATAATGGTATATTTTAAAGTGAATGAATAAACATAGATGTCCTTAAATGACTCCATTTTGGCATTGAGATGAGGTATGGAGGATATAAATCCTTTGTTTGACTTCATTCAGGTCTTGACCGTGTTCAAAATAGCCCAATATTCCCTCCAATGATAGTTACTAAGAATGCATAATGTGTTATTAGGCCTCTAAGAGGTGTTGAGCAGTCTCTCTTTCAATGTTCATGTTGACTTGTCATTGAAAATATCTCCACTCCTTCATAATGGTATCTAATTTGGGATATGCTTGCCTAAATTAGCAGTTACAAGGTACAATGGTGGCTCATTAACTTCCTCATGTAATTCTATGCCCACTATGACCTTCTCTAAGATGATCAAATAGGCCTCATTTTCAAGTTCTTTATTTTATACATATCCACTATTTGAATATTTTAAACAATTAAACCAGATTCTAAAATCACCTGAGAAGACTTAGATTATTCTTAGATTAACCCCTATATTAGAATTTAGACTTCTCAACTATCCTTCACTTACAAACACATTTAACTTGCTTGGTTAGACCTCTTAGACTAGTTCCATAGACTGGCTATATATAAGGAGCTAGCATAGATACTTATAGGAAACTTCATGAATACTTCCAGTCTTGGAGGAATAGAACAAGTCTTGAAATAAATATTTCCAAAGTTTAGAATTCTTGACTAGGCCTTATACCTCATTTCCCCCTTATATAGGTGTTTGTATAAACTCCATATAATTAGGTACCATGGTTAAGGGCTCCTCTAAGCTGGAAATATGCTCTAGGCATTGGTCAAGAAATTCTTGAGTGTCTGGATGCATTTCTCATCAAATCTCCCTAGTCGAGTCGCTATTAGGGTTTTAGAGGGATTTATGAGTGCTTAGAATTCTTAGTGATAGTTAATAGAGATTATATCCTAAATATATGAACTAATTTCACTAAGTGCAAGTATATATACCCCTCTAACTTCATTGAAGTGCTTGGATCCCCATGCACAACATACATATACTTGTGAGCTTTTAAAGATGTTCTTCGAGTAAGAAACATGCCTCTTAAGTAGTTTTTGGGTGTTTGTAGACCAAAAAGTACAACTATGAGACTCTCCTAGCATTAAAATTGATCAAAAGGCTTGGAAAAAACATGATGAACTCCTCTAAGAAGGTTTGAGGCATCCTTGTTTCCCAAATTGATCTTTTATTCCACATTTTAGTGAGATAGTCCTAGTGGAAGTGATAGGCTATTTTGTATGCATACCTGAATCTTGAACTTTGGAATAAACCCTATGGTTTTGAGGTGATTAAACCTTTTTAATAACCTAGAGATTACCTCAAAGGTCATATGGAGTAGCACATTGTCTTGATCAATCCTCTTGACCCCTGATGATTGCATATAACCATCAATATTAACCTATATGTCTATCTGATTACAAAATCCATCATGGAGGTCTCTGTAGATGATTTTTAGAGGGACATTTGGAAGCCTTATGGCCCATTTTCCCTCTTTAATCCATGGCATACCTAAATACTTTTCATATCCTTGATTTTAGGCTCAAACTAGTCTTCTGAAGCCTTTTCCATATGATCTAACCTCTACACGTGCCAACCAATAGGTCACTATGATACTTATAAGACTTGAGGATACCAAAAAGGTTATTTTGGGGTTAAACCACCTCATCAAGATGGGTTTTGGAGCAATAATCCACCATTGAGTCATTTTTGGGGTTTAGGCAGGGTTTGAGATGTCCACCATCTTAACAATGGTTCATAGTGTATATATGTAAAAACTAGGAGCACTTACCATGAACTTATATTTCATTGACCTCCTAGTCCACCATGAATATCCTAGGCTTCCAAGAAAAGGGTGTGTAGAGATCGGAGCATTAGAAGGTGGCACTTGGGTTGTTTGTAGATCAAATTCAATAGGTCATTTTCTTAAGGATTATTCATAAAGGTTAGCCCCTCAATGCCAACCAATCCTTCATGGATTTATATTCTATATGGAGAATTAAACTTCCCTAAGAGATTTGGCCTTGAGCATATTTATGATGAAGTGTGTGAAAACTTAAAGTTAGGATTTCAGTTGATTATGTTAAGTTTGAATGGCTCAAGCAAGGTTTTGAGGTCACTTTGGACTTTTTATCACTTATTTCCACTTGAAACCTTCTTAGAAGGTTTTAAAACACCCTCATACATTACTCATTGGCCACAAAATTTGTTGTAAGATCTTGGAGATGCCTTAAGGTGGTAGTAGGGTTTACAAGTAAGTTTGAAGTCTATCTACATTGGTCTATTCTCAAGGGCATTTGAATGAAAATTGAGATCTTGATTTTCATGTATAATGTATGGGGACCTTGGCCATCATGTTTAACTTCTCTAAAATCATATGTGGATCCCAAACTATTTATAAGCCCTTCAAAGCATGACTTTACTCATCTGGCCCCTATAACTGATTATCATAGACATGGCTAGATTTGAGATAAAATAGTGGGTATACCCACTATTTTTCTATCACAAATAGAAGTATGAAGGGATTTAACCAGGAATAATGACCATTCATACTAATTTTGTATGTTTTTTTGTGCATATAGAGACCCCAAACAATCATTTTTCTCTAACTAGTTGTAGGTTGCCTATTGACTACATGGTTAGGCAAGAGAGCCTTGAGTAGGGCTATATCCTTTGTTTACCTAAGATTAATATGATGATTAGGTGTCCATAACATGTCTCATAGATATATAATATCTCATATGGTGATTTTTAAACCTCCCCTCTTCTTGTATACACTCCCCTTCTCAATCTTAGGCTTCATGTCTAAGTAGGCATGTTTGTCTTCAAATCTGATGTTTGATGTTATTTATCTTTCAGATGGGGTGATCATCAAGATTTACCTTCCTCTTAAGTCCAAATTTTTCTCTTTATTTTATTAACACTTCCTCTTATCCTAGTAAATATGGAGATAACAATATACACCAACAATGTTATATGTGTTCATCAGCCTATAGACTGTCTACATGGATTTGAGTAATAGACCTATATGAGAAGTTACAATGGTTTGTATGTACTTTAAAATTTTTGTGACCTAATAATATCCTCATTAACCTATTTTGGATTCAAAACCTATTATTTGCATATCATTCTTTATGCCCATGAGTGCAACACATAATGTTCTTAGAGACTCTACTTCAGTAGGTTCAAAATAGCTATCTTATGTGGTTATTTGCTTCCTTAGATATATGACCATAGATGGACCTATCCTTCATGATTTCATTGTTATTTTGGGTTAAAAGGGGTTATATATGTCAATTTATATGGTTTATATTTATGAGGGAGGTTGTATGAGTGAATGAGGATGATAATGAAGTGATATTAAAGTTAGAACATGAAGACATGGCTAAAACATAGTGCAAATATATAAAAAACTACATGAAAAGGTAGAAGTAGGAATATGATGTGAAATGTAGTATGGGAACCCTTCCAAGACAAACCTCATGAATATTCAAGACCCTCACACATGTAACTAAGTAAATATATTAGTTTGGAGGTAGAAAAGGGGCACAATCAGTCCAAATGTGCAACCTAAGAATCTCTAAGAAACCTTAATATTGGTAAAAAAAACCTTAATTATTGCTAAAACTAGTTGTGTGGTTTTAGAGGAAAGGAGGGTGGTTTTTAAGCATGTTGAGATTACCATGAAGGTTTGGATATATGTTTAAAATAATATTATGATGATTTATTATGACTCTAAGACTTCCATGTTTTTAACTATATTTGAAGGCTTTGAGGGTAAATCTAAAGAAAAAACAATGTTGATAAATAGTGAACTTCAGATATTTATAAGCCCTTTTATTTGAAGATCCTTTGAGATGACAAGAGGCTATTATGAACAACACATTTGAGCAAGGAGGCATGGGAAATATTTAAGAACTCCACCAATTCTTCAACACAATCAACACCTTCTGATGAGGGCACTCAACCTCTATTTAATACATAGACCTACCTATAGATTGCACACTATGATATTATTGAAGGTATTTTGGTTTCATGATCTCACACTTGTGATTCAAACACTAAAATTTTAATAAGAGTTTCTTTTAGGACCTGAGGAAATAATATCACTCTCTAGTTTGACCAAATAGGCCAAGAATCCATGAAAACCATTATGTTTAAATTAGCATATGCAAACAAGGATGGCATAAAAATTCCTTAAGATCTTAAGGATGTTCATAGATATTAAGGGGTAAATATAGGAACAAATTCCAATGGATGGAAGGTGATTGAGTGTAATTCCCCTAGATAAGAGATTGAGCCTCCATTCTCTCTCCTCCATACAATCTAAGTATAAACTTGAGTAGCTCTCTAATCCTACCAATGAGCTTTAGGGGAAGGTAGGATGGTTTTGAGACTATTTTACACTAAAACACTCTGATTTCTCTCCTACTTTCAATTATTTACTTCACTCTACAAATCCCTAAATCTACTTGAGTCAGTCTATACTTTACAGATCCATACCATTTGGAAAACCTCTATAACCTACAATTCCTTTACATTTTCTCTTGCTTAAAAAAAAATACATCCTTATCAATTGTTATGGAGGCAAAATACAGGTCATGTGACACTTTGAAATTGATGGTATGAATTACAAGATTTGAGAAGACATAATTTAGAATGTGTGGGGCCCATTAGGGAGGATTTAGGCATTGACCATGGAGTTAATGGGCTCAATGGGGTATGAAATGCTTTAATGGTGGTCTAATGAAGCTCATGAGGTCTATTGAAGGTATGGAAGGTGGATTAGTGGCCCATCAAGGTTAAATTAGGCCTCATTATGATAAAAAAATATTAACTTTGGCACATACTAATGACCTTAAAAGGACATATGAGAATAATATTATGATAATATCCAAAAAGAGACATTTATGATATATTAAAGACCTTAATTGGACCACAAGACACTTCTCATGATGCTCTTTAAGGATTGAAAGTGAACATACATTATGTTATTAGGTAGAACAAAGGTATTCCTAATTCTTCATTAGACTGCCTTCTCAATTCACCTTCACCATGACATTTATCACATGTTGGAGCTCCATAAAATTGACCAAAAACCCTTACACTTGATCAAACATCATGAAAAAACTTAACTCAAGTTGAAATAGATATATGGAAGGTCACAAAGTAGTGTTATAAAATGATAGACAATGAACTATTTGAACACCCCAAACTCATAATATGAATAACAACCATAAGGGCTAATGACTTTGGATCAAGACTCAAGTAATTTGAGGTTGAACCATTTATATATCTAAGACTAGAACGTGGTCAAATTTTTTGGTGACTTAGCTAGATTGACTAGCCTACTGGTCAAGGAACTCACAACTCTTAAAATTTCTCTTGGCTTAGAAAATTAACCTTTGACTGCACATGGACTCTACTATATAACATGAATTTTTTTTAACTCAATGAGACACAACAAAGAAATAAAGAAGATACAAGAAAAGACAACACCAATATCAAACAATAAGACAAATCAACAAACACCCTAGTATGTGTAGAAACACTTAGAGGAAGGTACAAAATCTAACTACTATGTACAAGAGGAAAATAATGAAGACTAATAACCAAACTTGAGGAACATCCCATTGACATGAATGGGGAGTTCCTCACTATTCAACATAGATAGTTGAAAAATATTATTTTCCTTATAGTTGGTGATGATATAAATCCCACTCCAAAGGCTATCAAACTTGGAGTGTTTTCCTGGCTTAGCAAAATCTTCATTCCACTTGAACACTATATCTCCTTGTTATAATGTCCTAGATGAATCTATTTTATCAAATGACTTATTGACTTGGTGTTGAATATACCACATGGTTTATATGGCACTATCCCTTATCACCTCTAATTCACTCAGCTTTTTCATTCTCACTTTCATTGCATTATCTTTCAAGAGCTCAAGATGGTGAGAAATCTCTAAGGATAGTAGCTAATGGGAAATAAGAAGTCTTGCCTCTCTAAAATAAATAAAGAGGTAAGGGGAGTGTCCATTAGAACTCTTAGGTGTGAATCTATCTACTCATAAGGTAGTCTTCAACTTTGTGTGTTATTCCCTTTGACTATCTTCCATGGTCCTCTTAATGATCCTTATAAAGTTTTTATTTTTATACTTTGCTAGACCATTTATACATGGGTAATAGTTGGAGGAAGCCTTGAGGTATATTCTATGGCTAAGGTCCTACTCACATACTTTAGCATTGTTGAAGGATAAGGCATTAATATATATGATTGTTAAAGGTAAACCAAACATGGTCATAATATTATCATAGAATTTCAAGACTAAGTTCTCATTGGCCTCTTTAAGTGAAGTTGCCCCCACCCATATTGATAAGTAGTCAGTGTATGTTATGACCCACTTATACCCAGCACTAGAAGGATGATGGATCATACCTATTAAGTCTAAGCTCCATTACATGAAGGGATTATAAACTTGGATAGGTTACAAGGGTAAGGTAACTAACTTTTATTTTCTAGTGAACATGGAATATATAAAACACTTCCTAACCCAAGAATGTGAATCTCTATACAAGGTGGAATAAAATTAACTTTATATAATGATCTTAGAGGTTGTGGTCTTAGTAGAAAAGTGCCCACTTATAGGCCCATCATGAAATTGATCAAGTAGCTTGTCAATATAACTTGATTCAACACATCTTAAAATCATACCTCCTATATCTTTCTTGAAGAACACTCCATCCACCAAGATATAAGGTATGGAATGTAACTTGAAATGTCTTTTTTTTGTCCTATTTAAGCTCATAGGACATTGGCCTATTTGGATAAACTTGATCACATCATGGGTCCAAATGAGAGGAGTTATGTTTATAGCTACCTATTGACTATCATGGACTACCAATACCATGTCTTTATATTCTATAACCTATGATTAAAAATGTTTACATATAACTCTACCTCTAACCATATTGGTAATCCTTACTTCAATGTCATAATCCATATACTTTGTTACCCACCCATCTCTCTTCTCACTTAAATCTCTATCAAGTATGAATTATTTGATGCTTGGGTGCACTAAAATCACTATGAATTTATTGTTAGACACTATTTGTCTAAACTTCTTAGACTCTCTCATAAAATCAAGGACACATTTTCACATAAAGGTATACATTTACTCATATCATTCTAGTGCTTGACTGAAGAAGGCAATTGGTTGTTTAATTCCTTCATCATTCTACTACATAAGCATAACAAAAATAACATTAGCTATGGAGAATGCATACAAGAAAAAATATTTGATAAATTTAGGTTTGAGGAAGGTAAGGGCTTGAGTGATCTGAGCAACATTTTAGGCTATAATTTGGGTGATGGTTCTACCCCAATCAGTGGTAGAATTTCTAGGAGCCATAACTTTTACAACATAGCTTCATTTGACTCCCTGTTTGAACTATTAAAAATATAAGAATGAGGGGAACACTGTGAGATGGAACTAAGCTCCACTTTATGGGTTTTGATCCTTACAAACCAAATGGAAGTACCCAAAATTTAAATTTTAGTAGAGAAGTCTAAAAATAGTAAGTTTCTAAAAATAGTAATTCCTTGAATTTTGTATTTCTATAAATAGTGGAATTTAAACCACTTAATCTCCCTCAAGATTGGTGACCTTCCACATCCTCCTTCCACCTTAAAAATGTGTATAAATGAAGATTAACCTAAAATGAAAAGCAAACATCTCTTCCCAGAGATAGGCATATGTTGTATCTATAATTTTAAGTAATAAAACATCTCTTCTCAGAGATAACATTATTATTTGTGTGTTCTTGAAATATTATTCAACCAAGACTTTCAATTTTTGGATCAGTGGTATCAGAGTAGTTCATTTTAATAGTATATGATCCTGAAGATGAGGTCATACTACAAGAAGCTTGGGAAAAAAATACAAGATATAGTAGACTATCCACCTATTCACTTTAAATGACCTCAAAAGGCAGACAACACTTAGACATCCAATCCTTTCAATGAAATGGAGAATGAATCCCTCCAACATTAGCAATCAATGTTGATGTAGTAGAAAATTGATTGGATCAATTGTCTTCCTATTTTTCTATAAATAAATTCATTGATAAAGAGAAGATGAGTTTTGCTCTTTTGAAAGCATCATTGCCTATCAAAAATTGGTGGGAAGTGTACAAGAAGAGATTCAGTATAGATGATATTGGCCTTGAGGTGGAACCTACCTAGGATGATTTCATAGAAGTTGTAAAGGAAGAATACGACCCCATTGGAGCATATGATGATCTGTATATAGAGTGAAAACAACTTCACCAAGGTAAAGAATAGTCTGTTCGAGATTACACTAACATTTTTCATTATTTATTTATGAGATTAAGAATCTAGGAAAGTGAGAAACACAAGGTTCTCAAATATCATGGTGGACTATGGTATATACAGGGGGAGATGGAACTCTTCAATTTAGAAACCCTCGGTGAGGTGTACAAGTTTGTAGTGAAGATTGAGCAGAAGCATAGAAGAATGAATATGAAGAGTTAGCCTTCAAAATGGAAAAGTGACAAAGAAGGTTAAACACGAGGCCAAAATTAGAAATAAAAAGAAGGTATTATTGGGAAATAGTGTGATTACCACAAATCTAGAACACACTCTAAAGAGAATGTCAAGGCATCAAGTCCTTAATTTTTGAGTCAAAATCCTCAAAATATACTACTCTACCTCATACACACCCTATAGTCAAAGAGTATGAAGAAGATATTTTAGATGTTGAGCTTGATGCCATCGTTGCTTCATCATAGACCCACGAGGAGAGGCCAAATGACAAGGAAAAGTTTTTTCACTCTAAGTTATGGGTGAAAGGTAAGACTTTGCATTTCATTCTTGATAGTAGGAGTCAAAATAATTTAATCTCTACTAATGTTTTTAAAAGCCTAAATTTATCCATGAAGCCTCACCTAAATCCATACAATATTGGATGGTTGAGTCCAGGGAGAAACCTTTGTGTCACCCACCAATGTCTTCTCTCATATGCAATAAAACCTTTCCAAGATGAGGTCTTATGTGATGTGGTTAATCTAGATGTTTGTGATGTAATATTTGGTCATCCATTCATGTATGATCGACATGAAATATATGAATCAAGAACTTTAAGGATAACCCTCACTCTTGGAACATGATGCTATAGGGTACCAAAGGTACCAACTTCTACATCTATCTCCCTGATTAGTGCTAAGAAATTCATTTTCATGGTGGTTAAGCCACAAAAATCTAAAATGGCTAATGTTGCAACCCTAACTACACAAGAAACATAGCATAAGAAAATAGATACCAAGTTGAAGAAGTTCACAACCTTTTATCCATAGACTAATGGTTAGATAGAAATGGTGAACAATTAGGCCCTACACAACTCCACAAAGCACAGTCCATTCCAAGTATGCATCAAGAAACAAATAACTTCATGACAAATCTTGATGAAATGGGGACCATTGATTCTCAAGGAGGGAGGAATAATCTGAGCAACATTTCAAGTGATAAGTCAGGTGATGGTTCTACCCTAATTGATGGTAGATATTTTGAGAGCCATAAACTTTGCATCATAGCTCTATTTGACTCCCCATTTGAACTGTTGGAAAGCTAAGAATGAGGGGAATAATGTGAAATGGAACTAAGATCTTATTTATGGGTTTTTAACCCAAAAATCTAAATGTAAGTACCCTACATTTCAATTTTAGTAGTGCAGTCTAAAAATAGTAATTCCTCAAATTCTATATTGTTGTAAATAGTGGAAGTCAAACCACTTAATCTACCTCAATATTTGTGAACTTACACATCATCATTCCACCTCCAAAATGTGTATAAATGAATATTTAACCTGAAATGGAAATCAGACATCACTTCCTAGAGATACGCATATGCTGTATCTATAATCTTAAGTAATAAAACATCTCTTCTCAGAGATAGCATTATTGTTTGTGTTCTTGAAATATTATTCAACCAAGAATTTCAAGTTTTGGATCATTGAGATATGTAATTATTGATGGCATCAAATCTTCTCTTTCCTTCCTTGCTCAATGTGAATTCCTTGTGCTTCTTAAGCATATGAGTAAGTGGCTTTACTAGCTTTGAAAAACCTAGAATAAACCTCTTTATGAAGTTGATCTTTCCTAAGAAGCTTTAAAAACCTTTATTATTATTGAGTATGGGTAAGGATACTACTAATTCAGTCCTCTTAGTTTCTATGGAGAGGCCATCCTTAGACACAACATGTCCTAACAATTTTCCCTCATAGACTACAAAGATGCATTTTTTGGGGTTTAAAGAAACTCCAAATTGCCAACACATATCAAAGACTAACCTCAAGTGTGCCATGTGATCTTCAGGATCCTTCAAAAACATAATGATGTCACCAAGATATATGATCACCATCTCATAATTATCCCTTAAAAGGTAACATCCATTTCTCTTTATAAAGTTATCCCTACATTAAATAGTCCAAAGATCATTTTTATGTATGCATAGGTGACCCACTTTATTGTGAAGATAGTATTATGTCTATCTTCCTCCCTAACTAATATTTTATTATATATAGAGTATAAATATATAAAATAAAACCTAAAATATCCTTAAACCTTATAAAATATCTGATCCATGGATGGTTGTGGATAATGGTCTTTCAGAGACACCTTATTAAGGTATCTAAAATCAACACATAGGTGTATCTCTCCATTCTTCTTCCTCATGGTCATAAGGTTTTCAACTCATGAAGAATGATTAATGGGTAATATTATCTTATATTCAATCAATTTATTCAATTCCCTTCTCATGATCTCTTCAACATTAGGGTTGACTGGTCTTTACCTTTGCCTTCCTAGTTTTACATTATCTTCCAACTCTATGGTGTGTTGGGATAACTTGGGGTCAAAGACTTTTATATCATGGTATTCCCATGAAAATAAATATACATACTCTTGTAAAAAGTATATAAATATTATTCTCTCTTTTTTGGTGTTCACTTTTCCCAACTTAAGCAATTTGTCCTTGAAATTGCATACCTTCTCATAATGTTCCTCTTTGGTTAAGATACCTTGTATTTCCTTAACTGATCATATTCATTGAATATACTCTCCAATGTCACAAATACTTTGGTTAAATTTTTAGTTATTAGTTGGACAATTTTGTCACCAAACTGATGCTATATTCTACCTTGGTTCTTATGATAGAATTTCGCCTCATGCATGAGAAAACAAGTAATTTGATCATCACTATCAAAGACCTACCAAATCACCTCATTATCAGGTATAAATGGCCTACACACAAAATTTATCTATGAATATCCTTGATTCCCTTTGAATCCATTTGAAATATAATATTGGGAACCTATGGAAGCTAGTATGTTTATATGATTATTTCACTCCCTAGGGATGGAACAAATGTAAAATGAGATACCAAACTTGGTGACTATAGGACTTCAAAAGAGGATTATTTACTATGATAACACCTTTCTCTTGTTACACTATTATCTCACTTTATCCTTTCACTTGAAAATTTTTTATTCCTCTTCTCCTTGCCCATTGTAGCCCATATATGAGGGCTTCATATTTTGTAGTTTTTGAAGTATAACTAAATTAAAACCTTAATGTATAATAGTAAATTTTATTAGAAGTTGAAAAAATCATCACTTCATCTCTAATCCCACTCTTTGAACTTGATATATCAAAGAATAAACTCTACGTATCATATTTTTTTGAGTTGGGCTTGTGAGACTAGGTACAACAGCTCCTTCATGCATACAATAGACACCTAAGCATGACTCCTCAATTTTCTTGTAGGAATCAAAACTATGGTTTTCCAATTCCCATTCATCAATTATAATATTTGAGATGCCTTCAAGTGGTTCTTTAGGCTCTTGATTACTGATTTGCTCATCTTAATCTAGGATAGTGCAACTTACATTAGATAGGTTGGGCATGTATGGTTTTAAGTGGAACCTAGAAATATGTTTAGGACTAATAGTAACTCTTGTACCATACTTAGTCCTAAATACCATGTATGACTAGTTAAAAGAAAGGTACCCCCCAATATTTTTAGTGAAATACCTAGATAGGTATAGGGTAAAATATGGAGGAAGGTCAACTACCATGACATCTTGGAATATGGTATAGTTAGGGAAATTATCCAATACTATCTTCATATCTTTTAGGATACCTATAATCTTTTTGGGAGACCCATATAATTTTAAAACTCCCTTTCATTGGGTTCATACTTGAGCTCTAGCTTATCAACTATGGCCTTTAACATGATTAGAGTAGAATAACCACTATCTATCATGTAATTATGGACAAGTTAGTCTCCTATTATGAATGATAATTAGAAGGGATGTGTCTTAACTACTTTTAGATCTTGGATTTCATTATATTGACTGTTATTAACATAAACTACACTCACCTTATTAGCTTACTTTTTCATGAGTGAAAGCTTGGAGAGATCTTGTTGAAGAAGATATTTCTTCCCTAGGATAAGTAGAGCATCCCACATAGGAATAATGACATTAGAATTATTCATATAATATACAACTTATAATGAGGAGGATCAATTGTAACTTACGTAACTTGGGGAATGAAAGTAATATTTTGTTTCTACTTATGGCCTTGTGATGTCTACTATATTGGAGGTATTTTATGGACTACACCTTGAGTGGAAGGATCTTGAGATAATTGGGGATGTGTTGGGGATGCCTTAGACTACCCCAAACTATCTTAAACCATCCTCATTTTAGAACATTTGTGGGTTACAATTGACTTATCTATTTCAAGCCCATTCTATCCCAAGTTTGCTACCACTTACTCACAAGAGTGTTCACCTTATTGAAAGTTTTAAAATGTGGTCTTAATAGGTGTCTTAATTACATTTCTTCCTTGTTGAGTTGGCACTTTAGCTAGGGTCATGATAGTCATGTCTTCATGAAGCACTTGAGAACCTTGTTATGAATGAGGTATGCTATCATGTGCTTGAAATATAGGACCCTATTAAATATAGGATTTATGATATCCTTCCCCACTTTTATCCATTTTCATATCACTTTATTTCCCTCATGGATTATACCATTGTCTCTCTTATGAATAGTTATTCTATGTTGGTGTCAATGCCCTTAAACTATTGGTAGCATTGTGGTTGTAACTATTGTAAGGTGTGGTGTATGTAATATGACCTTAGTCCTATTGGTTAAGATGATAAGGAGGCATATTTTATGGATAAGATGGATATGGATCCTAATAATGGGATTTATAAGTTATAAAGGATGTATTATTCTACTTTTTTAAGGTTACCAATTTATTGTTTTATGCTTTGAGTAACCCCTCTATCTTACCAAGCCTATCTACTTAATTGCCATCAAACTGATCTTGATTGTTTGGAGTTGGAAATGGAGTAATGGCGTGGGATTGAGGTTTAATTTATGGTAATAATGGCATGCGGGGCCTAGAAGTAAGCTTTCCTACTTAGATCAGGTAGTTTTTTTCTCTTATGGAGATTTCGTAGGCTTTTGGAAATGTAGTACCCCCTATGGATTGTATCATCACAACAAAATTAGAATTCAAATCCCTTAGATATTATAGGAAGGAATAGTTAAGGGTGGGATTGATTATAACAAAAATATTATCCCATGTTTTTTGAAATCTATAATTCAAATCAACAATGAATTCCTAAGGTGCTCTCTTAATTGAGGTGAGTTATTCTACTAAAGAAACATGGTCACTTATATCCTCAAAAATCTTACATAAAAACTCAAAAAAATCATCTCATGTGTTTATAGAGGTAGGAGTGACACCCATATACCATTTAAGAGCTTTACCCCTCAAGGAGGTTGCCAAGCATCTCATGGCTGCATTTTTTTGAGTTATGTTGTGTGTTGAGCACAAGTTAGTTATATCAATTATGTGATCCATAAGGGTGGTATATTTTTACCCTATAAATTAGGGAATAATTTTAAGGGAAAAAATATAATATCATCAAATTTTTTGAGGTTCAAAGGACTACCACCATTAAAGGGTACAAATGCTTGCATTCTAGATCTTGCCTTGGGATTAGAAGGCTTACAACAAACTATGTTTGGGTAGAATTGGTATAATTTGTGGAATTAGGAGATGTAATATTAGGTTTAAACATATTATATCTATTTATCCTTATAATATCTAATGATAACTCAAAAAATTAAATCTACTTACCTTTTAAAGATGATCTAGTTGACACCTTTTACATGAAACTGCCTAAGAATTTACCACTGATTATCTTTAGCTTTATATATATCTTACAAATTTGTTAAATCATGTCAAATTAGGTCTTTAAGGAAATTTATATCTATTCACATTAGGTGTGCCATAAATTTTATCTACCTAATTTGTACCCTCTTGAGTAGGATTATTCAAACCCTCCTCAAACTTAGATTAATATTAGATTGAGCTATAAGTTGTGGGTTACCTAAAGTTTAGGTCAAAACTATATTTTTTATGGGGATATATCCCTTTATTTGTCACTTTAATCCACTCTAAAAAACCTAATCATATTAGGATGAAAAGGGAAAATAGATGAAAACTTATGAAAGAACCTACACTAAAGTGGTGATGTACTAATGATTGAGTATCCACTCTTGGTTTGTCCCTAAAAAAATAATGAACCTGATGAAACTAAAACTAATAAAACCTATTAATTAAATTCTAATAAATAATGTTTCACATGAAGGTTAAGTGAGAGTTATGTAACTTGAAGGATAAGAACTTAGATCTATAAAAGATATTATTAGCTCATGACACTTCAAGAACACCTCTACTTGTCAACACTTCACACAACCTATATAAAATGATAACATAAATTTAGGTACATAAAAATAAATATATATGAAAGTAAAAATCATACATTATGAAAATCAACTCTCACAAGGAACACTAGCATTCAACCAATAAATTTGCAACTATCTTTTTATTGATTTAAAGAGGCAAGGTACATTTTTGGTAGACCTTTGCTGCACCCAACTGAGGGATGATAAAATAAGAACTCAATTCATAATTAAATATAATTTTTGAGAGAAAATAAATAATATTATAGGCATAGGAGAGTCCATGAATGAGACCAAGGTGGTACATGGTAGTTACAATAGTCATATTCACTCCCCTCATGAATTAATGTCCTTAAATAACTCCATTTTGGCATTGGGATGAGGTATAGAGGATTACAATCTTATGTTTAACTTTATTTAGGTTATAAACATGCTCAAAATATCCCAATATTCCCTTTAATTATATCTACTAGGCATACATGAGTTGTTATTAGGCCTCTAAGAGGTGTTGAGTAGTCTCTCTTTCAATGTTCATGTTGACTTATCATTAAAACTATCTCTACTCCTTCATAATGGTCTCTAATTTTGGATATTCTCACCTAAATGGGTAGTTACAAGGTGTAATTTTATCTTAGTAACTTCCTCATGTCATTCGACACCCACTATGACATATCTTTATTGATCAAATATGCCTCATTTACAAGTTCTTCATTTTAAGCATATCCATTGTTTGAAGGTTTTGAATAATTGAAATAGATCCTAAAATTAATTGAGAAAACTTAAATTATTCTTAGATAAATCCTCTATATTGTAATTTGGACTTCTCAAGTATCCTTCACTTGCAAACACATTTACCTTGCTTGACTAGGCCTCTTAGACTAGTTCCACAAACTGGTTGTTTAGAAGGAGCTAACATAGACACTTACAAGAAAATCCATGAATAATTATAGTCCTAGAGTAGTATAAAAAGTCTTGAAATAACTCTTCCCATTCTTTATAATTATTTATTAGGCCTTATACCTCATTTTTTACTCAAAACCCTACAAATTCACCCTTTCTAGAGGTGTTCGTACAACCTCTATATAATTAGGTGCCATGGTTAAGGGATCTTTTGAGTTGGTAACATGATTTAGGTGTTTTTAAATCAATTCCTAAGTGTTTGGATGCATTTCTCATCAATTATCCCTAGTTGAGTCCTTATTAGGGTTTTAAATGGATTTATGAGTGCTTTGGGATTCTTAGATATTAGATATTGAATGTCTAAACTAATTGTACTAAGTACAAGTGGATATACCCTTATACCTTCCCTAAATTTATTATCTCCATGTGCACAAAATCCATATATTTGTGAGCTTTCGAAGATGCTCCTCGAGTGGGAAACATACCTCTTGAGTAGTTTTTGGGTGTTTTTAGGCCAAAAAGCACAACTGTGAGACCCTCTTGGCATTCAAGTTTATCAAAAGGATTTTAAACACCATGATGAACTCCTCAAAGAAGTTTTAAGGCATCTGTGTTTCTCAAATTTCTTTTTTACTCCACCTTTTAGTGACATAGTCCTAGTGGAGGTGATAGACTAGTATGTCTGTATACCTAAATCTAGAACTTTAGCCTAAACCCTAGGGTTATGAGGCACTTAAACCTTGTTACTAACATAAAGATTACCTCAGAGCTCATATAGAATAGCAACATTGGCTTGATAAATCCTTAGGACCCTTCATGAGTGTATACAACTATAAATCTTAACCTCTATGCTAATTTGCTTGCATAATCCATCATGAAGGTCTCTATAGATGACTGTTAGAGGGACATTTGGAATATTTAAGGCATATTTTCCCTCCTTAACCCCATAATGTACCCAAATACTTCTCATCTCCTTTTTTAAGGCTCAAACTAGTCTTCTTAGGCCTTTTACCTATGGTTTAACCTATGCACATACTAACCAATATATCATTATGATGCTCAAAATACTTGAAGAGACCTTAAAGGTCATTTTGGGGTCAAACCACCTCATTTTGATGGGTTTTAGATAAAGAATCCACCATTGGGTCATTTCTAGAGTTTAGGTAGGGTTTATGATATCGACCATCTTAATGATGGTTCATAGCATATGAATGTCCAAAATAGGACCACTTTCCATGAACCTGTATCGAATTGACCTCCTCATCTTCCATGACTAGCTTGGGGTCCCATGTAAAGTGTGTGTGGAGATAAGAGCATTGGAAGGTGGCACTCAGGTTATCTATAGACCAATTCTGATATATCATTTTCTTAAGGATCATTCATAAAGGTTATCCCCCTAATGCCAACCAATCATTCATGGATATTTATTCAACATGGATAATTAAATTTCCCTAAGAGATTTGGCCATGAGCATCTTTGTAATGAAGTGTGTGAGCACATGAAGTTAGAATTTGAGTTGACTATGTTGAGGTTTAATGGCTCAAGTAGGGTTTTGAAGTCACTTTGTCCTTTTTCTCACTTCTTTCCACTTTAAAACTTATTATCAGGGTCTCAAACACCCTCACACATTCCTCATTTGACACAAAACTTTGGTGTAAGAACTTGGAGATGCCTTAAGGTGGTAGTAGTGTCTATGAAATAAGTTTGAAGTCTATTTGCATTAATCTATTCTCAAGGGCATTTAACTATAAATTGAGATTTTTATTTACCTATAGGATGTATGGGGACCTTGGCCATAATGTTTAACTACTCTAAAAACATATATGGATCCAAAAATATCTACAAGCCTTTCAAATAATGACTTTACTCATTTAGCCCTTAGAACTGATTATCATAGATAGGGTTAAGTTTGAAATAAAATAGTGGGTATACCCATTATTTTTTATAGCCCAAATGAAAGCATGGATGGATTGAAATAGTCATAATGACCATTAATACTAATTTTTGAGGTTTGGTTGTGCTTATAGAGACCCTAAATAATCATTTTTCTCTGACTAGCTATAGGTTACCTACTAATTGCATGGTTAGGCATGAGAGGCTTGATTAGGGTTTTCTCCTCTATTTTCCTAAGATTCCTATGATTATGAGGTTTTAATAACATTTATGAAGGATATATAAAATCTTAGATGGTGATTTTCCAACGTCCCCTCTTATTGCATACACTCCCCTTCTCAAGCTTAGGGTTCATGTCTAAGTAGGCCTATGTGTCTTCAAATCTGATATTTGATGTTCTTTATCTTTCAGATGGGGTGATCATCAAGAGTTACCTTCATCTTAAGTTTTCATATTGAAATTTTTTATATTAACACTTCCTTTTATCCTAGGCAATATGAAGATACCAATATACACTAGCAATGCTATATGTATTCATCTACCTATAGACTGTTTATAGGGATTTGAGTTATAGACCTATATGAGAAGTTACAATGGTTTGTAGCTACTTAAAAACCTTTGTGACCTACTCATATCCTAATTCACCTCTTTGGTATGCACACCCTCTTGTGCTCATATATCTCCTTATTCCCATGAGTGGTTCACATAATGTTCATAGAGACTCTACTGAAGTAGGCTCGAAATAGCTAGCTTTAGGTGGTTATTTTCTTCCTTAGTCATATATATGACCATATATGGACCTATCCTTCATGATATCATTGTTATTTTAGGTTATAATATGGTATGTAGGTTTGTTTACATGGTTTAGACTTAGGAGGGAGGTTGGATGAGTGAATAAGGGTGACAATGAAGTGATCTTAGGTTGGAACATGAAGATAGGGCTAAAAAATGGTGCAAAGATAGTGAAAACAACATGAAAGGGTAGAAGTAGGAATATGCCATGAACCAGAGTATAGGAACCATTCCAAGACAAACCTCATGAAAATTGTAGACCCTCACACATATACCTAAGAAAATATAACACTTTGAAGGTAGAAAAGGGGCAGAAAAAGTCCAAAAGTACAACTTAGGAATCTTTGAAAAACCTTAATATTGGCAAAAAAACCTTAATCTTTTCTAAAATTGACTGTGTGGTTTTAGAGGTAAGGAGGGTGGTTTTTAGGCCTACTAAGACTACCATGGAGGTTGAGAGATCTATTTAAAAGAGTATGATGATGATATATTATGACTCTAACATCTCCTTCCATGTTTTTTGATGTATTTGAATGCTCTAAGGGTAACTATAAATAACATACAATGCTAATAGATAGTGAACCTTAGATATGTATAATCCCTTTTATTTGGATATCCTTTGAGATAAAAAAAGGCTATTGTGAACACCATATTTGAGCAAGAAGGCATGGTAAATATTGAATCACTCCACCAATTCTTCAACACAGTCAACACCTTCTAATGAGGGTACTCAACCTCTATTCAATACATAAACCTACTTTTAGATTGCACACTATGTTGGTCTTTAAGGTTTGTTGGTTCTATGATCTCACACGTGTGAGTAAATAACTAAAAATGCCATGAGATGTTCCTTCAGGATATGAGGAGACAAGATGACTCACTAGTTTGACCAAAAAAGCCAAGAATGCATGAAAACCATTATGTTCAACTTGGCCTATGTAGACAAGGATGGCATATATATTCCTTAAAATATTAAGGAATTCTCATAAAGCTTAGGAGGTAAATACATGAAAAAAATTCCCATGGATGAAATATGACTAAGTGTACTTCCCCTAGATAAGAGCTTAAGACCCCATTCTCTCTCTTCCATATGATCTAAGCATAAACCTAAGGAGATATCTAAGCCTGCTAATGAGCTTGAGGGAAAGGCATGATAGTTTTGAGATTAATTTCATTGAAACACTCTACTTTATCTCCTACTTTCCATTAATGACCTCACTCTATAAATCCTTTACTTCAACTGAGTTAGTTTGTCTTTTATAGATTTATACCATTTGGAAAACCTATGCAACATGAAATTCCTCTAAATTTTCTCTTGATTCAAAAAAAATACATAATTAACAAGTGTTATGGAGGTAAAATAGGGGTCATATGAAACTTTGAAATTGATGGTATGAATAAAGGGAATTGAGAGGTCATACTTTAGCACATGTGGGTCCCATTAGGGAGGATATAGGCATTGACCATGGAGGTAATGGGCTTAATGGGGTATGAAACACTTTAGTGGTGGTCTAATGAAGCTCATGAAGTCTATTAAAGGCATGAAATGTGGCTTAGTGGCCCATCAAGGTCAAATTAGGCCTCATTATGACAAAAAATATTGACTTTGGCACATACTCATGACCTTAAAAGGACATATGAAAATAATATCATGCTAATATCCATAAAGAGACATTTATTATGTATTACATAACCTAATGGGAACAAAATAAATTTATCATGATGTTTTGGAAGGCTTAAAAGTGAGCATACCTTATGTTATTTTGTAGAACAAAGTTATTCCTAATTCTTCATTAGGTTGCCTTCTCAATTCACTTTCACCATGAAATTTATCACATGTTGAGCTCCATCAAACTGAACAAGAACCCTTAAACATGATCAAACATCATGAAAACACTTGTATTAAGTTTAAATAGAGGTATGGATGGTCACAAATTAGTGTTATAACATGACAGACAATGAACTATTTAAACACCCCAAATTCATAAGCTGAATAACAACCATAAAGTCTAATGACTTTGGATCAGGACTCAAGGACTTTGAGGTTGACCCCTTTATAGGTATAAGAATAAAAAGTGGTTAAAATTTACTAGGTTGAATTAAATCCTTTAATATTCAAAGGTCCACCATTTAGTGGTGAAAGCACTCTTCATTTTGTCTTCTACCTTAACCAATACCTAGTTTTAGCTTGAGAATCCATCCAAGAAAGACATCATTTTTTAGCCACTCACCATTTTTATTACTTCATCTAGAGAAGGTAGAAGATAATTTTATTTTTTTTAGTCTCTATTTAAGTTCCTAAAATCCACACATAGCCTAATTTCTATTTTTTTCTAACTGGTACCAAATTAGCTACCTAAGTTGAGTGCCTAATTTAGAAAACAATCTTAGCATCTAGGAGTTTATGTAGCTCAATTTATATGAGATTTTCTAGGATTAGATTTAATAGTATCTACCTCTACCTAAATGGCTTGTGTTTTGATCTTAAAGGGATGGTGTGGGTAATTACCTTGTGATCAAAGATCTTCAGGTCATCATATGTCCAAGAAATGACATCCTTGTAATCTATAATCAATTCATTCATCTTTTATTTTTCACATTCAATACAACTTAGACCTATATTCACTAGTTTGGGAGCTTGATTGGTCCCTAGGTTTTATTTGGTGAAATTAGACTCGATTGCTTTTAACTATTTATACTTCTAGACCTGAGTGTCGAAGTAAAAAACTCATTCCAAGGAAACCATGCCCAGTGGAATTTACTTTTATTTCAAGTGTAGAACACCTTCCTTGCCCATATTTTTAGTCTATATAGGATGGTTATTTACTTCATAGATTATTTAGGCCTCAAAAGAGCCTAAATTGGTCAATAACTATATGATTTTTTGTTCATTAGCAAACACCTATAAGTGGTCCACATTGTCAGGGATATAAAGGGCATGGGACCACTTCCACTAAAAATTTCTATATTTTTAACTCTCAAAGTGGTGCCATATTGGTGTTAGAGTCTATTAATGAATTAATTATCTAATTTTTTTCTCTTAGGATGGCCTTGATGTCAAATTCTTAAAATGATTTAATCAAATCCTGAGCTTGGTGCTTCTACTTCTTTAGGTATGCAATCTTGCACTAGTACTTATTTATGATCTGGTTTACAACCAGCGTTGAATCAATAAATAGTAGTAATTATTTGGTAGTTTTTTTAATTAAAATTATAATCCTAATATCAGGGCTTCTCAACTTAGTTATTAGTGCACAATAACTATAACATATAAGCATACATATACTATTTACCTTCTAGGTTTATCAAGGCCATGCCTACACCATAATCTTGCTATGAATGAGATCCATCAAAGTATAGAGTCCACAATTGACAAGGACCTTCAAATTCTTGTTCATGTAATTTTTATTTGATGGTGAATGTGTACACACCTAAATGTGTTGACATGAAGTTGACTTACTCATTTTTGGTGTTGTCCTCAGTGATTAAGTACTTCATTTTAGGTTTTTTATCTACCTTGATTTGGTTTGGTACCCCATTCTAAGGCAACCATATGTGGGATAAATATGTGGCCATGTACTTATTCAATGTTTTTGATCAATCTTAGCTTAATAATAAACCATATGCATTTGTGATATTAATGACTAAGATGTCAATAATATGTTGTACATGTGGATCTAATGCTAGTTATATGCACAAATTTGTTAATTCTTGAACATATAAGATTGGGGGTTTATCCAAATGTAATACCACTCTTTTTAACTTATTCAAAGTCAAACTCAACTTATATCAAATATCCATAGGCATCACATTAGTTAATGCCTTAGAATAAACTAGGTAGTTGTATACCATTTTGTGAAGATTCAAACTATCATTAGGAATGATGGTACCTCAAGTTTATCATTGTACATCATTTTATTTACATGAACAATATTAGACCTATCAAAAGTCTTCACTATCAAGTCCTTGAGAAGTATCTCTCACTATTTATTTATCTAAGCTAGCTCCTAAACCTTGATGTTGGATTTAATCTTTTTCATGCTTTAAAGAACATTATATCCTCCCTTACCCTAATGCTCAAAGATCTATGACTGATCCGTTTGATTAGGAGGAGGTTAATTATCTCTCCTAAGTGGAGGTGGATTATCTCTCCATGGTGATGGATTTTTTTTAGCATTCATATTAGGAGTAGTGTCACTATTATTGGGAGGTGTTGAAGAAGTCATAAGTTGTTTCTTCTCAATTTGTAATTATTCTTGACCTATTGGTATTGTTGGAAAGTATGAACTTAATATATCTCATCTTTAGGTGTATTGTCATCTTCCCCTAGAATGAGGAAGTCATAAGTGTTAAATACCATTTTCATCCTTGGGTTCCCTCAAGAATTTGATAAATATGTCTTTTGATGACTATTAAAATTTTCTTTATTTTTGACTTACTACTAGAATATTTCCAAAATAGTGTAGAGTTTGAAACAATCCACTTCCCTATGTTGTATGGTTTTATGGATCTGACACTACTTTGAAAGAGATACATCTATAATATTAATCTATGTAATCCTATTATAAGGAACCTAATGTTCTTAATTATTCCTAGACATATTGAAAGGTTTTTATACCTTTGGAAACCATAACTCTGATGGTTCTGATTAGAGTTTTGTCTACCTATATTACCCATACATTTTTCAAGCTGAGGAATTCATTACTCAATTTTTCAAAATTACATCTCAATTTTGGTTACATTAGGAGTATTATCATATGTGTAAGTGTTATTAATTGGTATATAGGGATTATTTTTGCCTTGATGTATATAAGCATAATTGTTCAAGAAAACAAAATGCTGATTCTGATTAGCATAGGTTAATGGAAATTTATTTTAGATTGGGGATTGGTTTTATGACACAACATTCTAGGTTACATTAGGTGTTAGGTTAAAGTTTAAGTAGACATGTCTAATACTAATTGGAGGCAATGATTACAACTAAGGATACAACTATTTGTCTAGATTAATTTCTTTTGTGTAAGCTAGGGGTAAAGTATCAATACCAATAGGCTTACATATAAATACAAAAATCATGAAATCTATGGAATTTTTATACATTTCTAGGGCCTATGGATCATTAGGATAATAGATAGACTCAAATATGCTATAAATATTTTAAAACCAATAAATTAAAGCTTAGATTGGCTCATTGGGCTCCCTTCTCATGATGGCAAAGTGTTGATAGATAACACCTACACTAGTAACTTTGCCAAATTACACTAATAAGGAATCCTAACATTATATCTAGGTTGTGATTAACCCTTATATAATATTTATATACCAGTCACAGGGTGATTTATGAAAAGTGAAAGAAAACAATCTATAAACCACATCGTCATGAGTTACATTTAGTATCCCTAAAGTGGATTCAAATGTTTTTATATGTTTTTCAGTGATCTTTCTACCCAATAGAGAGAAAGAGGGGACATATTTATCTAGTTTTCTAAGTAAATCATGCACCTCTCCTAAAACATTGATATCCAAGCCAATCAACCAATCTAGGGATTGATGTGGGGGATTAGGTTGAAGTGGGGGATTAGGTTGAAGTGGAGGATTAAAAAGTGGGTTTGGGGATGGGCCATCAAAACTATTAAAAAATGAGTCTATATTCCTTGAGATGATGAATCTACCCTAGGCCTTCTATAAATACCTATATCATACCTAACCTTTTTATGGATCTCCAAAGGTGGTTGTAACAGGTTACTATCCAAGGTTGACATTGTTAGTCATCTAGGTGCATACAACATAACTCAAGTCAATTTACTTTTTAAGATAGAAGTGGAGGTTCATGCCTTCATTATTGTAATAATTTGAAAAATTCTATTGATGTGGGTTTAATACACACCCTAATAATTTCTTACAAGTTTTCTTCTAACATTTTAGGATTGATGAACATGATCACTCCAAGGCATTAGTTATAGGGTATTTGGTTTTATAACAACCTATTGGTGGAATAATGTTGAAGTGACACATATTGTTTACCATAGGTGAATTAGATATGGGTGAACCTATAGATACTTGGATTCAGTGGAAAGATGATTATTTATAATTAAATTGGGTAGGATTGTAAAATAAACTATAAAAAGGAGGAAAAAGTAAGGTGAGGAAGAATGCCTGTGGAAAATCCAAGGATAAAGCCTTTCAAGACTAATATTTGAGCTCAAGTAGGATAAGGTATCTAGACCAATCCTTGTTTCAAGATGTTATATCACATAAATAATCAAATATAGCTAAAAATTCAAAGGGAACAATAACAAAATATAATTAAACATGTAGAAATCAAAGGTTGCATGATTGCTAGATTGTTATTGCATATCTACAAGAGGATTGTGATAAGCATGTGAAATATTTTCAAATAAGATATAGATAAAAATGAAAGAATGTATATAAAATAGATACCTCATACATAATTTTAATCACTAATATACCAAAATGATAGAACATCCTAAGTAATCCACAAAATTGGAGAAGAATAAATATCTACACATCAAGACCAAGTCAAGCAAAACTTATTTGAATTTCTTACTAATCCCAATGGCCAAAATTATCCTCCCTTTGTGACTGGGAGATTACATGTATTTATAATCTTGGGATGGTAAATGACTCCTCTATTCAAGCTTCACATAATTTTACAAGTATAAATATAGAACCTCTAGTTCAAAACTCATGCAAGGATGCATGTTACAATGATAATAGTAAAGATAGTTTTTTGGCCTAAAATAAATTATGTATGTAGAATAATATATGGGGAACCAAAGTCCTAATTTAATGATAATCATGAAAATACATAATTATTATAAAATTTAAATATTGATGCCATGCGACTACTTGAATTAGTTGATGAATACATTACAGTTGTAACTATGGTGTAGATTGAGAACTTTGTTAAGCTAGGGTACTAACTACCAGTTGTACATGTTATAGACCTAGAAGTTGCCTCCTTATCCTTTAGTACTTTACCTAGTGCATATGTTATATCAAATTATTTATCTATGACCTCAAAATTTAGTAGTGAAGGCTTCAAAATATTGATGATTCTAGTCATTAACCTATCTTACTCTACCTTTGACCTTTTAAACTGAGCCACTAGGGCTTTAGCCCTTGTCACTCTATATTTAGAAAATCTCACAAAATGTATCACTTATTATTTGGTCTTAAATAATGTACCTTACACTTCATGTTTGTATTTTTCAGTAGCTGAGTGGAGAAGGTTGTCAAAATTGGGTTGATTCACCAGCTCCCTTATCTCGGTGATCACCCTAGTTACTCCCATCTCTAAAAAAATTTATAATGCTCCAACCTCATGATTTATAAAAGATACAATAAATTATTCATTTATATATACCAATTTAGGGAGGCATCCATTTAGAAATCACATAATTAAGACATTAAAAAACATCCATTTTGGTCATCAAATTAAGCTGATCAAAGGCACTACTCTTGAAATACTAGACTAGGAAATTTAACCTCATTTATTTATCCTTAATATTATTTCATAATGTAACAATCTCTGCTCTATGGGCTTGAATAACAGCCCTAAATAGTCTAATTTTGAGCAAGATGTTATACAAATTTGTAGTTGTACTTTGTACTTTAGTAATTACCTCTTAAAGAACCTATATAATATTAATCTATTTCCACCTCTTCAAGGCTTCCTTGGTGCTTTGGTGCATCTCTTTTAGTGTTGACCCAATATAATCAACAAAAGTATTAAAATACTTTTAATTTAATTGATAGGGTCATTAGGTTTCCTCTTGGGTCTTTTGTCCAATGAAAACAAATGTTCCCTCTATTTAAATTATATCTCTCCCTTTGTCCTTGTATTTATCATTTTACTCTTTGTCACTCTCTGTATGGTCCCACTCTCTTTGTCAAACCTTATATAAAATATGGGAATATCTATCATAACTATATTTTGCTTTTCATATTGTACATTATGCATCTCCCTTACCCATTTAGGAACTATTAGTTCACTTATTTCTTCTCCTTAGGAAAGTTTTGAAGATGTAGAAGGTTAAGAGGTCATAGGAAGGGATGTGGTCACTAGAAGAGATATGGTTGGAAATGAGGCACTTATTTTTATTGAAACTTGGCAAAGTTTTTGGATGACCACTTACCATAAAGAGGCTTCTTTCATTAGTGTCACCTTAGCCAAGAATTTGATCAACCCCAGGGTTATTTCCATAGTGATGGTTGCTTTTGGAAAAACATATGGCTGGGGCATGAGAATATCTACTAGGGTTACCTTCTTTCTTGGAGTTGGTTATTCAAAAAAATATGATTGAGAGTGGGGGTGAATTAGTCTTTAAAACTATTCATTTAATTCCACTTAGTTATGTATGAACCTTCTTAACATGCATGTATAACTCAACAATCATAAATAAAAAAACATAAGAGCATGAAACACATGCTCACAACATATATATGGGAAAACCTCTTGGGGTAAAAAACCCACTGATGAATCAAATGGACTATAGTCCTATAAGACAAACATCAATCTTTAGTTGAGTACCCACTCAACTTAGAACACCAACCCTAAACTATCAAGCATCAACTTGATAGTCTTTATCTAAGCAATAACTCAGTAAGGAACACAAAACCCTTAATTTATTAAGAACCCACTCATATTTTTCAAGCTCCAAATTTAAAGGAGGATAAAACCCATTAGATGAATCAGTACCAAACCAACCACCTAGTTGTTTTATCTCCTTTAAAAACCTTGTTGCTTCTACAATAGATGATGATCTCTTCTTCAGCTCTCTATCTTCTCTATCTAAATTCCACTCTATGTTATGCATCAGGAAAAAATATATAATGAATCTATGATGGTATCTCAATATAATCTTAACTCATTCAAATATTCTCTCTCTTCATTCCTCTCAAATTTATCTCCAAATTTTTTTCTCAACTAGCCCTCCTTTTTTATGGCTTGATTAGGACTTCTGACCTTGTTCCTATCTTGCATAACTTTTTAGATATACATGATATATCTACTAGTACACATGATCTTATTATAATTGAAAATGATATATGCCATTATATTGTCATGTTATTCTCTCTCACACTCTTAACATTCCCTCTTCTTCCCTTTTTAGGCACACACCCAAAAACATGCCTAACTACCTTGATTTTATACAAGTCATTTGATCATATCATTTTAAGTTAGCTACATATTCAAATAACTTAGGTCAGACATGAATAGGTTAAATATAATTATGATAATATGGATTATTCATGAATCAATCACTAAAATAGGTTGACCATACGTCAATCAACCCTTACTCCTCTTTTAGGCTTATGGAGACCTAATAAGCCTTCTCAATAACATGCTACCCTTTGATCTCTTTAAAGCTTATAAAAACATGTCACATAGTGGGAAAACAGCACACACCACTAAATTAGATCTTATCTAACTTCAATTTATGTCTTCAACACCTTTTAGGTCCAACTGCCACTGGAGCCCTTCTTCAAATCATTGCTTATAAAAGACCTACACATATACAAAAAATCTACCTTAAACCACTGAAGTATACATAATTTTTTTCCAAAAAAATATGGTAAAAAAATACATATTCATAATCCTCATGAACTTGGGGTAATCACCAACTTAATTTTATGCTTCAAATTAGGGTAAATTGGCTCAAACACTCCTCTGCAATATGTTCACTGAGAACAACCACTTGACTTCAAAACATAGTCAAGGAAACATGAAAATTTGATACATGAGTAACTAAATTAAAAGGATTTTAAATGATTTAAAAGATCCTAAAACATCCTCATAGCAAACTCAATCAATTATATCATGATATCTATTGAGAAATATTGGTCTTATAGACCAATCTTCTGACCTTCTCTCCTACAAACTCTACTCAACCAGATAAGCCAATTTGGCTTTAATGATTCAACCTCTTATACTAACTTCCAATATTATACAAAGAATGGATAGATAATTAAAGACCCAAAAAATATCATCATTCATTTCAATGCATCACTTCTTCATGAAAATACATCATGAAACATCTTTTCACTATAGTCTAATTTCTTCACTATCTGCACCATAAGGTCTATTCAGTGACTGGCCAAATTTAATCATAGATTTAACATAACTAAGGTCTAAAACCTATCCAAAAACCTTCATGAACATAAAATAAAAGTCTCAAAATTTTATCTTAATATACTTATCAACTTTCACTTGATCAATGTTGTTTGTTGCAATAAATATTCAAAAGATAGGTACTTATTTGTATGGTCTTCTCACTCACTTGAGAAACCAATTACACCTAGAGATCATTGGGAGAGTTTAATTCAGCCTAAAATCACTTGTTTTATCATATCAAACCATTTTGAGTTCTTTTGAATAATATATTCAACATTTGGTTACTTATCAAGGTTTTATGAGGGTTTAGACTAACTTCTTATCTTAATGATCATTCATAATACTTAGCTCCTCTTTCCAAAAATCAATGCTTGAAATTTTTAGATATAACCATTCCTCATCTACCTTAAATATATTAGTATCTCATTTAGCTACTTAATTTTCCAATAAACATTGATAAAACCTTCTTGGGTAGACATCTCTTCATACTATGCACTCATGAAATCACAAAACATATTTTAAGCCTTTTCTTTGCAAACCAAGACCTAAAACTTCATGAACCTACTTGAAACAACTTAAATCACTCTATAAATTTTCATCTACTCATTCATCTCTTCTTTAGAGCTTCAATATAACTTCAAATCTGAACTATAGCATCTTCAGAGCCTACTCATCTGCAAGGTCTTCAATACCTTCGATATAACTTCAGATAATATATATCATGTTTAAATACTATTGGGTATTTTTTAGAGCATTATCTTCAGAACATTTTCATATTTATAACACATTAAGAGAATCTTTGGTGTTATTTTCATAGAAATTTGGAGCACACTGCTTCTTCTTTGAAGATCACTCATTTCATCTTTCCATACACAAATACTATCTCATAAGGTCTAAAAAAATAATTAAAATGTGCTTTACATTTTTTATATAGACCTATATTTACTCATGATGTTTCCCAAGGATTATAACATTTGAAAAGTAGTGTTCTTTCATCACAACTACAAGACATATTGTACTAACAATATAGCTCCTCATACATACTTTAAAGCTTACTTGATCAAGCATTTTCACAAGAACATTTGATATCAACTATATTAAATTGACATCAATATTAAAACATTTGACATTATGATGACATTAAATATCAAAGCTCAACACTTAAAGACAATGTTTGATAATCTCTCCCTTAATCAATGATAATGTCCGGCAATTTCCCCCTTGTCATTGATGGCAAATACACTCAAAAAAATCTATCAACCATTTCTTGATGGAAATAATCTCTTAGACCTAGTTCTTGCATTTTCTATATTCTTTTTTGATCTTTATCCATTTCTTATCTTTTTTTTGAACTTTTTGAACTTTCTCCCTTTTCTGATCTTTCTCCCCCTTTGACATTAATGACAAAGGTGTTCCATAACTATCAATTCTTTTAAAATGAACTAATATTATAGGACCAATTCAACATAGATCAGACTTAGTCAACTTACTTGAATATCTCCCCCTCAAACTGAGTATCCACCATGCTTATGTTAGTAGTAGATATCAAATATCATTTGTAAATGCTAAAAAACACACTCTTCTCCTTCTATGAGCTGATACTATCTTGCAGAGACACATAGTCATCAAAAACTTCTCAATTAGGTTACTCTCCAAACTACTTCATCAAATACTCAACAAAAAACATCTCAAACACAATCTCTCATTAACTATATACATATCAAAATCAATTACTCTCTTGAAAAAGAACACAAAGCTACCAAGCTCCCCATTAGACCAAACATATATTCTTTCAAAGAACTAGTAAATAAAGATCACATATATTTCTTTACATGGTTGAAGAAGATATCAAACTATTTGACCACACACATCAGGCTATTCCATATTAAATACCATTCGATATAATACCAATTAAAAAAATAGGGACTCCCCATTTATCTTCATAAATTAGGCTCATCTAAATAAATGTATCTCAAAAGCTTACCTCTTATATTCCAAATGTTTTGTATTCTATCTTTGGAGCATATTTGACTACTTCCTCATGCTTCTGCTAATAGAAGAATGCTTCCATGAAGCTTAATGGAGCCACCCTTTTTTTATAGAGTACTTAAAATAGTATGAACTCAAGATATTCCCAGATATCCACATCCTTACTAGGATGAATGCTCTTCAACAACCTTCTATTCCCGATTGAATCTTTAGGTTTGATCTCATCATCAATCTTTTCAACCTTCTTCCTTTTTTCTTTGACAGCTTTGTCAACGCATGCAAACAAGTGTTCTTAACAATCCTTCACTTTTGACTTCTGCTCTATAGTAGTAAACATCCCACCTTGGTTTATGGGTTGATCATTACTCACTTTTTCACCATTATTATTCTTGTCTACTTTTTAATTCTTGCTACTTTGATTAGTCATATGAGAATCAATACTTCTCTTATCTCTTAAAATGTGGATTGAGCATCCTCTATCAATATATTAAACTTTCATAGAATATTATTCTTTAATATTTTTCTCATATTTACATCATCTATGGGTTTTATCTTCTTGATTCATTTCTAAATGGCATGAATGTGAACTTTCTTGTCTTGACTAAATGACCTTACTCTATTAGGACAAAATATTACAATATGTCCTACATCATGATAGCAGTAATAGATCACTTTATACATACCATTTGAATGATGATGGATATGATCTCCCCATGACCAATTGATTCTCCTTTCATAGTTTCATGAATACTCATTTTTGGAGACTCTTATACATTATCTAACTTTATGACCAAACTAACTACGTGTAAAATAGTAACCATTGAAAGAATTAGCATACCTTATAACATTGGGTTATCTAATAGGTCTTTTAAACTTTTTGTCTTCAAAAATCTTCTTCTCAACTTGAGGTGCCTTATTTTGAACTTCATTAAATCCAAGACATGTATTATAACTTTTAGAATTATAACTACTCAAGATATCATCTATATCCTCAGTCCTCTTATCAAACTTTACAAATATCTTCATCTTTCTAGATGCTTGATATAATTCATCTCAGAGATTATATCTTAGTTTCATATCTATTGCAATATTCCTATCTAACCTTTAGGATTTCTACCATAATCTCATTCTAGGATTAAACTTGCTCGATGATATCCTCATATTCATTGGAGGTGTTAATAATCCAATTTTCTCCTCATAGTCCAAAAATAATGACTTCACTTTCTTGTTCTTCTTATTCACAATTTTTAGTTATTTTAGAGCATTCATGAGTTCTACTTCAAGGTCCACTTTAGCTTCTTCACTATCATAGTATTCTTATTTATCCTATTTTACATCAAACATAAGATCTTTCCCATGTGAAAACCCTCATTTTTTGATTCTATGCCTATGAACAAGGATTCATTATTGTTATTCTCAAATTTATTTCCATCATCTTCACTATCTCATGTGTTTAAATCACTAATAATTAGATGAAATATCTTCTTTGGTGTAGAATCTCTTCTTATTGCTTGATGACCTCTTCTATCCTTCATACTTTTTGAAACTCTTCTTGATCTTATTATACCTATAGGATTTATTGTCTATATCATCATCTTTAGTCTTTTTCTTATGAAGGCATTTATTTTCAAAATGTCTAATATCTCCACAATTCAGACATTTGAATGTAAACTTACCTTTGTTCTTGCCTGAACTTATTTGTAGCTTTCTATCAAACATAAAAATTAATTCATCATCATCAATGTCTAAACATACCTCATCTTTATCCTTCTTGACCTTTGTGTCAGGAATCTAGAACAACAAACATGCTATGACTCCACTGTTAGGATCTAGGAAGCACCATTGATTACCATGTACAAGCAACTTAACATGCGGAATTAAACCAGAAGTAACAAGTACCTAGAATTCAAAAATAACATAGAATATGAGACACAATACCCAATTGCATTAATACTCTTCCAGAAGGAAATACAACAAAGAAGATGCCATAGTCTTCTTCCTTACACACCTCTAGGGCATAAATAATAAATCTCTTCAAGAGCTCACTCTCTCTCTTACGGTCCCAACAAGCAACTCACACAAAGAGTTGTTGTTCACCTCTAACCAGTTAGTATCACTACTACCAGTACCACTAGTCAGTATCACTACTACCAGTACACAAGTGCTCTATGCACTCCAAATCTGAGTACTCCACGCACTCCAAGTACACAATGTACTCTAAGTAGATCTCTCCTGATCTTGCTACCTATTGTGTTGCTGTCACCTTTGATCCTGCTGCCTCGCAGATCACCTTTGACCTCACACACACACACACACACCTGCAAATCAATGATCTTACTTACCCATGTAGATCTCTCTACACCCTGAAGAACCCTTGTCCTTACCTCACCAAGTCCTTATGATTCTCTAAACGAGTGCCCCAGTGGATCTTCTACCTGATCTTGCAACAACCTATAGATCTACCTAATCATACACACTCGGCACCCTTGTGGAACTAGGAGGAGCTACCCTTGCTCTCTTCCCTCTTAGAAGGAGCTAACCAAGCTCAACTCTAACTAAAACAAATTACAATACAGCCCATGAGTCTATTATATAGATCTCATGCAAACAATAATTAGACATCTAATTACAATAATTAGATCCACAGCTCAAGACTAAAATTAGCCTTTCAACATGCAAATAACTGGTTTGTTAACAAACTATTCTTGCAACTGACAGTTTTGGAACCACACAAGTGACCGACATCGGTCCCTATCTGGCTGGAGATGATCGACGTCATTCAATCCCTAACTAATGTCAATTTGCTCTGCACTAGATATGATTGACATCAGTTGATCAGACTAATGTCAGTTGCTCTGCAACTCAGCAACCTCTCAACAACGTCCTCCATGTCTACATCAATGAAGCTTTTAGCTCCATAACCTAATAATCTCCCACTTGGAGATAAACAGCTACACTGTACCTATACTTGTACCCCATCTAATCTATTTCCTGGCTTGTATCCCTCTTCAAGCTCAATCTTGAAGACCAACCACCACACACCTTATGGTGCAGCACCTGTGTTTGAATTTCTCCATTCTCAGCTTACTTTCTTCTGTCATTGCTATACTCCCACTCAATCAGAAACCCCTGAGAGTGACCTATAATCAAACACAAACCTACTCCCTACAACCTTAGCTCTGATACCACTTTGTCAGGAATCTAGAACAACAAACATGCTCTGACTCCACTATTAGGATCTAGGAAGCACCATTGATTACCATGTACAAGCAACTTAACATGCGGAATTAAACTAGAAGTAACAAGTAACTAGAATTCAAAAATAACATAGAATATGAGAGACAATACCCAATTGTATTAATACTCTTCCAGAAGGAAATACAATAAAGAAGATGCCACAGTCTTTTTCCTTACACACCTCTAGGGCTCCCACACCTCTAGGGCATAAATAGTAAATCTCTTTAAGAGCTCACTCTCTCTCTTACGGTCCCAACAAGCAACTCACACACAAAGTTTTTATTCACCTCCAACCAGTCAGTATCACTACTGCTAGTACACAAGTGCTCCACACACTCCAAATCTGAGTACTCCATGCACTCCAAGTATACAACGTACTCCAAGTAGATCTCTCCTAATCTTGCTACCTATTGTGTTGCTGTCACCTTTGATCCTGCTACCCCGTAGATCACCTTTGACCTTGCACACACACACACCTGCAAATCAATGATCTTACTTACCCATGTAGATCTCTCTACACCCTGTAGAACCCTTGTCCTTGCCTCACAAAGTCCTTATGATTCTCCAAACCAGTACCCCAGTGGATCTTCTACCTGATCTTGCAACAACTTGTAGATCTACCTAATCATACACACTCAACACCCCTGTGGAACTAGGAGAAGCTACCCTTGCTCTCTTCACTCTCAGAAGGAGCTAACCAAGCTCAAATATAACTAGAACAAATTACAATATAGCCCATGAGTCTATTATATAGATATCATGCAAACAATAATTAGACATCTAATTACAATAATTAGATCCACAACTCAAGACTAAAATTAGCCTTTAAACATGCAAACAACTAGTTCGTTAACAAACTATTCATGCAACTGACAATTTTGGAACCACACAGGCAACTGACATCGGTCCCTATCTGGCTAGAGATGACTGACGTCGATTGATCCCTGACCAATGTTAGTTTGCTCTGCACTGGATATGACCGACGTCAGTTGATTAGACCAACGTCAGTTGGTCTGCAACTCAACAAACCTCTCAACAACATCCTCCATGTCTGCATCAGTGAAGCTTTTAGCTCCACAACCTAACACTTTGAATTCTTTTCAAATCTAAAAGCAACTTCCTTCTTAATAGGTCTTCCTTCATTTGATCTCATCTCATAATCTGTCAATATTCCATGCAGCTCATCCATCTCTAGCTTGTCCAAATCTTTTATCTCTTCTACTATATACACTTTAAAATCAAAATTGGATATTAATACATTTTGAACAATAATATACTCTTTCACTTCTTTTCCCAATCCTCAAATAATGTGGACAACTTCATCAACTCTGAATAGATAGGATGCAATAGATTTATCTTCATTGATCCTTTAGATTTCAAACTATCTTCTATGGGTCTAAAACTTAGCCATCTTCTCCTTAGTGTCTCCTTCATATATTATTTTTAATTTTTCTCATATATCTTTGTTTGAAACACAATGCATTAATTTTACTAGCTCTGCCTTTGATAGACCATATAAAATGGTATTCATTGCCTTAGAGTTATTTTCACTATCCTTCTTACCTAATGCATATATTGGTGTAATTTGGGGTGTAATATAACCATCTATAATTGACTACCAAATAGCATGTCCTTGTGACATCAAATATATCTTCATTCTGACATTTTAGAAGGCATAGTTAAATCTATTAAACAATGGAGCCTTATTTGTAGAAAAACCTCCTTGAACTTGCTGACTAGTCATCCTTGCTTCTTAAGATCTCCTTTAGGCTATCAAACCTATTTCAAAGGACCTTATATAATACCAATTATTGGAAATAATATGGATGGGGGATGAATTAGTCTTCAAAAAATTTCATTCAATTCCACTTAACTATGTATAAACCATCTTAATATGCATTTATAACATGACAATCATAAACAACAAAACATAATAGCATGAAACACATGAACATAACATATATGTGGAAAAACCTCTTTGGGTATAAAACCCACTAATAAATCAAATGGACTATAGTCTTATAAGATAAAAGTCAATCTTTAGTGGATCACATAGTCGACTTGGAGTACCAACCCCAAACTAGCAAGCACCAATTTGATAGTGTTTAGATAATAAATAACTCAGTAAGGAGAAACAAACCCTAAATTTACCAAGAAACCACTTGAATTTAGTAAGATACAAATTTAAAGGAGGCTAAAACCCCCTAAATAACTCAACACCAACTCAACTAACTGATTGTTTGATCACCTTTAGAAACTTTGTTGCTTTGATAACAAATGATGATCTCTTCTTCAACTCTCTATCTTCTTTATCTAAATTCCACTCTCTATTATACATCAAGAACACATCTATAATGTATTTATGATGTTATCTCAATATATAATCAACTCATTTATCTCTTTTCTCTTTTTAACCCTCTCAAACTGATCTCTAGAACTCTTCACTCAACTAGCCCCCCTTTTTATGGATTGATTAGGTCTTCTGACCTTGTTCCTATCTTGGAGAACCTTTGTTAGATATACATGATATCTATAATAGTTATAATGACCTTATACTTGAAAACTATCTATGTCATTAACTTATCCTATTTTTCTCTCTCACACTCTTAGCATCCCCTCTTCCCTTTTTAGGCACACACCAAAAAACAAGCCTAACTGCCTTACTTTTATACAAATCATTTGATCATATCCTTATAGGTTAGATACATATTAAAATCACATAGTTCAGCCATCAATAATTTAAATGAAATTATAATCACATTCCTTATTCATGAATCAATAATTATAATAGGTTGACCATATATCAATTAGCCCTTACTCCTCTTTTAGGCTTATGGAAACCTAATAGGTCATCTCAACAATATGTTACCTTTTGATCTCTTTTAGTCTTATCCAAATGTTTCACATTATGAGAACACATAATAAGCCACTCTAATAGACCTTAGACAACTTCAATTTAGGTCTTCAACACCTTTTAGGTCCAATTTCCACTTGAACCCTTCTTCAAATCACTATTTATAATATGCCTATGCATATACATAAACTATGGCTTAAAAAACTAAAGTATACATACATTTTCAAAAAAAATATGGCCATAATTATATATTCATAATCTTCATGACCTTAAGGCCATCACCAACTTCATTTGATGCTCCAACTCATTTTAAATAGGCTTAAACACTCCTCTATAAGATGTTCACTCAAAACAACCACCTGAATTCAAAACATAGTCAAGAAAACATGAACATATTATATATAATTATCTAAATTAAATGGATCTTAAATCATGCAAAGGATCATAAAACATCATTATATTAACCTAAATTAAGTATATCATGAGATCTAATGAGAATTATTGGTATTATAGACCAATCTTATGACCTTCTCTCTTACAGACTCTACTCAACTAGATAAGCCAATTTGGCTTCAATGATTCAACCTCTTATACCAAACTTAAATATTGGAAAAATTATAGATAGATAATTAAATACCTAAATAATATCATAATGAATTTCAATGCACCACTTCATGAAAACACATCATGAAACATCTTCTCACTATAGTCTAATTTCTTCACTATTTGCACCATAGGGTTTGTTCAGTGACTGACCAAATTTGATCACTAATTTCAAATAAATAATATTTTGAACCTATCTATAAACCTTAATGAAAATAAACTATAAGTCTAACAATTTGATCTTCATCAACTTAATGACTTTGACTTAGTCAATACTATTTGTTATAGTAAATCTTTAAAAGATAAACACTTATTTGTATGGTCTTCTCACCCACCTAAGAAACCAATTACATGTAGAGATCCTTGGAAGAGTTTAATTATACCTAAATTCACTTTAATTATCATATCAAACCATTCTAGTCTCTTTTTAATAATATCTTCAACTTTAAGTTACTTATTAGGGTTATATGAGGGTTTAGACTAACTTCCAGTCTTAACGATAGTTCATAAAACTTATCTCCTCTTTCTAGAAACCAATTATTGGAAATTTGATCTAGATACCTTCATCATATACCTTTAATATATTAGGATCTCATGTATCTTCTGCACATTCTAATGATTACTTGAACAAAAAATTTCACAAGAAACTTTGATATCAACTATATTATATTGACATCAATATTAGAACATTTGACACCAATTATAACATTAAATATCAAAGCTCAACACTTAAAGATAATTATAAATAATCTCTCCCTTAATCAATGATAATGTCCAACATTGGTGGATTATTAAAAATGGACACTATAACCAAATTCTCAAAATGAATGTTTCTAGGAACCCTTATTAATTTTGGTGTTAAAATAATATCATTATCTATAATATTGACAATGGAAGTTAAAGATGCAATAATAGTTATTATTTTAGGTAAACTTACAATTAGAATTTGTACACTAGGTACTAAAGAAATTATGGAAGAAACTATTGTTGACATTTTGGCCTCATAGGTCAAATGTCAACCGTATAGTAAAAAACTTTCATAAAAACCCCTCTAGGTTTGTTAATGGTTTCTAAACTATCATGGTCTTATAAATGTATCTTATAAACCTTTTTGTCTTAACTAGGGAGCCATATATGTGTTAATATCTTGCTCGAGGGATCTATACATCATAGCTATGTTAAGGTCTATTGGTGATGTGTTAGTGGTCATGGTGATATTTAAGTGATCAAGAGAGTGTTAAGGTCTCTTGAGAGGTTTAGTGAGTGTTCAAATTAGTCTTTGGCATGATTAAGGTCATTTAGCAAATATTAAGGTAGTTTGGAGAAATGAGGTTGTTAATCCTTATGGTTTTAGGCCTATTATATGTCATTGCTTGAAGAGAATTTTTTTTTGTGGGATTTAAGCATCGTCCAAGGTCATAATATGAAGATCTCTTGTTGTGTTTTCGGTGTCATTATTCATGGTCTATAGTTTAAAATAGTTTTAAACCTCCATAACCTTGATACGGTCATTAATCACCCTTAAAACATATCATATGAGACTTTATTCCTTATAAAATATTTGTAAAATATTATATTTCAAGTATTTCATTGTTAATAGGTCTTAAAAGGGTCCCTAAGTCACCACTAGGTGTTTCACATCATAAAAAGTCATTTTTAAGACCCAAATCCACCTCCCCACTCAATAAATGGACCCCACATGTGCCAAAATGTGCCTCTTCAACTTTCCATATCATAACATCATTTTAAAAATGTAATTTAACTGATGTTTTCCATCTCTTCATCCTCTAATGGCAGTTCAAGCTTTAAACATGGGGAAAATGCAAGGAAAGAGGTAGTTTTTATATGTTTTAGTAGGTTTTATGAACTTGTATAGTTAGGTACATATAAGTGGAGTCAAAGGTTACAAGTGGGTTCACTTAAGGAATCTTGGTAAAGTTTCATTAAAAAATAATGTCAAATAGGCTAAAAAATGAGCTTCTCTCCCCATCGACTTCTTTAACAGCCCAAGAAAGCTTTCAAGTTTGTGGATGGTATAGGCATGAGAGAGAATTTTAAGATATGAAAATTTGGGGAAAGGAAGGGGGTCCCTTGACCTTTTTATCCATTTATCTTCAAGTTCATGGCCTTTAATTTAATAAAAAATATTAACAATTTGGTCACTCCAATGACCTTCTTCATCTATGTAGTGAGTTGAAATTGCCTCAGTTTTGGTGCATATTTGAGATTTTTATGAGAACCAATGTTTGGAGTGTGTTATATTGGTACTCATAGACCTTATACACCACCTTATAGCCTTGGTTCACATTTATGGGGGTGTGATATCAAAGAAAATCTCCATGTTCTTTTTACTTGTAGATTATAGATAGGTTTTCATATGTTACAGGGTATTCAAAGCTTGATAATGCAAGTCAATGGTGGTTATGGGTTGTTTAATAGTTTATTTTAATCCATTTAAAACTTTATGCCTTTACCAAATATTAAACTTAACCACCATCAGTTCTATATCCCCTTCAAGGTCATATATATATAGTATGAATATCATATTTGTGTTGATTACCTCATGTACAAAGTAGAAATTTGGTAGGTGTACATAATCATCAAGTTGTTTAGGATGCATATGTTCTTCATTAATTATTTGGTGTTTCTATTTTTTCCCCTCAAAATATATACCCTCAAGGACCATCATCATTATCAACCAATCTTACAATTTCAAACTATCATTTAGTCATTACAAACCCTTCTTTACAAATACAAATAGGGTGGTCACTATATACACAACATTTTAAAAATTTATCAATTAATGATGCTTTATATCTTGCAGGAACCCATTGAGTCTCAATATCTCTTAGTTAACATCTTAATGGGTGCACCAAGAAAGGGGTGGGTAGACCATTAGTGCTTTGTAGGATTGTTGTCCCTTATTTCCACTTGTCATTTACATATGTGTCTCCTAAAAACCATTCCCCTAAGCTTTGCCTACTATTTTATACCCTCCTCTATTCATTTATCATATTCATTAGCCCTTTTTCTAACCTAAATTCCATTTTGGTAGTTTATATTACTATGTTTGTCACATCGAACTTGTATTTCTATTTACAAAAGTTTACTAAGGACTATGTCAGCCATAGTTGACATAGTTCATAACCTAGTATGTTTTTTTCCAATTTTAATACTAGGTTGATTGGGTCGACCTTGTTAGCCTAAAATTTTAGAAGTGTTTAGGTTTAAATCTGACTATATAAACACATTCATTTCACCATTTCTAAGAGAAGAGAATAAGTAAGATATATTGTGCATCTACTTATCCACCATTCTAATTGAGGAACAAGCTTAGGGTTTCATACTTTATTTAGAGATATAGATCTTGTCTTATGGATAATTATTTTGGATGCATTGATAGGTTTTTTAGCCTAGATCTAATTTATTCTTTTTATCTTTCATACCCCAATAAACTCTTGCAAATCACCTTGGTTGAGGGAGAGAGTGAGGCTTGACAGGTTTGTCTTTAAAGGTAAGTATTCCAAAATTTGTTCCTTATTTATAAGAGTAGATAGATATGCATTTTTAATTCTCTTCCATGCATTAGGATTCTATATATATTGACATGAGTATATGTCTTCTATGCATGTTTAATTTATTTTTTATTACCCCCACTTTGTGCCACAAGCTTTGGTGAGCACTATATTAGATTTTACTTTACTTGTTATTAGTTTAGTGAATATGAAAACTTAGGCCCTATTTAGGGTTATTACATATTTTTGCTTGATTGGAGGCTTTGGCACCCTTTATAGTGATATTATTGTGGTAATAGATCCCTTGGCTAGGTCTAGTGGATCCATATTGGTCATGACCTCAATTATCTAATGTATCCCCGATTGGAAGTGTAAGTAGGATCTATCTTCTCTGACCTAGGATTGATTTGTAGACCCACTGCATTTCCCATTGTATACATTATGGTGAACTTGACATGAATATAACTCTTACAAGTTTTATTTCACACTTTCATTTCTATCATTTTATTATTTATCTATATTTGTGATACTATGTCAACCAGGATGATATAGTTATAACTTTTGTGTGGAGTTTTAACACATAGTCATATAAAAATGACTATTATTTATGTGTAGGTCTTCATCATATATAGGTTAGTAGATCAAATATATTGACACAATATCCTTCTTTAGTGCTAAATAAAAAACTATGTTGAATAGGTCAACTTAGTCTTTTAGTTAACATCCAAAATAATAAACTAGATCGACCAGATTGATTTAGTCTTCTAGTTAGCATCCATAACAACAAACTAAGTCAGGCACATTGATTTAGTCATCTTATCTTTCTTTAGTAAACATGTTTTTACAAAACTAGGTCAAACTAGTTAGCTTAGTTTGCATAACTTGAAAGAAGTATTCAAGGCACTTTAGTAGAAAATTTGCTTTCATCATCATCCTCCAACCCTACCAAGGTTACTCTCTTTCTCTCTCTATCAATTTAGTACTTCATTATAGTTTTATTTTATGCAATTTTTTAGTCTTCAAAATTACAATCCTACATCAAACTAAGTTGATCTGGTCAACCTAGTTCTATATCTTATCTTTTGTCTAAAAGACTAAGTTGACCTGGTACACTTTATTCATAAATACTCTTGCTTCTATAGAACAATAATGACCCAATCAACTATTTGTATACAATGTTACTTGAACCAACTCTATACCATTATTAATTTGGGAATTAACAAATATATTCTAGTATTTAATTCACACTTTCATTTTCAACTGTTTACATGATTAAAGTAGTTCACATAGTCTAATTAGGTGGTTTTTCAAATTGCCATTTAGTTTCACTATTTTTCTACTTTTGAACAAAATACCAAATCATAAAATACTCAAAATAGATTTAACATTTGTCTTCCCAAGGCCAACCTACTTAGATTTCATCACCAAAGGGGAAGCCAACTTGGTTTTTTGGCCAAGTATAAACATGTGGCTAATGGCAATTATTAACAAAGCACCCAACACCCTTATCACTATGGGATTTTGCAGTGAGTGAGTAAGCCTAAATACCAACCCACTACCATTGCCAACATAGACCCCTTTAAACCTAAACATCTTGAAACCATCCATAAATTTCTTTTTAGTTCCCTATTTTTAGTAACTTCCCTATCAAACTTAAATAACACTTTATAATAATCTAATAATACTCAGGATGACCACTTAGTTAACACTTACTTTTTGACTTGAATATTTGATCTTTAATAACTATGTGTTGTATTGTAAAAAATTTCATTAGCCATCAGTGGTGCAAGGTTTTGTGTTGTGTCCCAATTTGATCATTCTTATTGATCCAATTATTTATGTGTTTGCTTCCATTTCTTGCTTCAATTACATTGCAATTTTTCCCAATTTTTAACACACTATCATTCTAATCGACTTGGTCTCTTACAGACTATAAATGCATTACTAAGTCAACTTAGTCGACCTTATATCCTTATCAAAATGTATTTTTCCCTATCTGTAGTACTAAGTTAACCTGTTTGACCCTGTATTCTTATCAAACTATGTTTTTTCTTGTTTATAGTGCTTAGTTGACTTGGTCCACCTTGTAATTTTTTTGCTAGTCAATTTATAGTAATAATTCAACCTAGTTGACCCTCCATCCTTCTTCACTCGATTTAATACTCTATTTTTAATACTAAGTTGACCTAGTCAACTTTTACTCTTATCTATCTCTTGGATTGTAGAACACAATCAACTTGGTTGACTATGTATCCTTCCTATCTCTTTGCTTATGCATCATATTTGTCTTCCCTATAATTTATCCTTCATCATGAACTTCCTATTTTAATACAAAATTGAGTTTAATTCAAAATGTATGATGAGTTTTACCAACCCTAATAGGTTCTCCCATAAGTAGATTATGGCTCCCACCCTAGCTGCAAGTAATGTGCATATAGCCACTCACACTAAAAACTATGAGACACCTCTTTATTCCTATTTCATTCACAATCCTCTCTTCTAATTTGAAGATCAACCTAAATTAGAGTATATCCCATAATTAATATTCTCCATCTATGAGTTTCCTCAACATCAAGGAAAAGATCCTTCTACTATTTAATGTATACACATAATATTTTCAAACTTTTATTGATTTTTGACACTTTGTATCTTATAGGAACTTGTCGAGTCTCAATATCTCTAAGTGTATTCCTAAAGGGGTGCACCAAGAAAGGTGTAGGTAGACCATTGATGCTTCATTAGATTATTCTCCCTTTTTTTACTTGACATCAACACACTTATCTCCTAAAACCATTAACCCTAAGCTTATTATTCTCAGTCCTACTTATTCCAATATTTTCCTCTTTCCATCCCTCCTTTTATTTCCTTAACTCCATTTTATTTAGTCATTTGTACTCAGTCGACTGGGTTGACCCAGTATAGTTTAGGGGTATTTTTCACTTTATTAGCTTGTTAGGCTTTCAGCTGACCCAACTTAGACCTAGTGAATTGTCTCTGAAAACACATTAAGTTGACTGGGTCAACCTTGTATAGCTGATGTTTCCAAGAAGATTCAGGGAAATATCCATATATATATATATAAGTTCATTTCCCACCATGTAATAAGAAAATAATTAATATCAAATAAGTGTGAATGAATATCTACTTATTAACCATTCTATTTGAGGAATAAAGCTTAGGGTTTCATACTTTCTTTGAGATATAGATCTTATCTTATGGAGAAGTATTTTAGATGCTTTGATAGGTTTTATATCCTATATCTAATTTATATTTTTTATCCTTGCATACCACAATAATATCTTTTGAATCACCTTGGCCAAGGGAGAGATTGAGGCTTAATTAGTTTATCTTCAAAGGTAAGTGTTCCTAAATTTATTTCTCCTTTATAAGAGTAGATATATAATGCATTTGTATTTTTCTCCCATGTATTAGGATTTTGTATACATTGATGTGAGTATATGTATTGTAATACGTGTTTAGTTTAATTGTTTTTTAATTTCTAACCCCCATTTTGAGCCACAAGCTTTCATGTGCACTAGATTAGATTTAATTTCTTGTTATTAGAATAGGTGAATGTTTTAAACCTTAGGACTCTATTAGGGTTGTTATGTGATTGTGTCAGACTATAGGATTTAAAAACCTTCCTATCATGATATGTTATGATGAGTGGTCCCCTAATCTAGTCTAGTGGATCTCCATATTGGTCATGCTCCTACTTAACAAGTGTATTCCCAATCGAAAGTGTAGGTACGCTCTATCTTCTCTGAGCTAGGATTGATTTATAGAAATGATGTATTTATAATTACATACATTCTGGTGAACCCAATGTAAAACTAACCAATTTAATATTTATTTCACTTATTTTCATTCTTTTAATCATATATTTATCATACTGGATCAAAACTGTCGACCCAATTTTTTGACCTCTATGTGCAGGTTTCCAAAAATAGGCAATTGGATTGACCCAGTCGACCTAGAATAGGTTTCCATCCTTTTAGACATACATTTAAGCCTAATAGGTTAAACCAATTGATCTTGTATGTTTTTAACACTTTGCAGCAAATTCTTGCATAACTTGATCGATACTATTGACCTAGTTTGTAGGTTTCTCAAGCATACTTCAAGGTTCTTCCTTCGTAATCTTTCTTCATTTAATATATGATCCACCAAGGTTAATTTATACCTCTTTTTTTCTTTCTTTTATATCTTTCCTTTCACATTTTTTAGTCTTTAAAAATTCCCTTACACCTATGTGTTGTCTAGAATAACTAAGTCGACCCTAGCTGACCCTATACATTTTTAGATCTTGATTTCATAGTATAGATTCAACCCTATTAACCATGTTCTATATTTTTTTTATATAGTGTCAAACACTATACCTTGTTTTAAGTTGGAATTAACCTCATATCTACTAGTTATTAGTTCACACATTTATTTTCTTATTACTTGCATGCTTAGAATAACTCCCATAATTTAATTAGGGGATTTTTAATTAATTTATTAGTTTCAATATTTATATTTTATGCACACATAGCCAAATCACAAAAACATAAACAATCACTTTAATATTTTGTCTACCCAAGGCCAACGTACTTGGATTTCATCACCAAGGGAGAAGCTGACTTGATGCTCTAGTTAAGTATAAAGTGTGGTTAATGGCATATTTTGGCTAAGCACCCAAAACTCTTATCATTATAGTGTGTGAAGTGAGTGGGTAGGCCCCAATACCAAGATTGTATCATTTCCACTATATTCCCTTTCATCCTAAACTACCTAAAACCATCTTTAGATTTTTATCTAGTACCTTGCTTATAGCCAACTTCCAATCACATTAAAAATCATATCTTAATAATCTAATAAAAATTTAGGTTGACCAATTAGTTAGATCTTTAATTTTCAAGTTTATTGCTTGCTATTTGATTAATTATGTGCATAACACATTGAATTAGCCAATGTTAGTGCAAGATTTTATTTTATGTGTTTCAATTGGATTGGCCAATGTCAATCCAATTAGTTGTCTATTTCCTTTCAATACTTATTGCTTTTTCATTACTTGAAAAATTATCTTATTTCATTTTTTACAATATGTTTTTAGGATTTTAAAATTATCTATCTATTGTACTAGATCAACCCAGTAGTTTTTTGCCTTTTGTACACTATACTAGATCAACTCAGTCAAACTTATATAGTTTTATAGTCCCTTTATTTGTGCTAGGTTGACCCAGTCGACCCTATATTATTTTAGTCACCTCTTTTTCCTTTGCTTTCTCATCTTACTTCCTTTCCCTTCATCATGTATTGTCTTTTTGATAATGACACTGAGTTACAGTCAATAGGCATGATAAAATTTACCAATCCTAATAGGGTCTCCCATAGATAGAGTAGTGCTCATCTTTTAGATGATAGTAATGTTCTTATTTCCACTCACATAATGAACTATGGGATCCCTCCTCATACCTCTTCAAAACATAATCCTCTTTTCTCATTAGAAGACCAACCTGAGTTAGAGTATAACCTCATGATTAGTGTTCAAACTAAATATTCTCAGTCACTTACTCATAAATTCAATACTAGAGTTGGGGGTACCACTTTCTTTAATTCTCACCCTCTTCATTCAATTTTGACTCCTTATGCCATGACATCTTCTTCTCTAACCTCTTTTACTTCCATGAAATGGTAGGTTCTATATCTAGAGGGCCTCTCATGAGATCCACTATCCTTAATCTTTCCACATGTTCATTATTTTATACCTAAGGCAATCATGCTTCTAGTGCTTCTTATCAACCATTCACTAGTCCATCTTATACTATACAAATAAATTTTGCCACTAGTGCCTCATATTCTCAAAATTCATCTCAATCTCATATCAATACTAATAGTGGTAACCAAGACACTTATACCAACACAAATACCAATTCTAATGCTTATAATGTTAATCAAAAACATCAAATTTTATTGAAAACTCTTGATTAAATGAATACCTTTCTAGTGCATAACATGAATCAAATGATGAGAATACAAAACCACTGTCTTCACTTTCAACCTCATTTGTAACCAATGGCTTGGGGCACACATAACCAGAATGTTCCCCCTCTTCCTCTTCAATATTTTCAAGGAAATCTCATTCATCAACCTCCTTTAGTTAATAAAACCATCAAGTATATACAAAATAAACCTCTCACTACTCAAATTACCAACATTGATATAGGAGGTATAACACCTAAAATTTCTTATAATGGGTCAACCGATCCTACCCTTCACCTCAAAACATTTGAAAATATTTATAAGGATTGGGACAAATTAAACACCTTTACCGCTACCAAGATCCTAGCCAAAACCCTCACGAGTGATGCCTTGGATTGGTACAATCAACTTAAAGCTCATTCCATTTCTAGTTTAGAGGACTCAATAAATGCTTTAGTGTAAGAATTCCAAGCTAATGATCTTCCTAAAAATACTTTTTCCCATTTCATTAATTACAAACAATATGAGAATGAAACTACCCAAGATTTTGTTAAGATATGGAAAACATTGTCAAACAAATGTGAACATAACATGGAAGATGATAATCATTTTCATCTCTTTAAAAATTCTCTCTTTCCTAAATTATAATATCAAGTCTGCACTCTCTCCAAAATTTATGCAATCATAAATGCATCATGTCTATAAATCAATTATGGCTCAAAAAATATAGATCATACCTATACTTTTGATTGGGAATACACTTTTTAAGTGGGAGCATGACCAATATGGGGATACTCTAGACCTAATCAGGGATCACTTGTCACAACATATCATGGTAAGAAGGGTTCCAAAGCCTACAATATAACATAATCACACAACAACCCTAATGGAGTCCAAAGGTTTAAAGGATTCACTTATTCTAATAACAAGAAAGTAAATCTAATCTAGTGCACATAAAAGCTTGTGGTACAAAGGGGGGGTTATAAATAATGAAAAATTATGTATAAAGAACTTCAATTAAATTAAGTATAAGTAACATCCTAATACATGAAATATGAAAGATAGTATTATTCAAGCCAACACTTACACTAAGTATATCTACTAAAAGAGAGGAGAATAAAGTTATAATATACTTACCTAAATGTGAACCTATTGAGACTCAATCTCTCCCTTAGTCAAAGGGGCTTTGTAAGATGTTATTGTGGTTTATAAGGATCAATAGTTAAGGCCAAAACATCTAATACTTATCCAAAAAACTAGATTATCCAAATAATAAACCTAAACTAAGTCTCCTCAAGTATAATGGTGGAAGAGAAGATTGTGAAGAAGCACGGGTGCATAATAACTCTTTATTACACATATTAAATAATGACAAAATGAAATTATATATATAGGTGGATCTTGCCCTACATCCTTTTGGAAATGTTGGTTATACAAGGTCAACCCAGTTGTTTTGGGATATTGATGGTAGATGTGTTTTCATTGATGTCAAGTGGCATTGGTGATGATAATGTATTCTGTGATGTTAGTGAAATGGAGCTTGGGGGCATAGTGTTCTTAGTAGAATGTGATACTTCAAGGATGTGCATAGGTGTCCTAGGTGGATGTTGTATGGCTGAATGGAGCTTGTTATGATAATTTTTGACTTTTTCCTGATGTGTTCTATGCTCAAAGGTTGTCTTCATATGGCCTTCATGAGGTATGTAGGTCAGTTTATGTCTTGTAGGCTTGATCATGCATGGTTACCTATGGGGTTTTGAGCACTATGGCTTGTGTGATATGATGAGGAACTTAGTATGATTGGAATATACATTTTAGATGTGTATAAGGTGTTAAGAGGTTAGGTGTATGGTTTTCAAGAGGTGGCTAGATGTCTACAAGACATTTTGACCATTGACCTAGTTGGCCTAGGTGGGCTTATGAGGCCTTATGAAGGGTCAAAGGGTGTTTGCAAGTTGGTGAAGCATTTTTTTGCATGAAATATGATCAAGAAATTTTTTTAAATCATGTTTATAAGGTTTTAGGTTAAATATTGAGCTATAAAGTTAGAAATTTGGTTTAAAAGCTTTAAGAGGTGTTAGCAAAGTGTTTAGTGAGCCCCAAAAGGACTTTCTTGTGTTTGTTAGCATGTGAAATATTAGCATGGGGATTTGATCCTTTTGGATATGTTGGGGAGGTTCCCTAAGAATATTTTCTAATAATTAGTTCATATAATAAGGTCCTATCCTTTACGAATGATTGTTAAGAAGCTAAGCAGGTTTTTGTGTGCAAAAACCCTAGTCTTAGACCTAATAGAGAAGATATTGATAGTTTGGGATAAAAATGGATTGAGTGATCAAATATTATAATTATAGGTTGTATATTAATCCTTAAATTTTTTGAGAAAGTATTTTTGGTCTCTTGAAAGTGTGTGGGTCTCACAGAAAATGGGTTGTTAACAATATTCTTGTTTCTAAGGAAGATTTCTGTGAATGATTAGATGATCTAATGGATGATTGTTGTAGCTAAGGAATTTTCCAAAATATCAATGAAAATTTTAATTGAGATTAATCTTTATATGTCAAATTTCTGGAAGGTTAAAGTTGACTAGTTGATATGAAAGAAATGGTGTCTTAAGTGAGAAAGAGTGATCCAAGTGAAAAGAGGAATTAGAAGGCCTAATCAATGAATAAGAATGGGTATAAGATATTAGAGGTGATTTATGGGATGTATTAAATTTATCCATGAGATTATTATTATTCCTAGTCACTTGGAGTTGATTGAAGGGTTGACTCATAGTTGACCATGATAGTTTTGCTAACAAAAGGAACCTGTTTTGGATGATTGAGTTTCTTTGTAGGGCAGATGGTTAGATCAAGTGTTCTTGATGATTGGAGAGTGTTGAGGATATATTTAAGATATTATTTAGTGATTTTAAATATTTTAATAATATTTATTTAGTTAAATATAGTCACACAAGTGGGGCTATGCTTCATTTGTGAGGTGTTTGTGAGATGAGTTCATGGTATGGTATAGAAAGCTTGTGCAGAGAATCATGGTTGACCTTGGGGGGACATGAATAATTGATATGGTGAAATATAATAGTGAATGGTATATATAAATGGTGAGTTATGCCTTTTGGGGGTATGAATGAAGTCAAACAAGCAAGTGTGTGTATTGATTTTTGAAGATCTTATGCGAAGGTTGTTGGGGGTCTTGGTGACCAATATTTGTATGAGATTGAGTGGCATTACAATTAGCATAATTTTATGATTTTATTGATTATTTCTATCATATTTATAAGGGAATATTTGAATATAAGTGAAATATTTGAAGATTTATTTTTTTGTGTTGAAGAGATAGCTTGGTGTTGGTGACTTGTGTGGAGTTGTAGACTTGGAAAAGGGTGTTATTTCATGGTTTCTCTATCAGATTGAGAAGTAATCAGATTTAAATAGTTGTTCATTTGATAAGGTGTTGTGTTGGTACTCAACATCTTAGGCAAGTTAGTGCTTGTCATATTTAGGGGTTGGTTCTCCTTGTGAAGTGGGTGCTTCACTAAACCTCTTGTTTGTAATAATCATCTAGGACTGTAGTTCATTATTTTTTAGACTTGATAGTGGGTTTTCTCCCCCATGAGTGTTTCCAAAATAAATATGTGTTATGATTTCATTCATGTTTGTTCTTTGATTCATCTATCTGGCATATTGAGATGATTAGTTAAGTAGCTTGAAGAGTTGGGAATTGGATTGTAATATTGTTAAACCACTTATTCACCCCCCCCTCTTAGTGGTGTATACCTCCATCAATTGGTATTATATTAGGTCTTTTTGAGGTTTAACATCTTGAAAGGTGTTTCTAAGGTACAACATGATTTGTAATGAAGAGTCCATGTTTATTCAAGTTTATTTACATTTAGAATAAAATGGGGACAAGAAATGGTATATAGATAGTGATTGTTCTAGTCACATGACAAGAGATAAGAGTAAATTCATCACTCATAAGAAATTAAACTTTGGTGTTATTAGGTTTGGTGATAATAACTCTGCTACTATAAGAGGTAAGGGAACTTTGAGTAAATGGAATTTCAAAGATTGAATATGTTTTATATGTTGAAGGGTTAAAAAATAATCTTCTTAGTGTTAGTCAGATGTGTAAAAAATGTAATGTTGTGACCTTATATTATGATGCTTGTGAAATTAGAAAAGGAAAAGATGGCATACACCTTGCCAATATTCACAAGTCAGAAAATAATATGTATGTATATCATGAATCCAAAAGAGAAAAGTGTTTGATGAGTCAAGTAGAAGAAAGTTGGCTATGACATATAAGAATTAGTCACATAAAATTTAATAATGTGATAAGGATTAATTTAGATGTGATTTTAAGATAAATTACCAAGATTTATAAGGTTCCTTAATATTTTTGTAAGTCTTGTCTCTATGGAAAACAATTAAAGTGAAGATACAAGACAAAGGAGTTTTCTACTACTAAAACATTAGAGTTAATTCACACTAACATATGTGGTCTTATGAGGACTCAAAGTCTACAAGGTAGTTACTATTTCATTTTACTTATTGATGACTTCCCAAGAATGACTTGGATCTATTTATTAAAATAAAAATCAAAGCCTTTACCAAGTTCAAAGCTTTCAAAGCCCTTATTGAGAATGAAAAAGGGTTAAAAATCAAGTGTATCAGATTAGATAGAGGTGGATAAGTCTGGTCTAATAAGTTTGATGAGTTTTGTGATACTCATGTAATAAAAAGACAATAATCAACTGCTAGAACTCCATAATAAAATGGAGTAGTTAAAAGAAAGAATAAAATAATTCAAGAGATGTCTAGAACTCTACTACAAGATGCCAAGTTGTCTGATGGTTTTTGAGAAGAGGCTAAAAGTACTTCAATCTAGTCAAGTCAGAGTGAATAAATACAAGACCCCTTATGAACTATGGAAAAATAGAGCTGCAAATGTCAAATATTTTAGAGTGTTTGGAAGTAAGTGTTACATAAAAAGGGATGAATGAAATTTAGTAAGGTTTGATTCTAGATCTGATGAAGGTATCTTTCTTGGCTATTCTTTTATTAGTTCTATTTATAGACGCTTCAACAAAAGAATTCATAAAATTGTTCAAAGTTCTAATGTGAGAGTTGATGAAAGTGGTCTTGCCAAAAAGCCTAGTTTGAAGTCATGTGATCCAACTATTAGTCTTACTATAAATTAAGACCAATCTATCTACACATCAGATGAAGATGATGAAGAAGATACCTGATTTGATACTAAATCTCCTTCAAGAAGAACTTAGGTTTATCATCTAGCTTCTCAAGTCATTGGTGATATGAATGACAATATATAAACTAGGAGAAGACTCTTATCCAATCAATATCAACATGATTCAGATTTTTTTATCTATTCATGAACCAAAAACCTTCATTAAAGCTAGTAAGGAAAAGGAATGGTGTTATGCTATGGATGAAGAAATTGATCAGATTAAAAGAAATGACACTTGTGATATAGTTCCTATGCTTAAGGGAAAGAATGTGATTGGAACAAAGTGGGTATATAAGAGTAAGTTGAATGAGAAAGGTAAAGTAGTAAGAAACAAGGCCAGGTTGGTATGTAAAGGTTATGGTCAGGTAGAAGGGATTGACTTTAATGAAACTTTTGCTCTTGTAGCTAGAATAGAACTATCAGACTATTTTTAGGTTATTCTAGTTCTAAAAATTTAAAGGTATACCAAATGGATGTTAAATATGCATTTTTGAATGGAAAATTAGAATAATTTTTTATGGATTTTCCTAAGGCTTATGTTGTAAAGGTTAATAAAAAATGTGTTTATAGATTAAAGAAGGCTCTCTATGGCATCAAACAATCTCTTAGAGCTTGGTATGATAGATTAGATAATTATCTCCTAAGTCAAGGTTTTAGAAGAGGAGTGGCAGATAACAATATTTACATCAAGTCAAAAGGAGAACATCAATTACTTGTTGTGGTTTATGTGGATGACATAATATTTGGTTTAGTAAATGATAAGATGAGTAAGGACTTTTTAGAGGTAATGAAAACTGAATTTGAGATGTCTATGTTTGGAGAACTTTCTTTCTTCCTAGGATTGTAGATAAATTAACTAGACAGAGATCTTTATCTCTAAAGCCAAATACATTAAGGAGATGCTTGAGAAATTCAATATGTTGGATAGTAAACCCATGATTACTCCTATGGAAATAGGATGCAAATTGAGAAAGAATGTTGAGTCTCCTAAAGTTGATCAATCCTTGTATAAATCTATGGTAGGGAGTCTATTGTATTCTATTACTTCTAGACCTAATATTATGTCAGTAGTAAGTGTAGTTGGAAGATATCAATAAAATATTAGAGAATCTCACTTCAAGGCAATTAAAAGAATCCTAAGGTATCTCAAAGGCACCATGAACTATGGTTTGTGGTATCCTAGGAGTATGGAATTCAAGATAAAATATTATACAAATGTTGATTGGGCAGGATATGTTGATGATAAGAAGAGTACTAGTGGAAGAGTGCTCTACATAGGTGAATCTTTGGTATCTTGGTTAAGCAAGAAGAAATATTCAATATATTTGTCTATCATCGAAGCTGAATACATTGTTGTAGCTTCTTATTATACTCAAGTCATCTGGAAGAAGTAGACCTTAGAAGATTATAAGGTAAGTTAAGATAGTCCTTGTCCTATTCTATGTGAAAATAATAGTTACATAAACATTTAAAAGGATATAGTGATGCACTCTAAGACTAATCATATCCCTATCAAGTATCATTTTCTAAAGGAACATGTTAGTGATCAAGTTGTCAAATTAGAATATGTACCTTCTAAGGAACAACTGACAGACATAATAACTAAACCATTGCCTAAAGCTACATTTGAATATATAAGATCCTATCTATGGGTAATTCCTTATTTCTTGAATGAATAATGAGTCTTTGGGAGAAGTAAAGCAATAAATCAAAAGAATTTCTTTAGTTATTGTGGTTGGTTGTTTGTCTAAGAGGTATGTTCAGGTCTTTTGGTCCTAAAATGTCATTTTGATCAATTTTTGATGTCTTGGTTGAGTGATGATTTGAATGAGAAGGAAGAATTGGTTTGTATGAGGTATTGAGGAAGATTTTCATGAGTCTTTTCCAAGTGATTTGAGGTCTTGATGAGCTTATATATGTGTTTTATGATCAAAATTTTGAGTTGACCGTTTTTGGTAGTAATAACTATCTAGAAGATGCTAAGATAGCTCATATAGTGTTATAAGGTGGAAATAAGCTTTAAAATAAGTGATTGAAGTTGGTTTTGGTATTTCAAAGGAGGAAATATGGTTTGAATATGTTTTTTAGGTGCCCAAGTATGAATTTGACCATTTGTTCAAGGTGCCTGCTATAGGTATTGGGTTTGTATGCACAAAATGTTTGGTTTCAAGGGTTACTTGAAGAATGAAGATGTATAATGAAGCATGTTAGGCTCAAGAAGGTTTTAAAATGTTTTTAAGATATGGTATAGGTGGTTTCATAGGTGGATGAATGTTTTTATGCTAGGTAGAGCATTTTGAGTGGTTACTGGCTTCTCTTCTCAAGAATAGGCATTTGGTGGCGTAAAGGAAGTCATGATTCTCAAAGGTGTGGAGGATTGAAATTTGGCATGGAAGTGATTTTTAATGGTCTCCAAGTGTGGTATCTATCTCAAGTGTATATGTTGACCAGAGGTTGACTTTTGACCAACGGTTGCTTTAAAGGCCTAGTGATTTGGGCATGTTTGAAAAAATGGTCAAACTTTGTAGTTGGAGGCTAGAAGCTTAAAAATTAGTTTAATGGGCCAAATGGGTATCTGAATCATATTTTAAAATGGTCTATAAGTGAGTATATTTCATTTTATTCAAGTTTTAGCTCACTAGGAGGCCTAATTAGTTAGTAGGCTAAAGAAGGAAGTATGGTAAGGAGGATGAGTTTGAGGATAATTATTGGCATGACTAATGGGTAATGATAGTGGTATTAAAATATAGAGTTTTATGGCTTGAAGTGATCAGTGTAGAAATTTATAAGGTCTTTAGTAGTCAAATAGGGCTACAAGGGGTCTATGTAGGCCTAGTGGAGAAATTGAGCAATTTTATGATATCTTTACAAATAAGGTTAGAATTTTTTGTTACAATTAAGCATGTTGGCCTATTCTAAGTGTTTTACATGTATGATGTTATGCTTGGAGTGCTTTTGTTATTATATATGGTGCCTTGTGAATGATGGTAAGTGAACTTACATAGTGCTTTGTTACTCATATTATTGTTTGAGTTGATGGTAGTAGTTATTAGAGATCATATATGTGTGAATTGGTTATGTAGACAAAAGGGGAGACTTAACAATGGAGCAAGGTCCTAGGGGGAGCTATGGTGTCTTGAAAATTAATGACAAGTCTAAGGATCTTCATAGCTTATAAACCAATATGAGGATTTTTCATGATTGAAAAGTTATTTGATGGTATTCAAGGAGTACTTCAGTTTAGAGATCACAAGGGGAGAATTACTCAATATATTCAAAAGGTGAGTCTTGCATGATGTTGGCTTTGAAAATAGTTTAGATTCTATGCTTCATCATTGTGAGGCCACTTTGTCATTTTCACAAAGGGGGAGAAGGATTTGGTATGTTTCCATCAACGACAAAGGGTGAGATTTTTGGGATATTTATGGTAGATGTGTTTTCATTTATTTAAAGTGGCATTGGTGATGATAAACTGGTTTGTGATGTTAGTGAAATAGAGCTTGGTGGCATAATGTGCTTAGTACAATGTAATACTTGTAAGGATGTGCATAGGTGTCCTAGGTGGATGTTGAATGGATGAATGGATCTTGGTATGATGATGTTTGAATTTTTATTGATGTGTTCTATGCTCAAGGGTTGTCTTTTTACGGCCTACATGAGGTATGCAGGTCAATTTATGTCTGTAAGTTTGATCATACATGGTTACTTATGGGGTTTTGAGCACCATGGAATATGTGACATGATGAGGAGATTATTATGCTTGTAATATACATGATATACATTTATAGGGTGATAAGAGGTCAGGTGTATGGTTTGTAAGAGGTGGCTAGTGGTTTGAAAGATAGTTTGACCATTGGCCTAGTTAGCCTAGGTGGGTTTGTGAGGCCTTGTGAAGGGTCAAAGGGTATTTTTAGGTTGGTGAAGATTTTTTTTGCATGAGATATGGTCAGGAAAGTTTTTTCAATAATTTTTATAAGGTCTAATGTCAAATATTGAGCTAAAAATTTAGAAAGTGGGTTTAGAAGCTTTAAGAGGTGCTAGAAAGGTGTTTAGTGAGCTTGAGAAGGACTTTCTTATGTTTTTTAGCATGTGTAGGGTCTGCATGGGGAGATTATAATTTTATATATGTTTTATATGTCCCTAATAATATTCTCCAATCATTATTTCATAGACTAAGGTCAAATCGTTTATGAACAATTGTTAAGAAGCTAAGCAAGTTTTTGTGTGCAAAAACCCTAGTCTTAGACCCAATAGAGAATATCTTGATGATTTCAGATTATAATGGATTATGTGATCAAATATGATGATTATAGGGTGAATATAACTCCTTAAATTTTTTTTATAAAGTATTTTTGGTGTCTTGATAGTGTGTGGGTCCCACAAAAAATGGGTTGTTAACAATATTCTTATTTCTAAGGAAGATTTATGTAAATGACTAGATGATATAATGGATGATTATTAAATATCAAGAATTGTCCAAAATGTCCATGAAAATTTTAATTGAGATTAATCTTTATGTGTCAAATTTATATAAGGTTAAAGTTGACTAGTCGATATGAAAGAAATGGTGTCTTAAGTGAGAAAGAGTGGTCAGAGTGAAAAAAGGAATTGGAAGGCCTAATCAGTGAATAGGAATGGGTCTAAGCTCTTAGAGATGATTTATGGTATTTATTCCCTTTATCCATAATATTAGTATTGTTCTTAGTCACTTTTAGTTGATTGAATGGTTAACTCATAGTTGACCATGATGGTTTTGCTAGCAAAAGGAACCTATTTTGGATGATTGAGTTTATTTGCAGGGAAGATGGTCACATCAAGTGTTCCTAATGATTAGAGAGTATTGAGGATATATTGAAGATATTATTTAATGATTTTTAATATTTTATTAATCTTTATTTAGTCACTTATAGTCACATAAGTGGGGTTATGTTTCATTTATGAGGTGTTTGTGAGATGAGTTCATGGTATGGTATATAAAGCTTGTGCATAGAATCATGGCTGACCTTGGGGGACATGAATAATTATTATTAAAATATTCTAAAGTGATATGGCTGACCATAATAGTGAATGGTATATATACAAGGTGATTTATACCTTTTGGGGGTGTGAATGAAGTAAGACAAGCAAGTGTGTGTATTAATTTTTGAAGATCTTGTGCGAAGGTTGTTGAGGGTCTTAGTGACCAATGTTTATATGAGAGTGAGTAGACAAAAATTTCATTAGACTCAGAATAATTTTATAATTATATTGATTATTTTTATCAGATTTATAATGGCATATTTGAATATAAGCGAAATATTTGAGGAGTTATTTGCTTGTGTTGAAGAGATAGCTTAGTGTTGGTGACTTGTGTGGAGTTGCATACTTAGAGAAGGGTGTTCTTGTAGGGATTTTATATTATATTGAGATGTAATTATAGTACAAGAGTTATTAATTTTATAAGGTGTTGTGTTGGAGCTCAACATCTTAGGCAAGTTGGTGCTCAACATCTTTAGGGGTTGGTGCTCTTTGTGAAGTGGGTGCTTCACTAAAGCCTCTTGTTTGTAATCATCATATAGGACTGTAGTCCATTGTTTTATAGACTCGAGAGTGGGTTTTATCCCCCATGATGGTTTCCAACATAAATCTTTATGTTATTATTTCATTCATGTTTTTTCTTTGATTCATCTATCTTGCATATTGATATGATTGGTTAAGTAGCTTGAAGAGTTGGGAATTGGATTGTAATATTTTTAAACCACTAATTCATCCCCCTCTTAGTGGTGTGTACCTCCATTAAGTTTACCCAATATGCTTTCAAAGACAATTCACTAGGTCAGAGCTAGGTTGTTCAAAAGGCTAATAAACTAAGAAAGTGAAAAATATCCCTAAATTATACTAGGTTAACCTAGTTGACCTAATACAACTAAATGACCAAAAGGGGTTTAAGATAAGAAAAGGATGGATGGAAAGTGGAAAAGACTAGAGGAGTATTTAAGGGAGGATAAATAGCTTAAGGAATGGTTTTGGGAGCTAGTTGGATTGATAATAATGTGGCAATAAGGGACAAAAATTCTATGAAGCACCAAATGTCTATCCACCCCTTTCCCAGTAAATCCCTTAGGGTGTGCATTCAGAGAGATTGAGTCTCGATGGTTTCCTACAATATGTAAAGCATCAGTATTTTATAAAAGGTTTTGAAAATATTATTTTTATATATATGCTCCACTTAAAGCTAATCATGTGTCACTAAGGTGTAATAGGGGATGGTGCTTCGAGAAATAACATAGTAACACATAATTTTGATAAATAAGTTGTAGTATTTTAAAGAAAAAATAACTAAAATTAAATGACTAAATGGGAAATGAGTCTAAAAAAGTAAATAAATAAAAATTAAATGTAATTGATACCTTGAATTACCTTTATCTTAGGATGGTTGTCTATTGTGTTGTTAGTTTTGATTATGTAGGGCACAAAGACTACTTTATACAAGCCCAAGAATACAAAACTAAAGAGTAAAAAACAAAAAATGCAATAAAATCCAAGATAGTTGGTGTCATGAGGAAGGGATGTACATAGGAAATTTGGCAAGTTGGGGTGATAGGTGCTATGTTAGACCAAATTACCAAGTCAAAAATAAAAGTAAATCAGGTAACCAAAAATCCAGGGCTACTAAAGAACAAAAAACTCAAACAAGCTATCCTTAAGTAAGAAAGGCAAACTCACCAAGTCAAACGAAGGATACATGTCAAACATAATGGTAAAAAAAATAAATCAAATAGATAAAAGACTAAATAAAATGGTAAAAAAACATTGATGAGTGAGTAGTAACAATCCACATCTCACTCAGCAATGGAAAAAGGTGCATAAAAAAGGAAAACAATATTGATGAGTGAGAAGTAATAAGCCAACTGCACTCAACAATGGAAAAAGGGTACGAACTCAGGTGTCCATAAAAACAAGAAATAAAACTATGATAAATGGTAAAAGGAAAATAAAATAGGTCTAGAAATGTAAATCATGGTGTAAAAGAAAGAAGAAATCCATAGTTTCTCAAACATGTTATATTGCTCTAAGAATAGATAAAGATGAAACAAAGTAGTGCTAGCATGTTTTTAAGAGGTGAAGAAAAACAATTTAAAGGAAAAGGGAAAACAGATTTGGAATCACAATTTGTCTATCAAGGGGGAAATGAAATGGGAGGAGAGAATGAAGGAAAAACCAAGGTAGAGGAACTCTTTATCGAAGTCAAGAAATTCAAATTAGGTTTATCAAAATAAGAGTACTTTTTAATTTAAGAACTATGAATAACTTCTCTTAGCTACACAAGCCTTAGGTCAATAAATGGAGTATATAGATCACCCCATGAAGGCTAAATTAATGAAAATCAAAATGGACCTACCTCCACACAATGTGTTTTTCATTTTTTAGGGCCCCTTACAGAGCCATCGATCTACTGTGAAGATTGGGTACTTACATGAGAAAGTAGGTAGCACCGTATAGTTTTTTGAATTCCCCTATTCCAATCTACTATCCTATTACACCCCAAAGGACCTCATCTCTATGTGAGGCAACTGGGAAGTTTGAGATTTGATTGGAGATAAGAGATGTGCTTTTAATCACATCTTTTGGTGTGATGTTGACTTTTTAAATTTGTATGTTGCCTTTTTTATATCATTGATTTTTGTTTAAAATGATTTGGATTTTAACTTTATTATTGGTTTTTTCTATTCCTCCTCCATATAGGTTTGAAAAACTAAACATGGGTGATAAATATGACCTTCATTTGAATACTTGGGACAAGATTTATAAGATAAATAACTTCAAAGAGCATGGGTTCTAAGAGTATCATAAATGTAGGTGAAATAAAAGTGTTATTTTGACTTTGACCTTGTTTTATCTAATGTGAAGATGAAATGAAGGGGAAATCAAGAGGAATGCCACATGGAACAATTTTAATTAATTCAAATCAAAAAAATGTGACAAAGGTCAAAGAGGGATAAAATGATAGTAAAGTGTGATTCCTTATCATAAAAATGAGGGAAATGGAAGAAAACATGCTAACATAGATTGTTGTGCAGATTTCATCTAGCAAAAGCTAAAGTTTGAGAATAAGGATCAAGAACATGAAAAGGTGATAATTTTATGAGGAGGGTCAAGTCCTATCCATGGTCTTACACTATAACTTCATAAAATAGAAACACAAGGGGTGCCAACAAGTAAGATGAAAGATAAAGTGAAAAGAGATAAGCAAAAGGATGGTAATTTTGAGGGGGATACCAAGTCCCATCCATGGTCTTACAAAGTAACTCACAAAAGAAAAACCCAAGGGATGCTAAAACAACATTGGCAAGAAAAAAGTATGTGAAAAATAGATAAAAGATGATATTTTTTTAGGAATATCAGATCCTATCCATGGTCTTATAAATCAACTCACAAAAGAGAAACCGAAGGTGTGCAAAAAATAAGATAAAATGCAAGAATATAAAGAAAACGATGTTACACCAAGAAACCAAAAGACCAAAAGAGAGGACTAAAGGTTTGTGAAAGGAGAGGGAAATTGATACAAAGGGAAATACCTATGATTAATTAACTAAAAAAAATTGTTAGATATATATAGATAGAAAGCATGAAAAAAGGAAATGTTTAGGCAAAGTACTTTTTAAGAAATTATGTGTTGGTGGGCTCTTTGAAAACATGGCCTTCATTGGTTTGAAGATGGTAGGTCCTTGGACCAAGAATGTCCTTAAATAAATATGGGACCCACCATTTTTGGGATTATTTACCTTATTTATCATGAGTATAGTCTAATTTAAGGACAAGATCACCAACATTAAAAGTGCATACTTTAACACATTTGTTATGTTGTCTGGCAATATGAGCCTTGTATTGGTAGTTATGTTACAAGGTAGAAAGATGATGTTCATCAAGAAGATCAAGGGAATGAATGTGAGATTCACATAATTATTTATTAGGAATAATACCATGAAGAGATATATTAAGAGAGGGAAGCTCAACTTCTAAAGAAAGAACTGATTCAGAATCATAGACTAGTGAAAATGGAGTTTCCCCAGTGGCAGTACGTATGCTAGTCTGATAAGCCAAAAGTACAGGGTAAATATGAATATGCCAATCCATGTGGATTTTATGAATTGTATTTTGGATAATTTTTTTTATAATTTTATTATTGGCGTTGGCTTGGCCATTACATTATGGATGATAAGGCATGAAAAAATTGTGATTGATCTTGAATTTATTACAAAGTTATTTAGCATGTTTATTTTTAAAATTACCACGAATGTCTAAAATAATGGTATGGGGAACACCAAAGTGGAAAATAATTTGGTTAAGAATAAATTTGGAGATGGCAAGACTAGATGTTGACAAGCGGCATGGTTTCTACCCACTTGGTAAAATATTTGGTAGCAGTAATGATAAAGACATGTTCATCATGGAAGTGAGGAATTTTACCAATGATATCAAATCCCCATATGGAAAAAGGCCAAGGATACTCAATAGTTTGAAGTTTGATAAGAGGTGAATGAGTTAGATCATCATCAAGCTAACAAGGATTACATTTTTTAGCATATTCAATTACATCCTTTTTGAGAGTGGGCCAAAAATAACCCATACATAGGCATTTATGTGTTGTATGATGTCTACTAAAGTGACCACCACAAATGCCCCCATGTAATTTTTAAAGAAGAGGAGTGACCTAATCTTACATAACAAAATAGAGCAAGGTACCTTCAACATTGTGATAGTAAAGGATGTGTCAAAATATACACTTGAAATCTTGTTTGCGAATACATGTCTTTTCATGAGAATCTAAATAAGGAAGATAGGTTTGATGTTATAAGAATTGAATGATATGTTGGTACCATGGGATTTATCTAATGGTAAAAACCTCAATATCATAGATAAGTGAATCTTGTGATTGAGTTGAAGATGAAGATTTTTTTATTTATATAAGAAAAAAAGGATCAGAAAGAACTTGTTGATGATGGAATAGAGAGGCTGAAGAGGAAAGAGAATTAGCAATGGAATTTTGATCTCTAGGAGTAGGCTCAATAATGAAAGAGATAAAATCCTTATCAAGAGTGGTTGAAATTTGATGATAGGATGATTAGTACAATATATATTTATTCTATCATTATGAAGGTGTCCAATGTAGAGAACACTAGATGAACTCATAGAAGTTAGTGTAAAAAATAGCCAAAAATCAAAATATTTGGAAGATAAGCATGTGATATTGGACAAGAATCTCTACATCATCACTAATCCAACACATTTAATGATTTGTAATGGATGAGTGAAAACAAATATATAAGAAAAATAAGGAATCTACTAAAAAATAATTGAAAGATTTTAATTTTGAAAAGTGTTTTTAAATAGGGTAAAAGACAAGTTATTTGTTTATTTTGATTTATAAAAGAGGGGAAAAAGATATCTAGAGATAAAAAATCTAGGATGGTGAGGAGACAATAGGCTAGATAGGGAGAGGCTCCAGAGGTGATGACAGGTGCACTATAAGTATGTAATTATGAATCTCAAACTAATTTTGAATTTTTTATTGAATTAAGTGTATTTTTAGTAAAATTTGATTTGAATAATTTCTATATGTCAAAATGAAAAAAATTAGATTATATGGGTAGAAAATAGGAAGAGGGAAAATAGGTTTAGAGGGTTTAGGAAGAAAGTGAAAAAATAACACTTTTTAAATAAAATATAAGGGGTCAGTAGGCAAAAGGAACTAGGTCAAACCAATTGACCCAATAGGTTAGAAATGGGCAAAATCCACAATGTCGACCTAGGAGGTATGGGTCAACCTTATACATTCTATAAGTTGATGGCCTAGTTTGGAGTTACCATGTGGTTTGAAAGGTCTAGAATGGAAACTTAGCACTGGGGAGGGGAAGAGAAGGGGTTAATCATATTTTAAAGTTAACTAGGCAAAAAGATAGGAATTTTTTTGTCAAACTATTTTGAACAAAGAGCTAGAATAATATAAAAAAGTGTGAAAAAGGCTTAAAGAGGGCTAAAATGGCCTAAAATGACCAAGTAAGGTCAATAAGGACTGAATAAGCTAAAAAAAATAAAATGAAGGAATTTAGGCTTGTTTTTATTTAAAAATGTAAAAATAATGTATTATGATTATACATCATATGAAGGAACTGATATGTCCTTTGTTGTTTTTTTGGTACAGGGATGAAAAATATTTTGGAGACTCATGGATGCATCATTATTATCTAACATGTTATATAGGTTTTTAGATGGAGATAGGGCTAGACTAGGATCCATAAGTCTAGGTAGGATAGCTTGTTATGTTTTAGATCCCTCTCAATGCTTACTTATTAGTCAGGTTCCTTGGTTTTTGGGAATGAATTGACTAAGACCTTTAGATGAGAGATGGATGGGGATATAGTAGAGGTGGTTATCACAATAAATGATGTCTATGCCATCTTGGGGCATATGTATACAAATAATATTTTCAAACTTTTATTGATTAATAACACTTTGTATCTTACAGGAACTTGTCGAGTCTCAATCTCTTTGAGTGTATGCTTTAAGGGGTGTACCAGGAAAGGGGTGGGAAGACCATTAGTGATTTGTAATATTTTTTTCCCTTTTTCCACTTTTCATCTACACACTTGTCTCGTAAAACCATTAACCCTAATCTTATTCTTCTTAGTCCTACCTATTCCAATCTTTTCCTCTTTCCATCCCTCCTTTTTTTGTCTTAACTCCCTTTTGTTTAGTTAGTTGTACTAGGATGACTAGGTCAACCTAGTATAGTTTAGGGGAATTTTTCACTTTCTTTGATTGTTAGCCTTTCAACTAACATAACTCAAACCTAGTGAATTGTCCCCAAAAACTCACTAGGTTGACTAGGTTGACCCTGTACAACCAACATTTCTGGGAGGATTTAGGGAAAGATCCACCTATATATACAAGTTCATTTCCCACCATTTCATAAGAAAATAATTAATATCAAGGAAGTGTAAATGAACATTTGTTTATTGACTGTTATACTTGAGGAATAAATATTAGGGTTTCTTACTTTCTTTGGAGATATGGATCTTGTTTTATAGAGAAGTCTTTTGGATGCTTAAATAGGTTATATATCCTAGACCTGATTTATCTTTGTTATCCTTACATACCACAACAATGTCTTATGAAACACCTTGGCCAAGGGAGAGATTGAGGTTCAATTGGTTCATCTTCAAAGGTAAGTATTCCTAACTTTATTTATCCTCTGTAAGAGTAGATAGATAATTTATTTGTATTCTTCTCCCATGTATTAGGATTCCATATACATTAACATAAGTATATGTCTTCCAATACATATTTATTTTAGTTGTTTTATTATTTCTAACCCCCACTTTGTGCCACAAGATTTAGTGTGAAATAGATTAGATTTATTTTATTGTTATTAGAATAAGTGAATGCCTTAAACATTAGGAATTAATTAGGGTTGTTGTGTGATTATGATAGACTGTAGGCTTTGGAACCTTTTCTAGCATGATAAGTTATGATCAGTGATCCTCTAATCAGGTCTAGTGGATCCCCATATTGTTCATGTTCTAACTTAACAAGTGTATTCCCAATTGTAAGTGTAGGTATTATCTATCTTCTCTGAGTTAAGATTAATATATAGACATGATGTATTTTTTATTACATACATTCACATATATAGATCATACCTACATTCTTCTATAAATCACCTAACATTCACCTAATATTTACAATATATATATTCAATATTATTTAGGATTGATTTATACTTATGCAATAAGGGACAATAATCCTCCAAATCACCAAAGGTCTACCCACACCTTTCTTGATGCACCCCTTAGGGCATGCACTTAGAGAGATTGAGTCTCAATAGGTTTTTACAAGATGTAAAATGTCAGTATTTGATAAAAGGTTTTGAAAATATTATGTGTATACATATGCCCCACACAAATCTCATCATGTGTCATTAAGGCATAATAGGGGATGATGCTTTGAGAAAGAACATAGTAACACACAATGTTGATGCCAAAAAAAATTTGTAGTATTTTAAAGCAAAAATAATTGAAAGTAAATGACTGAAAGGGAAACTAGTCTAAAAAATGAAATAACTAAAAAGTAAATGTATTGTATACCTTGACTTACCTTTATTATGGGATGGTTTTCTGATGTGTTAGTTTTGATTATGTAGGTCATAGAGACTAATTTAGATAAACCCAAGAATATAAATATAAAGAGCAAAAATAAACAAATGTAAGAAAATACAAGATAGCTAGTACTATGAGGATGGGACGTACTTGGGAAATTTGGCAAGATGGGGTGATAAGTTCTATGTTAGACCAAATGACCAAGTAAAAAACATGAGTAAATTGGGTAATAAAAAATCCAAGCCGACTAAATATTGAAAAACTCAAACAAGCTATCCTTTAGTGAGAAAGGCAAACTCACCAAGTCAAACCAAGGATACATGTCAAACAAGATGGTAAAAAAAAAATCAAATAGATAAAATACTAACAAAATGGTAAAAAACATTGATGAGTGAGTAGTAATAATCCATAGCTCACTAAATAATGGGAAAATGTACATAAAAAAGGAAAACAACATTGATGAGAAAAAAAGTAACAATCCAACTACACTAAATAATGGAAAAAGGGTACAAACTCAGGTGTACATAAAAACAGAATAATAAAACTATGATAAATGGAAAAAGGAAAGTAAAGTAAGTCTATAAATGTAAATCATGGTGTAAAATAAAGAAGAAATCCATAGTTTCTCAAACATGTTGTATTGCTCTAAGGATAGATAAAATTGAAACAAAGTAGTGCTATCATGTTCTTAAGAGGTGAAGAAAAAAGAATTTAAAATAAAAGGGAAAATAGATTTGGAATCATAATTTATCTATCAAGAGCAGAAAATGAAATGGGTGGAGTGGAGAAAGAAGGAAAAACCAATGTAGAGGAAATTTGTATCGAAGTCAAGACACTCAAATTAGGTTTGTCAAAATAAGAGGACTTTCAACCTTAATGACTATGAAAAACTTCTCTTAGTGACACAAGTCTTAGGTCGACAAATGGAGTATATAGATCATCACATAAAGGCTATACACATGAATATAAAAATGGACCTACCTCCCCATAGTGTGTTCCCTATTCTTTAAGACCCCTTACAGAGTCATTGGTCTATAATGAAGATTGGGTACTTGCATGAGAAATTAGGTAGCACCATAGAGGTTTTCGAAATCCCTTATTCCAATCTATTGGCCTTATCATAAGAATGAGGGAAATGGAAGAAAACATGCTAACATAGATTGTTGTGTAGATTTCATCTAGCAAAAGAAGCAAAAGAAGAAAAAGCTAAAGTTTGAGAAAAAAGATCAAGAACATGAAAAGGTGATAGTTTATGAGGAGGGATGGGTCATATCCATAGTCTTACACTACAACTTCATAAAAGAGAAACCCAAGGGGTGCCAACAAGTAAGATAAAAGATAAATAAAAAAGAGATAAGCAAAAAGATGATAATTTTGTGATGGATGTCAGGTCCTATCCATGATATTACAAATAAAATCATAAAATAAAAACCTAAGAGATGTCAAAATAACATTGGAAAGTAAAAAGTGTGTGAAATAAAAAAATAAGTAAAATATGGTGGTTTTGTGAGGAATGTTGGGTCCTATCCATAATCTTACAAAACAGCTCACAAAAGAAAAACCCAAGGGGTGAAAAAAATAAGAGAAAATTCAAGAAGATAAAGAAGACTATGGTACATCAAGAAACTAAAAGACCAAAATAGAGGGCTAAACGTTTGTGAAAGGAGACGGAACTTGATACAACTGGAAAGACCCATGATTAGGTAACATACAAAAATTGTTAGATAGATATAAATAAAAAGCATAAAAATAAGGAAATGTTTAGACAAAGTAATTTTTAAGGGATTGTACATTGGTGGGTTATTTTAAAACATTTCCTTCACTGGTCTGAAGATGATTATAGACACTAGAAAACCGCACACATGTAGTTCTAGATGTATGAATTCCTTGAGGCCCCCCCAAAGACTACCTAAGCCTTCTTAACCCTCAAACCAACCCTTCTTAATCTAATCAAGTCACTATTCTCCCATCACTATTCAAAATTAATATTTGACAACACTATGCAAAAGTACTATTCACTATCACTATTCACTATGGGACCCACAATCACTATTCATGATGACATAAAAAGTGACATGGAAAGTGACATGGGAGGTGATATATCAAGTTATTTGTCAAGTGGCATGGCTTAAAAATGAGGTGGATTGAAGTGAGACATCATACCCCACTTGGGACCCTCATCCAAGGTACCTAATGACATCATTAAGCACCACAAGGGTCCCCCTTGGAAATATTTTGAATTTACCCTCATTCCACTTGGAAAATGGTGCCAAAATTCATGGGGAATCTTTTTAAGTACTTAGGAAAAGATGAGAGAAGGTGATGAAAAGTCCTTTGGCCTTATATGAGCCCATGTACATGATTCCCTCTCCATTTTAGACTCTTTACCAAGTTGGGAGACAAACCAACTAGGTGGTATACCTATGATCTAAGTGGGAATCTCACCCCTTTCTCTTTCATGACCACTCATGCACCCACATGGAGAATGGTTCCAAAATTAGCTTGGTGAAAAGTTCTTTGGCCTTATTTGAGACCTTGTACATTATTCCCACTCTGAATTGGACTCATGTGTAAGGTGGGAGACAAACCAACAAGGTGGTAATCCCACCATGCTTACCTCCTTGTCATTTATGAGCCCACTTGAAAAATGGTGCCATACTTATACTACTCCCTCTTTAGCATAGTTCTTGATAATAAATTATATAAATACCCCCTCTCCTTCACCTAAAGAGAGTGGTAAGTGAGTCTTTGGTTGTAGAATTTTATCCTGTAGGATTGGAGGTGTCATCAATTAAGTCATCATCTTGAAGAGAAGGAGCTCAAGAAATGAAACTTGCTAAAATTACTTCAAATCTTCATCAACTATCAACAACCATTCTTATTCAAGATTGGAAGGTAACTTTGTTATTTTGCAATTTCAATTTATCGCCTCCCTTTCATTTGACCTCTTATCTCTTGACTTATAAACCCCATCCTTTGGACCCTTCTTTAGTGACCTCTAAAACATAACCCCTTTACTTCTTATTTTCCATTTCCACTTTTTCCCATTTTCCATCCTTATGCATTTATCCATTTACCCTTTGCCCATTTTCCATCTTTAACACTTTGCTCATTTACCCCTTTTACCATCTTGACTACTTATCTTTTCAAACATTTAAAATTTACGTTTTTAATATCTCAATCATTTACCAACCCCAACCCAACTATATTTTTAACCCTTGTCAAATTATCAAACAAAAACCACAACTTTGCTTTAGCTAATTTTCAACACTAGTATTAATCAAACTATTACTTTATTTTAATTATTTTTAGCAAAGCATTTAAATATCTTATATTAAATGCAATTATTTGTTGGATTTAATTTTTTTATATATATAATTTAATGTAATAATAATTATTTTATCATTCCAACTTAAGTGTTTTAAAGCAGGTGGATTTACAACCTCCTAGAAAGCTTTCACTTATACGATCTAGATCATGCTAGGTAATCCACCCATCTACTTGTCTAATAAACAAGTTATTTTTAGTGATTTATTATTTTTAGGTAATCATCCCAAGCCAAAGAGGATATATTCACAATAACTTGGATTCAATTCCAACACATTTAATAGGTATTCTTCCATACCCTTCTTAACTAGTTTCTTCTTTTCACACTTAATAAAATGCAAAAATTAGACAAAAACATTTTGGCACACCCGGTGGGACCCTTAAGTTTTTTTAGATTCATAGATATTTTAGGACATTTATTTACATTATTAAAATTTTATTTATCTACACATTTCATTTTTGAAATTTAAACATTCCTTTTTTCCTTCTAAAAACATAAGTTTAGTTTCTTTTTCTTTTTAAAAATCAAAATATTAAAAAAAGAAAATTATCATTCTTTTTTTTCTAGAATTTATAAAATAAAAAAGAGTATTCATCCTAGGATTAGTATTGTATTTTAACATTTAGGAACATTTTATTCATTTTTGTTTTCATTAAAAAGAAATCAAAGAATTTCCTTTTGGTTAAAATTAACTACATCCACTGTTTGCTTGTGTTGGTTAGCTCACATAGTTTAATTAGTCAAGCACATTAATCATATCATTAAAAAATTTACACAAACTAAAACACTTGAAAAAATACAAATTGAACACACTTGAGACAAGGCCTGACTAGGATTTCACTACCTAGCAAATAACCTTACCTCCTCCTGAGTATCGTACTTGGATTTGATCACCATAGAGATAACAAAATCAATTCTTTGGCTAAGTATAAGCCTTAAGAATTGGTATATATTGGCTAATCACTTACACTGGATGTGGGATAATGAAGTGAGAGGATAAATCCTCAAGTACCAATCCACGTACTAAAATCCAATACATACTTTTTCTTTAGCACCTAAACACAACCCAAAACCAAACATAGACTACTTTGTATGGGACCTATTCTATAAACTAGATTTATTCTTCACACTTTCTAAGGCATGAGCCAAAAGAGATAATTAAAACTCTCAGATTTAAAATTTCTTAGTGTATGCTTTTATTTCCTGGAATATTTTCTTTTACTTACTTCTTGTTTCAGGTGTGAGCTTCGTTTCTCTCCATTCTTCTTATAGTCCTTACCAGACTAGAAATTGAAGAATCAAACCAACCAAGAACCTATTTTCCAATACCTTATCTCCACTACATTTTTCAATAGAGAGATTTCCCATTTTATCTCTTGGAGATCTTAACTTTTTAGGATCTTGGAGAACAATCATTTTTCCTTAAAGTGATACCTTACATCGCAAGCCACTTATGCTCCCTTCCTTACCAACAATCAACCTAACCTTATCTATAACCAACCCAATCCTATCTACAACCAACCCAACATTGTCTATAACCAACCCAACCCTATCTAAAATCAACCTAACCTTACTTATAACTCATCAAACTCTAACTTCAACCAATCCATAAACTATCAACCTTTACCCGAATAACCACCTGAGTTTGTTGTAGTGATAACAAACTGGATAGATAGATTAGACTCAAAACTTAGGCCATCTATTTCCAATATTCATGATCAATCAAACCTCACTTACAACCAACCAATGGCCTATTATCAAACATTTAATTATTATCATGCCCAACCAATAACCTATAAACATCTATCATCTCAATCACCCCAACCTTGTCAAAGCTTAGGCCATTTCCCCCAACCATCATATCAAACTCAACCCACCTTAATAACCTAATCAATTTCATCACACTTTTCTGATAAACCAACATATCAATCAACATATCAACCCAACCAAATTTTTAACCTATCAAACCAACTAAACTCTTCAAGCCAACCAAAAAACCTACAAAAAATTTCACACCCTCATGTGATAACTGAGACATTGGTACACCCTCTTCTATCCCTTAGTAAACCTACAACTAAAGAAACTATAATAACACCAACCTTAACCAATCCACTTGTTGACCAAGTAGAACCTTTAAAAATTTCCTTACCAACCACAATTAAGGAAACCAAACAATCTCTTCCACTTCCCCTTTTATTGAATAAAAGCCAACCAAAATTATCTCACACTTATGAGGTGCACACAATCAATGTTGTTATTGATAAACCTATTACTACTACTTCTTCCACCGCACTCATTGAAGTGGGGGAATCTATTCCCATTACTTTGGATGACCAAACAAAGGAATCAACCACTTCCTTCCTGTCACTTAACACCATTACACCTTCCTCCCCCACCACAAACTCACCTACTCTTCCTTTGGAAATCATTCCTTTAGAAGAGGTCACCTTATCCACTCCATCCATGGAAGAAGCATCTTCTCTAAATTTTGAATCTTCCACCAAAAACATAGATGGGGAAACCATTCCTTCTTCTCCACCCAAGGTTTTAAGCTTTGAAATCAATGATCAAGGAACCAAACCTATCTATAAGCCCTTTTCTAGGCTAGTACAAATCCTAGAGTTCATTCTCAACCCAATATCGATAGAGTCACTTTCTTGCATCATCTTGGCCTCCCCTGTCAAAACAAATCATAACCCTTAGATTCACTTGAATTGACCCTCAAACCTATCACTACCTCAACCCCATCCTTAGATACTCCATCCTCCAAAACTAGAGGGGAACCATTCAACCCACTTCCATCTAAAATTATTAAATATCCTTACACCTCTTTGACCAAACCCATAAAAAATATAGGAATACTTCCTATTCCTAACATATCTCACCAATATTTTAAATTAGACATAACTCCATCAAGTCCATCAATAAAAACTTTGACTAAACCTATTAAAAGGGTGGAATATCTTAAACCATCGTGAAATAAACCCATGCCTCCCCTTCTCTTAAATCTTCTACTTCCAAACCAATTAAGCAACCCCAACCTAGTGAATCTACTAAAACCATTCCACAACCAAAAACTTCTAAGGTGAAGCATACTCCTAAGAAGGTTCCCATTCCAAAGCACAAAAATCCATCACCCTGAATGCCTTTACTTGAATCCTATTCAACCATTTTATAAAAGGTTATTGTAAATCTCCTCCTTAACCTTACCACCTCTCAAACATTTCCAACTTGTCAAAAATTTTGACCCTTCATGTCCTCAACCAAATGGTTTAATGCCAAATTAGTCTTTGCATACCATAGGACCCCTAGACATGACATAGAGAATTAAAAATCTCTCCAAGCACTCATCCATAACTTATATGTGGATAATATATTATCAGATGAACCTCCCTTAACCAATCCATCCCTTCCTAACCAATAAACCAAAACTACCCCACCACTCATAACTTTCATATTAAAAACTAATTTTAGGAAGGCTCTGAAAATAAAAACATGTCACCTCTAACACTTTTGCATGAATCCTATTCAACCATTTTACAAAGGTTGTTGTAAACCTCTTCCTTAACCTTACCGCCAATCAAACCTTTTGACCCTATCAAAACTTTTGATCCTTCACTCCCAAAACCATCATGGTACAATGGCCACCATGTATGCTCTTACCATAGGATACTTGTCCATGATACAGAACACTACAAGGATCTTAAAACCATTATCCACCAGCTTTATGATAAGGATAATATGTTATCTAATGAATCTCCTTTGATCCCATTACCAACCCAACCATCAACCAAACCTATCCAACACTTGACTATTCCCCCATTCTCACCTAAGAGTGAGGAAGAACTAAACCAATAAGCTAAACCAACATTTATTTTTATCCACACCATCCATTGGGTTACCCACTCTCGGGTCCAATAAAAGGATAAGGAAAAGGCTAAAATGTCCATTCTATGGACATACCCTTCAAACCCTCAACATTCTAACTGAACCCAACCATAAACACCTTCACTTTGGGATCTTTTTCTCACCCATGCAAAGAGTAAACTAGGGGAACTTTCTTTTCATAAGGTTTTAACCATTTATTAACTTCAACCATACCTTAACCATTAACTGAACTAACCCTTGGATTTTTTGCCTCAACCTATCAACCAAAACTATCCATCAACCCAACTTGAACCAAGTGGTGTATCAAATTGGGGAAATCCATTTTGATGTCACCCACCCTATTTGGGATTCAAATTCTCCCATTGAACCATTAGAGATTACCCTTCTACATCAAACCTAACCAACCTTACCTCAAACCTTGGGACTTTAATATTGGAGACCTTATCCTAAAGGAAAACTGACATGTGACCAACATGGAGAAAATTAAATGAGGCAAGCTTGCTTTCAATTAGCTTGGAACTTACATCATTACCCATAAGTATAGATTAGGATCTTATCATTTGTCCTCTCTTGAAGGCAAATCAAAACTTGAACATCTCAATGCTTCGCATCTACATCTATTTTTTGTTAAAGAAGGATCAAGCTCATCTATTTGTCTAACTTAAGCTCATCCCTTGATTATGAGATTTTAACCTTCACCCATCTTCCTACTTTACTTTTGAGGATATTTGATTATAACATAGAGCCATGTGATTAACCATCATAGTCATAGCCTAATACTAAATTTGGGCACCATAGCTCTACCCATAACATGGTTCTCATGGATACTTTTTGACTCTAACAAGATGAAATCCCATGGTCATTATATCTCAAACCACATCCTTTCACTTATAATTTAACCTTCTCGTGTTAAAGTTTTTCCCTCATAAAGGTAAACCTCTAAACCTAATTATACTTTTCCATGTCTAAAAACATTACCTTTAAAAATAATAATATGGATATCATAATATTACTTGGGTCAATATCTCTATCACTGTAGATTACTCCCTTTAAAGAAAACTACCTAAAAACACAATACAAATAAAAATTGCTTGAACTAAAGGTAGACTACTCCCTTGAAGGACAATTATCAAGAACACTAAAACAAAGCCAATAAACTTAGGCCACTCACTTGAAGGATGGCTATGTTAACTTTGTCAAAAAGTAGATCAATTTATTGAAAGCTTATTACATTGATAAACCTCCCATATACAAGGTAAGAGACCCACTATCAAAATCAAAGTAAATTCTAAATAATCTTGAAAGCCACAATCAATTCTCAAGCAACATAATAAGGTGGAAGCCACAATTGGATTTCACATATAGACTTCCCACATTGATCAGTTTACATCTAGCATATGACATGGACTCATCTATTACCATTCTTAGGTTACCTATAAAAGGGGAAAACTAGCCCATATAAGGTTACCATATATATCACCCATCACCCTTCACCCCACCTATCACCCATCTTCCTTGTATACTATCTATAAATCAAGGGATTTAGAGCTTACTTGACACTTTGTGATTAAGAAACTTATTTTATCAATCAACACACACTAATGTGAAGCATTCAAAAGGCTTATATTACTTAAGTCAATCCAACTTATGGATTTTTTTGTTTTGTCCTTGCCAACAAACAAGCATTATACCTCATTTCTTATTTCCTCATCATTGAGTCATGTATTCTATTGGACCTATGTCTCATTGTTTTTTGTCTTTCTCACATCTAGTATGGTCATCTAACCTACTTGTTTTCTACCACCATCATCCATCATAATCCCAACCATGAGAAAAATCAGAACAACAATAACACCAATCTTATTAAACTACATTGGCTTGATGTCCATAGACTATGTAAGCACTACTTCAATTCTAAGGGTAGCTTGGCCATTAACAATCCATTTTCATCCCCTTTTTATTCTCATCCTTTCCATTGCTAACAATACCCTCTTTCTTAGGGCATCCTACATTAAATAATCTTTGAATTTTTTTCTTAAGCATCCTTATGTTTTAACACCATATAATACTTCTTTTTAGTTTTCCCCCTAGTGTTGGGAGAACAACATTGGCGTGAGGTCTTTTTGGACTATGTAGGCAACACTCAATTACTGAGGTCAGTTTGGCTACATTCCTTTATGTTTCCCTTCTCACCTAATATCTCTTCCTCTACTTCTTTACCCATCTCTTTATCATTTCCCTCCCTCTAGCTTGTCAATCTCTTTTAACCACTTATCTAGCTTGTCAATCTCTTTTAACACAAGGATTGCAAACCATCCTCATATGCCTCTCTTATCTCCCCTCAAGCCACCATCTACTCTATTTCATTGGCCTCCTAGTCCTCTTTCCTTATGCATGCCTAGTTGCTTACTTCCCCACCCACTTTTCATGTTATTGGTCCCTCTCTCTGCTTCTTACCACCCTTGCCATCTATCTCCTTTGTCTTTTTTCACTATCCTCAGCATTTCCCCTCACCCTTGGCTATTTATCATACCCTCTTTATCACTGTCTTTTCCTCACCAATTCCACATCATATTTTGCATCTTGTAAGCTTTTTGTTTCTTCTATTGTTACACTTTTTCTTTACGTGTACCACCAATCTCTATCATTTTGCCACTTTTCCCATTTTTTGTTCTTCTTGTTTGCTTTATTTTCATCTTGTCATCCTTTTTTGTCTTATTTTTTTCCTCCATAACTAGTTCCTACCTGGGTATTTATCCTTTGAGAAGCCTTCCATAATTTCCCTTTTCTTCTTATCAATTCTTGATTTTTGCCTTTCACATACCCCTTTTCCTCTTTCCATCTTGGTACTCACTTGTCTTTTGCATCTGTGTGAGTATTCATATTTTATATCCATGCTTCCATTATTCCCTTTTATTCTTATCATCCCTAATAGTCATCCCTTATTTTCATTTTATTCCCTTTCATTGTGTTCCCCTATTTCTTCACCACCTCATTACCTCTTTATCTTATCAATCTATTTTAATCACCCATTTAGCTTGTCGATCTCTTCTAACAAGATGATTTCAATATGCCTTATCTCTTCATTTTCTTATCCACCCATCCTTTGCTTCCCATCATTTTTCTCAACCCCTTTCCCATTTTCCATCCCATTCTCATCTCCAACACCACCATCTAGTTTGCTTTATTATTCCTCTCCTTGTCTATCATCATCCATGCTTACTTGGTCACATCATCACATACTTCTTCACTCTTTTGTAATCCTTTTTGTGTCTTTATTTAACTCATATTTCCTTGTGTTTCCTTGTTTTTCATTCCTATCACCAAAATATTTTCTCCTTGGTATTTTTTCTTAGACTTATTTTCAAAACTTTCATGGCCTATCATATTTCTCATCCTCCCCTTACCCTTCATGATTGTTAAACCTCTCTCCCCATCTTTTTCAATTCTCTAATCTATTAATCTTTAGTGCATCCCTCAATTCCCCATCTTCTACCTTTTATTTTTCTTCTCTTTTCTCTGTTTCATTTCATTTTTTTGTCTCCCTTGATGACATTCCTTGTTCTTCCCAACCTTTTTTTCCTCCTATATTTCCATGCCTAGCTCCTTCTATCCTTCTCCACCTTCATCTTTATCTGTGACCTCATTATTTTCTATACCTATCTCTTCATCCATCCTCTAGTCTACCTTCACCTCATCAATTTTTGGATCTCCCTTATTTTCTCCCATATAACCTATATATCCTTAGAGTGTGGTCACTTGTTGTACCACTTTTATGTACATCTCATTATCTACTTCTTCATGTCCTCTATGCCCTTGCTTTAATGCACAAAATCTAGTTAGGTTCATTACTTCAAGTTCATCCCTTTCTTATTTTAATACCTTTATATATTGAGCCTGAATCCTCTTTTTTGTCTCTCTTCAACTACTCCCTTCACCCTACCTATCACCTTTTTCCCTTTTAAACCCTCTACCCATTTTGAGATTATATGATCACAACATATAGCATGTTATATCCATGAATGTCTTCCATTCAATTTTGGTTTACTATGATATATATACCAATCCTATGAATCTATAACATAATCAACCATGCCTCTAAGCTCATATGACCCACAAGTGAGCATGAGCACCAAAAACTATCAGGATGTAGATGCCTTCCCCATCTCCTCTGGTCTTGCTTGTTTTGAACCCCTTTTACTCTAACCTTCATAGATGTTAGAATCAAAACTAAAAGCAACTTCAAATGGAATATCTGGGGTACACACATGTGTATGCTAGCTATACCCTCTCACATGGCCTACCTCCCAACTAATAGTTTCCCTTGATTCTCCCTACCCAACCTACATCTTATTATGCACTGTAATATCCCTACTCTTTAATCACATTTCACCCATTAACCTTTCATATGATTCACCTCTTCAACCAAAATATTTTATTCTTAGTCTCTTTTAGACCTATTTATCCCACCGTCCTTTTTAACTTCCCAACCTATCTATCTTCATACATTCTACTTTTATTTTCCCTCTAAGTTTTCCATTTATACCATTTATTTTCCTTCATATTTCAACCTAGTCCCTCATTTAATTAATATTTTTATTATTTTCCTTGATCCATATTGCAAAACCCCTTAGAATATTTCTTTGAATTCTATAAAAACTCAATGCTTACTTATTTTGGGGCCCTACTAGCTCAAGGGTCAAGGGTTTAAATCTTCACCACTTCTCATTTACCCACTCTACTACTTTACTTCCCTGGATTGTTGAATAATCCACCTTCATAGCTTGTTAACAATATTATTGTAGAGTGTGCACAATGTCAACTTATTTAGATGATGATGAAAAACTTATTGGATCACCATGGCAATTTAAGTAGTTCCATATTTTCAAAGCCTAGTAAACCATTTTTTTTCTAGTTTTATGGTGGCAAAAATTTCAGCATTATTACACCTTTATTTTATTTGCCTTTGCGATATTCTTTTTTTCCATATCCATGTTTGGATTCTTCTATCCTTTTCCACCTTTATTTTTATCTATGAACTCATTGTATTTTCACTCTTACTTCATCCATCTCCTGGCTAGTCTGTACATCATGCCCTTATTAGATTTCCCTTATTTTCTCCCATTCCACCTCTAGCTCCTCACTCATTAGAGTGTGGTCACTAGTTTGTATTACTTAAGCCTACTTATCTGTGGTTATGAATTCCTTTTACATAGTTGAAGTAATCATCTAACTACATTCTAGGCAATCTCATCCACCATTTATACCAAACCATTTAGACAACTATTTGGTATTCTCATTTTCCACCTACCAGAACCCCTAGGTTTTTAGTCCTGATGTCATAGGGTAGAGGATGCAAACATGGAAACCTTTTTCTATACCTTGATTATGCCACTCCTAAATAAGGTGTAGTCTTTTGATTCTTTATTATCCAAAATTTTCAAATCCTTCAAATAAAATATTTATAATCCCTTTTTCTCATACAACCAATAAAACTTGGCTTGTAGAGATGATATCATTTTTCCATTATGACTTTGTAGATCCTGATAGAAACCCTTATCCTAAAACTTGGATCATAGTGATAATTATTATCACTATGCCTATACCTTCACATAATTTTAGAAGGTGCAGCCTCCTCATGAAGGAACATCTTCTTTGGCTTTGCTCCATTAAATGGAATTTTGTTGTGATTCATATTGAATTCACCTCTTATTTATCCCACCGTAACCATCTGTGTCTTATAATCATAATACATGTGGGATTTTTATGATGACTATTCAACAATCTAAACCATGAAACCTCTCCATTACCTTCACTAAAACCCAAACCAAATTATCAAACTAAACCCAAACTATGTGGTACCTCAAATTAGGGAAACATTTTGTTGGAGATCATATCCATGTAACTATGTAGGTAGCATCCACTTGCCTAGTGTATATGGAGTTAGCTCAACTAGCCCTACCAAAAATCCTTGCCCATCAACTTCAACCAACCACCCAAGCATTTGACCATGTCCACTTTGATGTTGGCCATTTTTGATCCAATCTATTCACATATTTTGTGACATTTTTGCTTTAGTCCTTTTGACCACACTAACCAGTTTTTCCATGTTAAACATTAAAATTTGACCCAACCCTTTTTATGACTAGACCATATGTGTTTTCAAGGGATCACTTTTGAATTTAGATACCCATAAAAACACTACACTTGTATAAGAGGCTAACAAGTGTACCCAGTCGTAGTTGCAATCACATGGTACATTAGTCACTTATCTCTTAGAATTTGACCCTTATTTCACAAATGCTAGCAAATTTTATTTGCATGTGATCTTGGGTATCACCCTTAATCACATTTTGTGCACATGTTTGCATTTTAAATGCCCAACCCTTTTTGCACTACCCTAGTACCTCACCACCCACTGCTTATCAAACCCATACTTGATTCTTCTTTCCCTTATCAACTCTTGGTTTGAGGGGAAAACCTCCTCCCATACTCAAGGCATCCTAAATTTTGACCAAGTGATCCTTTTTTATTTTGTAGCTTATTAATTCAAAATCACATAAGAAAAAGTGGTAAAATATAGACACTTAAAAATTACACACATGCAGTTCTAGATGTATGCAAGCTTCAAGACCCCCCCCCCCCCAAAGACCACCTAAGCATTATTAACCCCTAACCCAACCCTTATTAACCTAACCAAGTCACTATTCTCCCATCACTATTTAAAAAACACTATTTAAAAGTACCATTTAAAAATAATATGCAAAAGTACTTTTTAAAAGTACTATTCACTATGGGACCCATGATCACTATTCATGATGACATGGAATGTGACATGGAAAATGACATTGGAGGTGATATAACAAGTGATTTGGGAAGTGACATGGCTTAAAAATGAGGTGGCTTAAAGTGGGACATCATACCCCACTTGGGACCCTCATCCAAGGTACCTCATCACATCATTAAGCACCACAAGGGTTCCCCTTAGAAGTATTTTTAATTTCCCCTCATCCCACTTGGAAAATTTTTCCAAAATTCATAGGGCATATTTTTAAGTACTTAGGAAAAAATGAGAGAAGGTGGTGAAAAGTCTTTTGGCCTCATATGAGCCCTTGTACATGATTCCCTCTCCATTTTGGACTCTTTAGCAAGTTGGGAGACAAACCAACCAAGTCAAAGACCTATGATGTTAGTGGGAATCTCTCCCCTTTGTCTTTCATGACCACTCATGAACCCACATGGATAATGGTGCTAAAATTCATGAGGAACTTAGCCAAAATACAAATTAGCTTGTTGAAAAGTCTTTTGGCCTTATTTGAGCCCATGTGCATTATTCCCACTCTAAAGTGGACTCATGTTCAAGGTGGGAGACAAACCAACAAGGTAGAAATCCCACCACTCTTACCCCATTTGTCATTTATTATCCCACTTGAAAAATGGTACCATACTTCTACTATTCCCTCTTTTGGCATGGTTCTTGACAACAAATGCTATTAATACCCCCCCCCCGCCCTCTCCTTCACCCAAAGAGAATGGTAAGTAAGTCTTTAGTTGTAAAATTTTATCATGAAATATTGGAGGCATCATAAATGAGGTCATAATCTTGAAGATAAGGATCTCAATCAATAGAACTATGCTAAAATTGCTTTAAGTCTTCATCAACTATCAACAACCATTTTTCTTCAAGCTTGGAAGGTAACATTGTTATTTTACAATTTTAATTTATCTCCTCGCTTCCCTTTGACCTCTTCTATCTTGACTTATAAACTCCATCCCTTGGCCCCTTATTTATTGACCTCTAAACCATAACCCATTTATCTCTTATTTTCCATTTCCAATTTTGCCCATTTTGCATCCTTATACATTTATCCATTTACCCTTTGCCCATTTGCCATCTTTAGCACTTTGCCCATTTACCCATTTTGACATCTTGAATACTTATCTTTTCAACCATTTACCCTTTAAATTTTTACTATTTAAATCATTTACCAACCCCAACACAACTATATTTCTGACCCTTGTCAAATTACCAAACCAAAACCACAACTTTTCTTTAGCTAATTTTCAGCACTAGTATTAATCAAACTACTGTTTTATTTTAGTTATTTTTAGCAAAGCATTTAATTATCTTGTATTAAATTCAGTTGTTTTATGGTTTTAATTTTAGTTTAATTTAATAATACTTCTTTTATCATTCCAACTTAAGTGTTTTAAATCAAGTGGATTGACAGCCTCCTAGAAAGCTTTTATTTATAGGATCTAGTTCACGCTAGACAATCCACCCATCTACTTGTCTAATAAACAAGTTATTTTAAATACTTTATTATTTTCAGGTCATCCTTCCAAGTCAAAGAGGATATATTAAAAATCACATAGATTCAACACATGCATATTTAATAGGTATTCTTCCACACCCTTCTTAACTAGTTTCTTCTTTTCACACTTAAGAAAAAGTGAAAATTAGACAAAAACAATGGTAGGTGTTTAGCCAAGAGTGTCTTTAAATAAATATGGATTCCACCATGTTTGGACATATATAACTTATTTATCATGGGTATATTATAGTTTAAGTACAAGATCACCAACACTAAAAGTGCATACTTTAACATGTTTGTTATATTGTTAGGTAATACAAGCCTTTTATTAGTAGTTATGTTCCAAGATAGAAAGACGACGTTCATCTATAATATCAAGGGAATGAAGGTGAGATTCATGTAATTATTCATTGGGAATAATATCATGAAGAGATATAAAAAAGAGAGGTAATCTCAACTTCTAAAGGAAGAACTAACCCAAAACTATAGACTAATGAAAATGGAGTTGCCCTAGTCACAATACATATGCTAGTCCGATAAGCCCAAAGTGCAGGGTAAAGATAAATATGATAGTCTATGTGGGTTTTATGAATTATATTTTTGAGAATCTTGAGGAGAATTATTTTATTGGCCTCAGCTTAATTATTTCATTATAGATGATAAGGCATGGAAAATTTGTGGTTGATCTTGAATTTATTGCAAAGTTGTTTAACATGTTGGTTGTTGAAATTACCACCATTATCTGAAATGATGGTATGGAGAAGGCCAAAGTGGAAAATAATTTTTTTAAGAATAATTTTTTAAATTGTAGGACCAGTGATGTTGACAAGGAGCATGGATTCTACCTATTTGGTAAAATATTTAGTAGCGGTAATGATAAAGACATGTCCATTATGGAAGTGAGGAAGTTTACCAATGAGATCGAATCCCCATGTGGAAAAAAGCCAAGAATATTTGATAGTTTGAAGTTTGGCAAGGGGTAAATTAAATAGATCAGCATGAATCTAACAAATATTACACTTTTTATCATATTCAATTGCATTTTTTTCAAGACTCATCCCAAAATAACCCATACATAGGCATTTGCATGTTATAACATGTCCGCTATAGTGACCACCATAAATTCCCCCATGTGTTTGTTTAAGAAGAGGAGTGTCCTCATATTGCATAACACAATAGAGAAAGGTACCTTTAGTGTTATGATAGTAAAGGATGTTATGTCAAAATGCATACTTGAAAGCTTGTTTGTGAATATATGTCTTTTCATGAGAGTCTAAATTAGAAGGGTAAGTTTGATGTTTTAAGAATTGAATGATATCTTGGTACCATAGGCTTTGTCTAATGGTAATAGCCTCAATATGATAGATAATCAAATCTAGTGATTGAGTTGAAGATGGATATATTTTTTATTTATATGAGAAAATAAGGATAAAAAATAACTTGATGAGGATGAAATAGAGACATGAAGAGGTAAGAGAATCAATAATGGAATTTTAATCTCTAAGAATAGGCTCAATAGTGAAAGAGATAAAATCCTTAGTAAGAGTGGTTGTAATTTGATGATAGATGATAATTTTTTCACTTTTACATTGAAAATCACCACTAACTTGATGGAAAATAAGTTGAGAATCACTAAAAGTATGAATGTATGCAATCAAAAATGCATCATGTCTATAAATCAATCCTATCTCAAAAAAGATAGAGCATACCTATAATTCTGATTGGGAATACACTTGTTAAGTAGGAGCATGAACAATTTAGGTATCTTCTAGACCTGATTATGGGATCACTTATCACAAAATATCATGTTATAAAGTGTTCTAAATCCTACAGTCTAACACAATCACACAACAACCCTAACAGAGTCCTAAGGTTTAAAACATTCACTTATTCTCATAACAAGAAAATAAATTAGTGCATACTAAATATTATGGCACAAAGTAGGGAGTTATAAATAATAAAACAAATATGTATAAGAAACTTAAATTAAATTAAATATGAGTAACACCCTAATACATGAAATATGAAAGATAATATTATTCAAGCCAACAATTATGCTACTTCTATCTACTAAAAGAAAGGAGAACAAAGTTAGAATATACTTACCTAAATTTGAACATGTCAAGACTCAATCTCTTCCTTGGCTAAAGGGGCTTCACAAGAGGTTATTTTTGTTTTTAAATATCATTAAGAAAGGCCAAAGCATCTAAGACTTATCCATAAGACTAGATTCTCCAAATAAGAAATCTAAGCTATGTCTCCTCAAGTATAATGGTATAAGAGTAAATTATAAAGAAGTGAGAGCAAATAATAAATATTTATTGCACATATGAAATAATGATGAAATGATATTTTATATGTAGGTAGATCTTGAAATAAATTCTTCAAAAAACATCGACTATATAAGGTCTATCCAATTGACCCAGTGTGTTTTTGGGGACAATTCACTAGGTCTAAGCTAGGTCAACTAAAAGGCTAACAATATAAGAAAGAGAAAAATACCCCTAAACTATGTTGGGTCAACCCAATTGACCTAGTACAGGCAATTGACCAAAATGGGTTTAAAACAAGAAAAGGAGGAATATAAAGAAGAAAATATTGGAGGAGTGTTCAAGGGAGGATAAAAATCTTAGGGAATGGTTTTGGGAACTAGTTGAACTAGAAATAATGTGGCAACAAGGGACAATAATCCTATGAAGCACCAAAGGTATGCCCACCCCTTTCTTGGTGCACCCCTTAGGGCATGCACTCAGAGAGATTAAGTCTTAATGGGTTCCTACAAGATATAAAGTGTCAATATTTGATAAAAGGTTTTTAAAATATTATGTGTATACATATGCCCCACTCAAGATTATCATGTGTCACTAAGGTGTAATAGGGGATGGTGCTTTGAGAAAGAACATAATAACACATAATTTTGATGCTAAAAAAATAGTTGTAGTATTTTAAAGAAAAAATAACTAAAAGTAAATGATTGAAAGGGAATATAGTCTAAAAAAGTAAATAACTAGAAAGTAAATGTAATGTGTACCCTGATTTACCTGTATCATGGGATGGTTTTCTATTGTGTTATTAGTTTTAATTATGTAGGGCACATGAACTACTTTAGATAAACCCAAGAATATAAAACTAAAGAGCAAAAAAAAAACAAATACAAGAAAAACAATATAGTTAGTGTTATGAGGACAAGATGTACTTGGTAAATTTGGCAAGTCGGGGTGATACGTGCTATGTTAGACCAAATGACCAAATAATAAACATGAGTAAATTGGGTAATAAAAAATCTAAGGCTACTAAAGACTGAAAAACTCAAACAAGCTATCCTTAAGTAAGAAAGGCAAACTCACCAAGTCAAAGCAAGGATACATGTTAAATACGATGGTAAAAAAAATAAATCAAATAGGTAAAAGACTAAACAAAATGGTAAAAAATCATTGATGAGCGAACAGTAACACTCCACATCTCACTCCATAATGGAAAAAGGGTATGAACTCAAGTGTCTATAACAATAGGACAATAAAACTATGATAAATGGTAAAATGAAAGTAAAGTAAGTCTAGAAATGTAAATCAAAGTGTAAAAGAAAAAATAATTCCATAGTTTCTCAAACATGTATTAATTTAAGGATAGATAAAAATGAAACAAAATAGTGCTAGCATGTTTTTAAGAGGTGAAGAAAAAATAATTTAAAATAAAAGGGAAAACATATTTTGAATCACAATTTGTTTATCAAGGGGAAAAAATGAAATGGGTGGAGGGGAGAATGAAGGAAAAATTAGAGTAGAATAAATCTTTATCGAAGTCAAGACACTCAAATTAGGTTTGTCAAAACAAGAGGACTTTTGACCTTAAGGACTATGAAGAGATTCTCTTAGCGACACAAGTCTTAGGTCAACAAAAAGAGTATATAGATAATCCCACGAAGGCTTTATGCATGAAAATTAAAATGGACCTACCTCCCCACAACATATTCTCCATTTTTTATGACCCCTTATAGAGTCATTGGTCTACTAAAAATATTGGGTACTTATGTTAGAAAGTAGGTAGCACCATAGAGTTTTTTGAAATCCCTTATTCTAATCTATTGGCCTGTCATACCCCAAAGGACTTAGGCTCTATTTGAGGCCAACTGTGGAGTTTGAGCTTTGATTTGAGATAGGAAATGTGCTTATAATCACATATTTTGGTGTGATGTTGAATTTTGAAATTTCTATGTTGCCTTTTAGATATCATTGAATTCTGTTTCAAATGATTTATATTTTAACTTTATTTATGTCTTTTTCTATTCCTCCTCCATATGGATTTGGAAAACCAAAAATGGGTGATAAATATGACTTTCATTTGAATACTTGGGACAAGGTTGCTAAGAGAGAGAACTTCAAAGAGCATGGGGTCTAAGAGTCTCGTAAATCTAGGTAAAATAAAAGTGTTATCTTGACTTTGACCTTGTTTTATCCAATGTGGAGATGAAAGGAAGGGGAAATCAAAAGGAATGACACATGAAACAATTTGAATTACTTCAAATCACAAAAAATGTGATAAAGGGCAAAGAGGGATACAATGATAGTAAAGTGTGATTCTTTATCATAAGAATGAGGGAAATGGAGCAAAAAATGCTAACATAGATTGTTGTGTATATTTCATCTAGCAAAAGATGTAAAAGTTAATGTTTGAGAATAAGGATCAAGAATATGAAAAGCTGATAATTTTATGAGGAGGTTAGGGTCCTATCCATGGTCTTACATTGAAAATACATAAAAAATAAACCCAAGGGGTGCCAATAAGTAAGATTAAAGATAAATAAAAAAGAGATAAGCAAAAAGATGGTAATTTTGTGACAAATGTTAGGTCCTATCTATATTCTTACAAAGAAACTCACAAAATAAAAACCCAAGGGATGCCAAAGCAATTTTGGCAAGAAAAAAGTATGTGAAAAATAGATAAAAGATGGTGGTTTTGTGAGGAATGTTAGGTCTTATTTGTGGTCTTAAAAAACAACTCAAAAAATAAAACCCCAAGGGGTGTAAAAAATAAGAGAAAATGCAAGAAGATAAATAAGACTATGGTACATCAAGAAACCAAAAGACAAAAAAATGGGACTAAGTGTTTGTGAAAGGAGAGGGAAATTACTGCAAAAGGAAAGACCCATGCTTAGGTAACCTACAAATTTTTTTTGATAGATATAGATAGAAAGCATGAAAAGAATGAAATGTTTAGGCAAAGTAATTTCTAAGGAATTATGAATTGGTGGGCTCTTTAAAAATATGGCCTTCATTGGTTTGAAGATGGTAGGTGCCTGGACCAAGAATGTCTCTAACTAAATATGGGCCCCACCATTTTTGGGTGTATTTAGTTTCTTTATCATGGGTGCAATCTAATTTAAGGATAAGATCACCAACATTAAAAGTGTCTACTTTAACACATTTTTTATGTTATCAAGCAATATGAGCCTTGTATTGGTAGTTATGTTACAAGGAAGAAAGATGACATTCATCAAGAAGATCAAAGGCATGAAGGTGAGATTCATGCAATTCTTCATCAAGAATAATACCATGAAGAGATATATGAAGAGAGGGAAGCTCAACTTCTAAAGGAAAAATTGACTCAGAACCATAGACTAGTGAAAATGGAGTTGCCCCAGTGGTAGTATGTATGCTAGTCTGATAAGCCCAAAGTGTAGGGTAAATATGAATATGCCAATCTATGTGGGTTTCATGAATTATCTTTTAGAGAATCTTGTTGATAATTTTATAGTGGCCTCAAATTTACCATTATATTATGGACGATAAGGAGTGGATTTTTTTTATTAATCTTGAATTTGTTGTAAAGTTATTTAACATGTTTGTTTTTGAAATTACCACCATTATCTAAAATGATGGTATGGGGAATGTCAAAGTGGTAAATAATTTGGTTAAGAATAAATTTGGAAATGGTAAGACTAGTGATGTTGACAAGGGGTATATATTTTACCCACTTGGTAAAATATTTGGTAGCAGTAATGATAAAGACATGTCCATCATGGGAATGAGGAAGTTTACCAATGAGATCAAATCCCTATGTGGAAAAAGGCCAAAGAGATTTGATAGTTTAAATTTTGGTAGGAGGTAAATAAATTATATCATTGTGAAGATGACAAAGATTAAACTTTTTAGCATATTCAATTACATCCTTTTTGAGAGTAAGCTAAAAGTAACCCGTACAAAGGCATTTTCATGCTATATCATGTCTGATACAATGACCACTACAAATGCCCCCCATGTGATTTTTCAAGAAGAGGATTGACCTCATATTTCATAACACAATAGAGTAAGGCACATTTAGCATTGTTATAGTAAAGGATGTTGTGTTGAAATACATAATTGAAAGCTTGTTTGCAAATACATGTCTTTTTATGAGATTCTAAATTAGGAGGATAAGTTTGATGTTCTAAGAATTGAATGATATCTTGATACCAAGAGCTTTGTCTAATGATACTAACCTCAATATGATATATAAGTGAATCTAATGATTAAGTTGAAGATAGATATTTTCTTATTTGTATAAGAAAATAAAATCAGAAAGAACTTGATGAGAATGTAATAAAGAGGATAAAGAGGAAAGAAAATAAACAATGGAATTTTGATCTCTATGAATAGATTAATTAGTGAAAGAGATAAAATCCTTAGCAAGAGTGGTTGAAGTCTAATGACAGGTGATAAGGTTTTCACTTTTACATTGATAATCGCCACTAACTTGATGATAAATAAGTTGATAATAACCTAAAGCATAAAGGTATTGAATGTCTAAGTCAAGAGCAGATCTCATGCCTAAGATAAGAGCTTCATATTTGGCAAGATTATTGGTGACATCAAAGGTGAAGCATAATGTTAAAGGAATGATTTTACCAAGAGGAATCTTGAGAATGCAACCTACCCTAGCTCCTTGAAGGCATTTACCATGATCAAAGTGAAGGGTCCAAGTATCCTCATGAAAGTCAACATTAATTTTAGGGATCTCCTCAATAAATAATTTTGGTTTAGTATTATTATAGGGAGTGTGAGATTCATCTAGTTGATTAGCTTCAATATTTGTGATAAATCTATGAAAATAATCTTTAAGAGAGATATCTTGATTAAGACCTTCAATGTAAAGGATGTTGTCATCTAAAAGATCATCTTGAGAGAAGAAGTGGTTGTAATGGGAGCTACAACAAGTTGATCAGCTATGGCTTTCCCTTTAATATCTTTTTAAGTGATGATGTGGATATGAAAATCAATAAGTAAGATTATCCATTTCCAATTCTATCTCCAAGAATAAATGCTTTGGAGAAAAAATGTCGAAGGGGGTCAGAATAAACAATGACCAACATAAGGTCTAAAATATTCACCTATTCTAATAACAAGAAAGTAAATATAATCTAGTGCACACCAAATATTGTAGAAAAAAGTGGGAATTAGAAACAATAAAAAAATTAAACTAAACATGTATTAAAAGACATATACTCGCGTCAATGTATATGGAATCTTAATACATGGGTGAAGAATACAAATGCATCATCTATATACTCTTACAAAGGAGAAATAAAGTTAGGAATACTTACCTTTGAAGACAAACCTGATGAGCCTCAATCTTTCCCTTAGCCAAGGTGATTTGTAAGAGATTATTGTGGTATGTAAGGATAACAAAGATAAATCAGCTCTAGGATACACAACCTATCTAAGCATCAAAAAGACTTCTCCATAAGACATGATTTGTATCTCCAAAGAAAGTATGAAACCTTAAACTTTATTTTTCAATTAGAATGGTCAATAAGTAAATGTTTGTTCATACTTCTCTACTATTAATTCTTATATTATGAAATGGTGGAAACTAAACTTGTATATATAGGTAGATCTTTCCCTAAATCCTCTCAAAAATATTGATTATATAGGGTCGACCCAATTGACCTAGTGTGTTTTTGAAGACAATTGAATAGGTTTGAGCTAGGTTGATCGAAAGGCTAACAAGCTAAGAAAGTGAAAAATACCCTTAAACTATACTACGTCAACCCAGTCGACCTAGTAAAGCCAACTGACCAAAAGGGAGTTAAGGTAAGAAAAGGAAGGATAGAAAGAGGAAAAGACTAGAATAGGTAAGATTGAGAAGTATAAGCTTAGGGTTAATGGTTTTAGGAGATAAGTATGTAGACGGTAAGTGGTAAAAGAGATAACAATCTTATGAAGCATCGATGGTCTACCCACCCTTTTCTTGGTGCACCCCTTAAGGCATGCACTTAGAGAGATTGGCACTTGATAGGTTATTGAAAGATACATAGTTTTAATAATCAATAAAATTTTGAAAATATTATGTGTATACATATGCCCTACTTGAAGCTCATCACATGTCATGTAATTACAACATGGGATGGTACTTTAGGAAATAGAACATTAGAACACACATCACTAATGCTAAGTAAAGTGCAATAAGCAACAAATAAGATAAATGAAAGGACTAAATTGAAAAACACATACCTTTAACTTACCTTAGTGACATAGATAAAGAAGTAGATTACAAGAGATGTGAAGGTATTTAATGTAGATAACACTAGACAAACTTGTAGAAGTTAGTGTAAAAAATAGCCAAAATTTGACATTTTTGAAAGATAAACATGTGATAGTAGAAGAAAATATCTACATCATCATGAATCCAATGAATTTTATGGTTTTCAAAATGGATGAGTAAAAACAAAGATATAAGCAAAATAAGGAATCTGCTAAAAAATAATTGAAAGATTTGAATTTTGAAAAGTGTTTTTAAACAGGGCAAAAGACAAGTTATTTATTTATTTTGATTTGTAAGAGAGGGGAAAAAGATCTTTGGAGATAAAAACAAGCTATGATGGTGAGGATATGACAAGATAAATAAGGAGAGGCTTTATAGGTGGTGATAGGTGCACTACAGGTATGCAACTATGAATCTCAAACCCATTTTGAAAATTTTATTAAATTAAGTGTATTTTTAGTAAAATTTGATTTGAATCAATTCTATATGTCAAAATGAAACAAAACTTGATTCTAATGATATAAAATAGGAAGATGGAAAATGGGTTTAGAGGGTTTAGGAGAAAGTGAGAAAATAACAGTTTTTTTAGGAAAATGCAAGGGGTCAGTAGACAAAAATCATTGGATCAACCTAGTAGGATAAAAATGAGTAGAATCCATAGTGTCAACCCAGTAGGTATGGGTCGACCCTATACATTTTGTAACTTGATGGCCTAGTTTGGAGTTCTAGGTGGTCTGAAAGGTCCAAAATAGAAACTCAATAGTAGGGAGGGGAAGAGAAAGGGGTTGACTCAGATTTTTGAGTCAACTAGGTGAAAAGATAATTTTTTTGGTCAAACTAGTTTGACCAAAGAGCTAAAATGATATGAAAAAGTGTGTAAAAGGCTGAAAGAGGGATAGAGTAACCCAAAATGACCAAGTAAGGTCAAGAAGGACCATGTAGGGTAAAACTAGGATAAAAAGAATAAAATGAAGGAATTTAGGCTTGTTTTTACTTTGAAAATGTAAAAAGAATGTATTATGACTATACATGACATGAAAGAACTGATACATCCTTTGTTGTTTCTTAGGTACAAGTATGATGAATATTTTGGAGACTTGTGGATGTGGCATGGTTACCTAACTTGTTAGATAGGTTTTTAGATGGAGATAGGGCTAGACTAAGATATATAGGTTTAAGCAAGATAGCTGATATGTGCTAGATCCCCCTCAGTGCTGATTGGTTAGTCATGTTCCTTGATTATTGGGAATGATTAATTAACACCTTTGGATGGGAGGTGGATGGGGTTATAGTAGAGGTGGTTATCAAGCTAGAGGATGGCCATGCCATCTTAGGATTGCCTATAGTATGAGTATAGGTAACCGTAGGGATCCTAAATATCTCAGAGGAGAGGAGAGCCTTAGCCATGTGGCTATAGGATCAAAGATGATATTGCTAAGCAAGATACTTAACATGTTTGATGTCTATACATCACATATTTTAGATATCTAGAAGGATATCATAAGCCTTGTGATACAATAGGTGTTATTCATAATTTAGATGACAAGGTACCATTATTCATGGTAGCCTTGAGTAGGATGATCTTGGAAGAACAAGTTCTATATGACCTAAGATCTATCATTTAGGTCCAACTAGTACATGATATGTATGAGATGTTGGTTAAAGGGTAAAGGGCCATGAGACTATTCATATTTTTGATAGATTAGATAAATGAGAGGTTTCTTATGTATCAGCCAAATGGGTTTCCCCATGTGGTCAATGATAAGTCATCTCAAGTATAAAGATGGAGAGAGGACTAGGTAGTATGGGTCATGCCCCACATACCATCATTTTACTTAGTGAGATGTATAGATATCATGTGATAGCCATAAGAGCACATAGAAACATACCTCTATGATTTGAAAGTAGTCTTATGTTGGTCCTCAAAAGTGATATAAATCTGATTATATCTCAAAAAACCATCCATAAGAGATAATATTTCATAACTAGTTGTGGAATCAATGATGGCATCTATTGAAGGTAAGGGAAAATTGTCCTTGGGATAAGCAATATTAAGATTATGGAAATCAATATAAATTTGAATGACATAGTGACTTTATTTTGAATGGGGATAATATTTGAAACCCATTTAGAATAATTCACTAGTTTGATAAATTTGGCATCAAGTAATTTGATGATTTCCTTATGACATAAAGTTGAAACTTTAGGCATAAATTTTCTTTGATTTTAATGTATAGGATTGGCATCAAGATAAGTAATGATATTATTCACCATAATTCTAGGGTCAATGCTGAGCATTTCTTCATAAGACCAAGTAAAAGCCTCACAATATTTGTCAAAGAATAAGCTGAAATTATCATGTTTAGTAGGGGAAAGCTCTCAAAAAACTATGATAGGTCAAGGATAAGCTAGAGTACCACATTTGATACAAGTGGTTTCTTCAATAATCATGGCATTGATGTCTTGAAAGTGGTATGGTGCATTGGGTAAGGCATAAAGTAGATTTGTTTTAAGATCAATACTAGTAACAAAGTTATTGAAGCAAGGAATTTTAGTGTTAAAATGTCCAATTTTATGATGTTGTCAAGGAATTTGAGGTTCTTAAGCATGGATTAACTCAAGGATAGCTTCATCACTAGGAAAAGTAGGAAGAAGACCATAATACTTGATATCTACTTCAAGATCTAAAATTTGATTTCCATGTTGATTAGACTTAGAGCATATCTGACAAACATCAGTGACCTTGGCATCTAGTGTAATTTTGGGAGTAGAAGAAGTAGATGGAGTAGAAGATATTGGAGTATCGGTGGATTTGGTGATGGAAAAAGGATCCGATGGAATGATAGGATCTAAAGGTGTAGGAACTTCTAAAAATTCAAAAGGAATAATTTTCTCTACCACCTAAGGAGTATTGATAAGAGATGGATTGACAGGAAGTAAATGACCATCAAGATATAAGGTATGAACCATAGAAATAATGTGCACATATTAATTAAAATCATGAATTTCAGATAATTTTTTTTGGTAATGCCAGACATCCATGTCTCTAAAATGATCTTCGGCCATGATATAGTTATAATCATATGTTGGATAAATTATACATGCTTGAGAATCAAGGGGACTTTCAGAGGATGAAATCCCAATATTATTGAATGTACGAAGAGACATGATGAGAGGATCTTGAAATAATTATCCACTCTAAAATCATTACAAGTAAAGGAATATTTTGGTAGATAAGGCCCCTAAGAATTACATGGAGGGGAAAAGTCAGTAATCTCATCCATGAGAGGAATAATATAGTCTCTTGGTAAGAGAGAAGGAAGAATCCATTGTGAAACGTAGGGAGGTAACTTGGTAGTATTACAACTATGTTGTAAATCATTGGGCTCATCATCATCAGAATTCACAAGATTAACTTGTAAATTAGGATTCATGTTGATGAACTTAGGTAAAAGAGAACTATTAATATTAAGAATTATAGGAATATAATATTGAGGTTTAAAATTAGGTAATTGGATACTCTATGGATTGGGGTTAGCTTCATGTTTATACCATTTTCCATTATGTAAGAATTTAATACATTGACTATAGAAAGAAGAAATTACCCTCATTTGATGAGTCGATGGATGACCAAGAAAGATATTGTAAGATAAAAGGAGATTAAGAACCATAATCTTGGTTTGAATAGTCTTAGGTCCTATGGTTAATGGAAGCCAAATACAACCCAATGGCTTTTGATTAGTTTTATCAAAACTAGGACAAGTAAGACAAGTTTGTTTGAGATGATCCTGTTATAACCAAGTTATTGTATAATCCATAAAGATGTGACATTAATACCAGAACTTTCATCAACTAGAAATTTAAGGATAAGAGTGGTATTAATGGCTACTTTAATGAAGAGTGGTAGATCATCGACATGAAAAATAATTTCATCATTGATCATGTCCTATTCAAGAAACTCAATGGAAGGTTTGGAAGAGGGACATGAGGTTTAAATGGTATTGACATTGGTAGGTTGAAATTCAATAGAAGGTGATTATTCATATATGGAGGATGGATCTTCAATTTTTTGAAGTTATTGCATAAATAATTTATGATGATAGGGTGAAGTGCGAACCAAATCCATAAGACTAATCTTACAAGGCATAGAGTTGAGTTATTCAAGAAAATTCTAATGAGATTTAGAAGAACCAACATGAGGTTTAGAAGGTAAATTAATTTTTAAAGGTATAAATGTGGTTGGAGGATTGGAAAGAGGGAGTTTTTCCTTAGGTTATTCTAAATCAACATTAATGGTGGTAGTATCTTTAAGTGGCTAAGACAATTTTTAGGAAGATCATTATGTTGAAACTATTTAACCAAAGGATTAACCAAATCTTCAAGTTGCCAAATAAAATGTTGGGGAAGTTGATTATACCATTTTAATACATCACTGGTAAAATTTTTGACTAAGATATTAGTAGTGGTAAAGGTATTAGTTTGGATCCATTCTTTGTAAAGGTTAACAAAGGCTTTAAGAAATGAGGCAGGGTCTTTAGTCCCATCATATTTGATAGCCAGAGATATATTACCAATATCAATGGAAATAATTAAGGGAGCTAAAGGCTTATTTTTAATGGTTTAAAATATATTTTTATTCATTATGGGTTGATAAATAACATTACCTGAGGCATATGAAAGAGGTGGAGGAATATAATTAGGATTAACTTGAGGATGAATAGTTAAAGGTTGATTAACCAAATTAATTAAGTGTTGTTGAATTTGCATCATTTGGTTGGTATTAGAATTTTTCATAACTTTCATTTATTGAATGACTTAAGCTAAAATTTGGGTTGTATCGAGAGATGGGTTGGTATTTGTAAGAGCATTCCCTAAATTGCTATAAGGGGGAGGATTGTAAGAAGATGGATTGTTAGTGGGATTGTTAAGTAAACTTGTATCAATCACTCCCACATTAGTTTGAAGATTTTAAAGATGGGAAGTTTCTTGGTAATTATAGGAAATATTAGATCCATAAAATTCATTTTGAGGTACTATTTGCACCATATTATAGTTCACAGATGAAGGAGGAGAAGAGGTGCCCCAAGAGTGATAGTGCTCTTGGGAGGAAAAGAGAGGGAGAAATGAACATCCCATATAGTATCTAAATGGATTTAAGCCATCCACAAAGATTCTAATAGGATACTTCATTTTGATTAAAGGGAGATGAACAAAATGTAGAATTGGAAAGATAAGGAACTAGATTGCTGAACAAGAAAAGAAAAAGATAGTACAGGGTCAACTGGGTTGATGAAGCATATAAAATAGGACCTATAAATTGTATAGGGTCAACTAGGTAAATTTAGTATAGTGAACATAGGTAAGAAAAAATAGGAAAAATGAGCTATAAACTATACAAGGTCAACTAGGTCGATCCAATATAGTGAACAAGGGCTAAAAAAGGTAGAGGGTCAATTGGGTTGACCTAGTACAATAGACAAGGAGAAAGAGAAGATAACAAGTTATGAGTTGAAACAAGATAATTTTTATAGATAAACTAAGAAAGTAAGAGCTTAAGGGAAACAAATAGTTAATTGGATCAATATTGACCAATCTAATTGATGCACATAAAATAGAACCTTGCTCTAACACTAGCTAATGCAAGTTTTTATATACACAATTGAGCAAAGGGTAAGTAATAAACTTTAAAATTAAAGAGATAACTAATTATTCAACCAAAGACATTTATTAGATTATTAATAAATGATTTTAAATTTGATGGGAAGTTGGCTATAAGCAAGGAACTAAATAGCAATCTAAGGATGGTTTTAGGTAGTTTGGGATGAAAGGCACTATAGTGGTAATGATACAAGCTTGGTATTAGGCCCTGTCTTCTCGCTTCACACACCATAGTGATAAGGGTGTCAAGTTCTTAGCTAGAATACACCATTAACCACATGTTATAATTGACAAGAGCATCAAGTCAACTTCCCCCTTAGTGATAAAATCTAAGTAGGTTGGCCTTGGGTAGACAAAATGTTAAAGTGCTTGTTTATGTTTTTGTGATTTGGTTACTTGTGTATAAAATCGAAATAGTGAAAGTAAGTGATTAATTAAAAATCCCCTAATTAAAATATGTGAGATATTTTAAGTATGAAAACAATAATAAAAGAAATGTGAACTAATTACTAACAAATATGATGTTAATTCCAACTCAAAACAAGGTATAGTGTTTGACACTATATGCATAAAATATAGAATAGGGTTGATAAAGTCAAACTTTTACTATAGAAGAAAGGTCTAAAAATGTACAGGGTTGGCTAGGGTTGACCTATTTATTTAAGACAACACACAACACAAAATTGGGTCAGCAAGGTTGATCTAGTTGATTTTGTAAGGGTAGATTTAAAAAATGTAAACTATGAAAAGAAAGACAAAAAATAAATAAATAAAGAGGTAGAAATGAAACTTGGTGGATCAAAAATGCAATGAAGGAAGATTGATGATGAATAAGCTTGAAGTATGTTGGCAAAACCTATAATTTGGGTTGATATTATCAATCAAGTTGTGTAAGAACTTGTTGATAAGTGATAAAAATGTATAGGCTTGACTAGGTTGACATAGTAGGATGAATTAAATTTTTGAAATGATGGAAACCTATACTAGGTTGATTGGGTTGATCTAGTTGCCTATTCTTGAAAACCTACACATAGAAGTCATAAAATTTGGTTGATAGAGTCGATCTAGTATGATAAAAATAATGACTAAAAGAATGAAAATAAGTGAAATAAATCCTAAAAGGGTTAGTTTCATGTTGGGTTCACCAAAATTTATGAAATTAGAAATACATAATGTCTATAAATCAATCCTATCTTGTAGAATATAGAGCATACCTACACTTATGATTAGGAATAACTTGTTAAATGGGAGCATGATTAATATGGGGAGCCACTAGACCTAATTAGGGGATCACTTTTCAAAACATATAATGCTAAGAAGGGTTTTAAAGCCTACATTCTAACACAATCACACAATAACCCTAATGGAGTCCTAAAGTTTAAAGCATTAACTTATTCTAATAACAAGAAAGTAAATTTAATCTAGTGTACACCAAAGCTTGTGGCACAAAGTGGGGCATTATAAAAAATAAAATAAATATGTATAGGGAACTCCAATTAAATTAAGTTTGAGTATGTATACATGAAATATGAAAGATAGTTTTATTCGATCCAACACTTATGCTACTTCTATCTACTAAAAGAGAGGAGAACAAAGTTAAAATATACTTACCTAAATGTGAATCCATCGAGACTCTCTCTCCCTTGGCCAAAGGGGCTTCTCAAGAGGTTGTGGTTTGTAAGGATCACCAAGAATGGCCAAAATATCAAAGACTTATACACAAGACTAGATTTTACAAGTAAGAAACTTAAACTAAGTCTCCTCAAGTAGAATGGTGGAAGAGCAAATTGTGAAGAAGCATTAGCGAATAGTAAATCTTGATTTTACACATGAAATAATGACAAAATGATCTTGTATATATATATGCAGATCTTGTCATAAATCATTCTCAAAATGTTAGTTGTATAGAGTTGACCCAGTGTGTTTTTGGGGATAATTCACTAGGTCTGACCTAAGTCGGCCAAAAGGATAACAAGCTAAAAAAGTGAAAAATATCCCTAAATTCTATTGGGTCAACCCATTTGACCTAGTATAATTGACTAACCAAAAGGGGTTTAAGATAAGAAAAGGAGGGATGAAAAGAGGAAAAGACTAGAGGAGTATTAAAGGGAGGAGAAATAGCTTATGTTATGGTTTTGGGAGATGGTTAGATTAGTAATAATGTGGAAATAAGGGACAACAATCATATAAAGAACTAAAGGTCTACCCACCCCTTTCCCGATGCACCCCTTATGGATTTCACTAAGAGATATTGAGTCTCGATGGGTTTCTACAAGATGTAAAGCATCAATATTTGATAAAATGTTTTAAAAATATTATGTGGATACGACCCAACATTCCTCACAAATTACCATCTTTTATTTTATATTACCCACATCCTTTTTTACTTTATTTTTCTTATTTATTCCACCTCAGTGGTGTTCTCTTTGTGATTTTCAGTGTAAGATTGTGGATAGGACCCAACCCTCTTCACAAAATTTTCCAGTACCCAAGTCATCATCCAAATTACATGTGTCAAATATGAGATAAGATTCGATCGATTATAAAGTTACATGTCATTTTACATGCTTCCCATCTTGATTAAATATGTTTTATGCTTAATTCATTTTTATTTCATATTTTTATCTTCTTATTTTCCAAGTGCATGTAAGATTACAACCATTTCTTGAAATTTTCATACTTTCAAGCTTGAATTAGTATGACCAATTTAAGACTAAATTTTTGGAATTTTGTTTTTCTTTCATATTTTCTAGCATGATTTAGTATGATTGATTGACTTAATTTAATTTGTTTTTAATAACATTTGTGCCCTTTACATACCTTCCATTTTATTACATTGTTTTCATACTTCCCAATGCGATATTAGTATGGTTTTACTTGCATTAATATGGTGCAAAATATTTCACATTAATTTTTTTAAAAATTCCTTTTTACCATCTTGTTTTACCATTTATTAGTTCTTTATACTTATTCATTTATTGTTTCTACATGTTTCCCATCTTGAAATAGTGTGTAGTACATTTTCTTGATTGATTATATTTTTCCAAGTCCTTTTTGCCTGTTTCTTTTTAACCATGCATGTATTTTTCATAGTACTAGAAAATAAACCACATCTCATATATTTATTATAACATAAACAACAAATCTAAATATATGTGATAGAAATAAATATATCTTAATCATCCATAACCTCAATCATAATAAATAATAATGACAATATACATAACTAACACCAATATGCCAACATGTTATACACACACACACACACACACACACACACACACACCCACACACACACACACACACACACACACACACACACACACACACACACACACACACACACAGTGCTCCAACTCTATGGCTAGGCTCCATCCTATATATCTCATGGCCTAGACATGTTATCTATTGAGGCCTTGGTCTAACTCCTCTGAATAGTACACTATAAAGAGGTTGTCCAAGATCTCAACCCCTCTACCTATCCCTAAAGTTGTGCTACCCACACTTATGACTCCACCATCTAGATCTGAATCTCTATCATCTATGCTATTGTAATTAGGTGTACTACTCTCTCATCTACAAAGGCTTGTCTTGCTTATAGCTCCCCTAAACCCATTACTACTGGTGATTGCATCTACTATGTATATAGGGACATGATATATTAATGTATATAGGTTAATGGAGATTCCAAAATGTGGTACACATCCCCCTTAGTTATATGGGTCCAATATATTATGATAATAGAGTAACTTGTAGAATTAGTGTATTGGGTAATGGTCAGATTGCATTGGGATTAAGAGATTACCTATCCATTGTTAGTTATATAAAGGTCTATATAAAGGAGATGATTATCATTTTAAGGAATCAAGCAAGCATTGAGTCTTCTATTATAAGAAGATATTGGAGGTTGTCCCCTCAAAGAGACATTATGAAGTTATTTCTTCCTAAAGGAGTATTGTATGGTGTTACCCTACCTTAAGGGCATTTTATTTCTACATATATTTAATATTTGGATATCTTGGTATACCAATAAATATTGTTTTATATTTATCTACATTATATTATTCATTATTTACAATTATTATAAGTGTGGATCATACCAAGTGGTATCAGAGCTTCGATTTGGGTAATTTGTGTGGAGTGAAACCTTAGTTTTTTAAATCATCAACATCTTTCAATCCATTGTGATTTTTTATACATTTTTTTTCTAGATATGAATAATATTTTAAGGAAGTCTTAGTTAAAAAATAGTCTTTTTGATCAATTTTGAGGGAGTTATTCATATTTTAGGTTTTGTACTCATCTCATCATATCTTTCAAAATATAACATTTTTTTTTATTGAAAATTTTAATGATACTGTATCATAATACAATAAAGATACAAAATTTTAGATTATTTTGATATTATTGGAGTGAGTTATTGTAATTTTAGGTTTTTTAATATATTCACTCTATAGATTGAAATTTGTGGTTTTTTTCGCAAAAATTTTACTAGAGTTCTATGATCATAAGATGAAGACACATTAAAAATTTGGGACTATTTTGATCATGTTTGAATGAGTTATTGACATTTTAGGGTTTTGTGAACCCTATTTTTTTTTGTGGATCATAAAGTTGCAAGTATTTTCAAGGGTGGATGATATTGATGCTACAGAATGGTGGCTACTTTTTAAGGAGAATAATACTCACATAATTATGTGGCAAACATAATTATCTCTTTCTTTGTCTAGGCTTGTACAACATTGGTTTAATCAGTTCAACTTTTCATAAAATTATTCTTCATGGGAAAAAATGGAATAGGTCTTCCTAGATCAATGGGATATAAAAAAAAAGGATGAAGAAGAGGAAGAAAATAATGATGGTAATGAAGAAGAGAATGAACATTCTGAAGAATAAAAATCAATGGAAGAAAATAATGCCAATGAGGAAGAACATGAAAGTGAAGAAGGAGGAGGAGGAGGAGGAGGAGGAGGAGGAGGAGGAGGAGAAAGGTTCAAATAATTTAGCTCTAAAAAAATTTGAGTCAATTTTTCAATTTCATGGATGCATTAAAAAGAAGAAAGTTGTTGTGTCCATAAACCCTACCAACAAATATAACTTCATAAACATGAATGTGGCCAATCATCTACATGTTCAAGCAAATAATATCAAGGAAGTTCAAGCAGATGATAAGAATATTCAAGTGTTTGAAACTTATTATGGAAAAATATGTTTTGCATTCATATTTTTATGCTTTGGATATGGATGATGTGGATATGGTTCTTGGATATCCATGTTTAGAGACTTTGGAAAAAATAAATATTTATGTTCAAAAGTTCATGAATATTTGATATAAGAAAAATAAGGTCACTTTATAGGATGTCATAGTGAGAAAGGCACCAATAAAAGTCGAGGTAGATCATGAGGATGAGATTGAAATAGGTGATGAAAAACATGAAAAAGATTCAGATGACATAGATAAAGACACATTATAATAAAAAATGAACACTTCATCTACTCAAGAGACAAAGAAGGAAAATGTGGAAGAGGTATAAGAAAAGGTTGATAAGGTCAAAATATTAGAAAAATTTGAGGTATATAGACACCCACATCATCATGAGAGGAAACAATCATGGAGCCATGTGAGGGAGTATCATAATAACAAGCACTTTGGATATATAAGAAATTAGAGTTCCAATAATAATAGCTATGTATGGAAGTCAAAGAATACCTACTAAGGTCATAGATGGAATTAGAGTAGTGTAGCAGAACATGGCACATGGAATCACAAGAGGAATAATTATGCATGGACACCAAAGCAGTACAATTATGATCATGAATGGAATCTAAGGAGTACAATGGAATTTGGAAACAATATTAGAGATATATCACCTTCCATTATCACATATGGATGGCTAGATGATCAAGATTGGAAAAAAGTGTGTAATGATTTAAAACACACTCATTATTTAGTTTCTTCCTCCTATGTTTCGGGGATGAAACATGTCAAGGAGGGAAGTAATGATATGTATCTAGGGACATGATATATTAATGTATATAGGTTTATGGATATGTTTACATATGGAACACATCCTCCTTAGTTATTTATATGGGTCCAATATATTATAATAATAGAGTAACTTGTAGAATTAGTGTATTGGGTAATGGTCGACTTACATTGGGATTAAGAGATTACCCATCAATTATTAATTAGATAGAGGTATATATAAAGGAGAAAATTTTAATTTTAAGTAATAAAATAAGCATTGAGTCTTATATTATAAGAGGATATTTGAGGTTGTCCCCTCGAAGAGACATGGTGGAGTTATTCCTTCCTAAAGGAGTATTGTATGGTGTTGCCCTAGCTTAAGGGTATTCTATTTCTACATGTATTGAGTATTTGGATATCTTGGTAAACCAATATATATTGTGTTATATTAATATACATTATATTATACATTATTTCCAATTATTATATGTGTGGATCATACCAATGTCCTCTCTCTTTACACCCATATATGCCTCACTGCCTCTCCAACTAATCTAAACTAGCTCACTTGAGTTAGGGTAGATGGTACACTTGGATCCTCTAGTGTCATGGGGTTGTATGGTTGAAAAGCCTTATCTAAGATATGATGGAGTGAACCCCTCACCAAGGACCCCCATCTCTCCTCTATATCCTCATCCACCTCCCATCTGAAGGTGTTAGTCAATCATTCCTAGCAATTGAGGAACATCATAATATTACCATAATATTTACCAATATTATTTATAAATGTGAATAACAAGATTTATAGGATTTCATGATGTTTTCTATTTTTATTTATGCATACATTCTAGTTAATATACAATAACAAGCCTATGATATTGTTTTCAGGGACTATAAATCACATGACAAAACCTAAGCCTTGAATCAAGCCAATGCTAATTTGGATATCTATAAAGATCCTTTGCCTAATCACAAACCTATTCAAGACAACCAAAAAAATCCCACCCCTTCCACCAATAATGTTGAAAGTCTTGTTGAACCAACTTCCAAAGAGAATGTGGCTATCATGACTAATATGTGAAGGGTGGTGTATTTCATTGATTCCTAACCTATCTGCACTCCTCCTTCATCTAAGACATATCATGTTATCTAGGATTCTTATCCAACTCATTTAAATGAGTTAGGATAAGAATAAATTATTAATTTTTATGATTTAATTTATTATTTTCCCATGGATAACAGATCCCATACTATTTCTACCACTCTTCCATCATCTTCCAACACTAATGATAACCAAGCTTATATTAACACTTCTAATTCTCAAAATGAATCCAAACCAATTATTTATCTAAACATGGTTTATAAATTTGTTCTAAACCTAATTATTCTTACCAAAAAAAAATTTCAATGTACTTTAGATCCTCCTTCTAAGGATATTCTTAATCATTACACACCTTTATCTAACAACATTTTTATAGACTATGAAGAGTTGGATCCAATTACAGAATTCACTAATCTCCCATCCCAAATTTTGTTCCTTGAGATTATTAGGACTTCCCCACATCATACAAATTATCTTATACAACTCTTATTTGAGATGAATGTCCCTCATCCTGCCCTAGCAAGATGAGAGGTAGATTTATTTGATTTCAAAGATATTATTTTATAATAATGTGAAGTGATGTCTATCAACATTTATGAAACTATAGACACTTCTCTTTCTCGATGATTTCCTATCACATCTATGATTCTTGACATGATTCTAATTCATGTAGATGGTCCTCCTTTATTCATAAGCATCTAAATAGGTGATATCTAAGTCAGGTATGCATTGATTGATGAGGGTTTCATCATGTGTCTCACTTTTCTCAATTTTATTAAAAATCTTGGATATTATAAATGAAATATTAAATCTACATGAAGCACATGACAAGGATATGATAAAAGGAAAAATAATCATTTATGTTACATGTGGATTCCCATTATCATCCCACTTGTTTCCATCTATGTAAGTGATGATATTTAACTTCCCTCTTTCTTATAAAATCCTGCTTGGTAGGCCATGGAATCACTACATGAGATCTATCACTTCTTTCACCTGCCAATTCATTAAATTCCCTCATAATGGATCCATTTACAAGATTCAGGGTGACACTAAACCTTATAATTTCAAACAATTCCAATATCATGGTGTCTTCAAGATTCCTACTCTTGAGCCTTTGCCTAGAATTCCATTTCATGAGTCACAACATCTCAAATTTCCTATTAAATCAAATTGAGATTATAGTGGGCATATCAAGTTCATTGGTAACATTCCTCCTAATCTCTTATATTCTAATGATGAGCTATATGGGATTAACTTAAAGATCAAAACTTTTGATCTCTCACCTCATCTCATCTCGTAGCTTCTTACTTCCTTGTAACCTCATTCTTACAAGCCTCCTTATGATGACATTCCCATAGTCTTGACCAAGAATAGTAATTTTATTTACCATGTTTCATTAGATGACAAGGTTATCCCTACATGTGTCATTGATCTTCACACCCTATATTATGATAATGGCTATTCTATAGATGATGCATTATTAGGCAGTCTTATATAAGACCATGATGTTGAGATTGTCTATTATTTTTCTTCTTTACTTGAGTCTTTTCATACATCACTTAATTTTCCTTAATTATATTTTTTAATTTTTATATTTTCCCCCTTTATCACAAGGTAGATATGGCATTGACACCTCTAGTTTCCGAGGATCCTCTTAAGACTATGCTCATGGATCATGCTATAATCAGGCCTTACCATTTTACTAGGTACCTTGACCCTAATGGTTGGTTTACCCTTGAGGTTAGTGAAAATCTCCTTAGAAATTATTTACATCCCACCCCTCCCTCATTAAAACCTACTATAGTTGAGCCTCCTCTTGCTCTAGCTATAGTTGATCATGTTTTTACTCTTACTGTTGTTGAGCCTACCCTATTTCTAATATTATCACTCCTTCCATTAATCTTGGTTCCATTCCTTCCTCATCATCACCCTCCCTTACTGATGGTTTGCTTCCTTTGCCTAAGATGGCTCCTTTTCCCAACAAATGGGATGATGAGTGCTTTTTGGCTTCTTCCATTCCTATTATACCTCCTTTCATGAGTACTTATACTAAAACCACTCACAAGCATATCTATTTATTCCATAGGATAGATAATCATTCTTCCAACCATTGTCACAAGTTATGACAATATATTAATACCTTTCTTATTTATTCCCCATCATCAGACAGATCTATACCTCCCCCAAAGGTAATTCCTAAATATCTACCCATATGGTGAGCTATATTATTTATGGCATTTATGTGGCACCCATCATATCGATTGTTGCCACATTATTCAAAAATATATCAAATATCATCTTATAGCCATTCTTGGACCTTGTACCACTCCTCCCACATGTCATTCTTAGAAGAATGGTCCTCCTTCTCCCATGGCTTCGCCTCTTGTGGTTCTATCACCTCTCATGATCCCTTCACCACCTGTGTGCTTCCACCCATGATTATTTCACCTATGGACCTTCCCTCACCCATGGATTCCTCTCCACTGGTGACTTATGCATCTCTAATAGATCCTACTCCCATGCATTCTCATGACCATCCTTTGACTAATTTTCTTCCTTAGCATGATTCATTGAGTATTCCTTATTTTTCATTTGAGGAGATCAAAAAAGAATAGTTTGATGAATATTCATTAATGATTGATGAAACTTTAGCAACAATGTGTATCCAACTTCATAGAGACTTAATGTACTAGATAATTTGTGTGGATAAATTTACCAATATTTATGAGCACATGCATGGTGATTTCACACTTATATTTGATTTGATGTGTGCTCCAATTTTATTTCTATCTATTTTATATCATTTGACACTGTGTCTAATTTTTCCTTATCATATATGGTGATTTATTACTTGTATTATATTTTTCTTATCTTATCATTTATATTTTGCATATTTTTGTCTTTCTTTATCATTGATTTCCGTTTTTCCCTAGTGTTTTTCTCAAAAATCTCTTTATTTTATCTTTATGATTATTTTGCTTTCTTATCCTTCTTTGTCACATATAATTTATCATGGTGACTTAGTTATACTAACCCTATTTTCTTTTGTTATTCTCCTTTGTCATCATATCCTTTCATCTATCCACCTTTAGGATATCCTTTTTACCTTCTTTATTTTTCTTTAAACTAAGCATATACACGACTGAGACTTGAGATCACATGCTAGTTAATTGTTAATCCAAGTGTCTTAGTTAGTCTTTGCATTCGATTACTTATCTTCCTTTAGCCTTATCTTAAAGCTCATTCGTGTGTATCATTATCTCTCTTATGATTGTTCATTCTAATTATTTATGGAGGATTAATTTTAAAAAGCCTTCAAAAGAATGTTAAAAGCTAAATCATTTAAACAAAATGTAATGATATCAAAAAACAAAAATATTATTAAAATTCTAATCACACTAAAATAAGTGATTCAAAGAAAATCTCTTTCTTTTAGTCGAAGCTCAAACTCCATGGTTGGCCTCATGGTAGAGTTGATGTCCTTTGGGGTGTGATATGCCATTAGATTAGAAGAGGAGAATAGAATTTTTTTTTAGTGCTACCTATTTTCTCACATAAGTACCTAATTTCACAGTAGACCGATGGCTTTGTAAGGGGTCTTGAAGACTAGGGAATACATTGTGGGAAGGTAGGTCCATTTTACTTTTCCTTGTACCAATCTACCTTCATGATTTGATCTTAGTATCAAACTTATTTGTATACAAATATTTTTATCTATACCAAATATGTTTCCTTTGTACGTAGATGACCACTAGTCACTTACTGTCTTCTCATGTACTTAGTATGCCTCCTGCCTCCTAAGGTCTTCTCATAAGATGCCTAAGTCTTGTTGTTTACACTCCCTTTTTCACTAATTATATCCATTATTTTTCCTTTTGAAAAATATTGTTTTGTCTATTGATCACTCCTCTTGGGATTCCATTTATGAGTTTCTTTATAAGACCACAAATAGGACACGACATTCTTCACAAATTACTAACTTTTCCTTCCTATTACCCACATCTTTTCTTACCTAATTTTTCCTATTTATTCCACCCCAGTGGTGTTATCTTTGTTGAGTTTCAATTTAAGACTGTGCATAGGACCTGAACCTCATCATAAAATTTTCCAATACCCAAGTCACCATCCAAATTACATGTGTCAAATATGAGATAAGATTCGATTGATTATGAATTTACATGTCATTTTACATGATTTCCATATTGATTTAGTATGTTTTATGCTTAATTCATTTTTATTTCATCTTTTTATCTTCCCATTTTCTAAGTTTTTGTAACATTTCAACCATTTCTTGAATTTTTCATACTTCCCAGCTTGAATTAGTATGAACAATTTAAGACCAAACTTTTATAATTTTGTTTTTATTTCATATTTCCTAGCATGATTTAGTATTATTTATTAACTTAATTTAATTTTTTCTATTACCATTTGTGCCCTTTTACATACCTTCCATTTTTTTACATTGTTTTCATACTTCCCAACATGATATTAGTATGATTTACTTGTTTTAATTTGGTGAAAAAATATTTCACTTTCGTATTAAAAATAAATTCCTTTTTACCATCTTGTTTTTACATTTATTGGTTTTTTATACTTAGTCATTTCTTGTTACTACACATTTCCTAGCTTGAAATAGTGTGTAGCACATTTTATTGATTGATTATATTTTTCAAGTCCTTTTTGCCTATTTCTTTTTAACCATGCATGTGTTTTTCATAATGCTAGAAAAGAAACCACATCTCATATATTTACTATAACATATATAATAAATCTAAAGACATATACTATAAAGAAATATATCCTAAGCATCCATAGATTCAACCATAATGAAAAACCATAATAAACAATAATGACAACATACACAACCAATAACAATATGCCAAAATGGCCAATATATATATAATGAGTTTTGATACAAAAAATACAACTATATAAAATGTTCTAGCTCTATGGTTGGGCTCTCTTCTGTCTATCTCATGGCCTATCCATGTTACCTACTGAGGCCTCAATCTAACTCCTCATAATAATACATTGTAAGGAGGGCATCTAAGATCTCAATCCCTTTACCTATCCCTGTAGGCATGCTACCCACACCTTTGACTCTACCAACTAGGTCCAAATCTATGTCATCTACACTACTATATCTAGGTGCATAGCTCTCTCATATTCTAGTGCTTGCCATGCCTATAACTCCCATACACCCATTACTAATAGTGGCTTCATCCTCTCTATCTATACCTATATCTACCTCAATACCTCTCTAGCTAATCAAAAATAGCTCACCTGAGATAGGGTAGATGGTAAACTCATATCTTCTAGTGTCATGGGGTTGTATGGTGACAAAGTCTCATTTAGGACATCATGGAGTACTCCCCTCACCAGGGACCCCCATCTCTCCTATGTATCCTTAGATGCATCTAATAAATCACACCATATGGATATTAGATCACTATTATATCTAAAAATATCTATCTACCTCTATGTCCAAATAAAAACTTAAAGTAATAGTTTAACCATATTTCCTTTCTTATCTAAGTCTCGAATACTGTGGTCTCACCATATACATGACTACCTAGAATATTCTCCTCATATGTGTAGCCTCCTAGTACCTCCTCTATATGTCACCTCCTCAATGCAAACCTAACTATCATGGCTTATGTCCATCTTAGCCTACATCTGAGTGGTCTCTATGTCAGTTCCTCTAGTTCACCTATGGGGTCATCTATGATGGCAATAGTCTCAACTCTCTCTTTCTCCTCTTACCTCCATTGATGTTATGTCCTTGATGGCCACTACCCATATTACTATAAAGCTAGTAGTGATACATCTGGTATCCCTTCCTCTACATTCATATCCTCTTCCTTAGATCCTCATCATGCTTGACTAGTCCATGGTCATTCTCGATGTGTTTTGAGTGTCAGCCTCACTATTTGTGGCCCCAATCCTCTCCTCCCCCAAGGCTCCCTCATATGTTGAACCCAATGTTTTGGCATTAGTATTAGTGTCACTAGATGAGGTAGGCCCATTTGCCCTAGCACTTGTGCCACTATATGTGGCTCTCTCCACTAGAAATAATGTCCAACAACCTTTATCCTCACTATTACTAGTATAACTATGTCTCAACTCACCCATCTAGTTGATATGTGCTCATATGGCCACCACATAATATCTATACCTCTCACTAACTACAACACTAACATGTGGGTCATGACCCACACTACTTGGTCCTCTTTCCATCTCCATACTCGAGGTGACATATTATCAACCACATGGGGCAACCCAACCAACCAATACATAGGAAACCTCACATATATCCAAGTTGTCACCAATATGATCGGTCCTATGGTCCTCTACCCTCTGACTAACATCTCATACATATCATGTACTAGTTGAACCCAAATGATAGATCTTAGGTTGTATAGAACTCACTCCTCTAATATCATCCTACTCAAGGCTACCATAAATAATTATACCGTTCCATTCAACTTGTGACATAACACCCACTGTGTCATAAGGATTATCATATCATTCTAAATGTATGGAATTTATGATGTATAGACATCAAACATGCTAACTCTCCTACCTAGTGATATCATCTTTGAGCCTTTAACCCACATGGCTAAGGCTCTCCTCTCCTCTCAGTTGTTTGGTATCCGTATGGCCACCTATGCTCCTATTATAGGTATTCCCAAGATGGCATGGACATATCCTCTAACATGATATCCACCTCTACTATATCCCCATACACCTCCCATCTGAACGTGTTAGTCAATTGATCCTATAAATTGAGGAACATGACTAATAGGTCATCACTAAGGGGGATCTAGCACATATTAGCTATATTGCCTAGACCTATAGATACTAGTATAGCCCTATCTCCATTTGATAACCTATTTAGCAAGTATGGTAACCATGCCATGTCCATAAGTCTTTGAAATCTCCATCATCCTTGCACCCAATAAATAACAAAGGATGTATCAGTTCCTTCATATCATGTATAATCATAATTCATTCTTTTTACATTTTTAAAGCAAAAAAAAACCTAAATTCCTTCATTTTATTCTTTTTAGCCTACTTGGTCCTTCATGACCTTACTTGGTCATTTTAGGCCATTATATCCCTCTTTTGGCCTTTTGCATGCTTTTTTGTTTCATTCTAGCTCTTTGGTCAAACTAGTTTGACCAAAATTTCCCTATATTTTTGTTTGGTTGACTAAAAAATCTAATTCAACCCCCTTCTCTTCCCATCCCTAGTGTTGAGTTTCCATTCTGAACCTTTTAGACCACCTACTAACTCTAAACTAGGCCATCATCTTATAAAATGTATAGGGTTGACCCATACCTACTAGGCCAGCACTATGGATTCTACTCATTTCTAGCCTACTGGGTTAACTAGGTCAACCTAATGCTTTCTACCTCTCGACCCCTTGCATTTTCCTAAAAAAAATGCTATTTTCTCACTTTATTCTTAAACCCTCTAAACCCATTTTCCCTCTTCCTATTTATTACCCCTAGAATCTAATTTTATTCTATTTTGACATATAGAAATGCTTCAAATCAAATTTTACTAAAAATACACTTAATTCAATAAAAAATTCAAAATTGCTTTGAGATTCATAGTTGCATACCTGTAGTGTACCTGTCACCACCTGTAGAGCTTCTCCCTATCTAGCCTATCATCTCCTCACCATCCTAGCTTATTTTATCTCCAAATATCTTTTTCCCCTCTTACAAATGAAAATAAACAAATAACCTATCTTTTCCAAACACTTTTCAAAATTCAAATCTTTCAATTATTTTTTAGTAGATTCTTTATTTTGCTTATATCTGTGTTTTTACTCATCCATTTTACAAATCATAAAATTCATTTGATTCATGATGTTTTAGAGATTCGTTTCCACTATCACATTCTTATCTTCCAAATTTTTTAATTTTTGGCTATTTTTTGCACTAACTTCTACAGGTTCATCTAGTGTTCTCTACATTGGACACCTTCACATCTCTTGTAGTCTACTTCTTTATCTATGACATTAAGGTAAGTTAAAGATATTTGCTTTTCAATTTAGTCCTTTCATTTATCTTATTTTCTACTTATTGCACTTTACTTTTCATCAGTGTTATGTGTTATCATGTTTTATTTCTTGAAGCACCATCCCATATTATACTTATGTGACACATGATGAGCTTCGAGTGGGGCATATGTATACACATAATATTTTCAAACTTTTATTGATCACTAACACTTTATATCTTGCAAGAATCTATCAAGCCTACTTATATTACAAACTCTTAATCAAATGAAATCTTTTGTGGCTAAAAATGCAAATGAAATGATGCAAATACAAAATCATCTTATCCATATTCAAACCCATCCTCAATAAGTTTCATGGGGAATGCATAACCAAAATTCTCCCCTACCTCCTCTTCAAGATTCCCATGGTAATATTATACCTCAACCTCCTCTTGTCAATAAAACAATAAAGCACCTTCAAAATGAGCCTCTTACACCACAAATTACTAATATCAATATATGATGTATCACCCCTACCATTACTTACAATGGGTTAACTGATCATACTCTTCAATTAAAAACATTTATAAATCTATATAAATATTGGGTCAAGTTAAAGTTTTTTACCACTACCAAGCTATTACCAAAAACTCTCATGGGTGATGACTTAGATTGGCACAACCAACTCATATTTCATTCCATCACTATTTTGGAATATTTAGTTAATGCTCTAGTCCAAGAATTCCAAACTAGTGATTTCCCTAAAAATACCTTAGCACATTTTATCAATTGTAAGCAACTTGAAACTGAAACCACACAAGATTTTATCAAATGGTGGAAGACATTATCTAATAAATGTGAACATAATATAGAAGATGACAACCTATTTCATCTATTTACGAATACTCTTTTTCCCAATTTAAAATATTGGGTCTAGACTCTCTCACCATGAATTTTGGAAGAAATCATTAACCAAGAAAAAAATCAAGATTTATTTATGCATAAATTCAAGCCATCTGAAACTTCTATTGGTACTTTCATGTTAATCAAAAATAAGAATTTTCATGCTAAAAATGATGGTATCATTGATTCCTATGATACCATTCATAGTATTCAAGCTATTGTTCCCAACTAGGCTCTAAAACAAGCTTATCCTCCCAACCACATTACTAACCCTCATTTATATTTCACAAACCATATCAATGCTCATAAACCTTTATCCTTAGTAGAATTAAAAAAATGTCTACTAGGGCCTCTTCCATGAAAACTTGATCCCCCTCATCCCATGAAATCTTCATATGATCCAAATATTTTTTGTTGGTTTCATGTTAGTTGGGGTCATTCTCATGAGACTTGTAGGAAACTTCATAATTTGTCTATGTATTTCCTTCTCAATCCCAAATTTGACCATGATTCTATCATTTGTAAATATTAACAAGCCTATGAAATTGCCTTCAAATCCCATGAAACACAAACCAAATATTAAGCTTTGAACTAGGCTAATGCTTCTTTGGTGATGTATAAAGATCCTCTTCTGAATCACTAAGATAACCTAAACAAACCTACCTCTTCTACCAATAATTTTGATAATCTTCTTGACCCAAATAGTGAAGATAATGTTCTCAATATGACTAATATGTGAAGTGTAATTGACTTCATTGATCCTCATTCCTTCCACACTCAATTGTCTCACACTCTTCATGTTATCCAAGACTCTTCTCCAACTCAATTAACAAATTTGGGGTAAGAAGACCTTATATATTTTGATGAACTAATTCCAATATCACCCTTGGATAGCACTTTCATACCATTTCTACCATTCTTCTAACCTCTTTACCCATTACCAATGATACTCAAACTTATTCCAATCTATCTCAAACCAAACCTACATCTACTACCCCATCTTCTCAAGACAATCAATATAATTGTCCTCCACTTAAACCTTCCACATTTTATCAACATAAATTAACATACACTTCAACTTCTCCTTCCAAGGACCTCTTTCAACACTATGCACCTCTTTCCAAAAATCCCTTTATGGGTTATGATGAATGGGATACTATTACAAAGCTTACTAATCTCCTATCTCAAATCTCATTTATAAAACTTATGAATACCTAATTTCATCATCGTAATCATCTTATACAGCTTTTATTCAAAATGAACATCCCTCATCCTCTCCTAGCAAGATGTGAATCCACCTTATTTGAATCAGAAGATAGCATCTTATAATAGTGTGAAGAGATGTCCATACACATTGATGTAATAATGGACACTTTTATTTCCCTCAAATTCCCCATTGCTTCTATAATCCCATATGAGATTATGCTTTATGCAAATTATCCTCTTCTTTTTATTAGTATCCAAATTGGCAATATCTAAGTCAAGCATGCCTTGATTTATGAGGGTTCTAAAACTCGTGTTGCCTCTCTCAATTTTGTCAAAAAACTTAGATATTCTAAATGTAATATTAAGTTCACACATAATAGGTGTCAAGGCTATGACTTAAGGCAAATGCCTCCCTTAGGCTCTGTGTGGATCCCTATCAATATCTCACCTATCACCATTCACATGAAGGTGATAATCTTAAAATTTCCTCTAATATAGGTACAATCACTGAGGGGGGTTGAATTAGTGAGCCTAGATAATCCAAATTTAATTTCAAACCTTTCAAAACTCTTAACCAGTTACCAAAAGCATTCATGAAGTATACACATCATTCATAGAAATGAACAAGAGAGACAATACAAGATCAAGCACATAACACATGACATATGTGAGAAACCGTCTTGGGAGAGATAACCCACTAGAACCTACAATTGGACTACTATCCTATAATAAAAATAACTAGTTTAGATCATCTACAACTAATCAAAGAACTCCAATCCCTTATTTAATGAAATTATAATGTCACAAGGTGTTACAACACTTATCTCACTAAGAAACCATAATAAATAAAATTTTAGCGAGCTTCACCTTGTAAGGAGGATACAAACCCTTTGATGTTGACCAACCAAAATAATTACTATGAACACAACATCTCCTAAACATTGATTTTTTGCCAATCTGATGGACAAACAAAGTATATCAGCTCTCTTTAACTCTGCACACTAAAAGCATCAAAAACATCCTTTTAGATCACCCTAAACCTTTTCTCTCATCCTCAATATACAAGATCACTAATATGACATCATAAATAGGACCCAAAATTCGTATACATAGTCTTCAATTTACTCTTCTCATCAACCCATCCACTAGGCATACTACCTATCCTTTGATCCATAACTCTCACATACATACCTCTCACTCTTGTCTCTCAAAAGTCTAGAAACCATCTCTTTTGGTTTCATTATATATAGAGAAATCATGAATTATCATGTCCAAAATATTCCTTATCATCCACAACACATACCTTCACACTTAAGGCATATTACATGGGTCACACTTAATCATAACTCTCTTTTAAATAAGCCTAAGTCACCTTTTAGGTCCTATGATGACCCATTCACCTCTTTGACACTTCTTAGATAAAAATAGGAACACATGAACACTTTAAAACATATGGAACCATGTCAAAATATCTATAGGTCCCCTTTAAGTGCCAACATACATCATAACACTCTTTTGTTAACCTCCAATTATCTCAAACACTTATTTGTACACATAGTTATTATAAACAAAAACACAATCAACTTATAACCCTTTGGTCATATTTCATATGATTATTCAAACCTTAATAATGCACATAAGTGGTCATCATGGATTCTAAAACATACTCCAATATCTATTTCACCTTTAAACATTAAGATGCCAACAAGCACAACTTAAATACCCTTCTTTGGTTACTTGTAAAACATGCATGAACACAAAATCAACTTTGAACCTCAAATTTTTTTTGTATAAACTTTTAGATCTTCAAATTTATATTTCTATATGAAACTTTGAGTCCTATATATATTTGTTTTTATATCACCTATGAATTCATCCTGGATCAAAAGTTATGGAAAAAATATAGACACTGGTTTTTCCTTTGCAAAATTCAAATATTCAAAACCCAATGATCCTAGTGAAACTTCGGTCACTAAAAATTCATCACATATACTTGATAATTATATTAATCATGTGTCATCAATTTTATCCAAAATTTAACTCATAGTGTGCCAATGCCCAAATGTTAAACTTTAAACAATTGACCTTATCTCATGCAATCTTACAATCTTGACCACATATGCTCTATCAATCTCTTTTAGATTGTCCTAGATTTAAAAATGATAGATAGCTATCACTTTGACCTATTGAATTTAATATGCACCATTGATCTTGATCATTATAAACACCCATGAGCCATTAGATCTTAGAATAAGCCTGATATTTACCTTTGTTCAACGTTAAACTTTTAACACTTGTCCTCATCTCACTACTTCCTAACATATTGAAGAAAACACACTCTGTTGATCTTTACCTTTTGAAAAATTTACTATGTATGGATATCATTTCAATATTCCTAGAAGGCCATATTTTCACATACATATCTTTTACCTCAGTCACTTTCATGTTCTCAAATTTGAGCCATAGAAACTAGGCAAAATACTGAACAAACCCATATGGCCATTTCCTCCTAAAATGTCCATTTGTGTCAGATATGCCACCATCAATATGATCAATCAAATTTTTCTAACACAGCCAATTATGTCAAAAACTATCTATAATGCCAACTTTAAACATGCATATCTTTTGATGAACTTCATTTCATGACATAAAACTAAGCACATATCAACTAGGCACAAACTGAACAAACCCATATGATCAAATCATTCTATAACTTCCACACTTTAAAAATATGAATAGATCAAAATTCATACTCATATTTTTCTTTCTATATGCAAATTTGGCAAAGTATGGGAAATCACTATCAAACTACCTAGGAGCCCAAATTTGCACTTGCATATATTTTTATTATATCCAATTGTATGACCTAAAATTTAGCACATAATATATTATCACTTAGGGTAATTCATACATATATCAATTTGATACTAAAACCTTAATACATGAAAGATATGATGTCACTAGATTGCTTACTCAACTCTATTTGAACATAAAAAACATTGTCAAAATGCCTAGGAGTATAACTTTGCACACACATATCTTTGGCTTCACTTCATTGCATGAATTGAGACTAGGACCATAAAAACTTGGGACTAGTGTGATCACAACCATATAAAAAAATCCCTATGAGTCATCCACACATGGAAATTATGATGTTAGCAAACTACCTACTCATATTTTTTACTACAGACCCATTTATGTCTAGATGAAAACAATGATCAACTAGATTAAATATCATGCACACAAGCACTCAAATTATATAAAAATTCTTATGGGACCTCTTACACATGATAAATACTTTATATTCATCCCAAATAATCTCTAATCATGAAAAATTTTAAGATCAATCAAGCTTACTTTAATCATACTAGGATAAGCACATTGTACACTTTATCATTATCACTTAGACTATCAAGGCAATTCATCCACTCAGTTGGACACCTCTATGAAATCACCATGACATCATTTAAAAATCTCTAAATCTCAAAAAATATACCCCTTTATCATTGATGTCAACACCCATCATAAAATGATATACAACTCACCTTTCTTCTCTCTCTTTAAGCACTCTCACAATAATAACTTTCTCCCCCTTTGAGAAAATGACAAAGTGGGCACCAATTGATCCTAAGGACCTAAAAAGACTACCGACATGATTATACCATATTATAAATATATTAAAAACTCTCTTTTACCTTTATCCTACCTCTTCTTTCCTTGACAACTTCTATATACACAATATTTTTAATTTTTATCAATTATTGATGCTTTACATCTTGAAAGAACCCGTTGAGACTCAATCTCTCTGAGTGCATGACCTAAGGAGTGCCTTAAGAAAGGGGTGGGAAGAAATTTAGTGATTCATAGGATTTTTTTCCCTTTTTTCCACATTATTACCAATCCAACTAGTTCTTAAAACCTTTCCCTAATCTATTTCTCCTTCCTTGCATAGTCTTTTAGTCGTTTTCCTCTTTCTATTCTTAATTTCTTTACTTGGAACCCTTTTGACCTATTCAATATACTAGGTCAACCTGGTCAACCTAGTATAGTTTTTGGACCTTTTCTCTCTTTTGGTTTGTTAGCCTCTTGGCCAACCTAGCACAAACCTAGTGAGTTAACTCGAAAACATACTAGGTCAACTAGGTCAACCTAGCACAACCGATATTCCCAAATGATTTTAGGGTAATTTCCACCTATAAATATAAGGTCATTTTGGTCATTATTTTAATATTCAATCAAGAGTTATTATTCATTTGTGCTTATTCACAATCTACTCTTCCACCATTCTACTTGAGGATACTTAGCTTATATTTCTTATTTTGTAGAATCTAGTCTTGTGGATAAGTTTTGGATGCTTTGGCCTAACAAAGTGATCCTTATGAACCACAAAAACCTCTTACAAATCCCCTTTGGATAAGGAAGAGATTGATTCTTGATAGGTTCACATTCAGGTAATTATATTCTAACTTTGTTCTCCTCTCTTTTAGTATATATAAGTAGCATAAGTGTTGGCTCAAATAATATTACTCTTCATATTTCATGTATTAGAGTGTTACTCATACTTACTCTATTTTAATTTCCCTATACGTGTTTTGATTTCTTTTATTTACTAACCCCCACTTTTTTCTCCAAGTTTTGGTATACACTTAATTAGATTTACTTTCCTTATTATTAGATTAGTGAAATATTAAATCATATGACTCTTTTAGGGTTATTATGTGATTGTGTTAGAATACAAGTTTTGCAACCCTATCTCACATAGTGTGTTGTGACAAGTGATCACCTAATTGGGTCTATCATATCCTCACATTTTTCATGGTCCTACTTAAAAATTGTATGCCCCCAATTAGAAGTGTAGGTGTGCTCTATCACATTCAATCTAGGATTGATTTATGGACATGATGCATTTCCAATTGCATACATTTTGGTGAACCCAACATGAATCAAACCATTATAATATTTTTTTCACTTATTTCATTTTTATTCATAATTTTTTTATCATATCATTACTATGTTGGATCAACCCTCTCAACCTAGTTATTAATCTCTATGCACATGTTTGTATGAATAGGTAACTAGCTTGACCAGCTCAACCTAGTACAGGTTCTAAAACTTGTAGAATTATGTTCAAATAACTGGATTGATCAGCTTGACTTAGTACAAGTTTTTTATATTTATAGACTTCCATTTCAACCTACTAGGTCAACTAGGCTGACCTAGTGTATTTTGATGACTTTTTCAGTAGGTTCTTGTATTACTTAGTCAACTAACTTGACCTAATTTGTAGGTTTTTGATAATTTTCTCCAAGGTTCTTGATCAACAATCTTCTCCTTTTCATCTCTAAACCATTTAGGTTAGTTTCTATTCCTTTGTATCTTTCTATTTTTATACTTTACGTTCATAATTTTTAGTCTTTAAAACTACCTCATCATAGTTAACTAGGTCGACCATGTGGACCTAGTTCTATATTTTTTGAAATAACTAAGTCGACCTCACAAACCTAGTTCATTTTCAAACTTTGCTTCCATAGTATAGGTTTAACCCTGTTAACCCTATTATATATGATTGTCCATATATTTTCTCAACTATACCTTGTTTTAAAGTTGAAATAAACCATATACATTAATCACATCATTCTTTTCAGTTGTTTGCATGCTTAAAATAGAACACATAGTCTAATTAGAGGGTTTTCAACTAATTGCTTAGTTGTACTATTTTTATTCTTTTACACACATGACTAAACCACATAAACATCAACAAGAATTTAAACATTTGAATACCTAAGCCAACCTACTTGGATTTCATCACCAGTAGGGAAGTCGAATTGATGCTTTGGTCAAGTATAAAGCATGGTTAATGGTACCCATTACCCTTATTACTGTGGTGTATAAAGTGATGGGGTAGGCCTTAATACCAAGCCTATATCATTTCCACTATAGTCCCTTTCATACCAAACATACCTAAAACCATCCTTAGATTACTATCTAGTACCTTGATTATAGTCAATCTCCCATTAGATTTAAAATCATTCTTAATAATCTAATCAACATTATAGGTTGACCAAGTAGTTAGCATTACTTTCAAAGTTGTTTGCTTGCTATTTGATCAATTGTGTGTGCAAAAGATTACATTAGCTAGTGTTAGTGTAAGATTTTTCTTTATGTACATCAAATGAATTGGCCAATGTCAATTTAGTTGATTGTGTGTTTCCTTTTTGCACTTACTTTTTTAGATTAGTTGCAAAATTGTTTTATTTTATTTCTAAGCTTGTTATTGCTATGCCCTTAACCGTTAACATGTCTTGGGATATGTGTGGTTGAATTATGGCTTGCATAACCCTTTTACATATTATTTTACATTTATTTATGCATTCATATACTTATTATGTCAGATTATGGGTGGCACATGGCCTTGTTAGACTATATATAGGAGGTAGGGTTAGTTATTAATCATCATATTTGAGTATTCATTCTTATTAAAAGCATTTAGGAGGTTGTCCCCTCAAAGTGGCTCATCTGTTATTCATATTTTATTCTATATTTACATATAATTGTGATATATTACTTTATATCTTCTTATTTGGTGAATTAATATCATTCCAAGTGGTATTAGATCATCGATTTGGGCCATAATCAGGTCAAAAACCCTAGATCTTGAAATTTGGATATATCTTGAAAATGGGTGCAAATTTATCTACAATTTTTTTAATGGAGTTGAAAAATCATTCAATTAAGTTTTAATTAAAACTTTAGATAATTTGGATATTTTTTCAAAATTTATCACCATTTTAGGGTTTTTTAAAATTTACTCCATAGCTCACAATTTGTATAATTTTATAATTTTTTAATATTTTTGGAAACATTAGAAAAATTAGTTTGGGTCTATTCTTTGATATTTGTGATTTGAGGCCTAAATATTTAAAAACTTAGTGGTTAAATTTGGGTTAATGGGACAAAATAAGGTTCACTATCAAGCCTTTGTATGGCTGGTCCTAACACTCATGGATGGGGTAAAGGGCAAGAAACCCGTAAAACTCCTTTAGGGAATGACATGGAATTTGAATTATCTAATATGATTTCTCAAATATAGTCAAATGTATATGGCTTAATGTAGAAGGATGTGTAAGTCTAAACTCAAATATCAACAATGTAAGGGGAGCTTAATGGCATGAATAATTAGTTGCATCAAATCATTACATAATTGGCTATTATTTTCATATCATTTACCACTAAAGAACCCTCCATTTTTTCCTTCTGGTCCTCCTCCTCTTAATACTAACACTACCAATATGAGGGTAGAATTGATGTTACCAAAAGTAGACTTACATAAGTTTGATTGTAAAGATCGACTCACGTGGATCCCTCAAATTAAAAATCAATTTGATTTACACCAAGCTCCTAGATCTCAAAAGGTGGTTGTGACATCTTTATATCTAGAACCTAAGACATTCATTTGGTATCATTGGTTTTGTGCTCAAAAGGAGAATATTTGTGCTCTTGTTGCATGGTCAGTATTCTATAATGAACTGATGTCTCATTATCAGGATAATGTTTCTAAAAACTACTTTAACCAATTATCCAAACTATGACAAATAAGAAAAATGAAGGATTATATTCATTAATTTCAAAATATATCCTTGTGTGTGAAGGATATCACTCAAGAAAATTTGACTGACCTTTTTCTAGGTGGATTAAAAGATAGTATTCAATTGGAGAATCATATGTTTAACCCCATAACTATATTTGAATCTAGACCAAGGGCATGCTTAGTAAAAGAAAAAAAGATGATCAAATTTCATCCTTTCACTAATAGTTAGGAACACACCTTCCCAAATCCATCATGGCCTCAACCTACCAGATTGACACCACAACAAATTGAGGAGAAACATGCCAAAGGGTTGTGTTATAGTTGTGATAGTAAATGGAGCAAAGGTCATAGATGTGCTAAAAAGAAGTTATTTTACATTGAAGGGGATAATGAGGAAGAATAAGATGAGGAGGCATCTATTGAGGTTTTTTAAGGACCTAAGGATGAAGCTATATATTTTCAACCTACTATCTCCTTCCATTCCCTTGTAAGTATTTCTACTCCTCAGACTCTTAAGGTGGGGACTTTCGTTAAGAAACAAAAGGTCATAGTGTTGATTAACTTAGGTAGTAGACATAATTTTATCAATAGTAAGTTGGTTTCTCATTTTAATCATTTCATCTACCCAACCCCAAAATTTCAAATAATTATTAATGATGGTGGTATAGTTAATTGTTCTAGAAAATGCCATAGTATTAAGTTAGCAATGGGGGATTATTTTCTAGATTCTCCTATGTTTGCTATTCTTATGGGTGGGACTGACATTGTTTTGGGAGTACAATGGCTCACCACATTTGGTACTATTGAGATGAATTTCCATGACCTATTCATGCATTTTTATTTTTAACTCAAGCCAATGAAACTACTAGGATTAATATTTAAATCTCCATAAATGGTTAGTGTACATCAGATGACCAAGATGCTAAAAATAGGTGTTAAAGGATTTGTGGCATGCTTATATCCCATTGATGTTAAAAAAAATAAGGACTCTACCCATTCTGAGTAACAACAAATATTGGATTAACATTCAATTATTTTTGGATCCATGCCAAAATATCTTCCTCCTAGTCATACTCATGATCATGCCATTAGACTCATTCTTGAAAGTATGCCACCCAACATTAGACCATACAAATATCATTATGCCCAAAAGAGTGAAATTGAAAAAATGGTACAAGAGTTGTTGGAGGCAAGTACCATTAGCTATAGCCAAAGTGAATATTCTTCTCCATTATTCATGGTATGAAATAAGGATGAAACTTGAAGGATATGCCCATATTATAGAGATATCAACAACTTCACTATCAAAGATAAGTTTCATATTCCTATAATTGATGATTTATTAGATGAATTACATGGTTCTATTTATTTTACCAAATTAGATCTTCAATCTGGGTATCATCAAATCTAGATTCATGAGGAGGACATTCCTAAAACAACCATTTGTACTCATGAAGGCCATTATGAATTTTTGTTCATGCCTTTTGGTCTCACCAATGCACCATCAACCTTCTAGAGTTTGATGAATATGGTTTTTAGCCCATTTTTGAGAAAGTTTATAAATTTTTTTATGACATCCTTATTTATAGCAAAAAATGGGAAGACCACTTGCATCATGTGAAACGTGTACTCTCAATTCTTGAGTAACATTAGTTTTATGCTAAACCATCCAAATGTGATTTTGGAGTTCAAGAAGTGGAATATTTGGGTATCACATGAGGGAGTAAAAGTGGATCCTAAAAAAATCTAAGCCATCATGGAGTGGTACATTCTCAAGACATTAAAGAAACTAAGGGGATTTTTTAGGCTAACTATTTATTATCATAGGTTTGTCAAAAACTATGTTATTATTTCAAATCTTCTCACTTCCTTGTTGAATAAAGAATCATTCTAGTGGACTAATATAGATACCAAGGCATTTTAACAACTGAAAATGGCTCTATGCACAACCCTAGTATTGGCTAATCCAGATGTTTTTAAAAATTTTGTGGTTGAATGTGATGCATCTAGATATGGTATGGGTGCAGTACTCATGCAAAAGGGTAGACCCATTGACTTTGAAAGTCATCACCTGAAGGGTAAAAATCAGCTCAAACCCACTATGAGAAAAATATGATGGCTATTTTATATGCATTCAACTAATGGATATATTATCTATTAGGTCATCACTTTTAGGTAAAGACTGATCATGATAGCCTTAAATATTTTCTAGAACAATGGTTATCCTCTGAAGAACAATAAAAATGGGTGAAAAAAATGTTAGGTTTTTATTTTGAAAAAGTCTACAAGAAAGGAAAATAAAATGTGGTGGCCAATGCACTATCTAGGTGAGATGAACCAATTGAGGCATTGTTATGTACCATGACCATTTGGTAGGCAGATTGGTTAAAGGAAACAAGGGTAGAATAGGAGAATGATAGTATTACCCATGCATTAATTTAAAATATCTAGCAAGGTTCCTAAGGGATTTAAAAGTTTAAATGGAAGGGGAATGCATTATGGTACAAAGATAGATTATATTTATGTCAGAATTATCTTCTCAAATAGAAAATCCTTCAAGAACTTCATGTATCTCCACTTGGCAGTCACTTAGGTTTTTTGAAAACCTATCATAGAGTCAAGAAGGTTTTTTTGGGAAAGGACTCAAGGGGGATGTATAGAAATATGTGGTCGAATGTATGGTCTATCAAGAAAATAAAGGTGAAACAATTAAAACCCTAGTCTTTTATAGCCCTTATCTATCCCTAGTCAATGATGAGAAGAGGTATCTATGGAATTCATTACTGGGCTACCACGATCTGAAGGTAGAAATGTTATAATGGTTGTTGTGGATAGACTCATAAATTATGATCATTTTGTTAATTATCTCAATCATTGGTGACCACTACAATAGCTTCTACCTTCCTCAATCTAGACCATAAATTACATGGTACTCTCATTATCATTGTTAGTGATCAAGATCCCATATTCACTAGTAATTTTTAGATAGAATTATTTGCATGTTTGAGAACCCAATTGGCTCATAACTCATCCTTTCATCCTCAATTTGATGGGAAAATTGAGGTATTCAATAATTTTTTGGAAGGGTACCTTCATTATTTTGTGTCAGATAAACAAGATATATGGGTTCAATGGCTACCCTCGACTGAATGGTGGCATAATACTTCAGTCCATAGTTCATCCAAAGTGTCTCCTTTTATGGAATTATATGGATACCATCATCCATCCCTAACTTCACCCTTGAATACCCACCCAAAGGTACATGAAGTGGAGGAACACCTTCATCATTAGTAGGAATTCCTTGCTATTTTACATGAAAATTTATCTTTGGCTAAGAATTGCATGAAGCAATAAGTAGATCAACATAAGAGTGTGAGGTATTTTTAAATTGGTGATTGGGTATCTATTCACTTGTAACCATATAAGTAAATGTATTTGAAGCAACAAAAAAAGGATAATAAGCTATCTCCCAAGTATTATGGCCCTTATCAGATCTTACCAAAAATTGGTAGTGTGGCCTACAAGCTATAATTTCTTCTATCCACTCACATTCATCCAATATTTCATGTATCTTGCCTTAATAAGGTCATTGGATAGAGAGTTACCACTCAAACTGAGTTACCAAAATTAGATGAGGAAGGAAGGGTTGTTCTTGATCCTAAAGTGGTCCATCAAACATGCACTAAGTAGCTACGATCCAAACTAATAATTGAGTATTTGATCAAATGGAAGAATATACCTTCTTATATTTCTACTTGAGAGGATGAATCATTCATGCAACAACATCTAAGAATTTCTTCAATGTTTAAGATAACATTGTTTTGAAGGGGAGGGACATGTTATGCCCTTAATTGTTAGCATGTCTAGGGATATGTGTAGTTGAATTTTGGCTTGTATAACCCTTTTTCATATTATTTTACATTTATTTATGTATTCATATACTTATTAGGTCAGCTTATGAGTGGAACATGTCCTTGTTAGACTATATATAGGAGGTAGGGTTAGATATTAATCATCATATTTGAGTATTCATTCTTATTGAAAGCATTTGGGAGGTTTCCCCCTCAAATTGGCTTATCTATTATTCATATTTTCTACTATATTTACATATAATTGTGATATAATACTATATATCTAATTATTTGTTGAATTAATATCATTCCAAGTGGTATTAGAGTGTTGATTTAGGCCATAATCATGTCAAAAACCCTAGATCTTGAAATTTGGATATATATTACATACAGGTAAAAATTCATCCACAATTTTTTTACCGGAGTTTCAAAACCATTCAATTAAGTTTCCATTAAAATTTCAACTCATTAGGATATATTTTTCAAAATTTATCACCATTTTAGTGTTTTTCATAAATTTGCTCCATATCTCACAATTTGTATAATTTTTCATTTTTTTAATATTTTTGGAAACCTTCAAAAAATTTAGTCGACATAAAAAACCATCTTTAGAATAAAAATTTATTAAATATACCACTACCACTCTAGATGATTTGAAAGCACCTGAGGAACAACTTCCTCCTTTCGATCCTCCCAACACATCTATACCTCCTAAATCTAATTTGCCTTTTAAACCTCATCTGGTTCTTCTAAATCACATTGTAATTTTCTTGAAGAACTCAAATCTATGCCTTGTAAGATTTATCTTATGGATTTGGTTTACACTTCACCTTATCATCACAATTTTTTTATGCAACAACTTCAAGAAATTAAAGATCCATCTTCCATAGATGAAGAACTACCTTCTACCAATTCTCAACCAACTAATGTCAATACCATTAAGACTATGTGTCTTTATTCCAAGCCTTCCATTGAATTTCTTGAAGAAGACATGATCAATGATGAAATTATTTTTCACACCGATGATCTACCTCTCTTTATCAAAGTAGCCATTAATACCAACCTTATCTAAAAATTTCTAATTGGCAAAGGTTCTAGTATTAATTTCACATCCTTATGGCTCATTCAACAACTTGGTTATAAAAAAGATCATCTTTAAAAAACCCATCTTACTTGTTGTGGCTTTGACAAGACTAATCAAAATCCACTTGGTTGCATTTGGCTTCTATTGACTATTGGATTTAAGACTATCAAAATCAAGATTATGGTCCTTAATCTTCCTTTATCTTATAACATTATTCTTGGTCATCCATGGACTCATCAGATGAGGGCCATCACCTCTTTTGGTAGCTAATTTATTAAATTATTACATAATGTAAAATGTTAAAAACTTAAAACTAATCCCAACCCATGTAGCATTTAGCTTCCCAATCCTAAGCCTCAATATCAAATTCCTACAATTTCTAAAATCAATAGTGCTCCTTTACCTGAGTTCATTAACATGAATCTTGATCTTCAAGTTCCTCTTGTAGATTTTGATGATGATGAGCCCAATGAGTTACAACACACTTATAATATTAAGAATCTACCTCCATATATTTTGGATTAGATTCCTCCTTCTCTCTTACCCTAAGATCATACTATTCATATCATAGATGAGATTACCAATTTCCCCCCTCCATGTAATGATAAAAATTCATCTTTACCTGAATATGCCTTCATTTTCAATTATTTTAGAGTGGCTAAATTATTCCAAGATCCTCTCACCATATCCCCTTGTATATTTAACAACATTGGGATTTCACCTTCTAAAACTACCCCTAATTCTCAAGCAGGTATGATTTCTCTAACATATAATGACAACTATATCATGGCCCAAGCTCACTCTCGAGACATGGATGTCCAACACTATCAAAATATTTTATCCCAATTTCATTCCTTCAATCAAGATGTACATACCATATCTACACATCATGACTTAGATCCTGAGGGTCATGTACCTCTTGCCAATTCTACACTTATTGTTACTCCTTGGGTGGTAGAACAACTTACACCTTCTGAACCTATAGATGCTTCTACATATTATCTACCTCTTATGGATCCTATAATTTCTTCATATTCTTCTCACATCATAGAATCTATCAACACTCCCATCTCTTTAAGTCAATCCTCTTCATCTACTTCCAAAATTACACTAGATGCTAAGGCAACTAATGTCCGTCAGATTCATTCTAAATATGATTTCCATGACAATCAAATTCTAGACCTTGAAATAGATGTTGAATATTATGGTCCTCTTCCTATCTTGCCTAGTGATGAAGCTATTTTTGAGTTAATTCATGCCTAGGAACCTCAACTTCCTTAGCAGCATCATAAACTTGGAAATTTCAAGAATAAAACTCCTTGATTCAACAAATTTGGTGCTAGCATTGATCCTAAAACAAATCCAATTTCAGCCTTGCCTAATGTACCTTACCATTTTCAAGACAACAATGCCATGTTTATCAAAGAAACAAATCATATAGAATATGGTACCCCATCTTATCCTTGACTAATTACAATTTCTCAAGAACTCTCACCATATGAGCATGACAATTTTAACTTATTCTTTGATAAATATCAAGAGGCATTTTCTTGGTCCTACCAAGACATGCATGGCATTGACCCTAGTATTGTGGTTCATAACATCATCACTTATCTTGATGCTAAGCCACTGCATCAAAAGAAACAAAATTTCCCAATTAAAGTCACTAATCTATGTCATAAGGAAACCATTAAACTACTAGATGATAAATTCATTAAACAAGTGGATTATTTTGAATGGGTTTCTAACATTGTTCCCATTCAGAAGGTCACTATGGTCATCTACATTTGTATTGATTTTTGTAACCTTAATCTTGTTTTTCCTAAAGACAACTTACCTTTACATTCTATAAATGCCACCATTGATTCCACAACTAGTTACAAAATTTTATCTCTTATGGATGGCTATTTGGGATACAATCATATTGATATCTCTCCTAAGGACCAACATAAGACTACTTTCACCATAAAATGGGGCACTTGTTTTTCTGTCAAAATGCCCTTCAGGCTTAAAAATGTTAAAGCTACCTACTAACATGCTATGAATCACATCTTTCATGATCTCATCTATAAAATTGTTGAAACTTATGTGGATTATCTTATTGCTAGATCCAAACATCATAAAAACCATCTTTCTGATCTTGTTATCATATTTCACCATCTTCTTAAATACAAAGATAGACTTAATCCTTTTAAATGTGTTTTTGGAGTTAGATATAGAAAATTATTAGGATTCTTAGTCTCTCTCCATGGCATCGATGTTGACCCAACCAAAATTAGTGTTATTATTAACATGCACATTCCTCATTCTATTCTCGACATTCATATTTATTTAGGCAAACTTGGGGTAATTAGAGGATTTATCCCTAAAATGGCTTATCACATTTACTCTATCAATTCCCTTCTCAAGAAAGTTACAGATTTAGAATGTATGGATCCATGTCAAAAATCATTCGATAATATGAAATAATCATTACTTCATCCACCTACACTTTGTCCACCTTCTAATGATAAACCATTAATTATTTATACTTCTTCCATACCTATTTTAGTTGGGATAATGCTTGCCCAATAAGATGATATATGAAGAGATTATGATATTTACTACATTAGCCAAGGCCTCCTTGATTATGAGACATGTTATACCAAAGTTGAGTTTGATTGCCTCACTATCTATTTTGCAACTAAAACGCTTCATCATTATATGTTATATCAAACTACTTATGTCACAATTCATTCTAACCCCCTTCATTATTTCTTATCCAAATCCTTTCTTCCTAGAGATATAATTAGAAAATGGATGGTCTTACTTATGGAAATTTATCTCTACATCATCACACAAAAATCTATAAAAGGAAAAGTCATAGCTAACCAACTTGCTACAACTCCCATTCTAGCCACTTCTTCACTTCAAGAGATCTCCCTGATGACAATATCCTTTTCATTGAAGGCATTAATCAAGTTATATCCCTTAATTATTATTTTTATAGCTTTAATTTTGATCTTGAAGAATCTTCTCCTCCCTCTGGTATTACTAAATTAAAGGTAGTTATCAAGGAGCTTCCTAAAATTAATGTTGACTTGCATGAGGATACTTGGACCCTCCACTTTAATGGTGATAAATTCCTTCAAGGAGCTATGGTAGGTTGCATTCTCACTGGTCCTCTTGGTAATGTTATTCCTTTAGATTTTCACTTCACCTTTGATGTCACCAATAATATCACCAAATACAAATCTTTTATCTTAGGCATGAGAGCTTCTCTTTATCTAGACATCTAATATGTTCATGATTTAAGATATTCTTAACTCATTTATCATCAAGTCAATAGTGATTATCAATATAAAAGTGAGAACCTCATTACCTGTCATTAAATTTTAACCACTCTTGATAAGGAATTTATCTCTTTCACTTTTGAGCCTAGTCCTTGAGACCAAACTTCCATTGTTGATTCTCTTGCCTCTTTAGCTTCTCTCTTTCATCCTCATCAAGTTCTTTTTTATCCTTCCTTTATTATTCAAATCTAAAAATCCCCATCATCTATATAGCCACCTAATTCACTTATCTATCACATTGAGGCTATTACTATTAGACAAATCCCTTGGTACCAAGATATCATTGAATACTTAAAACATCAAACTTATCCTCCTGATCTAGATTCTCATGAAAAGACACACATTCATAAACAAGCTTTCAATCATGTATTTTGAAATAACATCCTTTACTATTTTAATGTTGAAGGTACCTTGCTCTATTATGTTATGTAAGATAAGGTCCCTCCTCTTCTTGATAAAGCACATAGGGTCATTTATGGTGGTCATTATAGCAAACATGCTACACCACACAAATGCCTAGTTAAGGGTTACTTTTGGCCTACTCTTGAAAAAGATGCAATTGAGTTTGCTAAGAAGTGCAATTCTTGTTAGCTCCATAATGTTCTTATCCATTCACCTCCTTCTAAACTTGAAACTATAAAATATCCTTATCCATTTTCCACATAGGTATTTGATCTCATTGGTAAACTTCTTTGCTCCCAAGATGGGTACATTTTTATCATCACTTCTACTAAGTACTTTACCACATGGGTAGAAGTCATGCACCTTGTTAATGTTACCAGTCCTAACATATCAAATTTCATTCTTAACCAAATTATTTGTCATTTTGGCATTCCCCATACCATTATTTTAGAAAATGGTGGTATTTTTAAAAATAAACATGTTAAACAACTTTGTACCAAATTTAAGATCAATCACAAGGTTTTCACACCTTATCATCTGTAATGCAATGGTCAAGCTAAGGCCACTAATAAAATTATCAACAAAATTATCCAAAATATAATTCATGAAACCCACATGGATTGACATATTCATCTTTACCTTGCACTTTGGGCCTATCCAACTGTTTCTATGCAAAATTGCTTTCTACATTCAAAGAAGAAATAAGAAACTAAGGAAATGGTCAAGGCTAGAAGTACCTGATAAAGTCGTGCGCACCGAAATCAGACGTTGAAAGATTCTCCTCTTTTGCTGTGGAGGAATGACACCTGCGAAGAAAAGGCTAAAACACAGAAAAATGTTAGTCAAAGATATGGTGGGCTGTCAGGCGAACGCCCGATCCCGGAAGTACGAAGACTCCCTAGAAGGATATCAACCCACTGATAAAAAAGCAGAATATTGGACGAAAGTAGATAATAATGAAAGATAAAATAACAAAAATAAATGACAGAAAATAAAAGTGCGTACCTGATATGCATCACTGTTCTGCACAGTCACCGGCGTCGGTCTCTGTGGTGTCGGTGTCGGTTAGGGAAGGTGCCGACGTCGGTTAAGGTGCCGTCATCGATCGGGGTATTGACCGGCGTCGGTAGGGGCAGGTTCTGGGAAAAGTCTGAACAGGTTCAGGACAGGGTCTGGGAGAGTCAGGACAGGGTCTGGGCAAGGTCTGAGAGAGTCAGGATAGGGTCTGAGAGAGTCGGGATAGGGTATGAGAGAGTTCAGGGGTTTGAAGGAATCGGGATGACAGAACTGATAAAGAATAACCAAGGAAGAAATAAAACAAACGGAATAGATACTTACCTGCCAGAAGATGTGATGAAAGCCATAGTGTCAGTTGTCTATGCAGATTGGTTGATGCCGAGAGTGTTGATGTCGTAGTGTTGATGTCAGAGTTCGCAGGTTGATGATTGCTCGGGGTTCGATTGATCAGTGTTTCGAATAGCGTTCGGGGATCCGGTCTCGAATGGTTGGCGGAGGTTGATAAAGGCGAGAGATGGTTCCAGAAATGGTTCGTCAACCATTTCGGGAAACTGAATGATAACTGGTAACGGATAACGGGAAGGTGACCGACGTCGGTAGGATTGCCGACGTTGGCCGATAGGTGACCGACGTCGGCGACATCAGCCGGGTAAAGACCGTCGTCAGCAGATGTATAATGGGGATAGAGTCTAGCTTTAGCTCTGTGCTCATTTTTACATGCTGCCAGGGTCAAGGTTGGTGGAACAAGTGATCGACAAGGGTTAAATAGGCGAAGAAGAATAAGATGAGGAAGGACCAAGGGAGTCGACACGATTTCGGTGTCTACATTTGCCCCTTTTTGTCTTGTTGGTTGTTCTGGACGAACTGCAAGACAAAAATAGGAGGGATTGCCCCAGGTGAGGGATAAGGTTGATTTCATCTTGTTGGTTGTTCGAATGAACTGCAAGACAAAATAGGAAGCGAAATGCCCCGAGTATGAATAAGGTATTCCCCCTCAAAGCAGGAGTCGAGGGAAGGGAACCGGGAATCGGGTGCTAATTTGACAAAGAGTGGATGAAAAAGGGGTGAGGGTGAACGCTGCAAAAGTCATGATTGCACGCATACTACTGCACGAGATGGTCAGGCCAAAGTGTCACAGGACAAGGGTCGAGGAGTGCCAAAATTGAAGTAACTGAGCCCCAGCATTTAGTCATCTGCTGATCGGGTCACTCAATCTAAGCTGAAGCTCTAAATGGGTCGTCGCGTTCCAGGTATCTCAGGCTCAGGAAGTGCTCCTAGAAACACGAAAAAGTCACAAGTAGTGTGGATCAACCGGCTTGCGATCCTATACTTGTGAGGGTCCAAAAAGGTCTGCGCACAAGTTTGCTAACCAGTCATGAGGTAGCATACATGCAAAAACAACCAAGGCAACAATGTCTTGGAAGTGGTCGAGGGCGGAGGAGATAGGCATGATCTCCAATGTTTGGTGGTCGATGGATGGATGAATGGACGAAAGGATGCGGCTGAGCTAACCCCAGAAGACCCCATGTCAACTGAGTGCTGCCTACATAGCCCTAGTGATAGGGCCTCAGGCCGATGTAGTTCTCCCTAGAAGGGAGGAAGGGTCAAAGGGATGGTGAGGAAAAAAAGATGTTGCAGCCTTTTCCAAATGGTGTATTTTGCAACATTGGTTGAGGGGTTTTTCATCCCTAGCAATATTCCATATTCATGATGGATGTATGCTAAAAATGAATTAAGGTCTATTTATGCTTCAGCAAGTAGTGGTTTATGCTGAACATAAATTGTGGCGAGTCGATAGTTTCCATGTGTAGTGGTGTCCATAGAAACTAGGGTGAACAGGGTAGGTCATGTTGATGGTCTGAAAAGAGAGTTGAGTTGAGTTGATTGACAAGTGATGAGGGTGAATGTGACCAAAGTGCAGAAGAAGTGAAAAGCATATTGCTCTTTCATTGACAAGGACCAAAAAGATAGCATAGATAGGGGTTATGAGAACCAAGAGCCCCATTCATGCGTGACGTCGTTGACCATAGTTATGTTAGAGTGATAATCGAATCACTTAGACATTAAAGTGAGCTCGAAGTCCCTTGAGCAGGTAATAGGAGGAGGAAAGAGGGTAACCCGTTTTAAGAGCAGAGATAACTTTGCCCCTTTTTATAGGAGACCCTGAGACAACTACAAGCCAAGTTCGTGACTCGTTTTTTTTTTTTTTTTGGCGCAGACTGATCAATGCGGGAAGCCTGCATAGAGATGTCATTTGCTTGGTGGTCAGTTTGTGAAGCTGATCAATGCGGGAAGCTTCTAAAATAATGTTGTTTATTGCCAGATTAGTCATAGCCATCCTTCGAGGGAGTGGTCTAGATTTTTGTTTAATATAAAGGCTTTTGAATAGCTGTCCTTCGAGGGAGCAGTCTATTTATTACAACAATGATAGTACAACTGTCCTTCGAGGGAGCAGTCTATTTTTTGTGATTTTGATATTGATATAGTGACCATGGATATGTTTTGACATCTTGATTTGTTTTTATATAAATGTGAGTCATGGACAAGATTATAGAAGGTCAAGGGCTCCCTTTTATTAGGACAAAGCATCCATACATCATAAAAGGGTTATAGGAATTGTTAAGAGGAATAGGGTTGAAAGGAAGTAGGATGAAGAGGACGGGGATTGCTCAAGGGACGAGCTCAAGTTAAGTGTCAAGTGGATGAATACTCGACTAGCAGTATAACGGTCGCAGATGCAACGCATTAAGAGGCTCAGGTTCTGGGCGTCCATCAAGAGAAGACAGACGGTAAGTCCCTGATCCATACTTGTGCGTGATAATAAAAGGTCCGAGCCAATTAGGAGCAAACTTGCCTCGTTTACTTCGATCCATGTTGGTCACGTGTTGATTCTCTTTGAGGACGAGGTCTCCGATGTTGAAATCTCGTTCTCGCAGATTTTTGTCATAGGTGCGCTTGATGCGATGTTGATAGACATGGAGATGATTAAGGGCAGCAAGACGGTGTTCGTCAAGTAACTCAAGTTGAGCTAAGCGATCTTGATGAAAGTCATCATTGGAAAGGATATCATGTAGAGAAATGCGGAGAGACGGGATCTGTACTTCAAGAGGTAAAACAGCCTCTGTTCCATACATGAGAGAAAAAGGGGTAGCACCCGTAGAGGTTCGGATGCTAGTGCGGTAAGCCCACAAAGCGAAGGGAATATGAATGTGCCAATCCTTGCCTGTGTCACTGACCACTTTCATGAGAATTTTGGTGAGAATTTTGTTGGAAGCCTCGGCCTACCCATTTGCTTGTGGGTAGTAAGGCGAAGAGAAACTGAGTTTGATGCCGAAGGAGTCGCATAGCTTTTGGACAGTTTTGTTTTTGAAGGACTTACCGTTATCAGTGATGATTTTATGAGGGACACCGAAACGACAGATGATATGGGTGTTGATGAAGTCGACAATCTTGTTGGCTTTTGTGGAGACGAGAGGAATGGCTTCCACCCACTTGGTGAAATATTCAGTGGCTGTGATGATGGATTGATGACGAAGAGACGAATGAGGGTTAATCTCACTGATGAGATCTAAACCCCACTGAGAGAAAGGCCAAAAATCCTAAGCAACTTGTAAGGCGTGACTGGGGAGATGAAGCAAGTTAGAGTGTTGCTGACACTTGATGTAACGCCAAACATAATCACTACAGTCTTGATGAAGGGTAGGCCAATAATAGCCCAGACGAAGGATGCGCTTGGCAACCGAATTTCCACTAAAATGTCTGCCACAAATCCCGTCGTGGACTTGCTGGATGGCGTGAGATGCTTCAGTGGAGGTGAGACAACGAAGAAGGAGGCCGTCGAAGCCTCACTTATAGAGAATACCCCCTAGTATGGTATAGCGAGCGGTACGCTTGATAAAAGCTCATCGTGCATTACTAGAGAGGTTGGGAGGAATGATAGAGAGAGATAAGAATTCCACAAGTTGCTTATACCAAGCATCTTGTGGGCTTGGGTCTATAGTGTTGACATGATGAATGTGAGGAGAGATATATGAAGGCAACGGCACACGATGCACCATGACAAAAAGTCTGGATGCAGATGAGGAAGATGGGATATGTGAAGCGAGAGAAGCCATAGTGTCAGCAAACTTGTTCGTGGATCGAGGAACAGTCTGCAGGAGGAAATGATTGAAAGATGCAAGGAGAATGTCAGCACGATTTTTGTACCTTTGCAAAATTTCATTTTTACAGAGGTATGAACTGTTGACCTGATTGACAATGAGCTGCGAGTCACCGAAGATGTTGATGGACTTGATGCTGAGAGAGAGGGCGGTCTGAAGTCCCAAAATTAAGGCCTCGTATTCGGCCATATTATTGGTACAATCAAAGTCGAGTTTAAAAGATAAAGGCATGGGCTCCCCTTCGAGTGGGATGAGAATGACCCCAGCACCTCCACCTAGTTGACATTTGGATCCGTCAAAGAACATAGTCATCTGATAGGTGGTGTCGTCGGAGGAAAGCGCAGCGATAGACTCGTCAGGGAATTCACACTGCGAAGGTTGAGTGTCAGGAAGAGGGGCATGTGCTAGTTGATCAGTGATGGTTTGCCCCTTGATAGATTTCTGCTGGATGAATTTGAGATCGAACTCAGCAAGCAGCATGAGCCACCGAGCCATACATTGATTCTGATATGGCTTGGAGTGCATATATTTGAGAGGGTCGGTGTGGGTGATGACAAAGGTTTTGTGACTGAGAAGATAGTGGCGAAGCTTAGTAGCAGCAAAGACTAACGCCAAACAGAGTTTCTCGATATGGGTATACCGAGTTTCATAGTCGACCAGTGTTCGGCTGATATAATAAATGGCTTGCTCACGGTGATGCTCATCTCGGTGCGCGATCATGGCACCTAACGAATGGTGAGTGGCGGAGATATAAAGGTAGAAGGGTTGGTCATCTTTAGGTGGAATGAGAACTGGTGGAGAGACCAGATAGCATTTTAAGGCTTCAAAAGCCTCTTGACAGTCCTTATCCCATGTAAAAATGACGTCCTTCTTAAGGAGATGATGAAAAGGTTGGCAGCGGTTAGAACGCTGCGAGATGAAGCGATAAATGGACTGGAGCTTGCCTTGCAAACTGCGAAGCTACTTGAGATTGGTCGGGGGAGGCATTTCGAGAATAGCGTGAATCTTGGCGGGATCTATCTCGATGCCACGGAAGGAAACGATGAAGCCGAGAAGCTTGCCAGAGAGGACCCCAAAGACACATTTCTTGGGGTTAAGATGGACATTATACTAAAGAAGACGAGAAAAGATGATGTTGAGAATGGTCAGATGGTCACGGCGAAATTTGGATTTGCCGAGAAGGTCATCCACATAGTCCTCCATGATTTTGTGGAGGAGATCGTGGAAAATGTAGGTCATGGCACGCTGATAAGTGGCACCTACGTTCTTCAAGCTGAAAGGCATGACTCGATAGCAAAAAGTCCCCCATGGGGTGATGAAAGTAGTCTTGTGCTGATCTTCCAGAGCAATCAGGATTTGATTGTATCCTGAAAACCCGTCCATAAGAGATAGCATCTCATGGCTGGCCGTAAGATCAACGAGCTGGTCAATGTTAGGAAGAGGAAAGTCGTCTTTAGGACAGGCTAGATTAAGGTCACGATAGTCTATGTAGATCCGAATCCCCCCAGTTGCCTTGGTGACTGGGATGATGTTAGAGACCCACTGTGGATAATCGATGGGCTGGATGAAGGAGACAGAAAGGAGACGCTGAAGCTCCTCCTTGACAAGGAGGGCAACGCGAGGATGCATCTTTTGAAGCTTTTGCCTGACAGGCTTAGCCTCTGGTTTGGTGACAATGTTATGGGTAAAGATGGTGGGGTCGATGCCAGGCATATCACTGTAAGTCCAGGCAAAGGCCTTGCTATGGTCGGAGAGGAACTGGGTATAGTCAAGCTGCTCCTGAGCGTCTAAAGATTGGCCAATCTTTAAGACATGAGGAACATCAGAAGAAGGAAGGTTGATGTCAATGGTTGATTCATTTAACATAACCTGGGTCTCAGAAGGGAGGGAGCGCTGGATGAAAGAATCATCAGCGCCCATGTAGGAAAGAATGGCGTCATCGTCAACGCAGTGAACAGTGTGAATGGTTGCCGACTCATCTTCGATCATGGTGGGAAGAATGAGAGGGAGAGACTTGGATACCCCATTGAGCTGATAAGTCAAGGGGTCCAGGCGGATGGTGTTTATGGAAAAAAAAACTAGGAGGAATGGAAACCACTGACTCCGTAGGTGAAGGTGGCGAAATAGGCAAGTGTGGAGGAGATTGGTCAAGGATTGGTTCAGGATAAAGGTCTACAGGGTCTTGAGTGGGGTCATGATATCCCAGACCATACCGTTTCTTGGCGTCGTCATCATTGAGCGGTTGGATAGGCTGATGGGAGCCCTGCTCATAGCGTCTGAAACCAAAACCCTTCCATGCACACCTGTAAAGGTAAGTATGTGCAAAGGCAGGGTTGCCAAGAAACGAAAAATCTGATGTGAAAGGTTGGGGTGAAGAAAGAGGATTATCGTCAGTAGGAGCTTGATTAAGCCCCCCATAGATGAGGTTGGTGCGGAGGTGAGGGGGACCATAAGGTATGATCATCCCGATCCGATGGTCGTAGCTGGGGCTGTGATGAAGGCGTCCATACTCTTGTGGAGTTTGGAACATGTCTAAAGCCAGCAAGCGATACTCTCCCAATGAAAGTCTTTGGAAGACGTCTTCCATGGGGTCTGTGGTTGTCACTTGAAGGGGAGGTGTAAGGGCGACCGCCTGTTGCGACCTGGTCGAAGCTTCCACAGATGGAGGCAGTGCCGGGGTTGACGGCTTGATAGGAATGAGGACATCATTTGGACGGTAGGTGGTATTGCATGTTTTGAAAGGCGAAGGGTCAGCGGGAATGGTGTGGACTTGTCCGTCATGCTCAAACTTCACACAATGGTGCAGGGTGGAACGGACACAGGCCATGGCGCGGATCCAGGGTCGGCCCAGCAAGATGTTGTATTGGAACTCTCCTTCGATGATGTAGAGGAGCTCTGGGACTGTGCGTGGACCAACGCGGATATGAAAGATGACTGTGCCAATGGTCATGGCAGTGGTGTCATTGAAAGAGCGTAAGATCGCGTCAGTTTTGGAGATGCAATTCTTGGGAAGAGCCAACTGATCAAAGGCATGGGTGGAGATGATGTTGATGCTAGCGCCCCCGTCGATCATGACGCATTTAATGCATGTCTGATCGATGTAGGCAGTGATGAAGAGGGCGGCGTCCTGATCTTCTTTGTTGGATGTAGGAATCTCAGAATCGCTGAATGTGATGGAGGTAATAGGGGCTAAGGAGTGGACAAGGGCAGCAAGTGGCTGGGGATCCTCAGGTTGGACCTCCGCTGCCTGCAGGGCTTGGATGAGGGCCTGATGATGTTGGGGTGAGGTTTGGACGAGATCGTAGAGGGACATCTTCACATGCGTCTGGTGAAGCTGTTTCAACATGGAGTCATGGATTGGTCCGGAAGAGGAAGAAGAAGAAGAAGAGGGTTGAGGCGCGCCAAGGATAGAAATCTTAGGCTTAGGCGGTTGAGGTGGATTGATAAAAGGGTAGGTCCAAGGAATGGCAACTTTTTCTTTCGCCTTATCCTTTTGTGACCTAGTGGTGATGTGAATGGCATTGATTTCAAAGATGGGAGGTGAAGATGATGAAGGGGTTGTAACAGGTTGACGAGATATGGATGGGTTTGAAGAGGTTGAAGGGTTATGAGAAGGAGTCGGGGGGCGGTCGAAAGTGTCCTCAAAGAGAAGAGTGTCTTTCTCCAGATAACGGCGAATGACAGCCTTGAGGGCACAGCAAGTCTCGGTGTCATGTCCTGGTGTACGATGATATAAACAAATCTTCGTGTCGTCGAACCAGGAAGGTTTAGACCCGAGAGGTTGAAAGGGTTTGATGGGTGGAAGAGTTATGATAGAAGTTTGCAAAATTCGTTGCAAGATCAAAGAGTATGAGCCCACTAAAGGGTCAATGCTCATCGATGTATGCAATGTCGGTGACTTTTGCTTGGGCGAAATGGGAGGGGGTTTTCGTACCACCTTCTAGGTTGATGGTGCGATGACAGGCGGAGACGGTACACTCTTCGTGAGAGGTATCACCCTTTTGGGAGAGGGTAGGCTAGTGGTAGGTAAAGGAAGCAAAGGAGGCAACCGGTTTTGGATAGAGGTTGGAGCGGGAAGGACTCTGGTTAAGGTTGAAGGATGCGGGCCCAAAATGGAGGGCAATGGTGACGGAAGAGGAGGCGTTCGCCTCTGTGGTTTGGCAGTCTTTTGAGATTTAGGTTGAAGACTACTATTGTTTGAAGTTTGGGTTAAGTCCACCTTCACTTGTGGATGAGTGAGGTTGGAGACAGGGCGAACACCAAGTGATTTGATAGGTTTAGGCGGAGTAGATGAGGGTTTTGGTTTTGATGAAGTTGATGAAGATGTAGACGGTTTGGAAGTGGAGATCGGATTTTTGTTGATAGTCTTAGGAGGTTCCGTCATGGGTGGATTAGCAGCATGAGATGAGAGGGCCTGGGCTTGTTGAAGAGCTGTGAGACGGTCCCACAATCCCTGATGTTCCACTTTCCTAGAAGGGAGAAGTTTGAGTCTCTCCACTAGTCGGGAAAATGGCTGAGAAGATACAAGATGAGGTTTAGGCTCTTGAGAAGATGCCAATGGTTGTGGGACTGAAGGTGAGATGGATGTAGTAGTCTCGGGCCCAAAGCATGGTGAAGTTGTGACAGGTTCATGTTTGGTTGGAGATGAAGGAGAGATAGGTTCTTCTCTGGGTGGAGAAGAAACTGGTGAATGAAGCTCCTCAAGCGGGTAAAGGGCAGGGATGATAGTGCCCTCCACTTGTGGCCGAGGAGTAGGAAAGGTTGGGTCCTCCATGGGTAGCAAGAAGGAAGATGGTGAAACTGGCGGTGCTGGTAAGGTCGAGGCGTCCTCCAAAATGAGAGAAGTTGAGGGAGAACTAGCCGGAGAAAGAGGTTCGTCCACATGTGATGGACTGATGGATGAACCCACCTCTTTGGGTTGGTTAGAAATGAGGGGCGAGACCGTATTGACTGTTCGAATATTATGTTCATGGGTATTGTCAGTCAAGGTCTGGACGTTGTTTTGGGTTGGTGGATGATTAGGGAATGGTTGTTTGAAGATATCGATACCCTGATTAGGAGGGGCATTAGGATTGTCGAGGATGAGGTCACCCTTTTCCAACATGTCTTGGACTATGTTTTTAAGGGTTTTACAGTTGCCCGTGTCATGACCTTTAACACGGTGGTAGTGGCAGAAGTCATTCTCCCTATACCATGCAGGGATGGCGCGTGAGGGATCAAATTGTGGTGGAGGTCGGATCTGAGGGAGATTGATGGCCCCTTGTTTGACGAGTTTTTCTAGCACAGACGCGTATGATTCTCCAAGTGGAGTAAACTGTCACTGTATGTATCTCTGCTGAAATTGGCGAGTGGCGCTCATGGACGTGGATGGTTTAGGTTGATTAGTTGAAGGTGAAGAAGAGGAAGATCTAACAACCACAGCATTTGTTGAAGCTTTAGATTTAGGATTGGACGAGGAGGGCTTAGAAGAAGGGTCATTGGTTTTGGAGTTGGGATTCTTACTCCGCAACTTGACTTTATTCTCCTCAACAGCACGTAACTCAAGTTTACGAGCCATCGTGAAGGCTTCATCAAAAGTGCGGAAGGTTTGAACCCTCAAGGTAGAAGAAATATATTTAGCACAGGCTTGAGAGAAAAGTTCAATAAGCTCAGGCTGAGGTAAGGAAAATGAAAGTTGATTGATAAGGCTCCTCCACCGAGCGACGAAATCAGCAATAGATTCATCCTCGAACTGGTGAATAGAATAGAGGTCTGTGATAGAGACCTTCTTGGTGATATTGATGGAGAAATGATCGAGGAAGAGCTGGGCCAGCTGAGTGAACGTGAGGATGGAATGGCTGGGAAGAGAGCTGTACCAGTCAAGTGCAGCACCCGAGAGAGACATGGGAAATGTGCGTAAGAGCAACGCATCGTCGTGGGCGATAAGGTAACAGGCATGTCTGAATGCCCGTAAATGTTGTTGTGGGTTTTCCTTGCTCTGGAAATGAGAAAAATTAGGAAGTTCCCACTAGCTTGGATATGGTCTGATGGGGACAGAAGGATGGATGGGCTCGTTACATATTTGTTCATACGAGAGAGTGTTGCGTGAGCCGATAATGGAGGTCTCTAGGTTGGACATTTTATCCATCAGCATCTTGATAATATCTACTGACGGATTGGCAGGTGGAGCACCTCCTAGATTGTAAGGTGCTTGAAAGAGGCTGGAAGAGGTATACGACGTAGTCGGTTGTACTAATAAGGGTGCAACGTACGGATGACTAGTCATAGGGACGGAAGAAGTGACTAAACATGGTTGGATGGAAGGTATGGCTAGGTTTGATGTTGTCATGGGAGGTTGATTAGAGGTAACATGGGCTAACGGATGGGTAGCCACCCTAGTGTTGATAGGAGTAAGGGTGGGCAGAATAGAAACGACCAGATTTTGAAAGGGGGTAGAAAGTGGTTGAGTGGACTGAGATTGATTGGGGGCCGAAACCCCGGTGAAAGTGGGCCCAACGACGGAAGGAGAGGCCACACTTGGATGGTTGGTGAAAGGTTGGTCATTGGTTGAGGCAATAGCCTGGGTGTCTAAGGGTTGGACTACGGACGTTGTTGATACGACCGCAGTTGCGAGGAGAGAAGTCGGCATTCCATAAATTGGATTGCCAAAGGGGTCTCGCGTTTGGCTATTCGCGAGATAGTGTTGCAGGGCTTTGGTATTGAGGTCCAAGAATCGTGCGAAGTCTTGGTCCCCTTCTGGGATAATAGGTGTTTGGGTCAGAGATGGTCTGGTAGGAGTTCTTTCAGTTTCCGAGTTGAACTCCATTATAGGGTTAGTTGTAGGCGGGGTAGATGGAAGAGGATGATGCCTCGCGTGATCGACTAGAGCCTTGGCTTGGCTATGAGTCAGAACCATTCAAGGCAAAGAAGAACGTCCTCACAAGCTCAAACAAGCAGATAAGAACCAAAAAGATGAAGACACAAGCAGATCCTAAAACCCTAGAAGTAAATTATTAGGATTATAGTGGCTTATGCCTTAGAATATGTGTGTAGAGGAAGATTGGCTTTGTGAGTTGGGTCCTAGAAGAAGCAGTCTATGGATGGTTTCAGGTTTTGTTATGGTGCTCAAGAAATCTGTGTTAGCTTCCGTACAGGCCTGGTGCTAAAGAGCAAGCTCCCCTCACTTCATGATTCCAGTGGTTAGCTGGTTTCGCTTAGCCAAAATATACTTCCACTAGAGTTTATCCTCCGCCAGAGAACGGAGTGGGCTTCCCCCTTGGTGATGAAATCCAAGTAGGGTCACCGGGACGGGTAAGGTATCCGCTGGGGGATGAAATCCCAGTCGGGCCTTGTCTCAGGTAAGTTTTATGTTTGTTTTGTGCAGGTGGTTTGGTCGTGTAACATCAAGTGATCTAGATTAATTCAATATGCGGTTTAATTACTATGTGTGGTCTAAAAGATGCAGGCAAACAGAGATGAATGCAAAGTGTTTTAATGTCCAAGTCGAAATGTTTGTTTGTATGAAGACGAATGGAGAAAGAGTCGAAGAATATGAGTTTTAGCTAGTCTAGAAGTGCAAGAAAGAAAGAAATGTTCGTTTTAGTTCTGCTTATGATGTCGTTTAAGAAGAGACGAAAGGAGGCGAAAAGGAAGAAACCTAATGCACCTAAATGAACGAAAGAAAGAAAGAACCCAAGGAGGACCTAGGGTCCCACCGGGCGTGCCAGAATGTTTCTATGCAAAATTGCTTTCTACATTCAAAGAAGAAATAAGAAACTAAGGAAATGGTCAAGGCTAGAAGTACCTGATAAAGTCGTGCGCACCAAAATCAGACGTTGAAAGATTCTCCTCTTTTGCTGTGGAGGAATGACACCTGCGAAGAAAAGGCTAAAACACAGAAAAATGTTAGTCAAAGATATGGTGGGCTGTCAGGCGAATGCCCAATCCTGGAAGTACGAAGACTCCCTAGAAGGATATCAACCCACTGATAAAAAAGCAGAATATTGGATGAAAGTAGATAATAATGAAAGATAAAATAACAGAAATAAATGATAGAAAATAAAAGTGTGTACCTGATATGCAACACTGTTCTGCACAGTCGCCGGCGTCGGTCTCTGTGGTGCCGACGTCGGTTAGGGAAGGTGCCGACGTCGGTTAAGGTGCCATCGTCGGTCGGGGTAGTGACCGGCGTCGATAGGGGCAGGTTCTGGGAAAAGTCTGAACAGGTTCGGGACAGGGTCTGGGAGAGTCGGGACAGGGTCTGGGCAAGGTCTGAGAGAGTCGGGACAGGGTCTGAGAGAGTCGGGACAGGGTATGAGAGAGTTCGGGGGTTTGAAGGAATCGGGATGATAGAACTGATAAAGAATAACCAAGGAAGAAATAAAACAAATGGAATAGATACTTACCTGCCAGAAGACGCGATGAAAGCCATAGTGTCAGTTGTCTGTGTAGATTGGTTGATGCCGAGAGTGTTGATGTCGGAGTTCGCAGGTTGATGATTGCTCGGGGTTCGATTGATCAGCATTTTGAATAGCATTCAGGGATCTGGTCTCGAATGGTTGGCGGAGGTTGATGAAGGCGAGAGACGGTTCCAGAGACAGTTCGTCAACCGTTTCGGGAAACCGAATGATAACTGGTAACGGATAACGGGAAGGTGACCGACGTCGGCAGGATTGCCGACGTCGGCCGATAGGTGACCGACGTCGGCGACATCGGCCGGGTAAAGACCGTCGTCGGCAGATGTATAATGGGGATAGAGTCTAGCTTTAGCTCTGTGCTCATTTTTACATGCTGCCAGGGTCAAGGTTGGTGGAACAAGTGATCGACAAGGGTTAATAGGCGAAGAAGAATAAGACGAGGAAGGACCAGGGGAGTCGACATGATTTTGGTGTCTACACCGACTCACATTCATACTTCCACTAGGGCAAATCCATTTTCATTAGTCTATGGTTCTGAGTCAGTCCTTCCATTAGAAGTTGAGCTTCCCTCTCTATGTATATCTATTCATGGTATTATTCCCAATAAAGAATTATATGAAGCTCACCTTCATTCCCTTGATCTTCTTCAAGAACATCATCTTTTTGCATTACAACATAACCACCAATACAAGGCTCGTATTACCTGATAACATAAAAAATGTGTTAAAGTCCGTACTTTTAATGTTGGTAATATTGTCCTTAAATTAGATTACACCCAATATAAGGAAGGAAAATATGCCCAAAAATGGTGGGATCCATATTTAGTTAAATATGTCCTTGGTCTAAGCACTTATCATCTTCAAAATAATGAAGGCCATGTTTTCAAAGAGCCCACCACTGATCAATTCCTTAAAAAGTACTTTGTCTAAAAATTTCCTTCTTATCATTTTTTTTAATCTATATATTTTTAAATAATTTTTTTAGGTTACTTAAGCATGGGTCTCTTCCTCTATAATAGTTTTCCTCCTTTCACAAACCTTTAGTCCTCTCTTTTGGTCTTTTGGTTTCTTGATGTACCATAATCTTCCTTATCTTCTTATTTTTTTCATGCCTTGGGTTTTATTTTATGAGTTACTTTGCAATACCAAGGATAAGACCCAACATGCTTCATAAAACCACCATATTTTAATCATTTCCTTCCCTTTGTGTTGCTTTCCAATGTTGTTTTGGCATCCTTTGGGTTTTTCTTTGTGAGTTACTTTGTAAGAAAGTTCCCTCATTTTGATTTTCTCTTGCTTATTATCACCCTCATGGTTCTCTCTTTTATGATTTGATTTGTAAGACTATGGATAAGACCAACCCCTCATCATAAAATTACCATTCTTTTTCATGTTCTTGTTCATTTTTTTCAAACTTTAGCTTTTTCTTCTTTTGCTAGATGAAATCTACACAACAATCTATGTTAGCATGTTTTCCTCTATTTCCCTATTTCTTATGATAAAGAATCACACTTTTATATCATTGTATCCCTTTGTCACTTTTTTTTTATAATTTGAAGCAATTCAAATTGTTCCATGTGTCATTCCTTTTTATTTCCCCTTTCTTTCATCTCTTCATTGGATAAAACAAGGGCAAAGTCAAGATATCACTTTTATTTTATTAAGATTTACAAGACTCTTAGACCCCATGCTATTTAAAGTTCTCTCTCTTAGCTAAGTTGTCCCAAGTTTTTAAATGAAATTCATCTTTAGAATGCATGTTTGGTTTTCCAAATCCATATGGAGAAGGAATAGAAAAAACCATCAATAAAGTTAAAAGATAAATCATTTAAACAAAAGGCAATGATATCTAAAAGGCAACATACAAATCTCAAAAGTCAAATTCACACCAAAATATGTGATTACAAGCACATCTCCTATCTACAATCAAAACTCAAACTCCACAATTAGCTTCACATAGATATGAAGTCTTTTGGGGTGTGGTAGGCTAGTAGATTAGAATAGAGGATTTCAAAAAATTCTATGGTGCTACCTACTCTCTCATGCAAGTACCCAATCTTTACAGTAGACCAACGACTCTATAAGGGGTACTAAAGAGTAGGGAACACATCATGGGGAGGTAGGTCCATTTTACTTTTCATGCATATAGCCTTCATGGTATGATCTATATACTCCATTTATTTACCCAAGACTTGTGTGTCTAAGAGAATTTCTTCATAGTTCTTAAGGTTGAAAGTACTCTTATTTTGACAAACTTAATTTGAGTGTCTTAACTTCAATAAAGAATTCTCTCTACATTGATTTTTACTTCATTTTCCCCTCCACCCATTTAATTTTACCCCCTTGATAGACAAATTATGATTCCAAATTTGTTTTCCCTCTTCTTCTAATTCCTTTCTCTTCATCTCTTAAACATATGCTAGTATTTCTTTATTTCAGTTTTATCTATCCTTAGAGTGAAACAACATGTTTGATTAACTTTGGATCATTTTATTTACATCAGATTATATTTACTAAACTTACTTTACCTTCCTTTTACCATTTATCATGATTTTATTGTCTTGTTATTATAGACACCTGAGTTCGTACCCTTTTTACATTGTTGAGTGAGATGTGGATTGTTACTGCTCATTCGATAATGTTGTTTTCCCTTTTAGGCATCATTACTTTTTCCATTGATGATTGAGATGTGAATTGTTACTTCTCACTCATCAATGTTATTTTACCATTTTTTTTACCATCCTATTTGACATGTTTCCTTGGTTTGATTTGGTGAGTTTGCCTTTCTTACTTTAGGATATATTGTCTAAGTTTTTCAGTCTTTAGTAACCTTATATTTTTAGTTACCCAATTTAATCTTATTGTTTGACTTGGTTATTTGGTCTAACATAACACCTATCACCCCAACTTACCAAATTTCCCAAGTATGTCCCATCCTCATAGCACCATCTATCTTATATTTTCTTACGTTTGTTTGTTTTTTCTCTTTAGTTTTGTAATTTTTGGTTTGTCAAAATCAGTCTCTACACCCTACACAATCAAAACTAACAACATATTAGACAACCATATTGTGATAAAAGGTAAGTCAAGGTATGAATTACATTTACTTTTTAGATTAGTTTCCCTTTTAGTCATTTAATTTTAGTTATTTTTTCTTTAAAATACTACAAATTTTTTTAGCATCAACATTATGTATCCTTATGTTCTTTCTTGAAGCACTATCCCCTATTACACCTTAGTGACACGTGATGATAATTAAGTGGGGAATATGTATACACATAATATTTTCAACTTTTATCGATTACTTAAGTTTTACATTTTGCAAGAACCTATCGAGACTTAATATCTCTTAGTGCATGCCCTAAGGGGTACACCAAGAAAGGGGTGGGCAAACCTTTGGTGATTTTAAAGATTGTTGTCCCCTTTTTTCACATTATTACCAATCCAAATAGTTCCTAAAACCTTTCCCTAAGTTTTTTTCTCCTCTCTTGCATAGTCTTCTAGTCTTTTTCCTCTTTCTATCCTTCATTTCCTAACTTAGAACCCTTTTGACTTGTTCAGCATACTAGGTCGACCTAGTACAATTTGTGGACAGTTTCTCTCTTTTGGTCTATTATCCTCTTGACCAAACTAGCATAAACCTAATGAGTTAGCTTGAAAATGTACTAGGTCGACCAAGTTGACCTAACACAACTGACATTCCCAAATGATTTTAGGGTAAGTTTTACCTATAAATACAAGGTCATTTTGGTCATTATTAGAATATGAAATAAAGATTTATTATTCATGTGTGCTTATTCACAATCTGCTCTTATACCATTGTACTTGAGGATACTTATCTTAGGCTTATTATTTTAGAGAATCTAGTCTTGTGGATATGTCTTGGATTATTTATACTAACAAAGTGATCTTTACAAACCACACTTATGAATCCCATTTGGTCAAGGAAGAGATTGAGTCTTGATGGGTTAATATTTAGGTAAGTATATTCTAACTTTTTTCTCATCTCTTTTAGTAGATATAAGTAGCATAAGTGTTGGCTCAAATTATATTACTCTTCATATTTCATGTATTAGGGTGTTACTCATACTTACTCTATTTAAAATTCCCTATACATGTTTTGATTGCTTTGCTTTACTAACCCCCACTTTGTGTCACAAGCTTTGGTGTGCACTATATTATATTTACTTTCCTTTTTATTAGATTAGTGAAATATTAAATCATAAGACTTTTTTAGGGTTGTTATGTGGTTTTGTTATACTTTAGGCTTTATAACCCTATCTCACATGGTGTGTTGTGATAAGTGATCCCCTAATAGGGCCTAACAAATCCTCACATTGGTCATGCTCCTATTTGACAACTGTATGCCCCTGATTAGAAGTGTAGGTGTGATCTATCCCATCTGATCTAGAATTTATTTATGGACATGATGCATTTTTTATTGCATACAACTTCATCTTATAAGATGTCAATACTTCTTCTTAAACCAAGCACTTCAACCAATGAATAAAGAACACACAAAACACTGAAACTAATAGAACTCACTAAGAAACATCTCTGAGGGACTCTCCCTAAGATTTCTAACCAATTTCACCTCCTAATCATCTTAATATCTCTACACACCATGAAGAACCACCATACAAGCTTACTAACCTTCTATTTTAAGTTATAATAAGGACCAACAACAAAACTTTATGCCATTCACAAAAAATAAAACATGCACTAAACCAATCTGAGAACTCTCCTTAAAGTATTAATGTCTTACTCTTTTTTAGAAACTAAAAAAAATCACTGTTCTTCTTACAAGGCCTGTTTAGTCTCCTTATAGCCCTACATAGAACTTATAGAGTCAAAAAAATTTAGTAGAAACACTATGAAGACCTAAAAATTCATATCTAGATTACTCTCATATGCCCCCTCAATCACACCAATTCCCATCACTTAGATCATCTTATAAAACATACTTATTTCACAAACCTAATAGCCAATTAAGCCTTTATCTTGACAAAAATGTGAATAATACAAACATTCATATCTATATGAAGATTTATTTGACAACCTAGTTTTCCCATTAAACCTATTAATAAGCATTAGAATTCAAATCTTAAGGAAAATGGCTTTTTTAGAAGAGCCCAAAACTCTAGAATCTCAAAATAAACAGAGTCAACAAACCTCCTTCTAGTCAACACCCAACTCTAAAACTTCTTGCACACATTGAGACAACCATATCATAATTATGTACCAAATTTGAGATTCAATACCTTTGGGAACCCATACATCCTATAACCCATGTGAGGCCTACTTGCCCTTAAGATAAAACTAAGAAAATTGAGAGTACTCAAAAATATTGAATTTGACTTCAACATACCTTCAAACCACAAAACCACTTAGATAATGCTATAATAAGTTCAACAAAACTTTATGAGCATTAAACACTTCTTGACATTCATCAATCTCATTATGCCATTTGGAAACACCTATTTTAAACTTATACTGTAACTCCTTCATAAATCTCTGGAACAAGCTCATGAACTTGTTGTTCCCCCTTAACTAATTACATTCTCTGATTGGGATTATGATCTTGAGCACATTGTAGTCATATAAAATGTTTAAATTGGTGGTTTGAGTGTGGCTTGTGATACCCTATCTATAACTCCTTTTTGCATTCTCTTGTGACCCTTCTAGACACCTTTTCACTCATTACTGGTCATCTAGAACCTTCTAAATGGTCATTCCACCTTAGCTAGACTAGCTCTTGTAAGATAATCCTATTTCCCTAGGTTTTGAGCATGTAGGACAAGACTATAGCACCAAACCCTAGGGTGTCCCATTTTTGTCACTCTTATCCATTTGCATTTTAATCCTAAATAGTCATTTTCATCTGATCCATATCCTTCATTATGTTAGTCTAGCGTGAATGCATCTAACCCATAACTAGGTTCCCTATAAAAGCCTATCTAAATCTCATTTGTAAAGGAGGTGACAAATATTACAAAGCAAGCAATAATATAAACAAAATAGTAAGGAAAATCTCCCTATTCTCTACATATAGTCACCCAACATAGCTACAAACATACTCAAACCCTCATACTAGTCCCTAGCCACCTCAAGCACCCTTAATTTGGCATTTTTTCATCTACATCACACTATTTCACAAAGCACATTAGGTGGGAAAACTAAATAAGGATTGATCCCTCTTCAGAGTATTTGTATGTAGGTAGCGTTCCCACATAAAGAGTGTGGATTACACATTCAATGTATATTACACACTAACCTACCCTTTTTCAAGTGGTTCAAATATTATTTTATCAAGAATGATAGAGGGTTAAGGTTTGAAGATTAAATCAGCTCTATAATGAGTTTCATCGATAATCAACGCTCAAGATTTCATTGGTAGGCTCATGCAAGAATAACACAAAACCCTAGGAAGTTTTAGGTATCTATGACTAATTTGGATAATAGTGGTAGGAGTAGATTATAACACCAAACCCCAAAGTGTCTTATTTTTTATGCTTCTATCCTTTCACCAAATGAAATCTAGATTTAATTTGATGACACTATCCCAGTCCTAAACAACTAGTTTCAACCTATATTTAACCTATCTCAGTCCAATTTCAAGCTAAGTTATATTTCTCCTTATTTATTGCTATTCTTAGAAAGGTAAAAAAGACAAATAATTATACAAATTAAGACTGTATTTATTGCAATATTCTTTACTGGTTTATTAATCTAGATCCTTAACTAAAATAGGAATACAAATCTATTATTCCCAATAAAGTTAAATCATTTGGCAAACCTGACTTTATTTATTTATTAAACCCTAGGAAAAATTCTTTGCTGATTTTATTAGTATTTTTTTGATTTTTCCTACATACATAAATCAAAATTTCTCATTTATTTTTTAAAATTTACCATAGTAATTTTTAAAAAATTATTTCTTTCAAATCCTAGTTGCATATACTAGGTCTCGATATTTTCAAACCCTAGCCTAGGGATTCAAAATTCAAATTCTAATTTTTACACATTGGGTTAAATATTCTAATTTTATTAATCATGATTTACTTATGCAAAGTTTTCTAGTTTCTCTTGCATGCTTTTTTCCTTTCATTTGGCACAAATTTAAAAATGACATAAATACATATATACATGTTATTTTAATACCAGTTCAAATATATGTCATATTTCATTACTTATTTAACATGTTATCTATCTATTATGTGTAATTCAATTAAGAATAAAATCCTTACATACTTAGAGGATCCATTACATAAGCTAACAACCACCTATCAAGTTTCAATGTCATATCTTATTCATAGGAAAGAATTTCCTTCTCCTCTCCCCAAAGAGGGTGATAACTACTTTCCCTCTAACTAGGTCCATGATATCACCCCTCCAAAAGGTGAGTTAACCTATACTATTATTCTTAATGTATACATTTACCCTATATCTTTTTCAAACCCTCTTTAACATATTTGCTTATATTTTCAATCAGAAGCAACTAGGGTTTGCACTTATGAGACTCTAAGGGATCAAATCACCACTATGATAAAGTTAGTTTTATATTTACAAATTTAGAATCAACTATTACATGAAAATATCACAACATTATAAAATCAAATTATAATACAAAAGCGTCAAAGGCACCCTAGTGCCAATTATGTATATGCACCTTCACCTAGTCAAATGGTTGCAAGCAATGTTATATATCAAAACAAGAAATCACAATAGAGTAACTCTATAACTAATGATTCAAAAATCATTCAAAGATTAAATAAGATTTCAAGTGAGGTACTAATGGAAATGATTAAATATAAGTTCATCAAACTACCTCCTCTACATCTAGTGAGAAGACCCAGATATTATTATGCACATCATAAAATTCATGGCCATCACACAAATTCATGTTTGGCATTAAAAAAATATATAATAGATAATTAAAATTGAGGACCCTATACAAGATAAATCAGTCAAGCAATCCACAGTGACATAGGAACACATTCACAAAGGGTTAAATTTAGAAACAATACAAAAGTTATTACCAAAGCATAACTCATAACAATAAAAGGATCAAAATTAAAAATCAAAGAAATAAATAATACCACAAGAAAAGGTAAAGGACAAAAAAGATGCATATATGCCTCTCTAAAATTTGGCTCAAATTTCAAAGCAGTATGGGTTTGGTTAAAAATATATACAATAGTTTGACTATCAAGGTCAAGGGTTGGGCAAGCATGCTCAAGGCATCACTACTCCTATTTTAATAGATGATAATGTTTGTCATCAAGGTTTTTCATTTATTTAACATCCTAAGGAAAACCATTCACAAGCATAATTTATCAAAATAAAATATCTAGATAAAACAAAATTTAACACTAGCATTCCATTGGTTCAAAATCTAGATGATAATGATGAGTGAAACCATACAGTTTATTATGATCTCTAAGATACTGAAAATGAATCTAAATATTCAAATTCATATTCACAGTCATTCCCTCATGCTTCAAAATTACACTTTATTCCTTTATTTGATATAGGACACCATGATAGGGAGTCTCTCCTGAGACTCATCGGTTAGTATCATTTTTCTCAACTTACTTGTACATAGTTTTTTCTTAATTTCTTGTACATAATTTCTCAGTTTACTTGTACATATTTTCCTTATGATTAATTTTAAATAGTGATATTTCAAAATACCAAAATAATAAAATATTTAAAAATATCAAAAATAATATAACATGTCAAAATATAAAAACATTCAAATAACTCAAAACACCAAAAATTACTTCTCAACTATATGGGTTATCCATACTTTACATTTCTACAACCCTACTAGACTTACATTTTGCTATTTTATGTTATTATTTATTTATTTATTTATTTATCTACATTACCATGCTTCACTTGATTTTATTTGAGTGTGTGCAGTGACACCCAGATCTTTCATTATTTTACTCTACCCATTGAGGGGGCATCATACTTTTACATTAGAGACATACATCGACATATCTACCCACCATGATCATCTTCTACATGACTACATCATCTAATTTATGTCATTAATACACCACACACTCTATTTATCATTTTGATGTATATTACTTACTAGCTTACACAAATTACTCTATCGACACATACTAGTATATAACACTTGTGTATTTCTTAGCATCTACCTGGTCTTGAACTCCATGTTTTACATACTTTCACTTCTTTCTTTGATTATCTACATGTGTTAGTATTTCCAAAATTTACATACTTTCCTTTCTTGATTTGAGTATTGAGATGTTATTTCATTTCTTATTTTATATTTTGTTACTTATGTGTGCCTTAGGACATTTACCAATATCCTTTGCTTGTACTCTTCTATGTACTTATGGCCCTCATACTAACCTTGATTTTTTTCAATTATATGTGTATGTGGCATTTTAACATGCCTTGTATGTTTTCTTTCCTATTTTTAGTGACATGTTCCCATGTCCCTTATTTTCTTGGCCCCTTGGCCTCTTTTGTATGACTCTTACTTTGCATGCTTGTTTGCTTCTCTATTGTTTGCAACGACATGATCCACATCATGTATTATCTTTCCTTCTTGGATGCCATGATATAAATCATGCTCCATCCCTCCTTGAAAACTAACAACTAACATTTTCCAATTTTAGTTTAGTATACTACACATGCTATTACATTGTTACATCTATCTAGGCATACCCCTATTGATCTAACAATCTCCAATATAAATTATGCTTTATCTTGATATATATTTTGTATTATCACTGATATATCATGTATTTCATATCATAACACATTGGTAGAGCTATTTCCTCTAAGGGAAGTCATTTTATGGTCTCCATTCCTACCCTCAAAAGAGGGGGCAACAAATAGGGGGTTTGTCACAAAGATCAGAGCCTTCTACCAGTCAAAGATTAGTTTTTAGAACACTCAAAATAGTAATCAAAATTCAAATGATGTAGAATAAACTAGAAAAATAGTGATACATATAGAACAATGATCATAAATAGTAAAGGATAAGAGAACCATACTTGAACTATAACATCAAATATCAAAGTGTCCTATTTTCGGTGCTCTTGGCCAAACAATAGAAAACCTAGATTTTCTAAAAATAGATAGAAAGTTAAGATTAGTTATAGTTTTTTAGCTATAGTATAGTTTATATTGGGTAGTTCTAGTATAGTTTTACTTAGAGAATCCAAATATAGGGGGCATCATACATGACATGATGGCTCTCACTTCTAGTTTCAGATTATGTAGTTGGTATAACTTCCAAATTAGAATCCATGTTATATACACCAATGATTAGAGGCAATATGCATGATACATTTACCTTCTTTTCTTTCTAGTTCATTATATTACCTAGGTATTCTCAGTAGTTATGTGCCTTATTCTATCTATAAGTGGTTGACATCATTTCAGAGTGGCTTTCATATAAGCCTAGTACTTATTTTTGAAGTGGATTTTATACAAGCCTAATCTCCACCTTTTGAAGTGGCCAAGATTGGCCTAGTTCTCTATACACATTTGGCTAACCATACTACATTGTCAGATTATATATCATTCATGGGCTTCAAGATTCATCTCATATGACACACATTCATACTAGTATCGGTTCATAGCTTTAATTAGTGGGTAATGATGGAGCCAAAGGACTAGCTAGCCTTTATATTATTGAGCAACCTACTCAGAAAGATTAGACACATATTCCAAACATTAATTAATACACGTATGATCACATAGATTCACTTAGTGGGTGATGATAGAGCCAAAGGGATAGCCTTTGTATTTTTGGGTCATTCTCAAGGAATTGAACACTCAACTCTATTCATGATATTAATTTTGGTAAAACACATAATCAACATTAATTAACATCACTCATCATCACTCAACATCACTCAACATCACACATCTTCATGGGCTTTACCCTTGCAAGTAAGTTTAGGTATGCTCTCTACTTTTCCTTTATCCTTGTATTTCACTTTGTTATATCACTAGAATAAAGGGGGGGATGTAGTCACATAATATGTATAAATTGGTAGTTTGAGTGTGGCTTGTGACACCCTATCTATATATATTTTTTTCATGCTCTTTTGACCCTTTTATAAACCTTTTCACTCATTACCTATCATGCAAAACCTTTTGAACAGTCATTCCACCTCATTTAGGCTATTATTTCCAAGCCAATCCTATTCCCCTAGGTCTTGATCTTATAAGATAAGATCACCATACTTGGAATATAGTGATAGACCCTAGAGTGTCCTATTTTTGGGGCTCTTGTCCATTTTCATTTTTATCCCAAATGGTCATTTTCATCATATCCCTATCCTTTATTATGTCAGCCTAACATGAATACATCTAACCCATGACCAATGGTTCCTTATAAAAGCCTATCCAAAGATAATTTATAAATGAGGTAATAAATCTTAAAAAATAAAAAATAATACAAAAAAATCACCAAGGCAAACTTCTCTATTCTCTACATATGGTCACCCAACATAGTTGCATACATACTCAAACCCTCATACTAGTCCCTAGCCACCTCAAGCACTCTTAATTTGGTATTTTTGCATCTGCATCACACTATTACATAAAACACATTAGGTGGGAGAAATATATATGGCTTGATCCCTCTTTGGAGTATTGGTATGTAGGTAGCATGCCCACATAAAGGGTGTGTATTATATGTTTAGTGCATCTTACACACTAAACCCCCATTTTTTCAAGTGGTTCAAACATTATTTTATCAAGCATGATGGAGGGTTAGGGTTTGAATATTAAATCATATCTACATTGAGTTATATCGACAATCATCACTCAATATTTCATAGGTAGGCTCACATAGAAACAACATAAAAGCCTATAAAGTTTTAGTTCTTTGTGACCAGTTTGGAAAATAATAGTAGGAGTGGACTACAACACCAGACCATGAAGTGTTCTATTTTTGGTACTCCTATCCTTTTTCCAAAAAAAATTTAATTTCAATTTTACAACACTATCCCAATCCTACACAATCAATTTTAGCCTTTGTTTTACCCATCTTAGTCTAGTTTCAAGTTAAGTTATATTTCTTCTTATTTTTGCTATCCTTAAAAAGGTAAAAAAGACAAATTAATTATACAAATTAATATTTTATTTATTGTAATATTATTTACTAATTTATTAATCCAAACCCTAAACCAAAATAGGAATAAAACTCCATTATTATCAATAAAGTTAAATTACACACAAACTTGCTTCTTCATAAGAAAGATGTCTCCTAAGAAACATAGGTAGAGACACCCTACTTCACAATGTCATAGAACAATGTGAAACTAGGAGTTTCCTACAACTCTTCATAATCCTTCTCCTCCTTGGTTATTTTATTCTTATAGTTATTAGTATTCTTCTTAGGTTTAAGATAATCAACATTCTCATCCAATACAACATTGTCCTTCTCTTATATGATTGGATAGAAAATACTTAGAGACAACATAGATTCATGACATACTTTTTCATCTGAATAATCCACCTTGAAATTAGAAACCTCATCACTAGGTACTGATAATTGATGTTATTTACATGATACATGTTCAAAAATTACAAGATGTTTACTTGGATCCATACACATTTATGAATGAGCCTCAACTAATTCCTTGGTTTTTTTCTTGAACTTCTTCTCTTCATTTATAATAGGAGTAGACAATGAGAGCCCTTGGCACTCTTCAACATATAAAGTATTTTCCACCATAACAAATAAATTATTTGGACCTATAGACTCATCATGACTTACACTTACCACCTTTGGTTTCCATGAGTTAACTTGCCTTCTTCCTTTCACTCTAAGATCTTGATTGAATTCATTTTGACTTGATGACCTTTGCTTGTAGAATCTAACAATATGGCCAATCTTCTCATAGTTGTAGAAAAAAATACTCATTGATGAAAACATAGTTTTTCTTACCTTATTTGAGTAGAAACTTTTAATGTGTCTTATGTCATGATAAATTAAACAATCTCCTCTTATTAAAAATGATTCACCTTGTCTAACCTTATGTGGATAATGTTTTTTAGAGTGTCCCACATCAATATAGTTGAATCACTTAAATTTTTTCACACCTTTTAGCTAATGACCCCCATCATTGTTCCATGCAAACTCATTTATAATAGGTCTCTTGCATTCTCTAGCTCTATGCCTAAACTGATTACATGTATAATAGTAATAATTGAAAATTGCATACCTCATAGCATTTGGTTGTCTGATCTAATTTGTCTTCATTCTTTGAGCACCTTCATTCTTTTTTTGATGATTTGTCTTGAAGGTTAGATTGTTCTTTCTCATATTATTTTTCATCTTATATTGAGTTTAATTCTTTGGTTCTTCTTTGTATCCATGACCACTTTTATCACTTGCATGCTTTTGATCATTCGAAATACTGTCTAGATCACTTGAGCTCTTTTCAAATCTCACAAATAACTTTACCTTACTAGATGTCTTCTCTAACTCACATTTCAATGACTCATTTTCAATTACATACTTTGAACATTCATCTTCTTTGGATTTTAGGCTTGTAGACAAAATTTCCAATCGTCAACTGAGATGCTTGACCATATCTTCATGCTCCTTGGTCTCTTCATTCATTCTTGCTTCAAAAACACTGAATTACTCCTCATAGTCCTTGATTTGAGACTTCATCTTCTTGATAATATTATTCTCAATCTTTAATTATTCAAGGGTATTTGTCAATGTAGTCTCATAGTCCACCTTATCTTCATCATCATCTAAATCACTCCAAGTATACTCCTTTTTATGTGAGCAACTTCCTTCCTCATCTGTGAATAGGGATTCATCTTTAGCAAGACCAACATCTTCATGATCATACTCTAAGCCACTATCTTCACTCTCATCTAATGAGATACAATCTTATTTGATATAGAGACTCTTCTTGTCCTTGAAGTACTTTTTATTGTTGTCAAACCTTTTGCATCCTTTCTTCCTCTTATCAAACTTGTATGTCTTTTTGTCTTCATCTTGGTCTTCACCATGTTTTTCATCATCATTATTATGAGGGATACTTTATATAAAAATATCCTATCTTTCCACAATTGAAGCATTTGAAGGGTAGTTTACCCTTATACTTGCCTAAATTTGTTTTCAATTTCCTTGTAAATAAATCAATCAGTTCATCCTCATCAATATCAGAAATATCATCCTCCTTAGGTTTATTACCTTGGAACTTTTTCTCAAGCTTTATATTTGTCTTTAATTCTACTTCCTTCTTTGGTGGTATATCATTATTTACTCTCATCTCATAGGAATTAGGGATGCCATGCAATTCATCCATCTTCAACTAAGTAAGATCATGACTTTTTTCTATAATAGATACTTTAGAATCAAACATGAGGGGTAAAGATGTTAATTATTTTTGAACTATAGTAGCCTCTTCAAGATTCTCTCCAATACCTTTGATGATGTTCATAATCTCATGAACTCTCTATAGAAAGGATTCCACATAATCTTCTTCCTTCATCTTGAGACTTTTAAATTACCTTCTCTAAGTCTACAACCTAGCAAGCTTAACCTTTGAATCTCCTTCATAAATGATCTACATTTTGTACCATATCTCTTTAGTAGATTTACAATGGATTACCTTGGTAAACTTAGTCTTTGTAAGACTACAATTTATGGTATTCATTGCCTTAGAATTATTCTCAAATAATTTCTTATCTACAACACTAGATGGAGGAGTAGTAGGAACAACATAACCATTTACAATAGATTTCCGTACATCAAATAGTAGGGACATGACGTATGTCCTCATCTTTTCAATCCAAAAATAATAATTTAATCCTTTGAACATTGGTGCTTTATTATTAGAAAAACCTCCTTACATTTGATGACTACCCATATTTTACCTTGGATCACCTTTAAGCTATCAAGCCTTTACCAAAGGACCTACTCTGATAGCGATTGTTAGAGGTACAATTATTGAGAGGGGGTGGTGAATTAGTGAGCCCAAATAACACAACTTCAATTTCAAATCTTTTAAAACTCTTAATTAGTTACCATAAGTATTCATGAAGCATACACATCATTCATAACAATGAACAAGAGAGACAATGTAAGATCAAGCACATAATGCGTGACATATGTGGGAAATCCTCTTAGGGGAGAAAACCCACTAGAACCTATAATTTGAATACTATCTTGAAATGACAAGAACTAATTTAGACTAGATACAACTTATCAATTAACTTCAATCCCTTATTTAGTGAGACTACAATCTCACAAAGTGTTATAACACCTATCTAGCTGAGCAACCACAATAAATAGACTTTTAACAAGCTTCAAATTGCAAGGAAGATATAACCCCTAGATGTTGAGAAGACATAACAACTATAAACACAATATATCCTAAACACTGATTTCCTACCAATGTGATGGAGAAATAAAGTATATTAGCTATTTTCAACTTTGCACACTCAAAACATCCAAAACATCCTTTTCGATCACCCTAGATCTTTTCTTTGATATTCAACTTGAAAGATCACTATTATGACATCATGAATAATACCTAAAGGTCATATACATAGTCTTTAATATGATTTTCTCAGTAATGCATCCAATGGTCACACTACCTCTCCTTTGCTCTATAACTCTCACATATACACCTCTCACTCACATATCTCAAAAGTCTAGAAACCATCTCCTTTATTTTCACTATATATATATATATATATATATATATATAAATCATGAATTATCATGCCCAAAATATTCTTTGACATCCATATCACATGCCTTACTTAAGGCATCTTACATGGGTCATGCTTAAGCACAACTCTCTTTCAAATAAGCCTAAGTCACCTTTTAGGTCCTATGATGACCCATTCACCTCTTTGAAACTTCTCCAAGAAAACTAGGAACACAAGAACACTTTCCAAAATATGGACCCATGAAACAAGATATATATGTCTTGTTTAAGTGCTAACATCCATCATAGCACTCTTTTACTAACCCCTAACTAGCTAAAACACTTCTTTGTATACATAATCATTATGAATGAAAATACAGTCAACTTCTAACCCTTTATTCATACTATATATGATTGGTCAAACCTTTATAATGCACATAGATGGTCATCATGGAGTCTAAAACACACTTCAATAGCTAGTTCATCTTTAAACATAGAGATACCAACAAACATAGCTCAAATACCCTTCTTGGTTTACTTGTGAAAAATGTATCAACACAGTCAAATTTGAATCTTAATATATTTGATTGTACACACTTTCATATCTTCAAATTTATATTTCTAGATGCATCTTGGAGTCCTCTACAACTTTTATTTTTATATTATCTATGAATTCATTCTGAATCAAAAGTTATGTATAAAATATAGAGAACTAGTTTTTCCTTTGAAAACTTTAAATATTCAAAACCCAATGGCCACAATTAAACTTCAGTCACTAAAAATGCATCTCATGCCCTCACTACTTAGATTAATCACACACTGTCAATCTTCAAACTTTAACTCATAGTGTGTCAATTCCTAAATTTTAAACTTTGAATAGTTGACCTTATCTTATGCAAACAATTGACCTTATCTCATGAAATCTTAAAATATTGACCATATACGATCCATCGATCTCTTCAAGATTATCCTAGCTTTAACAATGCTAGACAACTATCACTTTGACCTATTAATTTTAATATTCACCATTTATCTTGAGTAGTATGAATACCCATGAGCCATTAGATCTTAGAAGAAGCCTAATATTTACCTCTACTCAATGTCAAACTTAGAACACTTATCCTCATCTCACTACTTCCTAACATCTTGGAGCTAACATGCTCCATCGATCTTTACCTTGTGTAAAATTAACTATGTATGGAGACCATTTCAATCTGCCTGTAAGGCCATATTTTTATATGCATATATTTTACCTCACTCACTCACATGTTCTCAAATTTGAACCATAAAAACAAGGAAAAATAATTAAAAAACCCATATGACCATTTCCTCCTAAAACATCCATGCATGTGAGATATGCCTCCATTAATCTACTCACTCAAATTATTTTACCACAAAGGTAACTATGTCAAGAACTCTCTAGAAGGACAAATTTACACATGCATATATTTTGATGGGATTCATCTCATAACCTAAAACTTAACACATATCAACTAGGCATAAAAATAAATAAAACCCATATGATCAAATCATTCTAAAATTTCCACACATGTGAAATATGACTAAATCAAAATTCTAACTTGGATTTTTCTTACTACATGCAAATTTGGCTAAGTATGGGAAATCACTATCATACTCTTTAGGATCCCAATTTTGCACTTGCATATCTTTTATCACAATTAGTTGCATGACCTAAAATTTAGTGCATAAGCTCTTCTCACATAAGGGAATTCATCCATATATAAAGCTAATCTTGAAACATTCATTCATGTGAGATATGACATCACCAAATTGCTTATTTGACTCTATTTAAACATAAAAGACATTATCAAAATTCTTGGGAGCCCAACTTTGTACACACATATCCTTGGTTTCACTTTGTTTCATGACTTGAGACTTATACCATAACAACTTGGGACTAATATGATCACAACCATATGAATAAATCCCCTTGATTCATCCAGACATGGAAATTATGAAGTTAGCAAACTGTCTACTCAAATTTTCTACTATAGACCCATTTATGTCTAGATAAAAACAATGATGAACCAGATGAAATCTAGTCATGTACACAAGCACTAAAATCATAGAAAACTTATTATGAGACCTCTATCACATTATCAATACTTCATATTCATCCCTAATCATCTCTGATCATGCCAAAGTTGAACATCAACCAAACCTAATTCAAGCATACTAGGATAAACACATTGCACACTTTGTCATTGTCACTTAGACTATCAAGGCACTTCATCCACTCACCTAGACACCTTCATGACATCACCATGACATAATCAATAACTCTCCAACATCCTCTATCCTATAAAAATTTTCTTGGTAGGACATGGACTCATCACATGAGAGCAATTACCTCTTCTACTTGCCAAGTGTCAAATTTCCTCACAATGGATTAATCTATAAGATTCAAGGTAATACTAACCTTTAGAATTTTGAACAATTCAAATATTATGGTGTATTCAATACTCTCACCCTTGAATCCTTACCAAGCATTAAATTTCATTAATCTCAATGGTTTAACTTTCTTATCAACTCTACTCGAGGTTACAATGGTCACCCTGAGCTCATCATGAATATACCACCTAACCTCCTAGATTTTGATGATGATGAGCTTGATGAGATCCATCTCAAGATTAAAACCTAGTATCTCTCACCTAATCTCATTTTTTAGCTTCCTCCTTTATAATCTCATTCCCATCAACTACCTAATGATGATATACCCATTGTCTTCACTAAGAATTGGCATTCCATTCATCACACCACATTAGATGACAAGGTCATACCTACCTATACCATTGATCTTCATACACCTAATTATGATGATGGATATACCTTAGATGAACCATTATTAAGAATTATTGTTCAATCCCAAGATGCTAAAATTATTTGTTATCATTCCTCTTTGCTTCAATCTTTCAATATTTCTTCTAGCATTACATCTTATTTCATTCTTAATTTTAGCATTTTTATGATTGATCATAGCGTAGAGATAGTACATACACCTCTAGTTTTTGAAGATCCTCATAGCATTATACTTGTATATCATGTTATGATTTATCCTTATTGTTTTTCTTGATACCAAGATCCCACTAGTTGACTTATCCTTGAGATGCTTGAAACTATCCTTTAGCCTTCTTTGCATCCTTCCCCTCCCTTAGCATAGTTCAGTTTAGATTCTATTCACACTCCTTTTCTAACTAAGTCTCTTCCAATTTTAGGTCCTATTTCTTCTTTGGTCTAACTTTACATAGTCTCTCCTCCAACTAAACTTTCCCTTGGTAATGGTTTGATCCCTTTACTGTAGATTGGTTCTTTGCCCACCAAATGGGCCAATCAACCATATTGTGATATTCATAAAGTTATCAATCATTGAAATAGAGAATGTTCATTATACCAACCTTCCTCAACTTTCATTTCCACTCCTATTAGTACAATTGAAAAGTATACTAACAATCATATTTATTACTTCCATGACATAGATAATCATTAATCCACACATTGTCATAAGCTATGGAAATATATCAACACCTTGCATCCCACCTCACCTCAGCCCATATACAAGACTATACCTCCCTCAAAGTTATTACTTCAATATCTTCCCAAATATGGAGAGTTATATTCTATCTAGAACTAATGTGGTACTCATCATACTGATTGTTATCATATCCTTTAATAACATCTCAAGGGTCATCTCGTGACCACTCTTATGTCTACTATCGTTCCTCCCATAGGTATCCCTCATAAAAAGGCTTTCCCTTCTTCCCACATGGCTCCAACACTTGTGTCCCCCTCTCTACCCATGATTCCCTCACTTATGGATCTTCCCTCACCCATAGATCCATCTCCACTAGTGACTCCTTTACCTATGTCCCATTCTCCATAGGTGACCCCTTCATCTCCCATAGAGTCTACTCCCATTCCTTCTATAGAGCATCCCTTATATGATATCCCTCAGAAACATGATCCTTTAGGCATTCCTATCATTTCTATTCAGGATATTTGGTGTGAATTATTCTCTTAACTTTCCTTGAAGATTGATGAAACTTTTGTTATAGTCGAAGTTCAAATTCATAGAGAGTTATCATATGTTATGGATAATGTGTGTGGTCAAATATATAAGTATTTGTGAACACAAGCATGGTGTTATTTCATTTATTCCTTCATTTTTATTGGATGCATGTTATAAATTTACATTTATCTATCTTATATCATTTGACATTGTGTCAAATTCTTATCTATCTTACATGATGACTTTTGTTTTTCACTACATGTTACTTATGATGTCATTATTTTTATTATGTTATCTTATTGATACTTTTTTTATGATTACATATTTATTATTCATGAGTTCATTTTATATTTTTATCTTGTTCTTTTTCATGATTGTTTTATATCTTATCTTTATAAACATAGATAATTGTTATTGTGACTTGGTTATACAAACTTTGCTCCTTTTAGTCATTCCTTAGTTACTAGGTGATTAGTAAGAAAACAATTCATCTCACTATATTATCCTTTTATTGATCCACTTTTGATCTCCATTTATTCACCTTATTTCCTTTCACAAACTAATCATTCACATTATTAAGACTTAAGATAACATGTTGGTTCATTGTTAAGCCTAAGTGTTCTAGTCAGTCGTGTCTTTAGATACTTAGCTAAAGCCTAAAGCTCATTCATGTGTATCACTTTATCTCTCATGATTGTTCATTCCAATTCTATATGGAATAGGAATCTTAAAATCCATAAACATTAAAAATCCAAATCATTTTACAAAAGGCAATGATCTAAAAGGCAACATTGAAAATTTTCAAAATTCCAATCACACTAAAAGACTTGATTCTAAGAATATCTCCTTTTTATAATCAAATATCAAACTCCAAATTTGGCCTCATAATAGTGATAAGTTCATTATGGTATGATATGCTAGTATATTAGAAAAGGAGAATAAAAAAATATTTTAGTGCTACCTACTTTCTCACACACATACCCAATCTTTGTAGTAGACCAATAGATCTATAAGGGGTTTTGAGGAATGGGGAACACATCATGGGAAGGTAGGTCCATTTTAATTTTATTATTAAAAATAAACAATATGATTTAATCTTAGTACCACACTTGTTTTCTTACATAGATTTATCCCTATAGTGAATAGGTATCTTTTGTATATTGATCGTCATTAGTCACTTAGTGTCTTTCCATGTCCTTAGTGTGCCTCATGTCTCTTAAGGTCTTCTCATAAGAAACATAAGTTATGATTCTTATATTCCTTATTTATTTCCATAAAAACTTAATATTTCACCTTGATAAATATTTTTTTGTTCACTAATCACTCCCCTCAGGATTCCATTTATGATTTGTAGTATAATACCTTGGAAAGGACCAAGCTTTCCTCACAAATTACCAAAATTTCAAATTGCCATTACAAACATCCCATTTTACTATATTTTCACATTTGTTCCACCTCATTTATGTTCCCTTTATGATTTTTAGTTTTTGACCATGGATAGGACCTGACCTTCCTCACAAAAGTTTCCAATACCCAAGTCACAATGAAATTACGTGTCAAATATGAGATAATATGTGATTGATTATGAGTTAGATGTAATTCACATGATTACCATATTTATTTATAATGTTTTATGCTTAATTAATTAATATTTTACTTTTATCTTCATATTTTTCTAATTGCATGAAATAATCCAACCATTTTTCTCAAGTTTCTCATACTTCCCAACTTGGATTAGTGTGATTAATTTAAGACCTATTAACTATTTTGACCATTAGTCAAAATAATTCAACCCCTATAGTCCAAAAATTGATATATGGGTCTATTATAATGTTATAGGATGTGTCATGGTCAATTTTATTTCATTTAATATGTTTCTAGCTTTGTCATAGTCCAATTTAGTCCTTGTGTCATTTTATGTCATTTAGGGGTCATATTTGGGTCATAAATGAAGGTGTTATATTTTTCTAAGGTTTAAAAGTGTTATAAAATTCTTATAAATGTCCAATATGTCATAAAATATCAGTCCTTGTCAGTACTAACTAAAACATTGTAGGTGTTAGGTGAAATCAAGAAAATATTTGAAAGAAATGGAGTTTTGGAAGTTTTACAACCTATGGGGGAGTATGTCACATGTGGAAACCTCATGAAGTGACCCATTTATCTTCCTTAAATCCATTTACATGCTTAATATACTTTAATAATGCCAAAAATGGACCAAAACTATTGTCTCTTCTCCATCACTCCATTAGGCATACAAAACTAGTCAACATGTCTTTTGATGGTATGACTAGTAGAAGAGTTTTCAGGTCAAATGATATTGGTGGTGGATATTAAAATTTGTATAATTTATTTAAATTAAATATTTTAAATAATTTTTTCATATTATTTATGAACCAATCTTAATAAGTTGATTATCTTTTTCTACATACTAATCCCCATACCCTATAGGTTTTGCTTATGTTTGATCTAGTCTATACAAATAAATTTATGAATTTAATTAAAAAGGATGTTACTTCAATATATAATGTTTTAAATCTTTTTTTCCATGTTTTTAGGTTACTTTATGAACTAAATAGATTAGATTGTAAGATGAGATCGTCATTACCTTGTTACAGGCATATTTCACCATGTGCAGAGGTCCATGTTGCTGTAATTATTTCAAAAGAAGGTTTTATGTGGTGTTTAATTTTTTTAATTATATATAAATCTCTCATTTAAATTTTTAGTATCAAATTTTCACATAGAGATTACATTCAAATGACAAATAATACAATCAACTTTTTGCATGACTATCATACACAATCAGTTGAGTGAGGTGTGTGAGGTCCTCATCATGGTTATGGAGGTTTAATTAAGAGTTTCAAGGTGTAAAATAAATTATTGGATCATGAAAAAATATAAATCCCTCAAATGACATAATATAGCATGTAAAGACAAGTTCTCATAAATACATAGGCCTACAACATTAATGTATGCCTACAGGTGCCTCATAAGAGCTAATCATGTGGAGATGAGACTTTTGAATTGGTTTCAATTCATTCATGATGGAAAAATTAATTTGAACAAATTTGAGAAGGTTTTTAACTGGTTTCAATCCCATACACCATACACATTGATTATCTTACCCCCACTACCCTATATACTGAAATGTCCACCTATATATGCCTCTCACAGATACTTGAAAATATTTCAAAAGTATGTTTGAACATATTTTAAGACTTTAATTTATGTATTATAATGCTGAAAATATCATGATAATAATTATTTATATCATTTATAGGTAGGTAGGATTGAAAGCCATGTTCAAGTTGGAGTATGGGTTGTAAGGACTTGTTTCCTTAAAAACTCTAGAACAAAGCCCTGCATACTTTTGGAGCTATCATGGAATAGTGTAGAAAGAGGTATAGATATATTATAAGTGTTCTACCATGAATCCCTCATATAGGGTAACAACTTTAAAAATAAATTGAGTTATTTTTCCAATAGGGTTCCATGCTAGAAGGTTTTAAATCTATGCATTTGTTCACAACGAACTCTCAATGTTTACTACAGTGTTGAAACTCCAAATGAACTTCTAGTCCTTACTCAAGAAAGAAGGATAATATAATTTATGAAAAGTAGTTATCTTAAGGTGATAGACACATTAGTGATTGAATGAGATTCAATAAGAATTGAATATCAAGTTATAGGCCTACACCACCACTTACAGGTGTGCATTGCCCTAAAAAACCTCACCTACACCCTAACTATAGGTGCTCACAAGTCCATATTGTGAACCTAGAGTTGAAACCCTAAAAATATGAGACATTTTGTTGTTTTATATGATTCAAAATACCTAAAAATGACCCTAGTTATTAACATATATTTCAAAGCCTACAAGATCCATTTTTGCTCTAGAATAGTCAGCTATAGTCAGCTGTAGCATGATAGTGATTTAAAGAATGACTAACTTAGTGATTTTCCTAACATATGCATGATGTGATAATCCATAGTGAATTTTAGGTGTAAAATTACTTAAATAATGATATCAAGATAGTATATAATATCCAGTATACAAATTCTCACCTACAGGTATGGTGTTTTAGAGTAAGTAATATAGTCACAATCAACTATAATCTAGACTTGCCAATAGAAAGATGAGTATTGAAAGGGTTTTATCTAAGATAAGATCATGAACATGTTTGAAATAAACCCCATAGTGCTATGATAATTTTATAATATTCCCATAATATGGACAAAGGGTAAGAGTTGGTCCTCAAAAGTAACCTACAGTCCATACTTAGAATCCTGCACATAGTCAACATTCTAAAGGTCTATCTTAGGTTTTATAAGGTTGAGAGGTGCCAATGATGTGATCCAAACCTAAAAATTAGTAAATAAGGTATAAATAACATAATTAATCCTCTCATACACTCCTTTTGTCTAATAAAATAGGGGATATGTCCTCTATTTTATCTCAAATAAAGGGCACTCCTAGAGAGGTGTAACCTACATAGTTAACAAGCAAAAGGCAAGGAAATAAGATATACGCCTATGGATACATTGAAATATGATGTTTATCTATTATTTTGACATGTGAAAAAATTTATAAGGCTTTAAATATGCTTTATACCAAATAGGGTAGCCTAAACACATAGGTATGCAGACAAACCTATTAGGTATTGATTAGGCTAGTGCCTAAAATGGTCTAAATCTCACTTGTAGTACTATGTGAAATTTATAATTAATTGAAACATGTTAATATGGAGTTATAAGGTTGTAAATAACCTTTTTTTTTATAAAACCCATATATAGGTCAACCTTGTCTCAGATTAACTCAAGCTTGCACAAAATGTAGGAATCAACTCGAGAAGGAAATTTTGAAGGTTCACACCAATATAGATGCTTAGCATGGGAGATCAAGGAGATAGGAGATGTTAGAGAGGGTCATAAAAAAAATTTAGTAATAATTTTTTCATATGTTTAATATCACAATTTCATGAACAATTCTTAAGGGGTAAAATTGCCTAAAACCCTCCAAAATTGTGAATAATGACCCGATGGAGAAAACAAGGAGGAGATTCATTCAGATGAGATAGTTTGGGTAGGAAAGTGACTTAGAATTGTATATGACTCACTATGACTAATTCCCATAAATTTTAATTCCATGCTACTTGTCCAAACAAGGTGTAAAACTAGTTTTATTGATAATTTTGTGTGTTGTGTAGGTATAAAAAGGTTTCAAAAGATGCAATTCACATTGGGAGGAATAATAGGACTTAATATAACCCCTCACATACATTTATTTCATCATATAAACACATAATTAAATCCATCTAAGCAAATTTAAACCTGCATAATGAACAAGGAATGATCACCAAGTGAGAAGGTGAAAAATCCAAGTGGGAGGCCTTTTAAGGTCTACCTGATCAATCTAGAGACATGAGGACCCTTTACAAGTGTCATATACTCCCTTGTATGGATTGGTTTGGAAAACTAAAGAATTTTTTTGTGCCAAGTGTGAAAAGTAAGTGAAATAAGAGTGATTATGACTATAGGTTGTGATAACTCATGTCCATAAGAATGTCAATGATTAAGGACACAACCAATGCATTTTGGGGATTATCTATAACCTCCCATTCATAATGCAATCATGTCATCTATCCCTAGTCTACTATAAATCACTGATAACAATTTAATTGATGAAGATAGTTTCTAATCAAATAAATGAAGAGTCATATACCACATTTTAGGAGTTTCATGCCTTTGAGGGACATTTATCCAAGCATACCTTGCATGTTTTGTCTCATAATTCATTCTTCTTCATACGTAACTCCTCCTCTTAGCTTGACAAGTGTTCTTGTGACTCGTAGACTCCATTTTAGATATTTTAGGCTAATTCAATACCATGTATGGTAAAGCCCTATTGGTTTGATGTTGTAGTTTGCCTTTAAAAAATGAATACAATCTAGTTTGAGTTCATATATCATCTTTTCAAAGTGTGTGAAGAGATGTATAGTGAATAGTTAAGTGATATTCATATATCCTTACTTTCTCTCAATCCTTCCGTGTTTGATGCAAGTTTTTCCACTCTAGTAGATCACATGAAGTGTTATCAAGTGCATGGGTCTATTTTCAAGTTTAAAAGTAGCCTTAGTGTCTATAACTGATCTTTGGTTCATTTACCTTGGATCAACCTCATGCATATCACCTTCATATTGAAAATATAATGTTAGAGCATTTTATGACTTTAAAGCTAGTGTTATAGGTCTAGTTTCTTAGTGAAAGAAGTATGATGGTCTTGTGGAAATCCTTCTGGTGTATCACCCCATTAGAATATATTTTTTTCATGCATACTTTTATCCCTAATCCCATAAGCAAATAATTAGTGTTCCTTATATCATAGGTAAACCCACATACCAATAAGTATTCCTATATCTCCCAAATCTAGAGGAGGCTTGAAAAACCTCCTCTAGGGTGTAAGATTTGGTGACAATATTTTTGGCATGCCTGGTGGGACCCATTATCCTAAATATAACTTGTCAAGGTGAATGTTGGTCTTGATAATATCAACTATAAATTAGTGTGTTACTAAGCATTTAATGAATCCATTCAAGGTAAAACATGGTTTGAGACCATTTTTTTGTCAAATATTTTCTCTCATACTCCATGGTCCTTACTAGGTCATCTTCTAGTAGAGTTCTAAATCCCATCAAGACACCTATTCAACCTAAACTTCCTCTTGAAGTTGAATACCCTCATCCTATTTTACCCTTTGAAGAGAAAGAGGATTTTGATAGATAAGAAAGTGAAAAACTTGAAGAAATCATGGATATTCAACATGTTTTCCCTACCTTCAACACTAAAATTCAATCCATCTTGATTCACATGATGTCATTCCCCCTAATGTTATAAAGAGTGTGCCTACATTAAATGGTGAAGGTCATGTCACATGTAGTGAACACATCAAAGACATTTCTAATTTTTATAGTTTCCACAATGTCACTGAGGATAGTATTTCTATTAATATCCTTGCCATGTCCCTTAGAGGGACATCACTTAAATTATTTTTGAGTGTTGCTAAATTCAATATTTGAAAATGAGAGTGACCACACTTCACTCATACATCAGCTCAATGTGATCAAAAAAGACCCCAAGGAAATAATGCATGAATTTAATAAGAGGTGTTAAAATACTTGATATAAGTTTCCTCTTCTCATGAAACCATCAGCTAGCTTTGTCTTCCCTATATACTTGAGAGATATTGGTACTAATATTGCTATCATTATACAATCTATGGGTGCTTTTAATCTTCCTTAAGAATATAAAATTTCCATTAGAGATTAGAATTGCCACATTCAAGCTAGAAAGCTACCTCTTAAAGTTTTTATTCCTATGTTTTTTAATATTCCTTATAATACTCCAAGTGTGGCCCAAGTTCCCAATGCCAACACCAAGCCTAGAGTTGCTCCTAAAAAAGTAGATGATGCCATGGATAAAGATGTAGAAATTAAAATGTTAAGAGCTCAACTTAGGCAAGCCAATATGAAAAAAGGTGCTCATAAAAGCCTTTATCCCTATCGGTAGTATTATGGGAGAGGAAGAGGTCAAGGGTATCCTAATTTCAATAAGCTTTCCAATGTGTATAATCTTACTTCCATCACTAATAAAAGAGAGAAGGTACTGGTGCATAGTAACTTAGTACAAGGAGAAGATTGGAAATAAGATCAATTCATGGATGAAAATGAAGGAAGAAAACAAGATCTAGTTACTAAAAGAAGAGTCACTCCTCTCCTATAAAGTGAATATGAAGTCTTGATGTAATCAATTCAAGGTTGATAGCTTCAAGGAGAAATATTCACCAACTTCCTAGTTAAGGACACGTTTGTCCTCAATCAAGGAACTTATATTATAGACAAAACTAGAGATAAGAGGAAGGATTTAGGAGGTGATAATAATGTACCTACAAGTTCATGTAATACTCCTCTAAGGCAACAAGTCATGAATATAAGCATGGTAGTCCCAAACACTCCTACACCTCATCCAAATCAAAATGTGGTAAGGTTTGCTCAATGTGTTTCTATTCCTCAAGTTCCAAGTAATACTTTACCTCTAAAGACTCAAGATAAGGTAAACACTTCTTATTAGAAACATAGTAGTTTTGTCAAAGAATGTAAAGGCATCCATTTCCTTTGGGATGTCCTCTGTATGCCTGGCCAAAAGGATCTCTTAAAAAAATAGCTATCTATTATTCCTTCTAGTCCTTAACCTTTAAGTAAAGGTCATGGTCATGTATCTCTTACCAATTCCCCTAAAAACATTGTTGAACCATATACCAAAGATAAGAAGCCTCTACCTTTCTACCTCACTCTCATTGTGGGTGACAAACTAGTCCACAATTACATAGTTTATAGTGGTACTTTACATCAGTCATGCCCAAAGTTGTAGCTAAGAAGTTAGGCCTAAATTATGAACCCCATAGTAAAAGAGTGATTCAGTTAGATGGTACACCTATCAAGATAATAGGGTTGATCAAAGGATTGAAAGTTTTTCTCCATGAATTTCCTAGTTTCCCTATCCTCTAAGACAATGTTGTTGATGACCTACCTACTCATTTTACAATTTGTCTTTCAAGAGACTTTACAACCAAGATAGGTGGTTATCTCTTAGTTGACTGGTCCTTCTTGGCCTTTAAGACAATATATATATATATATATATATATATATATATATATATATATATATGTATATATATATATATATATATATATATATATATAACCAAGGTGACCATAAGAACTTATCCACTTGAAAATTTTCACATTAAACCTTATGTTGAAGTAAGCTCTAACTTGAATTGTCTTATCAATGAGAAGGAATCTAATGTGGATGAATGTGCTTATTCTAAGTTTGAGGGCATAGATGATTTGTTTTTATATGAGTATGGTGTAGATGATTATTAGTATGATCCTTATTCATACTTTGAGCAACTGACCTTGGAAAATATATCATCAATGAAGAACCATTTGGGGGAGTTGAGGTAAGTGTTGAGAATTCTTTCTTACAAGCTTCTAAGAGTAACTACTTGATCCATGCATATGATGATGATAGATTGAAGAAACTGATTGATCACTATAGTAAGAATAATGATGTCTTTCTTCCTAAAATTGATGAAGCTTCCCTTGATGATAACATTCATGAGGAAGAGGAAGATGACTTGTAAAGTTTTAATGCCATATGCCAAGAGTTTGACCAGTTGGGTTAAATAACTTCTCCTCTAAACAATTACATATCTAATGTCATGTTGGTTGATGAAACTAATGAATAGGTTTTTGAGTTTTTGATCAAGCCAAAAAATGATTGTCATGTTATGAAGGAAGATGAACATTAATCTGATATCTAAAAGTTTTTAGTCATAGAAGAATCTCATGAGTCTAAGGTAAATTTTGTTGTGTTTAAAGAATAGCTAAGATCCCAACCTGATGTTGAGTCATTTATAGATGTGGTGAAACATGGTGAAGGTATAATTGATGAGCCCATGTATCAATAACATGCTATCCTTGAAGAAAACAAATATGAGACAACTATCATCACTCATATTCTATAGTTTGAGGAGTACCAATAAGATATGATAGAGGTCAAGTCATTCATATCCCTAATCAAGAACTTTGGAAATTAAAATAGAGTACTAATGAAGGATCCAAATAGTCCACTTGTAGACATGAGGAGGTCCAAATATGGTAAGCTTATTAACCATCTACACATTCAAGTGATTGATGATGAACATGCTTCAAATGATAGATTGCCTTCATGGAGTGATAAAGATGCAAGATGAACCATCTTTGACCCTGGTTGAAGTATGGTAAGATGTTTTTCACCTTAAAAGTAAGATTTTTAAATAGTATATTAAGTGTGTGTGTCTTTGTTTCATTATGTGTTATGTTTCATAAGTGTTCTTGAGAGCACATGTTTGTTTCCTTTTGGTTTATTTTATTTATGTGTGTCTTCCCTTTATGTTTGGTTTGGTTTCAAATGAAAATTAAGTGTAAAACTTATGTATATGTGACTCCATGTCCTAATGGATAGGATTAGGCTACTGATCTTGGCATATCAAGGATACCACCCTTGGGAAATCACTAAGAATGTTGAATATTTTGACCACAAGTCAAAATAAGTCAACCCCCTATAGTCTAAAACTTGATATAGGGGTCTATTATAATTTAATAGGATGTTTCATGGTCAATTTGATGTCATTTAATGTGTTTCTAGTTTTATCATAGTCTAATTTAGCCCTTGTGTCATTTTATGTCACTTAGGGGTCATATTTGGGTCATAAGTGAAGGTGGTACAATTTTACAATGTTTCCAAGTGTCATAAACTTCATTTAAACATAAAATATATTATACCATATCAATAATTATCATTATTAACCAAAAAACTTGTAGGTGTTAATTGAAATTAAGAAAATAGTTGAAAGAAAGGGAGTTTTAGAAGTTGTATAGCCTATGGGGGAGTATGGCACATGTAGAAACCTCATGAAGTGGACCTTACTCTTCTAAAACTCCATTTACATGATTAAGTTTCTTTGGAAGTACCAAAAATGGACCAAAACTATTTATCTTCTCCATTGCTCCATTAAGGATACAAAACTAGTTAATAGGTCTTTTGATGATACGACCAATAGGAGAGTTTTAAGGTCAAATTATATTAGTATTGGATATTACACTTGGTATAATTATTTTTCATGGAAATATTTTAAAAAATGTTTGCCTATGATTTATGAACCATTCTTAAGAAGTTAATTATCTTTTTCTATATACTAATCCCCACATCCTGTAGGTTTTACTTCTATTTGAGCTACTTCATATAAATAACTTGTTGAATTTGATTCTAGAGGATTTGGACTTCCTTATTTTAAGTTTTAAATCTTTTTTTTCATGTTTTTAGGTGACTTGATGAACTAAATAGATCAGATTGTAATATGAAATCACCATTACCTATTTGCAAGCATATTTCACCATGTGTAGAGGTCGTTGTTATTGTAATGGATTCAAACTAAGGTTTTATGTAATGTTTCATGTTTTTCATGATATATAAATATCTCTCTTTTCAATTTTTAGTATCAAAGTCACACATAGATTTTTTAATCAAAGGACAAACAATACAGTCAACCTTTTATATGACTATCATACATAGTCAGTTGAGTGAGGTGTGTGAATTACTAAGCATGATCATGGAGGTTTAATGAAGAGTTTAAATGTTTGAAATACATTATTTGATCATTAATGAAAAATATAAATCCCTCAAATGACATAAGATAGCATGTGAAGATAATTTCTCATATATACATAGGCCTGTAATATTAATGTATACCTATAGGTGCCTCATAGGAGATAATCACATGGATATGAGACATTTGAACTGGTTTCAAGTCCTTCATGATGGAAAAAAATTATTTGAACACATTTGAGAATGTTTGAAACTATTTACATGCACATACACCCTACACATTGATTATCTCACCCTAATGCCTTGTATACTAAAATGTCCACTTATAGGTGGCTGCCACAAAGACTTGAAAGTGATGAAAAAAATGTTTAAACTATTTTGAGACCTTAATTTTTTAAAAAATTTAATATACCATGACAATAATTATCAAGATCATTGAGAGGCTGGTAGGCTTGAAACCATATTCAAGTTGGAGAATGGATTTTAGGGACTTATTTCCTTAAAAACTCCAAAATAGAGCCATGTGTACTTTTGGAGTTGTCATGGAATAGTGTATCAAGAGGTATAGATAGATCCTAAGTGTTCCATAATTAATCCATAATATAAGGTAACAAATTGAAATAGAAAGTGAGTGATTTGGCCAATAGGGTTCCATGCTAGAAGGCTTCATATTTATGCAATTATTTTCTACAAACTTTCAGTGTTTACTATAATGTTAGAAATCCAAATGACCTTATAGTCCTTATTCAATAAATAAGGAGCATATAATTTAATAAAAGTAGTTATATGAAGGTGAGAGACACATTAGTGATTCAAGGAGCTTCAATAAGAATTGAATTGTAAGGTATAGACCTACACCACCACTTACAGGTGTGTGTTGCCTTAAAAAATCTCACATATAACCTGATTATAGGTGCCCACAAGTCCATGTTGTGAAACTAGAGGTGAAAACCTATAAAAATGAGACATTTTATTATTGGATATGATTTCAAATACCTCAAAAGGACCATAGATGTGTAGCATAGATTTTAAAGCCTGCATATACACCTACTAGATCCATTTTTGCTCCAAAATAGTCAATTGTAGCATGATAGTGATTTAAAGAATGACTACCTTAGTGATTAGCCTAACATATGCATAATTAGAAATCCATAGTGATTGTTAAGTGGATAGAGTCTTCAAGAATTATTTTGAGACAATGCATAAGGTCTAATATAAAAATGTTTACCTATAGGTATGGTGTTTTGAAGCAAGTAATATAGTCACAGTTGATGGTAGTCTTGACCTGTCAAGATAAAATTGAGTATTAAAAGGGTTTAAAATAATATTGGATCATGAAAATGATTGAAATAAATTCCATAGTGTTAGGACCATTTTATAAGACTCCCATTATATGGACAAAGGATAAGAGTTGGTCCTAAAAAGTAACCTATAGTCCATACTTATAATCCTGCACATAGTCAACATTCTAAAGGTTAGTCTTAAGTTTTATAACATTTATAGGTGCCTATGATGTGATACAAACTAGAAACTAAGTACATAATTTATCTATAACCTAATTAAGCCTCTAATACACTCTTTTAATTTAATACAATAGGAGATATATCCTCTATTTTGTCTTAGATAAAGGGCACTCCTAGAGAGGTGTAACCTGCAATGTTAGAAAGCAAAGGCAAGTAAATGAGTTATAGGTCTATGGAAAAACTGCAAGAGGATGTTGAGAGTTGACTTGTATATTGACTAACATGTATAAGGCTTCAAAAATTCTTGAAACCAAACAAGGTAGCCTAAACCCATAGGTATGTAGAAAAACCTATTAGATCTTGATTAGGCCTAGTGCCTAAAAGGGTCAAAATCTCACTTAGAACACTATGTGAACATTATAATTCATTGTAACATGTTCTTATGGAGTTATAAGGTTTGAAATAACCTTTAGTTTTTAGATAAACCCCACATAGAGGTCAAACTTGGCTTAGATTATCTTAGGCTTTCACAAAATGCAGGAATCAACTTGAGAAAGCAATTTTGAAGGTTCATACCAGCATGGATGATTAGCATGGGAGATCAAGGATATAGGAGATGTTATAGAGGTTCATAAAGAAAAATTTAGTGTAATTTTTTCATAGGTTTAACTTCAAAATTTCATGAATAATCCTTAAGGGGTAAAATTGCCTAAAATCCTCAAAAACCCTAGATAATGACTTGATGGAGAAAATAAGGAGATGTATTCAGATGCAATAGTTTGGGTATGAAAGTGAGATGGAATTATAGAGGACTCCCCAGGGCTACTACCCATCAATTTGAATTCCACCCTACTTGTATAGACATGGTATAAATTGGTTTTATTGATAGTTTTATGTGTTGTGTAGGTACATAAAGGCTTCAAAAGATGTAATTCACTTTGGGAGGAATAATAGGACCTAATATAACCTCTATGTCCATTTATTGTATTATATAATCACATAATTACCTATGCAAGTACCTCTAGCTAAGCTATTTCAAATTGACATAGTGAACAAGGAATATTCACCAAGTGAGAAGGTGAAAACTCCAAATGGGAGGCCTTTTAAGGTCTACCTAATGAATATAGAGACATGAGGACCCTTGATAAGTTTCATACAATACATTTTATGGATTGGTTTGGAAAACTAAATACCTCTTTGGTTCCAAGTGTGAGAGGTAAGTGAAAGAAGAGTGATTATGACTACAGGCAATGATAACTCATGTCCAAAAGAATGTCATTGATTAGGGACACAACCAATGTATGTTATAGATTTTTTCTAACCCTAATTTCATAGTGAAATAATATCATCTATCCCTAGTATTCTATATAGCACTCATGGAGGATCATATGATGAAGGCAATTTCTAGGTAAGAAAATAAATAGTCGTATGCCATATTTGAGGAGTTTCATGCCTTTAAGAGACATTTGTCCAGGCATACCTTACATGGTATATCTCATATTTCATTCCTCTTCATATGTAACTCATCTTCTCAGCTTGAAAAGTGTTCTTATGACTCTTGGACTCCATTAATCTCACTTCTCCCTCACATTCTATAAGTACTAGCCATTTTGGCTCTTATGGGATAATTCTCATGTATGGCAAAGCCCTGCTAGTTTGATGTTTACTTTGCCTTTGAAAAATTAATACAATCTAGTTTGAGTTCATATATCATATTTTCAAAGTGTGTGAAGAGATGTATAGTGAATAGTTAAGTGATATTAATTTATCCTTGCTTTCTCTCAATCCTTCCATGTTTGATGCAAGTTGTACCACTCTAGCAGGTCATATAAAGTGTTTCCAAGTGTATGGGTCTATTTTCAACTGTAAAAGTATCCCTAGTGTCTAAAAATGATCATTGGTTCATTTACCTTGGATTGACCTCATGTATATCACCTTCATATTGAAACACTAATGCTAGAGCAGTTTTGGACTTTAAAGCTAGTGTTATAGGTCTCATTTCTTAGTGAAATAAGTATGATAGTCTTGTGGAAATCCTTATAGTGTATCACCCCCTATAATAGATTTAGTTCATGCATACTTTTTTTGCTTTCCCATAATAAAATAGTTAGTGTAGGTGATAAGCACTTCAAGGTAAATTTAGGGAGCTAACCCTTAAACCTAGAGGTCTACTTCTACCATAGGTAAGCCCACATACCTATAAGTATTCCCATGTTGCACAAATCTAGAGGAGGATTGAACAACCTCCTCTAGGGTGTAAGATTTGGTGACAACAAGAACATTTTCTAATTTTATTTCTCTTTGATACTTCTTAATGTGATTTAGTATGATTTATTGACTTAATGGTTTTGTTCTTATACCATTGGTATTTCACATGATTTCCATTTTATTACATTATTTTCATACTTCATAACATGATTTAGTGTGATTTTAGCTGTTTTAATTTTGTGATAATATTTTTCATGGTTTAAAATAATTTTATCCTCTTGTTTACTACTTTTTGGCTTATTATACTTAGTCATCTTTTGCTATTACACATTTCCCATTGTGAAATAGTGTGTAATGCATTTGTTTGATCAATTATACTTTTCCAAATATTTTTTGCTTGTTCATTTTTAACCATGCATGTGCACTACATAATGCTAGAAAATAAAACACTCCATATATATTTCCTATAACACATATAATAAAAGGAAAATACATGTGTTATAAATAAATATATCCATGCATAAACAACCACAACAAAAATATAACTCATAAGATCAAAATCTCACTATCAAAACAGTCTATCTCTATATATCATGTGTTTTTATACAAAATATAAATATACATCACTCTAGATCTATGGTTGGGTTGTATCATGTATATCTCATGGACTAGCTATGATACCCATAAATTCCTTGGACTATCCCCTATGCATGATGTACTATAATGAGGTTGTCCAAGATCTCAACCATATTACCTATCCTTATAGGTTGTCCACCTAGCCTTGTACCTATCTAATATCGATTGTGTTAGTCATGTGTATGGTTCTTTCCTAAGCTAGAGCCTACCAAACATGTGCCTCTCCTACTTCCACCCATATTCATGGATAAAATCCATCCCATGTACCTATAGATGCCCCACAACCTCCCCTACTAGTCTAAACTAGCTCATCTAAGTTGGGGTAGATGATAACACAAGATCGTCTTGCTTGGTGAGGTCATATGGTGTCAGTACTCCATCTAAAATGTCATGGAGTGATACCATGACTAAGGACCCCCATTTGGTCTCCTCTATTTTAGGTTCTACAAAAATGAAAACCTAGATAGATACCAAATCACATAGATATATCAAAATCTATCTATCTACAATCACATACAAGTAATATTATATCTCAAATACTAACAAATCCAACATTTTTTACATCTCCTAGTGTCACCAACCACTATCTCCCCATATTCTCATTTGTCAAGCATAGTTTCTCCATCAACCCATCCCCTAAGCACCTCATCTATGTATTTCCTCCCAATCAAAGTAAAACCTAGAGTCACCACTAATGCATGCTTTAGACCTCTCCATAATGGTGCCTCTATTGACCAGCTCTACATTGAGCTAATTTCTAGGTCATCCTATATCACTCTTATCTATACTTGATCTTATCAATTTCATCTCTATCAGTGTTATTCCCAAGTTGGTTTTTGTTCCTCCTACTGTAGTGACTACTATGGTCCATGATACACCCCTATATCCACATTCATGCCCTTTCCTCTTCTATCTACTAGCTATCATGTTTGACCACTCCCTAGTCTCACACACCATAGTTTTATCTTTAGTATCTTGACTAGTTCTCTTCCTCCTCCTATCTTGATTAGCTCTCTCACATATCATTCCCATAATGTAGGCACTAATATAGGAGATGCTAGGTGTGGGAGTTTAAACTATCCTGGTAAATATGCCACTGGTAATGGCTCTACCCACCAAGTATAGTGTCTTATGATTTAATCTCAATAAAACCTTGACACCATTGTCACCCAACTAAACCAAATATTATCATTATGTGCATAGGGATATGACAAAATCTCTTCTTATAGGACTATCTATAGTGCTGACACGTGGGGCAAGGCACACACTACCTAGTCTTATCTTCATATCTCAACTTGAGGTAACCTATCATCAACCACATGGGGTAACTTGGATAGATGATACATTGGTAACATCTCATACATCCATACACTTAGCAACACCACTGGTCCCATGGTCAACTACCCTTTAAAAATTTACTGCTAGAATTCTTATTTTGCTCATATATTTATCTCTACTAACTCTTTTTCCAAACTATAAAATGTTTTGGAATCTTGACATCATAGATAATATTTTCCACTATTATATGTACATGTTTCCAAAATTTTGATTTTTTTTCTCTTTTTGATAATCTCTATAGGTTTGCCTAATGATCTTCGCATTATCCACCTTCACATCTCTTGCATCTTCTTATTTATCTACAACACTAAGATAAGTAAAGGTATGAATTTTTTAATTATGTCCTTTGATTTATCTTATTTTTTATTTACTGCACTTTATTAAACTTTAAAATTATTTGTCACTATGTTCTTTCCCAAAGCACCATCCCCTATTTCACTTACATGACACATGATGAGCTTTGAGTGGGGCATATGTATACACATAATATTTTAAAAAATTATCAATTCTTGATGCTTTCTCTCTTGTAGGAACCCATTGAATCTTAATATCTCTAATTTCATGCCTTAAGGGGTGCATCAAGAAAGGGGTGGGAAAACCATTGGTGCTTCATAGGTTTTTTGTTCCTTATTTCCACTTTATATATACACACTTGTCTCCTAAAAACCATTTCCCTAAGCTTTGCCTCCTATTTTGCTCCCTCTTCTAGTCATTTACCATTTTCATTAGCCCTTTCCCTAACCTAAACCCTTTTTTGGTAGTTTACATGACTATGTTGACCACAACAACCATGTATTGTTATTTACAAAATCTCACTAAGAACTAGGTCATCTATGATCAACATAGTTCATAACCTAGTATGTTTTTTACCAATTTTAATACTAGGTCGATCAGGTTAACCTTGTCAGCCTAAACTTTTAGAAGGGTTTAGGGTTAAATACACCTATATAAACACATTAATTTCAAAATTTATAATAGAAGATTTGAATAAGTAAGATATATTATGCATCTTCTTATCCACCATTCTACTCAAGGAACAAGCTTAGGGTTTCATACTTTCTTTGAAGATATAGATCTTGTCTTATGGATAAGTCTTTAGATGCATTGATAGGTTATGTATCCTAGAGATGATTTATATTTATTATTATTACATACCTTAAAAACCTCCTGCAAATAATCTTAGCCAAGGGAGATATTAAGGCTTGTTGGGTTCATCTTCAAAGGTAAGTATTCCTAACTTTGTCCCTCTTTTGTAAGAGTAGATAGATATGCATCTATACTTCTCTTTTATGCATTAGGATTATGTATACATTAATGTGAGTATATGTATTCTATGCATTTTTAATTTTATTTTTTATTACCCACACTTTGTGCCATAAGCTTTAGTCAGCACTAGACTCGATTTTTCTTTACTTGTTAGTTTAGTGAACATGAAAACATAGGACCTAGTTAGGGTTATTACATAGTTTTATTTGATTAGAGGATTTGTAATCCTCCCTAGTGATATTATTATGGTAAGAGATCCATTATATAGGTCTAGTAGATCCATATTGTTCATGAACCTGATTATCTAATGTATCCTTAATCGAAAGTGTAAGTAGGATCTATCTTCTCTGAGCTAGGATTGATTTGTAGACCTATTGTATTTCCCATTACATATAGTCATTGTTGGAATGGTATATATAGGTAAAAAAATTAAAAATGAATCAAAATAAGTCTAAAATATATTATAGATGAGACATCAAGGTTAAACATGATCAATGCCTTCAACTCAGTCTAAAAGGGGTTAACATAGTCCAAATAACCCCATTTAAGCATGTTCAAGCCTTAAGCAGACTAGAAAATTGGATGGAATGTTTAAAGATAAAATATAGACTTAGAGACACTAAAAAACATTGAGAGGTATTAAGAACATATGAAAATTTATGGACAGGGGAAGATAGGGTCAACCCTCTTAACCACCCCTAGAGAAAAACTTAGTTAATACCTCAATAAAGATGGTATTATGCCTACAAGGTAAGTGGAACATTGATGTCTTGAAGTTAGGAAGATCATAAGATTATAAATAAAGGATTAAAATATCATTAGTATGGTGATGATACCCAAGGACAATAATTTTAAATTTATATACAGTAAAAAGTCCTATAAATAATACCTAAAGGTTGACTGTAAGAGAGGAAAGATTTATGCAAAAAACCCTATTTGGAAGGTGAAGAAGATAATGAAGGGGTTAAATACATATTGAGATCACTAAATAAACATGAATGGTTAGTGAGGGGATGAGAAATTGAAAAATACAAATGGGTTCATGTTTGTAGTCAACTAATCAAACCACTTATAGGCCTGACTGTAGGTAAGGGACAATTTGAACACCATGTAGACACTATAAAATTACACACTTGAAATTCTAGATGTCTAAATGTCTTGGGCCAACCTAACCCTTATTGACCCTTAACTAAACCCATCTTAACTTATTCTAAGTCACTATTCAAAATCACTATTCACTATTGGACCCACTATCACTATTCATGATGGCATGGCATGTGACATGATGGGTGACTTAACAGTGATGTGGCAAGTGACATGGATTGAAAGTGATTTGGATTGAAATGGGACATCATACCCCACTTTGGACTCTCATATAATGTGCATAATGACATCATTAAGCATCACAAGGGTCCCCATTTTGTAGTATGGAGAATTTATCCATAAGGGGCCACCATTCAACATTAGCCTTTATCCTAATGGATGAGATTGACACCAAATTATGTGGGTATCCTTTTCAAGTACTTGGGAAAATATGGAATTGAGTGGTGGAAAGTATTTTGTACCCATATGAGCCCATTTTCGTGATCCACACTCCATTTTGGACTCTTTATAAAGTTGAGAGACAAACTAACCAAGTGGAAGACCTATTAGCCAAGTGGGAATCTCACCCCCTTATCTTTCATGACCACTTATGATCCCACTTGGAAAGTTATGCCACATTTTTTTGGGAACCTCTTTAAGTACTTAGCATAAAATAAAAAAAGGTGATGAAAAGTCTTTTGGTCTCATTTGGGTCTATGTGCATGATCCCCACCCCATTTTGGACTCTTTAGCAAGTTGAGAGACAAACCATTAAAATGAGAGACCTATTAATTAAGTGATAAATTTCAAATCCTTTTATTTCATGACCACTTATGATCCCACTTAGAAAATGGTGCCAAATTTCACTATTCCACTCCTTTGGCATGTTCTTTGACATTAAATGTTATAAATATGACCCTCCCCCTTCACACATGGTTAAGTTAGTTTTTGCTAGAAGAAATAAATTTTCATGTTTGATACTTTTGGAGGAGGTAATCATCTTGGAGGTTAAAGGAGTCAAATCCTCAAAGCTTTACCAAAATTTCAAGCCATCTTCATCAACATCAACAATCTTTAACAAGCCAATATTCATCAACAAACATATTCAAGCATTAAGGTAACCTTATTATTTAGTCATTTTAATTTATTTATTTATTTACATTTGGAATTCTTATTTCACTTGATTTATTATACCCTCTTTCCCATATTCCTTTGCTTTCTTGATCACCATTTATCCCTTTGCCTTCTTGGCCTCCCTTTGACCTTTTTCCCATTTGCCTTATTGGTCCCTTCTTGACCATTTATCCCTCTTGCCTTCTTGAACATATTACCCTTTACCATCTCAACCATTTACTAACAAAAACAAATCTATATTTTTACCCTTTCTAAATTACCAAATCAAAACCACCACTTTGCTTTAGCTAATTTTCAGCATTAGTATTAATCGAACGTTTCTTTATTTTAGCTATCTTAACAAAGCATTTAATTTTATTAACTAATTTACTATTATTTTATATATTTAATTTCAGTTTGATATTTTAAATATAATTCTCTTTCCTTTTTATTTGTAAACTTAAGTTTTTAAAAGTAGGTGAATCGACGGCCTCCTAGAAAACTTTCACTTCTAAGATCTAGCTCATGCTAGGCGATCCACCCAACTACTTGTCTAACAAAAAAGTTTTGTGGTAGTGTTTACTTAGTTGTAAGTCATCTTCCAAAACCAAAGAGAAGTTATCACAAAGTATGGATTTCAATGAATGCACATTCAACAAGTATTCTTCTACACACCACTTTACTAGTTTTTTTCTTTTCAACATCAAGAAAAAAACAAAAAATAGATAGAAACCTTTTGGCATGCCTGGTGGGACCCTAGAGTTTTATTGGGTTCATAAATGTTTTATAAAATTTAGTTTCATTATTAATATGTGGCATTTATATATAATTGCATTTTTGAAAATTAAGCATTCCTTTCTTTTAAAGCATAAGTTTTAGTTTGTTATGTTTTAGAAAATTAGAAAAAAATAAAAAAAAGTAAAAAATTTCACCTTTCTTTTGCATTTATAAAATATCAAAAGAGCATTCATACTAGGATTAGGTTTGCATATTCATGTTTCATTTAGGTGCATCTTATTTGTATTTATTTTCATAAAAAGAAATCTAAATTTTTTATTTTGGTTTAAAATTAATTTGTATCCATTGATTGCTTGCTTATCTTAGTTCATATACTAAATTAATCAAGAAAATTATTCATAACATCACAAATGTTACAAAAAAAAAACCACTTTCACAATCAAAAATCAAAACACACTTGAGACAAGAGTTGAATAGGATTTCATCACCTAACGGATCACCTTCCCCTTTCTTGGTTATCTTACTTAGATTTAATCACTGAGGGGATAACCAATTTAATTATATGGTTGAGTATAAGTTTTGGTAATTAATATATTGGTTAAGCACCAACATTGGCTACGAGATTGTGATGTGAGGGGAGCAAGCCCTAAGTACCAAGCCACATAATCGATCTAATATAGACTTCATTTTTATCACCTAAAGACAACCCAAAACCAAATATAGATTTCTTTTTAGGACCTATTTAAGCCAATTTCCTCTTCACACTTTTCTAAGGCTTAAGACAAAAGAGAGATTAAAAGGAATCCTAAGACTTAACACACTCTTAGTGAATGCATTGTTCGCCTTGAATCTTCTTTGATTGTTCTTTGTTTTGAGGTGTGATAATGTATCATTCCTTTCCTATTTTCACATATGGTTCTTACATGCCAATAGTAAAGGGACCTTGAGGAATAAAACTCACCACCAAGTCAACCAACCTCTTCCACCTCACCATCCATGAAACATGTTTTTGAACCCATGAATTTTCCTCTCTCTAGAAAATCCTACTTGGGTGGTCCTAGGAGATGCATATTTTTCTACTTTCCTAAACACCAATCATGTAGCCTTACAACATTACCTTAGAACTATGTCTTACCAAATCTTAGTTTTGACCCCACCTATATATCCCCCTTATGGCATGCCTCTCCACCTCATGGAGAGTACCTCCACTACCATAGGTACTACTCAGCCTTTAGTTACCCAAGCCTTATTATCAACCAACATCACCCTTGAAACTACCATTCAAAACCAATCGACCCAAACTACCACTGCCCTTATATATCTTACCAATCACTCTTATGTAATAGGAGTGCATACCACTAACACTACCCATTTCCATCTAGTTACCTCCAATTTATCAAACATTACTCCACTTCAAAGCCTTGTGGTGTCTATACCCTTTATGTTACCACTAATTCATACAAAGGTCACCACCCTTCCATCATCCACCAACCAACCTACCACTCTTACCCAAAAAACAACCTGTAGTTATCTCCATAACCCACAAGGGCATGTGCCCATTACTGAACCACCTACCACTACCCAACCATAGAAATCCACATAACAACATGTATCTTCTACCCAACCATTGGCATCCACATACCAATATGTATCTTCTACCCAACCATTGGTATCCACATACCAATATGTGGCAACCTCTCAACCTTCTACCCGCTATCTACATGTTTATCAACCACTAGCAAAATATGCATCTTACAACCTTTCAAGTGCTCAACCCCAAGAAGACTTCATGAAGATGATCATGGATAAGATGACCACCCTAGATTCATCCATCTTAGGTGCTCATAATATCTTATCCTCTGACTAAATTTTCAATGAGCCCATCCATCCATCCATCCATACCTATTAATCCATATCCTCCCCATTGGGAACTTCCCAATTTCTCTAAATTTCAAAGTAAGAAGGATCCGCAATGGTAACTTAGGGCATTTAAGAATGCTTGTTATCTCATCACCTATGATGATTCCCTTCTTTTCCATACTTTATTGATGTCCCTAATTGAACTTTAGATTGGTATAGTGACTTACCCAAACATTACATCTTTTCCTTCACCCAACTAGCCCAGAACTTCTTGGATCACTTTTTGATCAATATATCCAAGAAAGTTTCTATCACTAACCTCTACTCCATCTAGTAATTTGAGGATGAATCTATTGCCAATTTTGTGGCTTGTTAGAGGAGCCTAATTAACCAACTTCCATTTTTCTTTCCTCAACTCAAAATTATAGAGATCTTTGCTTGAGCATGTGTCACACATATCTCATCCAAATTACATGTCCAAAGATTTTATACCTTTGATGAAGCTTTTTCAATGGCTCATAAACTAGATAATTGAGTCATTGATGAAGGAAATATTAAACTCAAAAAAAAGAACTCAACATATAAAAGCAATGAGGCCCCTTCCTCCAAGTCAAGCAACCAGCCCAATACCAACACCAAGAACAAAGAAACTACAAATTCTATCATCCTCAAAGCTGCACCTCCACTATCTACCAACTAACAAAACCTGAGGAACCAAACTTCCAACTCTAATTATTTAAACCAAAACCCAAGGAACCAAACTTGGAACAACTAGAAGCAATTAAATCCACTTGGGGAACCCTTTGCTTCTATTTTGGAAAAGTTATTAAAAGCTAATATCATCCAACCTTCATCAATTAAACCACCACAATAGTTTGATGCTTCTTGCCCCATGGTAGGTTAGTATAACAATAATGACCATTGTGCCTTTCATCAAGTCATAGGACATGATATCAATAGGTGCAATACCTTAAAATACCTTGTCCAATCCCTCATTGACAAGGGGAAGCTTACATTAGACAACCCCAATGAACCACCCAACCAAGCCCTTAACATATTTAGGAAACTTTTTCCAAACCATACTCATACCAAAAATGAGAGTAACAATGTTGAATGCTCTCTTGATACTTGTATCATTAACAAGGTTATTGACACACTCACTAATCAAGAACCCACTCACCACTCTACCAACCCCTCTCTACTTATTGAAGTAGTAAAGTTACCTTCTACCCTTTTGGAAACTCAAACCAGGGAAATACCTCTTCCTCCTTCCTCATTCATTAAGGTGTTGGAATTACCAACTTCCCCTTTTACTGACACACTGAACCACACACCCATCTTACCTTCCTCACCAATTATTATTCAACTCTCCCCTCCCATAAAAATCATTCTTGAGAAAGAAATGACCTTGGCTACTCCTCCCATAGAAGAGCCATCTATCCCAACCTTGTATCTTTTCATTGAGGAAGAGGATAAGGTTACGATCCCTATGTCTCCACCTAACAAATTATGTTTTAGATCTACCATTTAAGTAATCAAACCTTTATCAAAGTTAGTGAAAAAATTAGAATTTATCCCCAGCCTTGATATGGATTGAGCCACCTTTTGGTAAAAATTAGGTCTCCCTTATGTTGCCAAACCAAAACTTCAAACCCCATCATTGGTGGACCAACCTATCACCTATAATAACCAACCAACCAAAGCCTCCACCCAACCAACCAAAACCTCTACCAAACTAACCAACCCTCAACTACCTAAACCAATCAAGACCCAAGTAACCAAAACCCCTTCAAAACCAAAAACAAAGAAACTAAAGAGGTAAAACTACCAAAGCCTCAAATTTTAACTCCCTCAACCTTTCCCTCCATTTTGGGTCCTCATCCCTCTACCTTGAGCATGAAGACCATTATTTTTACCAAAATTTCACCACCTTTATTTGTTACACCTTCACACTTGCTTCCTAACACACATCCTTTTACAGTACTAGCAATACCTAAGTTACCTACCTTTCCATCCTCAACCTCTAGCTCATCAACCATCTTACCTAAACCAAAAGAATCAACCAAGCATATCACCTTACCTAAGATACCTATCACCGAACCTTTTCCAAAAAACCTTCTACCTCAACACCCAAAACAAAAACTACTAAACCTTTACCACCTTTAACCAAGTCTTACTTAACCATTATCTAATGGTTATTTCAAAACTCTTCCTTGATCTTACCACACATCAAAACCTTTGACCCTTCATGTCCTAAACCATCATGGTTCAATAATAATTTTATTTGTTTATACCATAAGACACCACACCATGATACAAAAAATTATAAAGCTCTCCAAACTCTCATTCACCATATTTACAATGAGGATGATCTATTAATAGATGAATCTCCTATTTCAACCATACCAACCCAAAAAATAATTATATCTACCCAACACTTACCCACTCCTCTACTCTCACCTAAGAATTAAGATGAATCTAACTACTTTACTACCTCACCCTCTCCTTCTATTCATACTATCAATATGGTCACTAGAACACAATAGAAGGATAAAGGGAAGACTAAGGTATCCATTCCTTAGACTAACCCCTCTTCAAACTCCCAAGCAAACCACACCCAACCATCTATATCTTCAATCAAACCCAATATGTCTATCTTAGGTACCCCCCAACCTAACCCTTCACAATCCAACCCATATGCAATATCTATCCATAAAATTATCCTTAAATAGCTTCACTAGACCCTGATAAAAATGAGCTTATAAATCCCACATGTTATGATCCACACTTATAAATTCAAAAATAATGTAGAATAAATGTAGATCAATTTAACATAATAGATATTGGTAGACCAAGATGTCCAAATACTCAATATATGTAGAATACCCTTAAGGTAGGGCAACACTAACAATACTCCTTTAGGAACGAGTAAATCCATAATGCCTCTTCGAGGGGAAAACCTCCAATATCCTCTTACAATAAAAGACTCAATGTTTACTTGAATCTTTATAATGATAATCATCTCATTTATATAGACCTCTGATTAATGGGTAACCTCTTAATCCTAATGTAGGCTGACCATTACCCAATGCACTAATTCTACAAATTACTCCATTATCCTAATATATTGGACCCATATAACTACTAAGGGGGATGTGTGCCACATGTTGGCATCTCCATCAACCCATATACAATAATATATCATATCCCTAGGTACATAACATTACCTCCCTCTTTTACATGTTTCATCCTTGAAACATAGGAAGAAACTAAATAATGAGCATGCTTAAAATTATTTCACACTTGTATCCAATCTTGATCTTCAAGCCACCCATATGTGATCTTAGTAGGTGATATCTCTCCACGTATGCTCCTTTGATTCTATTCATAATCATAATTGTACTACTTTGGTGTCCATGCATAACTATTCTTCTTTTGATTCCATGTACCATATTTCATTAGGCTACTATGATTCCATTCATGACCATAGTAGGTATTCTTCCATGCATAATCAAAGTGATTTCCTCATTCATTCCATATTCCATAGGCCATTGCATTCCTCTGATTCCATACTTGATCATAGAAATTCTTCTTTGGCTTCCATGCATAGCCATTGTGATTAAAAATCTAATTTCTTGCATAACCAAAATGATTGTTATTATGACACTCTTTCATCTAGTTTCATGATTGTTTCCTCTCATGATGATGTGGGTGTCTATATACCTCAACTTTTTCCACCTTATCTTCTACCACTTCCTCTTTTTCCATCTCTATCTCTTGAGTAGATGAGGTGTTCATTTGTGATTGTAGTATGTCTTTTCTGAATCTTCCTCATGCTCTTCATCACTTGTTTCAATCTCATCCTCATGATCTTCCTTGCCTGTTATTGGTACTTTTCTCAATATGATATTTTGTAAACTGACTTTTTTTACTATACCAAAACTTCATGAAATTTTTTGGAACATTAATATTGATTTTTCCCAAAGTATCTAACCATGGATATCTAACAACTATATCCATATCATCCATATCTCAAGCATAAAAATCTAAATGTAAAATATATTTTTCCATAATGAGCTTCAAATCGTCAAAAATTGAAATATTCTTACTATCTAATTGAACCTAATTGATATTCTTTGCTTGAACATGTAGATGCTTGGACACATTCATGTTGATGAAGTTATACTTACTGGTAGGGTTTATGGACACAACCTTCTTCTTTTGAATGCATCCATGAAATTGAAAAATTGACTCAGATTTATTTGGATCCAAATTATTTGAACCCTTATCATCAAATTCTTCTTCTTCTTCTTCTTCTTCTTCTTCTTCTTCTTCTTCTTCTTCTTCTTCTTCTTCTTCTTCTTCTTCTTCTTCTTTTTGTTCTTCTTCTTCATCTGCTTCTTCTTCTTCTTCTTCTTCTTCTTCTTCTTCTTCTTCTTCTTCTTCTTCTTCTTCTTCTTCTTCTTATTCTTCTACTTCTTTTTCTACTTCTTCTTCTTCTTCTTCTTCTTCTTCTTCTTCTTCTACTGCTTCTTCAACTTCTTTTTTTAGTTTTTAATTTATAGCTCAATGATCTAGGAAGATCTATTCCAATTCTTCCCATGAAGAAAACCTTTCGATAAAGCTCAACTGACCAAACCAATCTAGTGCAGGCCTAGACAAAAAAATAACTAATCATCTTTGCCCAAATTATTTTAAAAAATGATTCTCCAAAAGGATCCACCATTCTCAAGCATCAATATCATCTTCCCTTGAATTTTTTTTCAAACTTAATGATTTAAAAATAAAAAATAGGGTTTGTGAAACCCAAAAATGTCAATAACTCATTCAAATCATATCAAAACTATCTCAAATTTTTACTATAGCTTACTCTTATTATATTTTAACTTTAGAAAAAAAATTGAAAAAATTACACAAATTATGACTTATAGAGTAAATATATGAAAAATACTAAAATCATAATAACTCACTCAAAACAATTCAAAAAAATTTAAAATTTTAATTGTATTTCTCTTGTATTTTTTTATATATTTAATAAATTTTTTGAAGATAAACTCCTTATATTTCAAAATATATATTCAGATCAATAAAAAACCTAATATAGTAATAACTCCCACAAAAATGATAAAAAAACCTTAATTTTTTTATTGTGCCTTCCTTAAAATATTATCCGTGTTAAGTAAAAAATTGTACAAAAATTGGAAATCAATCGAAATATATTGATGATTCCACAAAACTAGGGTTTCACGACCCATAAATTTCCAAAATTGAAGCTCTGATACCACTTCTTATGATCCACACTTATAATATTTAGAAATAATGTAGAATAAATGTAGATCAATTAAACATAATATATATTGGTAGATTAAGATGTCTAAATACTCAATATATGTAGAATACTCTTAAGGTAGGGAAACACCAACATTACTCTTTTAGGAAGGAATAACTCCATGATATCTCTTCGAGGGGACCACCTCTAATTTCATCTTACAATATAAGACTCAATGCTTACTTGATACCTTTACAATGATAATCATCTCCTTTATATAGAACTCTAATGGATGGGTAACCTCCTAATCCCAATGTAGGTTGACCATTACCCAATGCACTAATTCCATAAGTTAATCCATTATCCGAATATATTAGACCCATATAACTACTAAGGGTGATGTGTGCCACATGTCAGTATCTCCATCAACCCATATACAATAATATATATCATATCCCTAGGTACATAGCATTTCTACTTATCCTCATCACTACTAAACACTCATAGAGGTCCATCAAGGTCCAACCTAATGACCCCTAACCTCTAGCTACCTTTATTGGTGCCCTTCAAACTTCCAACCTTGTTACCTTTAAGAATTCAAAAATACCTTTCATCCACCCCAAGGACCTAGATCCCCCACTCTTTATTACCACTTACATCAACCAAACTTATGTCAAAAGGGTGATTATTGATGAGGGAATGAGCATTAACATAATATACTCTTATGCTTACAACCAAATCAAATTATTATAAAATATCATGTCAAAATCCACAGTGGCCCTCTGATCCTTTAATGACACTATGGCCACTACCTTGGGAACCATTGTCCTTCAAATCTATGTAAGACCCTACACACTCCCTAAACTTTTCTATGTTTTGGAAGGAGAATTATAATATAACATCTTATTGGGATGACCTTGGATTCAATCCATGGAATGTGTTCCCTCTACCCTCCATTAATGCATTAAGTTTGAACATGAGGGTTAGGTCATCAATATCCAAGCAAACCCAAATCTTTTCTCAACATGAAACATGACCTATCACCCTAATGATGTCCTTGTGCACCCATCTAACACAACTTCAATAATTACACCCCAACCACCAACCATTTATGAAACATCAACTAGATCATCCATCCCTTCTTCATAGATCCCCATAGAGGATCCCTTGAGATCTATGTTCCAATGATTCTGGTTAGGGGAGTATCATCTTTTAGTGTTGGATGCTTTCCCTACTCAATAATATGGGAACCTCAAATATGACCCTTATTACAACCCTAAGATTGGAACCATCATCCCTTTCAGTTCCCTCAACCATCAAATGAACTTCATCTATGGGGGACTTGATCAGCCACTTCTTACTCCTACCACTACCTCTTCCATTCAACCATTGACCTTTGACTTTTCCTACCTTGGCAAACTAACATTCACTAAATTATACCTTCACAGGTGTGCCTATAAGGGATTTAGTCTTGTCCAATATGAACAAGGATCTCATGAGTTACCTTTGATAAAAACCTAAAAACCTCATGAGTTATTTGGCTGTAAGTTTTTACCACTTGAAGAACCCACCAATTCACCCAAACCTATTGACACCATCAAGAAAGACATCCACTCCTCACCAACCTAACCTCCTTCAAAGTCTAAAGATTTTTACATCATTCCTCCTAAATGTTTTTTTAGTCAATACTATTATTTTGGGCCCTCTAACCTATTATAAGGATGGCCAAACTAAAAAATTTCCTCTCATTCATCCTAAAATGGTAGAAAATGATTCTCCTACCATCATCACCATCCAACATCAAGATGATGATTATATTCTCACCTACCTTGGTAAGCCAAATTATTCAATCCATAAATCCCTTATTTCTAAAACCTTAACCATGTTGAATTAATCCACCATAGATATCAACTTGGGCACTCCAGACAACCCCCACATTGTCAAATTGAGCCAATCACTGAATGTCAAAGAACATCAAGACTTCTCTTTCCTCCAAGACCATAACATAGAATTCTCTTGGTCTTATAGTGATATACCCAAGATTGACCCCACCATTACTACCCATAACATAGTTATTCATCATGATGCCAAGCTTGTTAAATAAAAACTTTGATGCATGCATCCTTGCATATCCCTTCTCATCAAAGAAGAGCTTCAACATCTCATATATATAAACTTCATTCAACCCATTGATTACCCCCAATGGGTCTTTAATATTGTACCTATCACCAAAGCCACTAGGGGTCTATGTATTTGTGTGTAATTTCATGACCTTAACCTCATCTACCCCAAGGATGACTTTCTTCTACCTAGCATTGACCAACTTGTTGATCTTATAGCTAGCCATGAGATGTTATCTCTCATGGATGGGTTTTTAGGCTACAGTAAAATCTTGATTTCTCTTAAAGATCAACATAGAACCACCTTTACCACCCCTTTGGGAACTTTTACTATAGAGTCATACCTTTTGGGTTAAATGATGCTGGTGAAACCTACCAGCGAGCCATGACCTAATCCAAACCATCATAGAGGACTATGTTGATGATCTCTTGGGAAAATCCAAAACTTGAAAAGATGATATGAAAGTTATTGACAATATCTTTGAGTGCCTAATCCATTTCCATGTCAAACTCAACCTTAAGAAATGTGTTTTTGGGGTCCTTTCAGGAAAGTTTCTTGGCTTTATCATCTCTCTTTGAGGAGTCAAAGTAGACCCTACCAAGGTAAAATAAATATTGGAGATGCCTCTTCCTACCAACCTTAAACAACTTAATAGGCTATAGAGAAAGCTTCAATCCATTCATAATTTCATTTCTTAGATTTTAGACTGATGACAACCTTTCCATCACCTTTTGAAGAAGGATGTCTCTTTTAAATGGAATAACAAGTGTCAAAAATCCTTTGGTTTGCTCAAATAGTACCTTTTGTCACCACCTATGCTCACCCTTCCTAAGGATGATCAAACCTTTTACCTATATATCTCTACCACCGACCATTCCCTAGGGGAAATGTTAGCTCATTGAGATTAACAACATAAAGAGAAAGATGTATAGTACATTAGTTACACACTTGTAGAATATGAGACTTTGTACACCATATAGAGAAACTCTACTTAACCTTGAATTTTGTTGCCACCAAACTCTACCACTACCTTCTTAACCATAAAACCTATGTCATAACCAACATTGACCCACTCAATTACATACATTCCAAGCCGTACCAAAACTATCATATGGCCAAGTGGCTTATGCTCTTAGTAGAGTTTGATCTTAAGTTCCTTCATTAAAATTTAATTAAAGGGCAAGTCATTGCCAACCAATTGGCTGAAGCACCTTTGATAAATTACCAACCTCCTCTTGAATTTCTAGATGAATCCATCGCTACTCTTTCCTAAGAGGACATAACCTACCAAATGACTATGTTCTTTGGTGGGTCAAAGTGTCAAGATGGTGGAGGATCTTGTATCATCCTTATCCCCTTTGACAATGAACCCCTTCCTCTATCCTTCAAACTTGATTTTGAATGCACCAACAATATGGCTAAGTACGAAGCCCTAGTCATAGGTCTCCAAACCACTATAACCTTTATAATTAATACAATCAATTTCTTTGGTGATTCCCAACTCATTGTCAATGAGGTTAATGGATCCTATCAATGTAATAATAATGTATTACAAACATACAAAATTTTATTTGATAAACTCTTAGCATCATTCAAATCTTACTTGGTCCAATCTATTCCCCGATCTACCAATAAATTTGCCAATACAAGGGCTTGCCTTACTTCTTAGATCCCTTCTCAACCTTTCAATTCCAAAATATTTGTCACCATTCATCATTTTGCCACACCCTCTTATAACTAATTTGACCTCCCTACCATTTTTAGTGTGGAGGAATCCCCATCTAACATTTGTTATGACAAAAATTTTAACTACCTCAACCTAGGCATCATTCATCCCAACCTCTCTAAGAATGTCTGAAGAATATTTTTTAAGATTATCTCTCATTACACCATACTAGGGGGAATCCTTTACAAACATGGTTTTGATATTATCCTTCATTTTTTCCTACTCAACCATGAATTTTCCCATGCCATTAAGGAAACACATAATGGGATTTATGGGGGACACTTTAGCAGTCTAGTAGTCACTAAATGTATCCTTTACCTTGGATACTATTGGCCCACCCTAAACCAATCCTATTGTGATTATGTAAAAAAGTGCGTTAAAGGTCAAAATCATGCTAATTTACATTACATGATAACCAATGACCTCTAGGTATCTAAGGACTTTTAACATTTCTCATAATGGGGGCTCGATCACATTGGGGAAATCAACCTCCATTCTTCGTAGTGGCATAGCTCCATCATCACAACCACTGAATATTTCACCAAGTGGGTGGAAGATATTCCTCTTATCTTGACCAAAGTGGAGAAGATTATTGAATTTATCAACCATCATATCATCTGTCACTTCGGTGTTCCTTATAAGATCATCATTGATAATGGAAAATCTTTCAAAAATAAGCAAGTCTAAGGTATATGTGATGCATTTGGAATCAAGTTGATATTTTCCTCACCTTACCATCCAAAAGCAAATGGATAGGCATAATCCTCTAAAAAAATGCTAAGCAAAGTCATCATTACTTCAGGTCAAGATTGGCACTTACACATCCCATTCACTTTATGGGCCTATCACACTAGCATTCGAAACTATATAGGTACTACCCCTTTATCTTTAGTCTTCAGAGTAGAGGCAATATTACCTATTTAAGTCCAAATTCCATCTCTTCACATATCTTTACAAGATATTATTTTTGAAGAATATTATCATCAACACCATTTATCTCATCTTGAGCTACTTGACGAGAATCATTTAGCAGCCCTCACCCACCTCCATATCTATCAAGAGCATATCAAATGTGCTTATATTAATCACCTCAAATAATGGGACTTCAATATTAGAGACCTTGTCCTAAAGGAAAACCAACATGGATAAAATTGAATGAGGCAAGTTTTATTTCAATTAGCTTGGACCCTACATCATTACCTTTAAATATGGATTAGGAACTTATCATTTGTCCTCTCTGGAAGCTAAACCATGACTTGAGCCTCTCAATGCTTCACATTTGTGCCCATTTTTTTTAAAATAAGAATTAAGATCACTCCTTTTGTCTAACTTAAGCTCATTCCCTAATTATGAGATTGTAACCTTCACCGATCTTCTTCCTCTCCTTTTGAGGATAATTGATTACAACATGAAACCATGTGATTAATCATCACATTCATAGTCTAATCCAAAATATGGGTACCATGGATCTAATATTAGTATGGTTCTCATGGATACTTTTCATCTCTAACAAGATGTAATCCCATGGTTATTGACTCTCAAAACCACACCTCTTCACATATCATTAACCTTCTTATGTTAAAGTTTTTCCCTTATAACGGTAAACCTCTAAACCTAATTAGACTTGTCCATGTCTAAAAACATCACATCCAAAAACAATTTGGACACCAAAATATTACTTGGATCAATATCTAAAACATTGTAGAATGCTCCCTTGAAGGACAATGGCCTAAAAACAAAATAAGAATTTCTAAATAAAAGGTATACTACTCCCTTAAAGGATAGCTATCAAGAGCATTAAACAAAGTCAATAAACTTAGACCACTCCTTTAAAGGATGGCCAAGATAACTTTGTCAAAAGAAGAGTAATTTATTAGAAGCTTCTCACATCAATCAACTTCCCATATAAATAAATAAAATAAAAGACCCACTACCACAACAAAACCTAAAGCTACAATCGGCTCTCAATCAGTGTAATAAGTTGGAAGCCACAATCAACTCTCACATGTAGACTTTCTATATTGATCAGTATACATCTGGCATACAATATGGACTTATATATTATTATTCTTAGGTCACCTATATAAGGGGAAAACTAACCCACATAAGGTTAACATACACATCACCCATTATCCTTCATACCACATATTACCCATCTTTTTTGTATACTATTTATAAATCAAGAGATTTAGAGCTTACTTAACACACTGTGATCAAGAAACTTGTTTTATAATCCAATTCATGCTAATGCAAAGCATTCGAAAGGCTTATGTTCCTTAAGCCAATCCAACTTTGGGTTTTGTTTTGTCCTTGTCAAAAAATAGGCATTATACCTCATTTCTTATTCTCTCATCATTGAGTCATGTATTCTGTTAGACCTATATCTCATAATTTTTCATGTCTTTTCCCACGTCTAGTATGGTTATCTAACCTACTTATGTTACACCACTATCATCCATCTAAACATCATAACCCTAACCATGAATAACATCAGAGCAACATTAACATCAAATATTTATATATGACCAATCAACCCACCTTTTGGAGATACCTTTCTCCACAAACTCAACCCATATTTGATAGACACCCATTCTATATAAAACTTCCACCAAACCAAACCATGTGGTCCATAAAATTGAGGCAACCAATTTGAGCACAACTCTCAAACCCTTATTTAACTACATTAGCTTGATGTCCATGGACTATGTAGGCATTGCTTAACTTCTAAGGGAAATTCAAGCACTAACAACCAATTACCATCCCCCTTTTCTTCTCATTAATTTCTATTGATAACAATACCCTCTTGTTTAGGGCATCCTAAATTAGGGAAGCTTTGTATTTTTCCTATCACCCTTGTATTTTAACATTGTCTAATACTTCCTCTTTATTTTTCCCCATTTTTGGGAGAACTACATTAGTTTGAGGTATTTTTGGACTATGTAGGTAGCACTCAATTACTAAGGTCATCTCAGTTGCATCCCTTATTTTATTTTCCCTTCTCCCCTAAAATATCTTCCTCCACTTCTTTGTCTATCTCTTCACCATCTCCCTACCTCCAATTTGTCAATCTCTTTTAACCACTTTTATAGCTTGTCAATTTGTTTTAAAACAAGGTTTGATATCCTTCCTCATCTACCTCTCTTATCTTCGATAAAGCCACCATCTACCCCACTTCATTGGCCTCTAGTCACCTTTCTTTGTGCATGCTTTGTGTCTCACTTCTTGACCCATTTTTTGTTTCTCTCTCCACTTCTTACCAACCTTTCCCTCTATCTCCTTTGTCTTTTGTTTTTGTCCTCATCATTTCCCCTTGCCTTTGGTGATTTATCATACCATCTTCATCACTCTCTTTTCCTCACCAATTCCATATTATCCTAATCCTTTGCACACTGATGGACACTTTTACCTCATATTCTTTGCTACCACCTTCTTACTACTCTTCCACTACTTGTAAACCACATTCATTATAATTCTTAGTTTTTGTTTTCCTCTTTAAAATATTTTTAATTTTTCATTATTTATATTTATTATATTTCTTCTATCATCCATTGTTTCTTACGTGTACCACCACTCTCTATCAGTTTTCCATTCTTCCCACCTTTTCCATTTTTTTCCTCCACAACTAGCTTCTAACTAGGTCTTTATCCTTTGAGAAGCCTTCTATAATTTCCCTTTTATTCTTGTATATTCTCACATTTTATAATTTACATTCCACTTTTCCTCTTTCCATCTTGGTACTCACTTATATTTTACATCTATGTGAGTGTTCATGCATTATATCCCTACTTCATTTTTCTTCTTATCATCCCTGATCTTCATCCCTTATTTTCATCTCATTGTGTTCCCCTATTTCTTCACCACCTCACCACTTTTTTATCTTGTCAATCTCTTCTAATCACCCATTCAACTTGATAATCTCTTATAACAAGCTGATTTCAACATACCTTATCTCTTTAGCTTCTTATCCATCCATCCTTTGCTTCCACTCATTTTTTAAAACTCCTTTCCCATTCTCTATCTTGTTCTCATCTCCAAAACCATCATATGATTTGCTTAATTATTCCTCTCCTTGCCTATCATCATCCATGCTTACTTGGTCATGTCATCACCTACTTCTTCACTCCCCTATCATCCTTTTTATGTCCTCATTTCACTACTTTTTCCTCTTTTTTCCTTTTCTTTCGTGTGTTTCCTTATTTTTAATTCTCATCACCAAACTATTTTCTCTTTGGTATATTTTATATATCTTTTCAATTATATCATAGTTTTCCATATTTATAATCCTCACCTTACCCTTCATGATTGTTACACTTCTATCCCCATCCTTTTTAATTCTCCAATTTGTCATTTTTTAGTACATTCCTAAAACCCCCATCTTCTACCTTTTATTTTTCTTCTCTTTTCTCTGTTTCATTTCATTTTTATTATCTCCATTGATGAAATTCCTTGTTTTTCCTAACATTTTTTTCCTCCTCTATATCCATGCTTGGTTCCTTTCATCCTTCTCCATCTTCATCTTTATTTGTGATGTTGTTTTATTCTCTACCTATCTCTTCATCCATCTCCTAGTCTACCTTCACCTCATTCCTTGTTAAATCTCCTTTATTTTCTCCCATTGTCACTCTAGATTCTCACTCATTAGATTATGGTCACCATTCATATTGCTTATATGTGCATATACATGTTTGCTTCCTCATGTCTTCTATTCTCTTGCTTTAATGCATGAAATCTTATTTGGTTCACTACTTTAGGGCATTCATTTCTTCTTTCAATGTTTTTAGGTTCTTTATTTTTTACCTCTCCAACTACTCCATTTTACCTATCCATCACCTCTTCCCCCTTTAAACCCTCTACACATTTTGAATTTTTTTGATAGAGTGCGATCAACACACCTTTTTTTATCCTTCAAAGCATGCTCATGCGATGCATTCATAGGGCTTATGTTCATTAAGCTAATCCCACTTTAGGTCTATTTTTCATCCTTGTCAAAGAAGAAACATCATACCCTCTTCTTATCCTAATTTGTTATTTTAGTATTTTTTTTTATTTTTCAATATGGACTAATTAGCTACTAAAAACAAAGTAAATACAAGGTTTTGAAGATTACCTAGAGATGAAGGTTGGTTGTGCACCATTGATCAATATTTTTAGGAACTCCTCTTTAGTTAGGGAGGAATAACCTACAAATCACAAGTAAACATTTGGAAAAAAATGGACCAATAGGAAGATGAGTAGGTTACCTAATTATAAACTAGTCCTGAGAAGTGTAATGCTTTCTTAGATGGATGTCAGCCCACTATTTTCAATTAAGAAGGATAATAAAGATTACAAGATATAAATGATGTAAAATATAATTTGAAAAATATTATATAAATTCAAATCATTTATTGTATTTAAGATAAATTAAAAAGATAAACAAGCTAAATAGATATAGAGGGATAAGATAGATGTAATAGATAATCTGCTAATGGATAAAATAGATAAGCATTTTACCAATTTATACTAGTTTATTACTATAATGTGCATTAAAAAATAGAATGTTAAATTGTATGGGGTTTAAAGATAGAATTCAACATTTAGAAGGATTCGATTCTGTGATAAAAAATAAGTTATAGGGATCAATGTCGATCCTGTAGGGTCAAGGTCGATTATAATGAATCAATGTCAATTATATAAAATATGTGTAGAGTTATAAATAAGGAAATAAATGAGGACAAGAAAGATTGCAAGGTGTGTAATATAGTCCAAAGGGAAATTATGAATGTTTCAATGGTAAAACCGAAACAAAAGGATGAGAATAGCTAAATAATAAGATGAATTGAATACAATACTTACCTTGAAAACCATCTTGGCATGAGGTTTATATTGTGCATTCTTTTGTTAGTATTTGGGCAAAAATTCACCAACAAGGGGTTTAACAATAACATATGAGTCTTTTGGGGAATTTATGTCAGCATTTTAGGGTCAAAAATTATAGTCTTGAGCCATGGAGGCTCATTGTGTATATATAGATCGACATCAATTTGGGAGAATCAACATCTATCACAGAAGATCAATGTTTATTAGCCTAATTTGGTCAAAATTTAGGTTGAGTTATTTCAAACTACATGCCAAAGTAAATGAATGTAACACTAAGTTGTTTGCACTAGTTTTTGATGAGGGTAAGTTATTGGAAGGGTTGTTGGGAGGTTAGCTAGGTTTTATTTTTATTTGATTTTTATGGATTTTGGTTGGGGATGGTAAATAGTAATTAATAAAATTAATTAACATAGGTAAATAAGGGGTATATAAATAAAATAAACATTTAATTATAAGTTGACATTTAATTATGGACATTTAGTTTCTTATACTTTAAGTTATATTTTATGTATATACTTTTAGGGTGTTTGAGAGTGGTTTCAGACCTCTAAGAGTTAAGATGAAAAATATATATTTTTGGAGGTTTCCACCACATTTTAGAGTTAGAATATTTTAGGACTTTAGGGTATGGTTTGGATTTATAAAGTATACATTTACCCATTTTTGTTGAGTGGTTTATAGAGACTAGTTGTGAGACAAAAAACCATGACAGCTCTAATGCCTCAGGTGTATATGAGAGGTATTCCCCGTCAAATCAGGAGCTAGTATGGGAGGATAAGATGGTGATGGGTTTGAAAAATTTAGTATATGTATGTATGGGGATGTGATTGATAAAAAAGAGTGATAATTATATAGGCTTAGTGATGAATTACAATATTTCACTCATAAGGGTTTGGGATATTACAGGTAGAAATACCCCAAAACAAACAAGTAATAAATTATAACTATGAGCAGGTGGCTATAAATGAAGGAAATCAAGAGAAAAAATGATCAGGTTGTCTTACCAAATCATCTATTGTGCTTTTATTGTGTGTGATACCTATAGATGAATGCTCTCAAGCTAAGGTATACTCTCAAGATCTACAAACACAAGATGCCAAAAAAAAAGTGCATGCCTTACAAAGGTTATGGGACCAATAAGGGTCAATCTCCACTAGCCTAAAATTCAATAGGATAAATAATGGGATAGATGTGGTAAGGTAACAACATTGGGCTCAAGGGTAGGACTAAATGCATGAAAAATTACAAGTAGTGAAAAAAAGGCTAATCGATGTTGATTAACAATGATGGTCATCAACTTAAAGGATTAACATGGATTATAATGGTCTACCATAAATAATATGGCCTACATGTCATTGGAATATGTGGATTTGATTGATTGAAGATTTTTGAGGGAAAATTAGACATTTTTTTGAATGCTTATAGTGGGGGATTTGGTGGATTCATATGTGGATTCCTGGTTTTGATAGTGATGTAGCTAGAGGTCATAACCTTTTTGTGGTTAAATAGGCTTTGGGATTATTGATCAAAAGTTGAATTAGGTTAGATGATGGTATGGATTTTGATTTTAATGTCAATTTGTTGTATGAGAAAATATTAATTGAGGTTAACTCAACTCCTTATTTTCTTGGGATTATGGTGAGGCATGAGCTCCTTTGTGATCTATGTATTCTACAAACCTTGTCTAATGCTAATAAAATACCTTGGTGATCATCAATAAACCAATATTAGGCTTTCTTAAGATAGGAAATGATATGGGATGATGATAACATGAGTAAATATGGATATTAAATTAGGATCATGATATCTCCCTAGGTTAGAGGCTAAGTCTTTGTGTACTAGTGATGATAGGACCAACTTGGATCAACCCATGTTTGATTTTGTGTAGACTAATCAATGTTGGAAGTTTTCTAGATTTTGGAAAGCTGATCAATGCAGGAAGATTTGTTGGGATATTATTTGAATTTTGCTTTTGGAATTTTTATGGGCATGTTTGATAACTTTTAGCTAAAATAGAAAATCTGATTAATGTCGAAAGCTTTTTTGATTTATAACTTTAAATAGCCATCCTTCAAGGGAGTGGTCTATGTTTTTAAGATATATTTTTGAATTTTATGAACAACTATTCTTCAAGGGAGTAGTCTATGTTTTCAAATTTTGGATATCCATCCTTCAAGGCCACTATGCTTTGTGCCCTTTTGATTTAATTTTATCCCAGATTAAATTTTAGTCATGGGTTGACTTGAATTAGCCTAGGTCACATTATTAAAGACAAAGCTTTGACACCAGGTGATAATGTGAAGTTTAAGTGGTGTGGTGCTATGGATAATAATGATTTAGGGCTCCTTGTTATATATAGGTAGAGCATGTCCAGTAGAAAAATGCTATGAGTAGAGTTGAGGTGCCCATATTTAAGATCATGAAGATATTGCTATCAAATGACCACATGATTATATATCATTATAGGGTATATGTGGGGATCATGATAGATATAAGCAATGGGAAAGGCTATGTTGATTTATGGACCACCAAAGATATTGAAAATGACAAATTTGTAGATTCAAAGCATTATGAGACTCATGATTTTGAATTTCCTTCCAAGGAAGTCAAACAATATGCCCTAGATCCATGATATATGGGCCAAGCCAATTAGGAGATAATTTTCCTTTACTACTCTTTTCTATATTAGTGGTATGTCAGGTTTATTGATTAGGAGAGATGGAAATGATGTCATTGGTTTTGGAAGGGGTGATAAATGGTGGTGATGGGATATTTTATTTATGGTATGCATTGTGTTGATTGGGATATTCATATAGAAGGGTGTCAAAAAAGGTGTTGAGTACTAATAAATGATATTCCCCTAGTGAGATTTACTAAAATGGGGAATTGAAGGATTCATTATCATGGATATGAGGTAAAGGGAACATTGGACTAAAAGAGGTTTCTCCTATCCTTGGGATGATAACATCATTAGGATGATAGATATGTTTGTAAATTTTAGATGGATGTGGGTCTAATGGGATAGTGTGGATTTTATTTTCTTGGTTAAGGATGGGATTATGATCAAATTCTTCATTTAAGAGGTCAGCATCATATAAAATATTTTAGACTATAAATTTAAATGCTTTATAATTTTTAGTACCATGTCTGGGAGTCTTATGATAAACACACATCTTATCTTTCCTATACCAATAAGGTATTCAAGTGTGTGGGTTGAATGGTCTAATAGGTGGTAATGAAATGAGGGATGTCTATAAAATTTGGTCAAAAATGGTGATGTATGATCCTCTCAATAAGTCTTATTATAGTTTATTAACCTTTTATGATATAAACTATTAATCTAGTTTAGTTTTGGCATTTATTATCTAGATAAGATTAGTATGATGCATTTTTGTTTTGATAGTTGTGTCTTTATTTAGAGTTTTTAAGTGCTTAGAGATGGAAGGTTTGGTTTATGCTTTGGTGTTGAAGGGAGAGGAAGATATTTTTGGGTAGATCCTTTAGATGATGATTTAATAATGGTGACAAGTAGTGTAGATGAAAGATGAGGTACTAAGATAGATGGCCTATTTTGGATTAGGGGTGCTATTAATTTTCCCTTTTTAGTGATAGTAAATGTGATAAGGATATTTTTAAAACTTGGTTCAACACTTTTACCTTTAGATAGTGAAGGAATCTATAATCTTATTTGTGGATGTTGGAGGTATTTTCGTTTTAAGACATTTAGGCATTTATTTGGATTGATTATATTTGTCATTTTATCTTCATTCTTTGGAGTAGGGTTGTAAATATTTTTAGGAGATTCCTCCTTTGGGAGATCCCATGTAATGAGATTAGGGAGGTCAAAATGGATGAGAGGGGTGATTTAGATTGGCTCATATTGTTGTGTTTCTAGGATATCTCTTATAGGGAGGTCTAGTATTTTAGAGGATGAGTTAGGAGATGTATTAACTTCTTGTGGTATAAGTTGTTCATGGATAACACTTATCACATGACCCCCTTGGTTTTGGTATTCTTTAGTGTGTGTTTGTAAGGAGTCCGATGTGGATGGGTAATTGGAAGATGGCTGTTGGATAGTATCAAGAGATTGATTAGGGGGGTAGTTGGATTATCCAAATGAAATTCCCCCTTGTCAATGAGTTTTTGTACCATTTGTTTAAAGGATTAACACCATTCTATGTCATGTCCTATTAACCTATGATAAAAATAGAACTCGTCCTCTTTATACCAAGTGGGTTTAGGATGCATATCATCAACTAGTTTAATCAGAGGGAACTCAAAAATGTCTGCTTATAGGATTTTATGCAATACAAAAGTATAAGGCTCTCATAAATGGGTATATTTTATATGGGAAAACAAAAAAGGCCCCTAGGTGGCTGTGTTTGAGAAGTAGATGGTCCTTATTGATTGGGTGTTAGAGGAGGAGAGTTTTTTAAAATAATAGTATTTACTACCCCTTTTGGTTTAGGATTATTTTTATTACTTTTTGATGGGTCAGGTTTGAAGTTTTTATTATGTAACTTAACTTCTCCCTCTTCAATGCTATGAATCTCAAGTTTAAATGCCATGGTAAAGGCTTCATCAAAAGTCTTAAAGGTTTGAACTTGTAACATGGATAATATATGTTTTGCATAAGAGTGTGAAAAAAATTGATTAATTCAGGCTATGGTAAGGAAAAGGTTAACTAGTTGATTAGGCTATGCCAATGAGCTATGAGGTTGATAATGGATTCATCTTCAAATTGTCTGACACCATACAAGTCAGTGAGGGTGATTTTCCTATAAATGTTTATGTAAAAGTGTTCTAGGAAGATCTAGGCTAATTGTCTAAAGGAAAATAATGAGTGTTGGGGGATGGAGCTATACCAATCCAAAGCTGGTATAACTAATGATATGGGAAAAGTCTTACATAGGAGAGCATCATCATGGGATACAAGGTAAAAAACATGCCTAAATGCCCTAAAGTGTTGTTTTGGGTCCTCTTTACTTAGGAATTTAGTAAATTTGAGTAATTACCATTGTGAAGGGTAATGTCTCATGGGTACAGATGGATTAATGGGCTCATCACAAATTTGCTCATAGGAGAGCACATTCTTAAGCTCTGAGGTTGAGGCTTCTAGATGGGACATCCTATTCATAAGGATGTTTATGAGGTATAGTTAGGTGGTATACTAAGGTACACCCCTAGGTATTATTGTTGAATGGGTAGTGACGTGATGAATGGTTATGACTAGGGATAACTAATGGGGTTGAAGTAACATATGGAGGATATGTTGAGGGTATATATTATTGATAGGATGGGTTAAAAGATGATATGTAATGATATTGGGGAGGTATTTGAGATGATTGTGATGGAGGTGTTAAATATTGGGATGAGAAAGGAGTATTTAAAGTTAGCTATAATGAGACATTTTGTTGAGGAGGTGGTAGTAATTGTGGTTGTGAAGCCATAGTGGGTTGAGGTAGGATATTTTGTTGAGATGGTTAGACTAATGGTGGTAGATTCATACCACCATGGGTTTATATTGGTGAGAAAAATGTTGGGATATAAACTAGGCTTTGGGGGGATGTAAGGGTAAGTATAGGTTGGGTTATCATGGCACTTAGGACTATAAGAGCAGTAGTGGATGTGTTCAAGGGTGTTTGTTGGGATGGGTATCCATATTAGTGGATTGAAGAGGGTCTAAGACATGGGGTGGTTATGATGGTGTTATGACCACATTCATCAAGTGTGAACCCCCATCGGTTCCACCTTGTGGCATACCAAAAATATGAGGGGATTTAGGAAGGGAAATGGGTGTGTTCTAGAAGGTGAGATAATGGTTAAGGACCAATAGGTTATTATCCAAAATGGAAATAAAACCTATATTCCATTTAGTATAATATAATGGAAGTTGAGGTGATCCAAAAGATTTAAGGGAAGTGGATGGACTTGGATTAGTCTCCATGGATGAGGACATGGATGGAGTCAATCTCTTTTTCATGACTGTTGTCATGTTTCAACCATGAGATGGAAAAAAAACAAAAAACAAACAAGATTTTTTAAAAAATTAACTCACTTTAAGGTTTGAATGAAATATACACAAACTAAAGTCATTCCTAAATTTTTTTGTCTTTTTTAACTTTAAGATGTGATAATAAATAAATAAAAAGGATAAAGAGGGTCCTAAGAAATGGTAATCTAAGGATGGTTTTAGGGGTTTTATTTTGGTGCTCAAAGGAAATCTATATTGGTACACATACATGGCTTGATACTTAGGGCTTGCTCTCCTCACATCATAATCCCATAGCTAGTGTGGGTGCTTAACAGATATATATCGATGATCCAAAGATTATACTCAGCCAGAGAATTGAGTTGGTCCTCCCCTTGGTGGTGAAATCCAAGTGCGATCATTGAAAAAAAAGTTGCCATGAGGTGATGAAATCCCCATTGGTTTTCTTATGTCAGGTATTTACATGTGTTAATTTATGACAATGATTAGGATTTTGTGTGGATAAAGTGATGAATATGATAGAATAATGCTTGGATAAAGTGATGAATAGGAAAGATGAATGCAATGTATTTTAACCTTAAAATAAAAAAATGCAAATTTAATGTTCTTTGGATGAATACATCAAAAAAAGAAAGGGAAAGAGACAAAAATTTAAATTTTGAATTTTTAACAAGAAAAATGAGACCTTAAGGGTCCCACCAGGCATGCCATAATGTTTTGTTATTTTTTTTATTTTTCAATATGGACTAATTAACTTCTAAAAATAAAATAAATGCATGGTTTTGAAGATTACCTAGAGATGAAGGTTGGTTTTGCACCATTGATCAAGCTTTGTGGGAACTCCTCTTTGGATGGGGAGTAATGACCTACAAATCATAATTAAACACTTGGAATAAAATGGATTAGTAGGAAGATGAGTGGGTTGCCTGATTACAAACTAGTCCTGAGAAGTACAATGCTTTCTCAGATGGATGTCAGTGCATTATTTTCAATTAAGAAGGTTAATAAAGATTACAAGATATTAATGATGTAAAAGATAATTTGACAAATATTAGATAAATTTAAATCATTTATTGCATTTAAGATAAACAAAAATGATAAACAAGATAAATAGATATAGAGGGATCAAATAGATAGATGCAATAGACAATTTGATAATGGATAAAATAGATAATAATTTTGATAATTTATGATCGTTTATTTATAGAATGTGCATTAAAAAAATAGAATGTTAAATTGGATGGGGTTTTAAGATAGAAGTCAATGTTTAGAAGGATTTAGATCTGTGATAGAAAATAAGCTATAGGGATCGATGTCGATCCTGCAAGATCGAGGTCAATTCTAACGAATCGATGCTGATTCTATAAAATATGTGGAGTTATAAACAAGGAAATTAAAGAGTATAAGAAATATTTCAAGGTGTGTAATAGATTCCAAAGGTAAACTATGAACATTTGAATGCTAAAACTAAAACAAAAGGATGAGAATAGCTAAATAATAAGATGAATTGAATGTAATACTTACCTTAAAAACAATCTTGGCATGAGGTTGATATTGTGAATTATTTTGTCTATATTTGGGCATAAATTCACCAGCAAGGAGTCTAACAATCACCTATGAGTCTCTCGAAGAAATTTTGTCAACGTTTCAAGGTCTAAAATTATAGTCCTAAGCTATGGAGGCTCATTTTGTATAAATGGATTGATGTCAATATGGGAGAATCGACATCGATCATAGAGGATCAATATCGATCATGAAGGATCGATGTCTATTAGCCCAATTTGGTCAAAATTTGTCTTGGGTTATTTCAAACCACATGCCAAATTAAGTGAATGTAACACTAAGTTGTTTGATTGGGTTTTTGAGGAGGGTAATTTGTTGGAAGGGTTGTTGGGAGGTTAGATGGGTTTTGTTTTTATTTGATTTTTATGGATTTTTATTAGGGATGGTAAATAGTAATTAATAAGATTAATTACCATGGGTAAATAAGGGGTATATACATAAAATATACATTTAAGTATAAGAGACTAAATATCCATAATTAATTAAATGTCAACTTATACTTTAAGTTATATTTTATGTATATACTTTAAGGGTGTTTGAGAGTGGTTTCAGACCTCGAAGAGTTAATACACCACATTTTAGACTTAGCCTATTTCAAGACTTCAAGTTATGGTGCAGATTTATAGCTTCTACATGTGCTTCATTGATATTTTTATTATGATATTTTTCTCTTAATTATATTATTCAATTTAGTGTTGTTCATTGCCTTACCTCATCTACTTTACCTTAAGTGATATTACAACAATCATAACCATAACCATAACATTCATGAGTATCCACATAACCCTAAGCATACCAACATTAAAATAATGACATCCAACACATTTTATACATGTTTAAAATAAACTATGCAATATTATATTTAGGGTACGAGGAGTTACATGACATATACAAATTTATCAAACTATACACACCTCACCTAAGTCATCTACATACATTATTTTATTACCTAAACATTAGGCTGATTATTTGGTGACTCTAAATTTGTGTTTAGCCATCCTTCTACTTGATTGCTCCCTGAAATAACATTAATAACATTCTTTGTATCATTAGACACTAAATGGAATACTCTATTCTCCTCTTTTGAATTCATCCCCATAGGGCAAGAATTATATGCCACTCTAGGTCTTTTACCCTGCTGAACCATCATAACCATTACATCCCTCTGATCTAGTTATTCTACTTACATAGGTGCCACCTCTTGTTGCCTTAACACATATCCCTTTGGGTAGTGAGGGTTCCCTCCATAGACAGACTGATGGTCATGTTCCCTATCCCTACATATTACATAGCGAAATTCTCACCTTCATTATTGAGGAGGTAAGAATTCAGACTCAAGCTCAGGTCATGGGTACCTTTCCTCTTCATTTTGGTTTAACAGTAATTCCATTATCACCATTACATGTTGAAATATTTGGTAGATATGCACATTCACCATATTGATTATTTCAAGTTATGGTGGTTTCTAATTATCTCTACCATTATACCCATTATTCACCATCCTCAACCTTGTGTAGTTATTTACACTATTTGCAACCTACAAAACCAAATAACTTCACAATATACATTCATCCTTAACATGATTATTTAAATATAATACGTGACCATTCTTCCCCACCAATGTGATTATCCATTCCATCAATGGGAAGGCTCTTATGAAATCATTGATTCCCTTAAACAATCTTCCCACTTAGAATAATCATGTCTACTTACCTATTAATGTATACATATAACCCTCAATCTAACTGGGCATCTTGATAAAGTAATTATGCACCATCATGATGTCTTTTTGTTTCCCTTATCATCTGATCCACATCTGATGTCTTTATTTACTTTTTCATCTTACAATCCTTGTGGGCCTGGTGGTCATTTTCATCATTATCACCTTTGCCTTGGTTGACGTAAATTAGCTTCTAGTCATGGGTTAAGATAATGGTCACACCTTAAAAACTACCACTATTTCTAGTGGCCATAACTTATAAATACTTATTGATATAACCCCACTATTCCATGTCTTGAACTTATGCTTTTTTAACATGATAGTCTTTTCTTTAGTGTCACCTAATAAATCATCCATCACAAGTGAATGACCATCTTATCTAACTATATAAGCAATATCTTGGACCATGTAGCTCCTTGCTAGTAGCACCTCTTTTGAGTAAAACCCAAAGTCATTGGTTCTAAGGTAATAAGATAGAGGATGCATACATGGACACCTTTTGCCCATACTATCTATGTAACTCTTGAGTAAGGCATAATCCTTCCTTAATCTCTCATCACACTATTAATTTTCTACCTTGTAGAATCTACTTAGCCATCAAAGAAATTATTTCTAGGTCATCACTTTACTATTAACCTTAAAACTTGGCTCGTAGTAATGATGAAATTTTTCCAACAAGACTATGCAGATCTTGATAGACACTCATCTCCTAAAACTCAAATCATAGAGATAGATGTCATCATTGTGATCATACCCTCAAATAGTTCTAGAAGGCATAACCTCCTAATAAAGGCACCTCTTCTTTGGCTTAGCTCCATCACAGGACATTTGTGGTGCTTAGCCTTTAATTACCCACTTATTTATCCTACCTTTCCCATCCATATTTTCTCCTCCTAATGCATGTGGGATTAGTATGGTTATTATTCACCAATCTACACCACGACACTTCACTGTTACCAAAATATCAACCCAAACCTAACCATGTGGTATATCACATTGGGGCAACCCATTTGAAATCCACTAGAGAGCTACATTGGGCCTAAATTTCTTTTGGATATTTTATCCATAGAACTATGTAGGCAACATCCATTTGGCCTAGTGCATTTGGAGTCATCTCGACCACCTCCTACTAACCCATCCCCACCCATTCACCTTTATCCACCTTGACATTAGTCATTTTGACCCAAACTATTGCATATTTTTGTGACAACCTTGCCTTGGTCCTTTTGACCACACCAACCAATATTTCCATGTTGAACATTTGAATTTGCACCACCTAGTGCATGACTAGACAATCTATCTTTTTGAAAGGAGCACTTCTAAATTCAAATACCTATGAAAATACTAACCTTGTTTAAAAGACTAACAAGTTTACCAACCATAGTTATAGTCATATGGTATATTGGTCACTTATCTCTTAAAATTTGACCCTAATTCTACCAACATTGGAAACTTTTGTTTATGTGTGATCTTGGCTATCACACTTAATCACATTTTATATGCTCATATGCATTTCAAATTCCCAACCCTTTTTTCACACCAACATCTTATCAAACTTGTACCTAATTCTACTTTTCCTCATCAACTCTCTATTTAAGGGAGAACACCTCCCCCTATACTTAAGGCATCTTGACCTTTAATTATGTGATTCATTTTTATTTTATAGCTTGTTAATTCAAAACTACATAACAAAAAGGGGTAAAATGTAGACACTAGAAAATTGCACACTTACAATTATAGATATCTAAATTATTTGGGCACACCCTAGGTCTGACCTAACCCTTCTTGACCCTTAAACCAACCCATCTTAACCTATTCTAAGTCACAATTCAAAATCACTATTCACTATGGAACCCATTATGACTATTCATGGTGACATGGCACGTGACATGGTGGGAGATTTAACAGTGATATGACAAGTGATATGGTAAGTGACATGTCTTGAAATTGAGGTGGATTGAAGTGGGACATCATACCCCACTTCAGACCCTCATCCAAGGTGCCCAATGACATCATTAAGCATCACAAGGGTCCCCATTTTTTAGTAAGGAAAATTTCTCCATATGGGGCCACCGTTCAATATCATCCTTTGTCCCCATGCATGAGATTGACACCAAAGTATGTGGGGCTCCTTGTCAATTACTTGGTAAAAGACAAAAGTGAGTGGCAGAAAGTATTTTGGACCCATATGAGCCCATTTGCATGATCCCCACTCCATTTTGAACTCTTTAGCAAGTTGGGAGACAAACCAACCAAGGAGACTTATTATCTAAGTGGGAATATCACCCCCTTGTCTTTCATGAACACTTATGATTCTACTTGGAAAATGGTGCCACATTTTGTGGGGCACCTCTTCAAGTACTTAGCATAAAACATAAAAAGGTGATGAAAAGTCTTTTGGACTCATTTTGGTCCATGTGCATGATCCCCACCCCATTTTGGAGTCTTTATCAAGTTGGGAGACAAACCAACCAAATGAGAGACCTATTATCTAAGTGTAAATATCAGCCCTTTGTCTTTCATGACCACTCATGAGCCCACTTGGAAATGGTGCCACATTTCACTATTTCACTCCTTTGGCATGTTCTTTGACATTAAATGCTATACATATGACCCTCCCCATTTGCCCATGGTTAAGTTATTTTTTGGTGGAATCAATAATTTTTTTGGTTTTATACTTTTGGAGGAGGTCATCATCTTGGAGGTTAAAAGAGTCAAATCCTTGAAGCTTTTCCAAAATTATAAGCCATCTTCATCAATAACAACATCATCAACAATATTCAACAAGCCAATCTTCATCAACAAACATATTCAAGCAATGAGGTAACATTGTTATTTAGTTATTTTAATTTATTTATTTCTTTCCCTTTGTCCTTATTCTTTCACTTTCTTTCTTCCTTACCCTCTTTCCCATATTCCTTTGCCTTCTTGATCATCATTTATCCCTTTGCCTTTTTGGCCTCCTTTTGACCATTTTCCCCTTTGCCTTCTTGGTCCCTTCTTGACCATTCATCCCTCTTGCATTATTAAACATATTACCCTTTACCATCTAAACCATTTAGAAACCCCAATAAATCTATATTTTTACCCTTTCCAAATTACCAAACCAAAACCACCACTTTTCTTTAGCTAAGTTTTAACATTAGTATTAATCAAACTAGTTACTTTATTTTAGCTATCTTAACAAAGTATTTAATTTTGTTGAGTAATTTGATGTTATTTTATGTATTTAATTTTATTTTTTTGTTTTAAATATAAGTCTCTTCCATTTTTATTCGTAAAATTAAGTGTTTAAAAGCAGGTGGATCGATAGCCTCCTAGAAAGATTTCACTTGTAGGATCTAACTCACACTAGGTGATCCACCCAACTACTTATCTAATGAATAAGTTTTGTGGTAGTGTTTTATTATTTTTAGATCATCCTCAAAAAAAAAATATTAGTTCTAAAAAATTCTATATTTGAATGAGTCCACATTCAATAGGTATTCTTCTACACACCACTTTACTAGTTTCTTTCTTTTCAACACTAGGAAAAAGCAAAAATTAGATAGAAAAACACCAACCCTATTTTGGGTTTTCATTATGTAAAAGGACAATGTATTTATGAATGAAAAATACTATGATAAGGATGATTAATACTAGTAACTATAGGATATTTGGTGAGAAAGGACAAATCTTACATCTTACCCACATATAGTCAAGGACCAGTCTACCACCTACAAGCAGAATGAGAGGGGTATGACTAATAATTATAAAAATATGATGGTTTATAAGGATTTAATAAAATTTTAATAAATAACCTAAATTTTTATGTCCAATACTTTTATTCTTTTAGAAAAGAAAAGACCTAGATGACCTAATCAGGTTTAGTTAAGCCTTAACATACAAACAGTCAGACCCAAATGTGTAGATGCCTACATAGTGGTGAAATGGAACTTATATTAAATAATTTGATTTGTTTTATAAAGTTTATTAATCCTTATATAATTTTTGTATCCATTTATAATGAGAAATGAGGATCCCAATGGCCCACATAACAGGCATGTGTGTAGGAATTGAAGGCAACCATATGCTTAAGGGTTGTTTATGGGGATGAAAAAAACTTAGGATGATGAGAGGGATATTATATAGGGTTTTCATGGTGATATATATCTCAAATTTTTAAATTAAGGGCTAATAAAACCTATATATAGTCAAGAACCTAGCTGAGACCTACATGCAGGGTTAGAGAAGGTGTAGTTGTATTGAATCTTATGTAGAGGTGAAATGTTAAAATAGAAATTGAGGACATGGATATTAATATATTGATGATATTATTTTCCAATATATTATTTGTTCATAATACACTAAAGTATCCTTGGTAGACCAATCAATTCTAATTGAGAACCTATAGCCAAGCAAATAGGCTTGTACCTATGATTGAGGACCTTTGCTTATTCAAAGTTGGTTAAAACCTAGAAACATCAGAAAAAGGTTAGTAAATAAAATGAAATAGCATATAAAAGATGTTATAAGTCTCAATTGAGACAAAATATAACCTATTCAGGCCTAGTTAGACCTAATTTAATACACATAAGCCTATACTAAAGGTGAGGATATTTTCATATGTTTGGGGTTTTTGAGAGCTAGAAATATATAAGGAAGGATTTAGAGGACATATAAAATGTTTATAAGGTGGTATAAGCCTAAGATAAGGTAGATATTTTCTCAACAATCCCTTAGGGATGTATAATCATGACCTCTCATAAACCCTAAGCTTGACTATATAAGGTATGCAAAGAGTAGTTATAGGACAATTCAGTTGAGAGGGTGTTTTCCACCCCAAGAGCATATTACATAACATCAAGCTCTATCAAATATGTATTGGAGAGTGAAACCACTAAGATTTAGATGCCATCCCTAAACACTAAGGTTGATTATAAATAGTGACCTATAGTTAGTCACATGAAAAAGGGGAGCAAAGTTAGAGTTTGAGTGTTTAAAGTAAAATACATAAGATATAAATAGGTGAGAAATGGGTCTTATGATGATGTAGAAGCCCCTATAAACACCTATAGGTTACTTTAAATACATGACACTAGTTTAGGCTTGTTAGTCCTAGAAGTCAGTCTTGAGGCCTCAAACCCCATGTTCACCTTAGCAGCATAACTAGACACCGATTAAATCCAAGACTAGGATAAGGTATAAGGGTTTTTATTAGGTCCTAATGAGTTGTTTTCAAGTAGAGGAATACAAAATACTGATCAAATTTAATTTTATCACCATATCAAATTCCACAATTTTACATAATCACCTCAAACTACACTTTTAGATGCTTATATCTCTCATCACAAAAGGACTCAATACCATTTATCTTGGAAAGAGCTGAGGACCCCAACACACTTGATATAAATGGTAAAAGGAGTCAGGTTTATGGGTCCAGGTTTATGAACAAAGGTTAAGACTACAAACATATCTAGACTACATGTACCAAGCTTAAAGTTTAATAAATTTTACTCATAACTCTCCACATAAGATACATGAGAACCTAATATTTTAAAAAAATTTATGGGGGTATATGGACTAAACATCCATGACCATAAGTTTTGGATAGGAGGTCTCATATTTATGAACCATCGTTAAGATACTAGTCTTCCAAAACCCTACATAAACCCTAGTAGTGACCTGATTGACAAGATGATGAAGAATCAACATCTATTTTTAGTGTAATGAATCTAAAAACACATGAAACAAAAATTAAACTCAAAGTATGCCTTGATCATGGTACTTATTTATATAAACACTATATGGAATTATTAGAAAAGGGTACTTTTTCAAAATTTTATGATGTTTTTAGGGTACAATGATATTTGGAAAGTTTTAAATCATTAGAGGTGAAGTTTTGGGAATTTTTTAATCTCCTCAAGACAATATATGTCCAAAAATATGTCTATAAATGCCTTTTTAAGTCTTCCCAAAATAGCCAGTCTGTAGATGTAAAGAAGAAATGGCCTAGTCACCTAGTTTGTCAAATTTTCAAGTGTGAGCTACTCAAGAAGGCCCATGTTATGGTATGGGACATAGGTTCAAACCTAAAAACAATTTATGCACATGTTATAAATGTATCATATAGGTTTTTCATATCCATTTAAGCACAAACACTATGCAAATATGCCTAGTGGCCTACTAGGCCTACCTAGTCAATAAAGAAATTTAAATAATGGCATAGAGATACTTTTGTAAGAGTTAATAGAGAGTTATTACCCCATAAAAATGATATTAAGGGTGAGATATATACTCCTCATATCCATTATGGAGGAATGGAGGTAGTTTCAAATCCAAGTCAACATGTATAAGGAAGAGTGGGTTATTCAATGCCTCTTAAAGGCCTTGTTGCACCTCATCAAACTTTTTAAATTCCATATAGGGAAGTAATTAACCCATTTTTGTGGTGATGCATTGAAAGGAATAAAAAAATTTAGTTATATCCTCCATTACCTCACCTCAATGCCTAAGGGGTCATTGAAGAGACCACCACATGGAAAGGGACTTAAAAGGATTGTTATGTTGATATAACTATAGATGGAGCTTATTATGGTCATTTATGACCTCTCATTTGTAACTCCACACAATTATCCCTCTCCTTTATCCCCCATTATACTATATATTTAGGCCTTATGGCCTTGATTTGTATCCCTCACCTAGGTATGAGAAAACTATACTTGGTTTAGTACTTGAACATATTAAACTGATGAATAAATTATTGTAGATATTTTATGATGATATAGATGTGATTATACTTGTTTTTATTTAAATTTGTGATGGATTTCCCTCCCTTTCAATTTCTTGTTCACCTAGGTTCCAATAGGGTATCTTATGTAGGTTATGTGATGTGTAGAAGTATTGGTGATGGAGTCTGAAGAGTGATCTAACTGATAAGAGCCTCATAAAAAACCTTACTATCATGACCTTCATAATCTAGCTATCTAAATAGCCTCTATATGAAACATGTTTACATATAAACTTTGAATATGGTTGTTTTAGTTTCTTTTTAGTACACTAGTATTGTTAGGAGTTCAATTTGAGTGGATTAATTAAATATATTGGTGCATCACCACCACTTTGACTATAGTTATTTTTATACACTCTATTTTCTATTTTCATGCAAAAAGTAATATATCTTAGTTATTTTGAGCCAAAAAATATGCACTAAGGGAGCTAGCCCCATAATCTATAGGTCTGGTCTAATGATAAGGTTACCCACATCTTTTAGGCCATTCCCATGTTATTCCAACCTTGAAGGTATGCCTGAACAACCTCCTTAAAATGGTTTAGGTTGGAGAGATAATAACTACCTTGTAAATATCCTAAGTTTGCTTTGGGGTGAGCCTAACCAATATGTCTCATCCTTATTATGCTCCTAAACTTAAAGCTTTTGATTTTTCCATCACATATTATTCATCATTTGGCCATGTTAATCCCAGCTCTTGGTCCTATTCCTCTAATGGATAATCCACTATAGATGCCAATTTATCTAGTTCCTCTCTTTCTTCTAGCTCCATGACAACCTATATATCTTTTTCCTCTTCCTCAATATCTTATTCAATGATAGTGAGACCAAGTGATGACCTTTATTCCACCTTTATATCTAAGGAGGGAGCAAGGGAATACTTATTCTTTCTCTGGTATGTGAAGATAGGTGGTATGGATGGTGGAGGGTTTGTGAGAATAACTATGGTAGGAGGTGGGGTGGTATGTGATGAAGTGGAAGGTGTGGAAAGTATAGGGGTTATATTATGAGACTTAAGATATTTAGGAGATTTGAAGGGATCAGAACTAAAGTGAAATATAATTTTAATAACCCTATAATACTTACTTGAGTGACCAAGGTGATAGGATGTAAATGACTCATTACAAACTACTCTACCTTTGACTAGTCAATATAACTGCTAGTTTCTCCATTGTTGTCATTATCCCTAATACTTTATCATACAAATCTATGGAAGTGGAAGGAATATGAAAAATAGGAAGTCTTCCTCTCAAAATTTCTTTCCTAAGTTGGTTTGACTCCCTTTAGATTTTATATTGATCTACCTTTTATTATGTCACTTCTACTTCTTGAGAAAAAGGTTGATCAAGAGGCTAAGAGCCTTGTGATGGATATGGGGGCCATTTTTTACTCCATGCATTCTAATTTTCTTCCTCTATAGCCTTATAATTATGATATAGAGGTTTTTTCAATATCATAGATATCTTTTTGTCCTTCATCTTTATCCATACCTGGGAATCATCTGAGCCATTCACGAAAATTTGATCATGATCATAAGTCTAGTGACCATAAAGAACATGAACTTTATTTTATTTTACAACATGGTTTTGAGGTAACCCCTTATAATTTTCCTGGAGTCCCATTCCTTGAGTGGTGCCAGCTACAATTTTTAATTTTTCCTAAGTATACTAGCTGATATAAATAGTGACCTAGTCACATACTAGTGTTACTTAATGTTGAAGGTCTTTTTGAAATAGTAGGCCAAGTATCTCTGGCATAATTAATCATCAATATTATTAAAAACTTGGTAATATATATATATATATATATATATATATATATATATATATATATATTTCAATGTTATTAGTAATATGATGAGGTAGAAACAAAGGGGTAGTCCTAGTACCGTCAACTCAAATGACAAGTACATCTCAGTATAACTAGTAATCACCCATTTTGGTGAGTGTCCTTGTTATATTCCTAGATAGTCTAGGAATTGGGTTGTTATGCATAGATTGGTATATATGAAGATAAATATAAAGGAGAAATATTCTTTGACCCTATTCCCCAAATACTCAGTTGATAGTTTCTTTTCTTAGCCATAAGGCTTGTATATAGTAGCCATGACTACATCTAGTAAATAAGACATAATGTAAAATTTCCATCTTCAAGCCTCCTATTGGAGTAGAGTAGTTTTTCTTTCATCCTTTGATTTACAATCTCTCCTAGGGTTAATAATTTGTTATTAGTCAATAATATTTCCAATAGTGGCACCCATTCGACCTAGACATATGCAATACTTAGGAACCTAAATAATTTGCTCATATGTGCCATTGAAATGAAAATCTAGGTCTAAACTTAATAATGTAATTGGTAAAAATTTACTCCTTGGGATTTAACCTTTAGACTTTTTCAATCCACTACTTTAGATTCATGTCCATAATATTGTGCTTAAGCCACACATTGGCTAAAACTTGATTGTAAGCAGTTTTAGGGTAAGAAATCCTAAAGTACCTTTCAAATGCCCTCCTTGAGATGTAAGTAGAGGCAGTCTAGAATTTCTCCACATGTAAAATGTCACCTAAAATGGTTCCATAAATAAATATAACCTTTGAGAAGTTAATGCTTTCCATTACCTCAAGTTTGGTCATATCCCAGTTGAGACCCTATTTTTTAATTGGGAGTAAATTATTAATGTACTATTTAGATTTCAGGGAGAGTTCATCCCCTATAGAGTAGGATTGAATTGATTTGACCTCTTCTTAGAGTGCCAAAAAATGAGGTAACTTGAAATTCAAATAAATTTTCTCAAATATTGTGTCTCTATATTCTGTTGATCCTAAAAATGAGAATGGGTATGGGACTAAGGGATTACCTTATTTTGATGAAAAACCCATTCTTATAGTTTAGACTTTGTAACTCTTATTAGATTCTAGACTAGTTCATTTAATGCTTAGTGATTGAATAAATATAGGGATTGTTGGGCACTTAATAAGTTTGAGAACATAATTTTTTAATGAATAGAGAAATAGCAAAGTGAATCCAATATTCATAGATTTTATATATATTACTTCTAGGATTATGTATTGAATATATTCATTTACCTTGAATGTTGATAAAGAACTTTTTCATTTAATGCCCATTTTGATTTGAATATGCTAGTCAACTTTGATGGGTGCTCCTTATTTGGCAAGTGATGGTATTTTATTATTTCTTCATGTCTAGTAATCACTTTAAGATAAATATCATCCATTCATTAACTTACTTCTTTATCATGATGTCAAACATTCTCCCTTATGTTTTGGTCTTAATTTCTTTGGATAGTGATACATGTCATGCTCTCATTAAATTAGCGTTTTCAATTTATTTTTTGTGTTTGAGAGGTACCATAAGAGTGAATCAACGTGATTAATCCAAATGGCATGACCTCAGAGCATTCAAAACACACAATCTCAAGGCATTAGATTAATATTATTTTTAATGAATAACTTTACATTATTAGAGGTAAAATCATTGAGAGGGGGTGAATCAGTGAGCTTAGATATTTAAATTTCAATTCCAAACCTTTAATACTATTAAACAATCTTCATATAAAAACTTACTTAAGAAACATTAACAAGAGAACTCATTCATTCAATACATATACAAGATCAAAACACATAATACATAGTTCCTATGAGAAACCCTCATAGGTAATAAAACCCACTCTCAAACCTATAACACATGGGCTACTTGTCTTATAATAAATTACCAATAAGATAATATTCAATTCCTTTATACTAACAATCCTTGATCATATCATCCTGATCAAAGGCCTTTAGTGAAACACTTGTTTCATAAGGAGAAACTAACCCTAAGGAAGATCAAATCCTTTAGACCCTCATTTGATGTGAACACCTCAACCTTAGAACTAATGTCTTCAACACTTGATGATGGATATGTGATTATCTAACCCCTATACAAACTCTCTCTATCTCATACAAGCCTCTCACATAGGCATGCCATAATTTCTCTCCTTCTCTCAAACTATCCTCGTATTCATACTTAGACCTCTTTACATGTCCTTAATATATAAGATAAATATTCAGACATCAGAAATATGACCTATAAATCATATACATATTCCTCAATATGCTCTACTTATCAACTCATCAACTGGGCATTCTACCTCTCCTTCGCTCCACAACTCTCACATATACCTTACAGTAGTCTCGCTTACAAGTCTAGAAACCAACACATTTTATTTCACCATTTATAAATATATCATTATTATCAAGAACACAATATTTCATATTGGAAAAACCATATTCCTTAACCCTTAAGTCATCTTACATGGGTCATACTTAAGCACAACTTTCTTTCAAATAGGCTTAAGTCACCTTTTCGGTCCTATGCAGACCCATTCACATCTTTGACACTTCTCTAAGAAAATTACTAACATAAGAAAAATTTAAAATGCATGGGAACATTTAAAATTACCTCTTTTATATCCTAAAATTATCATATCTTCCAAAACACTCTTCTGCTTAAGCATAATTTGCTTAAATAATCATTTTGTGCACACAGTCACCATGAACGAATACATAGTCAACTTGTAAACGTTTGTTCATACCAAATATGATTGGTAAAACCTTAATAATCCTCAAATATTTTTATCATGGAGTATAAAACACAACCAAATATCTAATTCATCATGAAAAATTGAAACAACATCAAAACAATCTCAATTACCCTTCTCGGGTCACTTGTAGAACATAGTCAAAAAAATAGTCAACTTTGGACCTTCATAAATTTGACTAAACATACTTATATATATTAAAATATATATTTATATATGCAACTTTTATTCCTCTACATATTTTATTTTTATACCATTATCAAATTTTAGATAGATCAAATGATATATCATAAAATCTAGACACTAGTTTTTCCTTTGTTAAATTCAAATATTTGAATTCAAACAGTCACAGTTAAACCTCTAACACCATTATATCATCTCAAGTCCTTGATTATAATATTAAAAAATCACTTTTTATCTTATTATATTAATATATACCTTTAACACATAATTCACCAATACCACATTCTAAGCCTTGAACATGTTGACCTCATCTCGTGCACTCTTGCAATATTGACTCAATGCACATGATCAGTAAGGTCTTTATATTATAGCAGTAATAATTATATAATAATAATAACCACCATTATCATGATAATTTTCACCCTTGAATTCCTTCTGAGTACTTATACTTTTAAACATCCTAAACTTCTTACCATCTTGCTCAACATGCACTGTTGGATTAAAAATTGTATGATCACTTACACACTATTAGATCTTAGAAGAAGCTAGATCTTTATCTCTATTAACCAATAAACACATTGACCTATTTTACTTGATACACAATTTATATCATAAATTTATGATCACCTATGACCCATTAGATATTCATTTGGTTTTGATCTTTAACATCATGTAAAATAGACTATTTGGACCATTGCTATTTGCTTGGAAGGCCAACTTTGCACTTCCATACCTTTTTCTTCACTCAAGTGCAAGTTCTAAAAATTGGACCATATTATATCCTCACATAGTATAATACAACCATATATAAATCTTCTCATGTAACCCTTACATGTTTGAGATATAACAATATTAAAATGTTTCCTTAGATTTATCTAATCACAAAGTTAACTATGTCAAGAACTGTCTAGAAAGACCAACTTTATACATGCATAGATTTTGTCACACTTAAATACTTGACCTAAAATTTATAAAAAAATAAAATAGGCACAAAACTAAATAAACCCATATGATCACCTTCTCTTTAAACATCCACATGTGTGAGATATGCCACCATCAAAATGCCTACTCATTGTTTCTTGCCACATTACAAATTTGGCTAAGTATGGGAAAATACTATCAAAATGCCTGAGAGCCCAACTTTGCACTTGAATATATTTTGTCACACTTAATTTATATACTTGATACTTTTCACATAAAAAATATGGACTAATTTAATCACAACCATATGACCAACTCCCCCTAACTCATCCACATGTGGCAATGGTGATGTCAACAAATTGCCTACTCAGATTTTCTACCACTAGACCCAAAATGTCTAGATGAAAACTATGGACTAATATATGAATTAAAATCATGAACACAATAACTCAAATCATATAAAACATCTTATGGTACCTATTTCACATATTCAATACACCATAATCATCCCTAACATCTCTAATCATACCAAAATAAAATATCAACCAAGCCAACTTCAAGCACACTAGGACAAGCATATTGCACACTTTGTCATTATCACTTAGGAAATCAAGTAAATTCATCCAATCATATGTAAAAATCCATGATATCACCATGAAATCATTGAAAATACTCCAACAATCTCCCCCTTTGTCATTGATGTCAATACACATCATATAACAATATACAACTCACCTTCCTTCTCTTTCTTCAAGCACTCCCAAGCTCATGCACTTTCTCCCCCTTTGACATAATGACAAAGTGTACACCAAATGATCTTGAGTACCTAAAAATACTACCAATTGGATAATATCATATTATAAATATAGTACAGAATCCACCTTACCTTGAGCCTACCTCTTCTTGCCTTGACAACTTCCTCTTGCTCTATGCCAACACTCTCTTCAACCAAGCATTAAAAATAATGAAGAAATAACACACAAAAGTATTAAAATATAATTTAAGTCACCAAGAAACATCTGAGAGGGGATCCACATAATATATATGAGCCATTTCACTTATTAAGCATCTTAGATCTCCATACATAATGATGAATCACACACAGACTTACTATCCTCTTCTCTTAAGCCACCTCAAGGAAAACTATTCCTAAATTTATGCCCCTCAAAAAATAGGACACATGCTCTCAAATAACTTGAGAAATATCCTTGAAAAACTCATGCTTTGATCTTTTGGTAAATTGAACATAAAACATTCTTCTTTTCACTAGAATTTTCTAGTCTCCTTGTATTACTACCTAAAACTTACAGATCCCACAACTTTCAATAGACATACTATAAAGACCTAAAAATTAATATATAGAACACTCTTATATTCCCCCCTTAAGCACACCAAATTTCATCACTTATCTCATCTTGTGCAACATACATCCTTCACAAACTAACTTGTTAATTAGGACTCCGTCTTGATAAAACATGAATAAATTTAAAACCATAAACCTTTAAATCTATGTGAAAAATTATTTGACAATACATTTTTCCCAATCAACCTATTAAAAATCCTTAGATCTCAACTCATAAGGTAGAACACTTTTCTAGGAAAGCCCAAAACCCTAGAATCTCAAAATAAATAGAGTCAACAAACTTCCTTTTGGTCAACATCTACCTCTAAAATTTATTGAACACCTGGAGATAACCATTACACACTTTTGGACCAAGTTTTGAGCTTCCAAATATTTTGGAACCCATACATCCTATATCCAATTTTAGGATTGACAAACTCTTAAGCATAAACTAAGAAACCCGAGAGCAAACAAAAAATTCTATTTTGACTTCAACATACCTTCATACCACAAAACCACTTGGAACATGCTAGAATAAAGTAAACAAACCTTTCTATGAAAAAATATCATATTTAAAAATCACAAATTCTCTTTTTCCATTTGAAAACCATCAATATAACCATACAAACTCACCATATATAATTGTGACATCATTCTTACATCACCACAACATCTCTTCCACTTGGACATACCTGAACCAACTAAAAAACACTCATCTCTATAATTTTAGATCATATGAAGAATACCATAGTAACACTTACATATCCACTGAAAGGAATCTCTTAAGAAGAATGGATAGAGACATCCTTTGCACCACAATGCTCTTAGAATAAATTGAATCTAGGAGTGACACATATCTCCTCAGTAACCAATAGAATCCTCTTATAGATATAATACTTCTTGCTCTTGTTATCCTTCTTCTTAGTCTAGACTATGAAAATTGGTTCCATTTCTATATCACTCTCCTTCTCTTCTAAGATATAATTGACAACACATGGAGCAACTATGGAATCTTGATATACCTTTTCATTTGAAGAATTAACCTTGAAGTTCTAAATCTCATCACTAGGCACTGATAATTGATGTTCTTTGCAAGAACCTTAATCAACAAAAACATGATGTTCATTTGTATCCATACATTCCTTAGAACTAGCTTCAACCAACACCTTAGTATTCTCTTTGAGATTGGTATCTTTATTCACAACATGAGCAAAAAATGAGAGCCCTTGGCACTCTTTAACCATAAAAAATAGATTACTTGGACCTATAAAATCATCATGACTCACCTTTGGTTTCCATGAGATAACTTACCTTTTTCCTTACACTCTTGGAGCCTAATTGAACTTATTTTGACTTAATGGTCTTTGCTTATAAAATCTATCAATGTGACATATCTATTCAAAATTGTATAAAATCATACTCCTTGATGGAAACATAGCTTGTCTTACCTTGTTCAAACAATGTTTTAAAAATTGTCCTACATCATGAAATTTGAAGCAATCAATCTTGCTCACACTTTTTGATGGATGAACCCCATCATATTTCTATGTAAAATCATTTTTAACATGTCTCTTACATTCTCTAACTCTATGCCAAAACTAATTACAAGTATAGTAGTAACCATTGAGATTTACATACCTCATGGCATTTGGTTACCTAATTTGATTTGTCTTCATTCTACTATCACCTTCATTTCTTGTCTGATAATTTGTCTTCAAATGCTAATCCACCTTTCTCTCATTGACATTCATGTCAACTTGAGAAATAACTTTGGGATCTTCATTAAAACCCAATCTAGATCTATCACTAGTTGAATTTTGACTCTTTAGGAGATCATCCAGATGTTTAGAACTTTTATCAAACTTGAAAAAATATTTCACCTTGATTGTAAACTTCTATAATTCATATTTAAAAGACACAATCTCATAAGCATACCTTAAACATTCATCTTCTTTATCTTCTAGACTTGTAGATAGGATTTCCAATTGACAACTAAGATGCTTGACCATATATTAATACTCCTTGGCATATTCATTCATTCTTGCCTTCAATACAATAAATTTTTCCTCATATTCCTTGAGTTTAGATTTCATTTTATTATTGATCTTCTTCTCAATCTTTAGTTCTTCATGAGCATTTGTCAATACAGTCTCATAGTCTACCTCATCTTCATCATCATCTAAATCATACCAAGTAGACTCCTTTTGATGTGAGAAACTACCTTCCTCAGTCATGAACATGGCTTCATATTCAATAAGACCATCATCTTCATGATCATATTCTGAGTTACTGACTTCATTCTCATCTGATGAGTTACAATATTATTTAGTGTAGAGACTCTTCTTATCCTTGAAGTACTTATTCTTGGTGCCAAACCTTCTAAATCCCTTTTTTATTTTATCAAACTTTAATGATCTCTTACCATCATCATGACCTTGATCATAATTTTCATCATCATCCTTCTTATACTTATGAGGGCACTTATTAGCAAATGCCACACTTTTACACAATTAAAATATTTGAGGGGTAGTTTACCCTTATACTTTCCTGAACTTATATTCAATTTCCTTGAAATTAAATAAATTACTTCATCCTCATCTATATCAAAAATTTCATACTCCTTAGGTTTATTACCTTAGAATTTCTTCTTTAGCTTCATCTATTTTGAATATTTCTTCTTTCTTTGGTGGTATGTCATTATTCTTCCTCATCTCATAGGTAGTAAGGGTGTCATGCAATTGATCCATCTTCAAATGAGTATAATAGATAATTTTGGATCAAACATGAGGGATAAAGACCTTAATACCTTTTGAACTACAATAGCTTCTTCAAGTTTCTCTCCAAGACCTCTGATAATGTTCACAATTTCATCAACTCTCTATAGAAATTAAGCCACAAAATCTTCTTCATTCATCTTGAGACTTTCAAATTGCCTTTTATGAATCTGTAATTTAGAAAGATTGACCTTTGAATCTCCTTCATAAATGATTTACATTTTGTCTCATATCTCTTTAGCAGATTTACAATGGATTACCTTGATGTATTTAGTCTGTAAAAGACCACAAGTGATAGCATTCATTACCTTTGAATTGTTCTCAAACAACTTCTTATCTATAGCACTATATGGAGGAGTAGTAGGAGTAACATAACCATCCACAACAGTGATCCATAAACAGGTAGTATCCAAAACTACACCAATTTCTCTATTTTTATAGATACTTTATAAATTATTAATTTCCTATTAATTAACTCAATATTGGCATAATAATTAAAATCAACACTAAAAACTAATAATAAACAATAAGCATGAGTCACATAAACAATGTGAAAATTAGAATTGATAGCAAAGTTCACCTGATATGGGTTATGTCTCTAGGTCCTGCTCAAAAGTGGAATCGATCAATTATTGATGCAAAAATCACTTTGTACATCAGTTATCCCCAATAGGGGTTCTCGATCTACAAATTAATATTTTGATGTCCTTTGGCTCTAGCTCTAACAACTTGTTCTAGCTCTAGTAACTAGCTCTAGACTTGGCTCTCGACTCTAGCTTTTAGCTTTGGCTTTGGCTCTCAACTCTTGCTCTTGGCTCTGACACTCACTCTTGGTTGTGACATTGCTCTTGGCTTTGGCACTTGGCTCTTAGCTTTGGCTCTCAGCTCTGCTTGATTATTCTCAAGTATTGAGTTTTTTTCTTCACACTCTAAACAAAATTATTATTGTTCACACTTTGATTATGATTTCAAATGACCCCTCCAGACCCTTTATATAGGTTTATGGGTCTACAAAAGGTGGGCTTGGATGATTATTCTTTTCTCAATTTTAAATAATATTCTTAATTATCCCAAGACCTATGTTAATAAGATTAACAATTATCCCACTCTATCATGGGATTAAAATATAAGGATTTATTTAGTCCACACATGAATTATATGGCCTTTACATGTTTTGAATTAACACATTACATTAAAAATGCTATAATAATATCCCACATTTATGGGAATAAAGATTATAAATCCCCATGCCTTATTAAAAGGATATCATTTTTTTATATCCACATGTGTGGAAAATATATTTTTTAAACATTCAGTCAAAATTCCTTTTTATCCCACATTGTTAGGATGTGAGATAAATATGTGTTTTTTAAATAATAAACTTTATCCTATGTAAAGGGGTCTCACCTTGCCACATAGATGTGTCATGTAGAGGCTTGTAGTTATGCCACATGTACATAATAATATGTGTCATGCATCCATATCACATTGGTCCACCTTTAATTCTTGTTGACTAGGTTTGACTTCTGTTGACCAATATTGACCCTTCCTGTTGACTTTTGACTAGCCATAACTTTTGCATACAAACTCAAAAATTATCTATTCAAAATGTGTCAAAAATCTTGTGATGAGTTATACACCATATAATTGGTTCAAAAACATTCCATGACCATTAATATTTATAGTTTGACCAAATTTGACCATTTATTAACCCAAATTTTGGCCAATGATAATTGGAGCATACGATGTCCTTTTATTACATTCTAACAGTTGTAAAAAATATCTTGACGATATCTACACATGGACCACATTTAAAGAAAATCAAAGAACTTATAAAAATTTCCTCTGAATCATGCTTCCCCACTATGAAGGCTTTTATTCTATCAAAATTTGAAGCATTCATTTTCCCAATACTAGATTTGGTTTTTTGTAATACCTCATGAAGATCTCTATAATGGAATTTATGGCCTCTAAAACTGCTATTATGATATGGGTAGGATACTCCATTCCTTTCATATGGAAAATCATTAATTCACTGTAATCACAACATCACAAAAAATGATCAATTTTAAAAAGACATCTCAATGTCAAAGAGACAAGTGTCTGACTGATTCAGTGATCTTCCAGTGAATAAACTATCATGCATAGTGTGGGGATAACATAATTTTTCTATGTCACTAGTTGTATTCCCAAAATGGTGAACTACCTATAATTGTAATAAATCATCTGGTACAACTATAGATAAAATGCTACCCATGTATGGGTTTTGAATTACATCCTACACATTCTATCATTAGATGCAATTTCATAACAACTACTTTAATTAAAATTATCAAGTAAGTACATTGAAGATGTGCTCAAACAACCTACATATATTATTGTCAACTTCACAATGGAGTTAATTAAAATGTGAGAAAAATCAAGCATGATAAACCTATTACAAGATTTTCTTCATCTAGTCACTCCAAAAATATTCAAAGCTAAAACATTAGCTAATTTTCCTTTCAAAAATTATCAAAAATCCCAACGATGCTTTGAAAAATTTACATGTTAATATCAAATTCCACCTATGCAAACATAAAACTAAGGAAATTATTACCAACCCATTTCATCAAATTATCCCATTTAGGTGGTTTAGGTTCCTTAGTAGATACCTAGGTTGACTCATCAATTGGTGGTGGATTAAGAACTTCATTTAACTTTGAAAAGGTTCTGCATTCCATCTTCATCTTACTATTTTGATATGGATGAAGTCTCCAACATTGCTCAACTTATTGCCCATTCACTTGACAATGAGCACAAAAGTTCCTCTTCTTGGGTGAGGAACATATTTTCCATTTCTCACCTTTGAATGATAAGATTGGTCTTTAACATTAAGCTCATCAAGAAACCACTTCTACAAGAATGACTTTCTCTTCTAAAAATAGGCAATAGAATGATTACTTAACCCATAAACAGTACATGGAAAATCATACATCCTTTTCTATATATTAAAACCATATTGTTTATACTGCAAGAGTGCATCATCAAAAGTTTTATAATTACCATTATGTTTAGTGTTATGATTTATATAAGTATGAGGAGGTGGTATTGCATTACCTCTTTTCTCTACTTTATTACACACTTTTGCATCACCTTATGATTGTGTCACATACCTCTACATGGAAGAATTCTGTAAAGCTAGTGGTGTGAACACTTGGCTATTGGAATCTTGTCTTCATTCAATAGTTCTAGAACTCTCTCTAGTTTCCATCTCTGCACTAGCATAACCCAAACCTATAAAATGAGGCTGATCCTCAACCTATATTGGGTTAGCAATATCTTGGCTATTATTTCTAAGACCTCTTCCATCGAAACCCATTTTAAATAATAGTTTCAAGCCAATACCTCTAGTGTGTTTCTCAAAATCACCAAAAACTACATCAAAAACTAAATGAGAGGAAGTGTTACATGGTGAACTTATAGTGCAATCATTTGTCATGGTCTCTACATATGTGGTGAAAGGTAACTCCTTCTATTCATGACTTTGCAACTATGCCAAGAGCTCATCCTTGGTTTGCAAATCAACTTTCCAACATTTGACGTCCTCTTCTAAGGAGTGAAACTTGGATCTTAGGAAAGTATTTTCATCTTAGATATACCAATTGAATGCTTTGATCTCTTCAAGCCTTTCACACTTCAAGGCCTAGCCCATGGTTTCTTGATCCTGCAAGTAACTTATATCTCCAATAATTCCACACTATAACAATTAAAATCAACACTAAAAATTGATAATAAGCAACAAATATAAGTCACAGAGATAATATGCAAACCAAAATTGATAAAAGAGTTCACCTGATCTGGGTTACATCTATGGGTCTTGCTAAAAGGTAGAACTGATTTATTATTGATGAAAAACACTTTGTACATTAGTTATCCCTAGTAAGGGTTCTCAATGTTCAAATTAATCTTTTTATGTCCTCTATCTCTAGCTCTGGAAACTGGCTCTAGCTCTTGTAACTGACTCTATCTCTAGATCTTGGCTCTAGCTCTCAGCTTTGGCTCTTGCTCTTGGCTCTAGCCCTCACCTCTGGCTCTCAAATCTTGATCTCAGATCTTGCTCTTGGCTCTAGCACTCACTCTTATCTCTAGCACTCACTCTTGATTCTAAAACTTAGCTCTCAACTCTAGCTCTTAGCTCTACTTAATTATTCTCAAGTCTTGAGTGTTGTTCTTCACACTTTATTGTTTTTCACACTTTGATTGTGATTTCAAATGACCCCTCAAGACCCTTTATATAGGTTTATGGGTCCACAAAAGGTGGACTTGGATGATTATCCTTTTACCAATTTTAATTAAGATTCATAATTATCCCAAGACCTATTTTAATGGGATTAACAATTATCCCATTCTATCATGAGATTGTAATACAAGGCTTTATTTAACCCACACATGAATTATATGGCCTTTACATGTTTTAATCAAAACATTACATTAAAAATTCCATAATAATATCCCAAGGATATATTTTTTTCATATCCACATATCTATGTAAAATATACTTTTTAAATATTCAATCAAAAGTCCTTTTTATCCCACATTCTTGGGATGTGAGATAATTTTTTTCTTTAAATAATAAACTTTACCCCATGTAAAGTGGTCTCACCTTGCCATGCATATGTGCCATGTGGAATATTATATTTTACCATGTGTCCATACCACATTGGTCCACCTTTAATGCTTGTTGACTATGTTTGACTAGTGTTGGCCAATGTTGACCCATCTTATTAACTTTTGACCAACTTTGACTACCCATAACTTTCACATACAAACTCAGAATTGGTCCATCCAAAATGTGTTGAAAATATTTTGATGAGGTATACACCATGAAACTGGTTCAAAAACATTCCATGATCATCAATTTTTCTAGTTTGATCAGTTTTGACCACTTGTTGACCAAAATTTTGACCAATGATAACTAAAGCATATGATGTCCATTTTTTACATTCTAATAGTTGTCAAAAAGATCTTGATGAGCTACACATAATGAATCACATTTAAATAAACTAATGAGCTTCTAAAATTTTTCTATGGATCAAATAGATTGATATACATTAAACCCTAGGGACATAATGTATGTCATCCTAGCACTCTAAAATGCATAATTGGATCCATTAAACATTGGTGCTTGCTTAGTAGAGAAACCTCCTTGATGACTACCCATATTGTACCTTTGATCACCTTCAAGATGTCAAGCCTTTACCAAAGGACTTGATTTGATACCAGTTGTTAGAGGTATAATCACTGAGAGGGGGGTAAATCAGTGAGTCTAGATATTTCAATTTCAATTCTAACCCTTTTAGACTATTAAACAATCAGAATATATCAACTTGTTTAAACAACATTAACAAGATAGCTCATTCATTCAATGCATATACAAGATCAAAACATATAACATATAGTTCCTATGGGAAACCCTTATGGGGAATAAAACCCAATCTCAAGCCTGAAACACATGGACTACTTATCTTATAAGAAATTACAAATAAGATACTGGTCAACTCCTTTAGATTAGAAAACCTTGATCATATCTACCTGACTAAAGGCCTTTAGTGAAACACCTATTTGACAAGGAGAAACTACCCCTAAGGAAGATCAACTCCTTTAGACCCTCCTTTGATGTGAATACCTCTACCTTAGAACTAATGTCCTTAACACCTTATGATGTATCTATGATTATCTAACCCCTATATAAACTCTCTCTATCTCATACATTCCTCTCACATAGGCATGCCATAATCACTCTCCTCTCAAACTATCCTCATATGCATACTCAGACCTCTTTAAATGTCTTCAATATGCAAGATCACTATTAAAACATAAAAAATATGAGTTATAGGTCATACACATAGTACTTAATATTTTATACTTATAAAATCATCAATTGGACATTCTACCTCTCCTTTGCTTCACAACTCTCACATATACCTTGCACTAATCTCACTCACTAGTCTAGAAACTAACACATTTTATTTCATCATTTATAGAGATATATTTATTATCAAGAACACAATATTTCCTATTGGCCATAACACATTCATTCACCCTTAAGTCATCTTACATGGGTCATACTTAAGCACAACTTTTTTTCAAATAGGCCTAAGTCACCTTTTAGGTCATATGCAAACCCATTCACCTCTTTGACACTTATCTGAGTAAAATAAGAACATAGAACCAATTTTAAATGCATGTAACCATTAAAAATTACCCCTTGAAATCTTATAATTATCATAGTCACCAAAACACTCTTCTACTTAAGCATAATTTACTTAAACAATCATTCTATACACACAATCACCATGAATGAATACACAATTAACTTATAAACCTTTGTTCATACTACATATGATTGGTAAAACCTTAATAATTAACACATATGGTTATAATGGAGTCTAAAACACTCCCAAATATCTAATTCATCATGAAACATTGAAACAACATCAAAATGAGCTCAATTACCCTTCTTGGGTCACTTACAAAACATAGTCAACTTTAAACCTTCATAACTTTGATTGAACATACTTCAAAATATTCAAATATATATTCATATATGTACCTTGGAGTATTATAAATATTTTATTTTTAAACCATGGTCAAATTATTCACAGATTTAAATATATAGCACAAAAACTAGATATTTGTTTTTCCTTTATTAAATTCAAATATTTGAATTCAAACAGTCACAGTGAAACCTCAAACACCATGATATCATATTGAGTCTTCTTTTCTTAGATTAAACACACACTATAAATATTATTATATGAATTTATAACTTTAACACATAGTTTGAAAATGCTATATGTTAAACCTTGAACATGTTGACCTCATCTCATGCACTCTTACAATATTGATTCAATGCACACCATCAATCTTTACATATCAGTTAGGTCTTTATCTTATAGTGCTCACCATTAAATATTATTTATAGCCCTATTTATCATGACACTTGGCACCCTTTCATTCCTTTTAAGCACTTATACTATTAAACATCGTAAACTTCTTACCATCTCACTCAACATGCACTTTTAGATAAAAAATTGTATGATCACCTATGCATCATTGGATCTTAGAAGAATCTTGATCTTTATGTTTGTTAACTAACAAACACTTTGACCTATTTAACTTGTTTTTAACCTTATGTATTAATTTTATGATCACCCTAGAGCCATTATATCTTCATTTATTCCTGATCTTTAACATCATGCGAAATAGACTAAGTATGGGGACCATTGTTATCTACTTGAAAGGCCAACTTTGCACCTCCATATCTTTTGCTTCACTTAAGTGCAAGTTATAAAAATTTGACCATATGATATCCTCACATATAATAATATAAAAATATAATCCTTTAACCCTCACACATTTTAGATATAACAACATTAAAATGCTTCCTTAGATCTATCTATTCACATAGCCAACTATGTCAAGAATTGTCTGGAAAGACAAACTTTGCACATGCATAAATTTTGTCACCCTTCAAAACTTGACCTGAAAGTTATCACAAATCAACTAGGTAAAAAAAAAAGAACATTTACGTCAAATTCTCCTTAAACTTCCACACATGTGATATATGCCACCATCAAAATGCCTAATCAACTTTTCTTGCCACATTGCAAATTTGGCTAAGTATGGGAAAATACTATCAAAATGCTTGAGAGCCCAACTTTGCACTTACATATCTATTGTCACACTTCATTATTATACTTGATAATTTTCACATATAAACTATGGACTAATTTTATCACAACCATATAACCAACTCCCCCTGACTCATCCACACATGTGTAATGGTGATGTCAACAAACTACCTACTCATAATTTTTGCCACTAGACCTAAAATGTCTAGATGAAAACTATGAACTACCAAATGAATTCCACTCATGAACACAAAAACTCAAAGAATATTAAAATTTTTATGGGACCTATTTCACATGCTCAATACACCATACTCATCCTTGAACATATCTAATCATGTCAAAACATAAGATCAACCAAGCCAACTTCAAGCACACTAAGACAAACATATTGCACACTTTATCATTGCCACTTAGGAAATCAAGGCACTTCATCCACTCATCTGAAAACCTCCATGACATCACCATGACATAATTGATAATAATCCAACATACATGTTCATGACACAATGTGATCAAAACATGTGGAGAGATTTTGGAGGCCTAAAGACTCGAGAGATCAAAGCATTAAATTGGAAACCAAAAGAATGATTAACCTCTTGACTATGTATATTAATAAAAAGTTGACACATGTTGATCACTTAAAACCCTAAAATATTAGGGATTTAGGACATTAGGATAAAAATTGAAGAATTATTTAAGTTTCCTATAGATGTGAGTTACTGTGATTGAGACTCGTGGAGTGATATCAGAAGCTCAATGATCTCAAAAGCTTAGAGACTCAAGAATTTAGAAGTTGGAATCTTTTGGGAATGTAGAACTATTTAGTTTGATGATAAACAAGTGGAGTTATTGTGGTTCCATTTTAGTGTGAATATGATGTGTGTCTTATTTGTGGAGCTTTGGAAACTTGAGGACTAGAAAAACTTAACCTTTTGTAATCATCCAAAATCTCAAATAATATGAGAGTGACACATGTCACAACTAAGGGAAATATTTATCATGATCCTGATTAGAGGAAATCAATGGTTTTTGACCTATAATCCCATAATCAATATATACATACTAGGATATAGAAAGATTAGATCCATTAGTTTAAAAATCACATTCAAGTAAAAATTATGGAAAATCCAAGGTAAAAAATGACTTAAGATGGCAGTTTAAGCTTAGATTATTACAAATTTTATTTGGTAAATTCTATATTTTTTAAAAATAACCCTTGTGACAAATTCATAATACCCTAGCCATAGATATTTAGGCTCATAGTTCCCCAAGTAAGAGTTTTCAACAATGGGTCCCTATTTTTAAAAAGATTAAAATGGGGTGTGTGTGTGTGTGTTAGGGCACACCATAATATATAGGTTTCTTCCTCTCCATTAGTGTAAACCCTCTCATTTGAATATTACACATCATTTAAGTGATTTAAACTTTTCCAACTTTTTCACTTTATATCCCTTTTTTAAATGCCTAGTCTTGTTATAATTTTACCACTTCTTCAAGGATATATTTAGAGTCTTAGATCTTCCTTTAGACTTTGAGTGATTATCCCTAGTATTCTTCTTGCCAATTTTTTTGTGAGAAACCTCACATATATAATATTTAATTTGTATGATAAATTTAGATGTATGTGTGCCTCATCTCCTTTGACAACATAGCTAAAACTACATCTTCCATTTTTAGTTCCAATGTGGTACTAATGATTTCCATCATTAGATTATCCCATAAATCTAAAAAAAAATCACATCAATGTGGTAAAAATTTCTTCATCATCCATTTTTACATCCACATATGATGATTAAATTATTATAGTGTTGAAGTCATTTAGGGGTTCTAAAATTTAGTCACCATGATTCATTCACAATGAATACACATTCTTTTATAGGATAGTTTGTTTACCAATGACTTATCCTAGTACAACATTCCAAACTTATCCCAAATAAGCTTCACATTATTTTTAATCAAAAAAAATTATTAATATTAAGCTCTATGGATATAATATTATTGATATTATATATTTCCTATCAACATTCCTCTATCCATCTAGTTTGATTCCCATGGGTGTTATGTCTACTACAAAAATCCACTAATCTCTATCTACCAAGAGATCTTCCATCTTGAGTTTTTATAACTTAAATTTTTTACATTTGTGTCATGACTCAACCTATTATGAATTTTAAATATATGGATTGTGAATATTTGACATGGAAATTTCTTAACATTCATATGTTGTTCTACTTGTGTTATCATTGCATGGATTACATATGTTACTTGATTATGCAGTTATTAGATTTATAAAATAACTAAGTTGAAATATTATAATTTATTTCCTATATTTAGTTGATTATATTCTATTAAAACATTATATTCAATTGGTTATTTAGTTGATTATCTAGATATGTTCATTATATTTTGATTGGATAGATATTGTTGATCTTATCTTTTATTACTACAAGGACTGCCATGATCTAGGCTTGATCATGGAGTCAGGTTGGTAGGTTTGGACATTTGGTAGTTGGTTATGATCTGATAATAAATATAAAGCTATGATTTTTCCCAAATAACCATGGTGTTGGTGTTTGATTAATTTTACCTTAATTTATTTGAGTTATTTTATGGAGTCATATATTTTAATCTGCTTTTGATTCACTTTCACATTATTTATTCCTTGATTCATGTTTGACCACTCTGGTTGTTATTATCTTATCCATTCTAAGATGGATCATATTATGTTGGAATTGGTTTAATTGGCCTTGTATTCTAAATCAATGGTAACAAGGGATGAATCATTTTAATATTATTGTAAGGATACATAGTTGTAATTAGATCCAGATATCTTTGACAAGTGTATCTCATTTTATTTCCAGCATGTTATTACCTTGGAGGTCTTTGATTTATTTTTATTTTGATTTTGAGCTTAAATTTGAGTTAGTAGATTATTATTGTTGTCTTTTAAAGTCACCCTAAGGTTATTATTGGGTAGGTGATGTTATGTTTAATCCTAATCACTTAGACTTTAAACCCTTAAAGCATCATTTGATTACCATTGGTAATCAATGGCATTTGACATAACCATCATTATGCATGGTACTAATTTTAGGGTTAACTTAGGATTTGGTTATCATTTTCTCATGTTAAGTTATTTGAGTGGTTTTTGGTTACATGGAAGTTTTGTAAAAAGCTTGGTGACTAGAAGTAACCCTAATTGTGGACAAGAAACTTTAGGAAATTGGTATGTCATTGCTTAGACCATGGAGCTATATGAATCAACTAGGACAGTTTTAGCAATGAAGGTTTTGTTTGTTCAACCATTTTTTAATTTATAATAAATGGGAAAATGAGGGAACATAGAGTTAATGCCTCCATTATGTTTCATCATGACCCAACCTATCCTAGTGGGAATTAGCAACCAATTGGAGGGGTTTTCTATCATGTCTTTGCACAATATGGAGAACTGGAAAAAATACATAAGATGCTATAAAAAAAATAGGTACAAAAAACTAGAATGCTCTCTGTTATGGAAGGAAGAGGTAAAAATCACCAATTTTGTTATAAAAGTAAGTAGAAATTGTATTTTTTATGCATGAGATGTTGAGATGAAAAATATGGTAATGGGAAAAGAGTTTTATGATCTATTGAATTTTATTTATTTATTTATTTATCTTAAGGAAATATGGATGATTGAAGTACTGGGTTATGTGAAGTTGGTTCGTTAGTCTTTAATTTTTTTGGGTTAGTCATTTTTATCAAACCCTAGTTCTAAAATATGAACACTAAGGTTTATGGATGGGTTGTGGCTCAACCTTTAGTTGTATTAACCACTCTACAAATTAACCTTAGGTTTTTGTATTGTGTTTGATATTTTTTGGTTTATTTTATTTGAATATTAAGTTATGGTTCATAAAATCATTAAATAACCATTAACTTATGAACCTAACTACACCATCAATTTGATGGTTTAGGGTGGTTATGGCCACCTATAGAGGGCTCATATGGTTGGACAAGTTGGTTTTTTCACTCTCGCTAATTAGATTTAATACTATGACACTTTGATATTTGAATAATGTGTGTGTGGATTCATAATGCTATCAGTTGTATAACACTAGTAGAACAGAACCTATGAGTTAGGTGTTTCTTGTACATGAATAATTTTTTTATAATTGTTCATAATGTTGGCTTAGATTATAATGGTGTGTGTCTCTTTATTTAGTGTTGTAAATATTTACATTTAGCTGTTAACCTATGAGTCTTTTTTGGTTCAAATCTATCCTTGTTACATGTGATTATAGTATCAATCTCTTTAGAAACGATTGTGTTATTGGCAAACAACATTTCAACTTCATGATTCAGTTGACTATGTTATTAAGTAAATCTATATTATAAATAGGAATATTTTTAAATTGGATATTAATCTTGCATAGAATGGATTTCATATCTTAGTAAGGAACTCAAGTTTTGTATATTGTTTTTCCCAAATTAATATAGAACTAGCTTAGTTTTATAAATGAGATTATAATCTTGTATAAGGATTTGGGTACATCCTTTATAAGTGTTAAAATTATTTGGGTTATTCCTCAATTTTCATATAGTTGAGTTATCGCTCTATATCGGCATTAACATATTTAGTTGGATTAGTATTTAGTATATTGGTTGTGAAATTTTGAGTTGATGAAATTGACTCCAGTGGATTTTATTATGTGTGATGAGGATATGATTTTGTTAATAGTCTCATTAATGTTAAATGCATGTGAATCCCGATCCATTTGGTCATGCATTGCTTAGTTAATGATGTGGTCTACATATGGGTGATTATTGATATTTTAAATTGTATTCTTCCTTCATATGGTTTTATAAATTGTTAATGTAATTAATTACTTAGGTAGAGTATAATATGATCATGTGGGTTGAGTAAGTGTTTCATTTAGAAGTAATATGAAATAGCTATTATTAATATTATAATCTAGATATATTTTAATCTTATGGTTTTTGAATACTTTTTGAATGGTCACATAGATTCTTTTATTCTAGTGAACATTCAAGCCTTATGAGATATAATAATTAAGCCTTGATGACATAAGGTTCCTTTTTTTTTAATACTTACATGTTTTGATTATGAATCAAGATGTTTACTTGGTTAAAAAGATACTGCTTGCTAATTATATTCATTCTTATGTCAATGTGTAATTGTATGGGATAAGGCATAAAGTTAAACTAGTTATTTATTTAATTATTTGGTTATTGATCTCCTTTTATTTATTTCTAGAAAAAAATTTGGTCTATGATATAATTATTAATTTTTTATTATGTCTTCAAATTCTTTGGCAGAAATTATTTAGCTAGTTGATTTAAAAGGATTTTGAATGGGTGTATGATATATTATGTTCATGTTGCTTAATTTAGTAAAGAAATGGTTATCAAAGCTGATTGGGGTTCTAATAAAATTCAATTCATAATTTTAAATATTTAATTGATGGAACTATTTGGGTTCCACTCATATCTTTATAGTTAACTTGTTTATTTTCATAACATTGGTCGCATCATCCTTGAAGACATTTAGTTGTGCCATGGCGGAAAACTTGATAATGTTTTCTAAATGATTGGGTTAATAAGCATGGTTGTTGTCTAAAAAAATTTATTAGTTTAAATCATGTCATTTGAGAATACCACCATTTAGGGGCAATGATATTCTCTAAATTATGTTTTAAATATATCCCTTGGATTACGAATTCCACACTAGTTAATGAATAACATTGTACTTATTATTAATAGAGAATAAGTTTAAAAATTAGTAAGCAATGCTTTTTTTTTATTTGACTCAATGATCTTCAGACAAGAGATGCATGTAAAATAACATATTGAGTACGAAGAGAGTAATTATTTCATATATAATGTGTTGCATTATTTGTAACCCTTAATCTATAATCTTGTTACTTGGCACTCAAAATAGGATGATTCTTAGAGGTAAAACTATAGTGATGTCATAAATATAATTCATCTAAGTGATTTAATTTATAAGGAGAATGAATAAAAGTGACTTATTCCTTAGTTGTGTTTATAGATTTTGTTCTTTATCTTGACATTGTTAAACATTGATGATATTACACTAGTATCGAATGTAATTAATTCAATTGGGCAATATCATATAAGATTTAGATCAATGACTACCTTATCATGGGTTGATGGATTATTATAAAATTTGGGTTATGTATGTAATTATCTTGGTAATTTATTTATAATACATGAAAGCGCAAGTGTTAATTCTTTTCTTTAATGGAATATGTCGCTTAAGACTTGTGGATAATAATTAGTGATATTGAATCTTGATTTATATTAAAGTAATATTTTACTACAAACATGGCGTTAACATATGCTTAATTTAATTTTGAAATTTAAATAAGATACATAAATATTATTTAAGTTGTATTTATTTATTAAACATGATTTTAATCTATAAGGAATCTATTAGATCCTAGAATATTCATTTAAGCCTAAAATTGGATGTAATTTATTTATCCATGAAGTAAGAACTCTTTATGGGTGAGTTTTATTTAGTAGATATTATGGGAAAGATGACTTACACATATATTTAGGTTAAACTTTATAAGGGTATATCAATACACTTATGTATCTCAAGCTTAATATATTGTGAGGGTTTGAACACTTTATTATAAGGTCTACTCAAGAATACCTATTCATAGGAATTGATATTTTGAAAACCCTTTTCTGATTTTAGTTGAGGATAAGTCTAGATGTTATTATGGACTTGTTAAGTCTTCCACGCTTGTAGTTATGATAATTCCATATAACTCATTATATCTAAAATAAACTATCCATAAGTGTTGGATTTTGGTTATATATTGTATTGCATTTAATAGTTAAGGTCTTATCTAAGTAAGAATGAGTGAAATTATCCTTTATTTGTATGTGATGCATTATTTATTATTAAACTTGTTATTTGTGTCTAACTTGGATGAAATGAGAATATTTTTATGTACAAAAATACATCCCTATGGTGGGATCATTTTGAGAAGACATCGAACAGTTTTGACAACCCTTTTTGACAATAGTTTTGAATATTCGGTGAAGAACAGATTGAGATATGAAGATATACAACTTTTAATATGCTCTGAAGATGCTCCAAAGTTGCTCCAAAGATGCTTTGAATACATGTACAATAATGCTCCGAAGATGTCCAGTTGGATCCTATAGATCAAGATAGTAACTCCAAAGATATCTATTGTATATATAGACTTTCCATGTTTAGATATATTATTTTAGACAATACTATTTATAGTAATGGTCTAAAATGATCTATATATAAGTATACTTATATTTTGTAAATCCAAACACAATCTCTTCATATTTATGTTATTTATTTTCCATCTATTGTTAGTTGAGTCAGTTCCAACACCTTTTTATAAATGTGGGATCTGATTCTTATATCTCCTATTTTAAATAAGTAGATTTGGTGTTTAGATTGCCAAATTTCATATTTTGTGAATAATTATTGAGAAGTGATTTAAATAAATATCTCCTTCTCATTACAGATAATGAATCAAGGAATGAATATATAGTGATAAAATTTTAGAAGTATTCAAGCATAGTTTCATGTATTTGTATATGTTTTTTTATAATGAAATAAAGTTCATCTTTTCTTTTAATTTAAAGATGTTCCTATTCTAAGGAAGGAATAAGGAACCAATTCTCTCTAAGGATCATGATAAATTTTTATTTTTAGTTATAGTTTAAAAGTAGTTCTTTAATTCAATTATATTTCATTTTTGTAAAGTGTAGTTTCCATTTTCAATGCAAGTGTGATTTCCTTTTCAAACACAAGTGTGTTTTCCTTTTCAAAGCAAAGTGTGAATTTTATTTTAATGCAATGGTTGTTTCAAATCAATGTGAGTTTCCTTTATGTAAGAGTGTGTCTTTCAATTTCATAGAAATTAAAGTTGTTAACTTATCTCCATATTCAAAATTTGTTATGAGTGGTTTAAGTGAAAATAGATAATATTCTCACATTCTAAAAGATCACACTATCCTACCCAACTGGGCAAGTCAAGTCAGGAAGCCATAATGTCTTATGTCATATTTTTAAGTTATATATGTTGATGGTATAAATTGAATAATCCTTTTAAAATGAATGCCATAATAGATCTTCGATTAGAAGAACTTTCTAGATTTACTTTTTTGCATCTTAGAATTAGAGTTTTATTTATTATCTTTAGTATTTAGACATTACAGTAGAATAAACCCCACAAACAATTAACTATAAACACAAATATCCAATGGTCTTATTGCATATAGCCTTGAACACTAGACCTAGTAAAAAATGACACCAATCCATTGATTGGTTAAATGATAAGTATAACGATAACCTATCATTGTTGGCATCATTATTAGGGAAAATTTTAATAAATAAGATTTAGTGAGATCTTATATTAGAGTTATATAAGAAAAATTCAAAAACATTCATAAAACTCAAAAACATAAAAATAATATAGTACTCTTTAGATTTATAAAACACTAAATATATTCTCAAAGATGATTTATCTCTAAAGTATCACAAATAAAATAAGAAGAAGAGATGATCCTATCTTTACTAGAAAGATCAAGAAGTGAAAGAAAGGTAATTAAAAGTTGTATATAATTTTTTTTGATTCCTCTCCTAAACAAGGTTCATCCTCACAAATAGATCCTATAAGAATAATCTTGTTCAGGACATCTTCTCGTATAGGGAGGATTGATCCTAAAAATCCCCTTTTAAGAATAGTTGAATTTGATCTACAAACTCTATAGAAAGAAGATCTAATCACCAATGAAGATTATCCTCTTGAGGAATACCATAGGTTGAGAACCCAAGAAGATAATTTAGATTGGATTTATAACCAAAGTTGGGATGAAAATATGGGAGATGAACATACACATGTAGATAACCCTGATCAGTAGCCTCAATAGGATATAAAATTTTCCTATCCAATCAGTTTAGGTAGTGATGAAAAAACTTCCATGAAAAATATTTCACCACCCATTTTACCTACTTTTATAGGTAAATCCTCAGAGGATCCAGATCATTTCATATTTTAATTTTAGGTTCTCTACCAAACATATGACTATGTCACAAATAATCAAAATTTGAAATTATTCCCATCTACACTTAAGGATGTAGCCATGAGATGGTTCATGGGCCTTGAGGGTAATTCCATAAGCACTTGGGATAAAATGGAAACTGGATTTCTAGATAAATATTAGGATTATTTTAGAGTTAGAGAATGGAAGGAGGAATTTTTCAAGATCAAATAAAATTAAGATGAAACCTTAGAAGATTACCTTGATAGTTTTATATTTACCCATAAGTAGAGTGGTTACCAAATTATTGAGGAGGTCATCAAGATAGTCTCTCTTAAATCCATAGATGATGATTCACATGATGATTTAAACTTAATGGGAAAGGGTAACATTGACAAGTTAACCTTTCATCAAATTTCAACATTGTGTACTAACTACTCTATGACAAGACCTAACATAAGGAAATCAAGGTTAGGAAAATCACCTGAAGTCAGATAATTAATGGAAGAATTTGCTAATTTCAAGACAGATGTTATAGGATAATTAACATCCACATGATATAGACTCAAAGAAAAATCCAATGCTACAAATACTAAATAATTGTTAATATATTATCGTAGGTGTAAACTCAAATATGTGGTAAAAGATTGTCCTTTAAACAAAATAGAGTATATGGTATTTGTGACCTAGACCATGACACCAAAAATTGCAAACATCTTCTCACTATGAGAAATTAAGTAAAATATTAATTATATACAATTGAGGAAGTGAACTTTATCCAAAGACAAGAAAACTAATACTCCCAACCTCAAAATCAACTTGGTATAAGATTTCCTACCAATCCATGGATAGCACCATGGGTTGGATAAGTCACACCACTAATATGGGGACCACAAAAAACATAACCATGGGGTACTCAAGAATGGATTCCATAGATGTGGGGAATGCCTCAAAATCCTTCACAACCTTGGGCATAATATCAAAACCAACAATGACATTAGGTAAAATAGTCACCACCTCAATGGTCAAATCAATAATATTAAACATAAAGAAGGTTTCCTCCATAATAGGCATTGATGCCTTCACAAGCTTAGCCACCACCGATTGAGTAACAAGTTAACCAACCATAGTTATATTCCTAACCAATGGCAAATTTTAAGAATAGGAAAAATATACCTATTTATGGAATTGATCAAGAAGGTAATGTTGTAAGTAGTTCAACTAAGTGTAATAATGTTAAAATTAGACCAGAAAACTTAATAAGAGATTCACCCAATACCATAACTAAAATTCCCAATGATGAAAACACTCTTGAGTCACTTATAGTCTAAGAACTAAATGAAGACAAGGTAGAAGACACAACCACACCAACCACAATTCAAGATCCCCCCACTATTCCATTTTGTGAGAGATTTGAGGAAGAAAAACCTAGGGAAGATTATGAATTAATGCATAGATTAAAAGAGATGAAGATATAGATTACTTTAATAAGATCCATTAAGTATATTCTTTAGTTAAATAAAATAATTAAAGGATTATGAATCAAAGCACCAGGAAGGAAGAAGTAATATCTAAAAATAATTTAGGTGACTAGTAAAATGGTTGATTTGCTAGTAGAAAACATACTTGTTCCTAAATATGGAGATCTTGGCAATTTTGTGATGATTGTGATAACTAAAAACAAGTCTATTCTAAATTTGATTATAGATCGAGGTGTCACCATCAACATAATGACTATAAACATAGTAGAGTCTTTATCTCTCATAGGGCCTCAACCTACCACTACAATCTTGCAAATGGTAGATCAATCAACTATTGTACCTGAAATAACCATAGAGAATATACCAATCACCATAGAATCTTGGTAATATATTGTGTATTTCATGATCCTACAACATAAATCTAAGAGGGTAGGATATAGAATCATTCTTGGTAGACCTTGGTTAGCTAAAGTTGTAGCATGAGTTGATTGTAGATCTAGAAACATGACCAATTATAATAGAATTCATGATAAAAAAATATCTTTTTATCCACCTACTAGACCTTCAATGTGTCTTTCTGAATAGATATGGGTGGATCAACCTAAACAAAATTAGACTAGTGTGTCTTCTTTAGCATTGGTTACTATAAAAGAACATGTCTAAGAGTTTTAGGAAAAAATAACAAAAGATTTTGATCAAGAAAGCCTATCTCTAAAGTCTAACAGTTTTGCTCCAAAGTTTGACAACCTAGCTCTGAAGTCTAGAAGCTTAGATCCAAAGACTAATAGCTTAGCTCTGAAGACTAGTATCTTAGCTCTAAAGACTGAAATCTTAGCTTTGAAGATGAAAAATCATAAATGAGAAGAATCTAATTTCCCTAATGAGAATCAAGCCAATACCATAAATTCTCCAAACATTTTATCTGGTCCATAAGACATCCAACAAGCCATAGTTGACTGAGTTAAAAATGAACATAATTCATTTTTACATGATTTTCATTATCTATTGATCAATATGATCTCCACAAGTAACACCTTTTACAAGGATGTAGCTACACTTCACTTATTAATACCACACACATGTCTATTCAATGCCTTGATGAGTGAAAATAAATAGTTCAATTCCATTATTCTAGGCACTAATTAGATTACAATCCAACCTAATAAATTATTAAACATCAATAGTTGATTGAAGGAGTAATAAGAAAGTAAATTTTTTGAAGTATTTGTAAAACACACACAAGTTTTTTTTTGGGATTAAATTTATATGAAAGGAATACATCCCAGTGTATGTACACATCACATCTACATTGAAGATGTTAGACCAGTGAGACAACCATAATGGAGAATTAACCTAGCCTTGAAAGAAATTGTAAAGAAAGAAATAGAAAAATTATTAGAATTTGGTTTCATTTATCCCATATATAATAGTAAATGGGTTTCACCTCTATTTATTGTGCCTAAAAATAATGGAAAATGGAGGGGTTGTGTAGACAACATAGAATTAAATAAAATTACTATCAGAGACTACTTTTCTTTGCTTTTTATTGATCAAATTTTGGACAATTTAGCAAGAAAGAAATATTTTTATTTCTTAGATAGATTTAGTGGATAAAATAAAATCAAAATAGCCCCTAAAGATCAATATAAAACTACATTTACCTACCCTTAGGGAACATATGCTTAAACATTCCTTCCTTTTGGATTATGCAATACACCTGCTACCTTTTAGAGAGCAATGCTAGCCACATTTTTTTATCTTACAAATGATTGTGTAGAAGTTTACATAGATGATTTCACTATCCATGATACTACATTTTATAAAGCTTTCAACAATTTGGATAAAGTGAGTACCAAATGTGAAGAACACCAAGTCTCTTTGAGTCATGAGAAGTGTATCATAATGGATGATGAAGGGATAGTCTTAGGATAAATTATCTCTTCTCAAGGAATAAAGGTATATCACAAAAATATTAAGGTAATTTCTAATCTCCCCAATATTAAAACACAAGCAAATGTTAAATTTTTTCTTGGTCATGTAGGATATTATAGAAGATTTATTGAATACTTTAGTAATATAGTTGCACATATGTTTTCTTTTATAATAATAGATAGTGAATTTGTATGAAATGATAAGTGTTTAAATTTTTTTGAAATATTAAAGAACAAACTCATGACTACTCCAGTCTTGAAAGGACCTAATTAGGAAAATCCTTTTCATGTCTATATTGATGCTTCCAATAATGCATCAGGAGTAGTTATAGGACAAAGAGATGAGGATAGAAAAATGTATGCCATTTATTATATTATCAAGAATATTACTCCCATAAAAAATAACTACAATAGCATAGAAAAATAATTTCTTGCTATTGTTTATGCCATAAATAAGTTTAGGCTTTATATTACTAGTTATCAGGTGTTTATCTATATAGATCATTCAACTATTAAATACTTAATGAATAATCTATTATGAGGTGGGAGAATTATTAGATGGCTACTTCTATTTCAAGAATTTTACATTACCATTATAGATAAACATGAGAAATATAATTTTATTTCTAACTTTTTATCTAGATTGATCACTCTACGTGAAGATGAACTTGTGGAGGATTATTTTCCAGATGAACATATATTTTCTATATATACCTACTCCCCATGGTTTTTAGACATGGAAAATTACTTAACAATAGGGAATTTTCCTCATTCCTTTACTTCTAAAGAAATAAAACATTTGGTTAGAGCTAGTTCTCATTTCAAATGGTTTAAAGGTATGTTTTTTAAAATTGGACCTGATCATGTACTTCACATGTGTGTCAGAGATGATAAAGTGTTTGACATCATAAGAGCATGCCATAGTGAACTAGGAGGAGGAAATTATTTAGTAAAAAGGATCATTTATAAGATCCTTGGTACAGGCTTGTTGGAATTAGCTACAGGATCTAATGAATCTAATAGAAAGCATAAATAAGAGATAAAATAGTAATAGTAATAAACAATAATTATATACCTAAGATAATAAGATAAATGAATAAATAAATCAAATATGATGAATTAATTTGATAATTAAATATTAATCTAATATGGAATACATAAATGGATATTACTTATATAGAGCAAGGCGTGCATGATAAAGATCAGGGAACTCACACAACACGTGTAGTTCAACTGATAGATCATGAATAGTGGAGTGCAACTCCACACTAAAAAGATAGGTGTCCAACTTATGTAAATGATCAACACAAGTTGACTATTAGTTAAATAATCTTATCTTATCTTACCCTGAATAGTGGATTGAAACTCCACTATAACAAGATAAGTGTCTAAATTAACTACTAGCTAAGCAAACTTATCATATCTAATGAAAATTATTAATAAACATAATAAAATAATTACAATAAGTAATTAGTGTAACAAAATAATAAATACAATAAAGCAAATAAATGCACCAACACCCCCCCCCCCCCACATAAGCAAAGCTTAGGTAGGGCTATGCAAATAAGAGTTCTGGTAATGTGTAGCCATATTAGGTACTCTATACAAATATATGAGGAAAGAAGAAAAATTAAAGGAAAAAAAAATCCTCCTCAAAATTAAGGTCTAGGAGACCCCCCTTGAAGAACTGATGTCATATACCCCCAAAAGAGATTGCAAGTAAAGATACTTGCTCTCAGTGAAAGGTTTGGTGAAAACATTTACAATTTTCTCCTCCATAAGACAATATTGAAGATCAATGATCTATACCTAAATTAGCTCTCTGATAAAGTGAATATGGATCTCTATGTGTTTTGTTCTTTGATGATGAACCAAATTCTTTGAGATCTAGATAGTGCTCTAGTTATTGCAGTATATGACTATTGCTTCCAAAATGGAAAACCAAGCTCAGTGAGAATATTCTAAAGCCAAATAGCTTCAGTAGTGTCATTAACAATGCCATGATACTTAGCCTTTGTAGATGAAAGAGAAATAGCATTTTGTTTCTTACTCTACCAATAAATGGGGTTAGATCTGAAGTGAATTTTATAACTAGAAGTGAACTTATGATCATCAAAATCACCAACCCAATCAGAATCTATGTATCCCACCGAGTCTAAACCTATACCTATTATATAGTGAATCTTATATCTGATAGTGCACTAAATGTAGCTCAAAATGTGCTTGGTAGCTCTCTAATGAAGCTCATGTGGTATCTACATAAAATATGAAACCATGCCAATTGCATATGAAATTTTGGGTCATATATGAGTTAGAAAGATGAGGTTGCCTACAAGCTATTGAAACAATGTGGCATCAACTAAGGGAGTGAAACAATGAACCTCAAGTCTAACTCTAGATAAAAAAAAGGAGTCAGTGTAGGCCTACAATTAGCCATGTGAAACTAAACTAACATGTCCATGTCATACTTGGGCTATGAAAGTGTAATCCTAAAAGAATACTATGTTATTGAATCCTAAGAAAATATTGCAATAATCCCATGTCCATCATAGAAAACTTGTCATGAAGTGCAATCTTAACACTATTGATGATGGATATTTTGCTCCCTATAATAATGAGATCATCAACATAGATCACCAAGTATAATGGTGAATCCTCTTGCCATAGAATGTAGACATTCAGATCTGAGTGACATCTTGAGAACCCAATTGAGAGAAGAAATGTGTGCATCTTAGAATAACAAGCCCTAGGGGCTTGTTTTAGACCATAGAGAGACTTATTCAAGTAGCATACTAGTGAAGAATCCTAAATAAACCCTTGTGGTTGCTCCATATAAATCTCCTCATGAATATCCCCATGAATAAATGTGCTCTTCACATCCATTTGATGTATAACCCCATCATGAGTTGCACCGATATGTAGTATCAAGTGAATATAATTCATCTTAGAAATAGCTGTAAAAGTTTCTGTATAGTCAATACCTTCTACTTGTGAAAAATATCTGATATATCCACCTACATCATACTAATTTTCTTCTCTTAGGAAGAGGAATAAGATCCCAAGTGTTGTTCCTAATTAATGAGTCATACTCTTCTTTCATCATTGAATCACACTCAACTATCCCTATGGCTTCTTGAAAAGACTATGGATCAAAAGCTATGGTAATGTAGGAATGTGGAAGATCATGATGTGACTATGTTTTCCTTCTATCTAATGAATCCCTAAAAAGAGGGTTTACATCTGCCAAAGTCTATCTAGCCCACAAAGTCATCAATGAGTAAGGATCTAAAGGAAGAGGAAGAACATATCCTGTTAGACCCTATTGGGTAGGTATTACCTCATCATCCCTATGAGTAGATGAAGTAAGAGTATCATCATCACTGCTATCTGATTCTTCCATGGAAGAAGAATGAGAAATGTTAGAAGATAAGTCTGAAGGACTTTCTTCAAATTAAACACTTCTTGCTATAATGAGCTCATGTGAATATGGGTCAATGAGCTGATATCCCTTAACATTATCAAAATATCCCACACATATGCAAGTTTGACTTTGTTATTCTAAAGCACGATGCTTGTCTGAAGGTATGTGAGCCCATGCTAGACTGTCAAAGACTCTAAAATGATGCACATCTGGCTTCCTATTACACTAAGCTTCAAGAAGTGTTATCTCCTTTAAAGCTTTATGAAGAACTCTAATTTGTATATATGCAGCAAAATTAATCACTTCCACCCAGTACTTAGGTACTAATTATTTTGCATAAATCATACAACTTGCCATCTCTTTTAAGAATTTGTTCTTCCTCTATGATACACCATTTTATTGAGGTGTATAGACAACTGAATTCTAAAGATCAATTCCTTCAAGAGCACATAATTATTCAAACTTGTTTTTCACATATTATCTCCCATTATTTGTGAAAAAAATCTTGACATACTTCCTAGATAATTTTTCTACTAGAGCTTTAAACTCTAGAAATCTATCAAACACTTCACTCAAGTTTCAAAAAATAAACCCAAGTATATCTAGAATAGTCATCAATAAATGTGAGAATATAATAGGTTTTACTAAAAGACAAAGTAGGTAATGGACCCACTAAATCACTATGAATAATTTTGAGGACTTATGTATCCCTCCAATCCTTCCCTTTATCAAACTTATCCTTTGGATGTTTACCTAAGGCAAAACCATGGCATATACCCCCTAAAAATTAAATATGTGGAAGTCCTATAACCATCTCCTACTGACTAAGCTACTATAAATAGTGGTAGTTTAGATGACTAAAATGCTCATGCCATAACTTACTCACTGAATTAGTGTGTGAGAGCAAATTTGTAGAGGAAGACTGAGGCACAAAGTGGGAGAATGAATAAAGTTGAGTATTATTGTCAAATTTTCCCACTATGACTAAGGCATTATCCTCTAATTTTTTGATTGATACAGAATCAAGTGTGAACTCAACTTTCCTACTAGTATTAAAATGAGTGATTTGGTAGATAGAAAGAAGGTTAGTTGATAACTCTGGGACACAGAGGACATCCTCAAATACAACACTATCAATATCAATTGTACCTTTTCCTATAACATCTACCTTAGAATCATCACCTATGAGAATATGAGGCAAGGATCTCGGTTCTAATCTAGAAAATTGTTCTTAATCAGAATCCATATGGTGTGAAGCATCTGAGTCAATGACCCATGACTTGGGAGAATTTGCTAGTGTAACTAGTGTCGTAGCTTTCCCTTTCCCTAAATTTGAAGAAGTGGAAGAATCCTTTGAAGAAGATTAATTGATGTTATTATTTTTGAGTAGACCCTTAAGTTTATCAATCAATTTCTTCCAACAATCTTGTTCACTATGAAACTCCTTTTTACAATAAGGGCAAGGAATGGCAGTCCTTTTTTGGGAATCCCCTTTCTTATTAGTGGATTTAAAATCTCCTTGTGAGTAAGATTGTTGCCCTTTATTCTTATCTTTCTATGACTTATTTTGATTATTTTTCTTATTTTTACTTAAACCTATATTTTATGTTGATGTTGAAACTTGATTATGTTGAGGTTGACTTGCAACTAGAGCTTTAGATTTGGATGACTTGATTAGACCCATAGCTATTAACTTTTCTTCTTCAGCCATTAGAATCTCAAAGAATACCTCAAATGTGGGCATTTGATAAGATGTGCCCAATGTGAGCCAATGAGTCTAAAATTTAGAGACAAAGGATGAATATTCAAGACCTAATTTATGTAAGGTACTAAAAATCAATTGAATATATTTTTTTTATCAATTTTACATTAAAAAATTTGTGCTCTAAGATCTATGACTTTAGTGATGTATTCTTGTATTGTAGCATAATTTTTAGGATCCAAACTAATGAGTACATTATCAATTTGGTAACCATGAACCTCATCTATTTTTCCAAAAAATGATGCTAATTTATCCCAAGCCTCTTTTGAATTTATACATTTGTCAATATGGAAATTCAAATCTAAAGACATGTAAGACCGAATTCATCCAATTACTTTAGTAGTTTCAAAGACAAAGTGTTGTAACTCTTTTGCATCAGTAGGTGGAGTAAGAAAAGTTGTTATATAAGGTGTATATCCTAGAATCATTAATAAATTCCAAGAATTCTATTTCCATGTATTATAGTTGTATGTTGTTAATAGTGGAAACTTAGGATTTCCCATGATGCAATCAAAAATAAACTATCACAAAGAAAAAATCAAAGTATAGAACACACCACAAAAACCCATTGAATTACCTTGTTTTATCCTACTCAACAATTATTTTTTGGAACTTTATAATTGAGTGCAATTACAAGGTTGGATTACAATTTTTCCAGTTTATAAAAAGATCATTTAAGCCCTCTATCTAAAAGTGTAAAAAATATGCACTTTATTACAAAAATTTCTACACCAATATGTTGTGCTCAAAAAAATATTAACTTTCAAAAAAATTGGGACCTCAATTTGAGGTCGTATGTGAAATTTATGAGCCTCTGAAGTTACAAAAATGAGGATGGGCAAGAGCTGCTATATAAAAATCTGAATTCTAAAAAAATATAGAAAAAATTAGAAAAAATTGAAAGTACAACAATGAAGATTATGAAATTTTAAGCTATTTTTAAAAAAATCACTCAAAAATACCTCTTGATGTTCAAATGATGGGCTTTTGAAGCTGATTGTAATTGAAAGCTCAAAAAAATTTGGCTCAGAATCTTTCAGTTGACCAGCCAAGAAGAGTGTTTGATCAGAAATTTTCCTGCTAATTCCTAAGGCCTACCAATTGTTTTTATTTTTTGGTCTACACAGTTGGTACAGTCCATACGGCTATATCTGAGAGTAAAAAAAAATTATCTTCTGAGGTGACTGTGTCCAAATTAGATAAATTTTATATGGATCTATAGGTTTTGACATCTTTTTAATGCAAATATAAGGTATTTTTTGCTCAGAAATAGTTTAATTTTTAGGTACCCACCAGATTTGGGTGTGGTGCTTCTGGATCAAACCCTTACTAATTTCACCTCCTATGCCCAATTTGGATAAAATTGTAGATGATTTTGACTATCTCGAGTACTTTAAACTCAATGGTAAGCTCAAAAATTCTCCACAAAGCTCTAATTTGTATCTATATACAAAATAAAAAAATTGATCCTATATCTAGATATTTTTCTCTTGAATATTTAGCAATCTATAGATTCAAGATAGCTCTGGAACCATGTTAGAATTAGCTACATGATCTAATGAATCTAATAGAAAGCATAAATAAGAGATAAAATGGTAATAGTAATAAATAATAAATGTATATCTGAGATGATAAAAAAATAAATAAATAACTCAAATATGATGAATTACTCTAATAATTCAATATTAATCTGATATGGAATACATAAATAACCATTACTTATATAGAGCAAAATGTGCATGATAAAGATCAAGGAACTCACATAACTTGTGTAGTTTAACTGATATCTATCTACATAAATAGTGGAGTGCAACTCCACACTAACATGATAGGTGTCTAACTTATGTAAATGATCAACATAATTTGACTATTAGTTAAATAATCTTAACTTATCTTACCCTGAATAGTGGAGTAGAACTCCACTGTAACAAGATAAGTGTCTAAGTTAACTACTAATTAAGCAAGCTTATCCTATCTAGCATAAATTATTAATAAACATAATAAACTAGTAACAATATGTAATTAGTGAACCAAAATAATAAATAATAAATACAAGTAAATTCAATAAAGCAAATAAATGCACCAGCAAGGATATTATTGGCCATCCCTTTCAAATAATGTAAAAAAGTTTATATGGCAATGTTATCCTTGCTAAATGATGGGTAAGCCTAATATATCCTTTGAAATGCCTCTCCATCCTCAAATAAGTTTAGAACCATTTAAAAAATAGGGTATAGATTTTATTGGACCAATCAACCCACCATCTCAAAGAAATCAATATTTATTTGTATGTATTGATTATGTTAATAAGTAGGCTGAAGTATAGGCACTCACCTTTGCTAAGAAGGAAATGGTTGTTGATTTCCTATATCATAGGATCATGTTGATATTTGGAGCTCTTATATCTATTATTTCTGATCAAGATCCCCAATTCATGTCTAACATGATCAAGAATTTTATAAAACTATACCAAATCAATCATAGGAAATCCTCATCATATCATTCCCAAGCTAATGGGAAAGTGGAGGTAACTAATCAAGAGTTATGAAATACTTTGACCAAAATAGTGAATAACAGCAAAAAAATATTAGGAAGATAAAGTACCTGAAGTAGTTTAGGCATACAATACAACATGGAAGAAAACCATAGGATTTTCTCCATATGAAATTGTGTTTATAAAGAAAATTTTATTACCAATAGAGTTTGAATTGCAGACATTGAAGATAGTAGATGATATGGGAATTGATCTTGATGAATCATAGAAAGAAAGAATCATGAAACTAAATGGGTTGGATGAACTAAGAATGAATGCAATCACCCAAACCAACATGATCTAAAATTAGAGAAAGAAGTGGCATGATACTCACATCAGATAAATATAGTTTCAATAGGGTGATTGAGCACTTTTATTTGATTATAAATTTTATAATTTCAAAGGTAAGATTAATACAATATATTTGGGACCATACCTAATCAAAACCATTTACAGCAATGGCTCTATCCAACTTCAACCAATTGATGGTGATAAAAGGACACTTTTGTTCAATGGTCATAGGATTAAAATGTATATAAGACATCTCAACAAGGAAGAGTTCATTGAGTAGAATCAAGACCAATTTGGCCTTATGGAAGAAACTAGTTCTTCCACTAAGGCCAAATGATCTTTGTATATTCCAATAGAGGAGTGCTAAAAACTAAAAAATGGTGGTTCTCTTCCCTTCAAAATTCAAAATAAATAAATAATATCAAAATGAGAATAAAAAAGTATAAAATATATAAAATATAAAAACTACTGAAAGGTGAAAACTAGAAATGACCTTTTTAAAAAGAAACTTCTTCGATAAATATAAATTGTTTTCTTGTTAACTAACCTATCTTCTCAGACTTGTTTATCCTTGTAGGGCACATGGTAACTTTAGGAGATAGGCATGGATCCATACAATAGAGGTATAGTTGTATTTATTTTCCAAAAGGTTAAGCACTTTTTGTTTCATGTTATACATGTATGATCATTAGGAAAACAAAACTTTTTCAAATGGATAAGTTCTTTTGATCCCATGTGGATGTGATAAAGCTAGTATCATCATTGCATTCAAAGATTTGATATGAATTTATTTTAAAAGGTCATTTTAAAAAAGATATAATGTGATGCAGAAATCATTACAAATCTTATATCAAGTATTGCCAACTATGACCCCTTACACCACATCATTTATAATGACCAAAAACATGCTTTCTCATTAAACCCCACATGCTTTGAAGTGTTTGGCCATAATTATTTCCATAATTTCATGATACACCTTTATTTTCTATTCATTATTACTATTATTCACTATTACATCACATCCCTAATTCCTTACCTTCCCCTATAGTCCATGTAATTTTGAGCTCCATTTTTCATCAAACAAGTTTATGAGATTATTGTGAACATCTCTAAAGATGGGAGGCAAGAAGAATCAAAGCAAACCAAAATCATCAGATGCATTACTACAAGATGAATCAACTAGGGATATTTTTAAGATGGTAGGATGGCTAAATATTTTGAAAATGTTTTAGGGTTTTTAGGAAAATATTTTTTAGAAATTTTTTGAAAATTTTGATGTGGATCATTCTATCAGATGTGAGCATATTCTAGTGGTTTCTTTTATGATTAGTACACTCTCTCAAATTCTTGAAGAAGGTGTGGTTGTCATTAATAAATTAAGTTTTGTTGACTTAATTGAAAATTTCATTAAAGGAAATGAGTTCCAACCCAAGCTAGCTAAATCTCCACAAGGTGTGGCTAGAGGAAGCATGTGAGATAGTCTACCACTACCATGGTACAATGTTGCATTTTGGGTTATGAATTATCTTACCTATGATGCTAATTCACTATGGTTGATGGAGATACCATGAGGCTTATTATTCATTTAAATAAAAGAGATACTAGACTATAATACTAGGTAAAACTTTCATCCTTGCTTCACCATGCTATAATTGATTTTTCTAAAAAAATTAATAAAGAGAACCAGTTCATTTAGACATCATGGTTTGATTAATCTCATATACCGGTACCATTTTATATAAAAAACTAAAGGTGAAAAGGTGTGGTCCTTATTTCTATGAAAATCCTCCCAAATTTTTGGTAATAAATTATCATGTTTTGTTTCTCCTCCTCCCATATCATAAAAAATAGAATAAGGCCCATCTTTGGCACCCTCAGCTCAGAAGATGTGCCAAAATTAAAAAAGACAAATGGGGGTTTCATCAAAAGACCCTACTCTTCTAGTCAAAATCCAATGAATTCATCAGCTAATTATGAAAGAAGAAGAAGAAGGATATGTATGGGCAGCCCAAATTTTGGGAATCTTAATATATTCCATATAATTTATATATGTTTAACAAATTGTTTAAGAAGAAACCTCTGCATAGGAAATGGTAGTTGAAGAAGAAACCCTTGCACAAAAAATTATAGTTAAAAAAGAAGAGAGACCTTTGCCCTCTATAATTGATAAGGTTAAATCTTCACTTATATAATAAGGTCCATATTATCCCCAACCTGCTCATGAAGATGAGGATTTACATCATGTCATGACTATATTCTAGCATGAGGAAACCATTTAACAGCAACAGTAAAAATTGGATTTTCTCCGATTAACACTATAAGGTAAGAATCAAACTATTTCTAATTTAGAAAGAATATATGAATATTTTATTACTCAAGTTCGGTAAAAATAGGTAATCATTATAGTATTAAATTTTGAGAAGACTAGAATACATAATTTGTTGTTTCCTAGACTCATGAACTAAGCACCTTATAGAATTACCTTATAAATAAGGATGCCCAAATTAATAGTTTTAAAAATTATATTACTAGTAAATATACTCAAATTAATAATTTTTAATAGTCTATTTATGATAAAAATGCATTTCTTTCTCAAAAAAATACTCACATACAAGATCTAACCACTCAAAATGCAAAGTTCCAAGCTTCCATACAAGATATGCAGAGGGAGACTAGGGAAATAGTTATACAAACTAAAGGACTTACAAGGGATATTTATTCCTTCCCTCTACTACTTCATGAAATGATTTTAATTTGGAACAAATATTAGCATAATATTCATAAATTGGAAGAATAAAATGCTATGATTAAATTGGATTCTCAACAATAGTTTCACAAAGCTCAGACTTCCATTCAGAATATTTGTGAAAATTCTGAAAAATAGTTATCATGCAAAAAACCTTGCTCTTTCTATGTTCATTTTCTTCATGAAAAATTTTCAAATGGAAAATACAATTTATTTATCTTGGCTTTCCTCATGTTATTGAGGATAAACATATGTTTATGGATGTATTTCTTAAAATTACCACAAAAAGAGAGGATGAAATCTATGAATTCTATCTTTTTAACATGTTGTCAAGTTACTAGTCTAGATTTCTAGTGAACTTATTTATAGGAGAAACCAAATTGCATGCTTTCCTTTCTACCATGAGAAATAAGATGGCCTAGGATAAATTGCATAATAAATTCCTTGAATTATAAAACACTATAGGTCTGTGCATGAGACCTCAATTTCTAGAGGTCTATAAACTCCTTATTGCTTTTCAGCCTATGTACCATATGTATATGAAAAAAATATATCATAAATTATTGAGAGTAGATTTAGCATATTTTATAGCATTTATGAGTTATAATTCCACCAACTCCATCAATGTAAGCATATCCAAGTGGGAAACTTTACCTATTACTTTAAAACATAGGGAAGTTATGAGTCCCACCACCATCAAGTGGAGTCTTATGAGAGATAAAGTGGTTGCACAAATTATCACTCAGCTCTTAGATGAAGGAAGATCAAATGTGTGGATTGTAATGAGATTTATTCCTCTGAATATTCTTTTCCCTATGTCTCATTGGCAAAATTGGCACAACCAAGTAGAAAATGAATTTTAGGCATAGTTACATATATTAGTAATGGATTATGGATTCTTGACTAGAGGTCATCTTGATTAGGGGCACCACTTTTAGATCTATGATATCAGTTAGTGATTGGAATCTAGACTTTTGGATTGAAGAATAGTTCTCACACTAGTTTAAAACTGGACTTGTAAAAGGTAAAGTGTGGGGGGAAAATGATGAGCATTCCATATAACTCATTATATCTAAAATAAAATGTGGATAGGTGTTGCCTTTTGGTTATATATTGCATTATATGTAATAGATAAATTCTTATCTGAGTAAGAATGAGTACAATTATCCTTTGTTTGTTTTTGATACATTATTGATTCTTTATCTTTTCATTTGTGTCTAACTTGGATGAAATGAGCACAATTTTGTATATAAAAATGCATCTCTATGGTAGGATCATTTTGAGAAGACATCAAATAGTTTTGGAAACCCTTTTTGACAATTTTTTTTAAGATTTGGTGAATAACACATTAAGATCCAAAGATCTGTAGCTTCGAAGATTATCTGAAGACCTGTACAATAATGCTTCAAAGACAACCAAGTGTGCTCCAAAGATGCCCAGTTGGATCTTACAGATCAAGATAGTAACTCTAAAGATATGTATTATATACATAGATTTTCCATATTTAGATATATTATTTTAAATATTACTATTTATAGTAATGGTTTAAAATGATATGGATATAAGTATACTTGTATTTTTTTAAATCAAACATAATCTCTTTAAATTTAATTTAGTTATTTTCCATCTATTATTAGTTGAGTTAATTCTAACATGTTCTTATAAGCATGGGATCTAATTCCTATATATCATATTTTAAATAAGTAAATTTGGTTGTTTAGATTTCCATATTTCATATTATATGAATAATTATTGAGATATGCTTTAAATACATATCTCTTTCTCATTCCAGATAATGAATCAAGGAATTAATAGATAATGATCATAAATTATAAGTATTCCAACATAGTTTCATGTATATGTATATGTTATTTTGATAATGAAATAAAGTTCAACATTTATTTTCATTACTAAGTAAAGTTGTTCTTATTTTAAAGAAGTAGCAAGGGCCCACTTCTCTCTGAGGATCAGGATAAATTAGTATTTTTAGTTTTAGTTTAAAAGTATTTTTTTAATTCAGGTATATTTCATTTTGTTGTAAAGTGTGATTTCCATTTTTAATGCATGTGTGATTTCATTTTCAAGCGATAGTATGATTTATTTTTCAAAGAAAAGTGTGAATTTCATTTTAATACAAAGGTTGTTTCAATCCAATGCAAGTGAGTTTCCTTTATGCAAGAGTGTCTTTCAATTTCATAGAAAGTAAAGTTATTAACCTATATCTATATTCAAAATTCATTAGGAGTAATTTAAGTGAAAATATGCAACATTATCACATTATAAAAGATCACATTATCCTACCCAATTGGGCAAGTCGAGTGAGGACACCATAATGTATTATGCTAGATGTTTAAGTTTTGGATGTTGATGGTGTGAACTGAAGAATATTTTTACAAGGAATGCCATAAGAGGTCTCTATTTAGAAGAACTTTCTATATTTACTTTTATAAAACTTAGAATTAGAGTTTTATTTTTTATATTTAAGATTTGGACATTACAGTAGAGTAAACCTCCCTAAATAATGAATTGTAAACTCAAATATCCAATAGTCTCATTACATACAGCCTTGGACACTAGACCTGGTAGAAAATGACACCAATCCATTGATTGGTTAAATGAGAAGTATAACGATAGCCTATCACATAGTTTATCTTAAGCAATCTATTTTTAATTAAAATTTAAAAAAAATAGGTTCATTCAAATTGAATTTAATCTCTATCCTAGTTCTTCCAATCATTTTCTTCATAAAAGGTTCTTCTGTAGAACTCCCATTTGAAATAAACTATTTCTTATAATTTATTCTAAATTATTCAAAGATTAAAAATTGGATCTACTACCAAGTGTTGGTAATAAACTCATACATGATAAATAAATATATAATATATAAATATTATGTGAACCTTAAAAATATAAAGATAAATACAAACATAGATACATATAATTTTCACCTGGGAAATCCTATTCCAATAAAAAACCCAACATAGTAACTATAACACCAAGAATAAATATTATTTTTATTAGTATAAATCAAAACAAATCGAAATGTTTACCTAATCAATGAAATTGTAACTTTATATTTAGATAAAAAGAATGAAAGGGAATCAAATAGTTGTTATACCTTCACTTACTCTTTTGTTTATATGATTCCACTCCAGATAATATGAATATGTGGTTGTAAAGATTTTGTGAAGTGTGTGAACAATTTGAGAACACCCCCCATTGTAAAGACAATATTTTTATTAGATGATGTGATGTAATGATTCTTGATTGGGCTCAAAAATATTCAAGACTTCATTGGCATGATAGATTGTTTTGAATGAAGAGAGGGCTCTTCAATTTATAGATTTTCTAAACTAATTTCAATTATTGTATGAATATCAAGATCAATGGATGGGAATAAGTCATTCTCCTCATAAATGAAGGAGGTTGAACATGTAATAAATCCACTTATTAAATTTTGGAATGTGTAAGATCATCTCATATCCTATGATTGTATGGGGATTTTTTCCTAGATCTTGCTTGCACACTTTTCTCTTTACATTAAATTAGCCTTAGAAAAGGGATTTTGATCTTAGATTTGGTATAAAATTTATGATTTTTTAATTGATAAGTGGATTCGTATGATATCCAAATGAACATCGTTATTCCTATAATTCAGTATCATCAATCACATTAGATAAGAATTAGTTTCATATAGCTACATCATTCCAATAAAGTCGGTTGAGTCTCTTAACCATTAGTACAATCTAGGATGTCACTGTGTGTATTAAAGGGGTAAAATAGATTGGTTGTGTAGAAAAGGATTAAATTGCATTAATATATTCCTTAAAACTAAATAATTAGATATTTGGATTCCTCTCAAAGAATAGAGAAATTAAAAAAACATCCCAATCCGAGTTTGTATGCTCAAGTTATGGCCTCCAAAAGTTGGTGATTTTTCACAGTGATAAAACCATCAATCTACATATGGTAGAAATTTCACAACCTTAAATAGTGGTGGTTTTGGCCTATAAATAGGGGTGGTTCCATTTAGAATGAAGTTAAAACAAAAATAGCAATCTAGAAAGATGAATGAATGAATTTGGATCATTTTTAAGTGGCTAAGGTGAAGAGGCATAAGAGAAGGTAGAGAAAGGTTTTAAAATATTAAAATTAGAGGAAGAGGATTTAGTTTTAGAAGAGAAAAAGAAAGAAATGGGAACTTCAAGAAGGGAGAAGAGGGATTTGAAGGTGAACTAGTCTAGAAGAGGTTAAAAGTGCATGTTCTTCTTCATTTTTCTTTTCAATAAGCATTTATAGGTATGTGTGTGAGAGCATGAGAGTGTGTGCATTATTTATTTGTAACATGTTTTTTTTAATGAATAAATAATTTTGTGTGTCAAGTATAATAAAATGTGCTTCTAAGTGTGTCCATGGGAGAGTTTGGGTGTTATATCCATGCATGACAAAGGTAAAGGTAGTCCTTAAGTGGACATCCTCTCTTCTGCTTGCATCATTTGGTATTAGATAAATGTATTTCCTTGTTGGGTTGAGTTTTAAGGCTCTTGTATGATTCCATTGAAGAATATATAAGAGAAACCTACTTGAGCTAATTTCAAGTTGTGAAAAATAAGCTTGCATAGGTGAGAGTATGAGTTTTTTTCCAAGTTTGAGAGAAGTCTTGAAAGTTAAGAAGAAGTGAGAGAATATCATATTTTATTTTATTTCAAGTTTTGAATAAGAATATTTATTGTTAAGGAGGACATGACACATAAATTTTTAAGAGCATTACATGTAGAATACTTTATTGAGATGTTGAATGGAATCCAATCAAGATTGGACATGATGGATGATATACAAATTATAGATGTTTTAGTTTTAAGTGAATAATAAATAATGTTAAATATGTTGCTACCCTTAGGAGTAAATTTGGATGCCTTGTAGAGAGGAATAGATAGAACACAAAAGAAACCAACAAATGTTAAGATGAAGGAAAGAGGTAATCCATTACAAATATTATTTTGTTTTGTGGTAAAGAGAGCCCAAATGAGCTCATGAATTAGAAAGTGGAGTTAGAGATGTGTTTTGATCATGATAATGTTATTAACCTCATGATGGTAAAGGTTGTATTCAAGAAATTTAGTGAAGGTATAACCATGTTTTGAAATTATCTCCAAGCAAGGAATTAAAGGAAAGGTAAGAAGAAGGTTTGTGATTGGGAACATGTGGTTTTCAAGTTATTGGGTTGCTTTAGGGCTTTGTAAGAAGTTGTTTTAGTTTATAAGGATAACTAATAAGGATAAAAAATCTAAGACTTATCCACAATACTATATTCTCCAAGTAGAAACCCTAAGCTAAGACTCCTCAAGTAGAACGGTGGAAGAGCAGATTGTAAAGAAGCACGAGCGAATAATAACTCTTGATTGGATATTAAAATAATGATGAAATTATATTGTATTTATGGGTGGATTTGATGCTAAACCCTTCCAAAAATCTTATCCAATAGGGTCAACCTAGTTGACCTAACATAATTTCAAACAACTATTCACTAGGTCCTGAGCTAGGTTGGCCAAAGGCTAACCTAATTCTTAAGTGAAAATATCCCAAAACTATAAAGGGTCTAACTAGTCAACCTGGTATAAATGATTGAAAAAATGTGATTTAGGTGAGGAATAGGAGGATAAAATATATAAAATGCCTGGAAGAGTATGCAAAAGAGGATTAATAACTTGGGAAATGGTTTTAGGAGTTGGTTGGATTTGTAATATGTGGAAATAAAAGATAAAAATATTGTGAAGCACCAATGGTCTATCGACCCCTTTTATTGGTGCACCCCTTAGGGTGTGCACTTAGAGAGATTGAGTCTCAAAGGGTTCTTGTGAGATATAAAGTGTCATTATTTGATAAAATTTGAAAATATTATGTGTGTGTATGTATGTATATATATATATATATATATATATATATATATATATATATATATGCCCCACTCAAAGCTCATTATTAGGAACTTATGCGACCCCTTCTATTTACTTTGTTATTATATTAGTTTATATGGACACATATGATTTTTAAGTCATCTTGTGATCATTTTTTTTTATCCCACATTAATTGGAAGTAGTAGTTTCTTAGATTAGACTTAATATATAAGTGTTGAAGCTAATAGAGGCATCCATAAATTTATTGTATTAAGCTAACTCAAAAGAGGTTGCCCCCTTGAAGTGGCCTATGATCAATATAGTCATTTTGATGATTTTATTAATTATATAAATATATTATTTCATGCATTATCATTAATTTGTTAGAGGAGGATCCTCTCATCTAGTATCAGAGCACTTTCTAGGGCCAAATTTTTTCCTTCAAAAAGTCTTAACTTTGTTCTACTACATTATCCACTTAAGTAATTTTTTAGAAAGTCTTAACTCTATTTTGATGCATAATTAATTTAAGTAATTATCTATATCACAATAATCTATTTTATATTAGGGTAAAACCTTGACTAAATAATTGTGGGAAGTGTTTGGGTGAAATCCCTAAAACTCATTATGAGGAGTACCATAGGAACCCCAAAGTAGTTGGCCCATTGAGAGGACCTACTAGTGAAATAGGAAATGGCCCCTTATTGATTAAGTAGTTCCCATCAGTGAGGAAAACCAAGAGCTATCATTAAGAGATAAATCCATGGCCATAAAATTTATGGAGATTAGTACTCACTTAGACAACATTGGTGGCCAAAGTGACATCTTTAAACTCTTAGGTAACCATTGAAACTTGGGGCCCATTTCTATCAATTTCAAAATATTACCTTAGGTATTAGAAAGCTTATCATATCAGATCTTCAAACTTTCCATACCAGGTTCAACACATTATCAAGGGTATCAAAAAATTGTCATATCATATTTTAAGCAGCGTATCAGTAGACTTGTTATACCATTTTTAGCATATTACTAGTAGAGTATCAAAAAACTACCATATCAGATCTACAAACTTAGCATATCAATTTCATCATATTCTTAGTAGGTCTTACAGAACATAGCAACAAAAAAGAGTTTTTTTTTTGGTCATATCTCTACATCTATAGCCCCATTGATCCTCAAATTTTATCCAGACACCTAAAATTACATTCCCCACATTTTCTTCCTCGAGGTCCCATATCCTAATTCCACTCCTAAATATTTCAAAAATAAATTTACCCATTTTTTGGGTTTTGCCATAACATTTAATTTTGTCCATTTGCCTCAAAAAATTTCCACAGTGTTCATCTCTCTGTTCTACTCCTTTGACCCTCTTTGATAAATTTTCCAAATTTTCCATTTTCACTCCTAAAATTGTCCTCACCTTCATCAATCATACTCCCACTATGAAAAAAATATTAAAATTACCTTTACCCATGTTGTTTTCACCCAAAATCCCTTACTCAATGTGTCTTAACTCTAGTGTTCTTATCCATTCCCAAAAAAAATCTCTTATTTTGGTCATGGTAGTAACTTGAACAAGAGAAAAAAACATGGAGGATGAAATTTCCACCATCAAGATATACATCAAAGATCTTGATGAAAAAATTCTTGACCTTAATCTTCAACATACCACCATGATTAACATATGGCATCTAGAGTCCTCTTCAGACACTGGTTTTTCTTCTAGTAATTTTCATGGGTTGAAGCTTAATTTTCCTTGATTTAGTGGTGTATATTTGAAGTAGAACAATATTTTAGTCTACATAATACTTTTGATGCTAACAAGGTCCTGCTTACATCCTTTCACTTGGAAATGAGGCCCTTCAATTGTATTGTTGGTATACCAAGGCTCATGATGAGCCCGTATGGACTGATTTTTGCACCCTCATTTTATAATTATTTGACCCTAGTGATTTTAATGACTTCATTAGAGCATTAACTAAACTTCACCAAATAGGAACCATGAGAGAATATCAAACAAAATTTGAAAAATAGCCAGTCACATAAAGGGATTATCTAATGAATTATTTAGGATTTGCTTTGTCAGTGGACTAAAAGATGCAATTTGCTTGGAGTTCAAAATGTTCCATCCCAACATAATGATGGAATCCCTAGGGTTGGATAAGTTGGTATAGGACAAGATCACAAATCAATAATGATTCAATTCCAATTTTAATCCATTCAAAAATATAACTCCACAATAATCTCAAACAATGCTAGCCCCTAGAATCACTCCTATCAAGCATTTGACTGAAGCAGAGATGCGAGCCTATAGAGAAAAAGGACTATGTTATAATTTTGATGAAAAATTCACTTGAAGACATTGATGTGTAGATAAAAATATCTACATAAGAGATGTGGATTCTTTACCCAAAACTAAAATTTTCAAAGATGCTCAAGATATAATAGATAATCTGAAAGAAGCTCCATTGATTATGGAACCTAATTTTTAGGAAGACCAACTAGAGATCTCTCTCTATGCCTTAGTATGATTCATCACCCCACAAACCATGTAGGTCAGGGGTTACTTCAAGAAGCTCCCTCTCAAAATATTCATTAATTCAGGTAGCACCCATAACTTTATTGACCCTCAGATCACCAAATAGGTTTATTGTTTTATCCATCCTTACTCCAAATTTGAAGTTATGATTTCCAACAGGGGTATATTATATTGTAAATGGTGGTGTCACAATGTGTGTATCTCTATTGGAGATTATAACCTATGCTCTGACATGTTTGCCTTACCCTTAGGTGGTTGTGATGTTGTTTTAGGATCCTAATGGTTATGCACACTTAGACCCATCTTATGGGATTTTGCTAAACTCTGAAATTAGTTTTTAGATAATGAGCAAAAACACATATTAAAATGCTTACAACTAGGTTCTCTCAACATCATAATTTCACATTGCATGGAAAAGCTTCTTAAGAAGAATTCACATGACATCATTGCCTAGCTCTATTCCATTCAAATGAAACCATCAATGGTCTCTACTAATCCTTCTGATCTACAAACCATTCTATAGAGGTATGAAGGTGTCTTTATCTAACTAGTGGGATCACCACCTTTACATATAGAGGACCATCATATGCATCTCTTTCCTGAAAGTGTTCCTCCCAACATCAGGCTTTACTACTACCTATTTTAATAAAAGATCAAGATCAAGATGTTTATTTGATACTTACTAAAACAAGGCATTATTCACCCCAATACCAGCCTATATTCTTCCACATTTCTCCTTGTTCAGAAAAAAGATGGGTCATATCACCTCTGCATTGACTTTTGTGCACTTAATCACATCACAATCAAGGATAAGTTCCTAATTTTTATTATTGATGATCTTCATGGCACTCTTTTTTTATCCAAGTTGGATATCTACTCTAGATATCACTAAATTTGGCTTCATGAAGTTGATATACCTTAGATAGCTTTTCACATGCATGATGGCCACTATGAGTTTTTGGTCATGCCCTTTGGCCTTGTAAATGATCCTTCAATATTCTAGGCATTGATCAATGAAATATTCCATACCTACTTATGGAAATTCATTCTAGTATTTTTCAATGATATCCTCATCTATAGTAAAACATGGTTTAAGCATCTCCAACATCTAGAGATTGCACTACAACTTCTCTCTGATCATTGTCTCTATGTAAAATAATCTAAATGTGCTTTTGGTTAAGACAAAGTGGAGTATCTTGGGCATATTATTTTAGCCCAAGGGGTTTGGGTGGATCTCAAAAAGATAGCTACCATGACAAATTGGCCTCATCTTCAGACACTCAAGAGCCTCCATATATTTTTGGGGCTAACTAGAAACTATCGTAAGTTTATCAAGGATTATAGGAATATTATGGCTCTTCTGATAGCTATGTTGAAAAAGAATTATTTTATATGGACACAAGATATTGAGTGTGGATTTGAAGAATTAATACAAGCTATGTAAACCACCCCTATTCTAGCTATTAAATAATTTTCTAAGACCTTCACTATCAAGAGTGATGCTTGTGGAAATGGACTTGGTGATGTTCTCCTTCAAGAAGGATGCCCCATTATGTTCACCAAAAAATCCCTTTCAAGAAATAATTTAGTACTATCTACTTATGAGAAGGAAATGATGGCCATTTTGCATGCAGTACAAAACTGGTGGTTATACCTACCAAAGAATCATATTTGCATTAAAATTGATCACTAGAGTCTAAAATATTTCCTAGAATAATGGGTCTCTACCCCATCACAACATAAATTGGGCAACAAACTCATATGTTATGACTATGAGATCACTTAAAATAAGGGTAAGGACAATATTGTGACTGATGCTCTATTTTGCACATTTACAAAGCAAGCTTCCCTTTCATCTATTTCCATACCTACTATAAATTAGTTGAATGTAAAACAAGGGTATGTCAATAACTCCTCATTATCTCAAATCATTCAATAGTTGGCCACTAACCCCTCTATAGTATCACAATATTTTTAGAATGGTACTTCTCTATAATATAAGGGTCATTTGGTGCTTCCCTAGATCATAGATCTTTATTAGGTTGTATTCTATGAACTACATGATTTTCAATCCACAAAGCACTTAGGGTTTCTCAAAACTTATGAGTAGGTACACCAAAAATTATTTTAGAAGGGAATGAAAAAGGAAATTCAATAGATGGTGGTTGAATGTGATACCTACTAATGCAACATGAGTGAAACCACACTCATTCCTAGGTTGCTTAAACCCTTGCCCATCCCTACCAAGATTTGGATAGATATTTCTATGGATTTCATTAAGGAGATCCCTAAATTTATAGGTAAAATAGTGATCTTATTTGTGGTTTATCATCTCTCCAAATATATTCATTTTTGTGCGATCATCCATCCCTATACCACCTCCACAGTCACACAAATTTTATTGGACCAAATTTTCCATCTTCATGGCATTCCTTCTTCCATTGTCTCAGATCATGATGCAACCTTCACTAGCCATTTTTGGATAGAACTATTTTGATTCATTATCACCCAATTGAATATGAGTTTTGGGTATCATCCACAAACAAATGGCCAGACTGAAATTATCAACAAATGCTTTGAAACTTTCCTTCATTGCTTTACCTTAAAACAACAACACTAGTGGGAAAAGTGGCTTCCTCTCATTGAATGGTGGTAAAATACCACCTACCACACTTTAACTAAAATGACTCCTTATTAATTAGTCTATGGTTAAGTACCATAAGTGATCCTTCTACACACCCCTAATAGTTCACCAATTTAAGTGATTGACATGCTTCTCCAAACCCAGGATCAGATCCTCATCACTCTATGGAATAATCTTAATATGGCATAAAATGAAATGAAACAAACTTATCAACACCATTCTAAGTGCAAATTTCAATTAGGTGATATCATTTTTCTTTGCTTACAACCATATAATCATTCTTCCCTAAAACTCAAAAAGCATCATTAGCTAGTTCCCAAGTTCTATGGGCCATATAAAGTTCTCTAGAATATTGGGTTGGTTTCTTAGAAGTTGGAGCTCCTGCATTCTTCTTGATTTCATCCAATATTTTATGTATCTTTTCTAAATAAAGTTCTTGGCACAAACATTCAAGTGAAGAATATTTTACTAGAACTTGATAATGAAGGATCCATCCTTCTTAAATTAGAGGCAATCTTAGACATGTGCACAAGATAAATTTGCTCCCACACCATCACAAAGGTATTAATTCAATGGCACAAAATTCAATTAGAGGATGCAACATGGTAACCACTCTTTTAGATTCAATAATATTTCTCACATCTAAAGCTTTGAGGATAAAGCTTTTTTGAAGAGGGAGGGGATGTTAGGAACCTATGCAACCCCTTTTATTTACTTTGTTAGTATATTAATTTCTATGGATGTATATGCTTTGTAAGTCATCTCATGAGTATTTTATTTTATCTCACATTCATAGGAAGTAGTAGTTTCTTAGATTAGACTTAGTATATAAGTAAGTGTTCAGGCTAATAGAGGCATCCACAAATTTATTATATTGAGTTTATTTAAAGGAGATTTCCCCCTTGAAGTACTTATGAACAATATAATAATTTTAGTGTTTTTGTTAATTATATAAATCTATTATTTTATGCATTTCCATTAATTTATTATAGGAGGATCCTCTCACTCATCACATGTCACTATGGTGCAATAGGGGATTGTGATTCGAGAAATAACATAGGAACACATAACGTTGAGGCTAAAAACATTATAGTATTTTAAATCAAAAATAACTAAAATGGAAATAACTTAAAAAATAAATGTAATGCATACCTTGATTTACCTTTATGTATAGATGGTTGTCTATTGTGTTGTTAGTTTTGATTATGTAACACATAGAGACTGCTTTTAACATTTCCAAGAATATAAAACTAAAGGAAAAAAACAAATGCAAGAAAGTGAATATAATTGGTGTTATGAGGATGGGATGTACTTGGGAATTTGGAAAGCTAGGGTGATAAGTGCTATGTTATACCAAATGACCAAGTCAAAATAAGAGTAAATCAGGTAACTAAAATTCCAAAGCTACTAAAGATGAAAAAACTCAAACAAGTAAACCTTAAGTAAAAAAGGAAAACTCACCAAATCAAACCAAGAATACGTGTCAAAAAGAATGGTAAAAAAAAATGAATGTAAAAGACAAAAATAAAATGGTAAACCAACATTGATGAGTGAGTAGTAAAAATCCTTATCTCACTCAACAATGTAAAAAGGTGCATAAAAGGGAAAACAACTTTGATGAGTGAGAATTAATAATCCAACCTCACTCAACAATGGAAAAATAGTATGAACTCAGGTGTTCATGATATAAGGGTAGTAAAACAAATGATAAATGGTAAAAGAGAGAAAAATAAATATATGAATGTAAATGTATGGTGTAAATAAAGTAATCCATAGTTGCTCAAACATGTTTTTGTTAGAAGGATAGATAAAACTAAAACAAATTAGTGATAACATGTTTTTAAGATGTGAATAAGAAGGAAACAAAGAGGAAGGGAAAATAGATTTAGAATCATAATTTGTCTATCAAGGGGGGAAATTAAATGGGTGGAGGGGAGAATGAATGAAAAACCAAGGTAGAGTAGCTCTTTATCAAAGTCAAGACACTCAAATTAGGTTTGTCAAGACAAGAGGACTTTCAACCTTAAGGACTTTGAGTAAATTCTCTTAGACACATAAGTCTTAGGTCAATAAATGAAGTATATAAATCATCTCATGAAGGCTATATGCATAAAATTAAAATGGAACTACCTTCCCACAATGTGTTCCCCATTATTTAGGACCACTTATAGAGTTTTTGGTCGAACATGAAGATTTGGTACTTACATGAGAAAGTAAGTAGCACCATAGAGTTTGTTGAATTCTCCTATTCCAATATACTAGCCTATCACACCCTAATGGACATTGGTTCTATGTGAGACCAACTATGGATTTTTAGATTTAATTAGAGATAGGATATGTTCTTTTAATCACATATTTTTGGTGTGATTTTGACTTTTGAGATTTGTATGTTTCCTTTTGTATATCATTGCCTTTTATTTCAAATGATTTGGCTTTTAACTTTCTTGATGTATTTTTTCTTGTTCCTCCTCCATAAATATTTTGAGAACCAAACATGGGTGCTAAAGATGACTTTAATTTAAATGCTTAGGAATTTGTTGCTAAAGGAGATAAATTCAAAGAACATGGGGTCTAAGAGTCTCATAAATCTAGGTGAAATAAAAATGATATCTTGACTTTGACCTTGTGTTATCCAATGTGGAGTGAAAGGAAAGGAAATCAAGAGAAATGACTCATGGAACAATTTGAATTAATTAAAATCACAAAAAATGTGACAGAGGGGAAAAAGGTATACAATGACATTAAAGTGTGATTCCTTATCATAATAATAAGGGAAATGGAGGAAAACATGCTAACATAGATTGTTGTGCAAAATCCATATATCAAAAGAATCAAAAGCTAAAGTTGAGAACAAATATCAATAACATTTTATTATAAAAGGAATAATAATATGGTAATTTTATAAGCAAGGTCAAGTCCTATCTATGGTCTTACAATACAACTCATAAAAGATAAATCCAAGGGATTCAAAAAAGCATGTGAAAAATAAATGAGGTAATCCAAAAGATGGTATTTTGTGAGGAAGGCCAGGTCCTATCCATGGTTTTACAATGCAACTCACAAAAAGAGAAATCTAAGGGATGTAAAAAGGTGTGTAAAAAGAGTATGGAATAAATAATACTATGGTACATCATGAGGAGTACCAAGTCTTATCCATGGTTTTATAATGCAACTCATGAAAGAAAGTGGAGAACCAAAAGACCAAAAAGGAAGGACTAAAGGTTTGTAATAAGAGGAAATTGATGTAGAGGGAGAGATCCATGAGAGTAACCTATTTTTAAAAAAAAATAAATAGATGTAGATATAAAATATGAAAATAAGGAAAGGTTTAAGCAAAGTACTTCTTAAGAAATTATGTGTTGGTGGGCTCTTTGAAAACATGGCCTTCATTGGTTTGAAGGATATAGGTACTTGGGCCAACAATATCTTTGAATAAATAGGGACCCAACTATTTTTGGGTGTAATTACCTTATTTATCATGGGTTTAGTCTAATTTAAGGACAATATCACCAACATTTAATGTGTGGACTTTAACACATTTGTTATGTTGTTTGACAATATGAGCCTTATATTGGTGGTTGTGCTGCAATACATAAAGATGATGTTCATCAAGGAGATCAATATCATGAAAGAGAGCATTAAGTAATTCTTAATCAAGAATGATACCATGAAGAGAGAACAAAGAGAAGGAAGCTTAACTTCCAATGGAAGAACTGATTCAAAACCATAGACTAGAGAGAATAGCGTTACCCTAGTAGCAGTACGTATGCTCTTTTGATAGGCCTAAAGAGTAGGATAGAGGTGGATGTGATAATCCATGCATGTTTCACATATTTTATTTTGGAAAATTTTGTTGAGAATTTTATTAGTAACTTTATATTGGTCATTTTATTGTAGATAATAAGGTGTAGAAAATTTGTGATTGATCTTGAATTTAACACAAAGCTATTTGACATCTTTATTTTTGAAGTTATCACCATTGTCAAAAATAATAGTATGGAGAGCACCAAAGTGGAAAATGATTTTATTAAGAATAAATTTTCAATGGTCTTACCAGTGACATTAAAAATGAGCATGGCTTCAACCCATTTGGTAAAATATTTAGTAGTAGTGATGATATAAACATGTCCATCTTAGGGGCAAGGTAATTTGCTAATGAGATCTAATCCCCACATGGATAATGACTAAAGAGATTCAAAAGTTTGAATCTTAGCTGGAGGTGAATAAAATAAATCATCATGAATTTGGAAAAAAGTACATTTTTTAGTGAATTCAATTTCATCCTTTTCAAGATTAGGCCAAAAGTAACTTATACATAGGCATTTGTGGGCTATAGCATGTCCACTATAGTGGCCACTATAAATTCCCCTATGTGATTATTAAAAAATAGGAGGAAACTCATCTTGCATAACACAATGGAGCAAGGTACCTTCAACATTGTGATAATAAATGATGTTATGTTGAAATACATACTTGAAAGCTTGTTTATGAATGCATGTCTTTTCATGAGAGTCTATGTTAGGAGGATAAGTTTGATGTTACATGAATTGAATAATGTCTTTATACCATGATATTTTTATAATGGTAAAAACCTTGATGTGGTAGATAAGAGAATATAGTGGTTGAGTTGAGGATGGAGATTTTCTTATTTAGATAAGAAAAGAAGGATCAAAAAGAACTTGGTGGGGATGAAAGGGATGAAATCCTTATCAAGAGTGGTTTAAATTTTATGATAGGTAATGAGATTCTTGATTTTACATTGGTAATCACCATTGACTTGGTGACAAATAAATTTAGAATCATTGAAAGCATGTAGGTATTGAATGTCTAAATCAAGAGTAGATCTCAAGCCTAAGATTAAAGCTTTATATTTAGCCATGTTTTTGCTAAAATCAAAAGGTGAAGCAAAAATCTAGAGGTGTGATTTTTACGAAATGACTTGTAAAAATGCATCCTACCCCAAATCCTTAAAGGCATTTAGAACCATCAAAGTGAAGGGTCTAAGTATCCTCATGTAATTCTACATTAATTTCAAGAATCTCTTTGATAAATAATTTAGGTTTAGTAGTATTAGAGGGAATAAAGGATTCATCAAGGCTATTTACTTCAAGATCAGTGGTAAAGTTATGAAAGTAATCTTTAAGTGAGATACTTGATTGAGACCTTCAATATAGAGAATATTATCATCTAGAAGACTATATTAAAGGTGATTAGTATCTACCATAGGATCTATGTCAAGTTTATCATCTATGACTTGTATATTTATAGATTTTTGAGTGATGATACAAAGACTAAATTCCATAAGGAGGACCATCCATTTGACAATTCTATCTCTAAGAAGAAAGGATTTAGAGAAGAAGTGATGAATGGGGTCATAATGAATGATGAAACGAGTAGTGTGATAAAGCATGTAATAACAAAGATTTTTAGCTATGATATACATGGTGAGACAATAAATTTAAACTTTGTTATAATGTGTTTCATAATTGATGAGGCCTCTGCTAATGTAGTAGATGACATACTCTCTTCTAGTATCATCTTGTTGGGTAAGCATCACCCCAACTGATATAGGTGTGGAAGAAGTATATAGAATCAAGGGTCGATCATTGGAAGGAGGATGAAGTGTAGGTGGGTGAAGCAATGACTCTTTCATGTTATCAAAGGATTTTTGACAAGGGTTTGTCCATTCTAAGGCATTACCTTTATTAAGAAGAGAATTGGAGTGGATATGATAACCTTTCTAGGGATAAATCATTGAATTGCCCCAAGTTTGCCTAAGTATGTATGAATGTCAAGAATGAAATGAGGAATGGGAATATTGAAAATAACACTAATATTATTGGGGTAAACATAGATGCTATAGAAAGAGATTATGAATCCTAACAATTTTTTAGATGTGATACCAAAGACACATTTTTAAAGATTTTACTTAACCCGATATTTGAGAAGATGATCAAAGATGATAGTAAGATTAGAAATATGAGTCTTATGACTTTTGGATTTAACAATGAGTTAATACACATATTTTTAAATAATTTTGTGGATAAGATCATGAAATATATGGGTCATTACTTGTTGGTAAGTGGATTCAACATTTTTAAGGCCGAAGGGCATTTTGACATAGCAATAGGTGCCCTATTCCATGGTGAAAGTGGTCTTATATTGGTCCTTGAGGTCAATGTGAATCTAATTATAGCTTGATAAGACATCCAAAAGATATAACATTTTATAACCAACTATGGAATAAATGATGGCATCTATTGAAGGTAAAGGGAATTTATCCTTGGGATAAATAAGGTTAAGATTGTGAAAATTAATATAAATTTGAATGACCATAGTGACCTTTTTCCAAATGGGAATAATGTTAAAAACCCATTCATAATAGTCTATTGGTTTGATAAATTTAGCATAGAGTAATTTGATGATTTACTTGTGACATAAGGTGGAAACCTCAGGTGGAAATTTCCTTTGCTTTTGACATACAGACTTAGCATCAAGATAAGTAATAATGTTATGCACCACAATTCTAGGGTTAATATTAGGCATGTCCTCATAAAAATAGGTGAAAATATCATGATACCTATCATATAATAAGCTAAAATTATCATGTTTAGTAGGTGAGAGTTTATGAGATACTATAATTGGTCAAGGATAAGATGGAGTACCATATTCGATATAAGTGGTTTCTTTGATAATCATAGCATTTAAATATTGTAAATGGTATGGTACTTTAGGTAAAGAAGAAATTGGATTATATTTGGGATCAATGCTATTGATGAATTTTTTGAAACAAGGGGGTTTAGTTTTAAAATTCCCAAGTTTATGATGTTGCTGAGGAAGTTGAGGTTCTTGGGCATGAAGTATTTCAAGAATAGCTTCATCACTAGAAAAGGTAAAAAGAGGACCATAATACTCAACATCTACTTTGAGATCTAGAATTTGATTACCATGGTGATCATACTCAGAATGTATTTGATAGACATTGGTTGCCTTGGTATCAAGTGTAATATTGGGAGTAAGAGAGGTAGATATATTAGAAAATATTGGAGTGTTGGTGGGGTTGGTGACAGGAGAAGGACAGAGGCAATGATTTGATCAATAGGTGTTAAAAAAGATGTTGTAATTTCAAGAGATTTGAAAGGTATAATTTTATCTACCAATCAAGGAGTATCAATAAGATAATAATTGGTAGGAGGCACATAACTCTCAAGATATAAATCATGATCCATAGAAATGGTATGGAAATCTTGATTAAAAGCATGAATTTGAGAAAAGGTTTTCTAATAATATTGCACATCCAAGTCTTAAGATTAAGTTTAGGCCATTATGTACTTATCATTATATGTTGGAGAAATTTTACATGCTTGAGAGTCAAGGGGAGTTTCAGAAGGTGAAATCCCCATATTATTAAATGTATGAGGAAACATGATGAGAGGATCTTGAAATAATTTGGCCACTTTAACATCATTGCAAGTGAAGGCATCTTCAGGTAAAGAAGGCCCTTAAGCATTGAATGGAGGGGGAAATTAGTAATCTCATTAATAAGAGGATTAGTATGATCCCTAAGTAATAAATAAGGAGGAATCCACTATGAAATGTATGGAGGTAACTTGGTAGTATTACAAATATGATGCAAATCATTAGGTTCATCATCATCAAAATCTGCAAGAGTGACTTGTAAATTAGGATTGATGTTGATAAACTCAAGTAAGGTAAAACTATTGATATTAGTAATGGTAGGAATATGATACTACAATTTGGTATTAGGAAGTTGAATACTCTATGGGTTGGGTTCAAATTCATTCTTGTATCATTTTCTATAATATAATAATTCAATGCATTGACTACCGAAAAAAGTAATGACCCTCATTCTATGAGTCAATGGGTGACTAAAGAGTATATTATAAGATAATGGTAGATCAAGGACCATAAGCTTAGTTTGAATGATCTTAGTTCCAATGGTTAATAGAAGCCAAATACAACCAAGTGGATTTTTATTTGTTTTATCAAAACCATGACTAGTAAGATGGGTTTGCTTGATATGATCCTTGTTATAGCTGAGTTATTGGATAGCAACAACGATGTCACATTAATACCAAAGCCTTCATCAAATAAATATTTATGAATGAGGGTAATATTAATGGTTATTTTAATAAAGAGTGACAGATCATCAACATGAAAAAAAATTCATCATTGATCATGTCCTCTTCAATAAATTCAATAGAGGGCTTAGAAGAAGGACATATAGTTTCAATGGTATTGATGTTGGTAGGTTCAGATTAATATAAGGTGGTTCTTCATCTATATAAGATGGATTATTGGTAGGATTATTGATTAAATTTATGTTAGTTTCTTCCACATTAGTTTGAAGTTTTTGAAGATGAGAAGTGTCTTGATAATTATAGAAAGGATCAGACCCATAAAATTCATCTTGAGGTGTGATTTGCACCATATTACAAGTCATGGATGAAGGAGGGAAAGAGGTTCCCCAAGAGTGATTGTGTTCTTAGGAGGAAAAGAAAGGGAGAAATGAACATCTAATATAGTATCTAAATGGATTCAAGATATACAATAATATTCTAATAGGAGACTTCATTATGACTATAGATAAATGAATAAAATGATAAGAATGATAAAACATAGAAGGACAAAAATTGTACAGAGTTGATTGGGTTGATCTAGCATAGAAAACTAAACTAAAAACTATATAGAGTCAATTAGGTTGACCTAGCACAATATATAGGGGCTAAAAAAGTGTATAGGGTCGACTAGATTGACCTAGCACAATAGATAGAGAAAGACAAATAGCTTGTTAGAGACTATGTTGATAGAAATGACTGTGTACTAAAATAAGAATAATTTTGCAAGTATTTAGGAAAGAAATAAATGAAAGGAAACACACAATCAATTGGATGAATGAGGTTTATCTAATTGAGGCACACAACACAAAACCTTGCACCAACATTGACTAATGTAATTTTTTACAATACAACATATAATTGAGCAAAGATCAAGAAATCAACTTGAAAAGTAAAATCTAACTAAGTGGTCAACCTGAATGTTGTTAGATTATTAGAGTATAATTTTAAATGTGATGGGAAGTTGGTTGTAATCAAGGAACTATAAATCAATCTAAGGATAGTTTTAGGATATTTGGGATGAAAGGGATCTATATTGGTAGTGGTATAGGCTTGGTATTAGGGCCTACCCCCTCACTTCACACACTATAGTGATATGGGTGCTAAGTGCTTAGCCAAAATATACCATTAACCACATGTTTATATTTAGCCATAAAACCAAGTCATCTTCCCCCTTGGTGATGAAATCCAAGTAGGTTGGCCTTGGGTAGATAATTATTAAAATACTTTTTAATATTTTGTGATTTGGTCATGTGTACATAAAAGAGAAAATAGTGAAACTAAATGGTATATTGAAAACCACCTAAATAGACTATGTGATCTATTCTAAGCATGCAAGCAACAAGAAATGAAAGTGTAAGTTAATTACTATCATATAAGGTTAATTCCAACTTTGAAAAACAATACAATGTTAATTTATTCAATAATGTATGTAGAGAATATAGAACAAGGTTGGCAGGGTCACCCCTATACTATGAAAGCAAAAATCTAAAAATGAACTATGTCGAAAGGGTGGACTGAGCTTTCTAAATAGAATATAAAACTATGTCGACAGGGTCCACCTATTTGACTAAATAGGCATGGTTTTAAAGACTAAACACTATGAAAAATATGACTATAAGGAAAGAGAGAGAAAGATAGAAAGGAACCTTAGTGGGTTGAAAGACTTAGAGGATTGAGATTGCTATTAAATAACCTTGATAAATGCTTGCAAATATTACTAACTACATTAATTGGGTTGGCTAAGTTTTGTATAAGCCTATTATTGAGTGCTTAAAATGTACAAGGTCAATTGGGTTGACCTAGTAGTCTGAATCTAATGTTTGAAAGTGTACAGGGTCAGTTGGGTTAACCTAGTAGTCTAAACTAGAATTTTGGATGTTTGAAAACCTATACTATGTCAACTAAGTTGACCTAGTAGCCTGAACCTAGAAAATAACCTATATAGACATAATACAGTCGTATGGATGTGACTATGTGTTAAAATTGGGTACAAAAGTTAGAATTGTGTCAATACAATTGACCCAATATTGAGAATATATGATAATAAAAATGATAAAATAATGAAATAAGTGAAATAAATCCTACAAGAGTTCGATTCACATCAAGTTCACCTGAATGTATGCAATCAAAAATTCATCATGCCTATAAATCAATCCAAACTTGAAGAAGTTAGATCATACAATACACTTTTGATTGGGGATGCATTTGTTAAGTGGGAACATGACCAATATGGGGATCTACCAGACCTGATTAGGGGATCTCTTACCATAATACACTATGCTATGGAGGGTTCTAAAGCCTCCATTCAATCACAATCATGCAATAACCCTAAGGGAGTCCTGAGTTTTGATATTTCCCTAAACTAATAATAAGAAAAGTAAATCTAATCTAATGCTCACCAAAGCTTGTGGCATAGCATGAGAGGTTAGTAAACAATAAAAACATGTATAGGAGAATATTAATTAAGCTAAGTATGAGTAAGACCCTAATACATGAAATATGAAGAGTAATATTATTCAAAGCCAATACTTATGCTACTTCTATCTACTAAAGTAAAGAGCAAAGTTAGAGAATACTTACCTAAATGTGAACCCATTGAGACTCAATCTCTCACTTGGCCAATGTGGCTTTATCATAAGTTGTATTTTTTAAGGATCACTAAGAAAGGCCAAAGCATCCAAGACTTATCCATTAGACTAGATTCTCCAAGTATAAACCTTAAACTAAGACTCCTTAAGTAGAATGGTAGAAGAGAATATTGTAAAGAAGTTCAAGTGAATAATAAATCTTGATTGCATATTTAAATAATGATGAAATAATCTTGCATTTATAAGTGGATTTAACCCTAAACCCTTTCAAAAATCCTAATCAATAGGGTCAACCTAGTCAAGCTAGCATAATTTCAAATAATTATTCACTAGGTCTAGAATTAGGTCGGCCAAAGGCTAACCTAATTCCTAAATGAAAATATACCCAAACAATACAGGGTAGACCTAGTCGACCTATCATAGCTGATTGATAAAATGGGATTTAGGTGAGGAATAAGAAGATAAAATGTAGCAAATGCCTAGAAGATTATGCAAGGGAGGAGTAATATCTTAGGGAATGGTTTTAGGATCTAGTTGGATTGGTAATATGTAGCAATAATAGACAATAATACTATGAATCACTAATGGTCAACCCACCCATTTCTAGATGCACCCCTTAGGGCATGAATTTGGAGAGATTGAGTCTTGATGGGTTCCTGTAAGATGTAAAGTGTTAGTATTTGATAAAAGTTGAAAATATTGTGTATACATGGATAACCAATGAATGACATATGTTTCTTTGACTAAAACAATAGATTTGAGTTAATATTTTTTCCATGTAGAGTTTCAGGTGAGTGAATAATACAACCAATCAGAGTTGTAAGTTTCCATGGTGGGAGCAATATATGTGGATGTGATGTAAACTAATGCACATACAAAAGGTATGGTGGAGTATCAACCATGTAAAATACTTGATAACAAATATTTAAATGATGATAATTCAGCCATGGAGGTTGCTTATATGGAGCTTTTGAGAGCCCATTATGATAGTGAAATTTATGAGAAGCCTAAAAATAAAGGATAACACTTGGACAACACATCTATGAAGCATGATGAGATGGTTGATGAAGTGATGGTGGGAAATCTTATTTTCTCTAATATGTTTTTTCAATGTTTAGGTCTAGCTAAGGAAAGGATAAAGTGTGGTGCAGTCAAACATACTCATTTTTAGGAGAACTAGAGTGAATAATCTAACTAAGAGACTAGTATGGTAAAAATGGTTGATGAGCTAGTTGGTGATGATGTTCTAGCTATGGGTGATTATCTTCAAGTAATTTTGTAGAGAAGAGACAGTGGTAGAGCATGGAAACAAGATTTTTCTCAAGGATATATATAGGTGGAAGTTCATTTTTAGTAGTTAGAGGAAAGATATTTATCATAGGAACAATTAAATATTATCTTAAGCATTATCTAAAATGGAAAAGCCTTTGAGAATTCAAAGCTTGATGTAGGGAAAGATTATAGTGTGCAAATGATGGATGAAAGTGTACAGCTAAATTTTATATCAATTCAAGTGTGAGTGTGAGAGAGTATGAATTAGTTCCTTGTAACATGTTTATTTCAATTAATAAATGTGTTTTGTGTTAAGTCTAATATAATGTGCTTGTAAATGTGTCCATGTGAGAGTTTGGGTGTTTTTTCCATGCATCACATAGGTAAAGGTAGTCCTTAAGTGAACCCCCTCTTTTGTGATTGCATCATTTATTATCATATCCATGGTAATTATGCCCTATGACCAATTTTTTTTTACACTTATCCCATCCATGTGAGCTAGATATCACATTTTAAAAACCTTAGGTGTTTGATGTAGGAACATCCAAAGGTTCATGTAATCTTTCATCAACAAAAAATAGAGTGGTGTGTGTTAATGTTGTCTTGTTTGAATTTTTATCATTCTTGTCATGATGAATATGATCAAAGGGAACATCAACACTCCTACACTTTAGTATCATTAATCACATTAGAGAAGGATTAGTTTTATATATCTATGTGGTTCCAATCAATTTGGTTTAGTATCTCAACCATTAGTACAATCTAGGATGTCAATGCATTTGTTGAAGGGATAAAATGGATAGGTTGTGGGTAAAAGGATTAAAGTGCATTAATATCTTCCTTAAACCCAAATATAACTATATATTTGGATTCCTCTTGAAGAGCAGTTAAATTTTAAAAATAAAATCATTTCAATTCAAGCATGTATGATCAATTATGGCCTCTACAAGTTGATGGTTTTTAAAATTGATGAATACCACTAGTCTTCATATAGAAATGATTTTACAACCAATACTATAGTTATACAACCATTTTTATAAATTTTGCAACATATGGTAGTTATAACCTACAAATAGGGTTGGTTCTATCATGAATGAAGTTAAAACAAAATTAGCAGCCCATAAAGATGAATGACTAGATTTGGAGCATTTCTAAGGGGATAACAAAGGTGAAGAGGCACGGGAGAAGGAAGATAAAGGTTAGTAAAGATTTGAATTTGGGAAATATTATTTATTTTTATAAGAAAAAAATAAAGGGGAACTCCAAGAAGGGAGAAAAGGGACCTAGGAGAGATTAAAATTGCATGTTCTTCTTCATGTTTTTGTTTCAATAAGCATATATAGGCATGCGTGTGAGAGTGTGAGAGAATTTGAATCAGTTCCTTGTAACATGTTTATTTCAATGAATAAATGTTTTATGCATCAATTTTAATAAGTTGTACTTGTGAGTGTGTCCAAAGGAGATTTTAGGTTTTCTATCCATGTATCATAGAGGTAAAGGTAGTCCTTAAGTGGACCCCTCTCTTGTACTTTCATTAGATGGTTAAGATGATTTAGATGGGATGATTGGGATTAAGGATTTATATGGGGATGGGATAACCTAAAGTGTTGTGGTAATTTTAGACAATGTATTATATATTCATGATGTTGGAAACTAATGTTCATCATGGTACTTTCCTAAGGTAGCATAAGAATGGTTTTCACCATTGGATGAATTATTTCTCTCTTTTGATTTTTTTGTTTTTGATTTTTTATTGAAACATTGGATAATTCAAGTATGCACTCTAATAATATCATTATAAACCTCATTAATTTATATATTGGCTTGTTCCAAAAATAATCAAGATGTTGTCATATACCCTATGATAGAGGGTGATGTCAAGGATGGTGAACTAGAAGGTGTATTTGATGGAGAATGTTTGTTGATTATGTGAAGGATTTGGAGTTGGTATGTGATCATGATGCCAAATGGGATTAGAACTAACATTATCACATTATACAATTCTAAAAGTATCCACTAATTGGATGTTTTGGGGATTTCCATCTCTATTGATGGTGTCTGTAACTTGTGATTTAGAATTTTCTTGTAATTATCCTAACATAGGATGGAGATTGATTTATTCATCCTGTGATGCCTTAAATGTTTTTCATCAAAGGATTCACTTTATTTATTTTATGAACTTTGATTTTGATTTGGGTAAAATAGCACCGCACAAAGGTTTTCACTTAAAGACCTTGGTTTTTTACTTTGATTTTGATATAAATTATCCCATAGTGCCTCAATGAGGTTCTCACTAGGGATGTTAATTATGATTTTTATTTTTCTAGATTGTTGGATTAATTTTGATTAAGGAATGATTTATGTTACCCAAGATATATTTATGTTACTTTATTCTCTTCTAGTCAAATGTCAGTCATGAACTTTGCAATTATGTGATTATTAGGGAAGAAAACTCATGGTAAGTTATTTTATCAATCCCAATAGATGGGTGTGGAAGATTAAATTTCAATATGGTCTAAATAATGGATGGAATTGACAACAGGATGGATGTCAGCATGGTCCTCATAATAACTATGAATGGATCTTGTTTCAATGTTTAATGAGGCTTCCTAAAAACTACGAAAGTATCATGCACATATTTACATGGAGTTGTAGATGGTTTCCATTCAATGCCATGAGATCCCTTATGTACATTATAGAGTAAAATACTCTACATTTTATTTTGAGTTTTAGTTGTACGCTTCAAGTTTTGTCCCTACACATTTTAGTTTCGAGGCAGTAAGGGTTTTTCATTTTGCACGGGTTTTCATTTTCCCTAAAAGTGTCTAAATCTCAAAGTCAAGCGGATGCTACCAAGTGTCATCTATTGAGACACATTATAAAGTAATGTAGATAATGCCATGTCTTATTGTATAACTTAGTGGAGCATGACAAGTGTCGACATCCGCATTTCAAGTTTCTTATGAGTTTTAAAAGCTTATTTCAATAAGCTTCTTTTAGAGTCCCGTGGAGGGCACCAAGTGGAAAATGTGGAAGGTTTTGATGTGTTACTCTAAATGTAATGGAAGCCACCAAAATGTCCCTTATTAAAGCTTGATAGAGACTGCCATGTGTCAACATCTTTAGTTTCTTCATTTTGTTTTGTTATTGAGTAAGGATTATGATGGGCCCTGAGTGAGTTGCTAGAGTAAGCAGAAGCTGCCAAGTGTCATTATCCATGTGAATCTAAAATGAGTCCCAAATGTTTCTATAGTATAGCTAAATCTCAACGGAGACTGCCATGTGTCATCTTCTACAAGAATCTCAAAAAGTATCTAAATCTTCCATAGACAAGCGGAGACCGCCACGTGTCCCTTGTTAAAGATACGTGGAAAGTGACACCTGTCCTCACTCCCCTTTTAAAGCTATTCAAGCAAGAAGTGTTGAGGGTCCCATTTTTTGTAAGTTGATAAATTTTAAAATTAGTGGACTATGATAGATGTCAAAGATGGAGCACTCCCAATACAAAGACAGTAAAGAGTATAAGTAACGCAAAAAGTGTTGTGTGTCTTCTATAAGTGCCATGGAAGCTACCAAGTGTCATTTTTTGGTGCCTCTTAAATAATGAGATGGTTTTCAAGTGAGAAAAGTGGAAGATACCAAGTGTCCTCACCCATTTCATAGTGGGAAGTGTCACGTGTTTCTAATTCAGTGAATTAACTTGTAGGAGACTAAACGTTTCAGATCCAAAAAATATCTTTTGTTAGACACTTCTAGTTAAGTTCAGTTCAATTCAGCTATTGGGATTTGATCATGTAAGGAGACTAAACATTTCAGATCTAAAAAATATCTTTTGTTAGACACTTCCATTTAAGTTAGACCATTGGGATTAGATCTTGTAGGCAATCTAGAGCTATCCCTATGCTATAAATATGGGTGCAGATCACAAGGAGAGAAAGAAGATATCATCATCAGAAGAGAGAGAAAGAAGATATAATCATCAAAAGAGAAATTCTTCTATAAGAGATTGTTATCAAGAAGTTTTTTTAGACTTTCTTGTTGTAGCCAGTAATATCATTTGCCTTTATTCTATTTTCTTGATTCAAAAAGTTTGTATAACTGTGCATGTATCTGTGCCTTTTATGTGACTGGAAAATTAATAAGAAAATTGAGTTATGTGCCTTTGCTAATATTTTCTATGTCATTACAAAATCATCTAAGTTGTGAGCCTTGGATTTTATTTGTTTTCATCTTTTACATTGATCATGCATTATTTGCTCTTTAATGTAATTGAATCCTAAAGATAGCTTCACTATGCTTAGTGTTAAGGATCAAATTAAACTTAAGTGCATCACCATAGTTAAATTTTCTTTCATTGCATTGGTGATTCCATTTAATTTCTATCCCTTTTCTCATAATACATTTGAGATTAATAAGAGCTAGCTTCTTTAACTTATGGAGGTCATTTCAAGTTGTAAGTCCCACATTCCTAAAACTTCCCATTGTTGGTGTTGGAAACAACACAATTTCAAGCATCAACAGTTTTTGGCACGCCTGGTGGGACAATCTTGAAGTTTCTTTCAAGACTGTATGAACCAGAGAGCTATAAGGATTCAGAGCTATGGACCAGTAATAAGAGCTCAATAAGTTGTGAACCCAGGTATTTTCTTACCACCATTGATAACTAATTCAAGAAGAAGGGTCAATCAATTTATAGCAATACCTAGAGTAAACATGGGAGCACCTATAGCCCTAAGGAATTATGCAAGTTGGAACACTAGCAGTCCTTTGATCCTCCCAATACCACCAGCCACTTGGGATCTCATTCTAGTAAATGCCCTGAAAGCTCTACCCAAATTTAGTGGTCATGATTTCAAAACACCTAAAGAACATCTACATGATGTGTCTGATGTTTGTGCAATACATGTGATCACACAACATAATGTTGCTATAAGATTGTTAGCAGCTTCTTTTAAGGGGAAGGCTCTGGACTGGTACATATCTTTGACCCCAAATACAATATCTACATGGGATCAGCTTGGAGATGTTTTCTTTGAAATGTTTGAAGAAAAGGGTGATAAATCTTCTTTGTTGCAATAATTGATTACTATAAAAAAAACACCACAAGAAGTAATGACTGATTGCAATTCAATATTTCAAAAGACTTGGGAAGGAATTCCTACTATAGCAAGACCATTACTAGGTATGGCTATAGTATTTTATCTTAAAACCTTAAATTTATATATATCGGTAATGATTTAGTCACTTGGAGGTTAGACTTTGCCAGAAGCCTATGACTATGCAGTCAGAGCTGAAAATAACTTCATAGATGTTGGAAAATTTACCCCCAAGGCCTCCCATGCCCATGTTTTTAGAGATTACCTTACCTTTGCCTCAAGAAGCCCCTAATACCATAACCCCACCTATGTTTATGTATAAATTTCCTCAACAACTTTCTAAAGAACTTGTCCCTATCCAGTCATCGAGATGGATGATGTCAAGAACATCTTAAGGACACTTTCTAGTGAGATAATTAACCTTAAAAGATAGTAAAATATTTATCCTAGACCCCAAGATCAAGGCTACCAAGGAAAAAAACTTCCACCATAGCAAACCAGTATTAGGGTCCTCAAAGGCAGACTAACCCTCAGCCATCGAACTAATTGGTTGCAGTCCCTACACCCTCACAGACTATTCCCCCTAATCTAAATAGGGAGATTATTCAAGGGTAGAATAATTATGCAGATGGCACTAATTCCTGGTGTTTCCCTTCTAATAATGCTCATATTCCTAGAGATTGTCCCATGGGTAATCTACAATAAAAGATAGCAGAGCAAAGAAGAATGGATGGAAAATTTGTAAATACTTTTGACACTCAAGTTTACCAATCCTCTGGTATACAAAATTCAGTCCTGATGGCTCAAATTCAAGGGATGTCCTTACAACAAGAAGAAGAAATAGCCCTGAGTATGCTTTGTTTTCATGGGTTGAAGATGAAGAGTCAATATTCTTAAATGAAGCTTCCACTTCCAAGAAGCTAGTGGTACAATCAGATTACTACACCAGAGCCAAGAAAAGGATGATGGAACAGCCTGAAGTCGTAAATAATGATATTATGGGGAATCTTCCATTTCAAGGTCATCAAAACATAGCTGCTAGACAAGAAATACCTCAGCCAATGTAAAACCAAGTAATTTTTGGACAAGTTTAAGAAAAATCAAGGTACCCTTATCATCTAAGAACCTAAACACTAAGACTGATGAATGTGGTGGATCAGCTGAAGAGGACCCTAGCACCTGTGTCAATATGGGACATATTAGCTATGCCTAAGCAAAAGACACTATTTCAAGAAGCTCTATAAGGCCAAGCAGTGCCTAAACATACTAGTACCAAAGAAAGACCTGTTGATAAGGAAAATCTCAAAGACACAGTTCCTCTACAGACAACAATGCTTTTGAACAATGCACCAGAGGTAAGCAAATCCAAACCAGAGCCCTTCTATTTGAATCTGATAGTTGGAAAGAAACTATTACATAATGCAATGATAGACTTAGGGGCTAGTACTATAGTAATGCCTAAACAAATATCAGATGCTTTAAAAATAAAGTATGAGCCACTTACTAGAGGAGTTATGCAGTTAGATGGGAAATTGGTGCAAACAATAGAGAAAATTAAACAACTCCCATTGCAATTGTATACTTTCCCTAATATAATGTGGTGGTCATAGATATACCCCCTGTATTTGGCCTATGTTTATCCAGAGATTTCACAGCCAAGATAGGAGTTATATGTCACTTGATTGGTCTCACCTCATCCTAAAAACCAAATATGGTTCAAAAATAAAAATACTATCTGAGCCACTATCTAAGGATCACATCACCAATGAATGAACCCCAAAATTAGAGGTAGCTCATACTATGCTGAATAAGGAAGAAAGGGTCTTTGTTGAAGAGTTAGGTGATTGGACTGAACATGACCAAGAGGAGGAAAATAACCAGTTGTTAACTATGATGCAAAGTGACCCATATGGAAATTATGACTCTATTGGTCTGGGCACTTATATCATATTTGATGAAGACCATGAAATCCCAAATGTTTTAAGGGAAGAAATGCCAAAGACTCAAGAATCTAAAAAGAACTCAAAAATTTGGACCTTAAATTTTGATGGGGCTAGAAGTAAAAATGGTGTTGAAGCAAGAATTTTTCTTGTTGCTCCAAATGGTGAGAAATTTTTAAGAGCTATCCATTTCCAATTTACTTTTACTAATAATGATGTTGAATATGAATCCTTAGTACATGGGCTTATGTTAGCTAAGAAAAAGGGAGTAAAGAATATGTTAGTATAAGGAGATTCAAAACTAGTGGTGAAACAAATTAGAGAAAAGGCAATAGCCAAAAATGTAAGGATGAGATCCTATAGACATATAATTTAGGACTTAATAGATGATTTTTAAGCTTTCAATATTGAAGTAGTTCCTAGAACCCAAAATTTTGAAGCAGATGGGATGGCACATATTGGCTCACAGTTTGACCTAACAATTGGTCTATTAGTCAACAATGAGTCAGTCAAAGTTATAATAAGGCCAACTATCCTAGACAATGATGAAAATTGGCAAGTCTTTGAAAATGATTTTTAGGTACTCTCATTTTTGCAACAGTCAGGGGAATTTGCTGATCAATTGCAACCCAAAATTGAAGAAGCATATGGAGACCAAATTATTCAATTGAAGACCAATAAGCTTCCCAAAGGCTTGATTAATTTAAAAAACCTATTTGATCCAGAAGATGTAAGCCTAGAGAAGAAAATATTTCAAGCAAATAAAGTAGATTATTCTGAGATACAAATGAGTGGAGGGAGAAAACTAAAGATTGGAAATTTCACAACTCAAGAGGAAAGGGAAAGACTAATTGACTTGTGTAAAAGATATGATAGAGTAATAGCTTAGACCTATGAAGACCTTCATGGCTATAATAGAGACATCATTCAGCACACCATAGAACTAACTGAAGGATCTAAGCTAATCAGACAGAAGTAGAGGCCAGTGAATCTAAAGATTGAACCTCTAATGGTGGATGAGTTGTAGAAACTCTTAGAATCTAAAATAATTTTTCCAATCAAACACTCAACCTGGGTATCCAATCTAGTACCAGTCAGAAAAAAGAATGGTGACATAAGGCTCTATGTGGATTTCAAAGACCTAAATAGAGCATCTCTGAAAGATCACTATCCCCTACCCTCTATGGAACAAATTTTACAGACAGTCTGGATAAGAGAGATTTTCCTTGCTAGATGGTTTCTCTGGATACAATTAGATTTGGTTGGCTAATGAAGACCAACACAAGATTGGATTTACTACCAAATGGGGAAATTTTGCATATGCCAAGATGTGATTTGGCCTATCAAATGCTGGAGCCACTTTTCAAAGAGAAATGGATGTAACATTTGGAGAAATCATAAATAAAATCATTCTAATTTATCTTGATGATCTCACTATTTTTTCCAAGAATGTTGTTGATCATTTTGATCATCTAGAATCTATTTTTAAGAAGTGTCAAGAGTTTGGAATATCCCTGAATCCCAAGAAGTGTATCTTCGTAGTACCTCAAGGCAAACTACTGGGACATATAGTATCCAAAGAAAGAGTCTCTATAGATCTAGAGAGAGTCGTAGCCATAATAAAATTGACCCTAATAGTGAATAATAAATCAATTCAATCCTTTTTGGGAAAGATTAATTTTTTCAGTCAGTTCATATCAGACTTTGCAGGCCTAATGAGACCAGTGACACTCTTGTTGAAGAAAGACTTGGTGTTCAAGTGGACTACAAAAGGAAGATAAGCTTTTGAGGAGGTCAAGAAAGCAATTTCAACAACCCCAATACTTAGTAACCCAGACTTAGCTAAGTCTTTTATAATGTATGTTTATAGAGGAGAGTTTAGTATTGTTGTTGTCCTAACACAGAAAGATGATCAACAAAAGGGAGAACACCCAATAGCCTTTTTCTCAAGGACTCTTAGGGAGTATGAAGCTAGATACAACTTTGTGGAGAAACAGGCATATGCTATGGTAAAATCCCTCAAGAAATTCAAGCATATGGTATTAGGAAGTAAGATTCTAATACTCATGGCTCATCCTAGTGTCAGAGAATACATTATAGAAGGTGAAATTACTAAAAAAAGAGAAAACTAGATAACAAAGATCCTTGAGTATGATGTAGAGGTCAGACCCACTAAGCTGGTCAGAGGTAGGGGGTTGTGCCAATACATGACTCAAGATATGGACAAGATGATAACTATAGAAATAGAAATGGAAAGTGTGTTAAGGATAAAAGAAGTTGATCAGAACTCTTGGGTCACAAACAAAATCTATTTTATGAAACATGGGATTTTCCCAAAAGAGTTCTCTCAGGACAAGAGGAGATACTATAGGCAGCAAGGGGTCCATTTTGTTTTAATTGACCAAGTTCTTTTCAGAAGAAATACTAATGGCATACTTTTAAGATGCATAGAGAAAGATGAGGCTCAGAAAATACTACATGAAATGCACCATGGAGTCTCAGGTAGACATTTTTATGTAAGAAACAAAACTATAAAGATAAGTCAGGCAGGTTATTTTTGGCCCACTTTATTTATAGACTATTATAAATTGGTCAAAAAATGTCAATCTTGTCAGTATTATGTGGGGATGAGAAGGAATGTAGCAATGCCCCTTGGTCCTATAATTGTTGATGAATCCTTTGCTCAATAGGGTCTTGACTTCATTGGAATTATCAATCTAGTGTCAAGTATGGGACACACATGGATTCTAACTACCATAGATTATTTTACTAGATGGAGTGAGGCAGTGCCACTCAAAGAAGCAATAAAAAATGTGATCCTAGACTTTCTAAGAGGTATCACTACTCGCTTTGGGCCTCCTCGTACCATAATTTCAAATAATGCTAAGGCATTTTTAGGGGCAAAAATATCTAAATTTACACTAAAGAATGGAATCTATCTATAAACTTCCTCAAATTATTACCCTTAGGGTAATGGTTTGGTAGAATCAACCAACAAGAACCTGATTAGACTTATTAAGAGAATAGGGGCTGATCATCATAAAGAGTGGCATAAAGTGCTTAATATAGCACTGTGGCCTAATAGAATTATTTCTAAGTGACAAAGATGTCTCCATATGAATTGGTCTATGGTAAGCCTACTATAATGCCCCTGAGCTTGGAGATTCTTGCTCTCTAGTTATTAAAATAGATTGAAATTGAGGAGAATGGCCCCATACAGGTCAGACTTACTGAGCTCTTAGAAGTTTAAGAAAAGAGGGATGCAGCACATGAATCATTAATGAAACATTAGAAAATAATCAAAGACTACTTTGATAAGAAGATTTCAAACCCTCATTTTGAAGTAGGCTTAGTTGTTTTGAAATGGGATGTAAGAGCTGCCAAGCCAGGTCAACACACTAAATTTGAGCCATTGTGGATTGGCCCCTATAAGATTCATACATGTAAATAGCAAAATTCATTTGAGCTAGAAATAATGGAGGGTGAACCCAAATATATTCCTATGAATGGGATCTACCTGAAACATTTCATTAAGTGGTATCTCCCATGTATTATAGTTAGATAGTTTCCCTTTCCTTGTTGCTCTATTTTCCCATTTTTTTCCCGTTCTTTCTTTAAATAAGTGTTCTATGAACATGTGGCCATAGCTTAGAGTCTTTTCAAAAAAATTGAAACTCTTGCATTCACTAAGTCTCTCTCAAATCTCCAAAATTCCCCAAGGTACCTTTACGTAGCCACTTTCATGATGTGTCTGACTCGTTGTCCCACGTAGATTTAATAAGATTTATTAACAGTTATCCAATTTTAATGTCATTTTGAGACTTGATGGGTCATTAAATACCCCAATAACAAGAGTTAAGGCTTAACAGTGTCTCATCCATTCCTGCATCTACTATAAAAATACTTGTTACCTACTTTTCAATTCATAACAAAACCTACTTAGTAAAAGTGCCTTCCCTATTGCAAAGCTTCCATACTTGTTACGTAAGTTCACTAATTCCCAGTATAGACACAAATATGGAGGAAGCATAGTCTTAAAAATAGGGGTCTGGGATTTACAAATCTATTGATAAGATTCTCACCAGCAAATCATATGCTTCAGCCCTTGCACAACCCTTAAGGACCTATCCAAGGACTAGAGTCCCTAAAGTTGGTTATACGATCGACCCAACAAAGGTGAAAGATTTTGAAGATAGAATCATGGACCTAACCCTTCAAAAATATATCAAATCTCTATGAGAAGGAGCACACCAAAGATGTATCCAAAGGACCAAGGCTGGACAATACGAAACATTCACAATGAGGATATGGACTTCCCAACTGGCACAATTCATTGTCCTAGATATACATCCATGCCTTGACTTAGTTGAAATGTGTGAAAAATTGTTTCATGCACCTTGAAACACCATAAAATAGGGTCAATTCATGGTGCAAATTACATTAAAGGCCATCAGGGACATGTTGGCCCTATATCATGATAAGACAACCACATTTCCCACCATTGCCAAAATGCAAAAAATGTGGGAAAATGTTAATAATTAATTGAGGTTTCTCAGATCAAAATTGCAATTAGGGGATGATGATACCACTATGCCAATTATACCAAAAGGAAGAACACAATTTTCATAGGCCATTCAAAAGGCACTATCCATGATGGCATTCACTTTTGGAATGAAAGAGGACATAACTGTCTATGAAGAACATATGGCCATTCTCTTCAGATTAAAAATTATAGACAAGTCTTAGGAGTATTGATTGGACTTATCAGAAAAGATTGCCTATTCAATGGTTGACCAACTCACCCATTTCAAATCTAAAGGGGTTTTCAGGTATTCTTCTTATCTGTTTCACCTCATGTTGTATCAAAACTCTAGTATCTTTTCACAATATATGCATCTGAATATGTATGACCCAAGTTTTGATCATAATAGGACCATTCTTGTGTCTTCATGGACACATATCTTATCCAAAATAAGTGACCCATATGAATTTTGGGAACTTTTTTTTTCCCCTACCTTTTGTCACCTAAGCCTAGAGCCTGTTGAAAATAGATTAACTCCAAGTCTTAGAGGCCTCATGATAAATTGCACTATTCTTTGTGACTACTTTTTTGGATCCCATCATACTATCATTAGGGTCCATGGTTTTAATGGAGAACTAGTATTGCTACCCAAGATTTTGACTATTAGGTTAGCATTCTTAGAGGTCACCCAACAAGTGTCTATGGTTGATAATGACTATGGCACTAGGAAGAAGAAAAAGAAAAAGTATGATATTCCATGGGTAAAGAACAACATGGCCCTAGAGGTTAGAGATGTTGAGCACTTATTGCTGAGAAAGCTATCTTTTCTGGGTTTATTTTTGATTGAAGATAAATGGAAATATGACCCAAGTAGTTTCAAGCCTCATGGGTTAATAATAACAAGGTTGTTGCTAAAATTATGCATGAGGGTCGTCCTTTTTGGGAAAATAGAAGAAATTCTAAGGAAGATATTCCTGATTTGTATGTAGAATTGATGGATTTACCCTTTCACAAGGCCATGCCATGGGAGGCCTTTTATGTTAAGGAAAAGGTTTTTTATCCTAAAATTAGGATGAATGTTGGTTTAAGAAGGGCATTGAAGAACAAAGACTAGAAACTCAAGAAAATAGAAGCCTATTGGAAGTATAGGTAGGAGATTTGTGAGATAACTCACTCTTTTGGTAATGTAGATTTAGATGAGAAATGGGAGGCAATCTGGGATGAATTTCATCCATCTCTTATCTCTAGTCCTAATATAAGCAAACTACAGACACAGGGTGGAGAGTCAGAGGGGAAAGTAAAATCCACTCATACATTGCAGGCCCCGGGACAAACCTCATCAATAGCTGTAATTGTCTAGCCCCAATCTCTTAGTGCCATTAAAAAACAAAAGAATTTGGTGTCCTCACCACCCAAATCTTCTCCATTAGTGTCAACCTTTGGGGTTCCTAGTTTTGTACAATCACCACTAGAACCATTGGTAAACATTGAAGAGAAGGAGGCACAGCAAGAAGAAGAAAGGCCAAGGAAACATAAGAAGCTAAAACTTTAGCCTAATTCAAAGGAGGAGGTAGAACCATCATAGCATCAACCACTAAGTACATCTATTACTCCTTAAGTATGTGTTATTTCTCCTTCTTCTTCTCAGTCTCTTTCTTTTTCTATAAGGGTGTCAATCCCAACTGGCCAAATATTATCCCCTACCACCTCTACTATGCCAATTTCCCAATCTACCCCATGTATAGCTACTCAGGCCATGTTATCATAGGCCACATCATTGCCTTCTTTTTCCCCCTCTATCTCAAAGAGGATACCTCCCCAAATTCCCCTTAGCCAACATTTGGCTATTCCCTATTGCTTTCCACAAGGTTATCCTTTTATAGGTGGGTTTATTACCTCTCCCTCTACTTTCCAAGCTCAAGAAAACACTGCTAAGAAGCCTAAATGGATAAAAAGAGAAAGAAAGATAATAAATCTCTAGATACACCACACATGAGGTCACTATTTGACCCAATCCAATAGCAACTAACTGTGACTCATTTGTCACCTAATGTAGTCAAGCCAAACAAATAGATACAACCTCAAGATAATACAATGAATGTAGTGGCTATGGATATGTCACTCTTTAAACCATAAGACATGGTTGAGTTGCTGAGTGAAACCAATTTTTCTGTAGCTACTAATTATTTGAAAGTATCAAGGAAGCTTCAAAAGATGGAGATTGATCTAGCTCAAGAGAAACCAAATGGTATCAATCTGGATACAAAAATCAAATCAAATAATGATGAAATAAAGAGTCTTATCAAAAAGTTACAAGATACTATTTCTTATCAGATTCATCAAGCTATTTAAGCCCTAAATGCTTCTTTGTAAGAAGATATAACATAAGAGAAAGCTATAGTGATAGCCCTAAGGTAGGAAAAGGAAACACTACATAAAAAATGTGAGGAAAATCTGCAATAGGTCACTCAGTTCTAGTGGAAGCTACTAAATGAGAAAAAAATACTACCACTATTCAGGCCCAACTTCAAGCTAAGAAACAAATAATAAAACAATTGACACTTGAGTTGGCTAATAGGCTAAAGAATGCAGGAGTTTTGAACCTGGTCAAGAAGTTATATGTATCAATATGGAAAAGAATCTCTGAGGAGATTACTCAGCTCAGACCCTCTTTAACTTTCCTGCTAAATGCACATAAATTGTGTGAAAAGGTGGAGACTTCAGTTCAAGCCACTCTATCCACTATCTCTTTGAGAGTGTTTGATTCTCAAATGCTACTGCAAAAGCTATATGACACAACTGATGGAACATTATTAGCAACAAAGATTAGTGATAGAATGATTGCTGCAAAAAGGGTGAACGAAGTTCTCAATTGCAACTCTGTAGCAATTAATTACAAATAGCTCCTATATGTGGTAAAAGAGGGAATAAAAGACATGAAGTAGCATATTTAAGATCTGGTGTAATTGGGTCTTCCTTCCCCTTTTCCTGATAGCAAAACTATATTAATGGTTGATGAGATTAAACCTTTATTGTTACCCAGACAAAATGATCAGTTAATTTTCCAAGGTTTAACAGATGATTCATCAGTGTCAAAAGTGGAAGCTATCTTAATCCCCATGTCCCAACTTGAATTCTAATTGAAGGCTATAGTTCATATTTTATAGAGTTTTTTGCACAAGGACATCATCAACCTTGATTTAGCCTTCCAAGAATTGCAAAATAAGTAGGGACTATCTGATGTTGAATGGTTTATTTATCAGATGGCCTTACTGAAGTTGTGATTTTTGCCACATTTTATATATTTTGTGGATTATTTTTTGAGTAGGCTCAAAATTCCTTAGGGTTGCCAAGAAATATAGAGTAAAATACTCTACATTTTATTTTGAGTTTCAGTTGTGCACTTCAAGTTTTGTCCTTGCACATTTCAGTTTTGAGGCAGTGAGGGTTTTTCATTTTGCATGGGTTTTTATTTTCCCTAAAAGTGTCTAAATCTCAAAGTCGAGAAGAAGCTGCCAAGTGTCATCTACCAGGACACATTATAAAGTAATGCGGATAATGCCACATGTCCTATTGTATAACTCAGTAGAGCGTGACAAGTATCAGCATCCACGTTTCAAGTTTCTTATGAGTTTCAAAAGCTTATTTCAATAAGCTTCTCTCATAGTATTGTGGCAGGTGCTAGATGGCAATTGTGGAAGGTTTTGATGTGTTTCTATAAATGTAGCAGAAGCCACCATGTGTCCCTTGTTAAAACTTGATGGAGACTACCACATGTCAACATCCGTAGTTTCTTCATTTTGTTTCGTTATTGAGTAAGGACTGTGATGGGCCTTAGGTGAGTTGCTAGAGTAAGTATAAGCTGCCAAGTGTCATTATCTGTGTGAATCTAAAATGAGTCCTAAATGTTTCTATAGTATAGCTAAAGCTCAGTAGAGACCACCACGTGTCATCTTCTGTAGGACTCTCAAAAAGTATCTAAATCTTCTATAGACAAGCAGAGACTGCCACATGTCCCTTGTTAAAGATACGTGGAAAGTGATACCTATCCCCATTCCTCTTTTAAAGATGCTCAAAAAAGAAGTGTTGTGGGTCCCATTTTCTATAAGTTGGTAAAGTTTAAAAGTAGCAGACTGTGACAGATGTCAAAGACGGAGCACTCCCAATACAAAGACACAGTAAAGAGTATAAGTAACATGGAAAGTGTCGTGTGTCTTATGTAAGTGCCACAGAAGTTGCCAAGTGTCATTTTCTGGTGCCTCCTGAATAATGAGATGGTTTTCAAGTGAGACAAGCAAAAGTTACCAAGTGTCCTCACCTGTTTCACAGTGGGAAGCGTCATGTGTATCTAATTCAGCCAATGAACTTGTAGGAGACTAAATGTTTCAGATCCAAAAAAATATCTTTTTTTAGACACTTCCAGTTAAGTTCAGTTTGGTTAAGCCATTGGGATTTGATCATGTGAGGAGACTAAATATTTCAGATCCAAAAAATATCTTTTGTTAGACACTTCCAATTAAGTTAGAGTTCAGTTAGACCATTGGGATTAGATCTTGCAGGCAATCTAGAGCCAGCCCTATGCTATAAATATGGGTGCAGATTGCAAGGAGAGAAATAATATATCATCATTATAAGAGAGAGAAAGAAGATATAATCATCAGAAGAGAGAGAGAGAGATTATTTTGCAAGAGATTTTATCAAGAAGTTTTTTTAGACTTTCTTGTTGTGGCCAATAATATCATTTTCCTTTGTTCTATTTTCTTGATTCAGAAAGTTTGTATAACTGTGCATGTATCTGTGCCTTTTATGTGACTGGAAAATTAATAAGAAGAATGAGTTCTATGCCTTTGCTAATATTTTTTGTGTCATTGCAAATCGTCTAAGTTGTGAGCCTTTGATTTTATTTATTTTCATCTTTTACATTGATCATGCATTGTTTACTCTTTAATGTAATTGAATCCTAGAGATAGCTTCATTGTGCTTAGTGTTAAGGATCGAATTAAACTTAGGTGCATCACCATAGTTAAATTTTCTTTCATTGCATTGGTGATTCCATTTAATTTCTATCCCTTTTCTCACAATACATTTGAGATTAAGAAGAGACAGCTTCTTTAAAATTTGGAGGTCATTTCAGGTCGTAAGTCCCACATTCCTGAAACTTCCCATTGTTGGTGTTGGAAATAGTGTAATTTCAAGCATCAAAATACACTACATGTATGGGTTCAATAATTCCATGTTCATGGAGGCCAAATCCTTTCCCATTATATTTCATTCTTTATAGGATTATGATTTATATAGGATATTTGTTGTTTTGGAAAAAAAATCCATAGGGTTGTCTTCATGTAACCATGATTTATTTTTATTAATTTATTCTTTTCTGAGGAGGTTGGATCTAATAAATGATGTTTTGTCAAATTGATATGATATTAATGTTGTTGTTTCTTATTTTTATGTTGATTGTGATGTAAATGTTGATTATGAATTTTATGTTGATTTATTTTATAGGATGGGACTATCTTTATGGAAGGCATTTTGATGTTTGTTGTCTTAAATTATAGTTATCACTTGAGGAATGAGGTGTTGGGTTATGGAAGGTTAGATATGTGATGGGAGATTAGGTAATATGCTAGGTATGGTGTCATCAAATATGTGGTCATAAAAAAATTATGGCTCATTGAATGTAAGTGGTTGTTTAAAAATGGGTTAATTGAGGATGGGTTATTGGTGAAGTGATGGTTCATTAATTATTAGATCATAAAAGATGGGTCCTTAGTCAAATATGGGTGGGCCAAAAATGGTCTAGGATTGATAAAATATGGGTGATTAAAAAAATGGATTCATAAAATATGGATTAATTAAGGATGGATCAATGGTATTGACCTTTAATTAGAAGTGGAAGAGTTTGATCATGATCTACAAAGTGGTCTTGTAATATTCCTAGTAGGTGACTCTAAGACTTTGATGTATCTATATATTACATAGATGAATATCCTTAGATGGGTGATTATAAGACATTATTATATTTTGGATTTGTGGATGAGGCATCAATAATGGATGCTAGGTGGGATACCTATTGCTTAAGCTTTTGGTGTTGGTCTATCACATTTTAAGTTGGGATGGTGATGATACAACTAGATTGGGATTATGGTGGATATCAGGATTTGGATGGTTTATATTAGCTGGTAGATTTGGATATCTTATGTGGGATGCCATGGTTATATATTATACTTGGATTTGGATTTAATTTTTTATTAGATATGATTTGGATCAATCTCAAATTGGATTTATCCTGGATTGATTTGGATTTAGGTTAACTTGGATTTATTGATTAAACTCAATTTGGATTTAGGTTTTATTTTGTTTGATTAGGATTTGGTTTGATTCTTGATGTTGGATTTGATGCAGATGGGATAAATTATGGATGTAATGACTTTGGTTGTCCCAATGAATAGGTTCAAGAGATTGAATAGAAAGATGGGAAAAGGTTTGGTTGATGCGATGTTTGGATGAATTGATTTTATTGGTATAATATAGGATGTCATTGCATGTGTTGAAGGGATAAAATAGATAGGTTGTGGGTAAAAGGCTTAAAGTGCATTAAATATCTTCCCTAAACCTAAATATAACTATATATTTGAATTCCTCTTGAAGAGAAATGCAATATCAAAAATAAAATCATCTTAATCCAAGTTTGTATGCTCAATAATGACCTCTAAAATTTGGTGGTTTTTCATAGTGATGAAACCACCGGCTTGCATATGGTAATGGTTTCATAACTGTTAGTGTTAGTTATACAACCATTTATGGAAATTTTGCAACCAATGGTAGTTCTAGCCTAAAAATAGGGGTGGTTACATCATAAATGAAGTTAAAACAAAATTAAAGACCCACAACTATGAACGAATAGATTTGGAGCATTTCTAAATGGCTAAGGAAGGTGAAGAGGAATGAGAGAAGGAATATAAAGGTTAGAAAAGATTCTAATTGGGGAATATGAGTCAGTTTTAGAAGAGAAAGAAAGGGTAACTATAATAAGGGAGAAGAAGGAACTGGGAGAGACTAAAATTATATGTTCTTCTTCATATTTTTGTTTTAATAAACATGTATAGGCATGTGTGTGATAGTATGAGAGAGTGTGCATCATTTATTTGTAACATGTTTATATCAATGAATAAATATGTTGTGTTAAGTCTAATAAAATGTGCTTGTAAGTGTGTTCAAGGAAGAGTATGGGTTTTCTATCCATACATCATAGAGGTAAAGGTAGTCCTTAAGTGGACCCCCTCTCTTGTACTTGAATTAGATGGTTAAGATGATTTAGATAGGATGTGTTTACACATAATATTTTCAAACTTTATCAATTATTGATGCTTTCTATCTTGTAGGAACACATCGAGTCTCAATATCTCTAAGTGCATGCTCTAAGGGGTCTATCATGAAAGGGGTGGGAAGACCATTGGGATTTGCATGATTGTTGTCCATTTTTTCCACTTACTATCTACATAATTGTCTCCTAAAAACCATTCCCCTAAACTTGTCTTCTATTTTTCACCCTCCTCTAATATTTTACCACCTTCATTATCCCTTTCCCTAGCCTAAACCCATTTTTGATATTTTACATTACATAGTCAGCCACATTAACCTTCTATCCTTATTGACACAACTTATTAGGGTCTATATTGGCCCCTAACTAACCTAGTTTATTATTGTCAATTATAATACTAGGTCGACTGGGTCAACCTTGTCAAACTAAACTTTCAAAAGGGTTTAGGGTTAGATCCACCTATATAAACACATCCATCTTGAAATTTTTAGAGAGATGACAAGAGTTAATTATTAAATTATGCATCTTTACAATATGGTCTTCTACCATTCTACTTAAGTAGTCTTAGCTCAGGGTTTCTACTTAGAGAAGAATCTTGAATTATGGAGAAGTCTTGGATGCCTTGGCCTTTCTTAGCGATCCTTAAAAACCATAACAACCTCTTTCAAAGCACCTTTGGATAAGGGAGACATTGAGTCTCAATGGGTTCATCTTCAAGGTAAGTATCTCTAACTTTGCTCCTTTCTTTAGTAGATATAATTAGCATAATTAATGTATTTTGAATATATTTCTCTCTCCATGCATTAGGTTTTTACCTATACATAGATTAAATAGGATTCTATTATGTATGTTTAATTGTATGTTTACCAACCCCACTTTTTTCCACAAGATTTGGTGAACACTAGAATACACTTTTCTTTACTTGTTATTAGCTTAGTGAATATGAAAACAGAGGACATAGTTAGGGTTATTGCATAGTTTTTCTTGACTAGAGGATTTAGAACCCTCCCTAGTGAATTTATAATGGTAAGAGATCCCTTGGCTAGTTTGAGCAAATCCATCTTGGTCATGACCCTAATTATCTAATGTATCCCCAATCATAAGTGTAAGTAGGATTTATCTTCTTCGAGCTAGGATTGATTTGTAGATCTATTGTATTTCCCATTACATACATTCTAGTGAACCTAACATGAATCTAACCCTTGTAGGTTTTATTTCACACTTTCATTTCTATCATCTTATTATTTTTATATATTTATGATATTGTATCAAACTAGTTAGTATAGTTCTAACTTTTTGTACGTAGGTTTAACGGATAATCGCCTCAAAATAAATCTATTCTTTTTGTGTAGGTTTTCATCAGATATAGGTTACTAGATCGAACATGTCAACATAGTACTCTACTTCAGTCCTAGATAAGAATACAAAGTTGAACAAATCAACTATGTCATCTTATTCACTCTGCCATTATCCAAATCAACAAACTAGGTCAAATAGGTTGACATATTATTTCATTCATCATCTAGATCAATAAACTAAGTTGAACATGTCAACTTAGTCTTTCATTCAACATCTAGATCAAAAAACTAGGTCAAACAGATCGAGTTAGTCATATTATCTTTCTTTATCACATAAAGTTTTGCAAAATTGGGCCAAACCCATCAATTTAGTCTACAAAATTTGAAAGCAGCATTCAAGGCACTTAAACATAAAATTTACAATACTAATCATCTTCCAACCCACCAAGGTTCCTCTCTTTCTCTCTCAATCATTTTAGCACTTCATTTTAGTTTTATTTTGTACAAGTTAGTAGTCTTTAAAATTGAAACCCTACAGTGAACTAAGTCATCCTAGTCAACTTCATTTTGTATCCTATCTTCTATCTAAAAGATTGAGTTGACCTATCTAAATCTATTCTTAAAGACTTGATTATGTAAAAAAGAATGGCTCATTTGACTCTGTTATGTACTATTTGCATACAATGTCATTTGAATTGACTCTATACCATTCTTAATTTGGAAATTAATAACTATTTGCTAGTAATTAATTCACACTTTCATATTTAGCTATCTTTATGTTTAGAGTAGCTCATATAGTCTAATTAGGTGGTTTTTTAAATTACCATTTAGTTACACTATTTTTTTTCACATATTAACAAATCACATAATATTCAAAACACATTTAAATTTTATCTTTACAAGGCCTACCTATTTAGATTTCATCACCAAGGGGGAAGCAATCTTGGTTGTCTGGCTAAGTATAAATACATGGTTAATGGTATATATTGGCAAAGCACGCAGCACCCTTATTAATGATGGATTGTGAAGTGAGGGGGTAGGCCCCCAATATCGAGCCTCTAGCATTACCAACACAAATACCATTTAGCCTAAACATCTTCAAACCATCCATAGATTGCTTTCTAGTTCCTTATTTTTTGCCATCTCCCCTATCACACTTAAAACAACACTTTTGAATAATCTAAATAACACCCAGGATGACCACTTAGTTATCACTTACTTTTTATTTGACTAATTTCTATTTGATAATTATGTGTTGTATTGCAAAAACTTGTATTGGCTAGCATTGTTGTAATGGTTTGTGTTGTTTTCCCCAATTGGATCACTCACATTGATCCAAATGTTTGTGTATTTGCTTCCATTTCTTGTTTCAATTATATTGAAAATTTTCCCCCTATTTTAGCACACTATCATTATGTCTAGTATAGTCTTTTACAAACTATGTTTCTCCCTATCAATAATACATAGTCAACTTCTATGAATATATATCCCCTTCTGCCTATTTTATCTCCCTATTTATAGTACAAAGTCAACCTGTATGATTTTGTACCCTTATCTACCTCTTGGATTATATTCCTAAGTCAACTTGGTTGACCATGTATCTTTATTATCTTAGTTTCATACCCTATCTATAGTACAAATTTGACCTAAGTGAATGTCTACACTTATCTGCCTATTATCCATCTCTTCTACATTTTCCTATAGTACACATTTGACCTAGTCAATTATGTACTCTTCTCAACCCCTTTTCAGTAGTATACAATCAAACTTGTATTTGATTATTTCCATTCCTTGATTTCTCTCTCTTCTTACTTAAAATTTTTTTCACATCATGAAATCCCCTATTAAAATCTTCTTGGATAACTTAAATCCATTTAGACACTATATGGGGTATTATTTTCTCCCATTCTTTACCTCTAAAGATAACCCTCACTCTTGGAGCACCTCTTCCCCTCCATCTATGGATTGTAACATGGTTTAAATCACACCCCAAGATGAATTAGGTGTGTCTGATCCTCTTTTACCTATCAAGACAATTCTCATCTTTAATATTTTCAACATAAATAGGATCAATTGACACAAATTTATCTAATAATCCCAGTGGTAATCCACATCCCAATAACCCTCCCCCTAATACCAATTTGTGGAGTTCTAAAAACACCAACTTGCCAATTGATATGACTCAACTTATTTCACAAGTCATATAATAAATGAACATAATGAAAACTTCTAACACCTCTCAAATGATGTAATTACAACATAATTTGATCAATATGTCTAATCAACCTCCTGTTATAAATCCTCAAACTAATCCAAATTTTATTCCTCCACATCTTAGAGATTCCTTAAGAAATGTTATTCTTCAATCTATCATGAATGAAAAAATGATTCAAACCATCCAAAATTAGCCTTTATCTCCTTTCATCATTTCCATAGATATTAGTAATATGTCTCCAACTATCAAATATGATGGGACTAAAGACCCTGCATCCTTTCTTAAAGCATTTGGAAATCTCTATAAAGAGTGGATCCAAACTAATACTTTGGACACAACTAAACTTCTAGTTAAGACCTTCGCTAGAAATGTATTATAATGGTACAACCAACTTCCCCAACATTACATTTAGTAATTTGAGGATTTAGTCAATCTTATAGTTAAAGAGTTTCAAGATAATGACCTTCCTAAAAATTGCCTTAGATATTTCATCAATGGTAAGCAATCTCACACCAAACAGCTCATGACTTTATCAAATGATGGAAATATCTATCCCATAAGGCTTACCATAACATGACTAATGATAATTTATTCACACTCTTCATAACTGCTTTAAATCCTTTGCTTAAATATAAGGTTCATACTTTTTCTCCTCAAATGCTTAATGAAGCTCTTGACCAAGACAAACATTAAGACTTCCTCATGAAGAAATTAGAACCTAATATTAAATACCTTAAAGGATATTTTCAAAATTATACTAATGCAATCATTGGAAATACTCCTCAAACTAAACCATGAGTTTTCAAAGTTGACAATCATCCATCTTCTCACACACCACTAACTCTGCAACAAATGAAATAATTCTTATCACCCTTTAAACCCTTCACTTATCCTAATACTCCTCCTAAATGGTATGTACCTAATCAATTTTTTTGGTTCCACATTAATATTGGTCATTCCCATGACACTTGTTGAGGGATTACAAAATTTGTTAGCTCCCACATGCTTAGTGATTCCTTCAATCACGAAGTCGTGATTGAACTCCATCATCAAAAGTACAACATCACTTCTCAAAAATGACAAGATCCTAAATATTCTTCTTATAATAACCAATTTTTTTCCCACATCTAATAAAAAATAAAATACTAAGGATGTTTATGTTATCGATACTGACTATGACCAATATTACAATAATGATCAATATGTTAATGTAGCTAAGGTCAACTATCATCGCAAACCATCTCACAAAGATCCTATCACTAAACTTAAGAAAACTTATTTGGAAGAGAAAATTATCAAAGATATTATAACCACTCATTTAGATTCATAAGTTAACAAGGAACTCTTTCCTTCTTCTAAACCCCCAACCATTTCCATTCCTTTAAAATCTACCATACCTTATAAATTATGCATTGGTTCTTCTTCTAAATCCCATTATAAATTTATCAAAGAACTTAACTCCATGCCTTGAAAGATTACCCTTATGGAGTTAGTTCATACCTCCCCTTATCATCACAAGTTCCTCATATAAAAATTACAATAAATTAGAGATCCATCTTCTATAGAAGAAAAACCACCCTTTATTAAGCCCCAACCTACCAATGTGCATACCATTTAATCCATTTATCCTTATTTTAATCCTTTCATTAAATTTATCAAATAATACATGATTAATTATGAGATCCTTTTATATGTTGATGATCCACCACTAGTCATTAAAATATCCATTAATACTACCCTTATTTATAAGGTTTTAGTTGACGAAGGTTTCGATATAAATGTGACACCTTTGTGGCTCATCCAACAACTTGGATATAATAAATATCATATTAATAAAACCCACATAACCTACCATAGATTTGATAAAATTAATAAAAATCCACTTGGTTATATTTGGATTCCTCTTACAATCATCCCTAAGACCATTCAAACTAAACTTATGGTCCTTGATTTTCCCCTATCTTACAACATACTCCTAATCCACCCTTGGACTCATAGAATGAGGGCCATAGCCTCTTTTGGTAGCCAATGAATTAATTTACTACATAATGGAAAATTTTATAAACATAAGGTTAATCCCAATCCTTAGAGTATTCAACTTCCAACCTTAAATCTCAATATTGCATTCCTACCATTCCCACAATCAATAATGTTCCCTTACCTAAATTCATCAACATTGATTAAGACTTACATGTCACTCTTACTATTTTAGATGATGATGAACCTATTAAATTTCAACATACTTGAAATACTACTAAGATAATTCATTATATCTCAGAGTGGTTTCCTCCTTTATTACTTTGTGATTGTAAAATTTCCCTCATTGATAAGATCACTGATTTCCCCCTTCATACAATGCTCTTCCCTAGAATTTTCCTTTACATGAAATGACTATAGAGTGGCCAAATTATTCCAAGATCCTTTAATCATGTCTCCATGAAAATTTAGTCATCTCAACATTTACCCTTCTGAAACTCCTCCTACATCTCAAGCATGTACCATTTCTCCAACCTATGCTGATAATTATATCATATCCCAAGATTAATCCCCAAGACTTGGATGTTTAGCATTATCAAAAAACTTTAACCCAAATATATGCTTTCAACTATGATTTTCACACCATTTACATTGATTTTGAATTATCTCCCAAAGTTCATGTACTTCCTATTAATTTTCCACTTATAGATGCTCCTTAGGTGGTAGAACAAATCCAACCTTCCAAACATACTTAAATTCTTGCATCTTCTTTACCACCTACAAATCCCATCATTCCATCCAGTTCTTCCCCCATGATAGAAACTAATGATACACCAACCTCATCCAATCAACCTACTCCTACTCCCAATATTACATTAAATGCCAAGGCCACATATGTTTGTCAGATACATAATGAATATAATCTCCATGGTAATCAAAGTCTTAATATTGAATTAGATGTTGAGTATTATGGTCCTCTTCCCACTTTTCCTACAAATAAATCCATTCTTGAATTGTTTCATGCCTGAGAACCTCAACTTCATCATTAACATCATAAACTAAAGAATTTCAAAAATAAAGTCCCTTGTTTCAACAATTTAATTTATAGCATAGACCCAAAATCAAATCTAATTTCCTCTTTAGATCATACCATATCATTTTCAAGATGGAAATGTTATGCTTATCAAATAAACCACTAGAAATGAATATGGTACTCCATCATGCCCTCAACTAATTACAGTTTCCTACGAACTCACACTTATGAAACATGATAACTTTATCTTTTTTTTAATATAAATATCACAAGATCTTTGCCTACTCCCATAAAGACATGCCTAGTATTGACCCTAGAATTATGGTGCATAATATCATCACTTATCCTGATCCCAAACTTGTACACCAAAAAAAATGTAAATTTCCACCTAAAGTTTCCACCTTATGCCATAAATAAATTATAAATCATTTTGAAGCTAAGTTTATTAAAATATTGGACTAATCCAAATGGGTTTTTAACATAGTCCCTATTCGGAATAAGGTTACCATGGTCATTTATATTTGCATTAATTTCCATAATCTTAATATTACTTGTCCCAAAGATAATTTCACCTACCTTCAATAGATGTCATTTTTGATTCCACAGCTGGTTATGAAATGTTATCTCTTATGGATGTTTTCTTGGGTTATAACCAAATTCACATTTCCCCTGATGACCAACATAAGACAAATTTCACCACATAATGGGGCACCTATTGCTATGTTAAAATTCCCTTTGGCCTCAAAAAATCTAGAGATACCTATAAAAGGGTAATGAATCACATCTTTCATGATCTCATTCATAAAATTGTATAAACCTATGTGGATGAATTCATTACTAAATCCAAATGTCACTAACCTCATCTCTCTAATCTTGCCATCATATGCAACTACTTCCTTAAATTTAAAGTTAAATTAAATCCTCAAAAATGTGTCTTTAGTGTCACATATACAAAATTATTAGGATTTTTAGTCTCTCTATGGCATCAATGTTGAGCCTACCAATATTAATGTTATCATCAACATACCCATGCCTCGATCCATTTTAGATATTTTTACTCACCTTGATAAACTTGGGGCAATTAGATGTTTTATTCCCAAAATGGATTACCATATCTATTAAGTCAATTCTCTTCTTAAGAAAGGTAATGCCTTATAATAGACAAATCCTTATCAAAACACATTTGATAATATGAAAGAATCATTGCTTTACTCACATATTATTCATCTAGATTCAAATGATCATCAATTAATTTTGCATACCTCTTCCATAACCATATCAATTGGGGTAATGCTTTCCCAATAAGATGATACTAGAAGGGAATATGCCATCTACTATATTAGATATAAATGTATGATTGAGTGAATGCCATTAGATCTATCTGGGACCCATTATTTTAAAATAAATAGATACTCCATGAGGTTAAATTTGATTTTTGCATAACCATCTCCCATTTTTTGACCAACTTTAAAGGCTTGGATCTAGAAGTGAAAAGTGCATAGAGGTAAAAAATTTATAAGAGATGTTCTTGATGTTAAAATATTCTACCCACTTGATCCACTAGTCATGTGAGCTTTCTAAATGGAGATAAAAATTCACAAACAAGATGGTAGTGTGTTTTTACATGATGTTTGTGAAACCATCATTGATCATTTGAATCTCAATGGTTATTTACCATGGCTTGAATTTGACACTTGTACAAACATTTTGATCTATGTGACCAACTTTGGAATAAGTTAGGAAGCTCGTACAAACTTGAAACTTGTAAAGTATATTCTTATCATAAGGGACTTTATGGCAATACAATCCTATTGATCATGAGGCCTTCTGAGGGAAGATATAAAATGTTCAAATAGGTTGGTCAATGTGTTTCCATGTGATGTGTATGACAACCTAGTTCCTCAAATTTTGAATCTTAACTTTGAAAGCTTAGGTCTCAAGATAAAATACTTGTGTAGACATAAAAATTATAGGGAGTAATATTAACATGAAGAAATTTAATTTCACATGATCCATTGGTCGCATGAGGCTTTATAAGCTCATTTATAGAATGTGCAAATGAACTAGTTCTTTTGTTCTTGCATGACATCTTACTGATGGTCTGGTTCCTAAAATTTGCATAGTCTATTTTTTGGTCAAGATTTTAAGGATATGATGATCTCCTAAATCTTTTACAACTTGGTCCATGTTCTTGGACACCATGAAAAACTGCTTGGATCCTTCACCTGTAACTGTAGACCTATCCCTTGAATATCAATTAGATCATATTTAAAGCTTACTTAAAGTGTTTAAAAAGATTTGAAAAATATATATGATCTCCACTTGAGGTCTATTTTCTCATTATGACATTGGGTCACTCTTCAATCAAGATCTTTCTCCTTCCACTAAACTCTTGGACTATGTAAATTTATGGTATGTAGACCAAATTTGGTCAATATCTTTGGTGACTTGAATGAAGAGCATGCCTACTATATTTGAGAACTCAGACTAGATACATGACTCTTGGATCATTTACATGATATAGGGACCATTTACATTGATTAAAATATTTCATATTGACTTACAAAACAAATAATTCTAAAAAATAGGGAAAGAAACAAACTTGAAATGGAAACTAACCTAATAAAACAAAGGAAACTAACCTATCAAATAACTGTACAAACAAAGCACTTATTTGGGAAAAAATAGAAACAAAATAGTGTGTTAGAAAAACACTTAGACAGAATCCAAAACAACTAACTATATATAGGGGACTTAGCTTCCTTAATAGAAGTACTTAAGATGTATCCCATTGATTGGGATATGAAGCTATTCACCATTCATCCTTGTGAGTTAGAAAGCATTATGGGATTTATAATTGGAGACTTTATATGGACCAATTAGAGGGAATAAAATTTTGTGTGCTTTCTTGTATTAGCTTTATCCTCATCCCACTTAAAGACCAAATCTCTTTCTTGGAAACTTCTTGAAGAAGTTTATTTATCAAAAATATTTCTTCACCATGGCTTGATGGGCTTCCATAGCCAACATTGACTAATGTATTATCTCTTGTAGCTCCATGAGCTCAACATATCTGATTTCCATTGGTTCATTCTCTAAAATATCAAGTTGATGCATTAGTTCCAAGGTAGTAAATTCAACATGAATAGGCACTTTTGCTTCCTTACCATATACTAGCTTGTATGGATAATTAGTAATTGACATATTATAGGTGATCTTGTCAACCCACAGAGCTAACTTAAATTTTAGATGCCATGACCTCTGATTGTCTTCAACAGTCCTCCTGATGATCTCTAACAAGTTCTTATTAGTGGACTCAGTAAGGCCATTCCCTTGTGGATAATAGTTCGATGAGGTACTGAGAAAAACACTATGTTGAACTACCCAGTAGCTGATTTTAGACCTTACAAAATCCAAATCATTATTATAAATGATATTTTAAGGGATTCTAAATCTAGTAATCAAACCTTCATAGAAGTCCAAAACACTAGTTTCATTATCTTATTTTAATGTTACTACCTCTATCCATCTAGTAAAATAATATGTGGCAATTAGGATCCACTTGTGTCCTAAGATTTAAGGAGGATTAATGATACCAATAAAGTCCAATCCCCATTGGAAAAAGGGTTTATTTACTGAAATTGGTTGGAGAGGTAAGGGTGAAAGCTTAATATTTCTAACAAATAAGGCACACTATCTACATTTCCTGACCCATGCATGATAATCACCAAATAAACTTGGTCAATAATACTCACCTCTCATTATATTTTGGGTTATGAACCTTATTAAATAATGACCTCCACTATGTCCATCATGAAATCGCTTAATTAACCTTTGTGTTTGACTTAGTTCTATGCACCTTAGCAACATGACATTGATATCTTCTTTGAACAACACATTATCAACAAGAAGAAAAGGAATTGATTGAAATCTGAAATATCTTCTCTTTGAAGGGGTTAAATGACAAGGATAAACACCAAATTATAAGTTTCTTACCATATATTGGATCTAGTTGGAATATGTGATGTGATGATTTGTAACTTATTTATTATTTGACGTCATAACCATCCCATTACTCACCTGTAAGTCTTGGGATAGGTGTTCACAAATTCCTTTGCCTTTAACCAACTTTGTGACCTTGATCTCAACATTACTTTGGTTATCCAAATAGCTCTTTCATCAATAAATATCCTTGTTTAAGAGGAAATTTTTGACACTTGGATGTGCAACCATCAAATGTATCTTATTATTTGACAATAAGTACCTAATTTTTTTAAGATACCTTATGAATAAAAGCACATGTTTCTCAACAAAAGAATACCTTGTTTCATATTCTTCTAAGCCTTGATTGAAGAAGGTTATTGGCTGCTCTAAAGTATCTTTATTATGTTGCATGAGAATACTTAAAATTATCTCAATGTTAACATAGGTGTACAAGAATAAATCCTTTGTTAAATCAAGGTTTAGAAGTGTAGGAGCACTGGCTATAGATTTTTTTATCTCTTCAAAACTTCTTAATCCTTATTTGGACTAGTTGAAACTATGACCCTTCCTTAGCATGGTTATGAGTGGCCTAGCTAAAGTAGAAAAATTTAAGATGTATCTCCTTATGAAATGATGTTGCCTAAAAATATTTGCAAGGATTTTTTTATGTTTAGGCAAATAAAGTGAAATAATTTAGTCTATCCTATTAGGATCTATGATTGTACCATATTTTGAGATCACATGTCCAAGAAGCCTACCTTCATGAATAGAGAAAACACACTTCTTTGGATTTAAAGACACTCCAAATTGCCTGCATATTTCAAAGACTTGTCTAAGGTGAATCATATGGTCATTTTCATTATTAGATGACACTATTATATCATCTAGATAAACAAGTATACACTTATTAAGGATACCCTAAAATTCCATGTACATAGATTTCTATAAATTTTCTCTAGCGTTGGATAAACCAAAAGGAATTTTTTTGTATGCAAAAGTCCCCCACTTTGTGGTGAAGTTTGTTTTGAATTAGTCTTCATCTTTAACTAGAATCTAGTTGTATCACTATATCCATCTAATAAGGAGAATCTTTCTAAACCTAAAACTATCTATAGAAGTTTTTCCATTGATGGTAATGGACAGTGATCTTTAAGAAAGTCCTTATTTAAGTCATGGAAGTCAACACATAGCCTTATTTCACCATTCATTTTCCGTACTCGAACAAGGTTTTTCTAACCAAGTTGAGTGCTTAATTGTAAATATTATAGCTGACTCAACGATCTTATATAGCTTAGCTCTCATCAAAGGTTCAAGCTTTGGGTTAATTGGCCTTTGTCTTTATTTGAATAGTCTATTCTCATATTCTAACTCAATGGTATGTTGAGCTAGACTTAGATCAAATCCTTTAAGGTCATTATACTTTAATTCAAAGACATATACAAAACATGAACATAACTTAATAAAAGTTTCCTTTTTTGAAGATGTGAAAACTTTGCCCATATTTAAAGTCTTACCAATTGCAATCTCTACATTTGTATAATGTTCTTCCTTGGTTGATAAATAAAACTTTTCCTTTCTCAATTCATCATCTCTATTGAATATGTTTTCAAGGGTGACCAACCTTTTAGGTAACTTATTTGTATTTAATTACACCACCTGGTCACCATACTACTACAAAGGCTTGTCTTGGTTCTTTAAGGAGAATTCAGCTTCCTCTTGTAAGAATCTAACAATTTGACTATCATCTTCAAATACTTGCTAATTATCATGGTTATCTGGGACAGAAGGTCTCAAAATTTCCTTAATGTGTGATTGAATCTTTTCATTTATTATGTCATCTAGGATACTAAATTATGACCCAATGGTAACAAATCTATCTACATGCTTGTTATTATCTCTTGATATGGCCTAAATATTGAAAGCTTGAAATTCTTAAACTAGGTCCCATACTCTATGCTTATAGTACCTAATCAATGGGTTATTGCATATATTCAGTCTTTTTACTTGGTGAACTACTAGTTTACTATCACCAAATACTTTTAAGGTATTCATCTTTATTGCCCATTACAAACCATACACTAGTGCTTCATATTCAATAACATTATTGGAATAACCAAATTGAAATTTGAGAGAAGAGAAATAATTTTGACTATATGGAGAAATTAACATCATTCCATCTCCAATGCCATGTTTGTTCCTAGATCCATCAAAGTATAGTTATCACAGTCCATCACTAAGCTGATCATATTTCATCTATGTTGGAATTGGTGAATCATTTTCATGAAAACAATAGACACCAAGTCATTCTTCAATTGACTTGTAAGGATCATGATTATATAAATTAAAGGCCCATTAATTAAATAAAATATTTGGAACTCCATCTAGAGGTGACTCATTTTCCACCTCACTATTTTCTAGTACTTTGTTTGAGACAAGATAATTAGTGTTCACCATACTTGGCATATATGGCTCCAAATGAAACATTTCAATAGGTTTAAAATGTATTGTCACATTAGTACCATACCTGGTCTTGAACATTAAATAGGTCCAATTAGTTGATAAATATCCTCCAATATTTTAAGTAAAGTCTCTTGACAGACACATGGAAAAATAGGGAGGCAAGTCCATTACTCCTACATCTTGTTGAATAGTAACATTGGGGTAAGCATGTAATGTCAGATTTATATATTTTATTATGCCTATTATCTTTGTTGGTGACCCATCTAATTTTAATACTCCTTTGGTATTTTTCTCATGGATGAGACTAATCTTATCTCTAATTTGTTTGGGCATGACAATGCTACTAGATCCACTATCCACTATACAATTAAGAACTAAACAATCACCTACTATCAAAGAGAGATAAAAGGGAAGGGTTTTTTAATTTAACATTGGTTTGTCCAACTTTTTCATGTTATGTACTTGTTGATTAGGTTACTTTATTTACTAGTCTTAATTGGCCAAGACAACTCCTTGTTTCTCAATTAGCTCTTTAGATACCTTAAGATCTAAAAGCTATGGAATAAGCATATCCTTTTTATCCTAGAATGGAAAGGGAATCCCATATGCTAATGATAAATTTTTATTTCTTCATTTGATCTTATATGTTGAATGAGGCTCCACTAGCCTTTGGCTACTCCTTTTGAACTACTGGTTGTTTTTTGATTACAGGCATTATGGGGAAACTTCATTGTCTCTACATTTTAGGTATTCTATGCTATAGGAATATAAATTTGATCCTTAACACTTTTAGGAATAATGTTTGGAACACTATACATATTACTCATAGCTTGAGCTTCCTCAACTACTCTTCTTTTAGATCTAGTTAGAGCTACAACTTGACCATTTGTGTTTCTAGTTTCACCAACTTGGTTGAATGCAATGTGATCATGTAATTGCCAATTAACATTGATGACATCAAGCTGGCCTAGAATTTTTTGAGACTCTCCTTGGGATGCCATATCCATGAATTGATAATGACCACCTTAAAGAGAGAACTCTTCCTATGTCATTTGTGGCATATTAATATCTTGTGATACCAAGGCTTGATTTTGGATGTCATTTAGATTGGAAGGATACCAACCTAAATCTTGCATCAATTTATTTTGAGGAACAATATATTTTGAAATGGAAGGTAAATTAGCATCAAGGTCTGAATATGGATTAGTTTGGGTTATGGCTCCTTGATTTTGGTAAGGTTTCCTATTGTCCTTAAAACCTTGATAAGGAGGTCTTTGGTTACTAAAGGGCTAATAAGTATTTTGGTTTTTCTATTGATAAGGTTTACTTTGGTACTATTATCTTTTGAATTGAACAATCTCATTTCCAAAATCTTATAACATGTTTTCAGATCACCAATCTCATTAGATTGATTAAGAGGGGATATAACTTGGAATTTTAGAGATGGAATAGGATCTATAGATGGAATCTGGGTAAGTTGAAGAGGAGGAACATGTTGTAATTCTAAGAATATGGGCATTATAAGTCTTGGATCAAGTTTACCATCTTGTATTAAGCAATTTTCTTCTCTTATTATAATTTCATAGGCATTTGGAAAGGCATTAACATCCATGGACTGTATCATGACACTTATATCATATTTAAGGGCCTTAAAATATTACAAAAATGCATAATATAGGTATGGTCTAACCCATGTAGGGATCCTAGTCCATGTATTTTAAAATTTGAGGTTAAAATTAGACATGAACTCATGGGGGTACCTTTGTAAAAAAATCAATTATTCAACCAAAGATAAATGATCAAACTTGTCTTCAAATTTTCTAAGGCTAACCCTAACTCATCCCAAGTGTCAATGGAGGTCAAAGGAAGATTCTATACCATTTCAATGCATTTCCTTTGAAAGAAGTAACAAAAAAATTGATAACCATATTATCTTGAGTAATATTATGAACAAAATATAGATTGGAAACATCTTGAATATTCTCAATAATAGTAGTTTTATCTCATTCCCCTAATAATAAAGGGATACTCTTTAAGGCAGACACAAAGATGTCATCATATTGGGCCAAATTTAGGGGACTACCCCTATTAAATGGAATAAACACTTGATTTATTATATCCATCTAGGCAAAAGGGGTTTGGCTTATGGGGACAATAGATTAAACTAGAATAATAGGATAACCAGTAGATGAATGTTTCTTTTGAAGATAAGGGGTTATCCTACTGAATCTTAGTCTTTTATAAGAATTAGAAGGCAATATAATGTGTTTAAAAGGAGTAATTTTACTTGATGATCTTATTGTAACCTTTGGCATGAAAGCATTATCTTTGTTAATAATATGAACCCTAAAAATTGAAGGATCCTCAAATTTTGATGATGGTAGATCTCTCTTTTTGGTGAAATTTCTTCTTCTCAATCTTGAAACTTAAATTATGCCAAAGAAGTTGTGTCCCATCAGGCATGCCAAAACTATTAGAGTTCTAGATTTCACCCTAGCTAAATAAAGGGATTGTTCAAGTCCTCTTAATCAAATCTAATCCAACATGGGACTAATACTAAGTTGTGGTTATCCTAATAATGGATTAGACCTTTCGATAAGGTTGGCTTCTTTCTAGATCTATCACCTAAACTAGACCTAATCTAACATTTTCTTAGAAAAGAGATAGAGAGATACAACAATGTAAGAAAGCATGTAAAATGGGGTGATGCACCAATAATTAAAACACTTATACTTTACACAAGACACACTTATGAGACACATTCAAGGCTAGATAATATCAATCCCACTTAAATATTTCACAATAAGGCATGAATCAGTTATCAAGCTAGCATGAGAGGGCACATAACCACTTTCAAGATAAACAAAAAATTATAAATTGCACTTATAATGACCTATGAGAACTTATCAAGAACTTTATGAAGGTGATAAAACGTAGATATAGACAAGGAACATACATTCACTTAACTATAGTACATGAGTTGATGGAACGCACTTAAATTTAACTTGAAAAATGATGGAATTTAGTCTTTATTACATTAAAAGGTGTGTCACAATACAAATTTTGGAATTGCCTAAGTAAGCCAAAGAATAAGATTATATTTCTATAAAAATTTCCAAATACTTTCTAAAAAACTTCAAAGAGAGTTTCAAATGTGGAAAAGTTGGAACATATATAGCAAAAGGAAGAGAGAAAGGGAACTATGATGTATTATCACAAATTCAAGGATGTTAAATTATGAACTTATCAATAAGGAATAAATTATATAAAATAATTAAATTACCATTACCCCTATCATGCTTCTAGGTCCTTTTTTTGTAACTCCATGTTATTATCTATCTAATCTACTAAAAAGGACCATGCCTTAGAATTGAAAAAACTGTGCCACATCTGATTTGGGTGGCCAAATGTACTAATTTATCAAATAATGTGATCCTAATGATAGGTGAGACACCTCTCCATGATCACATCTACATTTTCATTTGATCTAATATTAAACACAAGTCTATTATAGGTAAAAATAAATCCAATTATTAGTTTTCACACAGTCACAATATCCATAGAAACCTGTAAACTGATTGACTTTGCTTCATAATCATTTATCCTTCTTTGATCTCTATATTTGGTAAAAAATACCTATTCTACATTCAAAACCTCTAAGATCTAATAAGGATGTTTTATCTAAAATTAATGAACATGTCAATGGAATGACCCTATAACATGGTCAATAAGTTCCAGATTATCGACCAAAGGTCCTATTTATATTTAATGGAAATGAAGCCTTGTCCTTAACCATATTACTTATATGGCTAAGTTTGTTATTTACTGAGCTCTAATGGTAATAAGTATCCTTGAGATTTTATTCACTTGGGTTTAAGAACTATTTTTTTAACCTTCAATGGAAGCTATTTGTATTTGTTTGATGTTCATTAGTCATCAATTTCCAACTCAACCATTCATATTATGCCCAACTATCTTTATTATTATTGGTCCCAAAGATATGTTGATGTATTTGACTCCTTAAGCATCATTAGATCTAGATGTATGAATGAATACATGTCTTTGATTTCCTACTAGCCATGATATTTTTAAATTTTGACTTGATCTCACATCATAGATCTTGATTTGCATGATTAAATACACTCAATCAATATTCTATCAGCTTGAATACACTATTCACACTTGTCATTCATACATTTACCTTTGAGATTCACTAACCCATTTAACCTTCACTCACTGTTAGATTTGAATGTATGATTAAATGTGTACCATTAGATCTACCTAGGACCTATTATTTAAAAATAAATGGTTACTTCTTGAAATTAAATTTGATGTCCACACGACCGTCTCCCATTTTTTGACCAACTTTGAAGGCTTGGATCTAGAAGCAAAAAGGTCATAGAGGCACCAAATTTATAGGAGATGTTATTTATGTCAAAAGGATTATACCCACTTGATCCCCTAGTCACTCAAGCTTTCTAAATGGAGAAAAAAATGGTCAAATAAGCTAGTATGTGTGTTTTTACATGATTTTTGTGTGATCATCATTGATCATTTAAATCTCAGTGGCTATTCACCAAGGCTTGAATTTTACACTTGAGCGAATATTTTTCTATACATGACTAACTTTAGAACTCCATAACTTAAGCTAGGAAGCTTGTACAGACTTGAAACTTGTAGAATATGTGCTTGGCACAAGGGACTTTATGGCACTACAATCTTATTACTCATAAGGCATTCTGAGGGAAGATACAAAACATTCAAATAGGTTGGCCAATGTGTTTTAATCTGATGTGTAGGGTGGCCTAGTTACTCAAATTTTTAAGATCAACTTTGAAAGCTGAGGTCTCAAGATAGAAGACTCATGTAGACATGAAACTTGCAGGGAGTGATCTTGACATGAAGAATTTTGATTTTACATGATTTTCTAGTTGTATGAGGATTTCTGATCTCATATATAAAATGTGCAAATAAACTGGTTCATTTGTTCCTACGTGACATCTTGGAGATGGTCTATTTCCTCAAATTTGCATAGTCCATATTTCTCTCAATCTTTCAAGGCTTTGATGATCTCCTAAAGATTTTACAATTTGGTCCATGTTCCTGAACATCAAGAAAAATTGTTTGGACCCTTCACTTTTAATTTTAGACCTATCCCTTGAATATCAATTAGATCATACTTTAAGATTTCTTAAAAAAATTTAAAAGTTTTTCAAAAGATATATGATCTCTACTTGAGGTCTATCTGTTCCTTATGATATTGGGCCACTCTTCAATTAGGATCTTGCTCCCTCCAATGGACTCTTGGACTAGGCACATTTTTTGTATGTAGACCAAATTTAGTCAATAATAACATCCTATATTAATGTAATGTTGAAGGTACCTTGATCCACTATGTTATGAAAGATGATGTTCCTCCTCTTCTTGAATAAACACATGGGGGTATTTACAGTGGCCACTCTATCAGACTTGCTATAACCCATAAATTATTATGTATGGAATACTTTTGGTCCACTCTCGAAAAGGATTCCATCAAATTAAATAAAAATCATACTCCTTTCCAACTTTGTGATGATCTAATCCATTCACCTCTATCCATTCTTCAAAATATGGAGTCTCTTTGGCCATTCTCCATATCGGGATTAAATCTCATAAAAATTTACCTAGATCTTAATATGGGCATGTCTTTATAATCATAGACTCATAATATTTTACTAAATGGGTTGAGGTTATGCCCCTCGTTAATGTCACCAATACCACCATCTCTACATTCATCTTTAATCAAATCATTTTATGCTTTAGTATCCCTCATACTATCATTTTAGATAATGATGTTAATTTAAAAATTAAAGATGTCAAATATCTCTATGTTAAATTTAAAATCCATCACAAATTATCCACACACTATCATCCACAATGCATTAGCCAAGCCAAGGACAAAAAAAAAATCTTAATAAAATTATCTAAAAGCCAATTCATTAAACCTGCATGGATTGACACCTTTATCTCTATCATGCTCTTTGGGCCTATCACACTATCATACACATTACCACTAGGGCAATGCCATTCTCTTTAGTCTATGGTTCTAAATCAGTCCTCCCATTAGAAGTTGAGCTTCCCTCTCTCTGTGTATCTATTTATGGTATCTTACCTAATGAAGAATTATGTGAATCTCACCTTCATGCTCTTTATCTCCTTGACAAGCATCATCTTTCTATTTTACAACATAATCACCAATACAAATCTCATATTTCCAAACAACATAACAAAAGAGTTAAAGTTCATAAATTTAATGTTGGTGATATTGCCATTAAATTAGAATACACTCATGATAAAGAAAGTAAATACTCCCAAAAATGGTGGGGCTCTTATTTAGTCAAATACATTCTTACTCCATGTACCTATCGCTTTCAAACCAATGAAGGTCACATTTTCAAAGAGCCCACCAATTCATAATTCCTCAAGAAGTATTTTTCCTAGATCCTTCCCTTATTTTCATACTTTATATATGATATCTAACCAACACTTTTTTCAAGATGCTTACATGGATCTCACCCTTTGCAGTAGTTCTCTCTTTTCACAAATGTTAGTCCTTCCTTTTGGGTCTTTTGGTTTTCCCTTTTCTCATGATTTTCATTGTAAAACCACATATATGACCCAATCTTCTTCATGATGTAATCATTTTATCCTCATTATTTTATTTATTTACAATAATTTTTGTCACCCCTTGGGTTTCTCTTTTACGAGTTGCAGTGTAATACCATGGATAGGACCTGACCTTCCCTATAAAATCACCATCTTTTCATTCCTTATCTAGAATGTGTTTTGCAATGGTTATAAGTTTTGGATATTTATTCTTAGCTTTTACTTTTGATTATTTTAGTCAATGAAATTTTTACAAAAATATATGTTAGCATGTTTTATCCATTTCCCTCATTCTTATGATAAGTAATCACACTTTTCTATCAATGTATCCCTTTTTCACCCTTTGTCACATTTCTTATGATTTTAATTAATTAAAATTGTTTCATGTTTCATTCCTCCTTATTTCCTTTCCTTTCACTACACACTGTATTATACAAGTTCAAAGTCAAGATAGCACTTTTTTTTACCTAAATTTATGAGACTTTTAAACACCATGCTCTCTTAATTCTCTCTCTTAGTAACCAAATCCCAAGTATTTAAATGAAAGTCATATTTAACACCCATGATTGGTTTTATAAATCCATATGGAGGAGGAGTATAAAAATCCATCAATAAAGTTAAAATCTAAATCATTTGAAACAAAAGGAAATGATATACAAAAGGCAACATATAAATTTCAAAATTCAAAATCACACCAAAATACATGATTACAAGCACATATCTTATCTCCAATCAAAGATCAAACTCCACAATTGGCCTCAAAATAGAGCTAAGGTCCATTGGGGTATGGTAAGCTAGTAGATTGGAATAGGAGAATTCCAAAAAACTCTATGGTGATACCTTATTTTTCACACAAGTACCCAATATCCATAGTAGAGTGATGGATCTATATGGGGTCCTAGGGAACAGGGTGTGGAAAGGTAGGTCCATTTTATTTTTCATCCATATAAATTATATGGGATGATCTACATACTTCATTTGTTGACCTAAGACTTATGTGGCTAGGATAATTTCTTCAAAGTGCTTAAGGTTGAAAGTCCTCTTGTTATAACTAACTTAATTTTAGTGTCTTGAGTTCAATAAAGAGTTCCTCTACCTTGGTTTCTTTTTCATTATTCACTCTACCCATTTAATTTCCCCATTGATAAGAAAACTATGATTCTAAATCTATTTTCCCTTTTCTAAACTTCCATCTTCTTCACATCTTATAAACATTCTAGCACTACTTTGTTTCAGTTTTATCTATCTTTAGAATTAAAAAACATGTTTGAGAAACTATGGATTCTTTTCTTTACACCATGTCTCTACATTTCTAAATGTTAATTGATTTCTTTTACCATTTGTTATTATTGTACTACACTTTTTGAAAACACCTACTACACTTTTTGAAAACACCTATTTTTTTTTCTACTTTCATGTTACTTATCAATCATCAATATTATTTTCCATTCTATGCACATTTTTCCATTGATGATTGATTAAGGATTGTTATTGCTCAAACATCAATGTTGTTTTCCCATTTTTGCTTTCCCATCTTTATTTAAGTAAGGATTGTTACTAATTTCAAATTAATGTTTGATTACCATATTTTTCACATGTATCCTAGGTTTGACTTGGTGAATTTGCCTTTCTTACTTAAGGTTAACTTGTTTGAGTTTTTTGTCTTTAGTAACCTTGGATTTTTGGTTACCTGATTTACTCAAATTTTGATTTGGTCATTTGTCCTAACATAGCACTTGTCACCCCAACTTGAAAAATTTACAAGTACATCCCATCCACATATCACCATTATCTTTTCTCTCCTACATTTATTTATTTTTACTCTTTAGTTTTGTATCCTTCGGTTGTTTAAATCAGTCTTTGCACTCCCCATAATAAAAACTACCAACATAGTAGAGAACCATCCAGTGATAAAATTAATTCAAGGTACACATTACATTTAATTTTTTATTTATTTCCCTCTCAATCATTTACTTTCAATTATTTTATACTTTAAAATATAACTTTTTTTTAGCTTTAACATTATGTGTTACTATGTTCTTTCTCAAAGCACCATCCCTGTTGCACCTGTATGACATATGATGAGATTCAAGTGGGAATTATGTATACACATAATATTTTTAAACTATATCAATTACTTATGCTTTCTATCTTGTAGGAACCTGTTGAGTCTTAATCTCTCTGAGTGCACAACCTAAGGGGTGTACCAGGAAAGGGGTGGGTAGAGCATTGATACTTTGTAAGATAGTTTTCCCTTTTTTCCTCATGTTATCTTCACACTTGTCTCCTAAAAAAACATTATCCTAATATTTGCCTCCTATTTTTCACCCTCCTATAGTCTTTTATGACCTTTATTAGCCCTTTCCCTATCCTAAACCCCTTTTTGATATTTTACATTACACCCTTTCCCTAACCTAAACCCCTTGTTGATATTTTACATTACATAGTCAGCCACATCAACCTTGTATCCTTATTGATAAAACTTATTAGGGTTTAGGTTGGCCCTTGGCTGACCTAGTCCATGACCTAGTTTGTTTTTATCAATTATGATACTAGGTTGATTAGATCAACCTTGTTAGCCTAAAATTTTAGAAGGGTTTAGGGTTAGATCCATCTATAAAAACACATTAATTTTGACATTCTTAGAGAGAAAACAAAATTTTATTATTCATTTACACGTATTTACTATTTTCTCTTCTACCATTCTACTTGAGGAATCTTAGCTTAGGGTTTCTACTTGGAGAAGAATCTTGTCTTGTGGAGAAGTCTTGAATGTTTTAAACTTTTTTAGTGATCCTTATAAACCACAAAAAACTCTTGTAAAACACCTTTGGCTAAAGGAGATATTGAGTCTCGATGGGTTCATCTTCAAGGTAAGTATATCTAACTTTAGTCCTTTCTTTAGTAGATAGAAGTAGCATAAGTAATGTCTTTTGAATATATTGATCTCTCCATGCATTAGGGTTTTATCTATACATAGCTTAAATAAGATTACTTTATGCATGTTTAATTTTATATTTACTAACCCCAATTTGTGTCACAAGCTTTGGTGAGCACTAGATTAGACTTTTCTTTACTTGTTATTAGTTTAGTGAACATGAAAACATAAGATGTAATTAGGTTTATTGCATGGTTTTACTTGACTGGAGACTTTGGAACCCTCCCTAGTGAATTTATTATGGTAAGAGATCCTTTGTCTAGGTCTAACAGATCCATATTAGTCATGACCCTAATTAACCAATGTATCCCTAATCGAAAGTGTAAGTAGGATTTATCTTCTCTGAGCTAGGATTGATTTGTAGATCTGTTGTATTTCCCATTGCATACATGATGGTTAGGATGAAGGAATTATATGGGGATAGGGATACCCCCAAGTGTTGTGGTACTTTCAAACAATGTATTATTTATGCATGCCATTAGAAACTAGTTTTCATCATGGTACTTTCCTAAGGAAACATAAGAATAATTTTTACCATTGGATGAATTATTTCTCTCTCTTTTGATTTTTTAATTTTTATTTGATTTTTTATTTTTTACTACAAAATTGGATCCTTTAAGTATACACTTCAACAATGTCATTAGAAACATCATTTATTTTTAGATTAGCTTCTTCTAAATAAATCAATATGTCATCATAGCTCCTATGATAGAGGGTGATGCTAAGGATGATGAACTAAAAGGCATACTAGATGGAGGATGTTTATTGATTATGTGAAGGATTTGGAGGTGGGTTGTGATCATGATGTGAAAGGGGATTAATACTAATAATATCATGTTCTACGAGTCTAAGACTATCCTCTAATTAGATGCTTTAGGGATTTCTTTTTGTATTGATGATGTTTGTAACTCGTGATTTAGAATTTTCCTACAATTATGCTGACGTAGGAAGGAGATTGATTTATCAATCCCTTGGTGCCTTAAAAATAAATTCATCAAAGGATTGACTTTCTTAATTTTCTAGACTTTGATTTTGATTTGGGTACAATAGCATCACAAAGAGGTTTTCAATAAAAGACCTTGATTTTTTACATTGATTTCGATTTAAATTATCTCATAGTGCCTTAATGAGGTTCTCAATAGGGACGTTAGTTATTGATTTTGATTTTTTAGATTGTTAGATTAATTTTTATTAAGGAATGATTTATGTTCCCTATGATCTATTGATGTTACTTTTTGATCTTTTAGTAAAATGTCAAACATGAACTTTGTGATTATTTTATTATTATGGAAGATAGCTAGCGAGAAGTTATTTTGTTGATCTTAATTGATGGGTGTGGGAGATTAAATTTTAGTATGGTGGAAAGTATGGATGGAATTGATAAGAGGATGGATGGAAGTATGGTCCTCATAAGGACTATGAAAAGATCTTGTTTCAATGTTCAATGAAGCCTCCTCAAAAATTATGTGGAGTTGTATATAGTTTCCATTAGATGCCATGAGATCCCTTATGTGCACTACATGTATGGGTTCAATAATTACATGTTCATGGAGGCCAAATCATTTCCCATTATAGTTCATGCTTTATATGCTTATTATTTCTATAAGATTTTTTTTCTTTGGAAATTTTTTTAAGGTTGTCTTCATGTAACCATGATTGATTTTTGTTGATTTCCTCTTTTATGAGGAGACCAAATCTAATCAATGATGTTTTGTCATATTTATAGGCTAATAATGTATTTTTCAGTTCTTATTTTGATATTGATTATGATGTAAATGTTGATTTTGATGTTGATGTTTATTTATTATGTAAGATGGGCCTATTTATATGGAAGGTATTTTGATGTTTTTTGTCTAAAATTACCATTATCACTTGAGGCATGAGGTGTAAGGTGATGCAAGGTTTGATATGTGATGGGAGATTAGGTGATAGGCCAAGTATGGTGTCATTAAATATGGATTCATCAGAAATTAATGGTTCATTGAAGGTAAGTGATTGGTCAAAGATAGGTTAATCAAGGATAGGTGATTGATGAAGTGATGTTTCATTCAGTATTGGATCATAAAATATGGGTGGGCTAAAAATGTTATATTATTGATCAAATATGGGTGATTAAAAAAATGGATTCATCAAATATTAATTAGAAAAATGGATTAGTCCATAATGGAACAATGGTATTGACCCTTAATTGGAAGTGGAAAAGTTTTATTGTGATCTATAAAGGGAGGTTAGAATATCCCTAGAAGGTGATTATGAGACTTTGATGTATTTATCTATTGTGTAGATGAACATACTTGGTGGGTAATTATAAGACATGATAAGATTTTAGATTGGTGGATGAAGCATCAAAAAAGGATGTTAGGTGGGATACCTATTACATAAGCTTTTGGAGTTGGTCAATCACATTTTGGTGTTAGGATGGTGATGATAGAACTTTATTGGGATTGTGGGGGATATCAGGATTGGTATGGTTACTAGTAGATGGTGTATTTGGATATCTTATGTGGGATGACATGGTTTTATATTATAATTGAATTTGGATTGATTTTTTGATTGGATATGATTTAGATCAAGCTTATATTGGATTTATCTTGGACTAATTTGAATTTGGATTGAATTGGATTTATTGATTAAACTCAATTTGGATTTAGTTTTGATTGTGTTTGATTAGGATTTAGTTTGATTATTGATGTTGTATTTGATGTTTTGATTTTTAATGATTAGTTGTGTTCAATTTGATGTAGATGGAAGAAATGATGGATGTTATCACTTTGTCAATCCCAAATCGATAGGTTTTGGAGATTGAATAGAAAGATGGGAAAAGGTTTGGTTGATGTGATGTTTGGATGATTTCATTTTATTAGAATTTGATTTTTTATTTGATTTAACTTTTAACTTTTGATTTAGACATTGGACTTTGGACATGATTTTTATTTGGATGGTTGACTTGTTGAATTTTTATGTGGATTTGGTTTTGATTTTGTATTAAAGTGTTCTTTGAATATTTGGATTGTTTTGATTTGAATTATGATGATGAATGATGATAGTTAGATTAGGGATGAAAAATAATAATATTGATAATTTTAGATATTTAGAATATATTAGGGTTTGGGTTGATTGATAATATAGAATAGTTAAAACCAACATGAAGTGTCCAATTATAATTGTCTACAATAACCTTCTTGAGTATAACATAAAAATAGACCATCTTAAAATGCTAAACCAAGTCTCAAGATTGTGTAATCTTCATACAATAATTTGTTGTATATTAAAATGCACACACTTAAGTATGCATATTTAGCATTCAAAAACCTTTATTACACATATATTTCTTTAGAAGAATCATTCTTTTATTTGACACTCACTCAATTTGTAGCATCTACATGGTAGAAGAATATACAATCACCAATTACTGATCCAAGTGATCAGTTTGTAATTCTCCTTGACACCTATGTGTCAAATCACCGCCAAGACATTTATATTACTCTAATATAACTAATATAGTTAGACAAGTGTATGAAACACCATATATCCTTTAATTTATTGATACATTGTATAGCTCATCACAACACTTTATTATGAATCAACCATTGTGTTCCACTTCACAACTCACTATAGTGCTATGAAACTAAGTAAAACATCTTGTACAATGCTAACATTAATTACACAAACTAACAACTGTGGTTTTCATAAGTAGTCTCCATGTAAGTTGATTTAACCATCACTACTTACACAATAATTTTGAATAACATCCCACATGACTATTTCTTGCAAAAACATCTTGCACACAATTTACATTGTGTAGATCCACATAAAGTTGAGATATTTCCAAATAAATGCCTCAAATTCTCATGTTTGTTAGGACTTACCATGATGTTTTTAGTTGAGTATGATCTTGGGATTGACTTATATTTATATATGAATCCATTTTTCCTACTATGACTAACCCATGAAACATGTCTAAGTAAACCTAATGGAGACTTTTCAATTTGAAAAAAAATTGAGTGTCGATAGAGGAAAACACTTGTGGTAGCTACAACTATCCAACCATTATAAATACTATTTTGGGATCAAAAATAAATGATCTAATATATAGATAAGGTCTATTTAGGATTATGGATAGATCTTGTATAGACTAGATTTATCTTTAAAAATGTGTATCCAATGAATAGGGTTGGCCAAGACAATGGGTAGGTAGATGGATAGTGTTAGCAAAGCTTCCTAGGTTTTACTAGAACATGCTAATTATAAGGATATGGTCTATGAAGTTACATATAAATATTACATAATGTTTTAATCAAGACTTTGAATACATAAGTAATATTTATCATAGAGAAATACACATGTTTAATGTCTCAATGCATGGTGTAGACTACTTATAGATATAGATATTTATGCATTAGAGTAGTATAATAAGGGAAACATTCATAAGAACATAAAACACTATGTGATTATACAAATAAAGAACACAAATTCTTAGAACTCATATTAAAATATCTAGTACCATGGATTACAATAAATAAAACCTCATAGATTGATGTCTAGTTATGTTAATACTTTGTATGAATGCTTCCTAAAAATAACAATCACTATACTATTACTCTCATACATGTCAAAATCAACATAATCATTAACCCTTATATTAAATTCATTACAAATACTTATAGTTATTAATTCCTATAGTTGTAACTTTCAGATTTACCATGTTGAGAATAGGTCTCCATATTGCATTCTATGGAATCTTGACCAACATAGAGATTCTTGTAATAACTCCTAATAACCCACAAATAGAATATAGCTAGAATTATCATAGGATGTTCTTGTACATATATATATAGTATTATATTTACCAGGTACCACTATCACTTTCCCATACTTAAAAGGTTATCTCATCCTGAGACAACATCATAGATGTAAGTTATCCAAAAACTAAAAAAGGAGACAAAATATAAAAGTGCAAGGACTCATAGAATTTAGTCAAGGTGTCAGTAAACTATATTTCACCCCTTATGCACTACTTATCTTCCCTTTTAGGTTTTAAACTAAGAAACATACTATTTTACCACCTTTACAAGTTTTCAATAGACTAGCTCTACATAAAAATATACAAACTTCTAAATATAAAATAAAATTGACCAAAATTTCAAAATCATTGAACCTGCACAAGTATCAAGTAGCTAGTGGAGGCATCTTTCATCATTGGATAATCTATCATAGATAGCTAGATAGAATTATCTTAGGTTCATCAATGAGTGGTGTAATGCTTGCATTGATGAGGGCCAAGTCATCCTTATAAAACTTCCATTTGAGTAGAACTTTTTGAGCACTGCACATAAGACCATGTAAGGGAGTTTGATTATCCATTAGCTGGTGAATATTTGTGTAAATTATATTGAGAAATGTAAACTTTACCATGTTGACTTTGTTGGTGATTTCACCATTGAGTTAAACTAGCTTATCCACATGTCATTATGCCTGCACACTGATGAAAGAGTTGCAAAACATCTAGTTCTTCACGGTCTGTATATTTTTTATGGCAGTATCCATTGCATTAGTTTAAAGTACCACATCTAGGTCATTGGGAGTGTTATAAGGCATTGTGATGGTAGTGTGTATATGAAAGTAGCCATGGTATATTTGAGCTATACAATGGTCTAAACCATATCTAACTACTTTCGATTAAGAAAATGAATTATAATGTGCATAGCCTAAGCTCAAGTAGTATCTATTGATGTCTAATAATTGACTACCAACTCATAGAGGATCTCCATTTCATATTTGATGGCTTTCTGCTTATAGATGATGCTCATTTCATTTAAGGTCTACCAATCTATGGTGAGCTCGTTTAGAAGAAAATCAAGTTCATCCTTGTCTAAGAGAGAAGGATTTGTAATCAGATAGGTGTACAGGTTGAGATATGTGTCCTCAAACTCTTCCTTGTAATGCATAAATGCTTTGTGATTATGAAATTTCTATCCTTGAGTTCCTTAACCTGTTGTTCTAATGTGAGTACCTTATATGAAATGGACTCTTGAAATGTAGTGGCACCTTCAATATAAATTGACAATGGTATCATGGAAACATCTAAGGATGCTTCTATTGTGGAGAGAGTCAAGGCAAGGCATGCAACTAATGTACTCTTAGGTGTTGTCCTTAATTGATCTATGGGCAAAGAAAAAATAGTGTAACTTGTAGAAGTTATCAACACATCCCATATCCAAATACTAAATATGATTGAGGAAGCATTATCATCTTGCAAGGCAACCAAAGTGTCTTATGCCTATGTTTAGAATGGATCGTGAGATGGATGTAATATAATGTAATTGGATGGATTTAACATAGATTATGCCTTAGTATCAACTTAGGCTTCCTCAATGCTCTACTTATTAGCTTCTTCCTATGCCTACTTGGTAATATATTCTTGTACCTTCTTGGTATCCTCTTCCTATGATTTATTCTTTGCATCTTCTTATGCATTTATATCAACCTTTTCTACTTATGCCTTTCATTGATGTTCTTGGTCCTCAGCCTATTTCTATGCTTGTATAATATTATTCTTCTTTTTTTCCTTGGTTGTTTCCTTTTATTTGCACTTTGATTCTAATTCAACATCCTTGTGATTTTGTTTAATTGTGTTTTATTATTGTGTAGATTTTTTTATAGCTATGAATTCTTGTTGTGTTTTCTTCTTATATTCCTCCTCTTATTTTTTGTATAGTGTCATAGCATCCTTGGCTTACATGTGACCCTCTACTTATTTGGCCTAGCATTGGGATTCTTATCATTCCTATTGTTCTGCCTCTTCCTTTTGTATATCCTCGGCCTTAGCCTTGTGCTTTTATTCTTTATGCTCTCGACACTTAGCTAGTATTTGAACTTCCTCATGTGTGATTTATTATTCTTCCATAGTCTGAGTGTCTAGTGATACTTCCTCTATGTCCCTATCATCCTCCATAGATTGGGATGGAGAGGAGCTAAAGATAGCCATTGTACCTCCACCTAAGAAACTTGCCCCTTACAAACTAGACATATTGTGGGTTTAAGTGTGTGAACTTTTTATGCTTATTGATTATTCATCATAGGCTCTCTAATGGCATGCATAAGAATAAGTGAGGTTTTGGCCTTGGATTGTTGATGGCTACATGAAGTCCACTTATGTTGGAATAGTTGTATTGGTGGGCTAGTTTTGGTGGTTCCTAGCTATAATGGACTCATAGTAGATCCTCCTACCTCAAACATTTTCCAAATTCACTACAATTTGGCTTCTTCATCCATTATATCAATGATTATAGAAGCTAGGCAAGGATGTAACTCAATCCAAATATTTTTTGTCACATTATTTTACACTAGATGGTGTGCACTAATTTTGAAAAAAATACTCTTTTTCTTCTTGTTTCTCATATAGGTCTTTGTATACATTTAATATTTTCAAACTATATCAATTATTGATGTTTTATATCTTGTAGGAACCCATTGAGTCTCAATCTCTCTAAGTTCACACCTTAAGGGGTGAACTAAGAAAGGAGTGGTAGACCATTGGTGCTTTATAGTATTATTTTCCTTATTACCACTTGTTATCAATCCAACCAGCTTTTAAAAACATTCCCCTAAGCTTTGCCTCCTATTTTTTACCATCCTCTAGTCTTTTACCACCTTTATTATCCCTTTCCATAACCTGAACCCATTTTTTATACTTACATGACATAGTCGGCCACATTGACCTTGTATTCTTATTGACAAAGCTTATTAGGGACTAGGTTAGCCCATGGTTGACCTAGTTTATTTTTGTCAATTAAGATACTAGATCGATCGGGTCAACCTTCTCAACCTAAACTTTTATAAGGGTTGAGGGTTAAATTTTCCTATATAAACACATTTATTTTTCTATTATTAGAGAGATATCAAGAGTAAATTATTCATTTGCACTTCTTTATAATATTTTATTCTACCATTCTACTTGAGGAACCTTACTTTAGGGTTTCTACTTGGAGGAAAATATTTTCTTGTGGACAAGTTTAGGATGCTTTAGTCTTTTTTAGTGATCCTTACAAACCATAACAACCTCTTATGAATCACCTTTGGAAAAGGGAGAGATTGAGTCTCGATGGGTTCATCTTCAAGGTAAGTATCTCTAGCTTTACTTTGTTCTTTAGTAGATAGAAGTAGCATAAGTAATGGATTTTGAATATATTACTCTCTCTATGAATTAGGGTTTTACCTATACATAGTTTAAATAGGATTCTCTTATGCATGTTTAATTTTATGTTTACTAACCCCCATGTTATGACACAAGATTTGGTGAGCACTAGATTAGACTTTTACTTCTTATTATTTTAGTGAATATGACAACATAGAACCTATCTAAGGTTACTACATATCTTTGTTTAACTAGAGGCTTTGGAACCCTCCCTAGTGATATTATTTGTGGTAAGATATCCCTTGGCTTGATCTAGTGGATCCATATTGGTCATGACCCTGATTATCTAATGTATCCCCAATAGCAAGTATAAGTAAGATCTATAATATTTGAGCTATGATTGATTTGTAGATCTAATACATTTCCCATCACATACATCCTGGTGAACCTAACATGATTCTAACCCTTATAAGTTTTCTTTTATGATTTCATTTATATCATTTCATTATTTTTTCCATATTTGTGATACTATTTCAAACCATCTGGTATAGTTTTGTTTTCTGTGCATAGATTTAACATATATTTGCATCAAAATTACTTTATTATTTATGTTTAGGTCTTCATCAAATATATGTTACGATATTAGATAGGTCAACATGGTAATCTTTTTCAGTCCTAGATAACAAACTATGCCAAATAGGTCAATTTAGTTGTTTAGTTAGCATCTAGATTAACAAACTAGGTTGAATATGTCAACTTAATCTTTTAGTCAACATCTAAAATAAAAAACTAGATTAAACAGGTCAAATATGTCTTTCAATCAACATTCAGATCAATAAACTAGGTCAAACAGGTTAACTTAATCATCTTATTTTCTTCAGCACATGGATTTTTGTAAAACTAGGTTAAACTAGTCAACTTAGTTTGTAGAATTTGAAAGCAACATTCAAAGCACTTCAGCAAAAAAATTGTAATCCTAATCATCTTCCAACCCACCAAGGTTCCTCTCTTTATCTCTTAGTCATTGAGTACTTCATTTTAGTTATATTTTATATAAGTTAGTAGTATTTAAAACTGCAACCCTACAACAAACTAAGTCAACCTGGTTAACTTAGTTCTATAGCCTATCTTCTATCTAAAAGGCTAAGTTGGCCTATTCTAATCTATTCATAAAGACTTTTGGTTACATAAAATAGTAGTGATCTATTCAAATATATTATGTAATATTTTCATATAGTGTCATTTAAACTGACTTTGTACCATTCTTAATTTAGGAATTAACAACTATTTGCTAGTAATTAATTCACACTTTCATTGTCAACTATTTGCATGCTTAGAGTAGCTCACACAGTCTAATTAGGTAGTTTTTAAAATTACCATTAAATTAAACTATTTTGATATTTTTACCCACACTAAAAAATCATAAAATATTAAAAATGCATTTAACATTTGTCTTCCGAAGGCCTACCTAATTGGATTTCATCACCAAGGGGGAAGCCAACTTGGTTTTCTGGCCAAGTATAAACATATGGTTAATGGTATATATTGGCAAAGCACCCAACACCCTTATCACTATAGGATTATGAAGTAAGGGGGTAGGCCCTAATATTAATCGATTACCATTACCAATATAGATCCCTTTCACTCTAAACATCTTAAAACTATCCATAGATTGCTTTCTAGTTCCCTATTTTCATCCAACTTCCATATCACACTTAAAACAACACTTTTTAATAATCTATTAACACACAAGATGACCACTTAGTTAGAATTTAATTTTCAATTGAATTATTTATCTTTGATCATTATGTATTGTATTTCAAAAACTTTTATTGGTTAGTGATGGTGTAAGGTTTTGTGTTGTGTGCCACAATTGGATCACTCACATTGATCTAATTGTTTGTGTGTTTTCTTCCATTTATTACTTTAATTAAATTGCGAAATTTTCCATTTTTTTTGAACACTTCCATTATGTCTAGTATAGTCTCTTAAGGATTGTTTTTTCCCCTATCTACAATATATATTCAACTTGTATGACTTTGTATCCTTTTCTACCAAGTTAGGTTATAGTACTAAGTCAACTTGGTCGACCTTGTATCCTTATCAACTCAATTTTATACCCTATCTATAGTACAAAGTCAACCTATATGAATCTATACCCTTATTTACCTCTTATACATTCCTTATGAATTCTATATAGTACTACATAGTCAACCCAATTGACTTTTTACTCTTCTCAACCCTTTTTTTAGTGATACACAATCAACCTAGTTGACCTTGTATGTAATTGTTGCACTTTCTCTTCTATATGGCTGACTTAATTCTATATTTGGGAAACTTATTTCTATATCTCTTATTCTTCTTATTTATCATAATTTTCCTTTTATCAAACATCATAAAATCCCCTACATAATATTCATGTACAACCTGAATCCATTTAGACACTATATGGGGTGCTCTTTTCTTCTTATCTTTTCTTCCTCTTTTCAACCTTTGGGGCATCTTGTGATGCCCACCCACTTATTACTTAAGACTTCGGGGTATATTGTGATGCCCATTCCTAAATACACTTACCCTTTGGGGAATATTTTAATGCCTACTCTTATTATGCATGACATGATACCAAACTAATTCAACTTTAAGAAACCTTCTGAGACACATAGGCTTGTCTCTGACATGCTCATCCTTGATATAGACATTAGTGTAGATATTTCCATCATTTTCATGATTTATATATGATATTTATCTAACACTATTTTCATGATAATTACATGGTTATCCCACTCTGAATCATTTCTCTCTTTTCACAAACCTTAGTCCTTCTTTCTAGGTCTTTCAATTTCCCCTTTCTCTCATGAGTTGCATTATAAAACCCCATATAGGACCTAGTCTTCCTCATAATTTTTACTTTTATTCTCTTTATTTTATCACTTTCCAATACTTTTTGGTGCCCCCTTGGGTTTTTATTTTATGAGTTGTAGTGTAGGACCATGGAAATGACTTGGCCTTCCTCATAAAATCACCATCTTTTCAGTATGCCTATCTAGAATTTGTTTTTCAATGGCTATAAGATTTTTATCTTTGTTCTTAGCTTTAGATTTTTCTTATTTTGATAGATGACATTTACACAACAATTTGTACTATCATGTTTTCTTACATTTTTCTCATTCTTATGGTAAGGAATTATATTTTACTATCATTGTATGCCTTTTTCACTCTTTATCACATTTTTTGTGATTTGAAGTAATTCAAATTGATTTATTTCATTTCCAATCCACATAGGATAAATAAATGTCAAAGTCAAGATAGGAATTTTATTTTACCTAAATTAATGAGACTCTTAGACACCATATTCTCTAAGATCTCTCTCTTAGAAACCAAGTCCCAAGTATTCAAATGAAACTCATGTTTAGCACACATGTTTGGTTTTCCAAATCTGTATGGAGAAGGAATATAAAAATCCATCAATAACGTTAAAATATAAATCATTTGAAACAATAATCAATGATTAAAAAGGCAACATATAAATTTTAAAAGTCAAAATCACACCAAAAGACATGATTACAAACGCACCTCCCATCTTCAATCAAATCTCAAACTCCATAGTTGGCCTCACAATAGAGTCAAGGTCCATTGGGGTGTGGTAGAATAATAGATTGGAATAGAAGAATTCAACAAACTTTATAGTTATACCTAATTTCTCATGCAAGTTCCCAATCTTCATAGTAAATTGATGGCTCTATAAGGGGTCCTAAAGAATGGGGAACACATTGTGGGAAGGTAGGTCCATTTTAATTTTCATGTATACAACCTTCATGGGATGATCTACATACTTCATTTTTTGACCTAAGACTTGTGTGGCTAGGAGAAGTTCTTCAAAGTCCTTAAGGTCAAAAGTCCTCTTATTTTGAAAAACCTAATTTGAGTGTCTTGCCTTCAATAAAGAGTTCCTTTCATTCTCCACTCCACCCATTTCATTTCCCACTTGATATGCATGTGTGATTCTAATTTTTTTTCCCTCTTCTATACTTCCCTCTTCCTCACATATTAAAAATAAGCTAGCACTACTTTGTTTTAGTTTTATCTATCTTAATAACAAAACAATATACTTGAGCAATTATGTATTACTTTACTTACACCATGGCTCTACATTTCTAAATCTACCTTGATTTCTTTTACCATTTATTATTATTGTACTACCTATTTTATGGGCACTTGAGTCCATTTCTACTTTCATGTACATTTTCCATTATTGACTGAGGTTGGATTGTCACTTCTCACTCACCAATGTTGCTTCCCCTTTTATGCACTTTTTTCCATTGATGATTGAGTAAGGATTGTTACTACTCACTTTTCAATGTTATTTTACCATTTTGCTCTCCCATCTTTGTTTAAATAAGGATTATTATTACTTTCCCATCAATGTTTAATTACCATTTTTTTGACATGTGTCCTTGGTTTGACTTGATGAATTTGCCTTTCTTACTTAAGGATTACCTATTTGATTTTTTTGGTATTTAGTAGCCTTGGCTTTTTGGTTACCCAATTTACTCTAAATTTTAACTTGATCATTTTGTCTAACATAGCCCTTGTCACCCTAGATTGCCAATTTTCCAAGTACTTTTCATCCACATAGCACCATCTATCTTGTCTTTCCTATGTTTTTTTTTTCTTTTTAGTTTTATATCCTTGGATTTTTTGAAAGCAATCTCTATGCCCTCTATGATAAAAACTACAAACACAACAGATAACCCTCCAATGATAAAGGTAAGTCAAGGTACACATTAAATTTACTTTTTCAGTTATTTCCATTCAATCATTTACCTTTATTTATTTTATGATTTAAAATACTTAAATAAAAAATTGGCTTCAGTGTTGTGTGTTACTATGTTCTTTCTTAAAGCACCATCTACTGTTACACCTATGTGACACATGATGAGCTTTAAGTGGGGCATATGTATACACAAAATATTTTCAAAATTTATCAATTACTGATGTTTTGTATCTTATAAGAACCTATAGAGTCTCAATCTATCTAAGTGCATGCCATAAGGGATGCACTGAGAAAGGGGTGGGTAGACCATTAATGTTTCAAAGGATTGTTGTCCCTTATTAACACTTGTTATCAATCCAACCAACTCCTAAGAACATTCCCCTAATCTTTTCCTCCTATTTTTTACCCTCTTCTATTATTTTACCATATTCACTATCCCTTTCCCTAACTTAAACCCCTTTTTAATAGTTTATATGACATAGTAAACCACATCGACCTTATATTCTTATTGACAAAGCTTATTAGGGACTAGGTCAGCCCATGTCTGACCTAGTTCATAACCTAGTTTATTTTTGTCAATTACAATACTAGGTTGACTGAGTTGACTGAGTCATCCTAAAACTTTATAAGGGTTTAGGGTTAGATATACCTATATATACGCATCCATTTTTTCATTCTTATAGAGATAACAAGAGTTAATTATTCATTTACACTTATTTACAATCTGTTCTTCCACCATTCTACTTGAGGAGTCTTAGTTTAAGGTTTCTACTTGGAGGAGATTCTTGTCTTATGGAGAAGTCTTGAATGCTTTGGCCTTTCTTAGTTATCCTTACAAACCACAACAACCTCTTGCAAATAACCTTTGCCCAAGGGAGAGATTGAGTCTTAATGGGTTCATATTCAATGTAAGTATATCTAACTTTGATCCTCTCTTTAATAGATATAAGTAGAATAATTAATGGCTTTTAAATATATTTTTCTCTTCATGCATTAGTGTTTTACCTATACATATCTTAAATAAGATTCTCTTACGAATTTTTACTTTTATGTTTACTAACCCCTATGTTATGATGCAAGCTTTGGTGAGCAATAGATTAGACTTTTACTTTACTTGTTATTAGTTTATTGACTATGAAAACATAGGACCTATCTAGGATTACTACAAAGTTTTGATTAACTGAAGGATTTTGAACCCTACCTAGTGATATTATTTGTGGTAAGAGATCCCTTGGCTAGATCTAGTAGATCCATATTGGTCATGACCTCGATTATTTGATATATACCTAGTTGAAAGTGTAAGTAGGATTTATCTTCTATGAACTAAGATTTTTTTATATATCTATTGCATTTATCTTTACATATAATCTCTAGCCATATCACCCATCATCATATTGTATACCTATTATTCATCAGTACCCATATGCAACAAGTCATAAAGCCCAATAATATTGGGTACACTTGGGTCATCCAACCAAGTAAGTTGGCTATGATTCTTCCACCTTGGAGGAGATGGCTATCTTCTACCCTTAAGCACCTTGTACTTCCCCAAATCTTAGATTAGTGCATCTATTATTTAAGGTTTCATAATTGAAGTCATAAGATCTAGATAGATGGTGGTATTATCTATAATAAGGTTGATCTCATCACTATGATTACCTTCTTCTTGGCCACCTCAATCTATGCCATCTATATTTTGATAAATTATGGGAGGGAAAGACCTAATACCTTGGGTCATTCATAAACTTTGATAGTAATGCCCTTTGGTAGCTTCATGACAAAGGCATTTAGCCCAAATATTGCATGACATCAGGTAATATACATGGTTTGGATGTGATTACCTCCACAAACTCATTTCATCATGTGTTGAACTTATCTTGATGCTTGAAATAGGTTCTCTTTCAGGTCCAACTGAGATATTAGAATTATACATCCAACTAGTAGTCAACGTCAAGATGAAATTCATCCTTAGGAGACTTCCACTACATAAACACCAATAGTAATACCAAAAATGAGTACTAAAACATTTACTTTGTAGTCACTAAGACTTTATTTATGTTTAAAGTGAGTTCATTGACCAAGAATTCAAGCTATTTTAATTCTTCACTATGATGGATCATTTGATGGGTAATATCGATGACCCCTTTTGTAGCTTTCTTGGCAACCTTACTTGTCTGCCAGAATCTATGATAAATGCATTTGAATAAAATTTACTTTGACATATCTTCAATGTCTTCTAATGTAATTCCTCTAGAGTTATGAGATTACTTTTCTTAGATCTTCAAAAGGATGGGTAGAATTTGTGATTTTTAGTGAGCTATCAATCTCCCGCTTATAGGTAGTCTTATTTCCCTAGCCATCATAATAGTATTAATGTGGTTGATTATGTCTTGGGAAAGATAAATATTTCCCTCATTATATCAACCCAATAATACCTCCATTACATCACTTATTTACCCAAAATTAGTCAATTAGATCAATTGTTCCACATCTATGTTACAGAGCATGTGGTTGTGCTAACACTATTGGTTGTGCCCCTTCAACTACATCTTGGACAAACATTCACTACTCCGCATTATGAATAAACTCATAACCATCTAGGTTTATGAAACATGTTTTTCATAATTCCATGCCAATGCCCATGTCCTCTTTGTGTGTTTTTGTGAATCCTTTGATGAGTTAGGATCAATCAAATCTAGCCATTGAACATCTTTTTTAGAAATAATTTCTTGGGAAATACAAATTAGAGATTTGCCAAAGATTAGTATTCACCTTGAAAGTGTTCAACACTTAGGTATACTTAGTAATGAATAATAATTTAGCCACTTGAGTGCCAAATTTATAACATATCACACCACCTTTGATGTTTTTCTATCTTGATAAGCTGTGTTGTCACTCAATCCTTCACATGAAATCTTTGAATGGAATGGATTATTTCTTACTAATGTGATGTTTGTTTTGCTGATGTGACATTTTATTATAGTTGTAGTTGATGCTTTTTGACCTATCTCATTAACTAAGCTTTAGTCATACATTACTTATTATATTTTTGACATAGATCCATTGCTTTTCTAAGATATTTTTCAATCTTCCCCCAAACCTAATCATTAATTACAATGGCTTAACCATTAAACTATACTATCTACTCAAGATTCAAACACACATATTTTTCCTAGACTTAATTGATGTTTGTATATTGTACTCATTTAGCCACCTTATTTAATTTATCTGTAGTAATGGAACTTTAGAATTTTGCATGGATCCCTCTTATCCCTGACCTCTATACACACACTTACATTACCCACATGTGTTGACAAACACACAACTCAAACTATAATGGAAAAAACACTTTACAAACCTAACTACTATCTACTTGGTGTGATATAACATCTTTATTCCAAGTTGTTCTAAATATATGGAGGTAAGACTTTAACCTACATCCATTTACCCACTTGGGTAAGAAATTTGACTATAAATCTTGTAATACCACTATTCTAAGCTATAAAATTTCATGGATGATGTAGGAGCCCTTCCACCAGATGTTAAGATTTCTAAGGAAAGATCTAAATCTGTTATCATAGAGAAAACAAGTTGATTTACTTAAAATTTCTTTTTTTACATGTTTTTATTGTGTCATGCTTTCTAGATACATTTATTTATCTCTTGGGCCCATACTACTCTATGTATCACTTTATCCATGTGATTAAATTCCAACAACTTGTTAGTTATTGACTCCTGATAACCCATTCGTAATGTTGTCACCAAATCTTGCATCCTAGAAGAATTTGTTCAAGATTCTTCTAGATTTGGGAAACATGGGAACATTTCTAGGTATGTGCATATACCTTTATTAGAAATGAGCCTCTAGATTTAAGTGGCTATCTCCCCAAATATATTATGAAATTATCATCACTTAAACTATTACTTACTTATGGGGAAAAGAGTTAGAGAATGCATAAATTAAACCTACTCTAAAGGAGGTGATGCACCAAAAATGCCTTTCACATGAACATCATATTTATACCACTATAAAACAAAACATATAGACTAGTTTCTAAGTCTTAATGGGTTCTAACATGATAATTTCAATATAGAGGTGAGAAGTGAACAAAAACACAAGCAAAATGAACCAGAGGGTAGATTGCACACTTCAAGGACAATTTTACACTTGAAAGGATTTACACATTAGACTACACTCTATATGACCTATTATACTAGGAAATCTTACTCAAACATGAAAGGATAAGTGAAGTAAGGATAAATAATTATCAATTTTCATCACCATATATCACTTGTAGACTCAAATAATGATTTAAAACTTAGAAACATACTTGTATTAATGTTTAAAGGGAAAATATGACATTAATCTAGCAGGGCTTCACCATACATGGTGTGGTCTCTTACAAGGGTCAAAATGGTAGTTATTTATAGCATTTGAGAGAGAGGAGTGAGAAATAAGAATCCCAAAAATGGAATCAAATCAGTTTAACCCCCTTTGAACCATAGTTTCAATTGCTTATGTAAATATGCTCCTTCAAGCTTCTTGATTGATTCATATGGTTGCATAGTTGTAACATCTTTCACTGATGTTCCTTGATGGTTGAAATGATAGGATCAAGTTATTGGAGATTTTTCTTGGAATCAATGTAGTTGGAAATAATGGATCAATTTTTTAGAGATTTGTCTTAATGCTAACTACTCTTTACTAGCTCATCGAGGCATGTAAAAGAGGAGAGAAGGGTATTTTTCATATAGTTGGTCCTAGAGATGAGATCGTTGGGGTCCAAATGTATGCCATCATGACATCCTTGAAATTCTAGATCTTTTAAAATTAGATCATGATGGATCTTGTCCCCATGTTCATAGGTCCACTATATCCATTATGTCATTGTAGGAACTGAGGGTTTGCATATCCATGGACCCTTATTCTAATAATGGTGAATATAGTCATAAAATAAACCCTTCATGACATAAAAATGTTGAACTATATGTCCACATTAAGCTCCATTGGTGGTATTTTATATCTTTTATTCCTAACTATATCAATATGTCCTTTTCATGGCATTCAAATGAGCTTTAATGGTATCAAATACCCTTTGAAAATCTTACCCAGGCTCGACCTCAGTCATGTGTTCAACCCCACAAGAGGTCCCTTTAATTTGATTGGTCATTGATACCTAACTTAACTCATTAATATATTGACCTTTGCTCACTCTATTGATTTTGATCTATATAATCAAGTTTTAACCATTGATCTTGCCCCTTGAATTGTAAACTTTATCCAAGCTTATTCCATGTTTCAAACGTGCATTGATTCTCAAGATTCACTATCAATCTATCATCTTCTACACTTGTGCCACATATTAACCTCTCAATATTCTTGACTATTTAACTCTTTGTTCACCATTGGATCAAGATGTATGATCAGATGAGGACCATTAGATCAATTGGGACCCATTGTTTGAAATCCAATGGCTACTTTATGAGATTAAAATTGACATCCTCACTCCCATAAAATGACATTCACATGACTATCATTAATGTTCACATGAATATCAAATTTAAGCTCAAAAAATATTTTTTTTCTCGAGCTAAAACTTGATGTTAGCATGAACATCATTTGTTTTTTGACCAACATTAAAGGTTTGGATCTTGAAGTGTAAGAGTCATGGAGGGACAAAATTTATAAGAGATGTTCTTGATACTAAAATGGATTAACCCATTTGATTTTCTAGTCCCAAGAGCCTTATAAGTATTTTTATAAAATGTTCAAATGAGCTACCCTATGTAATTTTGCATGATGCCTGCATACCTATCACAGTTGAAAATGGCCAAGTGTGGAAGCTTAGTGAATTTTGACCAAAGAACGAACTTTACACATGCATAAATTTTGTTGTACTTTGGTGGATGGCCTAAAACTTAACACGTAGTAACTAGGGACTAAGATAAACAAACCCATATGATCACTTTTTATTGAGAATTCCACATGTGTGACATATGACCTCATCAATATTCTTACTTAGCTTTATTTGAGCTTCTTTGTAAATTGGCTAAGTATGGAAACTTAATAAATTTAATCTAAGAGGCCAACTTTGAGTCTTAATTTATTTTGTTGTGCTTCATTGGATGACCTAAAAATTGGTGTATATGTTCTTGGAACTAATTTGAATAGACCCATATGACCAATTATCCCTAACACATCCACATGTGATAATGATAACATCAATAAACTACCTACTCAAAATTTATGCCACTAAACCCAAAATATCTAGATGAACATAATGAATAACTAGATGAATTCTATGCACTTACATAGTCATTTCAAGAACTCTTGTCATCCCATAGGGTTTCTAAAACACTATCCATATACTCATCCATTAGCAATTTGATCCATGATCTAACTGTATTTATCACCTTGAAGACCTTCCACTTGCATATATGACCCTAAAAAGACCCTTAAAACCCCAAATGGCATGAGGATTGAACTATACCATGACCAAGGCTAGAATGGCATATGAAATTACATAAAATGAGATACAACATACTCTATGACATTATAAAAATCCCCTATATATATTGTACCTCTAGGGGGTTGACCCATTTTGGTGTGAGGTAAAAAATGGTCAACATTTTTAATGATTTCATAGGGATGACATGCTTACTATGCCATGACTAGTTACCTAATCCTATCCATTTGGATATAGAGTCACATGTACATTAGGTTTGACACATAAACTACCTTGAATAACACATAAAACACAAGGAGGGATAAATAATAAGCAACACACAAGACAAGAACCAAGAAAAAACATAATTGTGCCTCAGATCACTTATTGAACATAACATAATAAGAAAGGAAACAAACACCCAACCTAATATTTACAATATTGACCTCCAGAGGTGAAACATCTGATCATACCTCACCAGGGATAAAAGTGGTTCCCCTAGCATCTTTATCACTCCATAAAGGTAGCCTAACATGAGGAGCATGATCATCACCAATCACTTGCATATGTAGGTGATAAAAAATCCTATCAACTTTGAATATTCTTAGGTATGCAAGTGAACTATATAGGACCTTCATAAATTACATTTCTTTCTCTCTAAGAGCCTTGGTTGGAGCTACAACCCTTTTGATCATTACCATATCTAATATATATTCCTCATATTGTAAAATAAGAATGATGATAACTTTATCAACCTTTTTATCTTCTTGCATAGGATATACTTGATGCTTGAGGGTTTCAAGTTCTTATTTATGACCTAAACCTTTTGAACATGGCTCATTACTAGATGGATCTCCTATCTTCTAGGCACAATAACATCTATCTTGACCTCACTAGGTTCTTCTAGAACTATAGGCTTTTAAACAATAGATTAATGTCCATATTCCTTAACAACATTCCATTTATTTTCATACTTCATAAAACACTTGAGATCCTACTCATTAGTTTCATCAATAAATACATTCTACATACACTTCTTGGGAGAAGAAGGAATATTTCCAATCTTGTCAAACTCTTGACATATGGCCTCAAATCTTATCCATAAGTCATCCTCCTCTTCTTCATGGGTGTCATCATCCAAATCATATTTATCAATAGAAAAAATGAAAACATCATTCTTAACCACTATGGTGAACATTTAGATTCATCAACCTATGATCATCATACTCATGAATCATATAGTTTCACTTAGTAGCATGAAAATGTTTGACACTTACCTCAGCTCTTTCAAATGGATCCTCATGCATGATGTAATTACCAAGATTAGTTTTCTCAAATAATGCATAAGGATCATGACAACATGCATCTACACCATCTCATCCAAAAATAGAATAGAAATCTCAAGCATAGAAGCTCCCCTATCTACATTAGGCTCCTCCTCATGAATAATGCAATTCAAATTAGAAATTATCTCAATGTAAGGTTCAATATGAAATATTGTAAGAGGTTGAGTTCTAATTGTCACCTTGGTCCCATACCTCATACAAAATGATGAGAAAGACTAGTCAGCTAAGAGATAGCCACTATCTTGGTAGAGAAGTCCCTTAATAGGCAAATTGGGTTGGGAGATCAACCATAACTATGTCTCGAAAGATAGGAAAACTAGGACAACCATGCAAGAAAACCTTTAAGACTTTTGTCAACATTATGGTCTTAGTAGGTGTACCATCTATTTGGAGCATTCCTTTTCTATGTGGCTCATATTCGAGGCCCAACTTGTCAGCTACAACTTTGGGCATGACAGAAGTAAAATCTCCACTGTCAACTATGAAATTATGAACCAATTTATCACCCACTATGAGAGTGAGGTTAAATGGTGGAGGCATATCAGTTCTAGTAGATGGTTCAATAATAGTTATAGGATAATTTTCAAGGACAACATGAATACTACTTTGATTTGAAAAAGAAAGACTAGTAGGAATAGTGGATAATTGATTTTGTAACAATTCTTTTTGGCTGGGCATATGAAAGATATCCCATAAGAAGATAGATGATTTGGCACTTTTCAAGGAATCCACTATGATTATAGAATTAGTACTCATATTTTCTTATGTCCTTAGAGGTACATAAATGATTGGAACTTTAAGAATAGAGGCATCTTGAATAGGCCTTACCACATTTTGACTTATTGGAGGTATAGGAGCTTCTAAAACTATCATACTTATAGTCATGCCTTACTGACTTACAAGAGGATTGAATGAGCCTATGGGCATGATGCTTCAACCTCCTAGATCCTTCCTCTTGGCCCTTGTATTATCTATAATAAAGGCTCCTTGATTTAGCACAGAATTGTCTTCAACTAGGAAATTGGTGAAGATCTCTCTTTGAGGTTACCAATCCTCATTAATCTACATCATCACATCCTCCTCATTTGATAGGAGGGGAGTAACTACCCTTTAAGCCACTAGATCCTACTCTCCATTCTCATTAGCACCCTAAATTGGTCTTGCTTCTAATCTTTTCCCTTACACTAGATTGATATGGGTCTATACCATCTCTCTTACATTGGTGGTAGACTTAGGATTGTACACATTTGCAAGCCTAGTAGAGTTAGGCTACCATTGACCTTTTGCTCCTCCATATTGTTGGGTGAATATTTTGTCGTCAACTAACTGATGACAAAATGGGTATATCAACCACAACATAGGGAGATTTATGCCACAAAAAGTGTGGGTTTACCAGATCTAGATGAGGTAAATCTCTCCTCTCATCAAGGGGAGGTTCCCTATGAATATTTATATGTTATATGTATATATATATTTAAGCATAAAATAACACATGGGGTGGTATAATAGCATCCACCTCTCTTCTTTTAGAGGTGATGTACAAGGAACAAGATGGAGAAATCTTGGTTGTTGGCCAATAACATTCCTCTTCTTTTAGGAACGGTATCTAGCATAGAGTAGAAAATCACCTGAAGTAAGTAACAAAAGTCACAGAACCACATAAGCACAAAGTCTTCCATTGTCTCCTCCACTGATCTGGAACAAGCATAACCATAGAGTGAAATGAAGCACAAAGACTGCCTAAAACTACAAAAGATAACAGAATCATAAAGATAAAATTAGCTCAAAGTCTCTCTACTACCTTTTAGAAATGCCCTCAGATAATATTAACACACCCACTTTACTTATTAAATCAGATAAACAAGAGATTATCAGGAAAGAGGACATAAGAACTATTTCCTAAATAACACAGATAATTTCAACACAAAGTCTAAAATAAACCTACTTCTCATTCATTTAATAAAATATGATTTACAAGTTGAGCACAAAGTCTCAAAAAGTGTTTCAATTTTAACAGAGTTTTTGCTCTCAATTATCCAAGATCCATTTACAAAAGAGGTCTCCACTATATATAGGGAGAAACTCTCAAAATTTAGAAAATATTAAAATACAAAAAATATCTTAGTTAAAGATGACTCATCTTTGACTTTGAGATATTTTTCTGTATTTTTTACATGTAATTACACATTACAAAATTGCATGCACTTTTCTCATGACAAAAGTGCATAAGGAAAGAAGAGAGAAAGGGAAAAAACTTCAGTTCCTGCCACCAGACTTCTTCAAATGAGCATCATACATAGCAATGGATGCCTGAATTCCTACACTGTCTGGCACAACCGTGTTCTTAGAGATGACTCTGGCTCTAATTAAAGCATCCTTCAATGTTGTGATTTCCTTAGCATGACTAGTTAACCTAGATTTTAGATTATCCAAATTTAACTAAGTGTCTAAAATGTTATCCATAGAAGTCATTGAGAAGGATTTCTCTTCAAAATCTCTTTAAATCATCTCCTTGAAACTTTGGATCATTTCTTCGGCTGAAAGAAATTGGTTATCCCTGGAAGTAAGGTTGCAAGGTAGTTCCTCCAGTCTATTCACCAGGCTTGTGTCACTCTTCTCACTAGCATCCTCGAAAGATTTGAGATCTTCAACTAACTCCTTGAGTACTTATATCTTGTATATCAGTGACTCCTTGATCTCAACATATAAATACTTGCTGGAAATGACACCAATAGATATCCAGGTTCTTTTCTTCAGATCCTTCATCTCTCTCCATTTGCTAAGATATTTTTCTATACTATCAATATCTTGAGAGATAAGAGAGATAAGGTCATCTAAATCTGCCCTCACCTTCTTCATCTTGTCTATCTTTTCTGAAACCTCCGTAAGTAAGGAAACTCCCTAAGTATGCATCTTTTCAACATAATCCTCTAGCACTTTCCCCTTCAAGTAAGTTTTCTCTGCCTTTTGAATGATAGGGTCATCTATAGAGAAGGCCTCTAGAGTTGTCGCTTCAGGGGGAAGAGTGAATCTCCTTATTACTGTCGTCAACTGCTCCATCTTGGCCTTATAATAGTCTTTTATCTCCTTTTTTCGGTCAAATTTTTGGACCATGATGTCCATTGCAGACTGTAGATCACTTTTTGCACCTTCGTGAGTAACTTTGCTAAGTTCAACACAAGAGATGGAATAGCTGCTCATTTCAAAACCCTCAAGGGTTACATCTTACGGAGGCTTAGCTATTTCCAAAAATTTATGTCCCTTTTCCTCAACCAATTTTGAGAGGATCATTGGCCTCTTAGGAGCCTTAGCTTTCACCGGCACTATTTTACCAAAATCAAAGTCATCTACAGAGATGGCTAGCTTCTTTCTTTTAGGTGTGAATGCTAACATCCAAGGTGGGAGAGAAGTACTTACTATGGTAATAGTTCTCATAGCTAGTGTTACCATGGCAATGTCTACACTGCTAGTAGTAACAGTGGTTGTAGTAGGAGTAATAGGCAAAACTGTACCAGCCATTGATTCTAGCTCAAGCATAGAACTTTCTCTCAGATTAAAAGAAGGAGATGCCAAACTAGGAATGGATCCAAAGGAGTGAAGAGTATCTCCAAAAGCGCCCTAAGGATCACTAAATATAACTCTGGAAGGAGAGGTGGCTCCAAAAGAAGGAACAGTGATAGGAGAGAGAGGAGAAAGAGATGCCACAGGAGACTGAGGCAGAGAAGGAGAGACATTTTTAAGCGGTTGTGCCCCTTGGGAAAGTAGAGGTTCAATCCTTTGTTGTTCTGAAGGCCAATCATCTGTCTCCATTTATTGGGTCATCTATTCCTAAAGGCTTTGTTCTGCAACTCCCTTAGTCGTTGATTCTGACTCTTCAGTGACCTTTGATTTTTTAGAAACGAAGATGATTCTAGGCTTGTGAGGCCTAGATGGGGAAGGAACATCACCTTTGTTCTTGGTCCTATTTTCTACCTTCTTCCTCATCTCTACTTGGAACTCATCCTCTGATCCCATAATAAACTCTTTCAGTATGATCCCTTTGGCTACTAACCAATCATTGGTGTTAGCCAATATTGGCTCAAATATCTTTATCAAAGAAGTTAGCTCTTTCTAAGACCACTGAATTGGAAGAAGAGGGGAGTCAGCAATCTTTTCAGCTAGGTACCTATTATTGATAATGCTCCTATCATCGACCAGATTGGGGGGAATCTCTGCAAGCCCTAAATATTCAATTTGTTCCAGGGTCAACCTGTTATAGTCCATCCTCTTAATTTCTTCAGCTGTTCTCAAGCCACCTAGATGTCTTCAATCATAGGTTCATGAAATTGGGTCTTTCGTTTGATCATGTCCTTGACACCCCTATAATCAAATTTGTCCCTTCTCTTGAATGGTTTCATAGTGACCAACTACATCTCCATTTCCATGACTTTGGCTTTGGTTACTGTCAAGATAGAGTATCTGCCAATTTTAACTGGAAACCTGAAACCTGGCTTTTTTAGCTCCATCTACCTAGTATGTACAATAGCTATTTGTCGATAAAGCTCCATTAGAACTAACTTATCAGAAGGAAACCTGGAGAGAATATAGGGATAGCCTTGGAAAAAACCAACCTGAAGATAACAGAAGGTGGGAAATTGAAGGAACATGCAATGATAGTCATTGATGACCATCCAAGCCTCATCAGATACTCTCTTCTATTTTAGGTTATAGAGCTAAAAGCTTCACTGATGCAGACATGGAGGAGGTTGTTGAGAGGTTGCTAAGTTGTACAAAAATTGGCATCGGTCTGATCAACTGATGTCGGTCATATCCAGTGCAGAGCAAACTGACATTGGTCAGGGATCAACCAATGTCGATCATCTCCAGCCAGACAGGGACCGACGTCAGTTGCCTGTGCAGTTTGAAACTGCAAGTGTTATGGATAGTTTGTTAACAAACTAGTTGTTTGCATGTAAAAGGCTAATTTTAGTCTTGGAGCTGTGGATCTAATTATTGTAATTAGATGTCTAATTATTGTTTGCATGAGATCTATATAATAGACTCATGGGCTATATTATAATTTGTGATAGTTGAGTAAGAGCAAGGTTAGATCCTTCTGAGAGTGAAGAGAGCAAGGTGTGTTCCTCCTAGTGCCACAGTTTTAGTTTAGAGTTGAGCTTGGTTAGCTCCATATAAGAGTGAAGAGAGCAAGGGTAGCTCCTCCTAGTTCCACAAGGGTGCCGAGTGTGTATGATCAGGTTGGTCTACAAGTGTTGCAAGATCAGGAAGAAGATCCATCGGGGTACTAGTTTGGAGAATCATAAGGACTTGGTGAGGCAAAGACAAGGGTTCTTTAGGGTGTAGAGAGATCTACATGTGGTAAGTAAGATCATTGATTTGTAGGTGTGTGTGTGTGTGCAAGGTCAAAGGTGATCTACGGGGCATCAGGATCAAAGGTGATAGCAACACAATAGGTAGCAAGATCAGGAGAGATCTACTTGGAGTACGTTGAGTACTTGGAGTGCGTGGAGTACTCAGATTTGGAGTGCATGGAGCACTTGTGTACTGGCAGTAGTGATATTGACTGGTGGTACTAGTAGTAGTGATACTGACTGATTGGAAGTGAACACCAACTCTGTGTTTGAGTTGTGTGTTGAGATCGTAAGAGAGAGAGAGTGAGCTCTTAAAGAGATTTACTGTTTATGCCCTAGAGGTGTGGGAGCCCTAGAGGTGTGTAAAGAAGAAGACTATTGCATCTTTTTTGTTGTATTTCTTTTTGGAAGAGTATTAATACAATTGGGTATTGTCTCTCATATTCTATGTTATTTCTAAATTCTAGTTACTTGTTACTTCTGGTTAAATTCCACATGTTAAGTTGCTTATACATGGTAATCAATTGTGCTTCTGGGTCCTAACAGTTGGTATCAGAGCTAAGGTTGCAGGGAGCAGATTTGTGTTTGATTACAGGTCACTCTCAGGGGTTTCTAATTGAGTGGGAGTATAGCAATGGTAGAAGAAAGTACATTAATAATAGAGGAATTGAAAAGCATGAATGGTCAATTACGGTGTTATGAAAAGAAAGAGCAGGTAAAGAAATATTGTTGGTTGGTAGAAGATCAACATGAAGGAACTAATAAAGCAGATGTTGCAGGTGTTGTTATATAAGATGCTCTCGGATGTTCCTTGGATAAAGTAGAATCTTGGTTTATAAATTCTTTTGCCTCTTTTCATGCAGCCCCAAATTTAGGGGTTGGTGAGCCTTGTCAAAGTATTGGCAAAGGGGAAGTGTTGCTGAAATTACAGGTGGCCAACACATGGGTGTTGAAGAAGGTCATGCAGGTCCCAGTCTTGAAGATGCGGCTAATTACTTTAGGAAAGTTGGGTGATGAGAGATGCACAGGAACTCTCACAGTGGATGCACTTGAATTAGCATGTGGTAAAAAAGTAGGTACTCTTTATCTACTTACTTGTATTATTGATTCTTCTTTTGTTGTAAGGACATGGCTTTGTAGGCTTGGTCACATGAGCAAGAAGGAGACGTATGTTCTTAAGAGGAAGTCAGATGTGTTTGACAGACTTAAGAATTGGAAAGCCTTGGTGTTCTTGGAGGAGATGATGGACATAGATCAGTGGATGAGACTGGATATCTTTGAGTAGGGCAGTTTGGACAGGGTTTTGATTCAAAGTAAGCTCGTGAGTAAAAATTCATCACTCACAGGAAAACACAGGTACCGGCATCAGTCATAGAAAACCGGTGTCGAACAGATAGATACCAACATCGATCATGTGTAGACCAGAGGATTCAGTGGTGTCAGGTAGGTGGAAATTGATATCAATAGGATAACTGGCGTTAGTGACCTGGACAGTCGCATGGAACTGACGTCGGTCGGATGCAGACTATGTGGTGACAGAGGTTGGTCACTGGAATGGATTTTGGGTGGACAGCAAGCTATCAAGGAGTCTCAAACGCCCATGGGGAGGATTGAAAGGGTAAGTAAGCCTCAAATTTGTTGTTCCTCTTCTTTATACTCGTTGCTCACTGTAGAGCAGGAAGGATTCAGGAAACAGTGGGAGCATGGCATGAATAGGATGTAGAACCAAACAGGAGATTTGGTAGGGTTGCCAATCAGTATGAAAGTACTGAGAGATGCATGGATACCTTAGTTAAAGAATAGAGAGAATGGACACGTGAGATGGAAGGCTAGGTCATATGGTCTTGAGGAAGCTCTAGGATAGGGGTATAGGTTTGATAGGTGGATGACAAAGCATGGCTTTAGTCAATGTCATTGTAACTACTGTGGTTTCTTTACCAGGTGGGTGATGATTGCAACATCATCTTGTTAGTGTATGTTGTGTGTTTGCTTGATGCAGGGTTACACATACAGGTTTTTTTTAAGCTAAAGGTAAAGTTAGTTCAGAGGTGTGTCATGAAGAATTTAGAGGAGCAAAATTATTTAGCATAAGTGTGTTCTAGAGACATTGAAGGTCACAAGTTGATTTTGTCTCCGAATGATTGTGTGAAACTGGTCAGCACGCTAAGGGTTGGATAGTTCTATGAATAGTGTCCTGATTCACATGATGAGGTTGAGTACATGTGTACTCCCTAAGTTTGCCCAAGTAGTGGGTGCTGTCAGAAAGTTTGTAGTCAATCTGAGAAGGAAGCATTAGAAAGTGGTTTAGTGGGTTCTCAGGTATCTGAGAGGGACCAGCAGTAGGGATTCATGCTATGCAAGGTCAAGTAATTCAGATTTGGTAGGTTACTTGGATGATAGGTGTTGCACCATAGATTGTGTGATGGTTAGTCTTCTTGAGCTTGAAGAGGGATACAAGCTAGGAAACAAATTAGATGGTGTATAGGTACAAGTACAATACAACTATTTATCTCCAAGTGAGAGATTGTTAGGTTGTGGAGCTAAAAGTTTCACTGATGCAGACATGGAGGAGGTTGTTGAGAGGTTGCTGAGCTATAGAGCAACTGGTGTCAGTATGATCAATCGATGTCAGTCATATCCAGTGCATAGAAAACTGACATCAGTCAAGGATCAGCTGACGTCAGTCATCTCCAGCCAGATAGGGACCGACGTCGATCGCCTGTGCGATTTGGAACTGCGAGTGTTACGGATAGTTTGTTAACGAACCAGTTGTTTACATGTAAAAGGCTAATTTTAGTCTTGGAGATATAGATCTAATTATTGTAATTAGATGTCTAATTATTGTTTGCATGAGATCTATATAATAGACTCATGGGCTGTATTGTAATTTGTGCTAGTTAAGTAAGAGCAAGATTAGTTCCTTCTGAGAGTGAAGAGAGTAAGGCGTGTTCCTCCTAGCGCCACAGTTCTAGTTTAGAGTTGAGCTTGGTTAGCTCCTTTTGAGATTGAAAAGAGTAAGGGTAGCTCCTCCTAGTTCCATAGGGGTGTCGAATGTGTATGATCAGGTTGGTCTGCAGGTGTTGCAAGATCAGGGAGAAGATCCACTAGGGTACTGGTTTAGAGAATCATAAGGACTTGGTGAGACAAGGACAAGGGTTCTTCAAGGTGTAGAGAGATCTACATGGTAAGTAAGATCATTGATTTGTAGGTGTGTGTGTGTGTGACGTCAAAGGTGATCTACAGGGCAGCAGGATCAAAGGTGACAGCAACACAATAGGTAGCAAGATCAGGAGAGATCTACTTGGAGTACGTTGAGTACTTGGAGTGCATGGAGTAATTAGATTTGGAGTGCATGGAGCACTTGTGTACTGACAATAGTGATACTGACTGGTGGTACTAGTAGTAGTGATACTGACTGGTTGGAGGTGAACACCAACTCTGTGTTTGAGTTGTGTGTTGGGACCATAAGAGAGAGAGTGAGCTCTTGAAGAGATTTATTGTTTATGCCCTAGAGGTGTGGGATCCCTAGAGGTGTGTAAGGAAGAAGACTGTGGCATCTTCTTTGTTGTATTTCCTTCTAAAAGAGTATTAATATAATTAGGTATTGTCTCTCATATTCTATGTTATTTTTGAATTCTAGTTACTTGTTACTTCTAGTTAAATTCCACATGTTAAGTTGCTTGTACATGGTAATCAATTGTGTTTCTGAGTCTTAACATTCTATTCAAGCTGAGGGTCGAAGAGGCATAAAAATATGGCAAAGACTGAAGAAAATGTTGGATCGATCCTTGAAGCATCAACTGGTGGATTGATCCTTGAAGCATCAACTGGGGGTAATATGAGTAGACTGGGATGGTCTTTCTATCCCCTTCAGTTGTCAAACCTGAAAAGGTTCGCATCGAGGTAGCTATGTACACAAGGTATGAAGTCATATAGAACTTTGAAGAAGTTTGTACCTTAGTTAGCTGCTCGTGAAGGGTGTTGCTGATTTGCTCACCCCAAAAGATGACCTGTTTACCCTAGAGGATGATCTTGATGAATGGGTACATCCACTCGTGGAACTGTGAGGAAGATGGGAGGCCTCACACTCTACTGAGAAGGGTGATCAAGTCACCAACTTCTTCAATGAAATCACTCCTCAAGAAGTTCCACGACCATCTGAATAGATTAGTTTTGAATATCTTTAGCCACCTATTATTCATCACTTTCTTTGCCCTTTTAGGGTCCTTGTCATAATCCTGTGCTTCTATAAAGTCAATCCTCAGCACTTCAGTAGTAGGAGGGCATATAAAGACTTTGTCAATAAATTTGGAATCTAGCTAAATTATTATGTTGCCACTGGCATCTGAGACTGATCTTGTCTCTTTGTTATAGAATCAGGTGCACTAGAGGATGAACTCTGTATGATGTGATACCACTGGGAAAGCAGCAACCAAATGAATGTTGCTTTCAATGATTCTCTTCATTTCAAAACTTGGGTTCGTTGCCTTAGTTCAGGTCATGAACTTAGCCATATTCATGTGGCCAATTGATGTCTCTGATGTCATCAACATTAGAGGTGACCGAAGTGATTGGGAAGATGCCCTGGTATTTTTACTTCATGGCCTTTGACTTTTTGGGAGATATTTCAGACATTGAAACTGGCCTCAGTCGAACAGGTGCTGATGAGCAAGAATTCTCTGAAAGTACTGTAGTCATGATCACGTAATTAGGGAAAAGGGGGCAAGTTAGGGAATTCACATATTAAGTGATCATGACCAAGGAAGGACACTTCAAAGGGCCAGGTCAAAAACTAGGGAAAAAGGGGGAGGAAAGGAAAAAGATAGAAAATAAAAAAAAATTTGGAGTTAGAGAAAAAGATTAGAGGAAAAATGCATGGGCGGTGAAATTCGCCGCCCCTGCATGACGAATAGATAGAGTGTAGAGGCAACAAAATTCACCACCTCTGTAGGATCAGCCTACATAGGTAGTGAAATTCACTACCCCTACAGATCGGAGGGGAAAGTGTAGGGGTGGAAAAAAAAATTGCCCCTGCAACTTTGGCCTGCATCGGCAGTAAAATTTGTAGCCGATGCAAGTTTTGGGCAAAAAGGGCATGGGTGGAAAAAATTGCCACTCATGCAAGATCAATTTGCATGGGTAGTGGAATTTGCTGCCCATGTAGGTAAAAGGCAACAAGGGTAGCCAAGAGGTACGGGTAGCAAAATTCACCGCCCGTGTAGGTTTCTAGAAGAAAACTGTGGGCAAAGGGGAGGGGGCAGAAAAATTCATCACCCCAGCATGGAAAAGAAATGGGGAAGGTCGATGAGGAGGGAGAGAAAAAAAAACAAAAATAAAAACCCTCAACAACAACAAAAACTTGAAAACAATGCTAAGAAGAGGGAAGGAAAAGAAATAAATGCTAAAAACAAGACTTACATGGAAAAATATGCACACCACGAGCACAAATCTACAAAAATGCACTTCAACTCATTCGCTAGATCATCCAGAGGCAGAGGATAGGAGGAGAGGAGGAAGAATGAATAAAAACAAGGCTAAAATCAGATTATATGGAGCAAAAATTGACCCCAACAACCTGTCGTGCGTGGTAATAAATGTTGCGCATGAAAAATGAGGTGATACAGGGGCGGTGATTTTTCTCGTCCTTACAGGTTCAGATGCAGGGGTGGTAAAAATTGCCACCCTTATAGGTAAAAATGTATGGGTGGCAAAAATTACTGCCCTTGCAAGTAAAAATGCAGGGGCGGCAAAAATTGCCGCCCTTACATCTCAAAGGCAAAATGCACTGGCAGCAAATTTTTCCGCCTGTGCATGAAAATGAAAGAAATGAAACACTAAATTTGAAAGAGGAAATTTTTGGTCCATTGGATGCATCGAGACCATAATGACCTTCACATTTTAGGGAAGATGTGATAACAAGACATTATGAATTTCTAAAGGTGTAGTTAGACCAAGACGAGAACGAGAAGAACCCGTCTTGAAAACAAACTTAGAGAGACAAAAGACGAAATGGACAAGTTTTTTAGGGGGTTGTTCCCAAAAATGAGCTAAGCTAATTTTGAAAACAATAGTTGGCTCCTATTGGGGAACTTTTGTTAATCAAATCGATCAATGGGAGTAGAAATCAGTCTCTAAGTGCCTTCATCTAAGCCATTGGGCTACGGAGTCAAGCTAAAAATGAAAGAAAAATAGACAAAATGTAAAAACTGTACATATATACAAATAGACCCATCTAAGTTTCAAGGATTGAACAACTTTAGATGCTGCTCGCTGTGAGGTAGTATGAATGGCATTCCATTTTGTATTCCAAGAAGAAGCTAGCCTCACCACAGAGCTGTCAAATGATGAACGGGCCTCTCCATAAGGAGGCAAATTTGTCGTGCATCTCTTTTGGTTCTCGCCTCTTGTCCCATAACAAGACTTGATCTCCGACTTGGAATTCTCAGACTTTAGTTTTTTTATCAAAAAGTTCCTTCACCCGGTGCTAATGTGCTATAATCTGATCCACCACCATGGTTCACTGTTCATTCAGTTCGGTCAGACACATGATTCTTTTGTCAACCGAACTTTCGAAGGTTGAGTCTTCGATTGCTTTGGTTAACTTGAGCGTTGATAGTTCAAGGGTGATGGGGATCTCTGCATTCAAGCCATATAGAAGTTGGAAAGGTGACATACCTATAGCCTTTTTGGGTGTTATCCTATTTGCCCATAAAGCAGCATACAATGCTTTGTGCCATGTTCTCTGATTGTCATCTACCAACTTCCTGATAATAGTGACCAAGTTCTTATTACTCGATTCTGCTTAGCCATTCCTTGAGGGAAATAATCTGAAGTGTGGGATAGGATAATCCCATAATAAAAATAAAATTGAGTAATTTCATGTGATGAAAAATACGTCGCATTATCTGTTACAATCTTGAGTGGCACCCCAAACCGAGAGATGATATTTTCCTTGAGAAAACTGCACACCACTTCAGACGTAGCATGCTTGGTTGGGATGGCCTCCACCCACTTGGTAAAGTAATCCATTGCAGTGAGGACATAATCATGTCCGACACTTGAAGATGAGTTAACTATGCCAATGAAGTCAACACCCCACAGCTGAAAAGGTTCCTTGATTACTAATGGCTTGAGAGGCAAAGCAGCCAGTTTAGGCTTCCCAACGAACTATTGACACAATTCACACCTATGCACCCATCTATAGGCATCTTGGAATAGTGTGGGCCAATAATACCTTGCTCATAGAATCTTGTGCACTATCACCGGTGTAGAAAAATGCCCTCCACAAGCCAAATTGTGGAAAGACTCCAAGAGTTTATCTTTTTACACCTTATCAACACAACAAAGAAATGCCCCATCCAGGTTTCTTTTATACAAACCATTATTCCACAGAACATAACTAGCAGCATTTAATTTAACATTCCATTTCTCTTTATAAGATAGATGAGAGGGACACTCACCATATGTCAAAAAATGGGCAATGTCAGAATACCACTCATCAGTAGTGGCAACAAAGAGGACTATAGGCACGCCTTCGATCTCTATTTCTTCACTTTCTATTTCATCTAGAATGTTGTTGGTGATCAACTGGAAAAGACCCTTTCCCCACATGAGTTTGGTAGGTTTGATGTCTAGATCAAACTCCTAAATCTTGGTGATCTAATTACCTCTCTTTGTATCGAAATCCTATTGAGTCAAAATGGATTTTACTATTGTATCAGGTATGAGAACTTTGGTGTGCGAGTTCAGGATATAAAACCTGAAATGCTTGACTACTTTGACCACTGCGTATGCATGTTTATCCATGTTAGAATATTTTAGCTCATGAACCTTGAGTGGACAACTCATAAAGGAAATAGGAGATTCTACACCTTCTTGGTTCAGTTCAATTAAAATGGCTGAGAGTGTATGTTTAGAAGCATAACTATATATTTTAAAAAAATTGGCGTAGTCTGGACAAACTAGGACTGGTACACAAGCAATTGCTTCTTTGATTTATTTGAACATTGATTTGCCCTCAGTAGTCCATCTGAAGGTAGCATTTCATTTCATCATATTGATGATATGGTGGGTCTTCTCAGTGAAATTAGGAATGAACCTCTGGAAAAAGTTCACCTTTTCGAAGAACGAGTGAACTACAATTTTTTTGGTAGGCAAAGTGAGTTCTTGGATAGACTTGACTCTTTTTGAGTTAGTTTTAATACCTTCTCGGGACATAACGTGTCTGAGAAGTTTTCCTTCAGTCACCCCAAAGATAGACTTCTTTGGATTTAAAGAAATACCGTTCTGACGACAACATTCCAGTATTCTTTGCAAATGGTGGACATGGTCAGAACAATGCTTTGAAAATACTATCAAATCATCCAGGTACACTACAATGAACTTACCCATCTCATCTTTGAAAGTGAGGTCCATCACCCTTTAAAATGTGGCACCTGCATTTATCAGACCGAAAGGCATCCTTCGATAGGCGAATGTGCCCCAAGGTGTGGTGAAGGCCGTCTTATGCTAGTCTAATTTTCCAACTTTGACCTGATTGTACCCTGAAAAACCATCTAGCATTGATAACATTTTGAACCTATTACCATTTTTAGGACTTGATCCATGATAGGGAGAGGGTAGTTATCTTTTAAAGACAACTGATTCAAGTTTTTGAAATCCACACAGATTCAAATTTCACCATTCTTCTTTCTGATAGGCACTATGTTAACAATCCATGTAGAGTGATGGATTGGAAAAATTATCTAGACATCAAGCATTTTTTATATCTTAGTTAAAATAGTACCTGAGATTTTTGGATTATATTGCCTAGACTTTTGCTTGTAAGGTACAGAGTTCACCTTAAGAGATATGTCACGGTAGATGTCATTCGGCCTAAGTGATTTCAGATCATCATAGGAATAAGACAATATGTCTATATATTGGTGAAGTAAACTAGAAAGCTTAAATCTCTCCTTGGGAGTGCAACATTTCCCAATGTTTACAATCTTAGGATCTCCCTTGGTTCCCAGGTTTACCTGATTAAAATCTTGAGAGGAGTTTGAATCTGTTTGTTGTTGTTTAATAAACCTGTCATGGTTATCAAACAATTTTTCTAGGGAAACCAGGCCTTTGGGAATCTTATTCCCCTTAAGCTACAAGAAATCCTCACTTGATTTTGTGTTTAATTCAGAAGTCACTTTGCATTCTCAGAGTTCACTACCTTCAAAATGCAGCTGTTTGAAACTGTCCTTTTGCTCCAAGAAGGCAATGATTTGATCATCATTATTGAATACTTGCCAATGACTGGCATTATCAGGTACACTTGGTTGAAAGACCAGTTTAATAGTGTACTTATCTCTGTTAAAGTCTGGATGTGGAACCAAGAGAGTGGCAAAGATAGCCAATGCATCCGCCCGATCGTTGAATTCTCATGGGATGGCAGAGATGTTGAAAGTGTCAAAATTTTTGATTTGGTCCCAGACAAGATTGAGATAGTGTTGCAATCTTTCATTTTTGGTCTGATAGAGGTTTCTTACCTGACAAACCACCAACTCGGTGTCCCCTTTAGCATGGATTAGCCTAATGCCTTTTTCTCTGGTAGCCTGTAATCTAAGTAACAAGGATTCATACTCAGTTGTGTTATTGGTGTTGTTAAACTGCAACTTGTAGGACAAAAGAATAATGTCTCCTTGAGAAGATACCAACACAACCCTAGCTCCCAAGCCAGTAGAAGAACAACTACCATCAAATTTTAAGGTCCATACCTCGTTAGACACTGCTTTTTCTTTGAAAACTCCTTCATTTGGGGGAAGAGGTTCTCCCATGTGTTCATTTTGCTTTGCTGATTTAGCCACCATGTTAGCTGAACACAATTTCAAGTTATTACCTGCAAGAGTTTCATCAGATGCCTCATGGATCTCATCCGTAGATAGGAAGTAATTTCCCATGCCTAAAGACTCAAATAAAATTTGAGCTTCTAGTGCTAATGATTGGGTGACTACATACCTTGCCTCTTTTTTAGGAAGTAACTTCTTTATAACACCTTGAATTGGGATCTTTGCTTTCGACAAGACCATACTTAGCTCACCTCCAACATCTTTGCAAAAATTCTACCCAAGTAGGATGTCGTAAGAGGCTGGAACATCGGCCACTAGAACCGTCATTTTTATCTATTTTTTTAGAAAAGTTGCAAAAGCAAATTGAGCGTCTTTTATCTGACCAAGGAGGGGAACTTGCTTATTTTCCATAGAAAAACACCTCCCAAAAGTTTTGATCAAAGTTAGGCCAAGAGAATCTGCCACCTTCGCGGGCATGACATTATCTAAGGCTCTAGAGTCTATTATGCAATTACTTAGTTTGTAACCATTTATCAGTAGGAAAACATAAAAAAGTTCTATTTTCCCAAGAGCAATAGGAGGAGTCACAACAAAATTGTTTTGGGCAGATTTATCTTTAGGGGGATCATGAACGGCCTTTAAAGAATCTTGTCCTACGGGGACGGCTTTATTTTTTACATATTCTACCAACCTATCAAATTATTTTGGGTTAGCCCTCAAATATTCAATCTCTGTCATTTGGATTTTAGTCTTTCTAGCGTGATCAATTATATCAAATAATTGAAAAGAATTTAAAATAGAGGAAGAGAGTCCATCATTTGGAACTTTATTAGGTGTGGCACTGGTCTGAGCAACAGAAGGGGAAGGTATGGGGTGGTTGGAGTTATTTACTTTTTTGTGAATTACCTGATCTTTTGATTGAGGAGGCAATGGAGTCCCTCATTTAGCGATGGAAACCACTAGCTGGGGTTCTTCTTCTACCTTTCTTTTATTAGTTTGTGAAGCTGACTGATTTTAAGATCTAGTGAAAACAACATAAGATCCATCCAACCCTTCCCCTTTACTTCCAGCTTCATCATGGTAATCCAGGAAACCAATATTGGAGTCACCAGCTAATTCTTCTTCCTACTCATCGAAGAGATTAGCATCATGTTGTTGGTCCAATTGAGGTTGGAGCAAATAGTCATGTTCAGCCTCTAGGTAACCGACCGTTGAATTGGCAGGTGTTACTTCAATGGCTAATTTCCCTGGGGGGAGGCAAGTGATTTGGTTGCCCTTGGTTCTAGGTAGCATTACCCTAATATTGTTGATTTTAGAATGTTCTCCTAGACATATCTCGATAGGTGGGAGCAAATGTACCTTGGGATATTTGTCTCTTCAAATGTATCAGTTCATTTGTCAATTTTTGCACCATAAGATCTGTAGTGCCTGTAGAAGAGCTTTCAGCAGATGAAGAGAATCTATTTTTACTAGGGTCTTTTCTGATCTTACCTACCAGGATAAGATCATCCTCAATCTCAGTAGACAAATTTTGAGCCAATGCTAGATCCATAAAGCCAGCTCACCTCAATAGGAAACTTACTTCAGGAAGCTGCGAGTTGATAAAAAAACACTTGAGATTCTCTGGCGTGGGCTGAGCAATAGTTGGAATCCAGTTCCTTAACTTGTTGAATTTAGCTATGAAATCCCTCATGGGTTCATGGGATTCTTTTTTCATCTGTGTTAGCTATGCTAACAAAGTGTGTGCATCTTTAGCAGGTTTAAACCTAGCTTCAAATTTAGCTTTGAGCATGTCCCAGTCAGGCACTGACCCAGCCTGCAGGTGGTAGAACCAATCCACGGCAACTCCTTGTAGGGTTTCTACAAAAAGTCTTACTACTACATCCTCAAATTCTACACCGATTATGCCACATGCTATGGAGAAAGTGGAAATATGCTCATCGGGATGAACCTTCTCGTCACCAAAAAACTTAAGAATTTTTTTTCTAGAACTACGAGGTTGTTTATGCAAGGGTGGAGTCAAATTAAGAGGACCAAAAGAATTGCACCATGGACCTTGAGCCATTATGATAAGAGGATTAAATAGTGGGATAAAGAATCTTGGTGGGGTATTTATAGGCAGGGCATGATTAACAGCAGGAAAAGAAGCTCTACCTTACGTTGGTGACCTGATAAGGTTAGGAGGAAAACTCCTAGACCGTTGGAGGTAAGGTGGTGGAGGAAACAGATCAAAATTTCTCTGCTGTGCCAACTCAAACATGGGGTCAAAAACACCCTTGGCTCTCTGGCTTCTTGTGTAGTGTGGAGTTGCCAAATTTTAAATAAAAAAGGGACAGAAATTGCTTCAAGTTGAAGATTGAGGCTTCAAAATGCACATTCGTATTCCCTAGCAGAGTTACCAAAAACTGTTGGGTGAATATTTTGTCGTCAACTAACTAATGACAAAATAGATATATCAACCATAGTATATGGATATTTACGCCATAAAAAGTGTGGGTTTACTAGATCTGGATGAGGTAAATCTCTCCTCTCATCAAGGGGAGGTTCCCTATGAATATTTATACATTATATGTATATATAATTAAGCAAAAAATAACACATGGGGTGGTATAACAACATCCACCTCTCTTTTTTCAGAGGTGATGTACAACGAACAAGAGGGAGAAATCCTAGTCATTGGCCAATAACATTCCTCTTCTTTCAAGAATGGTATCCAGCATAGAGCAAAAAATCACCTAAAGTAAGTAACAAAAGTCACAAAAAACCCATGTAAGCACAAAGTCTTCTGTTGTCTCTTTCGCTGATCTGGAACAAGCGTAACCATAGAGTGAAATGAAGCACAAAGTCTTCACCTAAAACTACAAAAGATAACAGAATCACAAAGATAAAAGTAGCTCAAAGTCTCTCTTATATCTTTTAGAAATACCCTCAGATAATATTAACACACCCACTTTACTTATTAAATTAGATAAACAAGAGATTATTAGGAAAGAGGACATTAAAACTGTTTCCTAAATAACACAGATAATTTCAACATAAAATTTGAAATAAACATGCTTCTCATTCATTTAACAAAATATGATTTACAAGTTGAGCACAAAGTCTCAAAAAGTGTTTCAATTTCAATAGAGTTTTTGCTCTCAATTATCCAAGATCCATTTACAAAAGAGGTCTCCACTATATATAGGGAGAAACTCTCAAAATTTAGAAAATATTAAAATATAAAAAATATTTTAGTCAAAGATGACTCATATTTGACTTTGAGATATTTTTTTGGATTTTTTACATGTAATTACACATTACAAAATTACATGCACTTTTCTCATGAAAAAAGTGCATAAGGAAAGAAGAGAGAAAGGGAAAAAACTTCAGTTTCTACTGCCAGACTTCTTCAGATGAGCATCATACATAGCAATGGATGCCTGAATTTCTATACTGTCTGGCACAACTGTGTTCTTAGAGATGACTCTGGCTCTAATTAAAGTGTCCTTCAATGCTGTGATTGCCTTAGCATGACTAGTTAACCTAGATTTTAGATTATCCAGAGTTAACTAAGTGTCTAAAATGTTATCCACAGAAGTCATTGAGAAGGATTTCTCTTTAAAATCTCTTTGAATCATCTCCTTGAAAGTTTGGATCATTTATTCAGCTAAAAAAAATTGGTTATCCCTGGAAGTAAGGTTTCAAGGTAGTTCCTCCAGTCTATTCAGTAGGCATGTGTCGCTCTTCTCACTAGCATCCTTGAAAGATTTGAGATTTTCAACCAACTCCTTGAGTACATGTATTCTGTATATCAGTGACTCCTTGATCTCAACATAGGAATCCTTGCTGGAAATGACATCAATAGATATCAAGGTGATTTTATTTAGATCCTTCATCTCTCTCCATTTGCTAAGATATTTTTCTGTACTATCAATATCTTGAGAGATAAGAGAGACAAGGTCATCTAAATCTGCCCTCACCTTCTTCATCTTGTCTATCTTTTTTACAACCTCTGTAACCAAGGAAACTCCCTAAGTATGCATCTTTTCAACGTAATCCTCCAGCACTTTCCCCTTCAAGTAAGTTTTCTCTACCTTTTGAATGATAGGGGTGTCTATAGAGAAGGCCTCTAGAGTCGCCGCTTCAAGGGGAAGAGTGAATCTCCTTGTTACTGCCGTCAGTTGCTCCATCTTGGCCTTATAATAGTCTTTCATCTCCTTTTCTCGGTCAAATTTTTGGACCATGATGTCCATTGCAGACTGTAGATCACTTTTCACACCTTCATGAGTAAATTTTCCAAGTTCAACATGGGAGATGGAATAGCTACTCATTTCAAAACCCTTAAGGGTTGCGTCCTGTGGAGGCTTAGCTATTTCAAGAAATTTATGTCCCTTTTCCTCAACCAATTTTGAGAGGATACTTGGCCTCTTAGGAGCCTTAGCTTTCACTGGCACTAATTTGCCAAAATCAAAGTCATCTACAGAGATGGCTAGCTTCTTTCTTTTAGGTGTGAATGCTGACATCCAAGACAGGAGAGAAGTACTTACTATAGCAATAGTTCCCGTAACTGGTGTTACCATGGCAATGTTTACACTGCTAGTATTAACAGTGGTTGTAGTAGGAGTAACAGGCAAAATCGTATCGGCTATTGATTCTAGCTCAAGCACAAAACTTTCTCCTAGATTAAAAGGAGATGCCAAACTAGGAATGGATCTAGAGGAGCAAAGAGTATCTCTAGAAGTGCCCTGAGGATTGCCAAATATAACTCTAAAAGGAGAGGTGGCTCCAAAAGAAGGAACACTGATAGGAGAGAGAGGAGAAGGAGATGCTACAGGAGACTGAGGCAGAGAAGGAGAAACATTTTTAAGTAGTTGTGCCCCTTCTTGGGAAAGTAGAGGTTCAGTCCTTTTCTATTCTAAAGGCTAGTCGTATGTCTCCATTTGTTAGGCCATCTGTTCCTAAGGGATTTATTCTGCAACTCCTTTAGCTGCTAATTCTAGCTCTTTAGTAACCTTTGATTTTTTAGAAATGAAAATGATTCTAGGCTGGTGAGGTCTAGATGGGGAAGGAACATCACCTTTGTTCTTGGTCCTATTTTTTGCCTTCTGCCTCATCTCTACTTGGAACTCAGCCTCTGATCTCATAATAAACTCTTTCAGTATGATCCCTTTGGCTGCTAACCAATCATTGGTGTTAGCCAATATTGGCTCAAATCTCTTTCTCAAAGAAGTTAGCTCTTTCTGAGACCACTAAATTGGAGGAAGAGGGGATTTAGCAATATTTTGACTAGGTACTTGCTATTGATAATGCTCCTATCATCGACCAAATTGGGGAGAATCTCTACAAGCCCCAAATATTTAATTTGTTCCAGGGTCAGCCTGATATAGTCCATCCTCCTGATTTCTTCAGATGTTCTCAGGTCCACCCAGATGTCTTCAATCATAGGCTCATAAAATTGGGTCTTTCGTCTGATCATGTCCTTGACACCCCTATAATCAAATTTGTCCCTTCTCTTGAATGGTTTCATAGTGACCAGCTGCATCTCTATTTCCACGACTTTAGCTTTGGCTACTGTCAAGATAGAGTATCTGCTAATTTCAACTAGAAACCTAAAACTTGGCTTTTTTAGCTCCATCTGCCTAGTATGTATGATAGCTATTTGTCGACAAAGCTCCATCAGAACTAACTTATCAAAAGGAAACCTGGGGAGCATATAGGGATAGCCTTGGAAAAATCTAACTCGGAGATAACAGAAGGTGGGAAATTGAAGGAACATGCAACCATAGTCGTTGAGGACCGTGCAAGCCTCATCAGATACTCTCTTATGTTCAAGTTGAGGGTCGAAGAGGCATAAAAATACAACAAAGAAAGCATCATTTACCCTTTTGAAATGGCAAATAGATCCTTGAAGCATTGACTGGGGGTAATATGAGTAGACTGGGGTGGTCTTTCTATCCCCTTCAGTTGTCAAACCTAGAAAGGTTCACATCAAGGCAGCTATGTACACAAGGTATGAAGTCATATATAACTTTGAATAAGTTTTTACCTTGGTTAGCTACTCATAAAGGGCATTTTTGATCTACTCACCCCAAAAGATGACCTGCTTACCCTAGAGGATGATCTTGATGAACAGGTACATCCAGTCATGGAACTATGAGGAAGACGAGAGGCCTCACACTCTGCTGAGAAGGGTGATCAAGTCACCGAATTCTTCAATGAAATTGCTCCTCAAAAAGTTTCACTTCCATTTGGATAGATTGGTTCTGGGTTTCTTCAGCCACCTATTATTCATCACTTTCTTTGCCCTTTCAGGGTCCTTGTCATACTCCTTCTGTGCTTCTACAAAGTCAATCCTCAACACTTTGGCAGCAGGAGGGCACATAAAGACTTTGTCAATAAATTTGAGATCCAACTGAATTATTACATTGCCACTGGGATCTGAGATTGATCTTGTCTCTTTGTTGTAGAACCGAGCGCACTGGAGGATGAACTCTGTATGATGTGTTGCCACTGGAAAAGTAGCAACCAGATGAATGTTGTTTTCAATGATTCTCTTCATTTTGGAACTTGGATTTGTTGCCTTAGTTCGGGTCATGAACTTGGCCATATCCATGTGGCCAATTTATGTGTCTCTGATGTCATCAACATTGGAGGTGACCAAAGTGATTGGGAAGATGCCCTGGTATTTTTACTTCATGGCCTTTGACTTTTTGGGAGACATTTTAGACATTGGAATTGGCCTCGATCGAACGGGTGCTGACGAGCAAAAATTCTCTGAAAGTACTACAGTCATGATCATGCAATTAGGGAAAATGGGGCGAGTTGGGGAATTCGCATATTAAGTGATCATGACCAAGGAAGGGCACTTACAAGGTCCAGGTTGGAAATTGGGGAAAAAGGGGGAGGAAAAGAAAAAGATAGAAAAGAGAAAAAATTTCTAGAGTTAGAGAAAAAGATTAGAGGAAAAATGCATGGGCGGCAAAATTCACCGCCCCTGCATGACGAATAGATAGAGTGTAGAGGTGGTGAAATTCACCACCCTATAGGATCAGCCTACACGGGCAGTGAAATTCACCACCCCTGCAGATCAGAGGGGAAAGTGTAGGGGTGGTGAAATTCGCCGCCCCTGCAACTCTGGTCTGCATCAGAGGCAAAATTTGTCGTCGATGCAAGTTTTGGGCAAAAATGGCATGGGCGGTGAAAATCACCGCCTGTGTAGGATCGATTTGCATGGGTGGTAAAATTTGCCACCCGCATAGGTAAAAGGCAAGAAGGTTAGCCAAGAGGTACAAGCGGTGAAATTCACTGCCTGTGTAGATTTCTAGAAGAAAACCGTGGGCAAAGGGGAGGTGGTGGCAAAATTCACCGCCCCAGCATGGAAAAGAAATGGGGAAGGCCGACGGGGAGGGAGAGAAAACAAAAAAACAAAAATAAAAACCCCCATCAATAACAAAAACCTAAAAACAATGCTAAGAAGAGGGAAGGAAAAGAAATAAATGCTAAAAACAAGACTTACCTGAAAAAATATGCACACTACGAGCACAAATCCATAAAAATGCACTTCAACTCATTCATTGGATCATTCAGAGGCAGAGGATAAGAGGAGAGGAGGAAGAATGAAGAAAAATAAGGCTGAAATCATATTATATGGGGCAAAAATTGACCCCAACAACCCGCTATGTGTGGTAATAAATGCCGCGCATGAAAAATGAGGTGCTGCAAGGGCGGCGATTTTCACTGCCCTTGCAGGTTCGGATGCAGGGGCAGCAAAAATTGCTGCCCTTGTAGGTAAAAATGTAGGGGCGGTGAAAATTGCTGCCATTGCAAGTAAAAATGTAGGGGTGGCAAAAATTACCGCCCTTGCATCTCAAAGGCAAAATGCATTGGCAGCAAATTTTGCTGCCCGTGCATGAAAATAGAAGAAATGAAACACTAAATCTAAAAGGGGCAGGGTTTGGTCCCTTGGACGCATCGAGACTGTAATGACCTTCACGTTTTGGAGAAGACATGATAACAAGACATTAAAAATTTTGAAAGGTGCAGTTAGACCAAGACGAGAATGAGAAGAACCCATCTTGAAAATAAACTTAGAGAGACGAAAGATGAAACAGACAAGTTTCATAGGGGGTTGTTCCCAAAAATGAGCTAAGCTAATTTTGGAAACAACACATATTACTAACCATATTATTATTGATAAGGGTGAGGATTATGATGGTCACCTTGTTGCATATTAGCTTGCCTATTTTGAGCCTCTAAGGCCATAAACTTTGCTTTGTAATCAACATTATTTTTTTTTACCTAAGAACCATCTTAGTTTTGAAATGGCCATTAGGAACTTGGGATACATATATAGCACTAGTAGAAGCATGAGAAAATTGAGGCATATACACCCTAGGAGGAAATATTCTATCTTGGATGAGACTATTCTTGAATTTGAGAGCAAAATCATATGCTTTAGGGAGAGTGGAATCTCCCATAGATTTAAGCATGACAACAATTTTAGTCCCAATGAATTTCAAGTAGGTGGGAAACACAAAACTATTAGGTGGTCTCATGAGAGGAGGCAATCTATGCCAAGTCTTTTAAAACCTTTCATTGAATTCATGCATTATTTCTTTGGGTCCCCTCTTTATCACATTGAGTTGATTTATGAGAGAAGCATGGTTACTTTTTTTTATAAATTTGGAAGTCAAAAACACTCTAAACATATCTCATGTTGTGATGCATCCACCTTCTAGAGTCTTATACCAATCAAGAGCCTTTCCTTTAAGGGACATGGTAAGGATTCTAATGGAAATGTTCTCTTTAATAATATTATGAAAACTAAAAAAAGTTAGAAACATATCTATTGTGCTCACTAGGTGTGATATGACTCTTACCATTACATATGGGAACACCTTTTGTGGCATTAGGAGGGATGGCATCATATGCATGAAGTTGGATTGGATTATTAGTATTGAAGGAAGAGAAAGCATGAGGCCTAGCCATGTCTTATTCTTTAATATCTTCAAATTCTTCAGTCTTTTCAACCTCTTCCTCTCTATAAAAATCTACTCATTTTTCAAAGGGTAGATTAATTTATGGATACTAAATTACAAGAGGAATTTTAAGCTAAATGGGTGGGTTAATAGGAATGGAAGTTTTATCAGAGGATGAACTAGTGAGGACCATGAATTATGGGGGCAATTTTATAAAAAAATAAAGGTCTGCAAATAGATTTACCTTGAACGATTCACCAAATGCTAAGTAGCACACCAATTTGTAGTTGATGTTGTCAAGACCATCATTCACCTTGACCAGTTGTCTTGAAGACAATGGGTATCACTAGGCATTCTATAAATTTTGTCACCAAATCTTACACCCTATAAGAATTTGTTCAAGATTATTCTATATTTAGGCAACATGGGAACATTTCTAGGTATGTGGGTATACTTATATTGGAAATGAGCCTCTAGATTTAAGGGGCTAGCTCCCTGAATGTATTTTGCAATGCTCATCACTTAAAATATTACTTATTTATGGGTAAAACAGTTAGAAAATACATAAATTCAGCCTACTCTAAAAGAGGTGATGCACCAAAAATGTCTTCCACATGACCATCATATTTCTGCCACTATGAAATAAAACATACAAACTAGTCTCTAAGTCTTAATTGGTTCTAACATGAACATTTCAATATAAAGGTGAGAAGTGAAAAACAGCACAAGGAAAATGAACCAGAGGGAAAATTGATCCAAAACTTGAAAGATCTTGTTGAAATAAAATTCAAGAAACAAGAACAAAACAATTTAAATAATGTTATCTCTGATAAGAGATGTTTTATTGATCAAATTTGCAGATCCAAACATATGATTATCTCTAAGAAGAGATGTCTAATTTATATTTTGGGTTACATCTTCATTTATACATGTTTTAAAGGTGTGGGGAGGATATGGAAGGTCACCAATCTTGAGGGAGATGAATTGGTTCAACTTCCATGATTTACAACAATACAAAATTCGAGGAATTACTATTTTTAGAAACTTACTATTTTTAGACTGCACTACTAAAATTGAAATTTAGGACACTTCTATTGGGTTTTAGGGGTTTAGACTTTATTTATCAGATCTAAGTTCCATATCATGATGTTCCCCTCATTATTATCTTTCCAATGGTTCAAACGGCGAGTCAATTGGAGGTACGGTGCAAAAGTTATGGCTCCTGAAAGTTCCGCCATCAAACGGGGTGGACCCATCACCCAAATTGTCATCTGAATTATTGTCTGGATCATTCCTCCCTCCTTGAGAAGCAATGGTCCCCATTGCATCAAGATTTTTCATCAATTGTGTTAGTTTTACTTTGATTTGATTCCCATTGAATACTTGGAAGGGATTGTGATTTATGGAATTGTGCATGGCCCGATTGTTCACCATTTTTATCTAACCATCAGTCTGTGGATGGAAGGTTGTGAACTTCTTCAGCTCGGTATCTATTTGCTTCTGTCATTATGTTGTTTGTGTAGTTAGGTCTATAACATCAACCCTTTTAGATTCCTGTGGCTTGACCACCATGAGAACAAATTTCTTAACACTAATTAGAGAGACAGATGTAGAAGGTGGTACTTTTGGTACCCTATAGTGCCATGTTCCAAGAGTGAGATTGATCCTTCTAGTTCTTGATTCATATATACCATGTCGATCATACATGAATGGCTGACCAAAGAGTACATCACAAACATCTAGATTGACCACATCACATAAGACCTCATCTTAAAAAGGTTGTATTGCATATGAGAGAAGACATTGGTGGGTGACACAGAGGTTTCTCCCTAGACTCAACCATCCAATACTATATGGTTTTAGGTGAGGCTTCATGGATAGATTTAGGATTTTCACAATATTAGTAGAGATTAAATTCTTTTGACTTCCACTATCAAGAATGAAATGCAGAGGCTTACCTTTCACCCATAACTTAGAGTGAAATAACCTTTTCTTGTCATCTAGCATCTTGTCATGTCTATGATGAAGCAACAATGGCTTTAGGATCAGCATCTATAATTTCTTCTTCAACCTCTTCAACTTCAGGGTCTGTATGAGGTAAAACAGAGGATTGTGACTCAAAAAGTGGTGATTTGATAGCTTGACATTCTTCTTTGGAGTGAGTTCTAGATTTGTGATAATCACACCACTTCCCAGTCTTTCCTTCCTTTTTCTTCCAATTTTGACCTTGTGTTTGACCTTCTTTGTCACTTTTCCATTTTGAAGACTAATTCTTTATATTTATTCTTCCATGCTTCTGCTCAATTTTTATTGTGAACTTGTATGCCTCACTGATGGTTTCCAAATTGAAGAGTTTCATTTCTCCCCATATGTACCATTGTAGTCCACCACGATATTTGAGAACCTTGTGTTTCTCACTTTCTTGGATGCCCAATCTCACAAATAGGGAATGAAAAATGTCAGTGTAATCTTGAACAAATTATTTCTTACCTTGGCAAAGTTGTTGCCACTCTATATATAGATCATCATATGCTCCAATGGGGTATTATTCTTCCTTTACAGCATCTATGAAATCATCCCATGTAGGTTCTATCTCAAGGCCAATATCATCTACACTGAATCTCTTTTTGTACACTTCCCACCAATTTTTGACAGGCAATGATGCTTTCAGAAGAGCAAAAGTAATCTTCTCTTTATCGATGAATTTATTTACATATAAATAAGATGAAAATTGATCTAACCAATTTTCTACTACATCAGCATTGATTTTGCCTTCAAATTTAGGGATATCAAAATTCACCTAAACCATGAAGGGTGTTGGGGCACTGAAAGGATGTGTGGGTGTGGATGAGGAGCCAGAATTTTCCATCGAGATTTGTTGGAAAATTTGAGTGAATTGTTGTAGCATCTATGCTTGTTGCTGTTGGAGGGATTCATTCACCATTTCCTTGAAAGGATCATATGCTTTGGTGTTGTCCTCCATTTGAAGTCATTTGGAGCGAATAGGTGGATATTCTGCTGGTTCTATTCTCCACCCAAGCTTCCTGTAATTTGACCTCATCCTCGAGATCATACACTCTAAAGACAAACCACTCTGATACCACTGATCCAAAGCTTGAAAGCTTTGGTTGAAAGATAATTCAAGAAACAAGAAAAAAACAATTCAAATAATGTTGTCTTTGATAAGAGATGTTTTATTGATCAAATTTACAGATCCAAACATATGCTTATCTCTGAGAAGAGATGTCTGATTTCCATTTTGGGTTACATCTTCATTTATACATGTTTTTAAGGTGTGTTGAGGATATGGAATGTCACCAATCTTGAGGGAGATGAATTGGTTTGACTTCCATGATTTACAACAATACAGAATTTGAGGAATTACTATTTTTAGAATCTTACTATTTTTAGACTGCACTACTAAAATTGAAATTTAGGACACTTCCATTGGGTTTTATGGGGTCAAAATTCATCAAGAAAATATTGATGCCATATCATGATGTTCCCCTCATTATTATCTTTCCAACAGTTCAAATGATGAGTCAATTGGAGCGACGGTGCAAAAGTTATGGCTCCCAGAAGTTCTGCCATCAAATGGGGTGGACCCATCAACCGAATTGTCATCTAAATTGTTGTCCAGATCAAAAATTTCACACTCCAAGGATAGTTTTACACTTGAAAGGCTTTACACATTATAATAAACTCTATATGACATGTTAGATTAGGAACTCTTGCTCAAACATGAAAGGATAAGGGAAGGAAGGATAGATAATTGTCACTTCTCATCTCCATACAACACTTGCAGACTCAAACAATTTTTTAAAACTCAAAAACAAACTTGCATTAATGATCAAATGGAAAATATGACATTAGTCTAGAAAGGCTTCACCATATATGGTGTGGCCTCTTAAAAGGGCCAAAATGGTATATATTTATAATATTTAAGAGAGAGGAGAAGGAAAAAGAAGCCCAAAAGGGAAACAAATCATTTCAACCCCTTTTGAACCATAGTTGTAACTGCTTTTGCAAATATGCTCTTTCAAGCTTCTTGATTGATTTGGGCTACTTCAAGTGGTTGTATAGTTACAAATATTTCATAAATTCTCCCTGATGGTTATAGTGGCAAGATAAAGTTATTAGATCTTTATCTTAGCATCATTGTAGTTGGAAACATTAGAATTATTTGTTAGATTTTTGTCCTGATGCTAACTACTCTTTATTGGCCTGTGGAGGCATGCAAAAGAGGAGAGGAGGGTCTTCTTCATGTAGTTTTTCTTGGAGATGAGACTATTTAGGTCCACATGTATGCCCTCATGGTATCCTTGAAATTCTAGTTCTTATCCAGCTAGATCATGCTCGAACTTGTCCCCATGTTCATTGGTCCACTATATCCATTATATCATTATAGGAGCTGAGAGTTTATATATGCATAGACTATTATTCTAATAATGGTAAAAATAATCATATAATGAACCCTAAATGACATAAAAATGTTAAACCATAGTTTGACATTAAACTCAAATGGTGGTCCTTTATATCCTTTGTTCTTGACTACATCACTATGTCCTTTTCATGGTGTTCAAATGAGATTCAATGGTGGAAATAGCCTTTGAAAATATTGCCTAAGCTCAACCTTGGTCATGTTTTCAACCCCATAGGAGGTCCCTTTAATTTTATTTGTCATTGATACCTAACTCAACTCATTGACATATTGACATTTTTTTGATCTGTTAATTTTGATATATATAATCGAGTGCCAACAATCGATCTTGCCCCTTGACTTATCAACTTTTTCCAAGATTACACCATGTGTCAAATGCATGCTAGGTCTCAAGATTCACTATAAATCTATTATATTCCACACTTTTACCATGTGTCAACCTCTTAATCCTCTTGATTGTTTGACTCATCACACACTGTTGTATCAACATGTATGATCAACTAAGGACTGTTAGATCAACTGAGACACATTGTTTGAAATCTAAAAACTACTTTATGAGAATTAAATTAACATCCTCACTCTCATCAAATGGTGTAATAAAAACTATAATTGATGTTCACATGACCATAAAATTTAAGCTAAAAAGTATTTGTTTTGCTCGAGCTAAAACTTAATGTTAGTATGAATGTCTTATACTTTTTGACCAAATTTGAAGGCTTGGATCTTGAAGCAAAAGAATCATGGAGGCACCAAATTTATAGGAGATGTTATTGATATTAAAAGGGATGAACCCTTTTGATCCATTGGTCCCATGATCCTTCTAAGTATTTTTTAAAAATGTTCAAGTGAGCTACCCTATACAATTTTGCATGACACCCATGTACCTATCATGGTTGTGTGGAAACTTGGTGAATTTTGACTGAGGAGATAACTTTGAACATGCATAAGGTATATCATGATTTGGTAGATGACCTAAAAATTAGTGTTTAGAAACTAGGGACTAATTTAAACAAACCCATATGATCACTTTTTCTTGAGACTACCACACATGTGAGATATGTCCTTATCAATATGCTTACTCGGATTTGTTTGAGCTTCTTTGAAAATCTACTAAGAATGGAAACTTAACAAATTTTGACTGAGAGGCTAACTTTGAGTCTTCATATCTTTTATTGTGCTTTATAATATGACCTAAAAATTGGTGCATATATTCTCAAGAGTAATGTGAATATACCCATATGACTAGTTATCCCTAACTCATCCACATGTGGTAATGATAACATCAATAAATGCCTACTCAAAATTTATAACAATAGACCCAAAATGTCTAGATGAACACAATGAAGAACCAAATGAATATCATGCACTTCCATACTCATTCCAAGTACTATTGACATCCCATAGGGTTTTTGTAACACTATTTAGCTACTCATCCATTACAAACCTGATCCATGCTCTAATTACATTGATCACCATGAACACTTGCCACTTGCATATATGACCCTAAAAAGACCCTTAAGACCCCAAATGGCACAAGGATTGAACCGAGCCATGACCAAGACTATAATGGCATATGAAATGACATAAAATGAGCCAAAACATACCCCATGACATTATAAAAAACCCTATATAGATTCTACCTATAGGGGGTTGACCCATTTTGGCTTGAGGTAAAATGATCAACACATAAGAAATTGGTGACTTATAGATTGGGAAGTACATATTCCATAAGAATCACAAATTTTATCCCATACAAGAACTATAATGGTATAAACCTATCGCATATTCATAATGCATGTTATAAACCCACAAGACTATTATAAGTCTATCCTCCTAGTCATCTCGCTTCACATTACATATTTTAGTGAGCATCTTATCAATCATCTTATTTGTAGCTTTGGCTTGGCCATTTTCATGTAGATGATAAGTGGTGATTTTATTATGAGATATCATAAACTCATCCATGAGGGTCTTGATGGTCTTATTCAAAAAATGAGTTCCTCTATCGCTTACCAACTTAAGAGGGCAGTCAAACTTGGTAATTCTCATATAAGAACCTGGTTATGTTCTTTGCATTATAATTTGGAGTTGTAATAGCTTCTACCCATTTGGTAAAGTAACCTATCATAGTGATTATGTACCATGCCTTTATGTGTTTACTTAGAGGATTGATTGCTCTTATAAATTCAATGCCACATTATTTAAAGGGTTGTTATGCTAACATAGGTTGTAAAGGCATCTCATCTTGTTGATGTGGCTTCTCCATCCTTTGGCATGCATTACACTTCCATGTGATAATTTTCATATCCTAAAATAGATAGGGCTATCAAATACCACATTTAAAAAATTTCCTCATAGTTTCATCTCCTATAATATAACGAACTTGATATCCAATATATTCAAAAATACCCTTAAGGTAGGGAAACACCATATAATACTCCTTTAGGAAGGAATAACTCCACAATGTCTCTTCGAGGGGACAACCTCCAATACCCTCTTACAATAGAGAACTCAATGTTTACTTGATATCTTTACCATGATATTCATCCCCTATATATATACATCTATCTAACCCATGGATGGGTAACCTCCTAATCCAATGTAGGCTGACCATTACCCAATGTATTACTTCCATAAATTACTCTATTATCCTAATATATTTTACCCATATAACTAACTAAGGGGATGTGTGCCACATGTCAGCATCTCCATCAACCCATATATCATATCCCTAGGTACATAGCATTCCTTCCCTCCTTGACATGTTTCATCCCCGAAACATAGGAAGAAACCAAATAATGAGTGTGCTTCAAATCATTGCACACTTGTCTCGAATCTCGATCATCTAGCCATCCATATGTAATCCTAGCAGGTGATATCTCTCCAAGCTTGTTTCCAAATTTTATTGTGCTCCTCTATTTGTGTTCATGATCATAATTATACTGCTTTGGTGTCCAAGCATAATTATTCCTCTTTTTATTCCATGTACCATATTCCGCTGCGCTACTCTGATTCCAACCATGACCATAGTAAGTATTCTTCCATGCATAGTCATAGTGATTCCCCCATTCATTCCATATGCCATAGTATTTTTCCTTTGAATTCCATGCATATCCATAATGATTGGAAATTTTATTTCCTGTATGGACAAAATGATTGTTGTTATGACACTTTCTCACCTGGTTCCATGATTGTTTCCTCTCATGATGATTTGGGTGTCTATATACCTCAACATTTTATAATAATTTGACCTTATCCACCTTTGCTTCTACCTCTTCCACCTTTTCCTTCTTTGTCTCTTGAGTAGATGAATTGCTCATTTGTAGTGTGTCTTTATCTATATCATCTGAATCTTCATCATGATCTTCATCACCTATTTTAATCTCATCCTCATGATTTACCTGGATTGTTATTGGTGCCTTTTTCACTAAGATATCTTGTAAAGTGATCTTCTTTTTATTATACCAAAACTTCATGAACTTTTTCTGAATATTAATATTCATTGTTCCCAAAGTCTCTAACCATGGATATCCAAGAACTATATCCACATCATCCATATCCAAAACATAAAAATCTGAATGCAAAACATATTTTTCCATAATGAGCTTCAAATCTTCAAACATTGAAATATTCTTACCATCTACTTGAACCTCTTTGATATTCTTTGCTTGAACATGTAGATGCTTGGCCACATTCATGTTAATGAAGTTATACTTGCTAGTAGGGTTTATGGACACAATAACCCTTTTCTTTTGAATGCATCCATGAAATTGAAAAATTGACTCAGATTTCTTTGGATCCAAATTATTTTAACCCTTCTTTTCTTCTTCTTCTTCTTCTTCTTCTTCTTCTTCTTCTTATTCTTCTTCTTCTTTTTCTTCTTCTTCTTCTTCTTCTTCTTCTTCTTCTTCTTTTTCTTCTTCTTCTTCTTCTATTGCTTCTTCTTGTTCTTCTGATGATTCTTCTATTTCTTCTTCTTCTTTTTCTGCTTCTTCTTCTTCTACTGCTTCTTTTTTTTCTACTTTTTTTATAGCCCATCAATCTAAAAAAATCTGTTCCATTTCTTTCCATGAAGAAAACCTTTCTGTACAGCTCAACTGATCAAACCAATCTAGTGCAGGTCTAGACAAAAAAGGAGTTAATTGTCTTTGCCTAAAAGTTTTTCTAAAATTATTCTCCACAAGGAGCCACCATTCTCTAACATCAATATCATCTTCCCCTGAAAATATTTGCAACTCCATGATCCATAAAAAAATTAAGGTTCATGAAACCCTAAAATGTCAAAACTGATCCATAAAATCGCAAAAAATCACTCAAAAAAGCTCCAAAAATTCTGAAATTTTTAATTCACTTCTCTTAAATATTATTACATCTCCATTAAAAATTTCAAATAAAAATTCCCTATATTTCGGAAGATATAACTTAATTATTATAAAACCTAAAATAGAAATAACTCCCTCAAAACAAATCAAAAAATTATGAAATTTTTACTACGCTTCTTTTATATTTTCTTACATCTCCAGTAAAAATTTTGAGTAAAAAATCCCTATATTTAAAAATATATAGTGAAATTAGGGTTTCACTCCACACAAATTACCCAAATCAAAGCTCTGATACCACTTGTAATGATCTTGATATACAGTATATGCATAAATACCCTTAAGGTAGGGAAACACCATATAATACTCCTTTAGGAAGGAATAACTCCACAATGTCTCTTCGAGGGGACAACCTCCAATATCCTCTTACAATAGAAGACTCAATGCTTACTTGATATCTTTACCATGATATTCATCCCCTATATATATGCATCTATCTAACCCATGGATGGGTAACCTCCTAATCCAATGTAGGCCAACCATTATCCAATGTATTACTTCCATAATTTACTCTATTATCCTAATATATTGTACCCATATAACTAAGGGGATGTGTGCCACATGTCGGCATCTCCATCAACCCATATATCATATCCCTAGGTCTTGTGACTCCCTGATTCACTTTATCCATGATCTGCTCATGCTCATGCTCTAATTCTACTCTATGTAACACTTAATATTTACCTAGGTAATATAAAAATCCATTAAAAATACTATATGAAAGAGCTCTAATGATTATTTATTTCTTATATCATTCTATATAGTGTTTTGTGAATGTCCCTTATTCAAAAAACTATGTGATCTCCTATAATTACTCTAGAATCATAGTCACCCTAAATAGGTGTGCATCTAATGACTCATCTTAGATTTACTTTGGTTTCTTGGGATTAGTTATCTAGTTGAGATGGTCTAGGCTAGCATTATCTTGACCTAGTTTGACATTAATGTAGAATTGAAATTCTCGAAAAAGCATCATCCAACAAGATATTAATCTTCCCAATAGCATCTTATTCATGAGGTATCATAGAGCTTGATGATCAATGAACAATTTTAATGGTGTGGCCAATAAGTAAATCCTAAACTTCTAAAGTGCGAACACTATCACTAAGGATTCCTGTTTAGTTGTCATTTAATTTTTATCTATGGTTAATAACTTTTTACTTGCAAAGTGGATCAAATGATCAAATCCTCCTTCTCCTACCTATGTGAGGACTAATCTAACTAAAATTCCTAAAGCATCCACATGCACATGAAAAATTTTACTAAAATTTGGTAAAACTAAGATCAGAGCAGTCACTAGTCATTGCTTCAAATCAACAAATATGGCTTGATAGTCCTCTATCCATATAAATTGGACTCCTTTTTACAATAAATTATCCAAAGGGGATAATATAGTGGTGTAAACATTAAATAATTTATGGAAATAACTAATTTATCCTATAAAATATCACACTTGTATTGAATTATTGGATGGTGATATACTTAAAATGATTATGATCTTAGCCTAGTCTACCAAGATTCCATTACTATACACTACATGACCTAAGAAAACACCAAAATGTGTGAATAATGGCATTTATTCAAATTTAATGCTATGAATAGATCTCTACAAATATCTAACATTAACCTAAGTTTTGATAATTATTCCCTGAATAAAGAGAATATTACCCAATCATCCAAGTATACTTCTAGGAAGTCATGGATGAAATATTTGAATGTAGTCAACACAGATCTAGAGAACACTACAGGTGCATTTTTGAGTCCAAATGGAATGACCTTGTAAGTGAATGAACCCCATTATATTTTGAATGTGGTTTTGGTCCTATCCTCTTTTGTGATGGGTATCTAATGGTAACTATTAAATCCATCTGTGAACAAGAACATTTCATGCCCTATGACAACCTCTAAAACTTCATCTATGAAGGAAATGGGAAATGGGTCATTAACACAAGCATTTTTGAGGATGTGAAAGTATACATAGATGAATATCTCCCTATTTTTTTTATGTTTATATTACCATGGGGTTAACCCAGTCAACATTTTCAACTGGGAAGATAATTCCTACTTCCCATATATAATCTATTTAAATTTCACTTTCATTTTCAGGTTTAGGTTCAGCCTATGTAGTATCTTCTTGATTGGTCATGTGCACTCCTTTAACTCTATGTAAATCTCCCCCAAAAAAGGATCAACACCTTTGACTTCTATGAATGTTTTAGTAAATGTATCTTGATAGTCTTGGAGTAACTACAAAACCTCTGAGATATCTTCTTACATCCAATAGTCACTAACATGAGCCATTTTAGTTCTATATTATGCATCAATATTTTCTACGTGTTCTTTTAATGGCTCCGGATACATCTTAGATTCTTCTTCAAGAATGAAGTTTTAGATTATCCATTCTCCTTCACATTTAGGGAATTGTATATGTTACATATTTTCCTCCTCTATTTCCTCTATGACTGGTTCTAACATAGGATCTAACTCTCTTTGGTTCAAAGAGATCCACTATATCCATGTAATCCTCACTATCCATCCCAAGGGATTGCTCCTACTCTTATATCCTATGGTAGGGTTGAATCCATGGTTATGCCTCACCTTGACCAATTTATATAATTTGCATGTGTGTTGGGTTTTTCTCTATGACTTCATGTGAACCTAGTTTTAGTGGCATCGATAAGTCTTAAACTCTTCCATGGCACATAAAGGTTTTCATATTTTTTAAAGTGACTAATATTTAAGGATTGTCACTCTCAAAGATGAACATTTGGATGAAATTGTCTTAGATCTATGCCCACTACTTTGTTTCTCTTCTTCACTCCTAATGGATGTACCATAATATAGGGAAAACACCTAGGGTATAGATGAAACTATGTGGATAGAATTTAGGATTGATACCCTCTAACATCCATACCTCAATACATTAATACATGTAATTATGGGCATTCTTCCTCCTGATAGATAAGCCAATCTCTTCTAATAGTCTTTGGCAATTGGAAGTGAGCTAGTAGTAGCCTACACACTTATTCTCATGTTAACTATGCATCCTTGTGGATGGCACACCAATTTTTAAAAATCCCCTTCATTACATATTCAATAGCACTAATCCTCTGGTTCTCATTTGGTACATATTGTTTAAATTGTGTGATGAATTTTCCAATATCCTATGTAGAAAAATACTAGGGTATTTGGAACTTAATCACAAAAATCATTTGCAATGATCATAGATCATGATCTCCTTTCACCTATTTGAGTATATGGGTATCTGAGTATCCATTGATGGAAGAATTTATATCCCATGGGATAACACCCTCTATATTTGGTTTTATGTAAACCTGCTCATTACAACTCATTTGATATATAAAATCTATATCAAACTATGTTAGATATCTTGCTATCATTTATCACACATCTTCTTCAACCTTCTAAGGGATATTCAAGGTATTCAACCCCATCTTGTAAAATATCCATTCACTGAGAATATGATTCTATAGAATACTATTTTTATATAGAAAATTGTACTCAGTTTCTCATAGGGCCTTATTCTTATCTTTGACTATGACCTTCATCTAGTTGGCATTAGCACTAACATAAGGTGATTATGGATATTTTGGGATGATGTAGGGCCTGAATCAATATTTTTTAGAGGAATAACAATGATCTTGTCATCCTAATGAGACTCTAGTTGATTCATGATTATGTTAATAGTCATACACCCATCATAGGCCCGCTTCTTTCCTATTAGTATAGGATAGTGACTCTCATCTATCTTCATATCAATCACTTCAAAATCACCTCATAAGTTTAGTTCTACAACTTTGATTTATACATCCTCCAAGTGACCAATAGGTTTGACCCTTCCATATTTTCAAGGTTGATCATGGCAAAACTATAGCTCAATTCAAGTCTTCCCAAGGCTTCCCAAGTGGATCTAGGGACCATATTTATAATGTTTCCAAAGTCAAATATAGTGTTGGGTATTTCATACCCAACTAATTTTATGTCCATCCTTCCATCAATGTCCCAAGGTTGTTTGGTCTTTACAAACCAAACCAACTTATTTAATTATTGTTAGCCTTTCTATACACATTCTAGCAGGTCATGGAACAAGTTCATGATGTTTTAGGATATCTTTATTGCATAGTGTACTAAAGAGTTTCATTAAATCCATTATCATAGTGACACCCCCATCCTATCTTAATATACAATTGTTTACCCATACATCTATGCATCAAGAGCTATATCATCCCCTTCATTCATCCCTTTCTATTGGATTATCTTCAAAATCTATGCAAATTCTTGCATCAAACCTTTTTCAGTAGTAGTTTTGAGATATCAATATGGCTGTACCTTTTTAATACCTAATTCTTTAGGAATTTCCAATGGAAGTAACCCTTGTTCTACATGTTATTGTCTAGTTACTTCCTCTAATGTGTCATCCTCCCTTAGCTACACATAAATCATGTTAAAATTTATAATAGGTCTCTCTCTCCATTGTCTTTCTAGGATTGGATAGTCTTATGTATTGTGTTGTTCTATCACCTTGTAGTATACACAATAAGGTTACCTCTAAGAATTTTCAAGATAATTTCTCTGCATATGGTTTAGTTATCTATAGAGATAATAATGAATGGGTGGTCTAGGCCCATTGTTTCCTCAACCTCCCTACACACCACATTCATATCCTCTTCTTTATCCTCCTTAATTATCCTCAAATCCCCATCCACCTTGGTGTTATTATTGCCCAAAATTGATAGTGTTATGGGATGCATTCCATCCTTTTTTTGTGGATATTCATTAAATTCATCCATTTATGGTTGTTGTGGGTTTAGGTACCATCACTATTATTGCACTTGAGGAATTGTAGGATTCTATAGGGCTTGATATGGGTAAGTCAAAATCAGTTATGGAAAGATATATGAGGTGATATTCTAGTTATGTGTAAAAGGTAGGGGAACCACCAATGTTTGAGGTTATTATTATGCTTCAAGGACCCAATGCATCACTAAGGGATTGTAACCTAGTATGATGTCCCTTAGGTTAGGATTAGCCTATGGTGAAACTATGGATTTCTACATATCAACCATGAAAATTTTCTTAGTTATATCCTTCTTCAATTCTATTAGTGTGAAAAAATACTTTTCATCATGTGTATGTGACTTACATAATTTATAATACATGTTCTATAAAGTTTCGATTTACTACTATGAAATATGACACTATGAGGTTACATGCCCTACCACTCTCATATCTCACAAAATTATATCTTAACCTTAGGACATTCATTTCTATGATGACCTTATTATCCACACTCTATGGACCATATATTTGACTTGGGTCTCTCAACCCTTCCTTGAAACTGATCTAATATTCTTAAAATAGTTTGTAAGTTACTCTCCACCTTGGATGATGGTTCAATTGCATCTCCATACTCTTCAATATGCTCCACCCAAATCATAGAAGCTTTGGTATTTGTTTTATCTCTAAAATGAGTTTGGGCCATGGTAAATATGATCCATGGGCATAAACCTTCTACAAACCAAGTGGTTTTATCTTTATCCTCCAAAATAAATTTTATTTTGTTCATGACATCATATAATGTGTGATCATAGTCACCAATGATCTTCCAGGGTCCTTTTTGGATCTCCTTCAAATCTTGGATTATTTGGATTAAACTTTTCCTAACCTTAAACTCTATGATAAACTATTTATTAACATCATCCAAGGATGCTTTGGCTGTATTTTCCTAAATATGAACTCTGGTGCATGTCCACTCAAAGAACTAATCAATTCAAACTTCTTTATATTGTCATCAATTATTACTTTTGCCTACCATTTCATGTCATAGGTAAGTAAGTATTATTCATGGTGTGTAGACCCATCATAGGGGGCTAGGTGTATAAAATCACCCAATTGAGCTTCCATAATAGGGTTTCTATTAGGTATCATAGTTGATTGAGTTATAACTAGTGTTAGGGATGGTTGTGGTTTTAGAGACTTCTACACACTTTGATATGGATCTTGCTCTAGTGTATATTATGATGTCTCCTCTATTTTTATGGATTTATTAATTATATATATATCTTTGCCATTTATTTCTTCTTCTAAGATCTAAAGTTATGCAATGAAATCCTTGTCCTATACAAGGATCAGAGGATTTGTCTTTGTAGCAAGCAATGTTGTTATGCTCTTATTTTGTTAGTCTGAGAAACTCTATACAAATTCATAATATGCATCCTTTTATATTTTTATGGTTTTTATATTAACTTCTTTTGTAATTGGTCCTTTCCAAGTGTCATCATCTAAACTTATAGGGTAATTACTATGATTTTGAAAAAATATGGACTTGGGGGATGTGTTCTTCCTTAAGAAATGATCCTTATGTCCAAAGATGTATCTCTTAAAACTTGAACCTATACTATGTTTGTGACTATAAGGTAATCCTTTATTTTCTTTCTAGGATAGACTTTCTATAAACTATGAACTTTTACTCATCTACTTATATACTACTACCTTCTTATTGTATCCATGTTAAATCCTCATTGCTTCCTCACACTCTATCTCTACTTGGCCTTGGATCCTCACTCTATTTCTCTTTTCCATACCCTTCTCCTTGTCATCTCCTTTCATCTAAATCATCAATGCTACTACTACTCCCCCTTCTATTCATAGTTTCCTAAAATTCAATCTATCTATTCCATCTCCTCTATTGTCGCAATTATCTTTCTAACTCTAGAGTCTTTTTCTAATCCTTCTCCTTTGTATTCTTGATGTTGGACTCAAGTTAAAGCTTTATCTTTTCATATTTAATTCATTCTCCCTATCTCACACACCCTCCCCAAACACCCAAATAAACTACTCCATATTATAATTAGTGGGCACCATGGCCTTTTCTATAGCCAACATTTTAATTAATGTTAGGAGTTGCTACAAAAAAATTCCTTTGATTCCTCTCAGAAATAGATCCTTCACTACAACAAAGGATAAGTATCCTTTCACTATGAGCTTTGTGATATATATGTCAATAGTAGTAGCTACCTAATGATCAATCACATGAGTCCAATTTGTCTCAAAAATTTTGAATTGTTTTATCTTCCCCTCAATCTACATAATGGTGTCACTTGCTCGTGGTAAAAAATATGACATTCAATTCAAGCCAACCAATTAGCTAGTATACTCAATAATTTGCACTAGAATATCTCATAAATTTCATAGTAGATGTGTTATTATATAATCTCCCTTAGAGTATACCCAATTCTTTGTCCTTATTTCTCTATAATTTCACTAATTTTATGGTCTAACTAGCTCTCCACCTCTCTTTAGATAAGTAACCATCGTAATATATCCACACTTACTTCACCATTGTTAGTAGAGGTTTTTGGGTTTAGGTGTGTAAAGTTACATAGAAATATTGTAGAATGGTTTAATCAACACTTTAAATACATATGTAAGATTTATCATAGAGAAATACACTTGTTTAATAGATAAAAATATGGTGTAAACTACTTATAGATATAGATATTTATTCATCAAATTAGTATCATGAGGGAAAAATTCATAATAACATAGAAAACTTTGTGATTATACCAATAAAAACACAAATACTTAGAATTCATATTAAAATATCTAGTACCATGGATTATAATAAGGAAACCCTCATAGATCGATGTCTAGTTCTATAAATACTCTATGAGAAAGATTTTTGAGAATAATTGCACTATTACTCACATACATGTCAAAATCAACATAATCATCAACCCTTCTATTACATTCATTACAATAATTTATAGGTATTAATTCCTATAGTTTTAACTTCTAGATTTACCATGTTGAGAATAGGTCTCCATATCACATTCAATGAAATCCCAACCAACATATAAATTTTTGTAATAACTTGTAACAACCCACAAATAGAATACAGTGGAAATTTTCATAGGGAATTCTCATACATATAGGTGGTTTTACATTTACCATTTACCACTAACATATAAAGGAAAGTGTGCACAAGATTTTAATGTATACATAATGTCTAAGTATAAAAAATTATGTCAAAGTTAATGTTTCTAAAGTGTCTAATAAAAAAGTTAGGTTTCTATACACTACCATACAAAAAACCTCTAAATAGCTAAAAAGGTATAAGATGTTTCTATATCTAATACACACACCACATCAATCCACAAAGAAAATCAGGGCTACAAACAAGGATCATGTGTAAAGTAGTTTTTTGATGGGTTTGTAATGGGAACCTACACATAAAATATCCAAGTTCTCTTTATACATTTATGGTATGATTATATGTTGAAGCAAGAACTCTCTAATCTAAAAGTAATGAAACAAGAACTTTGAAGACTAAAATCACATTAGATTTTAAATAAGAGATATGAATATGTAAAGATGTCATTAGGTAGTAAGCTAAAGATATGATTAACAATAATTTAAAACATATAAATAAATTAGTAAACATGTGGTAAACTATACTAAAACAAGACAAACAAACATCCATAATATTAGCCAAACTAAAAAATAAATAGAGATTAGGATTAGGGATACCTTTTTTTGGCTGACTTGTTTGTGCTTTAATATCTCATTTAGCTTGTAGCACCATGTGAGAGATGGTTTTAGGTAAAGTCAAAATGGATAAAAATAAACCTTATGTATACCGAACTCGGGAACTCTAAAAGCCTAGTAAGTCTCATAGGTGTAGGTCCTATTATTAATATCTTTAAGGCCTTTAATCTAACTTGTCTTCCTTGGCACAAGGTCATCTTAACCCTGATTCCCCTTCTTCCTAAGGTGGATTTATGAGTTCATGAAAAGATAATTTTTCATGTCTATATTGATAAATGAAGGAAATAAACCTATTAAATATAAAATAAATCCTTGAAGTATAAAACACATTTTTTGTTGATGCCATCAACTAGATAAATATGTATAATAATTTTGATTAAAATATAGTATGATCGATATTATCGATGATGTTGCCCAAAAATACAATTATTAAGCTAATTGAAATAAATATGCCTATGTAATGGATACAAATAGGTTAGATGAAAGATACTTATAATAAGGACATATATAATAATGTTATGTGAATGTGGTAATAAGAAAGATAGTATGTCACACATCTCTCATAAAGTGCTATGACTCAGTCTACCAAAATCCCAATGTATGCAAAAGCATACACTCATGGATATTATTACACTAATAAACCATCAAAAACATATATTTGAAATTAAATATGGCAACTACACATTTATCTCAATCATTTCAACCAAGTCATAAATACTCGATAAGAATAATTCCAGAGTGTTGAATTTGGGAATTTAGTGAAACTTGTTACATAAAATGGCAAAGATCTCTCAAACATTATCTAATGAAACACAACTAAGGGCTAGATCCAAATTATCCTCACACTATACCAAGATTATAATACTCTCATTATCTTTTTTTACATCTAATCAATATTTTTATGCACAAGCTTGATGTAGTCATTGTTTTCCTCAACCACTTAAAACCCTTTCCAATATTTCCCACAAAAACTTCCATATATTACTTTTGTTTTTTTAAATTCAACATTTACAATATTGTTTATATTTTATTATGGAGTTTTATTACATGTAAAACTCAACATGTATAAATGTAAATATAACATAGGACAATACAGTATATGCGATAATTAGACATTATGATAAATATTTTACATTTTTTATAATTTTAAAATATGCTTACAATATCATCTCAAAAATAGTTTTGGCATACCTTATATTTAATGAATTTTTTTTAATTTTTAATTTATTCAAAATATTATATAATTATACTTTGTAGAGCTATAATCAAAATATTATGTCTCATTCATGGGAAGTAAGTAAATAAGAAAACTAGACCAAATACCACATGGAGTCTATTGATTCCTGATAAAATAAAACTAAATTTTGATAGAAATAAACCTTTTTTAATTTATTTCATTCCTTTGTCTTGTTTTAACTACAACCACTCCCTTCTAAGCCACCCATCATCAACACTTGATTATATTCGATGATGATGATAATTTATTAAAATAAATTAGCTAAAGTGTTATTTAGTATTATTGAATTTTACTACCATTTATGATGTAAAAACCTCAATAAATAATTTTATATTAAAAAAATACTACACAATTTCAATAGTTGTGAATATTGATTAAGATATTACATGTGGTATTTATTTCAATAAAATCCAAATTCATAGAATGTTTATTGATTTACTGCAATGAAAGCCAAGAAAATTTTAAAAATGTAATTGTAAGTTCAGACTATGTAACCTCTTTACAACCACACTTATATAATTTTTTAAAGAGAAAGGTACTTTGTTGAAACTATTTAATTACATGACAAATTTACAAATGCATTATATTTTCAATTTTGATAACAATTAATTTTTTTGGAATATAACTATTTTGTTTCTAGTGATCTATTATGTTCTTAAATATAACATACTTTGTGATGAAATATAATTAATTATTTTGATATAAATATTATATACGGTCTTATTTTATGGAGGAGGTCACATGTTCAAGACTAGAGAAGGGTAGGGTTGCACACCTCATTAATCATTATATAAGGTAAACAGAAAAATAATTCCCTTAAGAAAATACTTGATTAAGGATGATCTCATTTTCCAAATTGGTGTCTCACTTGACAATGACATAAAAAAATCTTTTACCTTTTTACCTTTTTATAATTTCAAACTTATTGAATGTGATGATGTTATAAGAGGTTCCTAGAAAACCCATCAAAACATGCTAACTGGGATTGTTTATGTGAAGGGAAATACAAAAGAGACTCAAGAAAGCTAAGACAACAAATTAAAAAGTTATACCAAGCATAGGATTATAGATGAATTAACATGATTCACAATCTTAATTCACCTAGAATATTTATTATTTTAAATGATTAACAAATTATAGGAATACTATATATAATTACACAAAGAAACATTTGTAGACATAAAGAAGAACCATTATCCAATCTCTATATTTTAAAACCCTTTTAAAATACAAGTGATATGTAAATAGCTTTAAAAGCATCTATCACTTCATATTCCAACCTTTCACTTCCAAAAAAAAAAATATTCACATTCTTTAGAATCTTGATATCCATTTATGTGATGAATACATTTAAAAATATATATAATGTAGAAAATAGTACGGATCTCACACTTATCAAACAATTATACTCTAAAATTTTATATCATTTTTCTACTACTAACACTTTCCTGGACTTAAATTGTTATCTCATCTTGAGATAAAGTCACAAGAAGTTTTTCAAATGTTAGAGCTGATGGAGTTGCTTGAAGAGAAAGGTTGGACTAGAAACATTACTTACAGTAATTGCTCAAGGTATTGTTTACCAGTTTTCACCTTTTATGCACTACTTATTTGTTTTTTTAGGTTTTTAACTAAGTAGCATACCGATCTACCACCCTTATGGGTTTTTAATAGATTGGAATAATTAAGAGGATAGCCTCATGGGGTTTAAACCTTCCTAGACATACTCCTAATGTTTAAATCCTTCCCTTATACAAAACTGAGTAGCTTGTAAAAATTTCCAAAATTAGTGTGTATCATATCTATGTGGAGGGTTGAGGCATAGACTAAGAAGAAGATAGAGGAGACTATGATGTGGAATCTATGGTTGGAATACTTTCAAATGTTAAAGCATAAAATGACATTGTATGTGTTGAAATTATGTTTTAAGAGGTTACATCTATTATCGAATATGTTGATAGAGTTTATTATTGTTATAAAGATGGATGCACATCTTAAATAGCTTTCCTTTTATGAATTTCTTATTGGATCTAGATAGGTGGGATAAATTACATCTCCTTGATGATTTTTTAGATATACCTATAATTAAATATATTCTAATCACTGAGACCTTACACCAAATAAATCATAGTGCATAGAGGGGATTGATATTACATTGTGTTCTAAAAATTGTCATCCTCAAAGATAAGGTTGGAAGCCCTACTCTATGACACATTTCATTAAATATCCAACATGATGTCTTTAATTTTATCTGAGTGTTATTTCATTTAAATTACTTCAAATGTATTTCATAGCATGTCATTCTGCCAATTGGTCATCTTAGTCATCATTATGTCTCTTGAGTCTAATGCCTCCTTCAATGCCAAATACATTAAAGTAAGTGATTTCATCTAATATTCCATTATTTCCTTGGATTTATTAGCCTTAATGAGATTTGGTCTTACCTCATTCAATGTAGTGTTGATTTATTGCTTCCAATCCAACATGGTGAGAGTAATATTTTATATGTGTATTAGTGTCCATGACTTACTCATACTCATCCAAGAGTTGAAAAATATCCTCTATTTTAGTTTTTAATGTATAACATTATGTTTGCATATACTTGAGCTTATGCATAGTGAGCCAATATTTTGTCAACCTAGAAAGTAACAATGTGAATTGATTCTCTTCTAACATGACTTGGTCAACCAATACTTGAGTGACTGAGGTAGGACATGTGTCATAGATTAATTGCCTTATTTTATTGATGTAGAGGTATAATTTTGTATTTTCTTCCCTAAATTGTGCTACCTCCTATTTTAGTGCAAAGGCCTTTTATGTGGACTCCTAGAATGTAGCCATTCCCTCAAAAAAATTCAAAATTCAATTG